>OV049869.1:19225904-20583047 GCA_920104075.1 Melanargia galathea | reverse complement strand
CGTTATTTAAATTGATATTGGGGATACCAATTAAAGACTTTATTGTTGAATGACCTCGAGTAGGTACATGTCCAACTCCTCAACCCTGATGCTGTAAGGAATTGCATTCCGAAATCGTAAGGATCCCACGGAATTTTTCCGTTTTGTGGACGGGTTACTACTTACTACAGATAGGCTACTTTTTGTTCTCGAAAATCAAAGTTCCCACGAGATTTTTACAAACCACACGGGCGAAGCCGTGGGCATCATCTAGTAAGTATAATAAATAATATAAATATATAATATAAAGTAACCTGTATATTTTTGCATAATTTTACCTTTTAGGAGAAAAATTGTTTAAAAGTATATCTATAGACATGTAATATTCATGTTTTATTATTTTATATATTTTTTTGTAATAGTTGTTGTGTATTATATATTATTGCCTTTTATATATATAATACTCAACAACTATATATATTACCGATATACCGATACCGATTACGGATTACGATTTCGGTAACCTGAAATAATATTTTAGTTATTACATCATAAATAGGTAATTCCTAGAAAAAAAAGTAGCTTTGATCACTCCCTGCATAATCCTCTAGCTGCCTGTAAAAGTCCCGTCAAACTCAGATAAGTTTTTTCGGAGATTAGCCCGGACGAACAGACAGACAAAAATGTTTTGAATACGTGTATTTGGGTTTTTATATACCTACATAATCATACGAGTTAATGTGAGGCAGTTATTTCGCAATTACAGACGGACAATTTTATTTCTTTGTATATAACTAGGTGTTAAACATACGGAACCCGGCCAGTGCGGAGCGCACGCTACTTCACGCTTCGCGGTTATGTTGTATTAATGAGCTCCGTTTAGTGTAATTTGTTTCCTAATAGCTTATTATCACTACACTTGTCTGCATTCTATATAATTACCTATGTTTAGACGAATGGCTGGCGCAGGGGTGAGCTCTGTGGTGACAACTGACAACCCAGGATACTACCGAGAGTGCCCTGGGTTCGATTCCCGAGGCAGTTAGGAAATTCACAATTTGCTTTATCTGGAGGCTTCGACCATGGTGGCTACCCTCCGTGCAAAGAAGGAAGGATTTTTTTGTGAACCGTGCCCACTACAGGGCACGGGTCTCCTCTCAGAGTGATAAGGGTTTAGGCCGTAATTCACCACGCTGGCCAAGGATTAGTAGACTTAACACGACTTTGAGAACATCGTGAATTCTCAGGCATGCAGGTTTCCTCACGATGTTTTCCTTCAAAATTGATGATATTTAATTATTCTTCTTCCAGTGCCATCTCCTACCGGAGGTTGGCAACCATTAAGGCTAACTGGACTTTGTTCACAACTGCCCTAAACAGTGACCTTGAACTCATATTAAACCACTGGCGAAGGTTCTTGAGCCAGGATGTACTTCTTCGGCCAGGCCTTCGTCCGCCCTTTATTTTGCCTTGTATGATGAGTTGGAGTAGGTCATATTTAATTGATTATACTTAATCATAGACATCCCAAGGGATTTAAAAAGGTGCGAGCATCAGCTGGTATATTATAGTATGTACTTCTTTCGAAGGACATGTGTACTAGTTGCGCAAGCACATATCGATTGTACCGGTTAAGCAACGTTAACGCAAGTCGGTAACAGACTTCAGAGGTTCGAATTAAACATTTGTACATCACAGAATGCGGCGTACCGCTGCGGAGGCACACGAGACAGCCGCGGGAGAGGTCCGCGGGCCAGCTGCGCATCATCAAGGGACGGGCCTCGAAGAGAGGCGCTTGGCCGTGGCAGGTACGCTTAAAAATATACCTTATCACATTTGTATTTAGAGCTAGGCTAGATCGCGCAAAGGCCGGTCATCGAAACCGCCAAAAGCATGTAAATGAGAAGTGTTAAAGGCTGCGAGGGACGAGGTACAGTCCGCAAGGCATAATCTCAGCTTTGCATTTGTGTGCACAATCAGCTCGAGACGCCATGCGTCCCATGTACCTACATAATTATGTACAAGTCACGGCAAATAAGTAAGTCGAGCAGTGACCTTCAATGCGCAGAAGTTGAAAATGAGGTATCTCGGGGTGTAAGGGAGTGGGAGGGCGTGGGGATCGTTCGTAAGCACTGATTAGCTCTCGCGGATCCCTCGTAAGCGCTGATTGGCTCTCCAATCATATTGTGTCCCGCTCACTCGAAAGACGCTGCGTGTACTTGAAGGTCACCGGTCGACTTACGTGCCTGGGGTTATAGGTAGGTTGCCTACTGCTTTTTGACGCCCGGTTTGCTGTGCTACGTTTGAGATAACTCTCACAGATGAAACGCTGGGTTTACCTATACACTGTCTTCTTCTTCTTCTTCTCAACAGCTAGCTCTCTCCATCGCTCGCTGAGTGACCCTCGGCCTTCTTAGGAGATCCGTAGTTAGCGACCACGTTTCTAATTCATAAGTTATCACGGTATTGCCCGCACTGTTCTAAGCATGATGACTTTTGCATTCAGACACAGGGATTTTGGACGAGAAGAAATCTCGAAGCAGTCGCGCAGACTGCAGATAGGTAGGTAGGTACTTTTATATCTCAACGACATACAAGATAATTCAAGAGTTTAATAAAGACATAAATACTTTAATTGTGTCTCAAGATAAAACTTTCACTTGTTGGGACACAAATTATGTTTTATTATGTAACTGGAGCAATAAATGTGTCATTAATTCACAAGGATCATAAAATACATAATACTTACTTCTTATATAAATATAATGAGCATTATCAGTGAACGGGTATTTGAGTATTTATAGCCTATAAGCAGGTAGTACTTACATCAAAAGGACGTAAATTTGTGGAGCCTTACGGCTTTTTTGTAAATTCGTGGGTTGGGTTTATATTATGAACACAAGTAGGTATAAATTAAAAATTTAAAGAAAGCCCCCGACATTCGCCATTTTGTGGTGGCGGCCATCTTAGATTTATATAGTGCTATTCTACTAGTCAAGCCCTTTCATTTGATACCCAGGAGTTGTGAAAAAATATGTCTGAAAAAATCTGTAAACACACACATGTAAACACACATACACACACACACACACACACACACACACGTCAGACTTAAGTATAACACCGCGTCGTTTTTGCGTCGGTGGTTAAAAATGAAATTCCACGCAGAAAACAGCAGGCTACATAGTCGGAGAGCTGTGCTTATTCTATGAGACAAGGGAATGTAAAGGTGCTCTCCCACCAGCTCGAGTGGCATCGCCAATATGCCTTGGCAATTTAGTGTAGCAATTCGCACTTGCTCGATACGAACATCGTTTTAAAACAAATCCGATCCTTCCGATTATGATCCGATCGATTATTAGATATTCATGATCGACCTCAAAGAATCTGCTCAACGGTCCACCTCTTCATGATCAAAGAGGCCAATGTCTCAATCATTGATAAATTAAAAATTTAAAAAACCCCCGACATTCGCCAAGTTGTGGTGGCGGCTATTTTGGATTTGCAATAGTGCTATTCTAAGTACTTTCTGCTTTCGCTTGGCGACAATCATGCTAGATAGAAAGCAATAATGAGATCTAAGTTGGGACGCGCTTGCCTAGAAAATGCCTATGCACTCTTGTCTTGAAGGTACTTAAGGTGGGAAACACGGACCGGAAGTGCGTTCCATACCCTAGCGGTTCGTATCCTTACTTACGTTAGGTACCTTAGTATATGAAGCGTCCCCTCCACAATCGGCGACTTCTACGATTACACGCATGCACGATTGTGTAGCTTATCGCCTGTAGTCGTCGATATCGCCGTCACAATCGTCAGCAATCGTGGCGATCGGCGACTTGTCGGTTTTCGGGCGCACATCAAAGGGAATTCGCGCCGCTAGCCGATCACAGACGATCGTGTGGATATTTACACGATGATTGTGACGATTGCCGGCGATTTAATGGCGATGGTGAAAAGCAGGCTTGAAGTTTATGTTGTAATGTAATCTTGCAGGTGTCTCTACAGCTGCTTCATCCGAACTACGGCCTGATCGGGCACTGGTGCGGCGGCGTGCTCATACACCCTCAGTGGCTGCTCACCACCGCGCACTGCGTTCATAAGTAATGTCATGGTATTTTCTCAATGTTTTAATCCTACTAATATTATAAATGTGAAAGTGTGGATGTTTGGATGTTTGGATGTTTGTTACTCAATCACGCCGCAACTCCTGAACCGATTTGGCTGAAATTTTGAATGGTGATTGAATATGCCCTGACTAAAACATAAACTACTTTTTATCCTGGAAAAATGCACAGTTCCCACGGGATTTTGAAAAACCCGAAATCTATAGCTACAGCTATAGGTAGATTACTATAGCGAACTTCCTTGATAGTAGGTATAAAGGTTGGAAAATGAAGCGGGAACGGGAACCGGAAATCCACGATTCCCTCGGGATTTGTTTAAACCCGAAATTCACGCGGGCGAAGCCGCGGGCATTTTCTAGTAATATTATAAATTCTTCTTCTCATTCGCTCAGTCTGTGTCGTCTGGTTTACATTTTTAAGCTCAGGATTCAAAGTCAAATTCAGATTCAGATTATAACGGGTGCCTCTCTCGGAAACGAAGAAAAAAAAATATATAAACGCGAAACAAATTAAAATATCTGGAACTGTTGAAAATACAAGAATATTTTCAACAGTTCCGATGTAATGCAATCAGCTGATTGCCGGTTTGAAAAATACTAAATACTAAACCAAGTAGGTACTAATACTACAAGTATAAGATAAATGGTTATTGGTATTGGATTATGTCTACTAGTCCACAAGTTTTCAATAGCGGTCCTCTTATACCCTGTATATTCAAAACTAGCTGATCCCCGCGACTTCGTCCGCGTGGATATAAGCTTTTATATAGGATCGGATTGGATCCCCTAATTCTTTTTTGTACCTAAACTAAATGTAGCCTAAGTTACTCCTTATAACATCACCTATCTGCCATTGAAGTTTCGTCAAAATCGATCCAGCCGTTTCGGAAATTAGCTGGAACAAATAGACAGATCGACAAACATAAATTTAAACGCACACCAGTTTAAAATAAGTCGTACGTTCAAAGATCCGGATCCCAAGTTATTTGAACCCAATAAATGTCTGTCATTTCTGAACTAAAAAATCTATGTAAATACTTGTAAAAGTTTATTTGAATAAAAAACTTTTCCGCGGGAAAGGGAACCGTGCTGAATTTCGAGATAAAAAGTATCCTATGTCCTACCTCGGAGTATAAACTGAAATCGTACCAAGTTTCATTCGAATCCATTCAGTAGTTTCGGCGTGATGCGCGGCCAAGATACAGACAGACAGACAGACAGACAGACAAAAAAGAAACAAATTGCAGTTTTGGCTTCAGTATCGATTTTATAGTGCCCTCCAATAAAAATTTTCAAAATATCTTCAATGTACAGAATTGGATCTGTTACAGTTTTATTATATTACTAGCTGACCCCCGCGACTTCGTTCGCGTGTTTATAGGTTTTATATACCTAGGATCGGATCGGATCCCATAATTCTTTTATGTACCTAAACTAAATGTAGCCTAAGTTACTCCTTATAACATTAAAAGTTGCATTAAAATCGATCCAGCCGTTTCGGAGAGTAGCTGGAATAAATAGACAGACCGACAAACATAAATTTAAACGCACACCACTTTAAAATAAGCCGTACGTTCAAAGATCCGGGTCCCAAGTTATTTGAACCCAATACTGAGGGTTGTAATGTCTGTCATTTCTGAACTAAAAAACCTATGACCTTGAAATATTTACGGAACAATATATAAAGTATTACCTTTCTAACAAAAAAAGAATGAGTTAAATCGAACTACGCGTTAATGAATTACAGCTAAATACACGTTTTAACTTTCTTCCCCTCTCCCAAGGGAACCGTGCTGAATTTCGGGATAAAAAGTATCCTATGTCCTACCTCGGAGTATAAACTCAAATCGTACCAAGTTTCATTTGAATCCATCCAGTAGTTTCGGCGTGATGCGCGGCCAAGATACAGACAGACAGACAGGCAGACAGACAGACAGACAGACAAAAATGAAAAAAATTTCAGTTTTGGCTTTAGTATCGATTATAGAGTGCCCTCCAATAAAAATTTTCAAAATATCTTCAATGTACAGAATTGGATCTGTTACAGTTTTATTATATTATAGATAGATAGAAGATAGATTGAATTATGTCCACTAAGTTTTCGATAGCGGTCCTCTTATACCCTGTATATTCAAAATTGAATATCAATAAAATTCTAAGTTTTAGAACAAGTCTAGAAGTATTAGAGTAACTCATTCCCGAGATTTTAGTTTTAGTTATCTTTTATTATTCGTTATGTAAAAACTTAGAGAAACATCTCCAAAAAAATATTTCCATTCTCATAATATGTGTGATATTAGAAAATACTTAACTAGTTTTAGATGATCTAGTACCTATCTTCTCCTTATGAAGAAACTATGTTTCAGTGAGCTCTTCAACTTGCCAGTGCCGGCTCTGTGGACCGCAGTGTTGGGCGAGTGGGATCGGGCGGAACAGCGAGGTGCTTACGTACCAATAGAGAGGATAGTGCTGCATCACCGCTTCCATAATTATCAGCATGATATAGGTAATTCTTCTAAATTTTTCTATAGCTCCTTTCTATCGACCTTTGTCTGGTAGGCCATGGCTAGTCTAGCTACTACACTACAGGTACAGGGTTTAAATAAAACTCTCTTCCAAATTAGCGTTTTTCCGACTTAGACTTTATTGTTAAATACCACCAAGTGAGATCGTAGTCAAGAGCTAATAGGTACCTAATTACCTATGTCATCAAAATAACAAAAGCTCTTGGGAGTAGAGTCATGTCATGACTGATTTTTAACCACTAAAATCTAGCAGTAATTAGCACATTCTCGGAAACTCCGAGATTTCCTTACAACATACTAATTTTCTGGTTAATTTCGGGGACTATGTGCTGCATCCTGTAATGGATTTTTAAATCAAATCAAATCAAAATTCATTTATTCAAAGTAGGTACACTGTACACTTTTTGAACGTCAATATAAGAAGTACATGAAAGTGAGGCAATGGTGATAATTACTACGAAAACTTAAAACTAAAACTATGAGGGTTCCAAACGCGCCCTGGTCTGAGAAGAGCCCGCAACAAACTCAGCCGGGTTTTTTTATGGATAAAGAAGGTAATAATGAACCATTAAAGCACAACTTTCGCTAGCTTATAAAGTATTAGTCTGAAGCCTCTCTCCAGAGAAACTTTGTTGTAGTTATTCTTAAAGATCTTTCCTTTAAATTTTCCAGCTCTCATGAAGATGATAAAAGCGGCCGACGTCAGCCCCGGCAGCCGTATCCGAGCTATCTGCTTGCCTCCGTACGAACCACCCATCATCCACAACACGGAGAGAAGCACTTCCTTCTACAGGAGACCGGAGAGCGAAATAAGAAGGAAGCCAAGACCACCCAGACCCAACCCAAATTCTGCAGCTAAATATTTAGAAAAGCTTAATAATCTAACCAAATCAGTTTTCACAGGAATGGGAAACAAAAAACACAAGAACACAAGATATAATGTGAGAATCTCCAATGAGAATAGACCAACTGAAAGAAAAAACGATGAAGAGTCAAGTAGAGAAGATAGTGAAGATAAAAATAGAGATGCAGTGTACGATAGTGCTTCGTTAGATAGCGTAGTGAAACTTATCAAAACTAAAGTCACAAAAGACAAATCAAAACAAGAGAGCGATAGTTATAAGAGAAGTGATAAAAAACTAATGTTTGGTGAAGAAATAGATCCATTTATAGACGACAATAACGGTATAGACTTTAAAGACGAATGTTATGCGACTGGCTGGGGAAGGGAGCAGACGAACGGGACTTTGACTGATGTTTTGTTGGAAGCTGAGGTTCCGGTGCTGCCTTTGCAACTTTGCAGGGATAGATATTCGTTAAGTTTGCCGTTGAATGATGGACATTTGTGCGCTGGCAGCACGGATGGCAGCACTGGTGCTTGTGTGGTACGTATTTCACAATATTTAGAGGCGAATAGAGCAAAAATTTGTTTGGGAACAATTGGAGGCCTCTACTATCCAATACTATAGGACAAATTAAAAATAACTGGTTCGGCATACAAATGAGTGAAAGGTTGTGAATTGTGATGAGACAACCCTTGTGATGAGTCTTGAGGAAAGAGGACATTTACTCACGAACCGGAGAATAGCTCATTTTATTAAAATTGCTTAAGCGGAGTTTATCTCGAGCTCACCCCTTACAAACTTGGTTTCACGGTCTCAATGATTTATTCGTAAATCTTTTAGCGTGTGTAACTTTAAACTAGCTACCTAAATAATATTTTAAATACGGCAAACAACCAACTCAGATATTAGTTTCTAGACCGTTGTCATTGTCTTTGTGTTAAAATAAGTATCAACTTCGTTTGTATGAGGCGCGCTCGGGAGTGCTCCAGGAAAACTTCTCAGTAGTCATTGAAAGTAAAAGGAACTTCTAATTATGCTTTAATTTTGTTCCATTACGTGATTCGCTTCCACGAAATCTTTATATCGACAGGTATCTATCTATTAAAAGTTAAAACCTTTGATTGCTACATCGGAAACATAACTTTCGAATTAAGACATTTCCAATGCAACAATTAAACAAATCAATATTAGATTATACTGCCTAGATTATTCTCAAAGTAGTGAGTATAAAGTTGAACGCACATCTGACCGCACCGTATGCGCCGCACTCAATAATCTAGATTTTATCTACCTATTGTGATACCTCGCATACTTATTTAAACCAAGTAATATTGTGTTTAAAAAACTATCTGATCTTCAAATTTCAAACGAATAGAATTTCCAAGCCTGACAAAGCCTTCCAAGTCATCAGGCTTAGAAATTAAAAAAATACGGCAGTGAAAAGCAAAAAATATGTCACGTACATTGAGGAAAGGTGTGCAAAGTTGCATAAAATATTTAATGCAAAGCATTAGAAAATCTGCACGATGCATAATTTGCTCACAAAACGTGCGGGGCGTTCAGCAAATCTAGTGCCAACATCTCGGTACGGTCAGTCCATCAGATAATCTATTTATTGCGGAGCGATCAAGCGAGCGTTCACCTTTAAATTCAATAGATCATGATCTCCTAAGTGTCAATTAAACGTTACTCAGTATTTGATTGTACCAATTGAAGTGATGGATGTTATCAAACGGCTACGTAATACTGAGTAATCGAAAGTGATAGGTATTCTATTTGTGATTGCAAGAGTAGAAATTGACATGGGAATGTTTGTCGTTTCAAAATTACATGTTTTTAAGTGCTACAAAATAGGAAGGCAGTTTATAAAATTAATGAAATCAAGTTTCATCATTGTTTTGGCCGTCCACCGATAGATGTTGGTCGCCATTTTTATTCAGTGCTCCCTACGACTCGTCTGATGCTGTCGGTCTACCTTTTTACAGTAGCTTGGGACTCTAACGTCTATTGGTTCTTTCGGGAAGTCAAAAAATCCCCATATTATCTCACACGCTTCTCAAAAAACATATAAAATTCATCAAAAACATAAAAAATCATATTTTAATTTTTCATATACCAGGTAACTTTTCATCATTTCCATAAGCCTAATAGTGAAAATCATATTTGTTTCGAAAGTTAAGTATGACTGTTGAAACATTTCTATTTTAGGGCAAATTTTGATGTACGTACCTAACTCCGTGTGAAAATGAATTATATAATAGGTATGTAACAATATTGCAAAATTATTTATTACTTTTGCCTAAATTAACGTAATACGAAACGTTGATTTGAGTTGACGAAATGTCCCAATGAATAGGAAATCAAGTAGTCTTATGCAGAACTTGGCTAATTAGTCTTTCCACCAGAAATGTTCTAAGATGCGTAGCGACGGGTAGGTATTTACAATAGAAACCAATAGGATCGTCTGATTACCAAAGCTTAGCTTAGCTTAGCTCTGGTGGGAAAGGGTTCAATAAAGCTGTTTTCTATACCCGTATTACTAATTCCCTGGAATTCTGACGTTTCGTAATGTTACCAGAGATAAAACAATTCCCACAAAAAAGATAAAAAATTCTAAACTTATATGCAAATACAAATCAACTGCCGCATGTAGATATGACAAATGCCTGACAGACACCTCATGGTGATAATGCTATTCGACATCCATTTTTGAATAAATTTTTTCAATGTGCTTCTTTTGTTTTCTGTTGCTGTCAGTGTGCACTTTCTAGTTTCCACTCTTGGTGTTTTCTATTTTAAGGCGAAACGAGTAATATTATTGCGCGGCATATGGCTTTTTATGATGACAGGGAATTAAAGTAGTTTGGGGTAAAATCGTACTTCGTAGATGTTAACCCTGTTCTCCGTACAAATAACTCATCCGTAAATGACAATGACAGCTGTCAGAATTCCGGGGAATTTGTAATACGGGTATACGTACGAACTCGTTGAAGCGAAGGATGCTAGCTAAGGGTTCGAGGATCCCAGCTATGGATGCGATACTGGTTTAGCTATTTGAAGTATCTATGGTGCTGTACTTACCTACTGAATAGACGAGGTAGTTCCTACGCCTTGCGAAAGTCGCAACGCACATTTTCATAGCACATCTTAACCCACTCCATTACTACTGCAGCTTCGGTGGAAATAGACACAACATTTCACAGCCTCGCAATAACCCGCGCCACGTAAGCTGAGCGGTGACCTTCAAGTGCGCGCAGCGTCGTACGAGTGAGCGGGACACAATACGATTGGAGAGCCAATCAGCGCTTACGAGGGATCCGCGAGAGCTAATCAGTGCTTACGAACGATCCCACGCCCTCCCCGCGGCCCTCACACCCCGAGATGTCTCATTTTCGATTTCTGCGCATTGAAGGTCACCGCTCGACTTACGTGCCGTGGGCGTACTCTGACATTTTTGATGCAAAGGCAAGGCTAGCCCTTATACATTCGTGGGGACACGCGTCCACCAAGTAGGCTGAAGCTTCAGTAGAAGAGTCTATCTAAACCATCAATCTTTTACCATTTCAGGGCTACAGTGGTGGCAATAAAAATGGTTTTCCAATAAAATAAATTATCTATCTTATAAAAAAAAAAAAAATTGATCTAAGCCGTTAATTCTTTATTCCAGGGCGACAGCGGTGGTCCCCTCCAATGCAGATCCGGCGGTCGCTGGGAGTTGCGAGGGTTAACGTCCTTCGGGTCCGGCTGCGCCAGGATGGGTGTGCCCGATGTTTACACCAACGTAGCGCATTACGTGTCCTGGATATATGCGCATGTGTACGCTAGCTGAGGTCTTTAGAGGAAATAGGAAATGAACAATTCGTAGATCGAAAGTGAGATAACTAAAGGACATATACAAATAGCTGAGTGATCTGTCAAAGAGATGATAGACAGATCTTTGAGGATATAAAATGTTTTGTAAAAGTGTTGGTACTTAATAAAATAGATTTCCGGGATATGTAAACACTCATCAACATACTGTCCACGGTAGTACAATTTTAAAAGGCCACTTTGACATTTTTATTTAACACTAGCGGTCCGCCCCGGCTTCACCCGTGGTACATATTATATAGCCTAGCACTCAAGGATCACTTACATATCGAACGGTGAAAGAATTTTTGAAATTGGTCCAGTAGTTCCTGAGATTAGCGCGTTCAAACAAACAAACTCTTCCGCTTTATTATATTGGTATAGATAACACTATTTAATTCTGTGTTGTCTGAAGTGTCTGTCTATAATTTTGAAATACTTAACTCTCTCATATTAAGATCAAATTTTATTATTTGAAGGAAGTGTAAAATAATCTTGACACACGTTTTTCAAAATTTTGTCTTATCTGTTTGTCCTGGCCAATCTTTGGTACGACTGAACCGATTTTGATGGAACTTTCTCAGACAGAAAGAGGATTATTCTGGGAGTGATCTAGGCTACTTTTCCTCCTGGCACGGAAAATCAAAGAGTACCCTATAGATTTTGGAAAACGTAATCCCACAGAAAAGAAGTTGCAGGCATCAGCCAGTGTTACATATAAGACATTTGAGTACTTCTGTATGGAGAAGAACCATTAGTTTGTTTTGTTTTGATTACCATTTTGTGTAAATATTATTTCTAGTCTGTTATGTTACTTGCAACCAATAGCTTCTAAGGTAATTTGTAAGTAAAGAGTATGATATAGGTGTTAACTAGGTAAATTATTTAGTAAATTATAAAATAAAAAACATTTTACTTTTCTGATATAACCTTTTATTTACAATACACCTTCAGTCTAGATTTATTTACAACGCTTAAAATTAAAACCTCTTAAATAGTATAATTTAAAAGTAATATCACATTGGTTATTTTATGGAATACTTGAAATATTAAATTAGATAATTAACATTACAATTTATAGTTAGATCAACAACTTTGCTTATCAAGTTGTATTGAGCGCAGTCTTTAGGGTCAGCACCACAGAAATCCTAATAATAATGCGTTAGAACTGCTGTTTACCACTTCTTCAAACTATACAGAACGCATGTCGTCGCCTTACTACAGATTAGTCACGACAGATTAGTGCACGTCTTGTTCATAATGTATTACTCTGTATCACCTTCTGTATTTGCGGTACAAATAAAATACAGGCAAGTGTGTAATCTAGAATAGGTGCTAATCCGGTTGAACACAATCTCTACACTTAACTAAATTACATTATTTTAAAATAGTGCATTACGCGACACTATGTTTAGTTTCCTATCAATTTATTTTAGAGATTGTGTACAACTGAATTAGCACTATAGTTATGACTAAAATTACGAAAAGTAATATAATAATATAAATAATACCTTTTTTTGGTACCTATATTGAGTAGGTACTTAAATAATGGTAACTTTTTAAAACACAATTTAAGTTTTAATAATTAAAAAAAAAACAATATTTTTCTAACAAAACTTAATATTGCTAAGTAGAATGAGGGAATAACTTATAATAAGGCGCTTCGTATAAAACGTTACTTATTTGCCATACTTTTGGCGTACGAATTTATACCAGATGACTGTATAGATATTATCAGTGTGTGAAGTTTTATAAGTGAGGCCCTGTTATTAAAAAATAAATTCTTTAACAATATAAAATCTATGGTTTGGTGATTCAATAGGTAACCATGCAAAAAAACCGAAATAATTTTAAAACTTAGATTTTAGTATAATTTTCGTTCCGCATTGTGCGAAGATCGAAATTGTTGTAATACAGACAATTAGAACTATTGCGATTGCTAGTAATGTAAGTACAATTTTTCATAACTTCGGTGCTAATCCCCCTTCCCTCCCCCCTAGTAGGCAAGTAAAAGTTAAAGTTAAAGTACTCGGCTGCGGTAGCACACACCGACTGAGCCAACATCACGCGAAGCATTTACCTCGCGAATGTTTGGTTTGGACCGGCTTACTTAGGAAATCACAGACACATAATATAGGGAAGATCGGCGATCGTCGTTTTTTACTAAGAATTCACGCGTGCCCGAATTAAACATTTACGTGTGATAGCAAATTTTTTGCGATTTATTCCTGAACTTCTGTGTTTCCATTTGGAAATGCCACTTTCACGGTTATTTTTGTGCACTAAAACAAATACGTCTGAGTGTGATTTTGGAAATTTGTGCACAACTGCCCATCAATTTGGCACGCGTTTTCCTCCCACAAGGCCGTTCTATCCTTGATAATATATTTCTATGTAACGTGGTGGCACCAGTTATGGACAGGGTTAAGCGCCGAGTCAAACATGAGGAGCTATAACTTTTTTATTATTTAATCTAGAGTGTTATAATTTTACAATGATATACTCAGATATACAGAGCTTCTGACTAACTGCTAAAATTTAGAAATAGTCGAACGAGTTTTGAAATATGGAAACCTAAAAACGATCAACCGAAATATGTAAAAATCTTTATGATGGACAGTCTAAATCCAGTTATGGACACCCAGTGATGGACAGTTCGTTTTTATCCGATTACTGCAAAGCCAAAAGGAAGGGTTATGATTTTTGTAGTCTATGTATGTATGTTTGTATCCAATTTTTTGTTCTAGCGAAGCACCTAAACTACTGGGCCAATATTGATGAATGAGGTGGTAATTGATTCGTTGTTATAGTTTGGGGGTGACATAGGCTACATTTTATATGCGAAAAAATCGAGAAGTGACGTTCGCACAGCTAAATTGGAATATTAAGTTAGTTTTAGATAGACATAACAGATGGCGCCACTAGCCGCTTGCCCCACCATTTCTTCCATTAGTACACAATTGAATACACGTTTTTCTAAATTATTATTTTTAACCCCCGACGCAAAACGAAGGGGTGTTATAAGTTTGACGTGTCTGTGTGTGTGTGTGTCTGTCTGTTCCCCTGTAGTGCTCAAACGGGTGAACCGATTTGAATGCAGTTTTATTTCGTTTGAAAGGTGAATTAGTCGACAGTGTTGTTAGCTATGTTTGATGAAAATCGAACCAACATGGCCGTCGCTACAAAATGGCGGATTACATATTTTATCACAACTGCCTTAATATGGGTATCAAATGAAAGGACTTGACTAGTAGAATAGCATTGCAATTTGCATAGAAATCTAAGATGGCCGCCGCCACAAAATGGCGAATGTCAGGGGTTTTTAATTTTTAATTTATACTTGTATACTATTATGAGTAGTCGGGTTTTAGTTTAAGTATTTAAATATCACTTGCTTTAACGGTGAAGGAAAACATCTTGAGGAAACCTGCATGCCTGAGAGTTCTCCATAACATTCTCAAAGGTGTGTGAAGTCTGCCAATCCGCTTGGCCAGCGTGGTAGACTATGGCCAAAACCCTTCTCACTCTGAGAGGAGACCCGTGCTCTGTAGTGAGCCGGTAATGGGTTGATCATGATGATGATGATGATGATGATGATGGGTTTTAGTTTACGAACTTTATCTCTTGTTTTATTTTATATGGATTGTGGGCAAACGAGCAAATGGGTCACCTGATATTGAGTGATTACCGCTGCCCATGAACATTTGCATCACCAAAGGAACCACTAATACGTTGCCGGCTTTTAAAGAATTTGTTGATCCGCTCCTTGATTATTTCGAATAATATATAAATATCAAAGTTACGTAGAAACAACCAAGGTTCGTCACATTTCAATTTGACACTTGTTTATTTGAGGACGTTTACAAAATGGTTCCATAATTTTGTATCTGCTTCAACTTCTTAATCCTGATGCTGTAGGGTACTACCCACCTAAACTAAAGGGATTCGGGAACTGTCCACTATGACTTCATATTTTTGGTACCAAGCTTAGATTGAATCACGGACCTCTGAGTCCCGGCTCCTTAATCCTGATGCAGCACGATACTGCTCACATAAGCAGCGAGGAATTTTCGCCTGTTTTTTGAAAAGAAGAATAAGTGTTTTTCTAGGCCTGTTACCTGTAAAAGGTTTCCTTTCTTCTTGCGTAATAATTACTTGGGTACTGTCCAAGAGGGCAAAAGGTGATCCTTAGCTATGGAGAATCTTCTTTCTAGGTTCCTCATTCATAGCTACTCGTATGACACGTTTTACTATTAACACTTCTTTATTTTGTGTTAATATAGAGCTAGGCCCCATATTGCATACAAGCGGATGCCTGTGACTTCGTCCACGTGGATTTAGGTTTATTATAATCCCGCGGGAACTCTTTTCTAAGCTCCTTTGAGCTCATACCTACATTTCTAAAAAATGTTAAAAGTGGCGCATCTAAATGGAACTAAAATAATAGGTATTAATTTGTTAACCCTTTCCCACCCATCAATTTTTTTTTTGCATGGAAACCATAATTATTTTTTTAAAACAAGTATAATATTGTTAAAAAATAAAAAATATCAACTGCGTGATAATTTTTTTTCTCTTTCACTTTTGATCACAATAGTTTTAGTCAAAAAAATTATATTTTCGGAATCACCTTTTCAACCCCTTTAATTTGACACCCCACTTGATAAGATTTGAAGGAAAAAAACTTTTAAGATGCAATCCTTCTACTATACCGAACTGAACCGATTTGGCTGAAATTTTGATGGAGATAGATTATGCCATGACTTAACACATAGGCTACTTTTTATCCTGAAAAAATCCACAGTTCCCACGGGATTTTGAAAAAACCAAAATCTATAGCTACGGTTATAGGTAGATTACTATAGCAAACCTCCTTGAAAGTAGCTATAAAAGTTGCATAAGGGAGCGGGAACGGGAACCGGAAATCCACGATTCCCTTGGGATTTGTGACAAGTATAAATTAAAAATTTTAAAAACCCCCGACATTCGCCATTTTGTGGTGGCGGCCATCTTGATTTTCATAAAACATAGCTAACAACACTCTCGACTAATTTACCTTGCAAACAAAAAAACCGCATTCAAATCGGTTCATCCGTTTGAGCGCTACAGGTGAACAGACAGACACACACACAGAGAGAGAGAGAGACACGTCAAACTTATAACACCCCGTCGTTTTTGCGTCGGGGGTTAAAATTCACGCGGGCAGAAGCTAGTTAAACTATACAAGTTTAATTTTGACTTGTAATTGTGTTTAAATGATAAGAATAGATAGGTCCATGACTGGATTTTTGATGTGTTTCCGATCCAGTAATGGACATCCCCTCTAAAACTTGAAAATAACTCTATGTCGCATTTATTCCTTCACAAGCATGTTTTAAAGTTTATATCTAAGTGATTTAATCATTGTAAATTTACATTTTAATCAGAAACGAGAATCCATCGATCAAAACGTTTATTTACCTTCTTAGCGATTTGCTTAAGAAAACTATTGAAATCGAAAGATATTTGCACACAACATTTTGTTCGCCTTGCCATTTTAAAACAAAATGGCCGTTTCATATGATATTTGTCAATATGACAAACAGATCCCTATTCTACATGGTTTAAATGTTGCCAGCGGTAAAACTCTAATCTAGCTCTTATTTTTGTTAAAAACGGTGAAGGTGGTCAGCTACTGGTGCCTGGTCCATACCTGGCGACACCACGTTAGGAAATCCTTACAATAAATAGTGAATACAACCATATGCCTCCATCCTTATCACTCGTTGAGCAATAAATCTGGTATAGCATCGCCATCTTCTTCCCTGATAGCTAGTAAAGAGACTGCTTCCTTCGCCAACTCTTGATCGTCGATGAAGCCGCTGTTGTCAGACATGTTCAAGATGACGCTGTTCCTTCTGTTCTCTATACTCATCTTCCTTGCCTTTTCTTCTTGCTGGACGAGTTTGTACCTTGAATAAATATCATCAATATTATAAATACGAAAGCAGCTCTTTCTGTTTGTCTGTCTGTTATATTTTCATGGCTTAACCGTTGAAGAGATGTCGAGGAAATGCACAGAGATAGTTTGCATACTGGAGACAGACACATGCTAATTTTAATTCCGGAAAGCCAGAATTCTTACGGGATGTTTAAAAACTTCAATCCACGCTCCTACAGGTTTTAAGAATACTTTTAATATGAAAACTTCTTAGTATGAGACCATAAATCTTAGTACCTACCTACCTACTTACTCAGAACTTTGGACTTGTTATCTCAAGCCGTTTGTGAGATTAAGAGCCTTGATACACGGACAGACAGACACAAAGTCCAAAAGAAGTCATTCAAAAAGTGTACCGTGAAATTTTAAATTTAATCTATTTTGAACAATAAACGATTCTGAATTCGGATCATACTCGTATGAGGGTTTCTTTTAACCATTTTGAGATACTGAAGCTAACAAGTATAAATTAAAAATTTAAAAAACCCCCGACATTCGCCATTTTGTGGCGGCGGCCATCATGGATTTGCATAGTGCTATTCTACTAGTCAAGCCCTTTCATTTGATACCCATATTAAGGGAGTTGTGAATGTAATGCGCCATTTTGTAGCGGCGGCCATCTTGGATCGATTTTCATCAAACATAGCTAACAACACTCTTGACACTTTCAAACAAAAAAAAACCGCATTCAAATCGGTCCACCCGTTTGAGCGCTACAGGGGAACAGACAGACACACACACACAGACACGTCCAACTAATAACACCCCGTCGTTTTTGCGTCGGGGGTTAAAAATAATAAATAAATAAATAAATATTCACACATACACACACGGTCGACTGTACCTAAAGTAGGCAACTTAATGCCTGTGTTATAGGTAACAACCGACTGATAGACACATAATATATACTACAATATATTTATGTATATATATTTAGTAAATGTATAAATACATATTATATACTTATATACTTGCATACACCCAGACTCGGGGCGGGAATCGAACCCGCGACCCCCGGAGCGGAAGGCAGGGTCACTGCTAACCGCGCTAACGGGCCAGTCGAGGGAGAAAATGGAGGACTTTTATATTACTTTGGTTTCCAGAGGCGGTGGAACCCTTGGACGCCGAGGATTATGCCGACGATGAGGAGCAGCGCGGCCACCGTGGTGACCAGAGGCGGCGCCAGCACCAGCCGGAGCCACAGCAAGTTTATGATTTCCGCAGGTGGTTCCTTGCAGTACTGTGGAAGATATTTATTTATAGTTAAATCGTTACAAGTCACGGCAAGGTATCTCGGGGTGTGAGGGGGTCGCGGGGAGGGCGTGGGGATCGTTCGTAAGCACTGATTAGCTCTCGCGGATCCCTCGTAAGCGCTGATTGGTTCTCCAATCGTATTGTGTCCCGCTCACTCGCACGACGCTGCGCGCACTTGAAGGTCACCGGTCGACTTACGTGACGGGGGTTATAGTACACATTACACACAAGCTACATCTTTAAATAGCTTCTCTTCGGAGTACCTACCTATTTGTTTGTTTTTTTTTTTTTCAGGAATTTGTAGTAAGTACAAATTCTTATCAGCTCAGCTAAAACAAGCTCAGATAGGTAGGTACATCACCGATAAAAATTAGGAATTTGAAAAATTGATAATTTTTTTAAAGTGCAATAATTATTTACAGAAAACGGAATAACTAAGTATAAATTATCTAAAACTTAATTACCGATTCCGATTAAAAGTAAGAAAAGAAAAAGACCGCCAGATGAGGTCGCACTCGAGAGCCAGCATAATGATAAAAAGATTGAAAGTTAATAAAATTACTAAACCGATTTTGATGAAAGCTACATGGTTCCTTAAGTTGAAGTACCTAAATGTATGTTGCTGTTCCAATAATATTACCTACATACAAGCGTGTCGAATTGATAACCTCCTTTTTTGAAGTCGGTTAATAAAAACACATTAACTCACCAATGAGAACCGCAAGATGGGCACGACTTTGTCCT
This sequence comes from Melanargia galathea, assembly GCA_920104075.1. Lineage (NCBI taxonomy): Eukaryota > Metazoa > Arthropoda > Insecta > Lepidoptera > Nymphalidae > Melanargia > Melanargia galathea. The sequence continues at coordinate 20,563,748 of OV049869.1, read as the reverse complement.
TGAAGGGCTTTGTGATCGGGTTGCCCGCGGACGTCCGGACCGCGATGTTTATTTGTATGTTGGATGTCACCGCCATGTTAACGCCGGACACCTGAAAAAAGAAAAAAATATATATTTTCATCGATCTAATTCAGTCCGAAAAGACAACTTCGAATTTGTAAAAAAAATTATTTTTCTAACAAGTACCTATACATTAAAAATTTAAAAAAACTCCCGACATTCCCCATTTTGTGGCGGCAGCCATCTTGGATTTGCAATAGCGCTATTCTACTAGTCAAGCCCTTTCATTTGATACCCATATTAAGTGAGTAGTGAAAAAATATGTAATCTGCCATTTTATAGCGGCGACATTCATTATTTATATAGATTGAGATAAAATCTTACCGGTTCCACCTCCAGGATGGATCTGTGTTTGATGGGGTCCGGCGAGAATCCCTTGAAGTGTTCCTGGTATGCAGGGTCCACGTCCAAGAAGTGAGGCTTCGACAGCGCAATGGGGAACCCTGGAAAATAATTTGCTATGAAGTTTTATTGCCTCGTTACAGTTGAACTGCCTCGTTGTTCTAGCGGGTTCGACCGTCGATCACGAGGCCTCAGGTACGATTCCCGGGTCAGGCCAAAAATTGTTAGGTGTTGATGAAAGGTCAAAATTATTTTGCTATGATCTGAAAAAAGGGAAAATTTGTATGGTACAACATGTATTATGCCCTGTCAGCCCTTTAAGACCCCTCTCCCAGTTTCGCGCTATGGAAGTTTAGGTATCTAACGGCAGGTAGACGGGCGGCATGCTGCACGGACGACCACTTGCATATAGCGCGACCATGAATTTAGTTTTGGTACTTGTATAAATTTCTGAATTATTTCTTTGATGTTGTAGTATTATATATATAATGTTTATTATAAAATATTTTTATCGAATAAGTATTTCATGAATCTACGTTCAACTTACAAAACAAAAGCGACCAGGATAATAATATGATGTTCTTCTCTATGAATACATGTAGGGTTCCGTATTTATATCATAGGTGTCACGCATATTTAGCCTTCAGCCATTTTTTTCTAAACTAACTAATAAAAGAAACAAATACCTTTTTAATTATTTAACAATTACCTACCAATTATTATTATTATTATATTTCAAATCATCTGTCTGAAAATAACATAACAGAGCTGTTGCATTGCACCTGATGAAGTTCTTGAATAGGTACATTTTCTGATAAGAGTAGGTACAATTATTTAAAGTTTACCAATAGAACAATAAAAAGTAGGCAATCTTTGTTTACTGCTAAAATGTCGGTTTAGTCAGAAGTGCAAGTGCGACTTTTATTATAGTAACAAACGGACACCCGCGACTTCGTTCGCGTGGATATGTATTGGTTTTTAAAAATCCCGTAGGAATCATTTCGTTTTTCCTAAGCTCCTTTGAGCTCATATCATGCTAAAAACTGTTAAAAGTTAACTGGCGGATGTTTAGGTAGATCAAAATGTAAACATCCACTAGTGAAAGTCCCATCAAAATCGATCCAGCCTTTTAGAGAATAGTCGGTAATCTCTAAAGTATCTACTTTCTAACAAAAAAAGAATGAATGAAATCGGATCACGCGTTATTGAATTATAGCTAAATACACGTTTTGACTTTCATCCCCTCTCCTTAGGAAACCGTGCTGAATTAAAAAGTATCCTATATATTACTCCGTAGTATAAACTTAAATCGTACCAAGTTTCGTTGTTTCAATCCATTCAGTAGTTTTTGTGTGATGCGCGCCCAAACATACAGACAAACAGACAAACAGACAAACAGATAAACAGACAAACAGACAAACAGACAAAAATTTTAAAAATAGCTTTTTTACGTTCTATAACTTATCTCTAACATCCCCCAGTATTTATTTTGCAAAAATCTTCGGAAATGAAATGAGACCCATATTATAAACAAGTGGATACCCGCGACATCGTTCGCGTGGATATTTTATAAAATCCCGTGGGAATCATTTTGTTTTTCCTAAGCTCCTTTGAGCTCATAACTTGCTAAAAACGGTAGATCAAAATGTGTAAACATCCGCCAGTGAAAGTCCCATCAAAATCGATCCAGCCTTTCAGAGATTAGCCGGTAATCAGTATCTCCTTTCTAACAAAAAAATAATGAATGAAATCGGACCACGCGTTAATGAATTACAGCTAAGTACACATTTTGACTTTCATCCCCTCCCCCAAGAGAACCGTGCTGAATTTCGTGATAAAAAGTATCCTATATGTTAGTCCGTAGTATGAACTTAAATCATACCAAATTTAATTTCAATCCATTTGGTAGTTTTTGCGTGATGCGCGCACAAACATACAGACAAATAGACAAACAGATAAACAGACAAACAGACAAAAATTTCAAAAATAGCTTTTATCGTTCTATTACTCAACCGTAACATTTCCCAGTTATTATTTTGCAAAATTCTCTTATGTACAGATACGGCAAATCTACGATTTTATTATATGTATAGATAGATGATAATTTCTTCAAAAAAAAAAAATATGACGGCCATCTTGGATTTCAAAATGGACTACTTTAGTATTAGTTTATAATATCATATTTCCGTGACTGTCCTAGGTGCTATGCTGTAATTTCACTTATTTAAAAAAATACTCACGCATATTTTTTAGAAAAATATTCATGCTCAAAACTTTGCAGTCGTTGTATAAATTAGTGTTTACACGACTCTCGTACGTGCATCTGGATGGTGGCAAAAACTGCACAGGTCCTTCCCCAACGAGCGCCGGGCGCATACTAAATAAGCGAAGACATTGCATAGCTATTTATTGTAATTTAGGGGGATGTTTAATAAGTTTTTATGTTTGATCAAATAAATGGATTGTTAATTAAACTATATATATAGATTCGTTAAAGAACGTAGTTTATTTCTACATAAAAATTTTATTGAATTTATGCTTTTTTCAATACAAAAAATCGTGTTAAAGTAACCGTATAATTCGGGAAATTTGGCGGAAGTTCTTTTTTTTTTAACCATTAATTTGATTAAAAATCTATATTCTGGTCTGTAATGTGTCAATAGGACTATATGTCTGATATTTAAGTATTTTTTTCAAGTAAATCAGATGACTTTTAAGGACAGATATAGAGCTTCAAAGTTGAGTCTGTTATTTATTTTATTAAAACGAGGTGTGGGAAATTGATCATTACAAAATAAATAAAATAGTTTTTGTAAATATGTTCTGACAAATGTCAATATGAAGGATTAGTTTATTTAAAACATGTATTGAAATATGTGAAAGTCTCTCCTACGATGCTAAATTTGGAGCTTGAAATCTTAGATTTTTCAGAAAAAAGGTAAATAACATAACATACTTTGACTGTTTTGCGGATTACAGCAAAATATTTTGACTTTTCATTATTATGGATTTCCGCAAGGTACCGTTTGGTTTTATTCAATGTTAGGTGTTGGGTTTATCTATCGAGAAATTCTCAGTGTCTGGTCATACTTAGTTGTTTCACCCCCATGTCTAGGGCTGGGATCTATAAAGCGCTGTTTTATGACCGTTATTTGAACATATTCGGAGTGTAAAACGTTGCAGTTAAACCATCAATTTTGCTAGGACAATTGTTTTTCTGAGTTTATTATCCAATCATCTCGATATTTAAAAATTTAAATAAAACACTTACTGTTATTCAGACAATTTCGACACCCACCTAATCGACATGTTTTTATAGCTGCGCACTAGAGTAGCTACCTCTATCGAGAATTTTCACAGAGAAAAAATTGGGCGTTTCGTCAAATCGAACCTACTCACGAAGTTTCAGACTGTTATTAATCACAAAAAAATTTGTTCGGCGGCTGCCGGACTATAACCAAGATTACAAAGTTGCAGTAAAAACCAGTACAACAGAGATTTGAATAAAATTATGTGAACCTAATTACATTATCTATTTGCGTTAACGAATGATTTATTAACAGTCAATCTATAGTTATTATTTATCTTTTTTCCATAATTGATCTGTTTTTACCACGACTTCGCGATGCGAGTGTTCATCTGTCTATACATATCATATTTGTTTGTTATTGTAGTATGTTCTAGATTGTAGCATTTATACTAATATTTAAATTAGCGTAAGGCGATAATGATATATAGGTGTTTTAAACCTCAAAAAAATAAAAAAATAAAAATAAATAAACGAATTGGACAAGTTGCTTGTTCTAATACAGTGTAGGTAAGTGATATTGTGAATAGTAAAAAGAATACAGGCACCTAAACAATTCCTCAATTAAGGTTCCCTTAGCGTAAGATATCGACCTAATTCAGCTTAGGTGTTCCTTATTTAGGGTTTGACGATGAAAACGGACATCAATGTCTCGACAAAAAGACTAGCCTTAAGCTAAGACCTAATATTAGAAATACTTAAAAAATACAAATATGGTATCGGAAGGAATTATTATAATTACCACGGCATATGATATTGATAAGCAAAATATAACCCAGAACAGTATAATTATCATAAAATCGATAGTTTACTGTTTACAACACTCGATTAGCATCTAACCTCAGCTAAGGGCAACTGGTAATGCAATAAGTAAATAAGAAAAACCCAGTAATGTTGATACACTCTTTAGTCATTGGTATTTATGTACAGACTAAGCTTCTGCCCGCTGCTACGCCAACGTAAATTTCGGTTTTGGACAAATCCCGAGGGAGTCGTGGATTTCCGGTTCCCGTTCCCGCTCCCTTTTCCAACCCTTATACCTAATTTCTAGGAAGTTTGCTATAGTAATCTACCTATAGCTGTTGCTATAGATTTCGGTTTTTAGGGTTCCGTACCCAAAGGGTAAAAACGGAACCTTATTAATGTCACTCTGCTGTCTGTCTGTCTGTCTGCCTGTCCGCCGGTCACAGACCTCTAGCTCATAGACGAAATGAGTTACAAACCTGAAATTTTGGTATTTTGTGTAGAACGTTGACCCAAAACCAATTATTGAATTAGAAATTGAATTAAATCGTGTTCTGTGACGCTCCTTGTAAGAGACCTATGTCCGTGTAGTGAACGTGTATCGGTTGAGATATTATGGTAATGAGGTATTTGCTTGCTAGCTACATTATAATATAAATCTTAGAAATAAAAACAAAATTAATATTTGGCACCCACGAACTAAAACATATGGTAAAAAAATATATTATGTGATGGTGCACACTTGTATAATTGTCTGCCTGATACCATCAAAGACTGTAATAATATTAAGAAATTCAAAAACAAGTTAAAATTACATGGTATTAATAAAATTGTATAACTCATCTACAGAATATTAGTACATAGTTCAGTTAAATTGTATTAGAACGTATAAATTATATAAAAATTGTATATATACTCAATTAGATTAAATTAGTACTTACCTAATATATAATAGTTTTTAAGAAAAAACTTATACTGTAATATAATGCATGCTTTCTTAAATACTAAATTAGTTACTACATAATCTCATTGTAAGTGAACAGTAATGTTCTTTTTTGAGAAATAAATCTTTAAACCGATAACGATCTCCTAAATGGGTGATTCTAAGAGATGATCATGAGATGATGATCCAAGAGATCGATCATGACAAAGATGCGTCAATCTTTACCTTGCTACCTCAATGTCACATCTATTTAGAACAAATTATTGTAAGCAAAGGTACAGATACTTTCTTAGGATTACCACTCACCATAATAGCAGGTGCTGATGTCCACGAAACCGTCTGGTAGACAATTCTTCGTGCACTCGCAAGCGTACCGTGAGGTTTTGTTGAATGCAGATTCGGCCATCATATATCTGAAAAGGTGGTCAAATTGTTAAGAAGCATCGATGCTAACTCGATTGCACAATGCCTAAATTAAATTGACAGGTCTAATACTATCTCCATCGAACTATTACGCTTAGAATGGAAGTTTCTAACAAATTTCCGCTCGAAACGTAAGCTATAAACCAACCCATGTGTGCCCTGTAATTACATTTGCCGACACGCACACAAGCGCATGAGTACCTTGAGCACTGACGCGACGATAGACGTATCGAGCCTTTTAAGGCCCGTTAAAAACGGCTTATCGCCGCGTCGACGACTGCCTTTCTTTACCTATTTATTCTAAGACTATCTCTTTTACATTGGTCCTTGTGGAGAAGGATAGCAAAGTTTTTATTTAAACAATATTTCAAACTAAATTAAATCAATGAGTCCAAACACAATAGTTCTGCTGTAAGTTGCTGAAGAGTTGGATATCCTGCAGATTCCAGATGATACCTTAGCATCAGATCAAGGTTACTTTGTTTTTGCAATACCATTTTTGGTATCCTGTAATGTAAGAGGATACCAAAATTCGAATCGATAGAAAACAGCTAATGATTTTCAAACGCTTGAACAGATTTTCTTGAATCATAGCTAGAACCACTCTCGATCAAGCGATCTGTCAAACAAAAAAATCATAATCAAAATCGGTTCATTCATTTGGGAGCAACGGAGCTACAGACAGACATGCAGACAGATACACCTATTAAACTTACTAACACCCCTCTGTTTGCGTCGGGGATTTTTTTCCTTAAAGGAATATTAGCCATGATGAACATGACTAATGTTCCCCTTTCCCCTCGAATTAAGTGAAAACTTGCCCTAGGAGTGGGTACGACAATAGTGTAACGGGTGGGGTTTGAACCGACGACCTTGCTTTTTTTGGTCAGCGCCCGACAACCGTTGCGCTGTTGAGGCTTAAATTTTTTGCTATTGAGGGTTACAGCGGACATACCGATAAAAATTAATTCCGTCAGGGCTGGTGTCTTCCTCGAGGAAGGTGAAGGGGTACGTCCTGCAAGCCTGCTTCCTGAATATGGGGAGCTCTTTATTCTTCTCCTTGTTCAGTCCTGGACTCAGTATCAGGGCCTCATACGTGCCTTTGACCTGGTTGCAAGGGATACTGCAAACAACCATAAAGTACTAACGAATTCAGAAAAGATTTTTATTCAAATAAACTTTTGAATCGTCAACTGAATCTACTACTGGTTCAGAATGTCGTTCCTACTGAGAAGAACCAGCGAGAAACTCGGCAAGTCATAAGTGTGTGTTTGGTTGCAAAGGCTCATCATAATCGTCATTAGCATCATTATCAACCCATTACCAGCCCACTATCGGGCACGGGTATCCTGTCAGAATGAGAAGGATTCAGGCCGTAGTCCACCACGCTGACCCAGTGTAGATTTGGTGGACTTCACAAACTTTTGCGAACAATAATTATAGAGAACTAGCTGACCCCCGCGACTTCGTTCGCGTGTTTTTCTTTGCTATAAACCTCACGGAGCCCGAGACCTTTCCAACGAATGCAAAACCGTGGAAATCGGTTCGTGCGTTCTGGAGTTATAGCGTCAGGAAGGAAAACCCGACTTATTTTTATATAGTAGACTATGAAGTTTTGATAGACAGCGCTTAATACTGACTGTTTTTGAAATTCTTTTAGCACTATGTTTGAACAGATGGTATTTACAAACTTATAGGATGCGAAGCTTTAGTTAAGGGAGTAACTATTAATGATATAATAATATGCAATAGATGCCCTTGCTCATAGTTAATAATAGATATTATGTTTAACTGTATGCAATTCTCAGCTTCTTAGCGAGCAATCCATTCAAACGAAGTATCCATACAATTACAGCTAAATCAGATTAGAAATCGTAAAACCCAGGGTATAATGGTTAATTACCTCACGAGCGATTTCGTAATAAATAGTGCCACAAGTCAATTATTCACCTTGGCCCATGGTTTCCGATATTTATAGCTGACAATTACGAAACATTATGACTTCTTAAGTCACAGTATTTATTCTAGCATCAGCTTATTCAAATGCATTTTGTAGAACAAATATTATTTTTTAAAGGATATTACTCATGCTGAACATGACTATCAGATCAGTATCACCACCACCACCACTACAGCCTTTTAACGTCCCACTGCTGGGCACAGGCCTCCTCTCTCATACGAGAGAGGGATTTAGAGCTTAGACCCGTTACGCTGGTCCAATACGGATTGGCGGGTTTTAACGACTATTGTCACATTTAACCGGGACCGACTGCTTAACGTGCTCTCAAAGGCACGGGGGTGAAACACCGCCAGTTTCCAACTCCGGGCTGGCACTGAGAATTTCTTGACAGAAAAATCCAATACCAAACAATTATTTGCCCGACCCGCGAATCGAACCCGGGACCTCGTGATCTGCGTTCGAAAATGCTAACAACTAGACCGACGAGGCAACGACACTAACCACCAGGTAATATCCCAAAGGCTAACAACTTGTTATCAAATTAAAAAAGGTCTCACCTGGTATTCCAATCAGTAAATCCCTGTTCTTGGATACCCATTAGATTGTTCCACGTGTTAATGGAAAACTTCCTCGACACATTCTTCAATTCAACCTCCACTTCTTCCTTCTTTTGGGCGTAGAACTGCAAACACGTCAAAATTTAATAAACTTTTGTAGTACACCACACATCAAAAACCGGCCAAGTGCGTGGCGGGCCACGCGCAGTGTAGGGTTCCGTAGTCACAATCCTCGAAAAACAGATATAACTCCTTAACCTGTGAACCCTACTTAGCCGTGATAGTTTTCCTTTAAAATTGATTATATACCCTACCGCTGTGAATTTCTTCAAGTTCCTATATACTGCCATTTGGCTGATAGAGGGGGGGGGGGGGACACACTTGACTCTAATAAAAATTTGCACTTTAAAACATCATATTTTACAAACGGATCTAGAAATCGAAACCTAATTAACGATACCCCACACTATGGGGTAGACGAGAAAAAAAATATTCATCCCCACTTTACATGTAGGGGAGCTACCCTAAAAAAATATTTATCCAAATTTTATTTCACCACTTTGTTGGCGTGATTATATTTTATACTCATGCCAAATTACAGATTTCTAGCACTAATAGTCTCTGAGATTAACCGAGGACGGACGGACAGACAGACGGACATGGCGAAATAAAGGGTTCCTTGTTTACTACGGAACCCTAAAAAGGATACAGCAAGTTTAATAATATCGGGTGTATGAGGAATGCTCTCGGATACGAAGACAGGTGATAGTACTACATAATGATTACTGATAAGATACTATAAAAATTATCGTGAAAAAAAATTGTATTTCCAAAAAAATTCACTTATTGTACAATATCCATTTTGGGGTTTAAACAGAACTGTAATTGCAAGAAAAATATTTCCTGCATTTTTTCAAAGTTTTTAAAGTAAGTATATTAATAAACATTTAAATTACCCCCGACAAGTGGACTCTATGGGTCGATGTATGATATATTAACAGATATGAAATGATGATAATTTAATTAGCTACAGGATATATTTGTTGCTAATCAAGCATGGTTCCAATTAAATTTTATTGCCAATTGCAAAGAAACAAAAATTAAGTATTTGCGAATTTTACAACCTGTTGATATGGAATAATTTGGATAGATAACAATTATAGTCCGTTCAGTAACTTAGTGTCGGTACAGGCGCAGGTGCTCTTAGTATTCTGCTTTTATTTATTTTTTATTTTTTCTGTTTGTAATTTTTTTTTTATTCTAACAGAATCTCCGAATAGTCTGCCAATCCGCACATGGCCAGCGTGGTAGATTATGGTTAAAATCCTTCTCATTTTGAGAGAATACCCGTGTTCATGATAATATTATATTTTATGTTTATGGTTATAGAATAGAATAGATTTTATTGCATGACGAGCGGATACCCGCGACTTCGTTCGCGTGGATATTGATTTTAATAATCCCGTGGGAATCATTTTGTTTTTCCTATGCTCCTTTGAGCTTAAACCTTGCTAAAAACTGTTAAAAGTTCACTGGCGGATGTTTAGGTACATCAAAATGTAAACATCCGCCAGTGAAAGTCCCATCAAAATCGGTCCAGCCTTTGGGAGATTAGCCAGTAGTCTTTAAAGTATCTACTTTCTAACAAAAAAAGAATGAATGAAATCGGACCACCCGTTAACGAATTACAGCTAAGTACACATTTTGCCTTTCATCCCCTCTTCCAAGGGAACCGTGCTTAATTTTGGGATAAAAAGTATCCTATATGTTACTCCATAGTTACTCCAACTTAAATCATGCCGAGTTTCATTTCAATCCATTCAGTAGTTTTTACGTGATGCGCGCACAAACATACAGACAAACAGACAAACAGATAAACAGCCAAACAGATAAACAGACAAACAGACAAACAGAGAAACAGACAAACAGACAAAAATTTCAAAAATAGCTTTTTTACGTTCTATTACTTATCCCTAACATCCCCCAGTTATTATAAATTTTAATCCTGAGGGTACCTTATTATAAATTTTAATCATCATATAAAAACAACTTTTTGAGCTCAGAGCAGTTTTACATTGTGGATAGTTTTGTTCGGATATCTATGATACAACATTTTGACGTGTTTGAAAATATTCATTTTTGAATTTCTTTACGAAACACGCCACTTCGTATATATATATATATATATACATGGTAATGTTAGTAAATTCAGCGTTTTAAAAAGTGGCTTACATGATTGCATTGGATCTTTGTTACAAATTGCCCGGATACACTTTTTCTGAATTAAAAAGACTCTATTCATTTCGGAAGCATTACCCCAAATTAAAACTCCGTACCGAATATTGGAAACAACATAGCCATGATATGCCGAAAGAGCCGTGCTTCGGTCAGCAATTTTAGATATTCTACTTAAAGCAAAGACAAATTTATTGATTTTGTTGCACAAGTTGTCAATATAGTATATTGTAGTAATAAGTATATTGTAATAAAATACGAATATAAAAAAATATAAAAAGGAAAGAGAATTTTAATAAAAAAATATGAGTAGGTATAAAACGCATAACCCCTTGTGCCTGTACACCGCGCGCGGCATGCTTTGAAGTCACGGCGGCGTCTTTGGCAAAACACCGCGCGACGGAGGCGGCTAGACACAAAGAGCGACACTAAGAAAATGAATAGACTATACTTACGATTAGTTATGTACGAAAATATTCCGAAAAACAGGTTCGTAAGTTAAAAATAGGCCTTCAAGATATCATAACAAGGTTGATGAGGCCTGACACAATAATGTTAAATGTGGCACTCTACTATTGGTCTTTTTTATCCCTGACTAGCATTTTACTGCTTGTATAATTACATTATCAAATCGTATCGCCTGCTTGTCACACGACGAGAAATCCTACCAGAAATAAAAGAAGAAAAAATGTATTAGACCAGGGTAGATAATTTTTGAAACCAAAAAAAATAATAGTAGGATGGATAAAAATAAGATAGATATATATAATAAGATAAGGATAGGAGGAAAATAAAAGGAACTTAGATCACAAAACAAAGAAAAATCGATCAAAATATAAATCTATTATTTCTCAATAATTTAACGAAACAGAACAGCTTCGTCTTTTCTTCTTCTATTGGGTGTCTCACGATGATGATTTGTTGGATAAAAAAATATATATGGGCCGAATTGAGAACCTCCTCCTTTTTGGAAATCGGTTAATCAATCAGTATTATACTCACTCTATCCAAAATACCAATCTTCCCAAAATCAATCCAGCCAGGCAGGAGTTTGCTTGCTAGGGAGACCAGAGGATCATCGTAGCCCCACAGCAAATCTTCCGCAGTCATGTTCCTGAAGAGTTTGGAGCCTAGCGCTGTGATGGAGTAGTAGGCGCCCACGTTCACGAAGTACCCTGTGTTGTCAGCGAGGATTGTACTGATTGCCTGGAGGACAAAGATAAGAAAAATATAAACAAAAAAAATTATGATTTAACGAGCTGATGCCGTCAATTATCCCACGAAGATTTAGTCCCTCAATACAAACTTTACCATCTCGTTCAATAGAAGCAGGCGTTACGTTGTGGAATTCCATGATATACAATGAAAAACAAAATTACTTCCGCTATCATCCGCTAACAGAGACGAAGTAGGCACAACACCACAAATTCACCACAAAATAAAGTCTACGATCGTTTCGCTCCGACACCGGAGCATCTGCAGGAGATATCAACTTCACAACGAGTTAGTTTTGTGGTGAATTTGTGTGGTGTTGTACCTACTCTATCACTGTTAGCTGATTAGGTATAGCAAAGTAAGTAATTTTGTTTTTTAACCCCCGACGCAAAAACGACGGGGTGTTATAAGTTTGACGTGTCTGTGTGTGTGTTTTGCGGTTGCGGTTTTTTTTTGTTTGAAAGGTGAATTAGTCGAGAGTGTTGTTAGCTATGTTTGATGAAAATCGATCCAAGATGGCCGCCGCTACAAAATGGCGATTTACATATTTTTTCACAACTCCCTTAATATGGGCATCAAATGAAAGGGCTTGACTAGTAGAATATCACTATGCAAATCCAAGATAGCCGCCGCCACAACATGGCGAATGTCGGGGTTTTTAAATTTTTAATTTATTATTGTCTACAATCTCGTTTCACGTTCACGTTTCGTTAAGGGATAGAATTTGAAATATCCCTCCTCTTCAAGTGGCTATAGCCTGTTCGGCTGTGGAACATATTACGATTATGTGGAGATATACCTAGGAGTCTTTTAATGTTCTCTTATATTAGCGTACACCCTTAAACCCTACTCACTAGTTATTATATTCTCCTCAACGAGGTTGCCTGGAAGAGATCGCTTCTAAGCGATAAGGCCGCCATTTGTACCTATTTCTTTTAAAATGTATATGTTTCTTTCATTTAATCTATGTTTTTGGTGTACAATAAAGTACATTTCATTCATTCATTTCATTCATTCATTCATGTCGAGCAAAAAAATTTTGACAAAAAATATCAAGAAATTCTTAATAACAGCCCGAAGTTGGGAAGCTGATGGTTGTACATGCCTCGCAGAGCACGTAAAGCCATTGGTCCTGTAGACTCTGAGAATGCGGTAAACGTGTATTTTATTTGCGCACACATAGTTAACAGAATTATAAAACCCTTGACGCAAATTAAATGGTACTCTAACAGCTCTATGATCAAGCTTTTTCTATGAATACTGGTCATTTAATATTTATATTTATAATTCTTCGTATAATTAAGTAAAACTGTCTTTGTTTACATGAATGATTGTATAATTAATCACTATATGTATATCTTAATATTGTAATTTTATTATCAAGATCTATTAATCGCAATTATTCCTACACGCTTCTTAAAACTATTACAAGATAATTATAATCTGGATTATAATTTGTTTGTAAGTAAATAGATACTAAAACATATTTCATTTTTCATCAAGTCTTAGAAAGTTTTCGGTTTAAATCAAATTCTAGATATTTATTTAATTTTTGCTATATTTTTTGAAAGGCTATTGCTCTCTTAGGGCCTATTAGCAAACTCTTAGGCAAACATAGCATTAACATTTGAACACTTATTTGAACACTTGTTTGAACACATGTGTGGTAGCGGGTCTTTGGTACCTATTTGTCCAAAGTTTAAACATACATTTGCACTTTACGATTTTCGATTTTTCGAGCGCACATCACAGCGTTTAAAGTTCAAATTAAAATGAAGCGAACGTCCTTTTTGAAAAGTCTCTCTGGCAAGTAAGCAAACCTGTGCTCAAATGTGTGTTCAAATGTTTGTCTGTGTCTGGGCGCCTGGGTTAGGAAAATCTTCGTGTTCGAACAGGCGGTTTCGCGTCTAGTCCGTGGGCGAAACTGCCGCAGTTTCACTAAATTTATTTAGCACCGAAGGTTTGCTACAGGCTTTTGAATTTCCGTCCGTCTCTATGCCTTTACGCTACCCGGCACGTAAGTCAACCGGTGACCTTCAAGTGCGCGCGGCGTCGTACGAGTGAGCGGGACACAATACGATTGGAGAGCCAATCAGCGCTTACGAGGGATCCGCGAGAGCTAATCAGTGCTTACGAACGATCCCCACGCCCTCCCCGCGACCAACTCACACCCCGAGATACCTCATTTTCGACTTCTGCGCATTGAAGGTCACCGGTCGAGTTATTTGCCGTGACTTGTAAATTAATAATATCTTGGTAGGTGCATGGAATAATCGCCTGGGACGTATACAACGGGTTCCCCAGGCGTCCAGCACAGTCAGCGAGAGGGAACAGCCGTGGTGGTTTTAGTTAGGGTATACCCACAGGGGGAGTTCCACATAACCCCCGTTCTGCCCAAAGAACGGGGGTACCTATAAAAGGTTTCCGCCACGAAAAAAAAAAAAAAAAAAAAAAGGTGCATGGAATAATGTAACTTCTGTTTGATAAACCAGGCGTCAAGTAAGTATTCCGGTTATCGCCAGATCACCTTGCCGGGTGGAAAGATATTGACCTTTTCATATATTTTGAAACCGTTTTGAAGGGCTCTTTCACTTGCGCTGTCACGATGTCTATGTTACGAACATTATATGTATGCTCTTTTCTGCTGTGTGTTTACTAATGCCATGATCATGATCTAGAATAGAATTGATTTATTGCAAACATATGCATACGAAATGAGGTGATTATTATTAAGTTCCGTCAGCGTCTTTCACTTGTGCTACCATGCTGGATATCTCATGGGTATAATTAAGTATGCTCTTTTCTGCTATGTGTTTACTGAAGTCATGATCATGACCTAGAATAGAATTGATTTATTGCAAATATATATGTAAGATATGTATATGAGGTAAGGTGTTTATAATTATGTTCCGGCAGATATTTCTTAACAGCATGGACTTAATGGTTTTTAAGGTTGTTCCCGTTTCTTTTTTATCTTTCACAGATATATTATTTAAATCAAGATGGTCAAGTGCCAGTAGAAATCGCGCTATGAGACGGTTCCGTACATGTTTTACATTATTTTATGTGAACACGGGAATTAAAATTATTAAAGATTTTCGGTTAAATACTCGAACCCGTCGATTTTTCTTGACAGAGAGAATCACTGAGAATTTCTTGACAGAAAAACCAATACCAAACAATTATTTGCTGGACCCGGGAATCAAACCCGGGACCTCGTGATCTGCAGAATATGCTAACCACTAGACCAACGAGGCAGTACAAGAGGATCACAAGATCGTAAAGACGAAACATAAAGCCCTGGAGTTAAGTAATGTTTCTTTCGAAACGGCCCTTGAACAAATCTGGTCTCGGAACAACAAAAAGCTCGATTGCTCAACTGAAGACCTTATACGTAGTCGTAAATGATAAAAGAGCGGAGATTTGAATTGCATCCATGCACGTTGCACAAGATTGCAATTCCGCAGTATTTAGATGGATACTTATTGATATTGTTGAAGAATAAACAATATCTTTGTAGGGTTCAAAGAAAGAAGAAGAATAAACAATATCTTTCACATATTAGGTATATCTTTGTAGGCTTTGTCACTTTCATACACAGCTGTGTTTCATATTCGAATTGCCAATTGAGATACCTTATTTCAATCATACCCACTAGGTAAGTGATTATAAAAAAGTAAGTACTGTGACTAACAGACAGATAAAGCCTACACAGGTAGATCTAGAGACTTGAAATTTGGAGGCAATATTCCTTGAACAGGTAGGTACCGTTGAGATGTACTAAGGAAAGATTTTTTTCATTTTATATTCGATACAGGATGGAAAAGGGTGGCGAAGATACTTAGTATTGATCGGAATTGGCGGTCACTTAGTTTGACTGACTTAGACGCAGCTATCCTGAATTACTACCTAATAATAAGCAACAGAGAGGCACTTACAAGCAAAGCGACGTTGGGCAACATGATCTGCACATCCTTGTAGTGGGCCACGGATAATTCGGGCAGGAAGTCGAGCCGCAGCGTCGGGTCCATGTAGATAATAGATAGGCACTTACAAGCAAAGCGACATTGGGCACCATGATCTGTACATCCTTGTAGTGGGCCACGGATAATTCGGGCAGGAAGTCGAGCCGTAGCGTCGGGTTCATGTAGATAATAGATAGGCACTTACAAGCAAAGCGACGTTGGGCACCATGATCTGCACATCCTTGTAGTGGGCCACGGATAATTCGGGCAGGAAGTCGAGCCGTAGCGTCGGGTTCATGTAGATAATAGATAGGCACTTACAAGCAAAACGACGTTGGGCACCATGATCTGCACATCCTTGTAGTGGGCCACGGATAATTCGGGCAGGAAGTCGAGCCGTAGCGTCGGGTTCATGTAGATAATAGATAGGCACTTACAAGCAAAGCGACGTTGGGCACCATGATCTGCACATCCTTGTAGTGGGCCACGGATAACTCGGGCAGGAAGTCGAGCCGTAGCGTCGGGTTCATATAGATAATAGATAGGCACTTACAAGCAAAGCGACGTTGGGCACCATGATCTGCACATCCTTGTAGTGGGCCACGGATATTTCGGGCAGGAAGTCGAGCCGTAGCGTCGGGTTCATGGTCATCACGCCGCGCTCCCGGTCGATTGTCATGTTCTCGTTCATCCTTATTTCTCTGTAACAAGAGATAAAGTTCATAAACTAAAATCCGATTACTCTTATAAAATAATAATTTAGTGTGCAGAAAAACGTGTGTGTATTATAGAACGGAAAAAAGCGCGGGGCAAGCAGCTAGTGGCGCCATCTGTTATGTCTATCCGAAACTAGCTTAATATTCTAGTTTAGCCGCGCGAAGGTTACTCCTCGATTTTGTTCGTAAATAAAGTGTAGCTAGGTATGTCACCAATTGACACCTCATTCATCGAAATTGTCCCAGTAGTTTAGGCGCTATGGTGGAACAAATAATCGTATACTTATGTAAACGATTTTTTGTTCCACCGTAGCGCCTAAACTACACACATTCATACATACATAACTACATACATACATATAGACTGCTAAAATAATAACCCTTCCTTTTGGCTTTGCCGTAGTGGGGTAAAAATCACGTAGCAGGTTCCGGAGCAGAAAACGCCATGAGGCATAGCGCAGTGATGGAGTATAACTTACGTCTCAAAGTAAAGTAGGTATTTCTTTGAAATATAAGTCATAACCTAATGGGTCGCGAAGCTGAAGTGGCAATGGGCGGAATACAACTCGAAAAACCGAAAGACGTTGGGGTCCCAAAGCACTGGAATGACGACCCTGCATCGGTAAACTTAACTTAGGGTGACCTCTCACTAAGTCGATGTATGGTCTAAAGCAAGGCACTGGGAGCCACTGGATACAACCTCCACAAGATCGGATATACCATTTCAAGATGAGCACACGATGAGCTATATTATCACAATGAGCTAGATCTCCTCAGTCATGATTAGATCCCGCAGGGATACTCCGAGTATGGCCCTCTCCAACGCTTTCAGAGGAAACCTGAGCCTTCCTTTGAAGCTAACTAATGAAGCTAAATATACTTAATGATATTATTGTTTATGTACAGATTTAAATAAACAAGTAGCGGAGTTAAAACTCAATGCTAAGTTTTATAAGGGCCTTTTTATTACCTTCGATTCTTGTAATTCAATTAATGAGTTCTTATAACTCTATAGCCGAGATAAATATGAATGATGTATTACGTAAAATATGTTGCACATATTAATATTACAATGTCATTCATAATTCAAACGTAACAATTAATTCAAATAAATGAAACAATATTAAACCATTATTTTTTGTTAAATCAGAGAGCAAAGTGAGGAAGTCTGTATTTGGTGCTTAAATTATTATAAACTAGCGGTCCAACCCGGCTTCGTCCGTGGTACATATATAGCACTAGCTGAACCCTGCAACTTCGTTCGCGTAGATATAGGTTTTTATATAGGATCGGATCGGATCCCATAATTCTTTTATGTACCTAAACTAAATGTATTTACATTTATGTAAATACATATGTAAGTTACTCCTTATAACATTGAAAGTTCCATTAAAATCGATCCAGCCGTTTTGAAGATTAGCTGGAATAAATAGACAGACCGACAAACATAAATTTAAACGCACACCAGTTTAAAATAAGCCGTACGTTCAAAGATCCGGGTCCGGGATTTACGGGACAATACATAAAGTACTACCTTTCTAACAAAAAAAGAATGAGTGAAATCGAACAACGCGTTAATGAATTACAGCTAAATACACGTTTTAACTTTCATCCCCTCTCCCAAGGGAACCGTGCTGAATTTCGGGATAAAAAGTATCCTATGTCCTACCTCGGAGTATAAACTCAAATCGTACCAAGTTTCATTCGAATCCATTCAGTAGTTTCGGCGTGATGCGCGGCCAAGATACAGACAGACAGACAGACAGACAGACAGAAAGACAGACAGACAGACAGACAGACAGACAAAAATGAAAAAAAAAATCAGTTTTGGCTTCAGTATCGATTATAGAGTGCCCTCCAATAAAAATTTTCAAAATATCTTCAATGTACAGAATTGGATCTGTTACAGTTTTATTATATTACTAGCTGAGCCCCGCGACTTCGTCCGCATGGATATACGTTTTTATATAGGATCGGATTGGATCCCATAATCCTTTTTTGTACCAAAACTAAATGTAGCCTAAGTTACTCCATATAACATCACTTATCTGCCATTGAAAGTTCCATCAAAATCGATCCAGCCGTTTCGGAAATTAGCTGGAACAAATAGACAGATCGACAAACATAAATTTAATCGCACACCAGTTTAAAATAAGCAGTACGTTCAAAGATCCGGGTCCCAAGTCATTTGAACCCAATAAATGTCTGTCATTTCTGAACTAAAAAACCTATGACCTTGAAATATTTACGGGACAATACTTATAGTACTACCTTTCTAACAAAAAAAGAATGAGTTAAATCGAACTACGCGTTAATGAATTACAGCTAAATACACGTTGTAACTTTCTTCCCCTCTCCCAAGGGAACCGTGCTGAATTTCGGGATAAAAAGTATCCTATGTCCTACCTCGGAGTATAAACTCATATCGTACCAAGTTTCATTCGAATCCATTCAGTAGTTTAGGCGTGATGCGCGGCCAAGATACAGACAGACAGACAGACAGACAGACAGACAGACAAAAATGAAACAAATTGCAGTTTTGGTTTCAGTATCGATTATAAAGTGCCCTGCAATAAAAATTTTCAAAATATCTTTAATGTACAGAATTGGATCTGTTACAGTTTTATTATATTACTAGCCGACCCCCGCGACTTCGCTCGCATGGATATAGGTTTTTATATAGAATCGGGTCGGACCCCATTATTCTTTTTTGTACCTAAACTAAATGTATCCTAAGTTACTCCTTAACATCACCTATCTGCCATTGAAAGTTCCATCAAAATCGATCCAGCCGTTTCGGAGATTAGCTGGAACAAATAGACAGGCCGACAAACATAAATTTAAACGCACGCCAGTTTAAAATAAGCCGTACGTTCAAAGATCCGGGTCCCAAGTTATTTGAACCCAATACTGAGGGTTGTAATGTCTGTCATTTCTGAACTAAAAAACCTATGACCTTGAAATATTTACCAGACAATACTTAAAGTACTACCTTTCTAACAAAAAAAGAATGAGTGAAATCGAACAACGCGTTAATGAATTACAGCTAAATACACGTTTTAACTTTCATCCCCTCTCCCAAGGGAACCGTGCTGAATTTCGGGATAAAAAGTATCCTATGTCCTACCTCGGAGTATAAACTCAAATCGTACCAAGTTTCATCCGAATCCGTTCAGTAGTTTCGGCGTGATGCGCGGCCAAGATACAGACAGACAGACAGACAGACAGACAGACAGACAGACAGACAGACAGACAGACAGACAAAAATGAAACAAATTGCAGTTTTGGCTTCAGTATCGATTATAGAGTGCCCTCCAATAAAAATTTTCAAAATATCTTCAATGTATAGAATTGGATCTGTTACAGTTTTATTATATTATAGATAGATAGATAGATATAGCACTCAAGGATCACTTACATATCCAACGGTGAAAGAATTTTTGAAATCGGTCCAGTAGTTCCTGAGATTAGCGCGTTCAAACAAACAAACTCTTCCGCTTTATTACATTAAGTATAGATTCACAATCGACAGTTCCTAACAACTACCTTTCAACACGTAACACATAACTGAGAGATTAGTTCTTCCTCATCAGCTCTATTTGCTATTTCGATCTGAAGCCAAGTAACCGACAAAACATTCCACATACATTTCTAACAAATGACTAAATTGAACCAAACTTAGTTAAATCAAACTTACTTAAACAAAACTTACTTAAGCCACACTTACTTACAGAATACTTACTTAAACCAAACTTACTTAAAACAAAACTTACTTAAATCAAACTTACTTAAAGCAAATTTACTTAAGCCTAACTTACTTAAACCAAACTTACTTAAACCGAAACGGCCCGATCTCCTCCAAGTGCAGCTGTGTGTCGTCCCCGCTGAGGAACCGGTCCACGTTTGTGTAATTGAACACGTACACATCGGAGAACACCTCGTAGGTGGGCGCGTGCCACATACGGTAGATCAGCTTGCCCTCTTGCACGTCCAGATACTGTGAACAATGGAGAATATGGAGAATAAAGGAAAAAAGAAAGAAAAACCACAACTAATCCATCCCTTGGTGGCCTATTGTCATACAATACGATTGAGAATAGGTGATAGCGATATATTATACATAATATTATGTGTAGGATAAAATATCGATCAAGATTCAAGACCTTATTATACCAATCTATATATTGTTTAGATTAAATATTAAAGTCATGGTACTAATTTTGTTGTACATACAATCTTTCAACTAAACTAAATTGACAGGTCAAATTAATACAGTGCAGTTCTCTTCACAATGGTGCAGGAAAGGACAGCGTTGGATTTATAGTTACCAATTTAGTTTAGTTTAGAGAATATATACAACAGAATGTACATCATTTTTAGTGTTCAATTTAACGGTTACTAAACATCAACACTTTTTGTTGAAATAAATGACTTGATTGACTGAATGATTTTGCATCCTAGACCGAATATTCGCGCGCAAAAGTTCATTCATGAAAATTGACAGATACGGAAAATCGAGCGTTCTTTGGAAGGTTCTTAATTAAAATGTTGCCCCAAAACACATACCATATTCAATGTTTACATAGGAATTATTTATTTGAAAAGCAAGGGCATGGTAAGAGGCTTTAGTAATATTTTCTAGAAAAATCCAAGGGCTCACACTCTACAATGCGATCGCCTTGACTCCGATCCGAGGTTCTTACTGGACATTTTAAGCTGCATATTGTTGATCTCATACAACTTTATCTGATTGGGCGATTACTACATCTAGATCTACACAATAAATTTAAAAAAATGATTTTTTTTTCAGGACAAAATATCGGAAGTTTTTTTTTTTTGGGTCAATGTTTCTTATCACTTGGCATGTATGTGAGATTTTCTGCAGATAACTGATTGACCTACTGACTTTTTAAACACGGCCTTTTGGAAGTACCTTGGTGATTCGGGCAGTAAGTATCAAAATAATAATGTTCCGTAGGTACACATAATTTTTCTTACCATTCATCTACAAGTTAGCACTTAACTGCGATCTCACATTATGGTAATAGGTGACGATGCAATCAGATGGAAGCGCGCTAACATGGTAAGGAAAATTATGAATAGTACCTACGCGTGAAAATTATCAATTTTTAAGAAAAACACGCAGTTAGGTACATTAAAATTGTAAAATTATATGTATATAAAAAATTTAACGATCATTTACCTGACAATGGCACAAAAGGAAGGTTATGAGTTATAATTCGTTTGTTTCTCTGATATTTAGCCTATACCTAACTAATTAAAGATCTATACATATAATAAAATCGTAGAATTGCCCTATCTGTACATTGAAGATTTTTGCAAAATAATAACTGGGGGATGTCAGGGATAAGTAATAGAACGTAAAAAAGCAATTTTTGAAATTTTTGTCTGTTTGTCTGTTTGTATGTTTATCTGTTTGTCTGTTTGTCTGTTTGTCTGTTTTTCTGTTTGTCTGTTTGTCTGTATGTTTGTGCGCGCATCACGTAAAAACTACTGAATGGATTGAAATGAAACTCGGCATGATTTAAGTTCATACTATGGAGTAACATATAGGATACTTTTTATCCCGAAATTCAGCACGGTTCCCATGGGAGAGGGGATGAAAGTCAAAATGTGTACTTAGCTTTAATTCGTTAACGGTTGGTCCGATTTCATTCATTCTTTTTTGTTAGAAAGGAAATACTTTAAAGATTACTGGCTTATCTCTGAAAGGCTGGACCGATTTTGATGGGACTTTCACTGGCGGATGTTTACATTTTGATCTACCTAAACATCCGCCAGTGAACTTTTAACAGTTTTTTTAGCAAGGTATGAGCTCAAAGGAGCTTAGGAAAAACAAAATGATTCTCACGGAATTTTTAAAAACCAATATCCACGCGAACGAAGTCGCGGGTGTCCGCTTGTATTAACTATATCCTATATTTAACTTTTTTGAAAAGAATTGTAGCTATGCCTTTAATATTGCTTTTCCTACCCCTTAAACACAACCCTTAAACAGGGGGGCTCTCCCCCCTGAAAAATAATTTAATTCAATTTCTAAACTGAATTAAATTATTTTTCAGGGAAACATACGGGAATATAACTACATAGGGGAAACTAGCGAAGACTAAAAATTTAATGCAAATGTGGTAAAGTCATCGATGGGTAAAGTGCAAAGCGTTTCTCAACACGTGGAATGGGGATCGATTGTTTATTTATCGACACGCTTTACGACACATCTGGATTAAATTTTCGACCTTGAATCTGTTGTATTAGACAGGTTTTTGAAGGATTTTGCATTAGACAGGTTTATTAATATCGACCGTAAATGAATTGAAAGTCAGCCACTCGCACCTTGAACTGCAGCGTCACAAGATATTACAACATATCACAACATACCACAACTTATCACAAGATATCACAACTTACGAGTAAGTATCACAAAATATTGCAACATATCACAACATTTTATTATCTTAACATCTTTTATATATAAAACAAAGTCGTGTTTGTTCGAACACTTATAACTCTAGAACGGATCGATGGACCGATTTTCATAGTTTTTGATTTGTTGTATTTATCTTCGTCCCGAATAGCATAATAACTATTAGGAACATTGGAAAATTGCCGAAAAAATAAAGTAAAAGAAAAAACATTTTGCCATACAAAATGTTCATGGGTTTCGTAACTGTCATACAATGTTCATCCCGTCGATATGATACGATACGATAAACTCTCTCACCCATATCTACGAGTATTTATAATTCTTCTGTTCGTGTTTTTGTCATCTGACTCCTTCTAAACGGCTGGACTGATTTGGGTGAAATGTGTGTATATTTCAATGGATTCCTGGATGGTTTGACAACACAATTACCGGGTAGGTACAGGTAACCTACCGAGTCTCGAGTAGGTGACGCTGATGTGGGTACATCATCGGGCAGGACGACGTCTGCCGGGTCCGCTAGTAATATTATAATCACAAGATGTCACAACATAATAAAAATCCTTCCGACTGAATCTCGGCCACGGTGGCCGATCTAAACCGAGGCGGAGACTTGCCAACTACACAGGAGATATTATAGTGTACAAGTGTGTGCGCACTCTATATTCCTTCACTGAGACCAACGGCTCAACGGCAACGGAGTAATCAGCCGCAGGACCAATGGCTTTAAGTACTCTCCGAGGGGGGTGTATCTAACACCACCAACTTCCAATTTCGGGTAAATAGGTACCTCGTATAGGTACTTTTTGCCCGACCCGGGAAACCAACCCAGGACCTCGTGATCCGCAGTCGACCTCGCTAACCGCTAGATCACCGAAGCAGTTATCAAAACATATCACAAACCATCACAACCACACATATCATTAGAATAGGTAACATCAGTAAGATAAAAATGCATCTACGCCTAGACGGGTGAAATTACCTTGTACCTATTTGTAAATACATTCACATCACTTGTACCTTTGCCTTTCTAAGTAAATTACTTCAGTAGTCCTTTTAACCGAAAAAGGCAGACTTCTGATCGCTATAAATATATCTGAGACTCAAAAGAGGTGAGTGAACGCGCCGCACTGGGTCAGGGCCACCGGCTCGGTACCGTCGACAAAAACGTTGCAATTTATTAAATTGTTAAAGATCTACACAAATAAATAAAATTTTGCACTAACCGCCTCCGATTAAGCTCATGATATTATATACTATGAATATTTGAAAATATTTTTAAATTTTGATGGCCAGTCTGTTTGACCAGGATAATAATTTGCCGATTTTGATGAAACTTTGACGGGTTGACGGGACTTTGACGAGCAGTTAGAGGAGTATACTGGAAGGTATACTGGAAGTGAAATGGGGTGTGCTTAAGAGAAGTACATCTCTTAGTTTTAAGTTGGAGTCTTATTTGAAAACCAATCAAACTCAATGAAAGGCACACTCTGGAAATTAATATATGTGTCTGTAATTGTGCGTTCACTGTCATGCGCAATTACCTAATACGAGATAAATACTGAGAGAAAAATTATGACCATTGATCATGAATCTCCACCAGCAATTTCCATTGGCTAAAGTTAGTTAGTCCATTTATAAAGAAAAATTCGATCTACAGTTTCTTCCATTTACGCGTTCCTATGCCATTCATCTTTGTATGGATCAACTTAGCATAGAGATAGCTTGCATTCCAGACGCGGTTCGTGTATACTTTTGGTCCCGTTCCATCCTGAAATATAATTCCTATAAGAACGAAGTCGCAGGCAGTTGATACGCAGTATTTTTCTAAAAAATACTCAAAGCATGTTAAAATTTCATCCCCAAGGCCGCACTATTTTTAACATTATGAGCGTGACTAAATCACTACATACTTAGTATAAAACAAAGTCGTTTTCTCTGTCCCTATATCCCTATGTATGCTTAAATCTTTAAAACTACGCAACGGATTTTGATGCGGTTTTTTTTAATAGATAGAGTGATTCAAGAGGAAGGTTTATAAAAAATTAGACCCGGTAGGTGGCGCTAATAGCGGGCAGGACGACGTCTGCCGGGTCCGCTAGTACAGTATAAGTTACTGTATTTAGTCACATAATGTTAAATATAGTATAGATGGCTATCAGCAATAGTTTCCTTAAATTACAGCTATAATTTATGACTCGAGATGTTTAAATTAATTACCTATGTAATTATGAAGCAATTGTGATGTGCTAACAAATAAAGAAATGTTCTCATGATTATTTCATACCGAGTTTAATTGCATACCGTACTAATACATCATCATTAAATTATTTGCACTCATAATACTTACTTAGTTGCACAAGTTTTATTTTCCTTGTATATATTATTATTTAGTTAGAAAAAATAATTATTACCCGACTACGGCAAAGCCAAAAGGAAGGGTAATGATTTTATCAGTGTATTAATTATTACCCGACTACGGCAAAGCCAAAAGGAAGGGTAATGATTTTATCAGTGTATGTATATAATTATGTATGTATGTATCTGCCTCTGTATCTCTCAACTTCCTCGTTGGTATAGTGGTTACCATATTCGACTCCAGATCACGAGGTCCCGCTTTCGATTCCCGGGTCGGGCAAATTATTGTTAGGTATTGGGTTTTTCTCAGTGCCAGCCCGGAGTTGGTAGTTGGCGGTGTTCCCCCGTGCCTCGGAGAGCACGTTAAGAAGTTGGTTCCGGCTATTATCACTATCATATTATGGAAATAGTCGTTAAAGCCCGCCAACCCGCATTGGAGCAGCGTGGCGGGTCTAAGCTCTAATCTCTCTCTCCTATGAGAGATGAAGCCTGTGCCCAGCAGTGGGACTTTAAAAAAGAAGGCTGTAGTGGTGGTGGATGTATGTAGTAGGTATGTATGTTTGTATCCGATTTTTTGTTCCACCGTAGCGCTTAAACTACTAGGTCAATGAGGTATCAATTGATTCGTTGTTATGGTCCCGATGACATAGGCTATATTTTGTATGCGAAAAAAAAATCGAGAAGTGACGTCCGCACGGCTAAACTGGAATGTTAAGTTAATTTCAGATAGATATAACAGATGACGCCACAGACTGATTGCCCCACGCTTTCTTTCCTTAGTACGCAGTTGAATACACGTTTTTCTGAACACTAAATTATTATTTTTCACAAATCCTTAGGGAATCGTGGATTTCTGGTTCCCGCTCCCGCTCCTTTTTCCAACCTTTATACCTACGTTCAAGGAAGTTTGCTATAGTAATCTACCTATAGCTGTAGCAGTAGATTTCGGTTTTTTCAAAATCACGCGGGAACTCTGGATTTTTCCAAGATAAAAGCTTATGTGTTAAGTTAGGGCATAATCTATCTCCATTCAAAATTTCAGCCAAATTGGTTCAGTAGTTGCGACGTTATAGAGTACACACACATACACACACACATATATACACACAAACTTTCGCCTATAAAATATTATTAGTGTGATTATTATTCTTGGTATTGTATGTAGGTATGACAATATTATCGTAGGTAGGCACGAGCGTGTTCTTTTGTTTGTTTTTTTTTTGTAAGAATTTACAAAAACAATATTTACCATTATGAGCTAATTTTTTTACCATTATAATTATTTTGCTGACCCTACTTCACAAATTGGGCAATGCATATAATTTTGTTTACGATTGATAATTAATTTATGCAACACCGGTATCCTAGCGTTGTTAATAATAAATTGCTATTGAAAACCGATTAATTTATAAATAATATTATGTCCCCATCATCGAACTATTACGCTTAGAATGGAAGTTTCTAACAAATTTCCGCTCGAAACGTAAGCTATAAACCAACCCATGTGTGCCCTGTAATTACATTTGCCGACACGCACACAAGCGCATGAGTACCTTGAGCACTGACGCGACGATAGACGTACCGAGCCTTTTAGGCTTGCTAAAAACGGCTTATCGCCGCGTCGACGACTGCCTTTCTTTACCTATTATATATATAAAGCTACTTGAAGTCAGGTACTGATCACCTCTCCTGAACAATTTTGTATGGGACTTTTTCACCATAATTTTCATGTGTGTAAAATTCAAAAATATAAGGTCTACAAAATTATAGAGAGAGCTGAACGTGGAAAACTGACTAGGGTGCCCTAAGGGATCTCGAAAACTATCAGTCGGAAAGGTACCGTCCCGAAACAAAAAATGTTCAAAACCTTGGGCCATTGGGTGAACCGGTGAAAAAAATATGGCCACCAAACAAAAAAAAATTTCGTCTCCATACAAAAATTTTGCTAATTTTCAAGAGGCTCTCCAGAACAATTTTGTATGGAACTTTTTTCGACTCACTATTTATATACGTAGAACTTATGTGTCTTCCTTCAGGAAAAATATGAAACGTCATGAATGTGGAAAATTTACCAGAGTACCCCAAAGGCTCTCAAAAACTATCAGTCATAGAGACATGGTCCTGAAACTGAAAATGTTCAAAACCTTGGGCCCTTTGGTGAGCCAGTAAAAAAAAGATAGGCACCGAACAAAAAAAATTTTCGCGTCCATACAATTTTTTTTTTTTAATTTTCAAAGGGCTCTCCAGAACATTTTTGTATAGAACTTTTTTTACTTCACTAAGCGCATGCATAGAACTCATGAGTGTCCTTTCAGGAAAAATACGAAACGTTATGAAGGTGGAATATTTACCAGGGTACCTCATGGGTCCTCCAAAACTACCAATCATACAGACATGGTCCCAAACAAATGTTATTAAAGACATTGGGCCATTGGGTGAACCGGTAAAAAAAAGATGGCCACCGAACAAAAAAAAATTTTCTCCATACAAATTTTTTGGGTTCTTTTCAAGAGGCTCTCCAGAACAATTTTGTATGGAACTTTTTCCCTTCACTATTTATGTGTGTAGAACTTATGGGTCTTCCTTCAGGAAAATTATGAAACGTCATGAATGTGGAAAATTTACCAGAGTACCTCATGGGTCCTCCAAAACTACCAGTCATACAGACATGGTCCCAAACAAATGTTATTAAAAACCTTGGGCCATTGGGTGAACCGGTAAAAAAAAGATGGCCGCCGAACAAAAAAAAATTCTCTCCATACAAATTTTTTGGGTTCTTTTCAAGAGGCTCTCTTAGACATTTTTGTATGAAAAATTTTCCCCCTTATAAATAGAACTTGAAAATTTTTTTTCACAAAAATCACAAAACGCAGTGAATGTGGAAAAAATACCAGAGTACCCTAACGACCCTCAAAAACTATCAGTCATAGAGGCATAGTCCTGAAACTAAAAATGTTCAAGACTTTAGGCCCTTTGGTGAGCCAGTAAAAAAAAGATAGCTACGGAACAAAAAAAATTCGTGTCCATACAAAATTTCTTTTTAATTTTCAAGTGGCTCTCCAGAACATTTTTGTATAGATCCTTTTTTTCCACTAAACGCATGCATAGAACTGATTAGTGTCCTTTCAGAAAAGATACGAAACGTGATACCAATATTTCTTTCTATCTTTCAAGAGACTCTCCAGAATATTCTGGTATTTGGTATGGCCTCCCATTTCTTTATTTTACGAATATTGAAGAGACTACAAGGCACGCGAGCTGCTTGCAGCTCGCGCACCGAGCGCAACACTAGTTTATTCTAAGGTCCCCATGCATTATTTATTTATAATTCGTACGAAGCGAAGTAACAACAAATTAATTGAAACGTCATATTTATGGGTTTATATACCTACAACTACTTTCGATATCTTTATGTAGGCAAAATGTAGGCCGAGAGTGAAAAATAGCGACAATTTTTATTTATTAAATTAAAAAAAAAAAAAAAAAATTGCCGCTTGATATAAAACTTGAGTCGTTATACTTATCCCTAGATAAACTAGGAATAAACGTATTTCCCGTGTGGGGTTGCTGGTCCCCCATCGGGCGCGTCCCCCCGGTGGCGGATGGGGGAACGCCTCCCAGATATGGGAGGTACCGGGGAAACCCGGCGCGGACCAAAACCAGCAGGGGGTTGCCGCTTGGAGGATCCTGGTACTTCTCTGTTCATCAGAGTGGACTGTGGAGACTCCGGGCGGCGACAATTGGGGGGGAGGCTTTCGGGCCGGGAGGAAGAAAACCTCGTTAAAAAATTACAGGAGGGGGTGGAAACGCCCTGCGCGGCGGGTCCGCTGGTCTTTATGGCCGGTGGGCGCTGGCTTCGGCCACCGTCGGGCAACCCGTAATCCGCACTGAGCGGAACCGGGGGCCCCACGCACTGAGCGAGGGGCCGCGAGGAAGAAAACCTCTATAAAAAATTACACGAGGGGTGAACCTCTTGAGGGTCGCCTGCGGGTGTGGCCCTCTTGAGGGTTGCCTCTAGCGAGGAACTCCGGGTGATGGAATGGTGTATCCGTCGCCCGTTGAGACGCCTCGGGTCGGGAGGCGCACCATTATGTTCCTGGTGCGCCTCAGACGGTGTTAGGGGGCCTTTAGGTCCCCCGGTGGAGGGTCTGCCTCGGCGGACGGCGCCGGCTGGGTCGCGGATGATTGCGCAAGTGTACCCGTAACCCAGCCACCAGGCGACACGGAGGAACATCGCTGGGTTTTAGTGGGTATTCTGGCCACTTCTTGGCCTGCCTGAGTCCCACACTACCTTCCGGAAGCGTCGCAGTCCGCTGCGCTACTTCCGAAAGGTGTGCGTAAATGCATTTCCCAGCGTAAAAAAAAAAAAAAAAAAAAAAGGAATAAACGTATTTCCCGTGTGGGGTTGCTGGTCCCCCATCGGACGCGTCCCCCCGGTGGCGGATGGGGGAACGCCTCCCAGATATGGGAGGTACCGGGGAAACCCGGCGCGGACCAAAACCAGCAGGGGGTTGCCGCTTGGAGGATCCTGGTACTTCTCTGTTCATCAGAGTGGACTGTGGAGACTCCGGGCGGCGACAATTGGGGGGGAGGCTTTCGGGCCGTGAGGAAGAAAACCTCGTTAAAAAATTACAGGAGGGGGTGGAAACGCCCTGCGCGGCGGGTCCGCTGGTCTTTTTGGCCGGTGGGCGCTGGCTTCGGCCACCGTCGGGCAACCCGTAATCCGCACTGAGCGGAACCGGGGGCCCCACGCACTGAGCGAGGGGCCGCGAGGAAGAAAACCTCTATAAAAAATTACACGAGGGGTGAACCTCTTGAGGGTCGCCTGCGGGTGTGGCCCTCTTGAGGGTTGCCTCTAGCGAGGAACTCCGGGTGATGGAATGGTGTATCCGTCGCCCGTTGAGACGCCTCGGGTCGGGAGGCGCACCATTATGTTCCTGGTGCGCCTCAGACGGTGTTAGGGGGCCTTTAGGTCCCCCGGTGGAGGGTCTGCCTCGGCGGACGGCGCCGGCTGGGTCGCGGATGATTGCGCAAGTGTACCCGTAACCCAGCCACCAGGCGACACGGAGGAACATCGCTGGGTTTTAGTGGGTATTCTGGCCATCGGCCTGCTTGAGTCCCACACTACCTTCCGGAAGCATTGCAGTCCGCTGCGCTGCTTCCGAAAGGTGTGCGTAAATGCATTTCCCAGCGTAAAAAAAAAAAAAAGGAATAAACGTATTTGACTTTTTATCCCTGAAAATAAAAATTCTCACCAGATTCATAAAAACCTAAGTTCACGTGGACGAAGTCACGGGCGTCAACTATTTAATTAATAATAAATAAAAACGCTAATCCATCTTTCAGTTAAATACAATTTCAAACGCATTTAATAGTAAGCCATTATATTTAATGGAAGATTTCATTTGAAGATTTTTTCTTTGCAGTCTAGAAAAAAGTTATTATATTACATTTCCTCCTAATCGTTTATAGTTTTTAACACTGATGTACATACATACCTAGTCTATGTAAAAAAGAAGGTTTTTATACAAACATTAATATAGTCACGGCTCGTTACAAGGCACACCCTAACTGACAAGCACTAAATCATAGTAAAAAAAAAAAATTAGTACTTAACAAAAAGTTTAAATCGTAAGATAATAATATAATGTGTAGGTAATAAGTCTGCGTCAATCACATACTAATAAACGATTAAGGATTAAAAATCATTAGTCTTTGCGTCATACTAACTAGAAACCTACTTATTGGTAAAAAATTAAGCGGAGTCGCCTTTCGGTCTTAGACATATGGATGCGCGATAAATATTTTCTACCAAATTTTGAATATGTACTTACACTATCGGAAAAATTATGTGCCACTACGACGGAATGCATATAAAGTATAAACAGTTCACGTGCACTTCAATAAATTCAATAATAAATAAATCATGGACAATGAACGCGCGCCAAAAATTTCCAATGCCGAAGGCTCGTCCATTTTTAAAACATTTATGAATATTTATGATATTAAAATCTACACTAATATTAAAAAGAGGCAATATTTATGGGGGTATTAATCTCGGGAAATATTTATTGGATTTTGACAACTTTTTAACTGTATGGACGATGTGTTGATATCGTAGTACCTATTGATTTTCTGGATGGATATAGTTATAGGCCCGATTTAAAAGTACTTTAATATACCAAAATAAAGAATTAATGAAAAGAAAAATTATATTTGAAAACTACAGAACCGATTTTGATGAAACTTGAACTGTTCCCTAAGTAAGCCAATAAAAAAAGAATGTTCACAATCCGATTAAAAGATTTAGAAAAATGCGTGGGGATATATGCATAAATATACAAACATACATACACCTGTAAAATTTTGTACTTTTGTTTAGAAAACCTAAAAGATTATCGTACGTGAATAAATTGCACTTTAAATCATATTACATACGTCGTGTCGAACTGATTGATAGCCCCCCCTTTTTAGAAATGGGTTAAAAATATAATTAGTAATCACATGCACCGGTGAACCTTTCTCTGACGCAAGTCAGCTTATAAATCAGATAATGCGATGAAAAATAAGGAGATGTTCTTGTGGACCGGACATAATGTAAGTTTGTGACGTATGTCACCAAAAAACCTTTCAAGAGACACGATATGATAATCTCATGTTTCAAGATTAGCGTGTCAATCATAAGTAGGTACTTAATAAGGTTTTCTTTTAGTGCTTAGGTATAGCGTTAGTAAAATGAAAAACCTTTAATTAATATTTTATCAATCTAGACGCACGAAGTGCGGCAGGCCAAGTTCCGGCCTTGTTGCATGAGTGTGTTATTTACACGAACCATTTCGAGCTGTTTTGACCCCCCTCATAACTCTGGTTCGCGGGATAGTAATTTTACGAAATTTGAAATATAATATAATTTAATTCTTTATTCTTATACTAGCGGACCCGGCAGACGTCGTCCTGCCCGCTATTAGCGCCACCTACCGGGTCAATTTTTTCTACTTATAAACCTTCTTCTTGAATCACTCTATCTATTTAAAAAACCGCATCAAAATCCGTTGCGTAGTTTTAAAGATTTAAGCATACATAGGGACATAGGGATATAGGGACAGAGAAAGCGACTTTGTTTTATACTATGTAGTGATTTATGGTTGTTATTTTTAGGGTTCCGTACCCAAAGGGTAAAAACAGGGCCCTATTACTAAAACTCCGCTGTCCGTCTGTCTATCTGTATGTCTGTTTGTCTGTCTGTCTATCTGTCTATCTGTCCGTCGCTCACAAGGCTGTATCTCATCAACCGTGATAGCTAGACAGTTGAAATTTTCACAGATGATGTATTTCTGTTGCCGCTATAACAACAAATACTAAAAAACTGAATAAAATAAAATATTCAAGGAAGCTCCCATACAACAAAAGTAATTTTTTTGCTCGTTTTTGCTCGATATTGAGAACGGCAACAGGTAGACGCTTGAAATATTCACAGAATATCTATACTAATATAATAAAGCGGAAGAGTTTGTTTGTTTGTTTGTTTGTTTGTTTGAACGCGCTAATCTCTGGAAGTACCTATCGGATTTGAAAAATTCTTTTTGCATTTGGTTGTCCAACTTTTGGGGCAGGTTATAAGCTATTTAATATCCCTAAAATCCTCCCCTAAGAGGGCAAAATGGGGGTAGAAAGTTTGTATGAAAGTCCTATGTTTTTAAAGTTACAGACCTGAAAATCGGCATTTAGATTATTAGTTTTAAATAATAAAACTCTGTATATTTTATTTTGAGAAATCTTCCCTTAAGGGTGGTATTATAGGGGATGAAAGTTTTAATGGGAAGTTTTAATTATAATTTTGCTATTATCAACTTGAAATTTGGAAGGTAGGTTAATTCTAGGGCTTAGATATCAGCCTGAAAAATATTTCACGAAAATCCTCCCCTAAGGGGGTAAAATGGGGGTTGGAAAGTTAATTTTTTGAAGTTACAGATATGAAAATAGGATATGAAATTATAATTTTTAAATGATAAAAACCTTAAGTTATTCTGGAAAATCTCCCCTTAAGGGTGGTAAAATAGGGGATGAAATTAATTTTTATGAAAGTCCTATGTTTTAAAGTTACAGACCTGAAAATCGGCATTTAGATTATGAGTTCTAAATAATAAAACTCTGTAAATTTTATTTTGAAAAATCTGCTTTGATGGGTGGTAAAATAGGGGATGAAAGTTTTAATGGGAACTAAAAACGATTGCAGCGCCCTCTGGCGGTCTAACTTGAAGCGATCATAGAGCCCTCTGGCGGCCAAAACTAGAAACTAAAAACGATCACAGCGTCCTCTGGTGGCCTAAGCCGGAAACTTGGAGCAATAGCAGCGCCCTCTAGCAGCCAAAACTGGAAACTACAAAACGATTGCAGCGCCCTCTTGCGGCCAACACTGGAAATTAAAACGATCACAGTGCCCTCTTGCGGCAAAAACTGGAAACTAAAAAACGATCGCATCGCCCTCTGGCGGCCTAGGCCAGAAACTTGAAGTGATCGCAGCGCCCTCTAGCGGCTTAAGCCGGAAACTCGAAGCGATTGCAGTGCCCTCTTATAGTCAAAACTCTTGCGACCGGAGCTGGAAACTCGAAGCAATTGCAATGACCTCTGACGGCCGCAGGCGGAATCTCGATACGACAGCTGCGCCCTCTGGTGGCCGAAGGCAATTAAATAAATACTAAATTAATAACTAAATCAATAAATAAATAACTAAATAAATCAAGAAATAATATAAAGCTAGGTATTTAGTTCTTAAATAATTATCTAAATGTGAAAGTGCGGATATTTGGATGTTTGGATGTTTGTTACTCTATAACGTCGCAACTATTGAACAGATTTGGCTGAAATTTTGAATGGAGATAGATAATGCCCTGACTTAAAACATAAGCAACTTTTTATCCTGAAAAAATCCACAGTTCCCACGGGATTTTGAAAAAACCCAAATCTACAGCTACCTATAGGTAGATCAATATAGCAAACTACCTTGAAAGTAAGTATAAAGATTGGAAAAGGGAGCGGGAACAGGAACCAGAAATCCACGATTCCCTCAGGATTTGTGAAAAACCAAAATTCACGCGGGCGAAGCCGCGGGCAACAGCTAGTTTAATTATATATTAACTTTAAATTAAAAATAAATAATTAAATTAAAATAAAACAAATATTTAAGGGGGGCTCCCAAACAACAGACATGATTTTTTAGCCGTTTTTACAGGGTAGGGTAACAAACACACAACTCCCTTTATTTTATGTATTTAAAGTTTTAAGTTAGGATTATCTTACCCAATTTGTGATTATGTTGACAGGGTCAGCAGCCACCAGCACTACGGCGAAAATGATCAGGAACGATCCGTACACCGCTCTGATGACTGATTCTGAAACAAGGACACACAAACAGTGCTGAAAAACAATTGCAGCAATAATTTTTAACCCCCGACGCAAAAACGACGGGGTGTTATAAGTTTGACGTCTCTGTGTGTGTGTATGTGTGTGTGTGTGTCTGCCTGTTGTGAAGTGTACCCTATTCTCAAAATAGTTTAAAAACACCTGGTCTCTCTCGTAATTTTACCCTATTAAAATGAATGAAGGTATGTAGCAGGTAAATTATAAAAAAAAGCATAAATAAAAATAAACATGGTATTTAACTATTCATTACTTTTTACGAGCACATAATTAATCATGTATCAACGCAATGCTGTGTGATAAATATGTTAATTTTAACTACCTACAGTAGTAAAACCGAACAACTCCATTCATATAAAATACCAAGTCGTCATTTTGTTAAAACGTTTTATGGGCGGTGACACCTATGATGCTTTTGTTTTCTTTATATAATTTTACATGTATACTGTGGCTAATTCTGTTGTACACAATCTCTAAACCTAAACTAAATTGACAGGTTTAAAAATAGTGCTATCCCCTTCAGCAGGGAGGATTCTGAAAGAGACAGGAATATATTTAGACCTGTCATTTTAGTTTAGATTTAGAGATTGTGTACAACAGAATCGCCCACACTATACAAGTAAAATTGAAATAACTCTAGATGATTTTTTTTTTGCCCCGTTGGTCTTGCTGTTAGCATATTCGACTGCAGATCATAATGTCCTGGGTTCGATTCACGAATCGGGTCATTTTTTATAGTAACAGGTCTGCAGGGCTAGCATGCGACACACGAGAAAATCATCTCTACGCTTTTTCTCGTCGAAGACAATAGGGTCTCTATTGTCTTTGACGAGAAAAAGAATAGAGATAATTTTCTCGTGTGTCGCATATTAGACACACTGGTCTGGTCTAATCTCGTCTGGTCTGCTTCTGCCGTGGCTAGTTACCACCCTTCCAGCAAAGCCGTGCCGCCAAGCGATTTAACGTTCTACGCTTTGGCACGCGATTTCCTCCCACAAGAATATAATATAATAAAGAAGTTATAAGATATATAATATAATAAAGAAGTTATGAGATATAATAAAGAATAGAGAAGTTTTATATTCAAATAAACTTTTACAAACAACTTTTACGCAAGGCCGTTCTGCTCTTGATAATATATATTTCTATGGCCACACCCCGTCAAGGTCAGTCCGCGTCCATCTTAGACTACAGCGTCACTTACCACCAGGTGAGAATACAGTCAAGGGCTAACATGTAGAATGTAGATGAATAAAAAAGTAAAACATTCACGTAGCATCTTCAGGATAACCACACAGCCGGATCTCGCAACTATGCAATTGAACGCGGTCATAAAATCGATAATGTTCATATTTATTGAGCGTTTCCTACATTCCCGTAGGCAATTTATATTCATACCGTAAATATGAGAACCATAATAATTTTTAATACGCCCAAGAAAATGGTTTAGTGCGACAGTTCAATTATTTTTAGTTACTACGTTCTTCAGTAAAACAAGGGACCATTATCGTTTTGTGCTGTCCAGTGCATTTCATCCATTTTTTCTCGATATTTACATATCTAAAAGGATCTTTTGTATCCTGCTTATGCCCGTGTATGTATACCTTGTTCTTTTCTGTTTTTTTTTCCTTTTTGTGGTTTAAAAATAAAGAGTAATTATTTTTTCTGTGAAATGCGCTTTTTGAACTGTGACACTTTTTAAATTCGACTTGGCTTCGACAGCTCCCTTGATTTTATGAATAGGATATTATTTTCAAAAATCTAGTTTAGGAAAATAATTATAGCTACTGAAGTAATATGAAAAGAATATCTATCCTGAAATGTAAGTTTATTGAGATATGTTCATCTAGACTCTAGATTCTAGAGTCTAGATTCTAGACCAGCGAACTTATTATAAACCAAAATGCCTAATCTACAAACTGTTGGTTTTATAGGCCAATTATTTAAAATCCCTGGTGTGCCAAGTAGGTATATAGAATAAATAGAATTGCCATTCGACGATAGTTAGTTAGCGATTGCATTACGCAATAACCCCACCCCATAGACCTCTCGTGCATCATTTGCAGGGGCTAATTTACAACACATTAGGTAAGGTCATGGAGGCAAGGTCGAATAACCTTTGCAATTACAATACAAATAGGTACACACTATGAACTTAAACACATTGTAAATAATTATATA
This sequence comes from Melanargia galathea, assembly GCA_920104075.1. Lineage (NCBI taxonomy): Eukaryota > Metazoa > Arthropoda > Insecta > Lepidoptera > Nymphalidae > Melanargia > Melanargia galathea. The sequence continues at coordinate 20,526,880 of OV049869.1, read as the reverse complement.
CCTACTCTTTATATTCATTATATAAACATGCGGTTAGTGTGGAGCTAAATAATCATTAGTACCTAGGTACATAGTAGGTATATTACATCGTCTTGTACCTAATAGAAGCTCAACGATATGATACTAACACTATTTTGCGAGAGAAAGGCTCATCTGGAGCCCTCGTTGTTTTTGTTTTAATTTTACGCAAATGTTTTTTTAATTCATTTATATAATTATTGACCATCGAAAAGTATATGAACATAATAGTATAACTACTTCAATAAATGTATTTGGTTTGATTTGTAACCGAAGTTTTATCGGATAGGTACCCAAAATTAAGAATATCCGAAACCGTAACCGAATAAATAAGAACACAGATACTTCATATGTATAAACATGGAAAATTATTATTATGTAAACCGATTGTGACGAAAGCACGTTTGCATGCATCCCAGAAAAAACATCATCATCATCATCATCATGATCAACCCATTACCGGCTCACTACAGAGCACGGGTCTCCTCTCAGAGTGAGAAGGGTTTTGGCCATAGTCTACCACGCTGGCCAAGCGGATTGGCAGACTTCACACACCTTTGAGAACGTTATGGAGAACTCTCAGGCGTGCAGGTTTCCTCACGATGTTTTCCTTCACCGTTAAAGCAAGTGATATTTAAATACTTAAAACGCACATAACTCCGAAAAGTTAGAGGTGCGTGCCCGGGATCGAACCCACGACCTCCGATTAGAAGTCGGTCGTCCTAACCACTAGGCTATCACAGCAAGAAAAAACATAGGGGAAGGTAGTACGAGATGATCCCCTGGGGTATGATGATCCTTCGCGATTGTGCTGAAACCACTAACGCCATCTAGTTGATTTCACTGCTAAAACATGGCTCGGGACTCCTCCCCGCCTCAGTGAAATTGTAATGGCGGCGTGAACGATACATCGGGTTTGACGAGAAAAAATAAAAATTGTGTACGGCTGATCTAAGGTAGGCATGACTTATTCAAACAATATTAAATGTAATTACTGTTGTGTTTGAGGCTTTCTATTATGCTTAATTTTAATATATTGGCCACGTGACCATAGCCGCGTGCTTGTAGGTTATGTTAGCAAACATTGAATGAAAAAGTGGGACCTGGGTCAAGATGATTCCTTTCTATATGTACAAGATGATCCCTGGGGATCATCTAGTACCATAGTTTTGTTTAAATTAAAATATCGTATATTTTATACAATAGTGGCCACCCGCTTCGATCTGTCAGTTTGTCTGTCTATTAGTCTATTATTTATGTCAATAATTCTGATTTTATACAACTTTTTATTTACTTTCTTTTAGACAAACGTGATGCCACGTAACTATAAAAGAAAAACTTCTCGTGGGGATTGGTCGCAGGAATCAATGACAGCCGCTCTTGATGCTGTGAAAAGTGGCATGGCATATAAAAAAGCAAGTAAAGAATATTTAGTGCCTATAATGTCATTGAAACGAAGGGCCAAAGCAAAAAATAAAATAGCTGTTCTTGCAGTAAAATATTTAGGAGGGAAAAGAACTGTTTTTACCAAAGAGAGAGAAAACCAAGAAAATGAGCTCGTGGCCCATATTAAAGACCTTACTTAATATGAGTAAGATGTATGACTATTTAAAATAAAGAATATGTTTAAGTATTGCGTTTTTTTTTGTTTTTATAACCATATTCCTCATAAAAATATTTGTTTACTCGAAATGGGGGTAAGATGATCATAGGGATCATCTTACCCCTACCTGGGTGATCATCTTACCCACAGGGGTGGACAAGATGATTACTTTGTAAGGTTTTAAAAAAAAGGAAATATTTTAATGAGACCTCAATTAATTTCTGGTTTTGAGTATTAGGAAAGTTGGATAGATAAATATACTAGTAGTAATCGCCTTTATTTTTGGTTTACCTTGAAAAATATGTATTTTAGAGCGATTCCCGCTTAAGGGGATCATCTCGTACTACCTTCAGAAACAGACATAGGCCACTTTTTATCTCGGCAAATCAAACAACTACCACTGGATTTTTTAAAAAGACCTATTTACCTACTATTACTAGGATACTAGGATCTAAATTACAAAGTTATAAAAGGTAACTTACGTCTTTTTTGCACTGTAAAGTTTTGTATTCTCTTAATAGATATCCTGCCCTTACTGGGCACATGCTGGATCGCCTTCTTCGCACCCAACACCATCTTTAATCTGAAACCAAACAATACTTTATTAATCTTCATCTCTTGAAGGCACTCATTTCACACTCCACGAAGGGTTATGATTTTAGCAATCTGTGTATATGTATGTATGTGTGTATCCGATTGTTGTATCAGATTCTGTGTGTTCCACCGTAGCGCCTAAACTTCTGGGCCGATCGAATTTGGGGCGCTTTTCATGTTTTCCACTTATTATATAGAACTAGCTGACCCCCGCGACTTCGTTCGCGTGTTTTTCTTTGCTATAAACCTCACGGAGACCGAGACCTTTCCAACGAATGCAAAACCGTGGAAATCGGTTCGTGCATTCTGGAGTTATAGCGTCAGGAAGGAAAACCCGACTTATTTTTATTATATAGAATATAGATGTAAATTGTGGACAAAATGAGCTTAATTTCCTCCTCTCCCCTTAAAGCCTCCTGTGCCCTATCTCGTTCCCAATTTACTAAATATTTAATTGCAAATTACATTAAAAGGTACAAGTTTTAATTCAACCTAAAGCTCAAAGGTGTCACCTTAGAACGATTAATCATATTGCGACAGTAGGTATAAAATAATGACAGTCATGTTTTTGTTATTATTAAATAAATAATTTAATTTATAGTTATTTTTGCAAAGTTTTAATGAATTAACGTCAACGTGATAAGACCTCCAGGTACGGGGGTGTATCTATATGTACATATAATATATCTACACGCCTACTTTCTAACTCCTGGTCGATTGATACTGAGAAATCAAAAAAACCCAATAACTTTTCAGGAAAAAAAAAGGAATTCATGATCCGCAGGCGAAGAAGATAATAAACATGCAATATAAGCAATGATCGGAATTGACGGTGCAATTTCTCATGATATCACAATGTGGATATGCCAATTTATATTTTTTTTTTATTATCCCTTACTTTTCCTTGGTTTCCTTACTCAGTTTTTATTAGTCCAACATGAAAAAGAGAAATCTCTTCGACACTGAACATTATATGAGGTATCAAAATCGCGAAAGACAGAAATCCCGCAGTCATATCCATACTATTGATAATGTTTCAGGTCGTTCACCCCAAATTACACTACCTATTTCGATCTTTAAATATAAGTGAGATGCTAACGTCATACTTAACGATAATGTAGAGACATAAGTACCTAGTCGGTGCCGTGTATTCTTTGTCCTAAGTACGTAATTTTGGAGGTTTTTGCTCTTTAGACATTTTTTACAGACTGAAATGATTGATAAGGGTACGGACATGTCCATAGGTGATAACGAGTGTTTGATGTCTCATTTTTCGTTTCAACTCGTTTTCATTACATGCCTACTGGCCATTACGTACAAGGGTCATTTTTAGGGTTTCGTAGTAAACAAGAAACCCTTATAGTTTCGCCATGTCCATCCGTCTGTCTGTCTGTCCGTCCTCGGTTAATCTCAGAGACTATTAGTGCTAGGAATCTGTAATTTGGCATGGGTATAAATATTAATCACGCCGACAAAGTGGTGAAATAAAATTTTGATAAATATTTTTTTTTAGGGTAGCTCCCCTACATGTAAAGTGGGGATGAATATTTTTTTTCTCGTCTACCCCATAGTGTGGGGTATCGTTGAATAGGTCTTTTAAAAATACTGTGGGTGTGGGAACATCATTTTTCGATTTCTAGATCCGTTTGTAAAATATGATGTTTTAAAGTGCTAATTTTTATTAGAGTCAAGTGTCCCCCCCCTCTATCAGACAAATGGCAGTATATAGGAACTTGAAAAAATTCACAGCAGTAGTATATATAATAAATTTTAAAGGAAAACTATCATGGCTAAGTAGGATTTACAGGTTAAGGAGTTATATCTGTTTTTCGAGGATTGTGACTACGAAACCCTATACTGCGCGTGGCCCGCCACGCACTTGGCCGGTTATTGTCTTTTATTTTCAAGCTGTCTGAAAACGAAATCAAGATGAAGTTAATCTTATTTTTTTTTATTCAACTACAAGTTAGCCCTTGACTGCAATCTCACCTGATGGTAAGTGATGATGCATCATGCAGTCTAAGATGGAAGCGGGCCTTAGAAGAGGTATCTATACCGCTTGATCGGTTTCTACACGGCATCGTACCGGAACGCTAAATCGCTTGGCGGCACGGCTTTGCCGGTAGGGTGGTAACGAGCCACGGCTTAAGCCTCCCACCAGACCAGACCAGAGACATTTTAGAAATTATAAAATCCCAAATTGCCCCTGCCGGGAATCGAACCCGGAACCTCCCACTTATAAGACCACAGCCAGGGAGGTCGTCAATCCCTCAGTGTCTGAAGATGACGGACTGCGAACAGTGCTTGTTGCCACTTGCCAGTGATGACGTTGGATTTGAAACCTACGGGCATCATAAGATAAGGCTCAGGGTCACTCAGCGGGTGATCGAGAGAGCTTTGTCGGATCAAATCTGTACATGTGATAAAACTTTAATTGGACAATTTCTGTACACATGACATAGGTACATTTTGAAAATATTACTCGTCGCAACTTTTACTATCGATAAAGAATCCAAAATAGTATTTTTTTTTTTAATTTTTGTCAAATCTGTCTGCTTATTACTTACTGTAGAGTGTAGATTAGCACTAAGAATATTTTGTATCTCAAAAGCAATGGGGTTTTTCGGGATATTTTTTTAAAGCACACGATTTTGATTTTTGTTTTAATTGAACTGTTCATCGTGGCTTTTGTATATCAATGGCTCGGAATTTTATTATTCTGAACGACGTTTGGGTAATTTATAAAATTACTAAGAGTTGTAGACTATTCTAAAACCCTTAGTAATTTTGTAAATTAGGTATACTAAAAAAATGTGCTTTTTTGTTACAAATACTCAAATATAGTCAAAAGAATAACAGCACTCCACTACTTATCTCCTCGCACTGACTGACTAGGTACAGAAGAAAGAAGGAAAGAAGGAAAGAAGAAAGGTAGAAACTTGAGATATTGCATTTAGCATAGTCCTCCACTAAGAAAGCTCCGAGCAACTCCAGGGTGGGTCAGCTAGTTAACAGGCTAGTAGGGATAGAGGAAGTTTGTATGATAACAGTCGAATCCACCACTACAGCCTTTTAACGTCCTACTGCTGGGCACAGGCCTCTTCTCTCATAGGAGAGAGGGATTTAGAGCTTAGACCCATCACGCTGCTCCAATGTGGGTTGGCGGGCTTTAACGACTATTGTCACATGATAGTGATAATAACCGGGACCGACTGCTTAACGTGCTCTCTGAGGCACGGTGGTGAAACACCGCCAACTACCAACTCCAGGCACTGAGAATTTTTTGACAGAAAAACCCAATACCTAACAATTATTTGCCCGACCCGGGAATCGATCCTGGGACCTCGTAGTCTGCAATCAAATACGCTAACCACTAGACCAACGAGGCAGTCATACAGTCATACGAGGAACTGTCGAATAACTGTATGTAAAAAATGTTCTAACAAGTATAAATTGAAAATTAAAAAAAACCCCGACATTCTCCATTTTGTGGTGGCGGCCATCTTGGATTTGCATAGTGCTATTCTACTAGTCAAACCATTTCATTTGATACCCATATTGAGGGCGTTGTGATAAAAAATGTAATCCGCCATTTTGTAGCGGCGGCCATCTTGGACCGATTTTCATCAAACATAGCTAACAATACTCTCGACTAATTCACCTTTCAAATAAAAAAACCGCATTCAAATCGGTCCATCCGTTTGAGCGCCACAGGGGAACAGACACACACACACAGACACGTCAAACTTATAACAACCCGTCGTTTTTGCGTCGGGGGTTAAAAATTGGAAAATATTTGCACAGCAAATGCTGGCTCGGATGCAGCAGAATTTGCACGGATCTGAGCAAACACCAATCATCGATCATCAAACGAGCAAAACACACACCGGCTTCTCCGAGATATGAGTAATGCTATGCAGATGCTTTCCTTGAACAATTTCTTTGAACTCCTGTTAAAACAAGCGCTCACTTAAAAGGACATGTTTAAGTTTAAACAAAATTACGATACGATATGATTTACAAATTTTACGATCTGACGCGACGCCGCGAATTCCGGCTAAATATGTAACTAACTAACTTACAAGAAGAATTATTTTGGCTAATTCTGTTGTACACAATAGCTAAACTAAACTAAATGACAAGTTTAAAAAGCATAAAATATTTAAATAAAAAATAAAAAAAACTCCCGACATTCGCCATTTTGTGGTGGCGGCCATCTTGAATTTTCATAGTGCTAATCTACTAGTCCACGTACAGACACGTCAAACTTATAACACCCCGTCGTTTTTACGTCGGGGGTTAAAAATAGTGCTATCCTTTTCCATAGGGAGCACCACGGGGGAGCACTGTAAACGAGATAGGTATAGATTTAAAGCTCCCCCACACAGGCGCGTTATTATAGGTCGATAATATCGCATGCGTTATTGCGATATCTGTTTCCAGTACATTTTGTAATGGTCATGTAGTTACACACTGCTGCGATAATAACGCCGCAATGGAAGTAGGAACTCCTGCGATACTATCGTCGTCCGATACTATCGACCTATAATAACGCGCCTGTGTGGGGGAGCCTTTAGATCGTACATTTTAGTTTAGTTTACGGATTGTGTATAACATAATTAGCCCCATTGTTAAAGAAAGATTTTGCGATTAACTAACTAAACTAAACTAAAAACTAAATATATTTTAGTTACCTACCTACTAAAATATTAGCAATCAATAAATAGTGATAAATACCTGCAAAGTGTGATTATTAAAAATAAACAAAAAAATGAAACAATTAACATGTCATATTTTAAAAATATAGACAAAAACTGAGTTGTATACTATCAATTATTAATATCTAACGCTTAAAAAATGAATAAGTATTTAAATTAAGATATTTATCGCATCCTATTTGCGTCATATAGTCACACTAAGTAGTACCTAGGTGTAAACTTGTATTAGGTACTTTTTGTTGCAATTACTTACCCAGAGACTAGAGTAAAAAATAGACGGTTATTAGGATGCTATAAATGGAATTGATGGCTAAGATAACATCTTTTTTTCTTTTTGCAAATCTTTGCGACAAAAACAGTAGATATCTGTAGACTAAATATATTTTCAGCTTAAACTGGCTTCAATTTGGCTACTATTTCTTGGACAATTTTTGCTTTACTAAGGTTTTTATCAGCTCCGCAAACGAACTTGACTTGCGATTTTGTTTTAAAATTGTATTAAGTAAATAGTGTTTATACTTATAGTGGTCGTCGCATATACACATACTCTAGTTCAACCTATTATTTTCTGAGCTGATTTTCCTACCGTTCTATTGCCCAAACAACAAATTAAAACAACAGACCAAATTATAAGAAAACTGGTTTGCTCTACCAGAATATATCACTCCACGCACTCCTTTCCTCCACGATGCTAACTGAAAACAGGATTTGGTTCAGTTCGGCCAATTTGAATACATAAAAAAACAATTACAATTAATTATAACAATTACAACTTGAACACATAAGCTAATCAATAAAAACTGGACATTACGTAGGTAACCCTAGCTTCACGTATGTGAGCGGGCTTTGATCTATCTTTTTGCTTTAATCTTAATTACTCCTTTAAAAGTTATTAACTGGCATTACGCAGTCTTAAATTCTTCGAAATATGTAACAGGCAACATTATTTATTAATTAGAAGCACTATGATGTTTTTAAAATATCACAAGCGATCCACCCCGGCTTCGCACGGGTAATAAGCGTGGTAGCATCAAGCGAGTCCCCTCATCGATAAGAGATCCGCGCTCGAATTTAAAATTGAGTTTGAAATTCGCACGCGTATCAAAATGTGCTTAACTTGATTAGGATTACTATAACTAACTTAATTTGATAAGGATAAGGATAACTGTATCCGAAATAGATTTCCAATTAACGCATTGTAGGTATGTGACCATTTTTTTTTCAGAAGTTGAAATTCGCACGCGTATCAAAATGTGCTTAACTTGATTAGGATTACTATAACTAACTTAATTTGATAAGGATAAGGATAACTGTATCCGAAATAGATTTCCAATGAACGCATTGTAGGTAGGTATGTGACTATTTTTTTTTTCAGAAGTTAAATTAAAATGGGTATATTATGCTATCCCTATAAGATAGATACATACCTATATGCTATCGCAGACTTTTCTGCATAGATGGTGGGATACACCATACATTGTTTTGTTATATGTCAAAGGGATTAGGCAGCGTTTTCGATTAAAGCTACCACGCCGCTTGACTTTTTCATACATTTTCAACAATTACTGTCACATTTCAACCAATTTACACAAAACCTTTTATACCTACACGAAAACCTTTCTCATGAATCACTCTGTCTATTAGTGAAAACCGCATGAAAATCCATTCAGTATTTTTTTAGTTTATTGCGATCAAACAGACAGACTGACAGACAGATGCGGCGGGGGATTTTATTTTATAATACTTAAGTAGTGCTGAGTAGTGATTAAGTAGTCGATTCCTGCAGCGCCTTCGTAAGTAAGTGTGATATTTGATTATTTTCTTTTTCCATGGGACTGAGAAATTTCACAGGATTAAAAGTAGCCTACACGACGATGAATGAAAATCTATAATTCTCACATTTTTGCAAAAACTAAATATTTTTTGCACAGACAACTGATTGCGATTCAAGTCGCGTCTACACGCTATTAAATCACGTTTAAACTCTACATGTGATTTGATTATTCAATGTCAAGAACTTAAAATTAAGCTGATTGCACATGGTTGCATATTATTAAATTCTTGATTTTTGAACGAATGAACGTTCGCAATTTATCTTAAATGATCGTTGGTCTAGTGGGCAGAATGTTGGGCTGCAGATTACTGAGTACTATCACTGATTGAGGTTCTGGGTTCATAGATATATTTATGTAAATTGGCATAAATAATAATTTAATATTAGACCTTAATCTATCTATTCTATATCTTCTATACATACAAGGTGTCGGGTAATTAGTATAACAAGCCCGCGGCTACCCATGTAATTTTGACCTGGTAAACATATTGGCGTAGTTAAAAAGTCAAAATTAATTATCAAAAATTTCCATACAAAATTAATTAGTTAATTAAGGAAAATTAATTTTGGCAACCCTAACAACCCGCGCAATATCAAAACATGGAGATAATAATAATAATAAAATATTATCTCTATGTATCAAAATTCCGTTTCGATTCCTGATGCCCTAGTACAAACTACAAGTGAAGACAATAGGTATTAAGTATCGTGCCGCCGAACCGCCCGCGCCCGCGCCGCCGCGCCGCCGCGCCGCCCGGCCGCGGCCGTCTTCTGAAAAAGCGCATGACGTCACTGACGAACACGTCAAGTAAGTGCAACTTGTCACAGATGTTATCGAGGTTGTGAGTTCGATTCCTGGTTCGGTTCAAAACATGACTTCTGACTAGAAAATTCTGGTACCCTCCACGTTTTTTTAATGGGGTTATTAGTTATTACGATTATTATCACTTCATGTTATTGATAATAATTACAATAACCAGGACTACTTACTTGCCGAAACACCAGCGTGAAACGAGATGGACCTCTTGGCTGTACTGAAAGTTTCTTTACATAAAACTCAAACCTGAAAAATCTTATGACAGACGCAGAACTCAAACCCAGACCCCGCGCCGAGAGTCGCAACCGAACATCACAATAATTTAACTTATGTAGGCTGTAGGTACTAGTTTTGATGTTAACCTAGTAGGTACAATAGCAATAGGTGGCAACCCATAAAAATACGCGGCATCTGCAAACACCGCGCACCGCCTTTGACAAATGCCGCCAAGAATGCCAATATCTACTCATATTGTGCCAATCGTATCCATTTTATTATTTGGAAAGTTGTACATATTATGAGTATTAAGACACCTACCTAGGTACTGATTAATAAAATACTACATCGATGATAAAATAGCTACATGATACCTGCTTAATAAACAGTTACTAGGCACCTTACTCGTTATACCTACCTACCTACCCTAGGACTGGTGAATTCTAACGTTCAATGGCGGTTCTTTTGACAAAAACTCGCACTAGGTAGGTACCTAGGTTCTGCGTTATACCTACCTCTTGATTTTAATTTTTTGTGTAAAGGTGGCTGTCTTAATCCTATGATTAAAGTGTTTATGTTCTTACTTGTATGCGCAGCGGCGCAGATGCAGGCAGTAGGTAGGTAGGTACAGGCAAGTTTTTTATCACTTAACTTCCGGCACACTCACCATTGCAAAGTGCTTTTGAATAGTCCATGAACAACTGAACTCGTTTAGGTTATTGAATAGTCAAATGAATCTACAACTGTTCTTCACAAGCCTACAGACATGGCTCAATGTTATCAACGCATTCTGCGTTTAGTTCGCCACAGCCCACACCTTATGATTGACATCAAAAATTGCTCCAGCACGGCCGCGGCGAGAACTAGTTGTTGGGTCTTCCTCGAAATGCTGCAGAATTTCTTCTTCCAAAGGAGTAGCCGATGTTGAAGGCCGTCCTTCACCATCGCGCCCGTGAAAGGAACCATCGGGCTTCTTGAACAACCTTCGGGCGTCCCTCAATACACCATTACAAGCACCCACACACATAATCATATCATAATATTGCGCGTTCACAACCTCACAGTACAAACTTCAATAAGAAACTAAAAATTAAAATAGGTAATATCGGAACTTCGGATTTCGGAAGTCGTCAAAGGAACAAACGAAGTTAAGACCCGTTTACACTTTGACTAGTGCTTATTGAGCGATTTAGTGCAATAACTCGCTCGCGCTCGACTGATTTACTATCGTAAGGTTAATCAGACTAGAGACGGCGATTTTTTCAGAGAAGATGGATTTTAAATTGATTTGAATTGAAGTCTGATGAATCGATTCACAAAAAAATTGAGGTCAACAAAAGAGATCGATTTCTGAGAAATCGAGATCTTTTGATCGATTTCTCAAAGTACGACCTTTTTTCTGATTCTCGAACATCGACTTCACAAAAATCGACATTTTTCTGAATCTTACAGATCTATCATTTTTCTGATTCGCGATCGCGATTTATTGAACAAAAAATCGATTTTTTTAAATCGATATGTAGTATGATATGAATTGATCCAGTGGAGCAATATTTCACCTTAGAAAATCGATATTCGATATTCTATTCAAATAATATCACAACAGAAAATAAACACGAAAATTAAAAAAATCTAATCTTGATTTTCTAGGGTGAAATATCGATCCACTGGATCGATTCAGTACTATGTATCGATTAAAATCGGGTAAAACGGGTTACGTTTAACCCAGTTTTAAAATGTTCACAGGAGTTTTATACGAATTATGTTAAAGTAGCAGCTAACTCTGGGTTAAAAGTATAACCCAGCGCTTCTGCAAGCGGGCCTAATCGCTTTTGGAATGCGGTGGTGTTAGAAATCGAAGAATACGTGGAATCAGAACTCGCAAAAAAAAAGCCGTACCTTTTTTGGTTTGGCCGACCGTAGTCGGAAGAACGAAAGTGGATAAGTAGAACCCATTGACGCTAGCTACCAACTTCTTGAAGAATTAGCTGATGAAGATCCCGTGGAATGCGCTCCTTTTCATTCTACTTCGCTAATCACTGATCAGTATCACTGATTACTCGCAATAATCACTAAACAAAGTGTAAAAGGATCTTAAGTCACCCTTCGTCAATGTTCGTACCTAAAATGCGTTTAGGTATACCAGTTTATGCTAACCCTGGTACTTGGGCCACGACTCAAATAATAGCTATGCGACAGCGATGCTATAAAATATTCTAGTGACGACAAAACAGCGTAGAAGCCAAGAATAACATAGGGAAATGCATTTGTAATTAACTAATGATTTTAATAAGTCTCAGGAGTTTGCTATCAAATTTTATCTCTCGGTGGTAAATCGGGCGGCAGCGGTAATAATAATGCAATACTTAACTAAAGATGGAACGCGATGAGCTGATCTTTTTGGATATTGTGTAGGTACCATGATCAATGATCATATTCCATTAGAGTCCAGAATGTTAAATCTTTTAGCGAGGCTCGACTTTGACAATAAACGGCTCGAATTTGACGCTAGTAGAAAGCGGCTCAAATTCTACAGCAGACCATCATCTCATAAAAGAAAATAATCATTCAGAGGAATGAAATCAAGATTTAAAAAAGAATTTCAAATAAAATTCGATTATCTCTCCATTGTTATCAATTTCAATGCAATGATTGAATAGCTATTTAAAAATTACATCGATTCCATATTTTCGCTTTTGTACTGTAGTCATATCTTTAGCTAAAGTGAGTTGGAATAGAATATGAATAGAAAAAAATATCGTTTCCCAAATTACCTACTCCTCTAGCCTAAGCTGTGTCTACACTAATCAAATTTCGATAAACGTTCAACACTGCTGCTGCCTTGGTATTTTTTTTTCAAATGATTTTTATTTCCATGTAACCAACCAAACATTGCACCATCGCGTCGCATCGCACGAGAACTTCTTAATGTCACTCCTCATTGCTGAGGGTCGTGATCCCTGGTAGGACTTTTCTTGGGATTATTATCCGGTGGCTTTCAGATCCTTCCGCATAACATCCTTTTACTCACACTAGAGAATAATAATATGAAAAATATCTAAGCGTAATGAATTCATCATTCATTTCTAAGCAATGATATGAATCGTCATTCATGACGAGGCACAAAATCTTACGATTTACCCGACAGTAACAATTTCTGGTGCAATAAATGAAGCAAACATAATTATTATTATGTGCAAGTACTTCCTCGTTGGTCTAGCAGTTAGCATGGTTAGCACGTTAAACCTGTGCCCAGCAGTGGACATTAGTGGGCTGTAGTGGTTATGGTGGTAGGTAGCATGCACGTATTTGGTAGATCTTAAGGTGCGAAAAAAATATGTTGAATGTGTACGCAGCTTTATTCAGTTACAGCGGCGGGCAGCCATTTTGTAGGCATCGTTTATTTCATACGTAAAGATTTTTTATTGGTCGATTAATTTTTGGCGGGAAAAAGGTTCACCAATCACATAAAAATAAAGACGGTCTTTGACCTTACTCGACTCTGGATTGGATGGAACGTAAAGTAGGTCAGGTTTTATTAAAATTAGGTCAGGTTCAATGCCGTCTATGGCTGTAGCAGCTGTTAAGGGTTATCACCGAGGAGTTTTAAGCAATTTCTAAATGTCCTGATAACTCCCACTGGTATCATGCTACGAGGCTCGTTATATTTTTTCGAACATACACACATAAGTCCTAACCTCAGCCTGCCGGGATGTTATGGGACTTACCCTACACCTTGTATAATAAAATCGTAGACTTGCCGTATCTGTACATTGAAGATTTTTGCAAAATAATAACTGGGGGATGTTAGGGATAAGTAATAGAACGTAAAAAAGCTATTTTTGAAATTTTTGTCTGTCTGTTTATCTGTTTGTCTGTATGTTTGTGCGCACATCACGCAAAAACTACTGAATGGATTGAAACGAAACTTGGTACGATTTAAGTTCATACTACGGAGTAATATATATGATACTTTTTGTCCCGAAATTCAGCACGGTTCCCTAAGGAGAGGGGATGAAAGTCAAAACGTGTATTTAGCTGTAATTCAATAACGCGTGGTCCGATTTCATTCATTCTTTTTTTGTTAGAAAGGATATACTTCAAAGGTATAGTAGATACTTTAAACTTTAAAGATTACCGACTAATCTCTAAAAGGCTGGATCGATTTTGATGGGACTTTCACTGGCGGATATTTACATTTTGATCTACCTAAACATCTGCCAATGAACTTTTAACGTTTTTTAGCATGGTATGAGCTCAAAGGAGCTTAGGAAAAACAAAATGATTCCTACGGGATTTTTAAAAACCAATACAATATATCCACGCGAATGAAGTCGCGGGTGTCCGCTTGTTGAAAATAGTTAAATATTACTACACATTTACTACATCACTTTATGAAATGTTTAAACAGAATGCAATGGCTGAAAAAATAATGGAAATCGATCAATAAACCGCAGAGTTATATGTATTATGCTCTTGAAATCTCTATTCTCGGACGGACGGACGGACGTATTGAATTTCTTTGAAGATGAAGTTTGTCATAATGTCACAGTGTCTAGCGAACAATCTTGAAACTTCCATGGCTTCGTGATTTTTAACACACCTATTTGAATTCTGTGATAGTGTTAATTATGTTTTCTGGTATTAATTAGCGAGTATGACTTTAGAGCTCTTTCATGACAAGATATATTTTAAGAAAAAATTAAACAGACTTCAATATACCATATTTAAAGAGTTCCCTTGATTTATCCAGGATCCCAACGGATCCTGAACTGATGACCCTAAGACCACCTGGGAAGTATATTCTTAAAAAAAAAAAAGAATTTTACAAATCGTTCCGGGAGTCTTTGAGTAATCGAGGAACATACATTTTTGACGAATTGAGAACCTCGCCTTCTTTTTTTGAACTCGGTAAAAAATAACAATGGTCCTTACTACGAGAGTCTGATTTTTAATTCCGTGGAATTCTGACGTTTCTTAATGTTACCTCTGGTAAAATTAAGAAAAACAGTAACATAAAACACTTCCCACAAAACAGATTGAATGTTCAATGTGCTTCTTTTGTTTTCTATTGCTGTTAGTTTTCACTTTCCACTCTTAGTGACTTCTCTTCTGTCAGAATTCCACCGAATTAAAAGTCAGACTATATCTAAATAAAAGTATGTAGCGATTTGAAATCTCTATTGTGTACTGAACTTAACAGAACCTATTACCTATTAGCGCTGTGATCATACCTACACTCAACAAGTATTAAATTAAAAATGTAAAAAATCCCCGACATTCGCCATTTTGTGATGGCGGCCATTTTGGATTTACATAGTGCTATTCTACTAGTCAAGCCCTTTCATTTGATACCCATATTGAGGGGGTTGTGAAAAAATATGTAATCCGCCATTTTGTGGTGGCGGCCATCTTGGACCGATTTTCATCAAACATAGCTAAGAACACTCCCGATTGATTCACCTTTCAAACAAAAAAAACGGCATTCAAATCGGTTCACCCGTTTGAGCGCTACGCGGGAACAGACAGGCACACACACACACACACACACACACACACACACACACACACACACACACACACACACACACAGACACGTCAAACTTATACAAGCACGGCAAATAAGTCTAACGTTGACCTTCAATGCGCAGAGGTCAAAAATGAGGTATCTCTGGTGGTCGCGGGGAGGGCGTGGGGATCGTTCGTAAGCACTGATTAGCTCTCGCGGATCCCTCGTAAGCGCTGATTGGCTCTCCAATCGTATTGTGTCCCGCTCACTCGTACGACGCTGCGCGCACTTGAAGTTCACCGCTCGACTTACGTGCCGGGAGTTAAGTATAACACGGTAACACCCCGTCGTTTTTGCGTCGGGGGTTAAAAGTCAGACTTTAAGTAAAAATATGTAGCGATTTGATTTCTCTATTGTGTACTGAACTTAACAGAACTTATTAGGTACCTATTAGCGCTGTGATCATACACTCAAACACCGAGTGGCTCTGTGTGCTTAGTCTAAATCGGAGCACTCGAAAACGAACTCGAAAACTATTGATCGATTTCAGAGTAAAATAGACCTAAAATGGCTTGTATTAAGGTTGTATCTGTACATTGAAGATTTTTGCAAAATAATAACTGGGGGATGTTAGGGATAAGTAATAGAACGTAAAAAAGCTATTTTTGAAATTTTTGTCTGTCTGTTTATCTGTTTGTCTGTATGTTTGTGCGCACATCACGCAAAAACTACTGAATGGATTGAAACGAAACTTGGTACGATTTAAGTTCATACTACGGAGTAATATATATGATACTTTTTGTCCCGAAATTCAGCACGGTTCCCTAAGGAGAGGGGATGAAAGTCAAAACGTGTATTTAGCTGTAATTCAATAACGCGTGGTCCGATTTCATTCATTCTTTTTTTGTTAGAAAGGATATACTTCAAAGGTATAGTAGATACTTTAAACTTTAAAGATTACCGACTAATCTCTAAAAGGCTGGATCGATTTTGATGGGACTTTCACTGGCGGATATTTACATTTTGATCTACCTAAACATCTGCCAATGAACTTTTAACGTTTTTTAGCATGGTATGAGCTCAAAGGAGCTTAGGAAAAACAAAATGATTCCTACGGGATTTTTAAAAACCAATACAATATATCCACGCGAATGAAGTCGCGGGTGTCCGCTTGTTGAAAATAGTTAAATATTACTACACATTTACTACATCACTTTATGAAATGTTTAAACAGAATGCAATGGCTGAAAAAATAATGGAAATCGATCAATAAACCGCAGAGTTATATGTATTATGCTCTTGAAATCTCTATTCTCGGACGGACGGACGGACGTATTGAATTTCTTTGAAGATGAAGTTTGTCATAATGTCACAGTGTCTAGCGAACAATCTTGAAACTTCCATGGCTTCGTGATTTTTAACACACCTATTTGAATTCTGTGATAGTGTTAATTATGTTTTCTGGTATTAATTAGCGAGTATGACTTTAGAGCTCTTTCATGACAAGATATATTTTAAGAAAAAATTAAACAGACTTCAATATACCATATTTAAAGAGTTCCCTTGATTTATCCAGGATCCCAACGGATCCTGAACTGATGACCCTAAGACCACCTGGGAAGTATATTCTTAAAAAAAAAAAAGAATTTTACAAATCGTTCCGGGAGTCTTTGAGTAATCGAGGAACATACATTTTTGACGAATTGAGAACCTCGCCTTCTTTTTTTGAACTCGGTAAAAAATAACAATGGTCCTTACTACGAGAGTCTGATTTTTAATTCCGTGGAATTCTGACGTTTCTTAATGTTACCTCTGGTAAAATTAAGAAAAACAGTAACATAAAACACTTCCCACAAAACAGATTGAATGTTCAATGTGCTTCTTTTGTTTTCTATTGCTGTTAGTTTTCACTTTCCACTCTTAGTGACTTCTCTTCTGTCAGAATTCCACCGAATTAAAAGTCAGACTATATCTAAATAAAAGTATGTAGCGATTTGAAATCTCTATTGTGTACTGAACTTAACAGAACCTATTACCTATTAGCGCTGTGATCATACCTACACTCAACAAGTATTAAATTAAAAATGTAAAAAATCCCCGACATTCGCCATTTTGTGATGGCGGCCATTTTGGATTTACATAGTGCTATTCTACTAGTCAAGCCCTTTCATTTGATACCCATATTGAGGTGGTTGTGAAAAAATATGTAATCCGCCATTTTGTGGTGGCGGCCATCTTGGACCGATTTTCATCAAACATAGCTAAGAACACTCCCGATTGATTCACCTTTCAAACAAAAAAAACGGCATTCAAATCGGTTCACCCGTTTGAGCGCTACGCGGGAACAGACAGGCACACACACACACACACACACACACACACACACACACACACACACACACACACACACACACACACACACACACACAGACACGTCAAACTTATACAAGCACGGCAAATAAGTCTAACGTTGACCTTCAATGCGCAGAGGTCAAAAATGAGGTATCTCTGGTGGTCGCGGGGAGGGCGTGGGGATCGTTCGTAAGCACTGATTAGCTCTCGCGGATCCCTCGTAAGCGCTGATTGGCTCTCCAATCGTATTGTGTCCCGCTCACTCGTACGACGCTGCGCGCACTTGAAGTTCACCGCTCGACTTACGTGCCGGGAGTTAAGTATAACACGGTAACACCCCGTCGTTTTTGCGTCGGGGGTTAAAAGTCAGACTTTAAGTAAAAATATGTAGCGATTTGATTTCTCTATTGTGTACTGAACTTAACAGAACTTATTAGGTACCTATTAGCGCTGTGATCATACACTCAAACACCGAGTGGCTCTGTGTGCTTAGTCTAAATCGGAGCACTCGAAAACGAACTCGAAAACTATTGATCGATTTCAGAGTAAAATAGACCTAAAATGGCTTGTATTAAGGTTTGAGTTCGCCAATACATTCAGCAAATCGATCAATAGTTTTCGAGTTCGTTTTCGAGTGCTCCGATTTAGACTAAGCACACAGATTCGAAGCGCCTCTCCACGCTCGACAATCAGACCACGTCGCAACCGGCAACCGGTCCGATTGAACAATAGCCGCCTATGATTTGAGCAAACGTTACATAACACTAACTTTGCTTGATTATTATTAATACCTACTTAACTAGCGAATTCCCGCGATTTAGTTCGCGTGGATTCATACAAACCTCATACAAAGTTTATGATATATTATAAGTTAGTATATGATATTTATGTAGTGTATTAGTAGGTATGTATAATATGTATATTTATATATAATATTCTTTATTAATTAAACTCTTGGTAATACATAATGTAATTAAAACTAATAAACATAATAAATAATTTAAAGATAATAATATATTTATTATAAAAACTAGTCGAAAAGTCCACCCCTGGTGGCTCCTGGTTCAAAGGTACCCATCAGACTGGCCGCATTACCACGCTGGATGGCGATGGATAGCCTTTGGACCAGGAAGGCACCAGAGCGTGGGCCACAGCCTCTCTCCCTAAGTCGACGGCCGATATCTCTTAAAAAGGTCTTTGCCTCTGCACCCCAGCAACCCATCGTCTCCACCGCCAAAGGGATAAATATGTATCTGTCTAAGAGTGGAGCGTACTTGCCACGCTTTGCAGTGGCAGCAAACTCGGCCGCGGCACCGGCTGCCCTCGTCGTGCGGCCAAGATGGCTCGGCGCGAATGTGCTGACGCACGTTGCGTCCCATAGCAAGCATTTTCCATTCTGCCATGGGACAAGCGTCAAGCCATCCGGGCGTTTGCCATCTGTGCGGCTTAAACCTGCCGGCTCGAGCACACAGGGCACGTTTGCCGAGACGAGGGCTCGGCGAACGATGTCATTCAGGGCGTGGTGGCGAGGGAATCTCCCTGAGCATCGACTGCAACTCAATGCGTGATGGCCGTCAGCCTTGACAATCGAGCCGCAAATGCATCAATATAATATTATTATACTATATATAGCTCGATTACCACTCACTCACTCACTCACTCATTGACATAATTGTTCTCCTAGAAAGAGACAGAAAACGATACAATGATGTATGGGAGATATGTTTGAGTGCGGGAGTCGAGTAGGGAAAAATTATGACATTTCGGAAAAACAAGATGGCGGCCGAGGTGATTTTTGTAACTTTTTTGTTTTCCAACTGATTT
Organism: Melanargia galathea; assembly: GCA_920104075.1. NCBI lineage: Eukaryota > Metazoa > Arthropoda > Insecta > Lepidoptera > Nymphalidae > Melanargia > Melanargia galathea. The sequence goes on along the minus strand of OV049869.1, from coordinate 20,507,395 downwards.
CGTTAAAACTCGCAGGTTTTTAAGAAATTAGTAAATAATTATTAGAAAAAGTGGAAAAAATTGGAAAAACAAGATGGCGGCCGAGATTTAGATTTTTAAAATTTTTGATTTTTCGACCCCAAACCGCGGCACCACAGCTCCGAAACGGGGTAATTGAGGATATTTTTTTTTTCTTGTTTCCGCTTACAATTACCCTTAATTTTGAAAAAACGAGAGTGGTTTTTAAAAATTCAAGATGGCGGCTGTCGTGGCGGCCATTCAGTTTGAGGCACGAAAAAACCCAATTTTAAAATTCAATTTTCTCTCAGTTGGCAACATCGGAGCGTTTCGACTTCTATGAAGCGATTGTATGTATAGACTCGTGGTATAAATTGGTGATAAAAAAAATACCCCACTTTTGGGGAAATTTCAAGATTTACCCCAAAAATTAAAAAATCGAAATACGGATTTTGTGCGAAATGCGAGTATGAGCGACTACGTGTTTTGCTTGTACAAATGACATTTGGGTAATTTTGTCGTCGGGGACTGGCAACACTGGAATTTATCAAAGAAAAAGTGATTTTCGCGACATGGTCTTTTTTCAGGGACAATCATTTCGCCTGGGTGCGAGTGAGGTGGAACATGTAAACGTCATCGGGAGCGGTATATCCTGCACTTATTGTAAAAATTATAAAACTATGTGAATTGTTTCTATAAAACGAGTTGGCGGCCATTTTGTATTGATGTTGGGTGTTTTTGAAAATTTTGATCATGTTTTTGAGGCAGTTGGCAACATTTTAGAAAGTTGACATGTATGAATCGATTGTGCAACTCAACCGGCAGTATCGAGGTATGTACACAGTGTTGCCACATTTAGGGTAGTTTTTGAGATTTCCCCAAAAATTTCCTGCTGTAAAATTTTGTATGAAGAATTTTTTTTTCACTAATGATTTCACAAAGAAGACAAAAATTTATTCCGAAAAAAATATGGAGAGAGCTGATGATTGAGGGTTTCGGAGACGGGTGAAGGGCACGCTGAAAGTATTGAAGATAGGTGGGGGGTGCTCGAGCAAATGTCATTCGAAACGTCGTCCAATTGGGAGTGAACTGAAAAAAAATTCAAAATGGCGAAAAAAAGATGGCCGCCATACAAATTTCATCGGTATCCATCTCGGAGGGTATAAAAGATGGAAGAGTGGTTTCTTAGCAAAAGATGATCAAAATCCGAAGGTCTACTTGATGAACGAAAAAAAAATTCAAAATGGCGGAATTTATTTTTTCATAGAAAATGTATGGCGAATATTGAATTGCCTTTGATGCGGTTCTTCAGAGAATTCTCACAGAAAAATATGGGAAGACATGATGATTGAGGGTTAGTAAGATGGTTGGGGATTCCAGGAAGGGTATTGTAGATACAAAAGGCCTGCTCAAACAAAAGCAAGATGGCGGCCGACGTGATTTTTGTTACTTTTTTGTTTTCTTATCGATTTCGTTAAAACTCGCAATTCTAGAAGAAATTAGGAAACGATTAATAGAAAAAGTAGAAAAAATTTAAAAAACAAGATGGCGGCTTAGCTGTAGTCTTTCAAATTTTCGATTTTTCGACCCCGAACCGCGGCGCCACAGCACCGAAACGGGTTAGTTGAGGATAATATTTTTTTCCTGTTTCCGTCTACAATTATCCTGTATTTTGACAAATTGGGAGTGGTTTTTAAATATTCAAGATGGCGGCTGTCGTGGCGGCCATTCATTTGAGGTACGAAAAAACGCAATTTTAAAATTAAAATTACTCACAGTTCACAACATCGGAGCGTTTCTACTTCTATGAAGCTATTGTATGTACAGACTTGAAGTATAGATTGGTGAAAAAAATACCCCATTTTTGGGGAAATTTCAAGATCTACCCCAAAAATCAAAAAATCGAAATACGAACTCTCTGCAAAATCCGAGTATGAGCAACTACATTTTTTACCTGTACAAACGAAATTTGGATATTTTTATCGCCAGGGACAGGCAACACTGAAATTTATCAAAGAAAAAGTTGTTTTCGCGATACGGTCTTTTTTCAGGGGTGATCATTTCGCCTGTGTGCGAGCGAGATGAAAACTTGAAACGTCATCGGGAGCGGTATCTCCTGTACTTAATGGAAAAATTATTCAACTTTCTAAAATAAATCTGTAAAATGAGTTGACGGCCATTTTGTATTTTATTTGTTTTGGAATTGATTTTAACCATGTTTTTGAGGCAGTTGGCAACATTTTGGAAAGTTGAAATGTATGAATCGACTGTGTAACTTAACCAGCAGTATCGATAAATGTAAACAGTGTTGCCACCTTCGGGGTAGTTTACGAGATTTCCCCAAAAATTTTCTCCTGTAAAATTTTGTATGAAAAATTATTTTTTCACAAATGGTTTCACAAAAAAGACAAAAATGTATTCAGAAAAAAAATACGGATAGAGCTGATGACTGAGGAACTCGGAGACGGGTGAAGGGCACGCTTAAGGTATTGAAGATAGGTGGGAGGTGCTCGAGCAAATGTCACTCGAAACGGCTTCCAATTGGCAGTGAGCTGGAAAAATATTCAAAATGGCGGAAAAAAGATGGCCGCCATACAAATTTCATCAGTGTCCATCTCAAAGGGTATAAAAGATGGAAGAGTGGTTTCTTATCAAAAGATGATCAGGACCTTCGGATCCTGATCACTACAAAAAAAAATTCAAAATGGAGGAATTTATTTCGGACCGACTAGGGACCGACTGCGGACCGACTAGAGACCGCCTACGGAACGACTACGGACCGACTAGGGACCGACGAGGGACCGACTACGGATAGACTAGGGTAGACCGACTAGGGACCGACTACGGACCGACTAGGGACCGACTACGGACTGACTACGGACCGACTACGGACCGACTAGGGACCGACTAGGGACCGACTACGGACCGACTAGAGACTGACTAGGGACCGACTATGGACCGACTAGGGACCGACTAAGTAGTGACCGACTAGGGACCGACTAGGGACTGACTAGGGACCGACTACGGACCGACTAGGGACCGACTACGGACCGACTAGGGACCGACTACGGACCGACTAGAGACCGACTACGGACCGACAACGGACCGACTAGGGACCGACTATGGACCGACTAGGGACCGACTACGGACCGACTAGAGACCGACTAGGAACCGACTACGGACCGACTAGGGTAGACCGACTAGGGACCGACTAGGGACCGACTACGGACCGACTAGGGACCGACTACGGACCGACTACGGACCGACTACGGACCGTCTACGGACCGACTATGGAGCGACTAGGGACCGACTACGGACCGACTAGAGACCGACTACGGACCGACTACGGACCGACTAGGGACCGACTACGGACCGACTATGGACCGACTAGGGACCGACTACGGACCGACTAGAGACCGACTACGGACCGACTACGGACCAACTAGGGTAGACCGACTAGGGACCGACTACGGACCGACTAGAGACCGACTACGGACCGACTACGGACTGACTAGGGACCGACTACAGACCGACTACGGACCGATTAGGGACCGACTAGGGACGGACTACGGACCGACTACGGACCGACTACGGACCAACAACGGACCGACTACGGACCGACTAGGGACAGACTTAAAGACCGACTACGGACCGACTAGAGACCGACTAGGGACTGACTAGGGACCGATTAGAGACCGACTACGGACCGACTAGAGACCGACTAGGGACCGACTAGGGACCGACTACGGACCGACTACGGACCCACTACGGACCAACAACGGACCGACTACGGACCGACTAGGGACAGACTTAGGGACTGACTACGGACCGACTAGAGACCGACTAGGGACTGACTAGGGACCGACTACGGACCGACTAGAGACCGACTAGGGACCGACTACGGACCGACTAGGGACCGACAAGGGACCAACTACGGACCGACTAGGGACCGACTAGGGACCGACTACGGGCCGACTAGAGACCGACTACGGACAGACTACGGACCGACTAGGGTAGACCGACTAACGACCGACTATGGACCGACTAGGGACCGACTAAGGACCGACCGGAGACTTTTCGAGATTTCCCCAAAAATTTCCTCCTGTAAAATTTTATATGAAATTTTTTTTTCACAAATGGTTTCACAGAGAAGACAAAAATTCATTCGGAGAAAAAATATGGCGAGAGCTGATGATTGAGGATTTTGGAGACAAGTGAAGGATACAGAAGGGTAGAGTGCAGCCCCATGTTGTTGGTACTCAAACTTCTTATCTTCGTCTATATGCTCACGTGGTCAGAGTTTTAAAAGCTTATATCCGAAACTATATGGTGAAGCCCCATGTAGTTGGTACTCAAACTTCTTATTTTCGCGATGTCTGTGTGCTTACGTGGTCAGATTTTTAAAAGCTTATATCTCCGAAACTATAGGGTGCAACCCCATGTTATTATTACTCAAACTTCTTATTTTTGCGATGTCTATGTGCTCACGTGATCAAATTTTTAAATGCTTATATCTTCGAAATTATAGGGTGCAGCCCCATGTTATATAATGTCGAACGTCCCCGCGAGCTGCTTTAGCAGCTCGCGCACCGAGCAACTAGTTAATATATATATAGCTGTTCGTTCTGATTCACTGACTCATTCATCGCCTCTCCTGTAAAATTTTGTATGAAAAATTTTTTTTTCACAAATGGTTTCGTATAGAGGACAAAAATTCATTAAGAGGAAAAATATGGAGAGAGCTGATGATTGAGGATTTCGGAGACGGTTGAAGAGCACGCTTAAGGTATTGAAGATAGGTGGGGGGTGCTCGAACAAATGTCACTCGAAACGTCATCCAATTGGCAGTGAGCCGAAAAAAAATTCAAAATGGCGAAAAAAAGATGGCCGCCATACAAATTTCGTCGGTGTCCATCTCGAAGGGTATAAAAGATGAAAGAGTTGTTTCTTAGCAAAACATGATCAGGATCCAAAGGTCTACTCGATGAATACAAAAAAAATTCAAAATGGCGGACTTTATTTTTCCATAGAAAATGTATGGCGAATATTGAGAGAGAGTATAAAGTTGTGAACTAGGTATGCAAGGCGATTGATGCGGTTCTTTGGAGAAATCTCAAAGAAAAATATGGGAAGACATGATGATTGAGGGTTTGGAAGATGATTGATGAGCCCGGGCAGAGTTTTGTAGATAGATGGGGGCTGCTCAAACAAAAAATACTCAGAACCTCATCCAATTGGCACTGAGGTGAAAAAAAAAAACCAAAATGGCGGATTCAAGATGGCGGCTATACAAATTTCGTCGGTGTCTATCTCACCAAGTATAAAAGATGGAAGAGTGGTTTCTTTGAAAAATATGATCAAGAACTAAAAAACAAGATGGCGGAATTTATTTTTCTACACAAAAAAAATTTTTGATGGTTTCGTGTAGAAAACAAAAATTCATGCGGAGGAAAAATACGGAAAGAGCTGATGATCGAAGACTTTGGAGACGGATGAAGAGCACGGCGAGGGTATTGAAGATAGGTGGGACGTGCTCAAACAAAAACTACTCGAATCCTCGCGGTCCGCTTGCGGGCCGCGCACCCACGCGCCGTACTAGTTAATATATATATAGCTGCTCGTGCTGATTCATTGACTGACTCACTGATTGATCACCCCTCCTGTAAAATTTTGTATGAAAAATTTTTTTTTCACTAATGGTATCGTATAGAGGACAAAAATTCATTCGGAACAAAAATATGGAGAGAGCTGATGATTGAGGATTTCAGAGACGAGCGACGGGCACGCTTAAGGTATTGAAGATAGGTGAGGGGTGCTCCAGGAAATGTCACTCGAAACGTCATCCAATTGGCAGTGAGCTGAAAAAAAATTCAAAATAGCGAAAAAAAGATGGCCGCCATACAAATTTCGTCGATCTCGATCTCGAAGGGTATACAAGATGGAAGAGTGGTTTCTCCGCAAAAGATGATTAGAATCGAAAGATCTACTCGATGAATCGAAAAAAAATTCAAAATGGCTGAATTTATTTTTCCATAGAAAATGTATGGCGAATATTGAAGAGACTACAAGTTGTGAACTATACAAGGCTTTAATGCAGTTCTTTGGAGAATTTTCGAAGAAAAATATGGGAAGACATGATGATTGAGGGTTTGGAAGATGATTGAGGAGCCCGGGCATGGTATTGTAGATAGGTGGTAGTTGCTCAAACAAAAAATAATCGGACCCTTATGCAATTGGCACTGAACTGAAAAAAAACAAAATGGCGGATTCAAGATGGCGGCTATACAAATTTCGTCGGTGTCTATCTCACCAAGTATAAAATAAAGAAGAGTAGATTCTTAGAAAAATATGATCAAGAACTAAAAATCTACTTCATGAACAGAAAAAAAATCAAGATGGCGGAATTTATGTTTTCACACAAAAAGTTTTTTTTTAGTGATGGTTTCGTATAGAAGACAAAAATTTGTGCGGAGGAAAAATATGAAGAGAGCTGATGCTTGAAGATTTTGGAGACGGGTGAGGAGCACGGGCAGGGTATTGAAGATAGGTGAGAGATGCTCAATCAAAAACTACTCGAAACCTCATCCAATTGGCAGTGATCTAAAAAAAATACCAAAATGGCGGATTCAAGATGGCGGCTATAAAAATTTCGTCCGTGTCTATCTCACCAAGTATAAAACATGGAAGAGTAGTTTCTTTGAAAAATATGATCAAGAACTAAAGATCTACTTGATGAATAGAAAAAAATCAAGATGGCGGAATTATGTTTTCATACAAAGTTTTTTTAGTGATGGTTTTGTATAGAAGACAATAATTCATGCGGAGGAAAAATATGGAGAAAGCTGATGATTGAAGATTTTGGAGACGGGTGAAGAGCACGGCTAGGGTGTTGACGATAGGTAGGAGGTGCTCAAACAAAAGTTACTCGAAACCTCATCCAATTAGCAGTGAGCTGAAAAAAAAGTCCTAAATGGCGGATTCAAGATGGCGGTCATACAAATTTCGTCGGTGCCTATATTACTGATTATCAAAGATGGAAGAGTGGTTTTTAGGCAAAAGATCATCAAGACGTGGTTTTCTTGATAAATAGAAAAAAACCAAGATGACGGAATTTATTTATCTATACAACACATACGACGAATACTTATTGAAGTTAATACAAGTTGGGAACTATGTAAGACTTTGATACAGTTTCTATTCAAAATTTGATTTTATGGAAGAACTGACAAATGATTCGGAGAAAAATATGGAGATCGAGGGTTTGGAAGATGGATGAAGATAGGTGGAGGCTGCTCAAACAAAAAATACCCGAAAACAAAACCTCGCGGTCCGCTTTAGCGGGCCGCGCACCCACGCGCCATACTAGTTAATATATATATAGCTGCTCGTGCTGATTCATTGACTGACTCACTGATTGATCACCCCTCCTGTAAAATTTTGTATGAAAAATTTTTTTTTCACTAATGGTTTCGTATAGAGGACAAAAATTCATTCGGAACAAAAATATGGAGAGAGCTGATGATTGAGGATTTCGGAGACAGGTGAGCAGCACGCTTAAGGTATTGAAGATAGGTGGGGGGTGCTCGAACAAATGTCACTCGAAACGTCATCCAATTGGCAGTTAGCTGAAAAAAAATTCAAAATGGCGAAAAAAAGATGGCCGCCATACAAATTTCATCGGTCTCCATCTCGGAGGGTATAAAAGATGGAAGAGTGGTTTCTTCGCAAAAGATGATGAGGATCCAAAGGTCTACTTGATGAATTGAAAAAAAAAATCAAAATGGCGGAATTTATTTTTCCATAGAAAATGTATGGCGAATATTGAAGAGACTACAAGTTGTAAACTATGCAAGGCTTTGATGCGATTCTTTGGAGAACTCTCAAAGAAAAATATGGAAAGACATGATGATTGAGGGTTTGGAAGATGGATGAGGAGCCCGGGCAGGGTATGTTAGATAGATGGGAGGTGCTCAAACAAAAATTACTCAAAACCTCATCCAATTGGCACTGAGCTGAAAAAAAAACAAAATGGCGGATTCAAGATGGCGGCTATACAAATTTCGTCAGAGTTTATCTCACCAAGCATAAAAGATGGAAGAGTGGTTTCTGGGAAAAAGATGATCAAGACCTAAAAGTCTACTTGATGAACAGAAAAAAACAAGATGGCGGAATTTATTTTTCTACACAAAAAAAAATTATTGATGGAAAAATACGGAAAGAGCTGATGATCGAAGATTTTGGAGACGGATGAAGAGCACGGCGAGGGTATTGAAGATAGGTGGGACGTGCTCAAACAAAAACTACTCGAATCCTCGCGGTCCGCTTGCGTGCCGCGCACCCACGCGCCATACTAGTTATATATATAAAGCTACTTGAAGTCAGGTACTGATCACCTCTCCTGAACAATTTTGTATGGGACTTTTTCACCATAATTTTCATGTGTGTAAAATTCAAAAATATAAGGTCTACAAAATTATAGAGAGAGCTGAACGTGGAAAACTGACTAGGGTGCCCTAAGGGATCTCGAAAACTATCAGTCGGAAAGGTACCGTCCTGAAACAAAATATGTTCAAAACCTTGGGCCATTGGGTGAACCGGTGAAAAAAATATGGCCACCAAACAAAAAAAAATTTCGTCTCCATACAAAAATTTTGCTAATTTTCAAGAGGCTCTCCAGAACAATTTTGTATGGAACTTTTTTCGCCTCACTATTTATATGCGTAGAACTTATGAGTCTTCCTTCAGGAAAAATATGAAACGTTATGAATGTGGAAAATTTACCAGAGTACCTCATGGGTCCTCCAAAACTACCAGTCATACAGACATGGTCCCAAACAAATGTTATTAAAGACCTTGGGCCATTAGGTGAACCGGTAAAAAAAAGATGGCCGCCGAACAAAAAAAAATTCTCTCCATACAAATTTTTTGGGTAATTTTCAAGAGGCTCTCCAGAACAATTTTGTATGGAACTTTTTTCCTTTCACTATTTATGTGCGTAGAACTTATGGGTCTTCCTTCAGAAAATTATGAAACGTCATGAATGTGGAAAATTTACCAAAGCACCTCATGGGTCCTCCAAAACTACCAGTCATACAGACATGGTCCCAAACAAATGTTATTAAAGACCTTGGGCCATTAGGTGAACCGGTAAAAAAAAGATGGCCGCCGAACAAAAAAAAAATTTCTCCATACAATTTTTTTGGATTCTTTTCAAGAGGCTCTTCAAAACAATTTTGTATGGAACCTTTTCCCTTAACTATTTATGTGCGTAGAACTTATGGGTCTTCCTTCAGAAAATTACGAAACGTCATTGAATGTGGAAAATTTACCAGAGTACCTCATGGGTCCTCCGAAACTACCAGTCATACAGACATGGTCCCAAACAAATGTTATTAAAAACCTTGGGCCATTAGGTGAACCAGTAAAAAAAAGATGGCCACCGAACAAAAAAATATTCTCTCCATACAAATTTTTTGGGTTCTTTTCAAGAGGCTCTCTTAAACATTTTTGTATGAAACTTTTCCCCCCAATACACATATAAGTAAATAGAACTTAAAGATTTTTTTTTTCACAAAAAATACAAAACGTAGTGAATGTGGAAAAATTACCAGAGTACCCTAACGGCCCTCAAAAACTATCAATCATAGAGGCATGGTCCTGAAACTAAAAATGTTCAAGACCTTAGGCCCTTTGGTGAGCCAATAAAAAAAGATAGCTACGAAACAAAAAAAATTCGTGTCCATACAAAATTTCTTTTTAATTTTCAAGTGGCTCTCCAGAACATTTTTGTATAGATTTTTTTTTTCCACTAAACGCATGCATAGAACTCATTAGTGTCCTTTCAGAAAAGATACGAAACGTGATACCAATATTTATTTCTATCTTTCAAGAGACTCTCCAGAATATTCTGAAATTTCTTTATTTTATGAATATTGAAGAAACTACAAGGCCCGCGAGCTGCTTGCAGCTCGCGCACTGAGCGCAACACTAGTTATATATATAAAGCTACTTGAAGTAAGGTACTGATCACCTCTCCTGAACAATTTTGTATGGAACTTTTTCACCATACTTTCCGTGTGTGTAAAATTCAAAAATTCTAGGTCAACAAAATTATAGAGAGAGCTGAAGGTGGAACACTGACTAGGGTGCCCTAAGGGATCTCAAAAACTATCAGTCGGAGAGGTACCGTCCTGAAACAAAAAATGTTCAAAACCTTGGGCTATTGGGTGAACCGGTGAAAAAAATATGGCCACCAAACAAAAAAAATTTTCGTCTCCATACAAAAATTTCCTAATTTTCAAGAGGCTCTCCAGAACAATTTTGTATGGAACTTTTTTCCCCTTACTATTTATATGCGTAGAACTTATAGGTCTTCCTTCAGGAAAATTATGAAACGTCGTGAATGTGGAAAATTTACCAGAGTACCCCAAAGGATCTCAAAAACTATCAATCATAGAACCATGGTCCTGAAAGCGAAAATGTTCAAGACCTTGGGCCCTTTGGTGAGCCAGTAAAAAAAAGATAGGTACTGAACAAAAAAAATTTTCGCTTCCATACAATTTTTTTTTTTTAATTTTCAAGAGGCTCTCCAGAACATTTTTGTATGGAACTTTTTTTTATCTCTAAGCGCATGCATAGAACTCATGAGTGTCCTTTCAGGAAAAATATGAAACGTTATGAATGTGGAATATTTACCAGGGCACCTCATGGGTCCTCCAAAACTACCAGTCATACAGACATGGTCCCAAACAAATGTTATTAAAGACCTTGGGCCATTGGGTGAACCGGTAAAAAAAAGATGGCCGCCGAACAAAAAAAAATTTTCTCCATACAAATTTTTTGGGTTCTTTTCAAGAGGCTCTCCAGAACAATTTTGTATGGAACTTTTTTCCTTTCACTATTTATGTGCGTAGAACTTATGAGTCTTCCTTGAGGAAAATTATGAAACGTCATGAATGTGGAAAATTTACCAGAGTACCTCATGGGTCCTCCAAAACTACCAATCATACAGACATGGTCCCAAACAAATGTTATTAAAGACCTTGGGCCATTGGGTGAACCGGTAAAAAAAAGATAGCCGCCGAACAAAAAAAATTTTCTCCATACAAATTTTTTGGGTTCTTTTCAAGAGGCTCTCCAGAACAATTTTGTATGGAACTTTTTCCCTTCACTATTTATGTGCGTAGAACTTATGGGTCTTCCTTCAGGAAAATTATGAAACGTCATGAATGTGGAAAATTTACCAGAGTACCTCATGGGTCCTCCAAAACTACCAGTCATACAGACATGGTCCCAAACATATGTTATTAAAAACCTTGGGCCATTGGGTGAACCGGTAAAAAAAAGATGGCCGCCAAACAAAAAAAAATTCTCTCCATACAAATTTTTTGGGTTCTTTTCAAGAGGCTCTCTTAAATATTTTTGTATGAAAAATTGTCCCCTACTACACTTATAAATAGAACTTAAAGATTTTTTTTCACAAAAATCACAAAACATGTCAAATCAAAAAAGTGAATGTGGAAAAATTACCAGAGTACCCTAACGGCCCTCAAAAACTATCAATCATAGAGGCATGGTCCTGAAACTAAAAATGTTCAAGACCTTAGGCCCTTTGGTGAGCCAGTAAAAAAAGATAGCTACGGAACAAAAAAATTCATGTCCATTCAAAATTTCTTTTTAATTTTCAAGTGGCTCTCCAGAACATTTTTGTATAGATCTTTTTTTCCCACTAAACGCATGCATAGAACTCATTAGTGTCCTTTCAGAAAAGATACGAAACGTGATACCAATGTTTATTTCTATCTTTCAAGAGACTCTCCAGAATATTCTGGTATTTGGTATGGCCTCCCATTTCTTTATTTTATGAATATTGAAGAGACTACAAGGCCCGCGAGCTGCTTGCAGCTCGCGCACCGAGCGCAACACTAGTTATATATATAAAGCTACTTGAAGTTACGTACTGATCACCTCTCCTGAACAATTTTGTATGGGACTTTTTCACCATATTTTCCGTGTGTGTAAAATTCAAAAATTTAAGATCTACAAAATTATAGAGAGAGCTGGACGTGGAAAACTGACTAGGGTGCCCTAAGGGATCTCGAAAACTATCAGTCGGAAAGGTACCGTCCCGAAACAAAAAATGTTCAAAACCTTGGGCAATTGGGTGAACCAGTAAAAAAAATATGGCCACCATACAAAAAAAATTTCGTCTCCATACAAAAAATTTCCTAATTTTCAAGAGGCTCTCCAGAACAATTTTGTATGGAACTTTTTTCCCTTCACTATTTATGTGCGTAGAACTTATGGGTCTTCCTTCAGAAAATTATGTTCCGTCATGAATGTGGAAAATTTACCAGAGTACCTCATGGGTCCTCCAAAACTACCAGTCATACAGACATGGTCCCAAACAAATGTTATTAAAGACCTTGGGCCATTAGGTGAACCGGTAAAAAAAAGATGGCCGCCGAACAAAAAAAAATTTTCTCCATACAAATTTTTTGGGTAATTTTCAAGAGGCTCTCCAGAACAATTTTGTATGGAACTTTTTTCCCTTTACTATTTATGTGTGTAGAACTTATGGGTCTTCCTTCAGAAAATTATGAAACGTCATGAATGTGGAAAATTTATCAGAGTACCTCATGGGTCCTCCAAAACTACCAGTCATACAAACATGGTCCCAAACAAATGTTATTGAAGACCTTGGGCCATTAGGTGAACCGGTGAAAAAAAGATGGCCGCCGAACAAAAAAAAAATTCTCTCCATACAAATTTTTTGGGTTCTTTTCAAGAGGCTCTGCAGAACAATTTTGTATGGAATCTTTTCCCTTAACTATTTATATACGTCGAACTTATGGGTCTTCCTTCAGAAAAATTCTGAAACATCATGATTATGCCAAATTTACTAGAGTACCTCATGGGTCCTCCAAAACTACCAGTCATACAGGCATGGTCCCAAACAAATGTTGTTAAAGACCTTGGGCCATTGGGTGAATGGGTAAAAAAAAGATGGCCGCCGAACAAAAAAAATTCTCTCCATACAAATTTTTTGGGTTCTTTTTAAGAGGCTCTCTTAGACATTTTTGTATGAAACTTTTCCCCCCAATACACGTATAAGTAAATAGAACTTAAAGATTTTGTTTCACAAAAAATACAAAACGTAGTGAATGTGGAAAATTACCAGAGTACCCTAACGGCCCTCAAAAACTATCAATCATAGAGACATGGTCCTGAAACTAAAAATGTTCAAGACCTTAGGCCCTTTGGTGAGCCAGTAAAAAAAAAGATAGCTACGGAACAAAAAAAATTCGTTTCCATACAAAATTTATTTTTAATTTTTTTTACCAATATTGAAGAGACTACAAGGCCCGCGAGCTGCTTGCAGCTCGCGCACCGAGCGCAACACTAGTATAATATAATACCTTTTAACTAAGGATGTATTCCTTTTAAACTAGTACCGTAAGACCTATACCACTTACTACGCCTTACTCACAATCTTGGGAAGCTGGAAGAAATCTCTTGTAGAGATAAGCTTTGCCTATGTCCACATCCTCTATTCATGTTTTTGTAACTAATTTGGTACATGAATAATAAATAAATAAATAAATAAAGTTTATGGGGGTGGAAGTTCTTTGATTTGAGCATAGAACAAACTTTATTTAATTACTAGCTGATCCCCGCGACTTCGTCTGCGTTGATATAGGTTTTTATATTGGATCGGATTAGATCCCATAATCCTTTTTTGTACCTAAACTAAATGTAGCCTAAGTTACTCCTTATAACATCACCTATCTGCCATTGAAAGTTCCACCAAAATCGATTCAGTAGTTTCGGAGATTAGCTGGAACAAATAGACAGGTTGACAAACATAAATTTAAACGCACGCCAGTTTAAACTAAGCCGTACGTACAAAGATCCGGGGCCCAAGTTATTTGAACCCAATAAATGTCTGTCATTTCTGAACTAAAAAACTTATGACCTTGAAATATTTACGGGACAATACTTGAAGTATTACCTTTCTAACAAAAAAAGAATGAGTGAAATCGAACCACGCGTTAATGAATTACAACAGCATTTACAGAGTATAAACTCAAATCGTACCAAGTTTCATTCGAATCCATTCAGTAGTTTCGGCGTGATGCGCGGCCAAGATACAGACAGACAGACAGACAGACAAAAATGAAACAAATTGCAGTTTTGGCTTCAGTATCGATTATAGAGTGCCCTCCAAAAAAAAATTTTCAAAATATATTCAATGTACAGAATTGGATCTGTTACAGTTTTATTATATTATAGACTAATAAGTAATTACAGAAGACGTATCTACCAATGTTTAACGATATTTCAGAAAACTCAAGAAAAGCCCATAACGAATGATCAAGCCAGTGGCAACAAGCGTGCCGAGGAACAGATGTTCATAATATAGGGTGGAAGCTCCTAAGGCCGGCACCCCCCCAAAAGTCGGCACTTCGTTCTATTTCTGTCGATATTAGCATTTTGGTGCTATTTAGGCACAATGGGTATTTTTTTATTATAGTACTAGATTATGCCCACGGCTTCGCCCGTGTGGATTTAGGTTTGTAAAAATTTCGTGGGAACTTTGATTTTCCAGAACAAAAAGTAAGTAGTAACCCGTCCACAAAACGAAACAATTCCGTGGGATCCTTACGATTTCGGAATGCAATTCCTTACAGCATCAGGGTTGAGGAGTTGGACATGTACCTACTCGAGGTCATTCAACAATAAAGTCTTTAATTGGTATCCCCAATATCAATTTAAATAACCGACAGTGCCTAAATCCCATTAGTTTTGGGGATCAGATCCCCTACAGCATCAGGATTGAGGAGTTGGAATCCAATTTTTTTGTAGGACAGTGTTGCAATGTTTCTCTATCGATTAAAAAAAAAAATACGCAAATCGGTTCAGAAATCTCGAAGATATCGGTGTACATAGGTAGAAAAACACAACTCCTCCTTTTTTGAAAGTCGGTTAAAAAAGTAGCCTATGTTACTCCCTGGTTAATTCTCTACTTGTATGTGAAAGTCCCGTCAAAATCGGTTCAGCCGTTCCAAAGATTAGCCCGTTCAAACAGACAGACAGACAGACAGACAGACAGACAGACAAAAATTTTAAAAACGTGTATTTCGGTTATAGTATCGTTCAAATAACCATATGAGCTTAATATGAGGTAGTTATTTCGATATTACAGACAGACACTTCAATTTTATTTATTAGTATAGATTATCAATAACTAGCGAATGTCCGCAACTTCGTACCCGTGGATTCATACAGATCACATACAAAATTTTATTCTATACTTAACTCCCTTGGGGGTGGATATTCCAAAAATCCTGAATCCTTTCTAACCGAAAGATATTGGAAAGATTTTCATGGATATACTTAGTACCTTGAAAAATAAAGTGAAAAATGATGTTTCTCTCATATAAAGCCTCATCTCCTTTTTAACCCACTTGGGGGTGGAATTTCCATTAATCTTTTCTTAGTGTATTCTTATGCCCACGTAATAAAAGAAACCTAACGTCAAAATATCAAGTTTTTAACTTCAATGATTTAGGCTGTGCGTTGATAGATCAGTCAGGACAAGCCTTTATAATATAGCCTCCCGAATGAATTTCGGCCAAATATAGAAATCTGTTTTACTAATTGGTAAACACTTTACAGCCAAAGATTGAAATCTGTTTTAGGTACCAATCGGTAAACCCAAAATTTTTACTAAATACCTATCTGGCTAAAATTTTTGATCTTCAACCTCTAAATTTTGGATTACATGGGTTTTGACGTTATAACTATATAGTTATCACGTAGCGTTATCACGTAAAATTATCGTCCGTAAATCGTCTTTAAAGACAACCAATTTTTTTTTTCATTTCGCCCTAGGTAGCCACTCTTCTTCGTTGACTGTGCCGTAAGTAGGTAAAGGAAAATTGCGAGTGACAGTCGGCGTAGCTCTAATATGTGTTTCTCAACGCAGCGTCTATGTGCCAAGCACGCGGTCGACGACCTGCTGCCGCAACACTCGACCAACCTTTTACGTTGTAGGCACGTGTCATACTCATATCCAACGGTGGAAATATTGGGAAAATTAAGTTCGAGAGGAAATGATTTAAGTACTTCCAATAAAATTCTTTTGATAAAAAAGCACGTCTAGCCAAAGAGTTCCCGTCTAGCATTTCTTTGTTATGCATCGGCTCAGCTCAGATCACAGCTGTTGTGTCATCAATTTTTTTAGAATAATAATAATTAATGACAAGAATTTGATATCTGACCTAAAGGTCTACCTATAGTTTGTAAAACGTTGGCGTTGACGAATAAGACTAAAGGTTTTAGATTATAATACAAGATAGGTATATTTTAGCAAAAAATAAACCGACTTCGGTCCAGCGAAATACAGCGGCTACATTTATGCGTGTAACTTCGTAACTTAAGAATGATAACTACATGTTTTATTCCTCCTGAAAATAAGTAGATACCTTCCTGAAAGTATGTAGATTACGATAGTGAAGAAATCACTTAAATCGGTTAATAGGTTTTTGAAACAACCGCGAACATACAAGTCGGTTAAAATTGCCTAACCTAACCTAAACGCTAAAGTCCATCTCCCTCCCGCACCGTACGCATTCTGACTAAGCCCTCATTCGCATTAGCGGTCAACCGCGTGCGCGGCTAACCGCGCGGCTAGCTTCTTCATAGAATTTCGTCGCGGTTTAGTGCGTACAAAATGAGCGGTTGCATATAAAAATATAAAAGCGGCTAGCCGCGCGGTCAGCCGCGTACGCGGTTGACCGCTAATGCGTATGAGGGCTTAAACCGTATTAGACCAATAGAAATTAAAGTGTCTAGCGTGATTTTGATGAGAGCTGTGGCAACAGTAATCGCGCGTGATCATACAATTAACATTGCCATTAGGCCTTAGGCTTAGCTAATAGTAAAAATAAAATCAGTGTTGTAATCGGAAACGTGTTTTCAAGGACCAACGCATGTAAATAGAGCCAAGTAATATAGTCTTTACTCTTTATCCATCTCCGGCATGCAAGCTATCTCTGTGCGTCAAGATCGGATCAGCGGTAGGTATTAAGAGGAAATGTGGTCGAAGAGACTCTTGAAAATTAGGTATTTGAAAAAACTATCGGTGTCGCGTTCGATCGTCCCGCGCCTCAAATTCGTGCAATAAGGACAACTGCAAATCCGACTCAATAGCCGTAAGTAAAAAGTCATAATTCGAGGTTTGGCTCTCTAGTGTTTCCTCCTCCAATATTGGACCAATTTAAAAGATATTTCATAAACTGAATATAAAAGATATATACCTACTGTGTCTCTATGTTTTGCTTTTTTCATTATTAATTGTGAAATTTGTACATTATGCCTCTGTTGAAAGCGGTCTAAAATAGGCAATTTTGAGCATTTTGTAACTGTTCTAGCGCTTATAAAAATAATGTATCTTCAAAAAGGAAAACATAGGGACATAGAAGAGGTTGATATTTATTTTGTTGTAAAAAAATCATTGCTTTAGGATCATAAACCAGGGAGAAAACACGCGAGAACGTTTGTATGGAGAAAAGAGCACCCGCGTTTCCTCTTAACCTATTTATTTTTCTTTATATCAACCAAGAGTTTTCATTTTTTATAGGAAAACCCTTAATATTCCCGAGATTAAAGTTAGCCTAGGCCCTAGATCATTCCATAAATAGTTCTCTACCTACCTGTGAAAACCCCAACGAAATCTTTTCCGCCGTTTTGAAGTTATAGCCCGTTCAAACAGACATAAAAACAGAAAAATTATTAACGTGTCTTTGGGTTATGATGTCATTCAAATATTCATTAAGAGCTTAAAATATAAGAAGCAGTTACACTGACATCACAGACAGATACTTCAATTATATTTGTTTGTACAGACAACTTTAACTTAAGTGTCCATTACATGTACATAATATGTACTCGTACCTATGTATAACAAATTGAAATAAGTATTTAATCCGTTTTGTTTTTTCGTAAGTATGCAACCCATGGTGGAGCAGAAACAGTATATATGCTTTTGGCGTTAGAGACGTTGTGTTTGTTTGTGCGTTTCAAGAACCGTATTCCTGAAAAATTGCTGGGCAAATTTTAATACAGTTTTTTTTGCCTCAAGTAGGTCTAGGTAGGTTTCTACTAATGTTTTACAGTTGCAGGGGTCGCTGCAGTTGTATGCTAATTTTTCACTGTTACCATTTTACAGAAAACTACTCGGCCGATTTTCATGTGGCTTTTTGCATTACATAGATATCGTCTCGGAGCCGGTTTTCAGATACGTTTTAAGGTTGTAAAAAACCAGTGGGTGCTGCATTTCATCGTAGACTTTTAAATTTTTTTAAACCTAAATCACTTGTCAGCGATTTTAGTTGCAGGTACCTACTTAACAAGAAATAAACGTTATGTATCAATGCATAACGTGAACGCCGCTTATGTAATGTGATTAGTAAGTATTTAAGCAAGAAACGTAATTGCTGTTGAATAACGCGAAAAATAATTATCATCAATGAATGTATAACACAGGCAACGGTAAATAATGGATTGTTGAGCCAGTTTTAAAGTTTTTAGGGTTCCGTAGTAAACAAGGAACCCTTATAGTTTCGCCATGTCCGTCCGTCTGTCTGTCTGTCTGTCCGTCCTCGGTTAATCTCAGATACTATTAGTGCTAAAAATCTGTAATTTGGCATGGGTATAAATATTAATCACGCCGACAAAGTCTTCTTCTTCTCTTCTTCTTTATTATTTTTATATTTTATATATTTTGATAAATATCCCCTACATGTAAAGTGGGGATGAATATTTTTTCTCGTCTACCCCATAGTGTGGGGTATCGTTGATTAGGTCTTTAGGTAATAGGTCTATAGGTAGGTATCGTTGAAGAAATCGAAAAATGATGTTCCCACACCTACAGTATTTTTACTGTAGGTGTCATCATTCATCATTTTCATCACATTCGGAAACATCATTTTTCGATTTCTAGATTCGTTTGTAAAATATGATGTTTTAAAGTGCTAATTTTTATTAGAGTCAAGTGTCCCCCCCCCCTCCATCAGCCAAATGGCAGTATATAGGAACTTGAAAAAATTCACAGCAGTAGTATATTATAATCAATTTTAAAGGAAAACTATCATGGCTAAGTAGGGTTCACAGGTTAAGGAGTTATATCTGTTTTTCGAGGATTGTGACTACGGAACCCTACACTGCGCGTGGCCCGCCACGCACTTGGCCGGTTTTTTACCCTAAATAGTAGCAGGTTCGATTTCCCGGCATTTTAATAGTTTGACTAGTATAGGTCGACCAGAATCTCATGAAAAATACGGAAATGAAATTCCAAAGTTAGCAACACTGCGGCAGCCCTAGCGATAAACAAAGTAACTGTCATTTTTTGTGAAATTGACTTTTTTGCATTAACAAAAGTTTTATGTTGAGTTTTTTACCACAGTTTAATATTTCAAATAACTTGAATCGTTTACTGAAATTTGAATTGCTCAAACAAAGTAACTGCACACACTAACCCGGAATATAAATGCAAAAACCAAGTAAACAACAAGCACAACACAAAAACAAAGTAATTGGATGTTGATTGTTTTTGTATTTAAAATGCAGTTGCTTGATTTTTCGTTTCGTTCATACGATCCCAGGTAAGGTGTTCTGAATGTTATTACTTTGTTTATCACTAGGGCAGCCGAGTTAACCTAGTGTTGCATACCTACTACAAAATTTAATTTTCCTATTTTCCATGAGATTCTGGTCTACCTATAGCTAGCTGATGCCCGCGATTTCGTCCAAAACTGCGGGAAATCATCACTACATATTATAAAAAAAGCCTCACGCCGCGTCTATCTGTCTGTTCGCGATAGACTCAAAAACTACTGAACGGATTTTCATGCGGTTTCCACCAATAGACAGAGTAATTCATGAGAAAGGTTTACTTAGGTGTATAATTTGATACGGTTTTATGTAAATCGGTTGAAATATGACGATAATTGTTGAAAATGTCGGCAAAGTCAAGCCGCCAGAGAGCGAAAATGCTCCCTTTGAGATATTAAGTATAACAAAACAATGTATGGTGGGATAGTAGCGGGTAATTATTACCCGTGCGAAGCCGGGGCGGGTCGCTAGTACGTATTATGTACGTCCGTCTCCGGAATGCAAGAGTTGTGTACCAAGATCGGTTCTGAGTTTAGACCATATAATTTATCTATCTATTGTCCACGATATCAACGGTTTTTAACCCCCGACGCAAAAACGACGGGGTGTTATAAGTTTAACGTGTCTGTGTGTGTGTGTGTGTGTGTGTGTGTGTGTGTGTGTGTGTGTGTGTGTGTGTGTGTGTGTGTGTGTGTGTGTGTGTGTGTGTGTGTGTGTGTGTGTGTGTGTGTGTGTGTGTGTGTGTGTGTGTGTGTGTGTGTGTGTGTGTGTGTGTGTGTGTCTGTCTGTTCCCCTGTGGCGCTCAAACGGGTGGACCGATTTGAATGCGGTTTTTTTTGTTTGAAAGGTGAATTAGTCGAGAGTGTTGTTAGCTATGTTTGATGAAAATCGATCCAAGATGGCCGCCGCTACAAAATGGCGGATTACATATTTTATCACAACGCCCTCAATATGGGTATCAAATGAAAGGGCTTGACTAGTAGAATAGCACTATGTAAATCCAAGATGGCCGCCAACACAAAATAGTGAATGTCAGGGGTTTTTTCAATTTTTAATTTACACTTGTTTAAAAAGTATAAACCAAATCACTCCTTGTGCAATCCTCTTATTGCCTGTGTAACTCCAGTCAAAATTGGTTCAGCCGTTCCAGAGATATGTAAGTCCTGACAAGCAGACAGAGGGATGGACAAAAATTTTGAAAACGTATTTTGGGTTATGCTATCATTCATTGCTAATGAATTCACTTTTATTGCACTTCATTTTTATTTACCTATTTAAAATGTACCATAAACTTAGACTTTTTCTCTGTCTGTCTATGCGTACGGGCTTATCTTTGGAACAGACGAACCGATTTTGGTATGGTTTTCACAGGTTTAGAAAATATTATACAAGGAGCGATCTAGGCTACATTTTATCCCGGTAATATTGAGGGTTCCTGCGTAGAAAAAATAAAAGCTGTTGATGTTAGGGACAATACGGCCTATAACCGCTGAAATGATATTGAAAAAATTTATCGCGAAGATAGATTGCATCACGGAGTGAGTTGTCGGACAAAATGTTCCCGCGGGATTTTTTTAAAACCAAAATCCGCGCGAACGAAGCCAGTTTTTTCGAAATGAGAAATAGACACTTCAATTTTATTTATTTGGATAGTTTGCACTTGTCGAACCATATATTGCATATTCATTATAAAAAGAATGCAAGCAATTTCTGGTGAAGGTTTTTGGAATGTCTGTCTCTTTATTGTTTCTTTTAACATCAAGGTCTGTACGTGTTAAATTGCGTAACATGGGTACTCTGCTAAATGAATGATCATTTATAAAGATAATGTAGATGCACAAATAATTCAACGGAAAAGGAAAAGGGCCGACTTTCAATCATGCAAGTTGTATTTTATTCGATCTTGGTTTTTAGGATTCCGTACCAATAAAAGCAGAGCTTTATCAATATCACTGTGCTGTCTTTCTGTTTGTCTGTCTGTTCATATTTCAAAAATCTCTTGCTGGTAGATGGAGTGTATGGTGTAGAGAGTTGACCCAAAATTGAATATTGAATTAGAAGTTTTTTTCAGTGGGAAGGAAAAATGAATAAAACAGGCTAAGTGCAAGTCGAGTCTCACTCTTTTAGGGTTCCGTGCACAATCGTTATGAACAACATAATACTTTGGGTGTAAGAAATATTTCATTTCCGAGCTAGACATCGCAACAAACCGTGAAAGAAAAACCCAAAAAGTGTTCGTTTGTTTTGGTCACAGCTTACAAACTTTATGAATCGTTGTTTTCAGTATTTGGTGTTTAAATACAGTATATGGTAGGTACATAATATACCGAAATTTCCTTCAAGGATATTCCTAACTGGTTTAGTTTTGGAGATAGCCCCCTCCACAAAAATGGTCTAAAACTGACAACTTTGATGGCCCCCCATTTACTTATTTAAGCACAAAATTAAGAAAAATATATATATTCGCACTCTACTCAATGAGCTCTAAACAATGATACCCTACAAGCTAGGATAAGAAAATTAGAAAACATTTTCCGGCTCCTTTTTCATGTATGGGAGCCCCCTTGAAAAATAATTTAACTCATTTTCTAATTCAATTTTTGATTTTGGGTCAACGTTTTAAACCAAATACCAAAAGCCAGTATAAATGATATTAGAAATTAAAAACTTTTCACGGTGAACAAATAATTCATTAAAGAGTTGCAATGTGGGTAACTAGGCATTTTTAATTATTTCCTATTATGGCACCATTTTAAGTTGACCAATAATTTAAAAACTAGAAACTATTGCGACTTGTTGCGTTTGCATATATTATTGATGAAAGTTTTAAATTTTTTTTAATGATTTTATTGTATGTGCTAAACGATTTATATACTTATCATTAGGACTTTTATATCGGGTTTAGGTACCTAGTTCTATATGCAATTAACTTTTGTCTATTTAAACGAGAGGTTGGTTGTAAAATAATATTATATCGAAGAAAGATTCCCGTACTGTGATAGTTTTAGGCCTAATCCTGGGCAAAGTTTATATATGTAGGTATAATATAATTTTATAATGTACCTACCTGTAAACAAACGCGGATTGCGTCTTTATTTTATTCTATTTATACATGCAACGCAAGATGTGGTTTTATCAATTAGTGATATTTGCACCGAGATGAAACGCGCTTACCTTGCAAATGGCTACTGCTATTAGCCATAAACGTATTTTTCCGGAAATACCATATAATACAGAAAAGTGGTAGATACGGAAGAGTATGCAAAGTATTTAATGCGAATTAGAGGAGCTTTAATGATAATGTGACCTCTTTAAGGCTACGCCATGTGCACTTTTTTTTTTTAACGGGGGGGAAATCTCCCTGAGATAGGTACCCGACTTCTTGGGGGAGAAATCGAGTTATGTGGGGTTTTTACCCACTAAAACCCCCTCGGTGGCCGTACTCTGCGCATATAAACGGAAGGCTCCGAGATCTCTTACGAACGCATCTTTACTGCCTTCGCTACGTGAAGCTCTATGAGCTCATCCTTGTGCCTTTCATCGAGGCACGGCAGCTTGTGCCACACAGCAAGCTGCCGTCTTCTCAGGGTCGTTGGAAAAATTTAAAAATTAAATTAAAATTAAATGGCTGGAGCCCCCACTCTTGCGCCCTCACGCCATGTGCACTTATCCATCCAAACGTATTAGGGCCTGCGCAGACGAGGGACTTTTGTCCGAAGCATGTCCGAACTCCGATGTATAAATTTTTTACCATAGATAACCAAAACCACTAGTGGATTCGGCACTGAAGCTAACACACTTGGGTGTTAAACCTTTGGGTGCGTTACACTTTTAAAACTCAGGTCTTAAGTGATCTGTTTTGAAGGACAAAAGAGTACGTCGTGGACTGTCCCTCGTCTGCGCAGGCCTTAAAGCTGGCAATTAATAATTTTTTTTAAAATTTTTTATTCTACATATAAAACTAAGATAGAAATCGATTTTAAATTTGTGTTCATTACACGCTTTATATTTTTATTTAATCTTTTCTGAAACAAAACCGTAAAATTATTTTTGTTTTGAAAGTTATGCTCTTCATAGTTACATATTTATTTTAGGCGTTAATAAACTACCTATTTAAGTATATGACAAACTCTGTGGGTAAATAAACTATAAGCATGAGAATATACAAAGCAAAACAAACAACGTGAGAGCATACATTACATAAGAATAATTTAAAACGCGTTTTAATTTGTTTCAAACTATAAATAGGATTCCCCATAAATTAACGTAATATCGAACGTATTAATTTGCTTTGTGGAAAAATCACGCGCCTCCGTCCGTTTTAAATGCGGAATGTAACATACTCTCACGCGCGACTTGAGGCTACTGTATGCTTAGTGTCAGTTTGCGCAGCTCGAAAACTTTACTAAATACTACTAGTCGAAACACAATGACTTCAGAGTAAAATGGACCTAAACTGGCTTATTTTAAGGTTTGAATTCGCCAATACATTCACCATTCGTTTACAACCAGCGCGAACGCCCCAAGCAAAAATGTTGTGAAATAAATATTCGAATTATAGAATTACGACTTTATAATAAGAGAGTTTGAGTTCATTTTGCATTACATATTACAGTTTTTCGATACGTAGTATTTGGTAAAGTTTTGGAGGTGTTCATACTGAAGGGAGTAGATAAGTACCTACTCTTAACCATGGGGTAGGTACGTCAAAAAGTCCAAAGTTTTGTTTCTGATAGATTCTTGTAATTATTAAATCCCAACTCCGTTGTTTTAAGCTGTTTTACGTCACGATTAGGTAAATATTAGTAACTAGTTGATGCCACATGACTTAATCCGTGTGAAATTAATTAGATTCTTTAAAAAGATTTTCCGGGTAAAAAGTATCCTCCAAAGCCCAATCTATCTTTGTAGGTACCCATCAAAATCGGTTCAGCGGTGAAAGCCTAACAGACAGACAGACATAGTTACTTTTGCATTTATTTGTTGTTGTATAAACAAGACATGGAAAGGTATATTTGGATCTACATGTATGGCGTATTTATGTATGGTCACCGGTCATCTTCTATGTCCATCGGTGGCAACTACTGCTCTTGTACCGCGAACACGATCGGACATGATCTTGTACCGCTTGTATCCAGCCCACCTAGTCTTCTAACGCTACGTTTTTCGGTGTGGCATGGCCATTCGAGTGCCCTAGAACCCCTACATCTAGACTGCATCGTCAGTTATCATTTAGGTACCTACTACCCGTGAGATCGCAATAAAGACCTAACATCACATCGACATCACATTGACATCACATCATGAAATACTAACTACCTAACTAATAAGTAAATTACTAAATAGAAATATAACTAATTTAAGGCTCGATTTTTGCATAATTAAATATCTGCATACTCTTTAATAATTAATTTTATCAGTGTAGGTAATATTGTTTTTATCAATGTATTGATTTCTCAAAAGAAATATTACGAATAACTTGACTGAAAAATGAATTAACTTAATCGATTTCACGTAGATACTACTACTTATTAAACGATAATAATAGCTAAGTATCAAATAAACAAAAACAATTAAACTTAGTACCTACTATATTTCTTACATTTCACCGCACCTACAAATTCATCCCGAAGTAAACAAACAACCACAACAATATTATAAAGAAACCCGATAAATCAATAAAAAATATCACTACGGTAAAAAAAACGTAGCTATGCATATTAGACGATAATAAATAATATTTATCAAATAAACAATTAAAATTCGCACTATATTTCTTACATTTCACCGCACCCACAAATTCATCCCGAAGTAAACAAACAATAAATGAAGAAACCCGACAAAATCAATAAAAAATATCACCACGGTAAAAAAAACGTAGGTGCATATTAGACGATAATAATAGCAATCAAACGAACAATTAAAATTCGCACTATATTTCTTACATTTCACCGCACCCACAAATTCATCCCGAAGTAAACAAACAATAAATGAAGAAACCCGACAAAATCAATAAAAAAATATCACTACGGTAAAAAAAATAATTCACCATCTACCGCCACCATTTCAAACAAATAACGCGACTTACATTCAATCGTAAACGAACGTTCATCAACAAAGTCACTGATAACACACAAAATCCGTATATCCACAGTTGAAACGTCTAAAAGTTAAACAACCGACTTAAATGCGAGTGGGTTCAAGCGAAAGGCTGCATTCATAATGCGCGCGCGCAAAGCACTGGTGCCCGAATGTCATTGATATCGTGTTATATACAAACTGTTAAAACTTGACAAACTTTTGAAGATACACCGCGTTTATTACCGAGTAAACTTACCGAGTAACTCATACACCATAGTTTCCCCAGTGACGTAGTTCGCGTTCTATGATAAATGAGAAGAATGAGGTTAGTATTAACGAATAGACAGTAGAAACGTGTTATGAGTGACTAACACAAACTGTCTCGTCGGTCTAGTGGTTAGCACGTTCGACTGTGGATCACGAGGTCCTTTGTTCGATTCCCGGGTCGGGCCAAAAAAAATGAGGTATTGGGTTTTTCTGTCAAGAAATTCTCAGTGCCAGCCCAGAGTTGGAAGTTGGCGGTGTTAGATACACCCCCGTGCCTCGGAGAGCACGTAAAGCCGTCGGTCCTGCGCCTAATCTCTCTCCGGTCGTGTCGCATTGGCGTCCCATCGGACTATGAGAGTGAGGGAATAGAGAGTGCACCTGTGTATGCGCACACACTTGTGCACTATAATATCTCCTGCGCAGATGGCTAGTCTCTGCCTCGGTTGAGATTGGCCGCCGTGGCCGAAATTCGGTCAGGAGGACATTATTATTACGAGCTGATGCTCGCGACTTTGTCCGCGTGAATTCAGGATTTTTAAAAATCCCTTGGGATCTTTATGATTTGCTGGGATAAAAAGTGATGTCAGTTGCCAGTGATAAAACCCTCACTAAAACCTTCACTAAGGTCTATAATTCTATCTCATCACCAAATTCGGTGCAGTGATTTAGGCTAGAAAGGGTAACAGACAGATAGATAGACAAAGTTACTTTCGCATTTATAATATTAGTATGGATAAGTAGTATGGATTATACTTTTGGGTCTTTAATCTAACTTCGCTTTTAAATAGAAAAAAAAAATATTTCAGGCGAGGTTTGAACTGTTGACCTTTCGTATTGAAAAGTCCGCTCCTTGTCCATTGGGTTATTTAATGAACTGAGGCTCTAATTTAAATGAACCTTAGGTTTCTGTCCACTGATCTGTCACGTAGTTTGCGTGTTTACCTACTTGTGAAATAAGTAAGTACATATATTCGGCAAATGAACAAAAGACGCAATACAGAAAACACAAGTATAAATTAAAAATTTAAAAAACCCCCGACATTCGCCATTTTGTGCCGGCGGCCATCTTAGATTTGCATAGTGATATTCTACTAGTCAAGCCCTTTCATTTGATACCCATATTAAGGGAGTTGTGAAAAAATATGTAATCCGCCATTTTGTAGCGGCGGCCATCTTGGATCGATTTTCATCAAACACAGCTAACAACACTATCGACTAATTCACCTTTCAAACGAAAAAAACCGCATTCAAATCGGTCCACCCGTTTCAGCGCCACACACACACACACACACACACAGACACGTCAAACTTATAACACCCCGTCGTTTTTGCGTCGGGGGTTAAAAACTATTCGATCAATATCAATGACCTTTGATCGATATACATAATTATAATATGATCGTCATCTTCATCATGTAACCCATTAACGGCCCGCTATAAGGCACGGGTCTCCTCTTAGAATGAGGCGGGTTTAAGCCGTAGTCCACCGCGCTGGCCAAGTGAGATTGGTAGACTTCACACGCCTTTCAGAACATTATAAAGAACTTTCAGGCGTACAGGTTTTTGCACTAAGCCCGGTAGATCTCAATTTATGTTAACAAAGTTCGTAAACTTAACAGTTGTTTTACAATACAATTTAGTGAGTAAACTTACACGTAGAGTAGAATAAATAAAAAAGCACCGCTACATCACAGCTCAATAAAAAAGTGAACAAAAGTCACCGACAAAAGTTCACCAAAATAATACTATAATGAATACCTCTTTTTTGCTTGTCTGGCTGTTGTTTCAGGATATGCCAATCTAAGCCTCACAGCATTGAACAAAAGTGATTAATGTTATAAGGAAAATTAAGCTCAGATTACTTTATATAGCTCGTAGAATCTAAAGGTCTATAGACTCTAGATATAGAGTCTGACTATAACAGACTATGCTCTCAAAAACGTCGGCGCGTCAACGCTGGTATACCACACGCTAGGAATTTTCTTAAACCAATGTAACTCTCGCGAAAAAATGTTTTCACGGGTGAAATGTGTAGTAGGGGAGCCCAAGAGGGGATTTTGGGATTTACTCGAGCGCGTCGGATTAACGTAACATCTTGCATCCTGCTGAGTAACATGTACCATATATAAGCCCTTTATATAGGGCCACGCGTAAAAAAATCGATGGTCAGAAATACTTCGTCACGTCAGATTAAGGTATGGTGGGTTAATTACGAGCTAAATAAAGTATATTTAAAAAATCAGACTATTTGAACGTAACGTACCTACGAGAGTGAGGGGGTTACAAAGCTGCAAAAGAAAAACGTTATTTTGACATTCTCGAATCTCGAGCGCGGTTGATTTTTTTTCTATTTTGAAGGAAGTGATGCAAAAATAACAAAAAATATAATCTGCCGATTTCCACAAGCCGAAGTAATAAAAATCGTCTATGAAGATGAGAGCGTGCAGCTAGACGCTTTCCCCACCACTGAAAGGGGAAACATTATATAACCTTTTATTCTTCCTATCAACTAATCTACTAAATCTAATAGGTTCCGACGACGCTCGAGTAAATCCACATTTAACATCATGGCCTCCCCTAAAAATCCGCGACGCAACCGCAAGTGCGTCAACGCTTTCTAGCTGACATTTTAATCGACGTAGCGTTGCAAGTTAAGTTTTTATAGCGAGAGGGTTATAATACTCACAAAAACATAAACACCGGCCCAGTGCGAGTCAGACTCGCGCACCAACGGCTCCGTATATCCCTGCTAATATTATAAAGTTTCTTGGTTTGTCCTTCTATCACGCCGATTGACGTGATTTTTTGCATGGGTATAGCTGTGGACCTGGAAATTGACATAGACTACTTATTATCCTGGGAAAACAGGCAGTTTCAGCGGGATTTTTAAAACACCTAAAACGTCCACACGGTCCACACGCGCGTCTAAGTCACGGGCATCAGCTAATTAGGAATATTAGTTTGAAGTTTATTTGGATCTCCTGTCGACATATCCTGAAGATGCTCCGGTGTCGGAGTGAAACGATCGTCGAGTTTATTTTGTGTTGAATTTGTGGTGTTGTGCCTACAAAGTCACTGTTAGCGGATTATAGCAAAGTAATTTTGTTTTCATTGTTTATTTGGATCAATAATTATTCCGCCTCCTTCTGTTTAGGATGACTGTACAGGTACAGAATGGTGCTAACTAATATGTATAAAAATACATTTTTTGGTTCAACATTCTACACCTATAAATCCTTTCAGGTCTGTAACTCAATTTGTCTACGAGCTAGACACTGACAAAAAAATCAGCAGAGTGACATTATGCGCTCCGTTTCGCCCTTTGTATACGGAACCCTAAAAAGCCATGGGAAATTTTGCCCAAATCGCATTGCGTCAATTCAGTGATTCAGAAGAGATCCAGGAATCATCAGTTAATTATGACACGAACGTTGAACTGATGGAAGTTTTTTATCCTCGCGACTATTGGCGTGGAAAACAACAGAAAATCATCTTTCATGTTTTTGCAGGTGCATTAGCGACAAACATAATTATAATTTTTTTACAATCATTATCAAGGATCATATTGACGCAATAGTTTTTTTTTTTTTTTTGAGTTGAACTTTGGTTGACTGCAATCTTGAACTGGCGGATTAAGTAAGATGGGGACATTTTTTTATTAATTGTAGATTAGTTAGCCTTTGACTGCGATCTCACTTGATGGTAAGTGACGATGCAGTCAGACGTAGGTGGAAGTGGGCTTACTTGGAAGACGTATGGAAGTTTTTATTAAACCTATTACTCTTGATCGGTAACTACGCGACGTCGTACCG
The DNA here is from genome assembly GCA_920104075.1 of Melanargia galathea. NCBI lineage: Eukaryota > Metazoa > Arthropoda > Insecta > Lepidoptera > Nymphalidae > Melanargia > Melanargia galathea. Next base: position 20,477,561 of record OV049869.1, on the reverse strand, counting down.
GAACGTCAAATAACTTGGCGGCACGGCTTTGCGGGTCGGGTGGTAACTAGCCACAGCTGAAGCCTCCCACCAGACATCAGAGATAATTTAGAAATAATAAAATCCCAAATTGTATTTGCCGGGCATCGAACCCGCGACCTCCCACTTATAAGACCACAGCGCTGACCACTGCGCCATGGAGGTCATCAAAATCGTCATCATCATCCACTTGACCATTTGTCTGACGTAGTTGAAAAGTGACTTCTTTTCACATAAAAATAGTCATTTGACGTCACAACTCAAAAGTAACGGTTCGGTGGGATAGGAATGTTAGAATAGGCCCCGGGGGCCTACCGCGGTGGCTACGACCACATCGTCATCGTCTCAACCGATAGATGTCCATAGCTTTGGCCATCTATTGTTGATCTTGTGCCGTTTGTATTCAGCAAGTGCCGGCGACTCGCTTGGATCATCCGTCCTCCTATTGGTCCGACCATTGCCACATCTATACTAATATAATAAAGCGGAAGAGTTTGTTTGTTTGAACGCGCTAATTTCAGGAACTACTGGACCGATTTCAAAAAATCTTTTATCGTTGGATATGTACGTGATCCTGGAGTGCTATAGGCTATATATGTACCACGTGCGAAGCCGGGGCGGACCGCCAGTTCAGTTATAAAACTCTTTGAGCTACGTCGGTAACTCTGGACAGGTGCTCCTAGCTTTCGTTCATAGCTATCACCATCGCCCGTTGAGTGGCCCAAAGTCTTCTTATAAGACAGAGTTAGTGACCATGTTTTGATCCATATTATTATGTCATCACGGGTAACACGCACTGGTCGAAGACTTCCGGCTTCAGACACTGAGGGATTTTGGACGAGAAGAGATCTGGAAGCTTTCTGTAAATTCAGCCAACCACAGCGATGGCCACATTCATGCTTAATGGAACAGGTTGGACACAGTACCTACGCACTGTTGTAAATCATAGAGATCATCAAAAATATATTATAAAGGTCAGACCACCATGAAAGCTCACAGTGTTGAATTTACGTCAATCCAGTCACACAGAATCTTTTTGCGTCCTGAAAAATGATACCGACCGAACTGATGAAATTATTCGTCTGGAAATCCAAGTGTCGCTCCGTCACAATGGATTACTTAAATGTTTTTTGCTTGCATTATTTTCATCTGTGCAGTAAGCAACGCCGAATTTACATTAGTTTAATATCATTCCAGTCAAGCATTCCAAGCCAAACGTGCGAACGCTTCTTGAAATAAAGTGTTTTTTTTTTTTTTTTTTCAATAATTATAGCCATTCCTATATCCTTACCGGAATGCCTTTCCTACCTAGAAGAACCAGCCAGAAACTCGAAGCAGTTGTTTTTTGAAATAAAGTGATTTTTGTTTTTCAATAATTTTAGCCATCCCTTCCTATATCCTTACCGGAATGCCTTTCCTACCTTTTTTTTTTTTTTTGACGTGGTGGAAACCTTTTATAGGTACCCCCGTTCTGCGGCCGAATGCGGCAGAACGAAGGTTATGTGGGACTCCACCAGGTATACCCACTAAAACCACCACGGCATGACCCTCATGCTGTCTGTGCTGGACGCCTGGGGAACCCAAAGTATGCATCCCAGGTGTCCGGCAGCCACCCCAGCTGGGGCTCCCGCTCGCCTCTGGGCTGTCCCTCCAGAGGCTCGCGCCCTCCCGTAATTTTTTAACGAGGTTTTCTTCCTCCCGCGATGGGCATCGCTGCCCCCCGCCCCGGGGTGTCTCACCCCTAGTTTCATCCGCAGTGCCCTCTGCTAATCAGAGGGACACGCGGAGAAACCTCCCTCCGCCAGGTCATTGGCCATGGCTAACAATATCCCCGGAAAATTATTAACCATGTTACCGCGGCGCACCGGCCCGAATACTGCTCTTCCCCTCGGACGTATCCAAGAGGACCAGCAGCACCCAGGCACACTTGGAAGTTACCTGGCTAGCACCCCATGCCTTTCCTACCTAGAAGAACCAGCCAGAAACTCGACGCGGTTGTTTTTTGAAATAAAGTGATTTAACAAGTAAGTTCGTTGGTTTGTCCATTAACCACGCCGAGACAGAACTACGGATCGACATGACAATGTGTTTTTGCACGGATACTGTTGAGGACTTAGAGATTGACCTATAGGATAGTTTTTATATCGGGAAAATAAACAGTTCCACTGGAAGAACATGCTATTTTTCGTATTTTTCATACTTAGCTGTGGAGCTACAACCACACCGCAACAGTGCCGCAACAGAACTAAAAATCGATAGTTTTTTGCATGATACAGATGAGGAACTCCTAAAGAGCTTGAGGCTTTTAGGTCTTTTTATCCTGGGAAAATAAATGGAAACTTGAATTTGAAAACTTAACTCCACCTAAAAAAAAAGTTAAGATGACTAACATCATATGCCCCTTTTAATTACAAATTAAGCGTCAAACGTCGAACGATTACGTTATAGTTCGCGGATAGCCTTATAGTTCGATGACATCAAACTTGTATTTCTAATACAAAAATTGTGGGCATGAAAATAGTTCGAACAGTCGACCTTACGAATATCAGCAGCCCGCTCTTGCCTGTTGAGCCATTGTGGCATCAAAGGCTTATAGCGTTAGAGTTTTAATTCCAATCAGAATTCATAACAACCATTAGGTCATTGTAAACTGGATTATCGACTACGTAGTTGTCAGTCGACTACGTTATAAATACGTATTTGAGGACGAAAAAATTTTCGCTATAAATGTATTAGGCCCGAAACGGAATTCGATCAGTGATGATTAATTAGGAATTTATAAAAGTTTGCGTGAATTGTTTATGTATTCCGGAGTAATAACACACATTTTTTTCTATTAGTGTGTATTATAAATTACGCATGTAGGTGGCGGGGAAACCTCAAATGCAGAAACTATTCTTGGTGCATGCATACGTCTGGTAGTACGTTCAATGACGCCTCCATTTACTGGGAACTTATAGTTTGCGAACGAACGATTACGGATGCGCGATGCGAAGCGAATTATAGCTTTAGCGTGCTTCGTGGATGAGAGAGACTAATGTCCGTTTCCACCAGTGGTACCTAAACGATTCTCTGACTTAGGGATCCTTCCTTAGCGTAAGAACTCAGACTTAATCGTCGTTATGTGTCATCTTGGGCTTAATTAGGTTTTTAGGGATTGTCGGTGAAAACGGATATAAGTAAATTATACTTGCATAAGGGCATTCGATTGATCGATTGTCCATGATAGTGGAGACTATACTATAAGTACTTGAGTACTAATATATCTTGAATACCCTTTTTAAGTACTGCCGCCTTCCAAAGGACCATGTATTGTCTCGCATCTTGAGGTGCTGCTAGGATGGATGGATATGGATGTCAAGCAGGCCAGGCATTACTTCTCGAGTGTTCCGTATAATTTACAAATATATGGTTAGACGTCCACTGCAGGACATTGGTCTCTTGCAAAACAACAGAACCACGATCTTTTACGCGCTCGGGTTACGGCGACTCGCTTGAAATCGTCCATACATCTAGTGAGAGGACTTCCAAAGGTGTGTTTTTTAATTCGGGGTGTAAGTGGCCCAAACTCCACTCGTATGTGGCCAAAGTCAACCTCACCTGCGCGCGATGCACCCTACTAATATGCTAACGAGGCCCTGACGCTCTCAGACTCCTCTACGGGTCGTTGTGCCTGATACCACACAACTTAATCTGGATTTTATCACCGCTTTGTGGTAGGATTCTACCCCGAATCTGCTAGAGACCACACTTTAGCCGTAATCTGCCGCAAAGCATCCGATGTGTTCTGGCAGTGAGCTGTCGAGCCAGTCCCCTTCCTCAACGCCGGCAACGCATTAGTGGTTCCTCAGGTGCTGCTAATGTTCATGGGCGGCAGTAATCACTTAACATCAGGTGAACCGCTTGCTCGGTTGCCCGCTATTCCTATAAAAAAATCACCTACAAGTTAGCCCTCGACTGCTATCTCACCTGATGGTAAGAGACGATGCAGTCTAATATTAAAGCGGGCTAATCTGGAAGGTATGGCAGTTTTCCGATTCAAGGATGCCATTCGATCACCTTGGGACCCCAAAGTGTCTCGGTTCTTCGAGCAATATACCCCCTAGAATAAAATATCATCAGCCCGTTGAACCTAGTCTAGCGACTTAAAGTGTGCTAGACAACGTTACTATGAGTGATTCTTGTGAAACATCGTTTTTCGAAACTGTATTCATTAGTACTTTTACATTAGTTATACAGGTCATAATCTAAGAAATTCTAGGACATATTGTGTAAGCCCACCACGCCGCGTCGTGATTGCGCAGTGTTTGTAAACTCCACATCCTTTCCAAGTGGAGAGGATGTCATTAATGAGATTTTACTTTGATCAGGCATGTACTTCATTTTACTTGCCGTCATTAGGTTAAAATACGTCACCAAGTTCTCGCCTATTGATTCAAGGTCAGTTGGAAAGGGGTTATAAGTTAATGCCTGCTCTTCACATGCATGCGATCGCCGATACCATCGCCGGCAACCGGCACGATCATCGTGCAAGCATCCACACGAGGCATCATGAGGCATCACGCTCATGAGGCATCATGAGGCATCACGCGGCATCATGAGGCATCACGCTCATGAGGCATCATTGAGCGGTTAGCGTTCAACATTTACGTTGAGTTTGTAGCTGATGCTACCATTCATTTCAGTATACAATCATTTTGTCAATTTCGTTGAACTGAAAGGTGTGAAAAAAATTAGAGAAAACATTTTGGTGGTCCGGCAGCCGAGGAAATATTTTTTTAGTGATTAATAACAAGCTGAGTTTTCGTGTCTGTTCCACCGTAGCTCTCAAACGGGAGAACCAATTCGAATGCAGTTGTTTTCGTATGAAAGGGAAACTAAGCGGAAGTGTTTTTAGCTATGTTTGATGAAAATCGGTCCAAGATGGCCGCCGCCACAAAATGGCGGATTACATATTATTTTTTCCCAACTCCGTCAATATGGGTACGAAATGAAAGGGCTTAACTAGTTGAATAGCACTATGCAAATCCAAGATGGACGCCACCACAAAATGGCGTCGGGGTTTTTATAATTTTTAATTTATACTTGTCACATTTATTATTTCCATAGTATTATGTCGTATGGAATCTTACTATGGGGTAAAGCAGCTGATATTGGAAAAATTTTCGTTTTACAAAAAAGGGCAATTCGCGCAATTTATAATTTAAAACCGCGGGATTCCCTTCGAGAGAAATTTAAAGAAATAGGTATTCTTACAGTAGCTTCTCAATATATTTATAACAACATAATTTTTGTTAAGCAAAACATTCACAGTTACAATAAAAAGTGTGAATTACACGATAGGCGGTTAAGAAATAGAGATGGACTAGTGATTCCTCGATTACGCCTCAAAAAGGTCCAAAGGTCGTTTGTGGGAATGGGCGTAATGTTCTATAACAAAATTCCACAACAAATCTTAGATTTGCCTTTACACAAGTTTAAGAATTCTATTAAAAGTGTGCTCATGAAAAAAGCATATTATACAATTGAAGATTATATAAATGATAAAAAAGCATGGATTTAATTTATTCGCTTTATACGCTATTATAACTTGAGGAGTATTCGATTATTGGTGTTCAATTCGATGCTTTAATCATGGGTAGCCTAAGTATGTCACGCTCTCTTTAAACATTTCTGTGGTGGTGTCGTGTGGTGCGGGTTGTTACGTTCCCTCAAATATGGTTGAGCGAAGCAATGGCTGGATCATGCGTCATGCTCGTGAACGGGTGCCGCCGTCGGAAATGGGGCTACTTTTGTCTGCCCTTCTTAACGTGTGGAATTGTAAGCACCATTCTGAACCAGTGGTAGATTCATTTGTCGATTCAAAAGCACTTGTAAAAGTTTATCCGAATAAAAAATATGTCTTAGACTTGCCTTTACACAAGTTTAAGAACTTTCTTAAAAGTATGCTCATAAAAAAAGCTTATTATACAACTGAAGATTATATAAACGATAAAAAAGCTTGGATTTAACTCGTTCCAGCAATGCGCGAGACGGCATTTCAATCATGTACATTAATAATAATAATTGTTATAATGTTATTTTTAAAAAGAGCAACCGCCGAGTTTCTTACAGGTTCTTCTCGGCTGGAACTGCATTCCGAACCTGTGGTAGACTCAATCGACGATTCAAAAGCACTTGTAAAAGTTTATTTGAATAAAAAACTTTTCTATTCTATTCTATTCTATTCTATTCACAGATGTCCTGAGTCTTCGGGGCATGTCAGATTTGTTTCGCGAGACCGAGTTAACAACCGTCGGGTTTTGTAAGCTGCGTGCAGTTGCATCAGTCGTCCGCCTGTGTCAGTATAATATAATAAACATAGCGCCGTTTTATCGCGTAACCGGCGGATTTTAATGAAATAACTTATTAAGTAATATCGCGGAGGCCCAGTGGCGTGACTCGAGTATTTTGCATCGGAAAGTATTTTACAAGTTAGCCCTTGAATGAGATCTCACAAAGGTGTTACATCACGATACAGTGAGGCAAAGATCTACAGAGCGTGCTTACTCTGACTCTATTCAGACAAAGCATAGTAAAAACTGGCCAACTGCGAGTCGGGCCTCGCTTTTTTAGGGTTCCGTACATAATTATGAACAACATAATATTTTGGGTGTAAGAAATATTTCATTTCCGAGCTAGACATCGCAACAAACCGTGAAAGAAAAACCCAAAAAATGTTCGTTTGTTTTGATCACAGCATACAAACTACTTTATGAATCGTCGTTTTCAGTATTTTTGTTGTTTAAATACAGTATAATATACTGTATTTAAACCATATTATGGTACATAATATACCGAAATTTCATATTCCTAACTAGGTACTTAAGAGTTTAGTTTTTGACATAGCACCAACAATCAACATTTCAACTATATCAAAATCTAAACATTACGAGGGTAGGTGTTTTCACAATAGTCTATCTTAAGCCCACAAAATTTCACATCTTGAATTATTCTCATACCTATTGGCCAATTTATGTTTCCTATGGCAAATTACACTTATTAACCTAGCCAGGAGCTATCTCAAAATACTAAAACAAAATGGTTACAAGGACCTCTGTACGTTACACAAGCTTCGCTCGCCGAAGCTTCACTAAAACATTAGCGACGGCGACGCCCTCTTTCTTAACTATAATAACTTCGGAATGAGTTTAGACCAAGTCATTCATTCAACATTCACCACAGAGCTATAGTCGTATTTCTAATTCGGTGGAAATCTGACAGTTATCATTTAAAAATAGAATGAGTTATTTGTATGAAAAACAAGGTTAACACCTGAAGTTCGATTTTACCCCAAACTGAACTACCTGCAGGATTTGTCAGGCATTTCTCATATCTACTGTCAGACGTCCTTAAAGTTTAAAAGTTCAAGGGTGTCTGGCAGGGGGTACAGCAACTGTAATACTCGTAAGTTCCGACAATGCATGACGTGATTTCTAATACTATTCCGAAGATTTTTTTTTATAAATAATATTTTTTTGTGATACACGGGATATTGATATTGACCTATCACGGGATAGTGTTATATATTTTTGGAATCTACTCATCATTTTGTAGATGATGATTATTAATTTAATCTGATTTTCCAAAATTTTTTTTTACTGCCTTTAATGCGGGACCATGGGTGCTAACCAAGTGGTGGTTATTTTTTGGTGCTGACAATAACTTATTATGATGACCGAATAATTAAAGCTGTATGAGCCGACATTATTGGGTTGACATTATAATAATTATATCAGCCCATATGTAGTTGCATACATACAGGAAGAAAGATGAAATTATTTTAAATATGTACGTGTAGTATAATTTATTGCATCGCTTCCGATGTCATGTATTGACGAAGGATGGTAATTGATCGAAAGTTCTAGTCTTTATGGGAACTTGATTCTGATTGACTTTTATATTACACTAGCTGATAGCCCGCGACTTCGTCCGCGTGGATTCACATAAATCTCATACTAACTTTCAACCCTTATTTAACCCTTTTTTTTTTGATGTGGTGGAAAAGCTTTTATAGCTACCCCCATTCTGCGGTAGAATGCGGCAGAACGAAGATTATGTGGGAGTCCCCCACATGAGGGAATGGGGGTATATCCACTAAAAACCACCACGGCATGACCCTCATGCTGCCTGTGCTGGACGCCTCGGGAACCCAATGTATGCATCCTAGGCGTCCGGCAGCCGCCCCAGCCGGGGCTACCGCTCACCTCTGGGCGGTCCCTACAGAGGCTTGCGTCCTCCCGTAATTTTTTAACGAGGTTTTCTTCCTCCTCCCGCCTCTTCTTCCTCCCGCGATGGGCATCGCTGCCCCCCGCCCCGGGCTGTCTCACCCCCAGTTTCATCCGCAGTGCCCTCCTCTAATCAGAGGGACACGCGGAGAAACCCCCCTCCGCCAGGTCATTGGCCATGGCTAACAATATCCCCGTAGGAGGTTTCCTACTGTTAGCCATGGCCAATGACCTGGCGGAGGGAGGTTTCTCCGCCATATTTTCATAGGAAAATTATTAACCATGTTACCGGGGCGCACCGGCCAGAATACTGCTCTTCCCCTCGGACGTATCCAAGAGGACCAGCAGCACCCAGGCACACTGGGAGGTTACCTGGCTGGCACCCCAACCCCTATGGGGTTATCGAAACCCCCGAATTCTCGAAAATTCGAAAATTAGTTGTATTTGGTAATTTCAGCATGCTAGGTCCAAGGGTTTGCGTTGATGAGTCAGTCAGTGGTGGTTTTTTTTTTAATCCCTGGGGATCTCTGATTTTCCTGGATAAAAAGTATCATGTGTCCGTCACCAGGACGCAAGCTATCTCTGTGCCTGTCGTCAAGATCCGTTGAGCCTTGAAAAGGTAACAGACAGACAGACAGACATAATAACTTTGTTAATAATTATTAGTAAGGATATTTATTTCCAAAACTATCGTGACAGATGTAGTACCGTATCTGGTCGAAACCGGTATTGCGACAACATCTCGGTATGTGATTAATGTGAGACTTGAACTGCCCCGTTGGTCTAGTGGTTACAGTACCTACCTACTCGGCGGGTCATGAGTACCCAACTTCGATTCCAAGGTTGGGTCAAATATAATTACCTATTAAGTATTCAGATTTTCCTCTGTTTTCAGATCTTCTGTCTATAAATTTGATAATTATATCAGTCATACTCGTAGCCCTTTTATTAACCCCCGTCGCAAAAACGACGGGGTGTTATAAGTTTGACGTATCTGTGTGTGTCTGTCTGTTCCCCTGTAGCGCTCAAACGGGTGGACCGATTTTAATGCGGTTTTTTTTGAAAGGTGAATTAGTCGAGAGTGTTGTTAGCTACGTTTGATGAAAATCGATCCAAGATGGCCGCCGCTACAAAATGGCGGATTACTTATTTTTTACAACTCCCTCAATATGGTTATCAAATGAAAGGGCTTGACTAGTAGAATAGCATTATGCAAATTCAAGATGGCCTCTGGATGGATGGAGATAGATCAAGATGGATCTTTCGATCGATTTTCATCAAACATAGCTAAGAACACTCCCAACTAATTCACCTTAAAAAACGCATTCAAATCGGATCACCCGTTTGAGCGCTACGGTGGAACAGACAGACACACACACACGAGAAACTTATAACACCCCGTCCGCGTCGTTTTTGCGTTGAGGGTTAACAATAGATGATGGCCACATTTCGATCTCATAATAACATATTAGAATGTGGTAACTACATAATATGTTGGTTTCACGTGCTTCACAAAAAGACAATTTGTAAATGTGCAATTCAAATACTGGTAGGTACAAACAAACTGCGACATGTAGGTATCATGATTCATAGATAAATACGTGGGTATATTTACTAAAGATGTAAGTAGTATTTAGTAAGATTTTTTCTTTACATATTATATTATGTTAGTTACCTATCAGTTAGTGCAATCCTAAATAGGTTTTCTGGCGGTCAATTTCAACTTTGACGGTTACCTTGCTTTAACCGCCTGTTGTGATCTGACCTTGAGATATAATAAAGTTATTCCTCCCCATGGATTAGTCATCTACTGAGCTCGGTAATTTTTTTATACCTAATTGTGGTTCCCCTTATATGTAGAGTATAGAGTTCAAGCTAATGGTACCTACCTAATAAGTAGATGTCATTAAAAAAATCATTCAAACGATCTTGAAAACGTATTGCATGAAACCCAGGAAATACGCGGAAAATCTATATTCTCCATTATACTACTTAATAATATTCACACTAATATTATTTACAAGCGGACACCCGCGACTTCGTTCGCGTGGATATTGGTTTTTGAAAATCCCGTGTGAATAATTTTGTTTTCCTCAGCTCCTTTGAGCTCATAGCTTGCTAAAATCTGTTAAAAGTTCACTGGCGGATGTTTAGGTAGATCAAAATATAAACATCCGCCAGTAAAAGTCCCATCAAAATCGATCCAGCCTTTTTGAAATTACCAGGTAATCTGTAAAGTATATCCTTTCTAACAAAAAAAGAATGAATGAAATCGAACCACGCGTTAATGAATTACAGCTAAGTACACATTTTAACTTTCATTCCCTCTCCCAAGGGAACCGTGTTGAATTTCGGGATAAAAAGTATCCTATATGTTACTCCTTAGTATGAACTTAAATCATACCAAGTTTCATTTCAATCCATTCAGTAATTTTTGCGTGATGCGCGCACAAACATACAGACAAACAGACAAAAATTTCAAAAATAGCTTTTTTACGTTCTCGGTTCTATTGCTTATCCTTAACATCCCCCAGTTATTATTTTGCAAAAATCTTTAATGTACAGATACGGCAAGTCTACGATTTTATTATATGTATATAGAAGATAAAGGCGAAAGTTTGTGTGTGTGTGTGTGTATGTGTGTATGTTTGTTACACTATAGCGCCGCAACTACTGAACCGATTTGGCTGAAATTTGGAATGGAGATAGATTATACCCTGGAATAACACATAGGCTATACTTTTTATCACGGAAAAAGTGTCGTTGCATGGATTTATTTATATGCGTTTGCATGAATTTGCTGTCGTTCTCGTTACTAAGTTACTCTTAGAAGATTCTGTTCAAATGTTTACAAACTTACTAACCGCGGGTAATACCGCGGGGCGCAGATAGTTAATGTAATAATATAAAACGAGTAGGTATATCTTGTAAGGAATCTTAATACATACATACTTGAGGACTGAGGTAAAATACCCTAGATAATTATTATTGCAGTCTAGTATGGAATGCCCTTTGGTCTGCATTTCCCAACCACAAATATTCGGGAAGGAATTTGGTTCACAAATCGCAATATAAAGATTGGACAGCAGCAGAAAATCAGCCGCAACCCTCGGCTCTAATCTAAACAATTGAATATCATCAGAAAATTAACACTTTAGGGATCAGAAAAATAAATACACAAGGCGTAAAACTCAGAGTACTGGAAAATTGGATACCTGTAATTAAGGGATAGTGCGCAAGATACCATAATTTCTACCCATAAATTGTTTATTTTAGCAAAAAAGTGTTTCGTAATTTTATCGATGTTAAGATTTCTTTTTCAAAAACCCGTAATTATGTAACAAATAATAATTAGATACTTTTAACTAACTCTTTTAAAAGTATTAATAAAGGAAAATTCTTACTCTATTACGAGGATCTTTCAAAGGATCACATTATATATATAAAGCTACTTGAAGTTACGTACTGATCACCTCTCCTGAACAATTTTGTATGGGACTTTTTCACCATATTTTCCGTGTGTGTAAAATTCAAAAATTTAAGATCTACAAAATTATAGAGAGAGCTGGACGTGGAAAACAGACTAGGGTGCCCTAAGGGATCTCGAAAACTATCAGTCGGAAAGGTACCGTCCCGAAACAAAAAATGTTCAAAACCTTGGGCAATTGGGTGAACCGGTGAAAAAAATATGGCCACCATACAAAAAAAATTTCGTCTCCATACAAAAAAATTCCTAATTTTCAAGAGGCTCTCCAGAACAATTTTGTATGGAACTTTTTTCCCTTCACTACTTATGTGCCTAGAACTTATGGGTCTTCCTTCAGAAAATTATGTTCCGTCATGAATGTGGAAAATTTACCAGAGTACCTCATGGGTCCTCCAAAACTACCAGTCATACAGACATGGTCCCAAACAAATGTTATTAAAGACCTTGGGCCATTAGGTGAACTGGTAAAAAAAAGATGGCCGCCGAACAAAAAAAAATTTTCTCCATACAAATTTTTTGGGTAATTTTCAAGAGGCTCTCCAGAACAATTTTGTATGGAACTTTTTTCCCTTTACTATTTATGTGTGTAGAACTTATGGGTCTTCCTTCAGAAAATTATGAAACGTCATGAATGTGGAAAATTTATCAGAGTACCTCATGGGGTCCTCCAAAACTACCAGTCATACAGACATGGTCCCAAACAAATGTTATTGAAGACCTTGGGCCATTAGGTGAACCGGTGAAAAAAAGATGGCCGCCGAACAAAAAAAATTCTCTCCATACAATTTTTTTGGGTTCTTTTCAAGGCTCTGCAGAACAATTTTGTATGGAATCTTTTCCCTTAACTATTTATATACGTCGAACTTATGGGTCTTCCTTCAGAAAAATTCTGAAACGTCATGATTGTGGAAAATTTACTAGAGTACCTCATGGGTCCTCCAAAACTACCAGTCATACAGGCATGGTCCCAAACAAATGTTGTTAAAGACCTTGGGCCATTGGGTGAATGGGTAAAAAAAAGATGGCCGCCGAACAAAAAAAAATTCTCTCCATACAAATTTTTTTGGTTCTTTTTAAGAGGCTCTCTTAGACATTTTTGTGTAGATCTTTTTTTTCCACTAAACGCATGCATAGAACTCATTAGTGTCCTTTCAGAAAAGATACGAAACGTGATACCAATATTTCTTTCTATCTTTCAAGAGACTCTCCAGAATATTCTGGAATTTCTTTATTTTATGAATATTGAAGAGACTACAAGGCCCGCGAGCTGCTTGCAGCTCGCGCACCGAGCGCAACACTAGTAAATTATATAGTTACGAGTATTCGTAATGAAAAAATCCTAGACAGGACGTGATCTCTACTGGGTTTTGCATGCTAGCAGTTCGTAAACTGTTTCAATTCACGTAAGAGCTAACACAAACGACCGAAAGGGACCGTCTTCTGGACCGGCCGCACGCGTAGTGCGCGTAACAGTAAACATCTGTGTCCAGTTTACACTGACGCACTGTCTGCTTTTTAAGGCCATCGTCGTCGTCGTCGTCACCAACCAATCGACGTCCACTGCTGGACATGGGTCTCTTGAATGGACTTCCACATGCCACGGTCTTGTGCCGCTTGTATCCAGCGGCTCCCTGCGACTCGTTTGATGTCGTCGGTCCACCTAGTGGGGGGTCTACCAACACTGCGCTTCCCGGTGCGAGGTCGCCACTCCAGCACCTTGGGACCCCAACGTCCATCGGTTCTCCGAACTATGTGCCCCGCCCATTGCCAACTTCAGTTTCGCAACCCGCTCAGCTATGTCGGTGATTTTGGTTCTTCTACGGGTCTCCTCATTTCTGATTTGATCGTATAGAGAAACTCCGAGCATAGCTCTCTCCATCGCTATGCTTATACCTACTCTGATGCTTAGTGACTCTGAGCTTTCTTAGCGAGGCCCATAGTTAGCGACCAAGTCTCGGATCCGTATGTCATCACTGTATGTCATCAGTGATGAGTGGCCTTATAGGCCATGGATGGCCGCAATTCCCGATTTTATTAAGAATATTTGATGAATGTTGAATGAATGTTTTATGGAAGGATTATTTCAGATTTGAACAAAAAAAATAACATGTTAGTGATCAATAAATTCTCAATAGAGTGCAATTAAATACCATTGAAATATAACCTTTATTTAAAACCAAATCAGTGTTTCAGTCGTATAATCATCATCCTCTTCTCCTTCAAAATCAGATTAAGTGGAGATGAGTTTTATTATACTTTACTTCGATTTTGTAAGGCCGTTTTTTCCGAGACTTTTGCGTATTTTCAACTAGCATAGCTGCTCGCGGCTTCGCCCGCGTGGATTTCGGTTTTGAACAATTCCCGAGGGAATCGTGGATTTCCGGTTCCCGTTCCCGTTCCCTTTTCCAACCTTTATACCGACTTTCAAGGAAGTTTGCTATTGTAATCTACCTAAAGCTGTAACTATAGATTTCGCGTTTTTCAAAATCCCGTGAGAACTGTACATTTTTCCAGGATAAAAAGTAGTATATGTGTTGCCAATGCATGCAACACAGAAGACTATTGCAATAATGTGTTATGTGAGCGCGATTTACCTAAGAACAGTCAGCGCCCTCTATGGCGTTTTTGGAAGTTTATATCTTGTTTTAGTCCCACAGGTATACTTTTCCGGGATAAAAAGTAACCTATGTGTTAAGTCAGGGCATAACCTATCTCCATTCAAAATTTCAGCCAAATTGGTTCAGTAGGTGCAGCGGAGAAGAGGAACAAACATACACACTCACACACACACACACACACACAAACTTTCGCCTTTATAATATTAGTGTGATGATCTTAGTGGGACCGATTATTATTTATCGGTCGTCTGCGATAATTCTATTAGTATAGGAAACTAAACTACTTACGAGTACCGACTATCCAGCTATTCATTTAGTTCATTCACATTCAAGTCAGCTTTATAGTCTTATAAGTTATGGAATGAAATCAGAATACAAGTTTGTACGTACCAATGTGTTTTCCCACTAACAAATCCTAATGCAGCTATGCGTGATTTTACCTTTTATGAAAATTGTAAATTGCATGACATTACGAGTAGAACTTCGATAAAATAATTATCCATTTACTTTATTAATTACCACTTCTACTAACATGTACCTACCTTTTTTTATAATAATAGACGGCAAACGAGCAAGCGGGTCATCGTCGTCGTCGTCGTCTCAACCAATAGACGTCCACTGCTGGACATAGGTCTCTTGCAAGGATCGCCACAGAACACGATCTTGTGCCGCCTGATTCCAGCGGCTACCAGCGACTCGCTTGAGATCGTCTGTCCATCGAGTGGGGGGTCTACCTACGCTTCGTTTACTGGTGCGAGGTCGCCATTCAAGCACCTTGGGACCCCAACGTCCATCGGTTCTTCGAGCAATGTGCCCCGCCCATTGCCACTTCAGCTTCGCGACTCGATGAGCTATGTCAGTAACTCTGGTTCTCCTGCGGATCTCCTCATTTCTGATTTGATCCCGCAGGGATACTCCGAGCATAGCTCTCTCCATCGCCCGCTGAGTGACCCTGAGCCTTCTTATGAGGCCCATTGTTAGCAAGCGGGTCACCTGATGTTAAGTGATTACCACCGCCCATGAACATTAACAACACCTGAGGAACCACTAATGCGTTGCCGGCTTTTGAAGAGGACTGGCTATTCAGCTCGCTGCCGGAACGCATCGGATGCTTTGCGGCAGATTACGGCTGAAGTGTGGTCGCTAGCCAAGCGGATTCGGGGTAGAATCCTACCACAAAACAAAACCTTACATAAAATAATAATATCTTTCAGTTAGATAATGTACCATCACAACTGGGTATAGTTAGGGCCTGTTTCACCACCTTCTGATAAGTGTCGGATAGCTATCTACAACTTTTGTCTTTGTCACTTGACATAAAGTAAGAAAGTGACAAAACTTACGTTTAGGCTATCCAACACTTATCAGAAGGTGGTGAAACAGGCCGTAAGAGCCTGTTTCACCGCCTCTTGATGTGACAAAGACAAAAGTTGTAGCACAGAGTTGTAGATAGCTATCTAATACATATCAGAAGGTGGTGAAACAGGCACAGTCTCGTATATTCGGAGAGAGGGATTTGGAGCTTAGACTCGCCTGCTTAAGTCGGGTCCGTAGATAATATGGGCAGGGTTTAAGTTTACGGATATTATGTACTCGATTAGTAACACCTATTCGCTATTTCTACACGGATAGAGCTATCAACGCACATATTGCGTTTCATTATAAACTTGTGAATTTTAGACCATAATAACATTGTTGTGTTTGGGCAACGGCAAATGCGATGTGCTAATAGGATTTGAAATGAAACACAACTATTTTTTATAACTAAAGCCTGAATCACACAATGCTCGATGACAGCCGCGCCTCACGACGCACCAAGGGCGGATCCAGCTTTGGTGCCAGGGGGGGGTCACATAGAAAGATAAAAAGTTATAATTTAATTTTATAATCATAGATGATAGATACAAGTAAAAAGTAGGTATTTTATTAATGTACTACTGTTGCCCGCGACTTCGTCCGCGGTATTATATTTTTCAAAAGTCCCACGGGAACCCTTTGTTTTCCCGGAATAAAATAGTAGCCTGACAACTCTCCAGGTCCTGAACTAAAAAAATGCAACTGCATAAAATCACGTCAATCTGTAGTCATATCCGATAATAATTAGTATCTACAGGATCTTTGTATTATTGTATTTAAGTTCATAAACTGATGTCGTAATATACATGTCATAATATACCCCCTTTGGGGTGGATTTACGTAAAATTTTTAGCTGAAGCCTACCTCCTAGAAAGAACCTAACTTTCAAATTTTAAGTTAATAATATAGGTATAGTCAACAAGTTCAAAAACGTGAAAAATAGAGATTAAGGTCCTAAAAATATGAGCGATAGCTCATTCGATTCGGAATCACCTCTAAAAAATGTTTTTGAAGTATTTTGGTGCAGGAAAAAAATTGCAATTGTTAATAACAAAATAAGATGAAAAAAAATCATATTTCGTTTTTTGTTAATAACTCGAAAAATATTTATATTTAAGCTATTATGAAAAAAGTTTATTAAAGAGGAGAAAATTTCCGATTTTTTATCGGAAATTTTCTCCTCTTTCTAAAAGTCTCAGCTTTTGAAACTCTATCTTCATTATTTATAATTTTAATTTGACGTTGAAAATACGTTTCCACGCGTCTGTTACGGCATGCGCGCGCGAGAGTTCAGCAATAAAAATATTTTTTTTATAACATAAAATGTGATTTTAAAAATTCGAAAAAATTCTAGTATCTTCTTAATACCGCCCCGAATCGAGCCCCGAAGAAAAAAGTTTATCACCATTTTTCAATAAGTAATTGAATTGTTAACTAACAAATTTTTTCCCAATCTCCGTTGGCATAAACAATGTGATGAAAGGTATAAATAATAATAATTGGCCTAAAAATTTTAAACTTCGTGGAGCCCTTCTGATATATATATTTCATAAGATCCTGCGATAAATTTTCATAAAAGTTTATTAATTTGTTATGATTTTTTTAAACTATTGAAAAATCATAATAATCATATAAATATTATAGCTATAAAAAATCATAATTAACAAATTAATAATTTTTTATGAAAATTTATCGCAGGATCTTATGAAATATATATATATCAAAGGGCTCCACGAAGTTTCAAATTTTTAGGCCAATTATTTATACCTTTCATCACATTGTTTATGCCGACGGAGATTGGGAAAAAAATTGTTAGCTAACAATTGAATAATCTATAGCTGTGATAGCCTAGTGGTTAGGACGACCGACTTCTAATCGGAGGTCGTGGGTTCGATCCCGGGCACGCACCTCTAACTTTTCGGAGTTATGTGCGTTTTAAGTATTTAAATATCACTTGCTTTAACGGTGAAGGAAAACATCGTGAGGAAACCTGCATGCCTGAGAGTTCTCCATAACGTTCTCAAAGGCGTGTGAAGTCTGCCAATCCGCTTGGCCAGCGTGGTAGACTATGGCCAAAACCCTTCTCACTCTGAGAGGAGACCCGTGCTCTGTAGTGAGCCGGTAATGGGTTGATCATGATGATGATGATGAATTGAATAACTTATTGAAAAATAGTGATTAAACTTTTTTTTCTTCAGGGCACGATTCTTTCAAGTGTTAAGAAGATAAAAGAATTTTTTCAGTTTTTAAAATTACATTGTACGTTACAAAAAAAATAATATTTTTATTGCTGAATTCTCGCGCGCGCATGCTTTAACCGCCGCGCGGAAACCTATTTTCAACGTCAAATTAAAATTATAAATAACTAGAAAATGCCCGCGGCTTCGCCCGCGTGAATTTCGGTTTTAAACAAATCCCGAGGGAATCGTGGATTTCCGGTTCCCGTTCCCGCTCCCTTTTCCAACCTTTATACCTACTATCAATGAAGTTTACTATAGTAATCTACCTATAGCTGTAGCTATAGATTTCGGGGTTTTCAAAATCCCGTGGGAGCTGTGCATTTTTCCAGGATATAAAGTAGCCTATGTTTTAAGTCAGGGCATATTCTATCTCCATTCAAAATTTCAGCCAAATCAGTTCAGTAGTTACGGCGTGAAAGCGGAACAAACATACAAACAAACTCACTTTCCCATTTATAATATTAGTAAGGAAGTAAGGATGGAGATGGAGTTTCGGAAGTTGGGACTTTTTTATTGGAAATTTCCTCCTCTTTAACGGAATTTTTTTAAAGTGCTTAAATATAAAAATATTTTTCGAGTTATTAACAAAAAAATAAATATCATTTTTTTTTCATCTTGTTTTGTTAATAACAGTCCTTTATCTCTATATTTCACGTTTTTGAACTTGTTGACTAGACTATATTATTAACTTACTACTACTGTACAAACTTCCATCCCCTATTTTACCAACCTTAATTTAAGTAGGTTTTTATTATTTAAAACTAATAACTTAAGTACATGCCGATTTCAGTATCTGTAACTTCAAAAACATACAACTTTCATGTTACCCATTTTACCCCATAGAGGAGGAAATATATATGAATGTAAAATATTTTCTAGGCTGATATTATATCTACGATCTAGAAAGAACCTATCTTCCAAATTTCAAGTTAATAATAACAATAATTATTTCACATAAAAACTTTCATCCCCTATTTTACCACCCTAAAGGGGAGATTTTCAAAAATAAATTATACAGGTTTTTATTATTAAAAATTTATAATCTAAATGCTTATTTTCTTATATGTAACTGTCGAAAACATAGAACTTTCATATGACTTTCCTACTCCCATTTTATCCCCTTAAGGAAGGATTTTAGGGATATTAAACAGCCTATAACCTTCCCTAAAAATTGTACTACGAAATGCGAATTTCTCAAATCCGACAAGTACGTCCAGAGATTAGCGCGTTCAAACAAACAAACAAAGAAACTCTTCCGCTTTATTATAATTATCAAGTATAGATGTAAGTAATTACTGTACATAAAAATACCTATATTTGAATAACAAACGCGTTATCACTTCATCTACTTC
The DNA here is from genome assembly GCA_920104075.1 of Melanargia galathea. Classification (NCBI taxonomy): domain Eukaryota; kingdom Metazoa; phylum Arthropoda; class Insecta; order Lepidoptera; family Nymphalidae; genus Melanargia; species Melanargia galathea. The sequence goes on along the minus strand of OV049869.1, from coordinate 20,458,223 downwards.
AATGGGTAAGTTTTTAAGGACGTGGAGAAGTACCAGTCCGGTTAGACGTTCTTCAATCATTGAAGCTCTTAGCCACGATTAGATTCTCATACAAAGTATTATATTAAATTGATTAAATATTGAAGGAACTTACACTAAATCTACATATATTGTGACAAAAATATATAAAAACATTATGTTTAACAATTTTTATTAGTGGTCCACCTAGGTCCTGGACACAGTCCAGGGGGGGGGGGTCATGACCCCCATGACCCCCCCCCTGGATCCGCCCCTGCGACGCACGGTGACCTAGTGCTAAGTTTCATCAAAATTCGTTCAGCGGTTGATCTGTGAAAATGATCTGATGATCCGTGACAGACAGACAGAGTTACTTTCTCATTTATAATATTAACAAGTATAAATTAAAAAATTAAAAAACCCCTGACATTCGCCATTCTGTGGCAGTGGCCATCTTGGATTTGCAATAATACTATTCTACTAGTCAAGCCCTTTCATTTGATACCCATATTAAGGGAGTTGTGAAAAAATATGTAATCCCCCATTTTGTAGCGGCGGCCATCTTGGACCGATTTTCATCAAACATAGCTAACAACACTCTCAACTAATTCACCTTTCAAACAAAAAAACCGCATTCAAATCGGTCCACCCGTTTGAGCGCCACAGGGGAACAGACAGACAGATACACACACACAGACACGTCAAACTTATAACACCCCGTCGTTTTTGCGTCAGGGGTTAAATCTATCTTCTATCTATCTATAATATAATAAAACTGTAACAGATCCAATTCTGTACATTGAAGATATTTTGAAAATTTTTATTGGAGGGCACTCTATAATCGATACTTGTAGGGGACATGTGCCGACGTAGGCATTTCTCAAATTGGGTCGCTATATAAACCGCCGTGGCACGCGGCACTGCAGTTGCTTCCCGCCCGCCGTGTACGCTAGCCTAAGCTTTCTTTGTTTAATGTAGAATCAAAGTAAAATATTAATTATTTGAAGTTTGAAGCGTGTCATTTCACAACCTTGTAGACTCACGAACACCGCGCTACTCTTGGCGTATCAGGTACGTGGACAGAAGCATCTTCGAGGCTCCATCATAATCCGTACATAAACTTGGTGGCGTGAACCCCATCCACCAAACTGGTGACCCCGAGTCGTGCCCGACTGCAAACCGCGTGGAAGACCAAACTGGTGACCCGCGCGCGTACAGTCTACAAGGTAACACGTGTACGCGAATTGAGGTCGTGCATTTTTGAGGCGGCGTGGCAAGAAAAAAGGGGGCAACTCACAAAGGTAAGGCAGTGTACGCACTACTTCTATTTAAATATTAAAAATGGCGCAACCTACGATAGTCAAATTAGAAGACGCAGGATTGTCGGCGATTTCATTGGCAGCCAAGATCCCCGAATTTTGGACGGACCAGCCGAGGGTCTGGTTTATTCAGTTAGAGGCCATATTGGCACCGCAAAAACTGGGGGATGCAAGCAGATTCAACATGGTCGTCGCGAAGCTGGGAAAAGAGGTGATCCAACAAGTGACGGAGATCCTCATCAACCCGCCAGACGAAGGAAAGTACGAGCTGCTCAAAGGTAAACTGCTCGCAATTTATGAGGAATCAGAAAACCGACAGGTGCAGAAGTTGATCGAAGAGATGGAGCTGGGAGACCAGAAACCCAGCCATCTGCTCCGCCGCATGCAGGACCTTGCGAGAGGAAAAATTAACGACGAGACCTTGAGCGTACTCTGGTTGAAACTACTGCCAGCAGCTGCCCGAGGAGTTTTGGCAGCCACAGAAACGAAAAGCTTGGAAAGGTTAGCAGTGATAGCGGATAAGATCATGGAAAATTTGAAGCCGCAACCCGTCGCTGAGGTAGTTACACGAGACACAGCGTCGAGCACTACGTCAGTATTAGCGGAGATAGCGAAGCTCAGCGCAAGGCTGGACGAAATGGGCCGTGCAAGACCCGGTTGGAGAGGCAATCAAGGTCGCGGAAGGTTCCGCGGATGTTCGCGCTCCCGGGAGAGAAACGGAAACAGGCCGAGACGGACGCCGGATAGCCCAGATTGGCTATGTGTACACCACTACAGGTATCGAGAAAGAGCGAATCGTTGTGTGCAGCCGTGTACCTGGAAGACCCAGGGAAACTAGCGCAAATGCAGGTAAATCCGGTGGGTACCTGCATCGACTTAGGAAACCACCGCTTATGTGTTACGGACAAGGACAATGGTATGCGATATTTGATCGATACAGGAGCAAACATTTCAGTGTTACCTAAAAGTTATAAATCCGTGTGTGATAGTCCAGTGAACGATAAATATAAACTTTATGCCGCAAATGGTAGCGAAATACAGACTTATGGAACAAAAACATTGGTGTTAAATTTAAGATTACGTCGCGCGTTTAAATGGACTTTTGTGATAGCCGACGTTAGACAACCTATTTTAGGAGCGGATTTTTTGTCTAAGTATAATTTGTTAGTAGATTTAAGGAACAAACGATTGTTAGATCAAGAAACTAATTTGTACGTCATTTCTACGATTGTAAACACAGAGCATACGTCAATTTTCACTATAGCTGAGTCTCACCCGTGTTATTATCTCCTAAGTAGATTTCCTGAATTGACTAAGCCGACGTCATTCAAAGAGCCGCCACGTCACAACGTGAGACATCACATCGAGACTACAGGTCCACCAGTACATGCGCGCCCGAGACCGCTGCCGCCAGATCGATTTAAAAAGGTAAGAGAAGAATTCCGTCTTATGCAGGAAATGGGTATTTGCCGCCCGTCTAAAAGTGCGTGGGCGAGTCCACTACACGTAGTACCTAAGAAAGATGGAAATATAAGGCCGTGTGGAGACTATAGAGCGCTAAACACTATTACGAAGCCTGATAGATACCCAATTCCTCACATAAGGGATTTCACGTTTATTTTAGCTGATAAGAAAGTATTTAGTAGGATCGATATCAATAGGGCGTATCATTTTATTCCAATCGCAGAGGAAGACGTAGAAAAAACTGCAATTATAACAAGTTTTGGCTTATTCGAATGGCCATGTATGTCTTTCGGTTTAAAAAACGCAGCGCAGACATTTCAGCGTTTTATGAATAATTGTGTTTTACAGGATTTAGAGGCAAATTTTCGTCAAAATAACCCGGAATATGCGAAATATAAACCGGAATTTGTTTTCTCATATTTAGATGATTTAATAGTAGCGAGTGAAAATAGTACGTTGCACGAAAAACATTTAGAGGCCGTTTTTCAAAGACTGCAGGAAGTAGGGCTAACTATCAACCTAGCAAAGTGTGCGTTTTCGCAGGATAAAGTTGAGTTTCTAGGTCACGAAGTCTCAGCCAACGGATTAAAACCCCTACCAAGTAAGGTCCAAGCCATTGTAAACTTCCCCAGACCGAAAACGGTAGAAGAACTGCGTAGATTTCTGTGCATGGTAAATTTCTATAGAAGTCATTTACGTCACGCAGCCGAATGTCAGGCAGAATTAAATAAGTATCTGCACGGGGCAAAGAAACGCGATAAAAGTAGTATAGTATGGACAGAAAGTGCCGTTCAAGCGTTCGAACAATGTAAGTTGAATTTACAGAACGCTGCTTTGTTAGCGTATCCGATTTCAGGTCAGGCGCTTGCCATTATGGCAGACGCATCAAATAATTGCGTTGGTGGAACGTTGCAACAAAAAGTGAATAACGAATGGGTACCGTTAGGTTATTTTTCGAAGAGGTTGACTGACGCACAACAAAAGTACAGTACCTACGATAGGGAGTTACTTTCGCTTTATTTGTCAGTACAATATTTTAGAAACATGTTCGAAGGGAGAGATCTTATTTTGTATACAGACCACAGACCCTTAACATTCTCGTTTAAAAAGTTAGGCAGCAACAAAGAAACACCGCGCAGAACACGTCAGTTATTATTTATTAGTGAATTTACGACGGACATACGTTATATGAAAGGTATAGAGAACGCGCCCGCAGACGCGTTATCGCGAGTCGAAACAATTTCGTGCCCGACAGTACTTGATTTCGCAGAGGTAGCTTTCGCGCAATCGAGCGATAAGCAGCTCGCCGAGATGCTTAGAGCAGGAAACGGTAATGTGAGACTAATAAAAATAGACTTACCAAGCGTACCTAAACCTATTGTATGTAGTTTGCAAGGCGATAAAGCCAGACCTTACCTACCCGAACAGTTTAGGCGTACCGCATACGAAGCAATACATAATCTTAGCCACCCAGGTATTCGAACAACGAGAAAAATGGTAACTAATAATTATTTTTGGCCCGGGATGAATAAGGATATAGGTATTTGGGCTAGGTCGTGCATAGAGTGTCAAAAAGCAAAAGCTCAGAGACACACCATGTCACCGTTAGGACAGTTTGCAAAAGTGGATAGAATGTGTCACTTACACATCGATATTACAGGTCCCTTCACTATGTCAGAGGAAGGATATAGATATTGTCTTACGATGATAGACAGAGAAACGGGTTGGCCGGAAGCATTTCCGATTAAAGACATTTGTGCAAAAACGGTAGCTAAACTTGTATATGAGGGTTGGATTACAAGGTACGGTTGTTTTATAAATCTAACTTCGGATCAGGGATCGCAATTTGAAAGCAGTCTCTTTAGGCATTTGATGAGTTATCTAGGTGTTAATAAGTTTAGGACTACACCGTATCACCCACAGAGCAACGGAGCGATCGAGCGTTGGCATCGTAGTTTTAAGGCAGCCTTAATAGCGAGATTAACAGACAATAGGTCGTGGATCGACGAGATGCACACCGTCATGATGGGCCTACGCGCAGCGCCGCGTAGCGACACAGGGGTAAGTGCCGCAGAGCTAACCTTCGGGCGAACTCTCCGACTACCAGGTGAATTTTTCGAACCGTCAGATATCAAGATAACGGATGGCGAAGAGTACGTGAAAAAGCTGAAACAGGTAATTAGCAATCTAAGGCCAAAACCTGTAGCACAAAGAGACTCCCGCACCATTTTTGTGCATCCGGCATTGAAGGAGTGTAAAAAGGTCTTCGTGAGATGTGACGTAATGCGAAAGTGTCTGCAGCCGCCTTACGATGGTCCGTACGACGTCATAAAGAGATTGGACAAAGCATATTTGATTCAATTACCTAACAGACAAGCACTCGTTTCCATAGACAGACTGAAACCGGCGTTTGTTCTTGACGTGGAAAAGCCACAACAAACGCCGGGTGAAATTGTAGTTAAGGAAAAATGTAAAGTTAGCGACACAGATATTTTGCCGATGCCACCAGCTACTCGTACGACACGAAGTGGTCGCATAAGCAAAATGCCAGTTAGATTTAAGTAGAACACTAAGGTAGCAACTAAGCAAAACAATATTGTGAAATGTATCCGATCCACAATTTTTTCTCATTCGAAGATAGAACTAGACTTCACTATTGGGAAGTAAATTTTGTTCATTCCGAGTTCAACAAGCAGTTGTGCAAGATGGGTAAACAACAAAGTAAAACCAACGCGGTCGAGGAGCAAGTGATTATAGCTCAAAACGCTTCAGCAGGAAGTCAGGAACTGGAAAGCAGTATCAAAGTTGTTGGAAGTATTTCGATTGGGATAATAGCGTTGTTAACGCTTATCATAGTGTACTGGATATTACGTAAGTGCAACCAACACTCAAAACGTTGGGTTCAGCGAAGGTTGGACGGCGCAGGCGTAGCTTCAGTTGAACGTGGTCTCGCCACGGCAAACCTGCCGCCACAACCAGCACAAGTAGTAGTGACGTCAGCCAGTGTATAATGCATTACCTATAGGTACGTCGAAGCGAAATGAACAATGTGTTATTGTTATCGCGTTCGGACTTTAATTGTCAACATGAGTGGACCGGGTATATTGATAGGGCTGGCACAAATAAAAAACAGTGTGATTGTGAAATTGTGAAATTTTATTAATGTATTGTATACAGATTTGAGTTTTGTAACACAATTTATTTTCGTATTTGTTGTTGTTTGTAATGTTAACTGATAATTTGAATTTTGTAAACTTTTTTAATTTTTTTGGAATTTGTTAATTTTTACCGACGTAAAAATTTGGGGCGGTGTGATGTAGGGGACATGTGCCGACGTAGGCATTTCTCAAATTGGGTCGCTATATAAACCGCCGTGGCACGCGGCACTGCAGTTGCTTCCCGCCCGCCGTGTACGCTAGCCTAAGCTTTCTTTGTTTAATGTAGAATCAAAGTAAAATATTAATTATTTGAAGTTTGAAGCGTGTCATTTCACAACCTTGTAGACTCACGAACACCGCGCTACTCTTGGCGTATCAGGTACGTGGACAGAAGCATCTTCGAGGCTCCATCATAATCCGTACATAAACTTGGTGGCGTGAACCCCATCCACCAAAATACTGAAACCAAAACTGTAATTTTTTTCATTTTTGTCTGTCTGTCTGTCTGTCTGTCTGTCTGTCTGTCTGTCTGTCTGTCTGTATCTTGGCCGCGCATCACGCCGAAACTACTGAATGGATTCGAATGAAACTTGGTACGATTTGAGTTTATACTCCGAGGTAGGTTATAGGATACTTTTTATCCCGAAATTCAGCAGGGTTCCCTAGGGAGAGGGGAAGAAAGTTAAAACGTGTATTTAGCTGTAATTAATTAACGCGTTGTTCGATTTCACTCATTCTTTTTTTGTTAGAAAGGTAGTACTTTATATATTATCCCGTAAATATTTCAAGGTCATAGGTTTGTTAGTTCAGAAATGACAGACATTTATTGGGTTCAAATAACATGGGACCCGGATCTTTGTACGTACGGCTTATTTTAAACTGGCGTACGTTTAAATTTATGTTTGTCGGTCTGTCTATTTGTTTCAACTAATCTCAGAAACGGCTGGATCGATTTTAACGGAACTTTCAATGGCAGATAGGTGTTGTTATAAGGAGTAACTTAGGCTACATTTAGTTTAAGTACATAAAAGAATTATGGGATCCGTTCCGATCCTAGGTATATAAAACCTATAAACACGCGAACGAAGTCGCGGGGGTCAGCTAGTAATATAATAAAACTGTAACAGATCCAATTCTGTACATTGAAGATATTTTGAAAATTTCTTTTGGAGGGCATTCTATAATCGATACTGAAGCCAAAACTGCAATTTTTTTCATTTTTGTCTGTCTGTCTGTCTGTCTGTCTTTCTGTCTGTCTGTCTGTATGTCTGTCTGTCTGTATCTTGGCCGCGCATCACGCCGAAACTACTGAATGGATTCGAATGAAACTTGGTACGAGTTGAGTTTATACTCCGAGGTAGGACATAGGATACTTTTTATCCCGAAATTCAGCACGGTTCCCTTGGGAGAGGGGATGAAAGTTAAAACGTGTATTTAGCTGTAATTCATTAACGCGTTGTTCGATTTCACTCATTCTTTTTTTGTTAGAAAGGTAGTATTTTATGTATTGTCCCGTATATATTTCAAGGTCATAGGTCTTTTAGTTTAGAAATGACAGACATTACAATCCTCAGTATTGGGTTCAAATAACTTGGGACCCGGATCTTTGAACGTACGGCTTATTTTAAACTGGTGTGCGTTTAAATTTATGTTTGTCGGTCTGTTTATTTATTCCAGCTAATCTCCGAAACGGCTGGATCAATTTTAATGGAATTTTCAATGTTATAAGGAGTAACTTAGGCTACATTTAGTTTAGGTACATAAAAGAATTATGGGATCCGATCCGATCCTATATAAAAACCTATATCTACGCGAACGAAGTTGCGGGGTTCAGCTAGTAGGTAATAAGGTACGATAAAATCTGAATGAAATAGTTTTGCGGACACAGGAAGTTCATTGTATAGGTACCTATTTTGCATGTATGTACACGGAAAGGAAAAATGATCAAACGAACCAAATAAGAAATTAATTATAATATAGCAATGTAGCTCGGTACTTAGTTACACGTAAGTACGAGTATATAAGGCTCGCAATAATTAAGGTTGGGCCTCATCAGTCATCAGACAGATCGCATTGCATTGCATTGCAACCATCCTACTGCATCAATAAGTTCAAGCAAAGTCGTTTGCAAAAGTCCTCCAGGGGGATCAAGGGGTTAAATCGTAATAAATAACCCTAAATTTTACTAACCCAAAGTAGCATTTCTATGGAGGTCAACGGTAGCTTTCCTATCCGCGTTACGTCCCACCTGCCCTCAGTGACGTCATTTGACGGTAGCGTCGTTTTGTGACGTCACCGCTATCCTAGGAAACCACAGCTTCGCAGCTTCCGAGAGCGTTTCTTCTTATTTCAAGGTTGGACCAAGAACTACCAGGTGAGGTCACGACCAAGTAGGTACGTCAACATCAAATTAGCGAGCAAATAAAATTAACTGTGGGTTCCATTTTTCACATAAACGTTAGTTTTACTTCTCGGCGTACCTATTTGTTTCCCATTTTCTTTATTAAATTTTTTTTATGATGTCGTAAAGTTGTGAATTAACACTCTATATCCGGGAGGCTTTACTAAGCTATCTATATTTTATAAGTAAAAACATAATTATTGATATTAAGTCATATTATAGTAGATCGGTGATCATCACTGTTTATTAAGAATTCACGCGTGCCAAAATAAACACTTACGTCACAGAGTACCTACAGAGGGGAAGCACACGAGTAGAAAAGGAACAGAGAGGAAGCTACCTACAAACGTCCCGCAGTAAATACACTCACACATAGCGCCGCTCACGCACACATGAGCTGTCACGGACGCTCCGCTAGTGAACAGTTAGTGGAATAACGTCAAGGCTGTCGTGTGGTCGTGACGCGTGCGCATTAAATTATTAGCGAGAGTTATTGGCGAGAGTTTAGACATGGTTTAGACATTGTGGCCAATTCTGTTGTACACAATCTCTAAACCTAAACTAAAATGACAGGTCTAAATATATTCTTGTCTCTTTCACAATCCTCCCTGCTGAAAGGGATATACCTCAGTATTGTACAGTATGTTTAAGTTCCAATATAAAAAATAAGGATATTTCTTTTTTTTTGTACCCTAGAGATCAAGTGAAGTAAGTATACCTACCTTTACATAATATTATATTATCTACACAAAAAATTAATGAAATGAAATTAATTGAAATGAAATTAATTTATTTATTGTAGGATAGCATGTGCCACTTATGATATTATGTCAAGACTCTACCACTGGTACGGAAATCAGATTCTACTCAATAGAATTAGATAAAACATTGCCAGGTAAGTTAAAATAGCTCCTGTACACAATGGACCATTTCGATGGGCCTATCTAAGGTACCTATCTAAGTACCTAGGTACTTAATTCATTCAATTTACTAAAGTAAGTAAGTATCTAGGTACTGTCACTAGGGATACCTACGCATGTGCACACTTACTTTTAGTAGGTACCTACCTACTAATGTCCTGACCGAATTTCGGCCACGGCGGCCAATCTCAACCGAGGCAGAGACTAGCCATCTGCGCAGGAGATATTATAGTGCACAAGTGTGTGCGCATACACAGGTGCACTCTCTATTCCCTCACTCTCATAGTTCGATGGGACGCCAATGCGACACGACCCGTAAAACTTTGCAGTAGCAACAGCAACGCGACAGCAGTAGCAATGCGACAGCGACCACTACGCGACCGGTCGCAAAATGTCACTAGATTTCGTATTACGCAAGCCGATCGCACGTCTATTGCTCGCCTGTCGCAGAATGTACTTATGCCATCGATACTTCAAAAATTAATAAAATTGCTTGTTAAATGTATGTATTTAAAAAAAACAATAAACGTACTTGATAATTACTTACAACAAATTAACAATCACTTTGCGACAAATGCAGAGGTTGTTGCAGTTTGACGTTTCATTTTGCTCCGCTGTCGCTGTCGTATTGCTGTCAAGGAATTTTAGATAATACCAATTTGACGTGTGCAAAAGTGACGTTTGACAGCAATGATCGCGCAATTTACGCCTGTCGCAAACCTGTCGCGAGATACGTAATCACCCCGCGGAGAGAGATTAGGCGCAGGACCGACGGCTTTACGTGCTCTCCGAGGCACGGGGGTGTATCTAACACCGCCAACTTCCAACTCTGGGCTGGCACTGAGAATTTCTTGACAGAAAAACCCAATACCTCATTTTTTTTTTTGGCCCGACCCGGGAATCGATCCCAGGACCTCGTGATCCACAGTCGAACGTGCTAACCGCTAGACCAACGAGACAGTCAAGGTGGTAATACCTACCTAAGTAACTAGGTATTTAATTCATTTATTTTACTAAAGTAAGTATCTAGGTACCTACTATCACTAGGGTACATATGTACGCATGTGCTATTATTACACTTACTTTTAGTAGGTACTTACTAGTCACTACCTACCTAAGTAACCAGGTACTTAATTCATTCAATTTACTAAAGTAAGTAAGTATCTCTAGGTACTGTCACTAGGGATACCTACGCATGTGCTATCACACTTACTTTTAGTAAGTATCTACTACGTACCTAAGTAACTAGGTATTTAATTCATTTATTTTACTAAAGTAAGTATCTAGGTACCTACTATCACTAGGGATATATACTAGTATATAATATTTTTATTTTTACCCATAATTTTTCACATGCAACAGGTGACAACCCTATCAGAATAGGTATAAATTTTGGACCTCCTTAGGTAGCTTCCCTTCTGGTTATTCTGTGGGGGAAGCTTCTACAAGCGGCCCGCTGTAGGTAGTACACTCACACACATGCGCACGTTTGTCACCAACTGTACCGGTTAGTGGAACGAGCGCGCGTCCGTGAACCGTTGGTGAGTGTGTTTGTGTGAGTATAACTACAGCGAGCGGGCCGCTTGTGGAAGCTTCTTCTCTGTAGATTTACTACTCGTGTGCTTACGTGATAGATACGTCTGGTGAAATACCTACCTTCTTTTTGCGATTTATTTCTGAACTTCTTTGTTTACAATTTGAAATAAGGCAAAATGGTACTTTCATGGTTATTTTTGTGCACTAAAACAAATAAATTACCTACGTCCAAATCTCGATGCGTACTGAATGATTGTGATTTCGGAAATTAGTGCACAACTGTGCATCAATTTGGCACGCGTTTTTCTCCCACTTCGCCGTTCTATTGTCGATCATATATTTCTATGTAAAGCATATTACCTACGTCTTAAGCATGAAAAACCTATACTATGCAATATACATACATATAGCAAAGCAGAAAGCTTCGTGTGAATGTGTGAATTCCATACAAAATGAATGCTGTGCGATATTGTCTCACTATGTATTTGCTCAGAGTCACTCAGCAGGCGATGAAGAGATCTATGCTCGATATCTAGAGATCCGGATAGAACCGTAGAGTCACATGTATAGATATCCCTAGAGAGGAAGCTTCATACAAGCGGCCTGCTGTAGGTACACTCACACATAGCGCAGCTCACGCACACATGAGCTCTCACCAACGGTTCACGGACGCTCCTCCGGGGCTCAATTGGGAGGCAAATGACAAGTGTGGCTCTTGCGCATTAAATTAATACTGAGAATAAAGTGTTCGGCGAAAGTTTAGAGATTGTGTAAAATAGTGTTTTTATAAAAAAATTTAAGTGTTGTGCTTAGACAAAAATGCCTAACCACTGTACAGTTAACAATATGTTTAAGTTCACATAAAACAAGTGACAACCCTATGAGTATACGTATAAATTTTGGACCGCGTTGTTAAGAAGCTTCCCCTCTGTAGGGATATCTACTCACGTGGTAGAGTTATACACATAGCAAAACAGTGTTGTGAAGCTGATGTGACAATCAGTGGGACGGGCCACGTGGTTCCTCAAATTTTCACTTTGAAATGTTTCCTTCATAATTTGTCCTGTGGACCCAAAATTGGTCATTTAGAATATTCCTTTGTCGCCTTTGTTTTTGCGTCTACATGATAGACTAATATCTACGAATTATATTTCGAAATTGCATCTACATCTATACATATAATAAAATCGTAGAATTGCCGTATCTGTACATTGAAGATTTTTGCAAAATAATAACTGGGGGATGTTAGGGATAAGTAATAGAACGTAAAAAAGCTATTTTTGAAATTTTTGTCTGTTTGTCTGTTTATCTGTTTGTCTGTTTGTCTGTATGTTTGTGCGCGCATCACGTAAAAACTACTGAATGGATTAAAATGAAACTCGGCATGATTTAAGTTAATACTATGGAGTAACATATAGGATACTTTTTATCCCGAAATTCAGCACGGTTCCCTTGGGAGAGGGGATGAAAGGCAAAATGTGTACTTAGCTGTAATTCGTTAACGGGTGGTCCGATTTCATTCATTCTTTTTTTGTTAGAAAGTAGGTACTGTAAAGACTACTGGCTAATCTCCGAAAGGCTGGACCGATTTTGATGGGACTTTCACTGGCGGATGTTTACATTTTGATGTACCTAAACATGCGCCAGTGAACTTTTAACAGTTTTTAGCAAGGTTTAAGCTCAAAGGAGCATAAGAAAAACAAAATGATTCCCACGGGATTATTAAAATCAATATCCACGCGAACGAAGTCGCGGGTATCCGCTCGTAAATAATAATTACTTATAATATACAAAATTTTATTTAACAATAAAAAATAAATAAAAAAAATCAGCCAAGTGCGAGTCGGGCCTCGCTCTTTCAGGGTTCCGTACATAATTATGAACAATATAATATTTTGGGTCTAAGAAATATTTAATTTCCGAGTTAGACATCGCAAGAAACCGTGAAAGAAAAACGCAAAATAAGTTCGTTTGTTTTGGTCACAGCTTATAAACTATTTTATGAATCGTTGTTTTCAGTATTTGTTGTACAAATAGAGCATATAGTACATAATATACCGAAATATCATATTCCTAACTAGTTTAGTTTTTTAGATAGCCCCCGTCACAAAAATGGTCTAAAACTGACAATTTTGATGACCCCCCATTTCCTTACTTTTTAAGCAAAAAATTAAAAAAATATATATTCGTACTCTACTCAATGAGCTCTAAACAATGATACCACACAAGCTAAGGTAAGAAAAAAAATTTTTTTTCCGGCTCCTTTCTCATGTATGGGAGCCCCCCTGAAAAATAATTTAATTCAATTTTTAATTCAATATTTGATTTTGGGTCAACGTTTTACACCAAATACCAAAATTTCAGGTTTGTAACTCATTTCGTCTGCGAGCTAGAGACCTGTGACCGGCGGACAGACGGACAGACAGACAGACAGACAGACAGACAGACAGACAGACAGCCGAGTGACATTAATAGGGCTCCGTTTTTACCCTTTGGGTACGGAACCCTAAAAACTAGCACTGTACGCAAATTTTACAGATAGAACTAGCATAAATGCATAATAAAAATAAAACTAGCTTCGCGGAAACAATTCAAAAATAAACGGAGGTCTCAACTAACAATAGTATTAATTCACTAGTTCATGGATACTTTTTACTAAATCTATACTGTCTAATATAATAAAGCGGAAGAGTTTGTTTGTTTCTTTGAACGGCTAATCTCTGGAAGTACCTGTTGGATTTGAAAAATTATTAATTTTGCATTTTGTAGTTCAATTTTACGGGAAGGTTTAGGCTATTAAATATTCCTAAAATCTTCCCCCCAAAGGGGGTAAAATGGTTTACTTATAATTACGACATCAGTTTATGAACTTAAATCTATACTATCTAAACTAATAAATAAAATTGAAGTGTCTGTCTGTAATATCGAAATAACTACCTCATATTAAGCTCATAAGGTTACTTGAACGCATTGGTTATTGAAAAAATTTGTTTGTCGGTCCATATATTATATGGACCGACAAACAGACGGATAGCTGGACTGAACGAAATCATAAGGGTTCCTTGTACGTACTACTACGGAATTCTTAAAATACACTAATGTCAATCAAGTAAGTTAGTGTAAGAACTCAGCAAATACTTGATTTTGACATATTACTAATAAAAATTAAGCAGGCGCCAAAAACTCTTCAATCGTTTATTTAATTACTAGCTGATGCTAGCGACTTCGTCTGCTAGGATTCTTATAAATGTCACTAGGGGGAGAAATTTTCAAAATTCCTGAAACACGCAATACTTTAGTTTTAACCGACAGTACAAATACTGATTTTCATTGATAAGTAGGTATAACTTGAAAATGCTGAATAGCTTCACTCGCGTGAATTTCAGTTTTTCAAAAAGCTCGAGATAATCGTAGATTTTTCCAGGATAAAAAGTAGTCTAAGTGTTATTCCAGGGTATAATGTATCTCCAATCCAAATTTCAGCCAAATCGGTTCAGTAGTTCCGGCGTTAAGGAGTAACAAACATACACACATACACACATACATACATACAGTACTGTACATACATGATACACATAAACTTTCGCCTTTATAATATTAGTGTGATTTAAAAAGCAAATAAAGTATTAGGTATTTACTTATTTCCGTTCGTGGCTTATAATGCATATTCTGTATAGCATAATACATATTATTCTGTGACACATAATATGTGTCACAGAATATGTATTTTATTCAGAAACTATTTTTTTAAATATAAGCCAAGCTGAACCATGACTAACATTCCCTTTTACCCTTCTTAAGCTTAGCTTGTGTTAGGAGTAGATACGGCAATAGTGCAACGAGTGGGCTTTGAACTGTCGACCTTTCAATTCTCAGTGTACTTCCGATAATCGTTGAGCTATTGAGGCTTAAAAGGGTCGGTAGGTACAGGGCCGGATTATCCATAAGGCGGATTAGGCAACTGCCTAGGGGCCCACGGGGGCCCCATGAGCGCCTACTCGATGGTGGCCGTAGTCGATGCGGGCCACGCAATAAGAAAAAAAAGCTTCATCTAACAATTTTTTTTTTTGAGAAAATTCTCAATGGAGGAAGTATATACAAATGTAAAAAGCAAAGGAGCCCCGAGAATTGCATTGCCTAGGGGCCCCAATAGGGTTAATCCGGCCCTAGGTAGGTAACTAGATAATATGTATTATGTTTCAAAATGATTAACTGGGTGAGAAGTACTAATTTATACGTACAATCAAAATGTCCTAGTTGCCTCACCAATAGCATTAACACACAAAACATTCTCTTGATTGTTCATTATATTATTATTTAAATGAAACAATAGCTAATTGTTCACAAAGTATAAACTCATAATAGCTGCAGGGAGTCATTAGCAGTGCTGGTTACATTTTTATAGGTCGGTTAGAAACCAGATTCATTTATACAATAATTTACCAAAATGAGAAAATTTTAACGACTTTTACCTACACTAATGGGGTGTAAGTGGCCCATGGGGTGTAAGTGGCCCATGGGGTGTAAGTGGCCCAAATTCCACCTATGTGGCCAAAGTCAACCTAACCTGCGCGCGGTGCACCCTGCCAGTATGCTAACGAGGCCCTGACGCTCTCAGTCCCCTTTACGGGTCGTTGTGCCTGATACCATACAACGTAATCTGGATGGTATTACCGCTTTGTGGTAGGATTCTACCCCGAATCCGCCTGGCTAGCGACCACACTTCAGCCGTAATCTGCCGCAAAGCATCTGTGTGGTCCGGTAGCGAGCTGAAGAGCCAGCCCCCTTCCTCAAAAGCCGGCAACGCATTAGTGGTTCCTCAGGTGCTGCTAATGTTCATGGGCAGCGGTAATCACTTAACATCAGGTGACCCGCTTGCTTGGTTGCCCGCTATTCCTATTAAAAAAAAACACTAGAATGTACAGAGATAATAGTTTTGTCGTTCAATCGTACAGAAATGTTTAATGTCCGCCCGACCGAATTATGGCCATTATGCCACAATGGTAGCCAACTGGCAGGAGATATTATGATGCACAACTATGTAATCAAACACAGGTTGCGACCTCCCTGGCGCAGTGGTGAACGCTGTGGTCTTATAAGTGAGAGGTCCTGGGTTCGATTCCCGGCAGGTGCAATTTGGGATTTTATAATTTCTAAATTATCTCTGGTCTGGTCTGATGGGAGGCTGTAGTTGTGGCTGGTTACACCCTACCGGCAAAGCCGTGCCGCCAAGCGATTTAGCGTTCCGGTACGATGCCGTGTAGAAACCGATCAGGGGTATACATACCTCTTCCAAGCCCGCTTCCATCTTAGACTGCATCATCACTTACCTACCATCAGGTGAGATTGCAGTCAAGGGCTAACTTGTAGTTGAATAAAAAAAGGTTCACTTTCTCCTCGCTCTTATCTAAGTCCGATGGGACAGCAATCCAACACGACCGTGAAGAGATCAGGCGCAGTCACGGCAGTCAGGATCGATGGCTTTACGTGCTCTCCGAAGCACGGGGTGTATTTATAGCACCGCCAAATTCCCAACTCTCTGATGCTAAGTACCTACCTACTGAGAATTTGATGAGTGATCAACCCAATTTCTCCCGACTAATTTCGGAATTTGAACCCGTGACCAATATTTAACTGCATTGCATGTTGCATATTAATTATGTATAGCTATGAAGGTTCAAAAAAGTTGATTTTGCCATTCATCGTGATTTTACAATTTGCCATAAACTTACTAATCTATATATCTATATCTATCTATTATCTTCTATATCTATCTATATACATATAATAAAATCGTAGACTTGCCGTATCTGTACATTGAAGATTTTTGCAAAATAATAACTGGGGGATGTTAGGGATAAGTAATAGAACGTAAAAAAGCTATTTTTTAATTTTTTGTCTGTTTGTCTGTATGTTTGTGCGCGCATCACGCAAAAACTACTGAATGGATTGAAACGAAACTTGGTACGATTTAAGTTCATACTACGGAGTAACATATAGGATATTTTTTATCCCGAAATTCAGCACGGTTCCCTAGGGAGAGGGGATGAAAGTCAAAACGTGTACTTAGCTGTAATTCCATTTATTCTTTTTTTGTTAGAAAGTAGATAGTTTAAAGATTACCGACTAATCTCTACGAGGCTGGATCGATTTTGATGAGACTTTCACTGGCGGATGTTTACATTTTTATCTACTTAAACATCCGCCAGTGAAATTTTAACAATATTTAGCATGATATGAGGTCAAAGGAGCTTAGGAAAAACAAAATGATTTCTACGGAATTTTTAAAAACCAATATATATCCACGCGAACGAAGTCGCGGGTGTCCGCTTGTATTATAATAATTTCATACTACTATGTGTTATTTATTCACTTGAGTAAATATATTTAAATTATGTATATTACATAATATATTATCAGTGGCGGGGCAAGGCCTAAATTTTATGTGGGCAAGATATATTTTGCGAGGCCCTCTGCCCGCACAAGAAGATTACATAAAATAAAAAAAGGGGCGCGAGGCCCTCCGGACTGCGAGGCCGTGGGCCTGGGCCCACGTCGCCCACGCCTTCCGCCGCCTCTGTATATTATGTAAATGTCTTAAATGAAAAAGGATTTCCCATATTTTAGCTTTTATAAACTTGTTAGTCTAGTTAGTTCTGTTTTTTCCGTTTTTAGGGTTCCGTACTCAAAAGCGGAAAGCCCAGTGGTTAAGACTTCGACCTCACTTTCGGAGGAGCCGAGTTCGATGCCCGGCACGCACCTCAGCTTTTCGGAGTTATGTCCATTTTAGGACTAGGCGAACAGTGAGCGGCTGACATACTCTGCAGCGGCGTATCGGTTGTTATGCGACACCTTTGTCGTGTAGAATGTTAGTACAAGCTATTTGATTGTATACGCCACCTTTGGCATGTAAACAATGATACGCGACACCTGTTTCGAACAATTGTTACGCCGAACTGTTACGCAGTGACCCATCTCAAGCGCTCCAAGCGCGCCGTCCACATTGAGCGTAACAAGTTCGCGGTAATGTTACGCAGTTCGGTTCGGTGAAATGTTCAAGTTTGGACGCACCATAAAATGTAACCTAGATGTAACTAACAACTTAATGATGTATACATGACACCTTTGACATGTAAACAACAATTCGCGCATAGCTCTGGATCTCTCATAGTAATTTTGGAGGCATTTGGAAGCCGCTCACTGAACTCACTGAATAAGTTGGCGAGCGAAACGCCGCAAACTGCGAATATTATGCGCTGTTTGAACACTCCATTTAAAAACTATAGAGAGGCTAACTGGAAGCTAACAGTTCGCCTAATGATCACTTACTTTAACGGTGAAATAAAAGATCGTTAGAGGAAACCTGCATGCCTGAGAGTTCTCCATAATTTTCTTAAAGGCGTGTGAAGTCTACCAACCTGCACTTGGCCATGGCCTAAACCCTTCTCATCCTGAGAGGCGACCTGTGTATAGTAGGCCGGTAATAGGTTGATAATGATTTACCCAAAGAGTGCCAAACGGGCACCTGTTACTAATACCAAGCTTTAGTTGTCTGTCCGTACGTCCGTCTGGTCTGCTCATGGTCGCTGACAATGGGCCTCATAAGAAGGCTCAGGGTCACTCAGCGGGCGATGGAGAGAGCTATGCTCGGAGTATCCCTGCGGGATCAAATCAGACATGAGGAGATCCGCAGGAGAACCAGAGTTACCGACATAGCTCATCAAGTCGCGAAGCTGAAGTGGCAATGGGCGGGGCACATTGCTCGAAGAACCGATGGACGTTGGGGTCCCAAGGTGCTTGAATGGCGACCTCGCACCAGTAAACGAAGCGCAGGTAGACCCCCCACTCGTTGGACAGACGATCTCAAGCGAGTCGCTGGCAGCCGCTGGAGTCAGGCGGCACAAGATCGTGTGCTGTGGCGATCCTTGCAAGAGACCTATGTCCAGCAGTGGACGTCTGTTGGACACACCAACAAATCGTTCAATGTATGGATCGGTCAATCATTCTACTACAGTTCATTGTTCGGTCGCATTAGCTCTCTTACCTCGAACCTGCCGTATCGACCGGACGTTTTTTTTGTAATTCGCTTCACTAATAAATGCAGTTTGTGTGCCGCATAAAGTGACATTATTTCTCTTCCCCATCGGAGCACCAGAACCAGACAGTCTCCTACATCCTTTTTGGTCCTTCGGGAGTGATCAAAGTGCTACGCAAGAAGGGTTTTCAAGATCGACACGCGGCCAGGCCACACATACGTGAGGTAACAATTGCAGCAAAATCCTGTTGGAGCGCAAATCAAAGTGGATCGCTTGCGGAGAGACGTCGATCCACGAAGAAAAACGCCGTCAAATACGCGATTGCAGCAAAATTTCGAGGTCGAGCATATAAAATTACCAATATGGCGCATTGGTACGAGATGCATTTATTTTCTCATCGCCATTAATCATTCCTTCAGTACATTCGCAAGACCGTGGAGCCAGAACGTCGGCAAACTTCGGCAAACTTCGTATAGGTATCATCGAGTCATCGCCAATGGTGACCAACAAAAAAGGCAGTGCTGTGAACCCCGAAGTTACAGCTCAGCGAGTAAAATCGACGCGGTGTGTGGAACGCGGGCGCAAGCCAATAGGAGGGACGCATTCCGGAGCGCGCGACAGAAGTCGGGCCACGCCGAGCGCCGTGATTGGCTGAGAGGTCACGACGAGCATTCACTCACTACGCATTCACTCATTGGGGACGCCATTGGGGGGTGTTACACTATCAGTATTATCACGCGATCCGCGATACGCGATCCAATTATTGATGGTTTGGCCGCTTTTTTGCGTCAATACTGATGGATTTCCGGATGGTCTTGAAATCCGCGATCCGTGGATCGTGATACGGTATTGATAGTGTGACAGGCCCCATTCACCATTTTTTGGTGCAATTGGGGCCTGTCACACTATCAATACCGTATCGCGATCCACGGATCGCGGATTTCAAGACCATCCGGAAATCCATCAGTATTAACGAAAAAAAGCGGCCAAACCATCAATAATTGGATCGTGTATCGCGGATCGCGTGATAATACTGATAGTCTAACACCCCCCATTGACATTCTGATATTTCGTATTGTGCAACTATTGAAACACGCCATTGTTGTGAAACTTTTAGTAGACAATATTGTAATCGTTGTGTTTATTCGTGTTTTATGTTCATTGTGTTTAAGATTACGGTTAATCGTACGCGTGCCTAACTAAATAATTTTATAAGCTTGTTTTTGGTATTCATCTCAAGTTAACGTAATGGCAGAAAGTGAACAAAAGCTAAAGCAGCTTAGAGCTGCACGAGGTTATACAAAATCATCCATCACGCGACTGTATTTATTTGTGTCCAACGAACAGGATGTTAAACTCGTAAACATTTTCAACCTGCAAACCAAACAAGCTAGGATTGTAGAGTTATTTAAAGAATACGAGTCGTATTGCAAACAAATCTTGGCATTAGATGATGACGACCAACGTGAAGACGTCTTGGATGTGGAGGCAAAGTACTTTCACATTCTAACCGTGCTAAACGAGGCAATCAAGCGTAAATCGACGCCTGCGGCGGAGGCAAATGCCTACAAAGCAAAATTGCCGAAAATTGACATAAAACCCTTTAGCGGTAAGTACGCGGACTACACACCCTTTATTAACCTATTCACTGCTATAATTCACAATGATAGGTCGATTGATAAGGTGCAAAAGCTATACTATCTTAGGTCCTTTTTAGTAGACGAACCGTTTGACACAATAAAAAACTTGCCCCTCGTAGCAGAGAGCTACGACGAGGCGCTCAGACTCCTCAATGGAAGATATAATCATAGGTTTAAAATTATTAATGAACATATTAATTCCTTGCTTGATATGAATATTATGGTAAAATCAAACCCCGTCAATCTCAGGGACTTTGTTTCAAAAGTTAAACAATGTTTATCAGCCTTAAAAAATCTCAATGTAGAGACGGAGACGTGGGATCCTATCATTTTATCAATTTTATATCGAAAATTAGATATCTACACATCCCGGGCTTACCAATTTGAGCGAAGCGATGAAGAGGAACCAACGGTGGCTGATTTCCTGACATTTCTGGAAAAGAGGGCCTTGGCATTAGAGAATGTGGAACCTTCAACCTCGGGCAAGGCTCGTAAGGCAGCAGTAAACATCACCACCAAACCAAGCATCAGCTCCTGTTTGCACTGTAAGTCTGACCATAAATTATTTAATTGTAGTAAATTTAAGATCTTACCATATAATGAAAAGATAAAGTTTTGTAAGGATAATAGCCTATGCAATGTTTGTTTAAATAAGCACCCGGGCAAGTGTAAATTTCATTTCCGCTGCAAAGTCTGCAAGGACCCAGGGCACAACACCGTGTTACATAATAATACAGCCTCAGAGCTGCCGGTGTCATTGATGTCAAATGTTAGTTCGGACCGAGTATTATTACCTACAGTCAAGGTAAAGTTATATGCGCAAAATGGCAGAGAAGTACATCTGAAGGCAATCTTGGATTCTGCCTCGCAGATATCCATTGTAACTAGTAAAGTTATAGAAATCTTAGGAATAAATCCTAAGCGAGACAACACCAATATAGTAGGGATCGGCAATTCTAAGAATGCTGCAAATTATTCTGTCCCCCTCGAAGTGTTTTCACTAGTCACACCTTATAGGGTGACCATAAACTGTCATGTGCTAAACAAAATCACATGCAATATTCCTCAATATAAAATAGACGCTTCGTCTATTACAATTCCTCCCGATGTGGAGCTAGCTGATGTGGACTATAATATCCCATCAGAAATAAATATGCTGATCGGTGCTGACATATTTTTCCAGGTGCTGACACCAGAGCCACTAGCATCTTTGCAGCAACAAGCTCTGCAATCTGCTGAGAGCCAGCATCTGCAACCCCGCTTCATAAGTACAAGGTTTGGCCATGTAATAGCTGGCATTTTACCACCGCAATCTATTTCTAACAAAAATAAAGTTGCACTCTGTGCAATTAGTAATTCAAGCATCGATGAAACTTTGAAAAAATTTTGGGCTACTGAAACAATACCAGAAACTTTCAGCGAAAATATCCCAGAGCATGAATTATGTGAAAATATTTTTAAACAAACAACCTTACATGAAAATAATAAATTTCAGGTTGATTTACCATTGAAGTTGCCCTTGAGTCAAGTTAAAGATACTCTAGGTAACTCATTTGATTTTGCATTATATAGGTTTTTAAACCTCGAAAAGAAATTGCATAAAAATATCAATTTATTGTCAGAATATGATAAATTTATTAATGAATATATTTCATTAGGGCATGGTCACTATGTTGATTTCAATTCATTAGATTTCAAGAATGACCCTATATATTTTATGCCACATCATGCAGTATATAATGAGACTAGTAAGAGCACCCGGTTGCGCGTGGTGTACGATTGTTCATTGCTTACAGATAGGAAAGTCTCTCTAAATAACCTTTTGCTTAATGGGCTTCCTGTACAAAAGGATTTATTTGATATTATGCTTTTATTCCGTTTTGGTGAATATACATTTTCAACTGATATCCGCCGCATGTTTAGATGTGTCAATGTTAATCCCAAGCATGCTAGCTTGCAAAATATTTTATGGCGGAGCAATGTTAATGAAAAAATTAAGTGCATACAGTTAGATACGGTTACATATGGGCAAAAAAGCTCAGGTTTTTTAGCGACTCGCTGTTTGCATGAGCTCGCTACCAAATATAAAGAAAATTTCCCTTTAGCCGCCTACATCTTGGATAATTGCACATCTATAGATGATGCATGTTATTCACATCCAGATATAAATATTATGTTAGAGGCAAAAAAGCAATTATGTGAATTGCTAAGTAAGGGTGGCTTTAACACGCATAAATGGGCATCAAATTATCAGCAGATTTTAGATGGTATCCCTCCAAATGAACAACATTTTGATGATTTTGACCTTCAAAAGAATAATCTATACATGAAAACGCTAGGGCTGACGCTTAACGTTAGCAAGGATAGTTTTGTTTTATCTTGTCCGGAAGCTTTTGAGATTGAAGATCCTACTAAAAGACAAATATTAAGCTATATTTCGAAATTTTTTGATCCATTAGGTTTCATATCACCGGTTATAGTTAGGGCTAAAGCGTTCATGCAAAAATTGTGGTCAGAAAAAATAGGCTGGGATGAAGTGCCATCAAAAGATTTAATAGCGAAATGGAAAGGCTTTGCAGAAAGTTTATCTAAGATGCAACCCCTATATATTAATAGAAATATAAGTATTCCAAAAAATGCTAAGGCGGTACAGCTCATCGGGTTCTCTGATGCTTCAAGTTCCGTGGGCTATGGATGCTGTGTGTATCTACGGGTGGTCGATGAATCAGGTAAGGGCTCATTATCTCTACTCTGCTCTAAGTCGCGAATTAACCCCCGCAGCGAGCAAGCACTCAGCATACCACGCTTGGAGTTAAATGCCATGCTGCTACTTACAAGGCTTATAAATAGAGTCTATCAAACGTTAAGCCTGAAAATAAAAATAGAGGATGTTTACTTATATTCAGATTCGCAAATTTCACTTGCATGGATAGCAACCGATCCCATGAAACTCCAAGCATATGTGGCTAATCGGGTTAAGTTAATTCGTGAACAAACCACTCAGTGGCACTGGCTGTATGTAGCCAGCGATGAAAACCCTGCTGACTGTGTTAGCAGAGGAGCGGACCCTGAGCAGCTGAGACAGTGCAATCTGTGGTGGCAAGGGCCATCATTTCGAGCGGACGGTAAGTACAAGTTTGAACAAAATAAACCTGCCTTAAAGGTTCAGGAAAACTTGCCTGAAATGAAGAAAAGTATTCCGCACTCTGATGCCAAGGTAACCTTAATTACTAAATCAGAAAATGAGTTTTTTCAATTTCTTGATAGGGTTTCTGATATAAATAAAATGACGCGGGTTATGGCTTATATCATCCGTTTTTGCAATAATTTAAAAAATAAAAATTCGCGAAAGTCAGGCACCACGTTGTCTCCCCTTGAGTTAAAAAATGCTTTACATAGAATAATAAAGCATGAACAAGGCATTCATTTCAAGCAGGAAATTAATGATTTAAATTCAAATGAACATAAAATAAAAGGTAATTTAAAACCTTTACATCCTTTCATTGATAAGGAAGGTATGATAAGAGTAGGTGGTAGGATAGAAAATGCAAATGTTTCGTTTTCGCAAAGGCATCCTATTATATTACCCAAACTCTCTAGAATCACCGAGTTAATCATACATAGCGAACATATTAGATTGTTACATGCAGGAGCTAAATTATTATTAGCTAGTTTAAATCAGAAATACTGGCTAGTAAACGGCCATAGACATGTCAAAAAGATTGTTTATAAGTGTTTGACTTGTTTCAGAATGAAGGCTCAATGTGCAAAACAGCTGATGGGTTCATTGCCCTCTCAAAGAGTAACAGCATGCAGACCTTTTCAAAAAATAGGTATCGATTTCGCAGGGCCTATACAAGTTAAAAATTCACGTATACGACGTGCTGTCTATACAAAGGGATATGTATGTGTTTTCGTCTGTTTTGTGACAAAAGCTATACACCTTGAGCTTTCTTCTGATTTAAGCACTGATGGTTTCATTTCTTGCCTAAAAAGGTTCAATGCAAGGCGGTCCACGCCCACAGAGATTTTGTGATAATGCGGGTTGCTTTAAGAAGGCAAGCAAGGAATTAGAATCTTTGTACAAATTACACAGCTCACAAGAACATCAAACACTGGTGCAAGAGTATGCAGCTCAACAAGGTATAACCTTTCATTTTGTCCCGAGCTACTCACCGGTTTTTGCTGGTCTTGCCGAAGCAGGTGTCAAGAGTATGAAATATCACTTAAAGCGTATCATACAGAACTATGTATTAACGTATGAACAGATCAATACAGTGTTGTGTCAGATAGAAGCTGTTTTAAACTCACGACCATTGTTACCGGTTACCGCTGATGATGTAAATGATTTTAGTTATCTGACACCAGGCCATTTCTTGGTAGGCACTGCTTTAACATCCTTTCCAGAAGAAGATGTACAATCAATTCCTATCAATAGGTTAAAATATTGGGACATCTGTAGTAAAGTAAGAGGCCATTTTTGGAATATATGGCACAAGTATTATTTAAATATTTTGCAATCACGACCTAAGTGGCGTGACGATGTACCTAATGTTAAGGTAGGATCTTTAGTTATAATGCGAGAACCTAATTCGCCTCCCCTAACATGGCCCATGGCCAGGGTTATAAAAGTGTACCCGGGGCAAGATCAAAAGGTTCGTGTTGTTGATATAATAACACCTAGTAAAAAAGTTTATAAAAGGTCCCTATCTGGTATCTCGGTACTACCTTTAGAATAAGTTTTGTTCTTTTTAGATTACATTTTTTGTTCCTTTTAGAATAAGTTTTCAGTTATGTTCTTTTAGAATAAGTTGCGGTTGATCTATTAGAATAAATTCATAATAAGTCTAAATTTGTTCTTATTATATTTAAAAGGTTGTAGAACTAAGTATTGTGGCACATTTGTATGAATTGCATTCATAAATATGTAATTTGTAATTAGTAAAATTGTCTTTATTGTTAAAGTTTGTCCTTGTAATTAGTAAAAAGTCATATCAAGGTATATAATTAGAAAAGAAAATATCTTGTATTGTTGAATAATATTAAGAATATTTATCAAATTTCGCCTGTGGACCTTAGGTACAGCGCCTTTTTATTATTTCTTGTAGTAATAATACTAAGATACACTATTGGTTTATGTAGGCATATAAACTTTGTATAACCTTTTGAAGAGTCGTTGCAAAATAAATTTCTTATTGGATTATTATTAAAAGGAAATATAAATAAAACAAGTTAATTAATATTATATAAAGTTGAATTTATTATGTTTATCTCAGTAATGTAAAGTAAGGTGTAACCTGTAAACCAAGATGCTGTGAGCTAATTTAACTTTCAATTTAATAACCTATCTCAAAGGCATCTCCGCCGCCCCCAGCATGTTGGACACACCAACAAATCGTTCAATGTATGGATCGGTCAATCATTCTACTACAGTTCATTGTTCGGTCGCATTAGAATAGAATAGAATAGAAAAGTTTTTTATTCAAATAAACTTTTACAAGTGCTTTTGAATAGTCAGATGAATCTACCACTGGTTCGGAATGCCGTTCCAACCGAGAAGAACCAGCAAGAAACTCGGCGGTTGCTCTTTTCCAAATTTACAATATCAATATAACAATTTTATGGTAAGTACATGATTGAATTGCCGTCTCGCGCATTGCTGGAACGAGTCAAATCCACGCCTTTTTATCATTTATATAAGTAATCATAATTTTATTCAGATAAACTTTCGGAAGCGTTTACGAATCGACAAATGAATCTACCACAGGTTCGGAATGGTGCTTACAATTCTACACATGTGAAGAAGGGCAGACAAAAGTAGCCCCATTTCCGACGGTGGCACCCGTTCACGAGCATGACGCATGATCCAGCCATTGCTTCGCTCAACCATATTCGAGGGAACGTAACAACCCGCACCACACGACACCACCACAGAAATGTTTAAAGAGAGCGTGACATACTTAGGCTACCCATGATCAAAGCATCGAATTGAACACCAATAATCAAATACTCGGTTTACTCGGTTTAAGACATTGAGAAATTGCTCCATGCTTTTTTATCATTTATATAATCTTCAATTGTATAACTTCATTAGCTCTCTTACCTCGAACCTGCCGTATCGACCGGACGTTTTTTGTAATTCGCTTCACTAATAAATGCAGTTTGTGTGCCGCATAAAGTGACATTATTTCTCTTCCCCATCGGAGCACCAGAACCAGACAGTCTCCTACAGACGTCTATTGGTTGAGACGATGACGTCCGTCTGTACCGGAGCTCTTTGGTGGTGGTTTGGTGGTGGTTATGAATCCACTTTGGTGGTTATGATTTATGAATCGAATCTGCAGAACTTTAATAAGTAAAACGCGCCGTTGCACACCAAAAACCGCTAGCTTTCGAAACGTTTTCGGACTAGTTTCGCCTTATTGATATTCCTGGCTAAAGAAATCTCGCCGCGCCGTTTCCGCTAGAACTGGTAGAATTCACGGCTATCACGTGTTAGTGAACATTTACCACATGCCACGGAAATACCTACTTAGCACCATGCTAAGAACCGTCTATTCCTGCACGCCTTGACCCAAATCTACGTAGATTATTGGCACATTCAATTCAAATTTATACATAGTAAGTAGGTTAACAAATTATTAAAGCGGTGATAGCCTAGTGGTTAAGACTTCGGCTTCCGTTTCGGGGAGACCGAGTTGGAGTTCGATCCCCGGTACGCACCTCTAACTTTTTGGAGTTACCTATGTGCGTTTTAAGCAATTAAATATGACATTAACGATGATGACATTGTGAGGAAACCTGCACGCTTGAAAGTTATCCATAATGTTATCAAAGGCATATGATCCAATACGCATTTGCTAGCGTGATGCTAGTCTACGGCCTAAACCATGTTACCAAAGGCGTGTGAAGTCTAGCAATTCGCACTTGGCGAGCGTGGTGGACTAAACCCTTCTCATTCTGAGAGAAGACACGTGCCCTGTAATGGGTCGGTAATGGGTTGATAATGATGAAAATGATGATGACCCTCCTCGGCTTCGCACGGGTAGCAGATAATGATGATGATGATAGTGATGCGTTCTTAAACCGAAGCAACCAAGGGCGACATTGCGGCATGCTACCTATGGTTAATGGATTGATGATGATCATGTTAAAGGTCTGTAATGACAAGTATAAATTAAAAATTTAAACACCCCCGACATTCGCCATTTTGTGGCGTCGGCCATCTGGGATTTGCATAATGCTATTCTACTAGTCAAACCCTTTCATGAACCCATATTATGGGAGTTGTAAAAAAATATGTAATCCGCCATTTTGTAGCGGCGGCCATCTTGGATCGATTTTCATCAAACATAGCTAACAACACTCTCGACTAATTCACCTTTCAAACAAAAAAAAAACCGCATTCAAATCGGTTCACCCGTTTGAGCGCTACTGCAGGGGAACAGACACACACACACACGCACACACAGACACGTCAAACTTATAACACCCCGTCGTTTTTGCGTCGGGGTTTAAAAATAGGAAAGGTGAAAAAATAAGTTTTTATTAATTTGTTATGTGCCAGCCCTTAAGGTCTAATCAACAAATATAAAGGTTGCCAACGTAGCATTCTGCAAGCTGATACTTGTCGCGTCGACAAACACGTATGCTGATGTCACCGGCGCAATTCCCGAAGACTAGGTATATCTAGTCTTCCCACCTTATTCCTTACCTAATATCGGGCAGGATCACACGCTTTAGGTTAGCTTTATGCGATTTGGTTTCTAACATCGAGTTCATAAGTATTTAAATGTAAGATCTACATTAATATTAATTTTAAGAACATCCGGGTTTACTTCTGTGTCCTCCGCCTGTGACCTTCATCCTACTATAATATTATAAATGTGAAAGTGTAGATGTTTGGATGTTTGTTACTCAATCACGCTAAAACTACTAGATGGATTTGACTGAAATTTTGAATGGAGATAGATAATACCCTGACTTAACACATAGGTTACTTTATATCCTGGAAAAACTCACAGTTCCCGCCGGATTTTGAAAAATCCCAAATCTACAGCTACAGCTATAGGTAGATCACTATAGCAAACTACCTTGAAAGTAAGCAGGTATAAAGGTTGGAAAAGGGAGCGGGAACGGGAACCAGAAATCCACGACTCCCTCACGATTTGTGAAAAACCGAAATTCACGCGGGCGAAGCCGCGGGCAAAAGCTAGTAGTAAATTATACAATGAGTTTAATAAATATTTTTATTTTAGTGATTTAGAGAAAAGACGTAGATCGCAGAAAAAGCCCTGGCTATAATTATACGTACCTAACATCAGAGAGTTTCAGATAGGAATATCGAAGCTTCCATGTCGTTTGTCTGCAATCTCAGTGTGGTGATCGACTGAATTTAGGGTATAAAATGCATTTTAGCCAATACCTAGAGAGAGTGCCTGTTAATCATAGGTGATTGCGATTGTCACACTGTATCAATCACAATAGACACCCCCTGATTGCCAACACCCGCTGATAACTATAATATTTTGATTTTTACCACATCACTGATATATAAGTGATATATAATATTATGAAAGTAAAATATCTATTTCATACAATTCTACACTGATTCCTAAAAAGTTACAATGATAATTTTTATGATAACGTATCAGCACCTGCGAGTTATCTATAACGATAGTCGAGATCCCATAGTCCCAATAGTCAATAATGCAAATCAAGTTAGTAAAGCCCTTCCCAGAGCCTTACCTTACGGGCCTATGGAATTCACACTTCCTTTTTTTCTCGTCTGCAATGTAAAGTCAAGGCCGTTTATACATGCACTCTGCAATTATAGTAGGTACTTACTTTCACCACCTCTATTTATCTTCCATAAATTTAAATTCCCTATTGATATAACTTAATGCATTGTTATAAAGGCCATTTTTCGATTAAACAATTGATAATGACCGCAAATTAAATTGTTGTAAAGAACCAAACATGACAACAAACTTAGTCGGTCGCGTGCGTTGCCAGTCGTTGCCTGTGTTTCGAATTTAAAAAAAAAGATACGCGCGAGCGATAAGTTAAAAAAAAACAACATGAATGTGATTTCACTAACCGTTTGGATTCTGGAAAGCAATTGTTTCATAGTTTACAGTATTATGATAGTGTGTTTCATAGCGTTTACAATGTTCCACAAGAATAGATTGGAGGCTAATCAAAATAGAATTGGCGCGAGGAAGAAATTCGCGATCCACGATAGCAGAGGTTAGTGACTTTTTACTTTACTTTTTTAAAGAAAGATCGACGCAGTCAATAAATATCTAATACGATATTCTTGATCCTTTAACAGTAACTGATAAAACTAATATTTATCTTATTTATTTAGGTACTAATTTTTGCCCGCGGCTTCGCCCGCGTGAATTTCGATTTTTCACAAATCCTGAGGCAATAGTGGATATCTGGTTTCCGTTTTTGCTCCCTTTTCCAACCTTTATACCTACTTTCAAGGAAGTTTGCTATAGTAATCTACCTATAGCTGTAGATATAGATTTTGGGTTTTTCAAAATCCCGCGGGAACTGTGGATTTTTCCAGGATAAAAAGTAGCCTATGTTTTAAGTCAGGGCATAATCAGCTATCTTCATTCAAAATTTCAGCAAAATCGGTTCAGTAGTTGCGACGTTATAGAGTAACAAACATCCAAACATCTAAACATCCAAACATCCACACTTTCACATTAATAATATTAGTAGGATAAATAATAGGTAGTTGATATTCTTAAGTAGGTAGGTTTGATACTCTTGCTGCAACTTGCATTTTAGCCAATGGTGTGAAACGGGGTAATTCTAAAAACGAAAAAAAAAACCATTCAAATCGGTTCATATTTGACGGAGTCACGTTGACACAACGCCAAAGAAGAAAACGGCTAAGTGAGAACTTCCTCCTTTTTTTTAATTCAGTTAATTAGGATGCTATCACCATCTGAATGAAAAATTTTGACGAGTATAGTCGCAAGTACAGTGAGTGGCATATTAATTGTTATTATGTACGTATTCAAATAAATCTATAGTAACAAATAATGCTAAAGTCAGTGTAAGTACTTACATATGTAGATCAAAATTCAAAGTGATGAAAGATCAAAGCTAAGATTTAATTATTCAACTAAGTATAATTGATAAAAACTTTTGTAAGTTAATTCCATGACTTACATGCAATGTATCTATACAAAGAATCGCAAAATTCGTGAGAAAATGAAAATCTTAAAGAAAAGTCAACGTACCTACACGTTCTTAACCTCTAACGCAAAAAGGAAATATCCAATATTTCCAAAGAGATCGACTTGTCGATAAGTGCATTTATTACGCCCAAATTTTTCATAACTCTAGAATATTTTCTTTTCGAACAGTAACATTTTTAACCGACTTCATTTCTTTTGACTTCATTTTATTGTGCTTACCTAAAACCGTTCATAATAGTATTTTAATTGCTCATGTGCAACTAATTAAAATAATGATAAAAATACACCGGTAAAACACATAAAGTAAGTATCGCTAGTAATTTAATTTTCTAATTATCTCGGTTCTAAGAACCTTCAACCTGTTTCTGAATATATTATTAGAAATGAGGTGTCGACTTGTAACCTTCGAAATTCATAGATTTTATTTGGGACGTGAAAAAAGTCCATGCTTACAAAAAGATTTCAAAAAAAAAAAAATTTTTTTCGCAAAACTTTTCACCTACCCCGAACCTCGGACGTGTTTGAAACTAGTCGGGCACACACCGACAAAAACAGAATGGAGTAGGTACCTATTTACTGAAAGTGGTTTTCTGATTTTCTTCTTCCAAAAACGTTTCCTTACCAAAGGGAGAACTTTTCTTTCCCGATTAGGTAAGTAGGTACTTACTGTGTGCTTAGTCTAAAGCGGAGCACTCGAAAACGAACTCGAAAACTATTGATCGATTTCAGAGTAAAATAGACCTAAAATGGCTTGTATTAAGGTTTGAGTTCGCCAATACATTCAGCATTCGAACAATGCTGAATGTATTGGCGAACTCAAACCTTAATACAAGACATTTTAGGTCTATTTTACTCTGAAATCGATCAATAGTTTTCGAGTTCGTTTTCGAGTGCTCCGCTTTAGACTAAGCACACTGAATACTGACCTACTGAATCGGAAAACTGCGAAATTCCTACATATCCTTTTACTCTAGGATGCAAGCTATTATGATCTATTTCTATCTGTATAATAATATAAATATAAATATTAGATTTATTAAATTTTGTGATCCTCTGGTAAATGATTAATATTCATCGTAATTGCAAAATAACTTTAATAATGCTGATTGCAGTCGGCGGGGTTAGTGACCTTGCGCAATTTAATCCTCGTTTTAGCGCAATTGTTGACTGTAGTTGTAGTATTAGAATTATGAGTGTTTTACTCATACCTTCCTCGTGATACCAATTTGTTTTGCGTGTATGGAATGAGTACAGGAAATATTTTTTTTTTCTATATTATTCTGGTACAAGATATCGACCACCCGCGGTTTCTCTCGCGTATTATTCCGGTACAAGATATCAACCGCCGTATATCGCAGCGATAAAATTTCCCTATCCCGTGGGACTCAAAAAATCCAGCTAATGAAGCTGGATTTTTTGAGTCCTTGTCTACATTATTAAGAGAACCCCTAACTATAGGATCTTGGAAACTAATTTCATCATATTGCAGTATATGCTGTATGACATACTTGGCTGATAGAAACCTATGTATGTATTTGGGCAATTTGGGTTTAGTTACTGACCTTTGTAACTTTAAGCAGTTTTATTTATCAAACTAACAAAAACGGTATGCAGTTATCTTAAGGCGTGAGCACACAGAAGTCGTAATTTGTCATACACTTTAAAGTTTAAATGTTTTCATATTGCAATGAGTGATTCACCTTCACACGGTCACGATGAGAACACACGTACGCGCGCGTTCGTTTGATGTGTTTTCGTAGCGGTTCCGCACCGCTTCGCAACGCTCTCGTCGCTAGTGAATGAGAACTTCGCTTCGCTCTGTCGTTTACAGTGAACCGTAGTATGAATAGACGCGGTAGCGGCGCGGCGTGAGCTGAGCGAAAACCGTTTCGCTTCGCTCCCAATGGGGCCTTCGCTTAATTCGTGTCTGCTCAAGCCTTAGGTTAAGTCGCTCTTCTTAAACATTTCGGAACAGAATCGTCGTCAGAATCCTAGAGTCAAGAGTAACTCTTGACTCTAGGATTCTGACGACGATTCTGTTCCGTTGTCAAAATAGTGACCTACAAGAAGAAGTCTATGCATATAAATAAACACACACATACCTACACACATCATATCTAGCTAAGCATAACCCGTGCCATCCACACACATCCGCCATTTCTACGTCTCGAATTGTGCGCATAGTCTAGTTATTGACACGTTTTTAAAGAAGTTTTATGCCTCTGTTCTGTCTGTTATCTTTATGTCTGTTGCTTTAGGTCTGTTCAAGCCTTAACAGTAGCTCTTCACAAACATTTCTGATAACGTATCAGAACAAATCCCCAAATAGTACCCATGCCTCATTGATGTTTCAAATGAAATAACTGACTTCAAATTCAACATGAAATGAATTATTAATGTAAGTAAGTAGGTACTTAGGTAGGTATGTAATGTGTTGCGGCCATCGATGTAAATGCTGCGCTGTGCCCCAGAGCACCCTAATAAAATAAAAAAATACTATTTATACTTAACACTTAACATTGTTTTTTGCTGTTTTGTGCAATCACTGAGCCGAAGACTCATGTAACGCTAATTGCTATAATAATGATATGTAAAACGGCAGACCTTGAATGTACCTATAAAAACGTAAAGCAAAGTTTTTACACTCAAAAATTTGTTGCGTCAGGATTTCGAATTAGATTTCTGAGAAAAAGTCAAGGTGTACTTCGTCGTTATCAACCAATCGACGTCCACTGCTGGACATAGGTCTCTTGAAGGGACACATGCCACGGTCTTGTGCCGCTTATGTCCAGCGGCTTCCTGCGACTCGTTTGATGTCGTCGGTCCACCTAGTGGGGGTCTACCAACACTGCGCTTCCCGGTGGGAGGTCGCCACTCCAGCACCTTGGGACCCCAACTTCCATCGGTTCTCCGAACTATGTGCCCCGCCCATTGCCACTTCAGTTTCGCAACCCGCTGAGCTATGTCGGTGACTTTGGTTCTTCTACGGATCTCATTTCTGATTTGATCGCGAAGTTGTACCTTAATATCTGAAAAATGGTAGAGTTCACTTGCCTCCTTGGTCCAGCGGTCAGCATGTTCGACTGCGGACCATGAGGTCCTGAGTTCGATTCCCGGGTCGGACCAAATAAAGCAAATGGAGGCAAAAATACATTCTTGGTTTACATTGTACGCTTGCAAGGTAGGCATTTCCTGCTTTAAAAATTGACGATGTGGCTTTCAATTAACTTTAAAAGTCGTTGGTTGTAGACTGTGTATGCCCTCTTTGTCCCGGGATCTATTTCAAAAACGGCTTGACATGAAAAGCTGTAATTTAAATATAATATTGGTCATATGCATAATCCATATCCAGAACACACAGGTATATCAGAAAATTATTACACTTTTTACATAAAAGTTTCTTTTAGCTAAAACTTTTTATACAATTGTGTTGATAGATGGCACTACCAAATTGAAATTGTGTTAGAATTGTGATCGGCCAGTAATTGGTACGAGTATAAACAAACTTATACTGGCCTTAAGTCGAGTCCGAAGTAGGTACCTACTAGTTTTATTTAAATCCAACCACAAAAAAATTGTGGACTTCTGCATTGTGTTGATAGACAGCGCTAAAACCATAAAGTACGATGTACTTCAGGGGCGTAGCTACCGCCGTATCTGCCGTATCAATTATACGGGGCCCCCAAG
This sequence comes from Melanargia galathea, assembly GCA_920104075.1. NCBI lineage: Eukaryota > Metazoa > Arthropoda > Insecta > Lepidoptera > Nymphalidae > Melanargia > Melanargia galathea. The sequence goes on along the minus strand of OV049869.1, from coordinate 20,423,845 downwards.
CCACGGGGGCCGCCGACGTGCGTAAGCAAAAATTAACAAAAACTTCCCAAATTTTTGTTTATTTCAGAAATGACAAGTCAAAAAAAGCAATTTCGTTTTTTTTCCGCGTAAAAAAGGCCCCCAAACAAATTTTTATACGGGGCCCCGCCAAGGTACCTACGCTACGCCACTGATGTACTTATAGCTAACACCGATTTTAAATTCAATAACACTGTATTTGGACAGTTGGTAGTTGGTACACTGGAACTTCAAGGGACATACTCAGTAACTCAGTAAGTAATAAGTAGTTATGCAATGACCGTCCTATATAACTTTGAACTTTATTTCATTTTATCTGAATATAAATGAATGTGTTAATTAATTGCGTACATTGAAAATGTCACTGTTTTACTCGTTTTACTATCTTATTGTGTCATTGTCACCACTGATTACCTAACGATCTATATATTATCAACTATCCAGGACATTGCGGGGTCATAAGATTGATATACAAATCACGTATACTCTGATATTTAATTCCGTGGAATTCTGACGTTTCTTAAAATACTAGAGATAAAACAGTTCCCACAAGAAAGATAATAAATTCATTTATTCCTCCTAGAATTAAGCCCTCTTTCATTTGATATTTCACTAGCAAAAAAATCAGAAACCTCCCACTTTTTGGATATAGTTTTACTTACAAGTACTTTTAATCGTTTGAGTGTTACGGTGGAACACACACACACACAAACACACAACACACACACACACACACACAGACACGTCAAACTTATAACACCTTTCGTTTTTGCGTCTGGGTTTAAAAATAGGTGATAGCCTGCTGGTTACACTACGTTACCGTTAACGTTAATTATTTTAACGTATGTAACTACTTACTACGTACTTTTATGTTAGAACAATTACTGTTAGTTTCAGAAAAAGAACATCCCGATGACGAAGACGATCCAGATTGGTTGGTGCCTGCCATCCCTGAAAACACACCCCACATACCCTACAAGCCAGTACAGCGGCCCATGGAGGACATCATCCAGAGGTCCCTAGACTACTATGAACTGATGGCCAAGAGACGGACAATCAGGAGCTTCAGCAAGGAGCCTATACCTCAAGAGGTTCTGGACAATATTGTTAAGACTGCAGGTACCAAATGGAAATTATCTCTTTTTAGGATTCCGTACCCAAACGGTAAAACGGGACCCTATTACTAAGACTTCGCTGTACGTCTGTCTGTCTGTCCGTTCGTCCGTCTGTCACCAGGCTGTATCTCATAGACGTTGGGGGCCCAAGGTGCTAGAATGGCGACCTCGCACCGGAAAACGCAGTTGGCAGACCTTCCACTAGGTGGACCGAACGACATCAAAAGAGTCGCAGGGAGACGTTGGATACAGGCGGTACAGGATCGCGGCGTGTGGAAGTCCAGCAGTGGACGTCTATCGGACGTCTATCACCCGTTTGAGCGCTACAGGGGAACAGACAGACAGACACACACACACACACACACACACGCACACACACACACACACACATACACACACACAGACACGTCAAACTTATAACACCCCGTCGTTTTTGCGTCGGGGCTTAAAAAGGAAAGTGGCGCCTAGAGTCGTTATTTTTAATTTCTAGTCAGGCATTACTTATGGCTAAAGTACGATGCCTTTGTTTACTCCAGGTACCGCACCATCGGGAGCTCACACAGAACCCTGGACGTTCGTAGTCGTCCAGGACCCCAGCATGAAGGAGGCCATACGAAGCATAGTGGAAGAAGAGGAGGAACTGAACTACAAACGGAGAATGTCCAGGCAATGGGTGACAGACCTGAAGCCGTTTGCGACTACGTACCAAAAGCCCTACCTCTCTGACGCCCCAGCCCTGATCCTAGTCTTCCGGCAGACGTACTCTTGGAGGGAAGATGGCAAGAAGAGGATGCATTACTACAACGAGATCAGCGTTGCGATTGCCGCTGGTTTCCTATTGGCTGCTATTCAGGTAAAAATCGTGCCCCGATATTATATCAAAACTCTGTAATAATCATTCTGTTTCTTACCCAAAAATGGCACGGTTTTGCCGGTAGGGTTTTACTGTTGACCAGATAAGAAATTATACATTTCCAAATGATCCCTGCGAGAAATTGAACCCGGAACCTTCCATTTATCCATTCATATCATCATTCCAAGACCACAGCGCTCACCACTGCGCCAGGGAGGTCGTCAAAATCACTAAGTACATAGTATAAAACAAAGTCGCTTTCTCTGTCCCTATATCCCTATGTCCCTATGTATGCTTAAATCTTTAAAACTACGCAACGGATTTTGATGCGGTTTAGAGTGATTCAAGAGGAAGGTTTAAGAGTGATTCAAGAGGAAGGTTTATAAGTAGAAAAATTGGACCCGGTAGGTGGCGCTAATAGCAGGCAGGACGACGTCTGCCGGGTCCGCTAGTATAATATAATTTATCTACACCCATGCTTTAAATCCTCTATAAAAGATTCTGAAACAGTTAGCTTATTGCCAACTTTAGAACACCCAATGTTGTAACAACCATTACATCATCCAAACGAGTGATGTAATGAAATTCGGTACAATATTACATCATCCGTTTTTAACCCCGACGCAAATACGACGGGGTGGTAAGTTTGACGTGTCTGTGTGTGTGTGTGTCTATTCCCCCGTAGCGCTTAAACAGGTGCACCGGTTTGAATGCGGAGGTGGTAATGGTGGTGTGGGCGTGGGCGTGGGCGTGGGTTGGGCGTGAGTTGGGTGTGGATGCGGTTGTGGGTGTGTGTGTGTGCGTGTGTGCGTGTGTTGTGTGTGCGTGTGTTGTGTGTGCGTGTGTTGTGTGTGTGTGTTGTGTGTGTGTGTCTGTCTGTTCCCCCGTATCGCTCAAACTGGTTTGAATGCGGGGGTGGGGATGGGGGTGTGGGTGTGGGTGTGTGAGTGTGTGTGTGTGTGTGTGTGTCTGTTTGTCTGTTCCACCGTAGTGCTCAAACGGGTAAACCGATTTGAATGCGTTTTTTTTTTGTTTGAAAGGTGAATTAGTCGGGAGTGTTCTTAGCTATGTTTCATGAAAATTGGACCGCCACAAAATGGCGGATTACATATTTTTTCACAACTCCCTCAATATGGGTATCAAATGAAAGGGCTTGACTAGTAGAATAGCACAATGCAAATTCAACATGGCTTCAACACAAAATGGCGAATGTCGGGGGTTTAGCAGTAAGCTAACTGTTTTAGAATCTTATAGAGGATTCATATTATGGGTGTAGATAAAGTCTTGTATGCAACTGTTTATAATTAGGTATTAAAACACTCATGTGATACTATTATCACATTCGGCTTCGCCTCATGTGATAAACCCACATTCGTGTTTTAATACCCCTTATTACACAACAGTTGCATAAATAACTAATTCATAGCCTCAATATCGCAACGGCCGTCGGACGCGGATCAAAAACCATAAGGTCGACGCGGACGGTTCAAATACCACCCGTTACACTATTGTCATACCCACTCCTAGCAGAAATTTTCACTTAATTGGAGGGGAAAGGGGAATATATTTAGTCATGTTCATCAAGGCTAGTTAATATTCTTAAAAAAAATCCATTTCATTTTCAGTACTGCGGCTTGGTGGCTCTCACGTCCACCCCCCTCAACTGCAACGCACGCCTGCGCGACTTGCTTAGCCGGCCGCTCAACGAGCGTCTGGAATTGCTCCTGCCAGTAGGCCGGCCGAGTGACCACGCCACAGTACCGGACATCAACAGGAAGAGCCTCGATCAGATAAATGCCTGATTTACTTCTAAGTACTGCGGCTTGGTGGCTCTCACGTCCACCCCCTGAACTGCAACGCACGCCTGCGCGAGCTACTGTCCCGACCCCTCTACGAGCGTTTGGAACTGCTGCTGCCGGTAGGCCGGCCGAGTGACCACACCACAGTACCGGACATCAGCAGGAAGAGCTTCGATTGGATCATGATAAACGCCTTATTTACAATTAGACTTCTCAGTACTGCGGCTTGGTGGCTCTCACGTCCACCCCCCTCAACTGCAACGCACGCCTGCGCGACTTGCTTAGCCGGCCGCTCAACGAGCGTCTGGAATTGCTCCTGCCGGTAGGCCGGCCGAGTGACCACGCCACAGTACCGGACATCAACAGAAAGAGCCTCGATCAGATCATGATAAATGCCTGATTTACAAGACTTCTCAGTATTGCGGCTGGATGGCTCTCACGTGCACCCCCCTGAACTGCAACGCACGCCTGCGCGACTTGCTTAGCCGGCCGCTCAACGAGCGTCTGGAATTGCTCCTGCCAGTAGGCCGGCCGAGTGACCACGCCACAGTACCGGACATCAGCAGGAAGAGCCTCGATCAGATCATGATAAATGCCTGATTTACAAGACTTCTCAGTATTGCGGCTGGATGGCTCTCACGTGCACCCCCCTGAACTGCAACGCACGCCTGCGCGACTTGCTTAGCCGGCCGCTCAACGAGCGTCTGGAATTGCTCCTGCCAGTAGGCCGGCCGAGTGACCACGCCACAGTACCGGACATCAGCAGGAAGAGCCTCGATCAGATCATGATAAATGCCTGATTTACAAGACTTCTCAGTATTGCGGCTGGATGGCTCTCACGTGCACCCCCCTGAACTGCAACGCACGCCTGCGCGACTTGCTTAGCCGGCCGCTCAACGAGCGTCTGGAATTGCTCCTGCCAGTAGGCCGGCCGAGTGACCACGCCACAGTACCGGACATCAGCAGGAAGAGCCTCGATCAGATCATGATAAATGCCTGATTTACAAGACTTCTCAGTATTGCGGCTGGATGGCTCTCACGTGCACCCCCCTGAACTGCAACGCACGCCTGCGCGACTTGCTTAGCCGGCCGCTCAACGAGCGTCTGGAATTGCTCCTGCCAGTAGGCCGGCCGAGTGACCACGCCACAGTACCGGACATCAGCAGGAAGAGCCTCGATCGGATCATGATAAACGCCTGATGATTTGCCATTTTTAGCTTTTATTTTTACCCGACTACGGCAAAGCCACTAAAAGCCAAAAGCAATTTCGGAAGGGTTATGATTTTAGCAATGTATGTATGTATGTATGTATGTTTGTATTCGATTTTTGTATGAGACTGTGTGTTGTACCGTAGCGCCTAAACTACTGGACTGATTTTGATGAATGAGGTGTTGTTGATTCGTTGTTATGGTCTGGGTGACATAGGCTACATTTTATAAACGAATAAATTGAGAAGTGACCTTCGCGCGGCTAAACTTGAATATTAAGTTAGTTTCGGATAGATATAACAGATGGCGCCACTAGCTGCTTACCCCGCGCTTTCGTCCGTTCGAATTCTACATTAGCAGCAGCTAATGTAGATTATTAGCTACGTAAGCAGTTGAATACACGTTTTTCTGTACACTAAACTATTATTTTATATTAAATTAAGTTAAATTAAAATTAAAATTATTAATTATTATATTATTATTATTAAGAGACCCAACCCGACTAAGGTTTTAGTTTACGAACTTGATCTCTTGTTGTTACATTTGTTTGGAACGTTATGGTGAAACAACAAACTAGAGCAGAAACAGGAAAACCTATATAGTCCCACAAACTTATCTGGCCCGGTCATAGCGTCGCTAGCGTCGCTCTTATCACATAATGTTGCCAATAAATATTTCTTTGCATTGAAATTTCAAAATGGCGTCATTAATTCCACTTTACGCCACCGGTCCAGATAAAAGTTTGTAGGACTATACGTCAAGGTGATTGTACATAAGTTGTACTGTACTTTTACGGTAATGCCGTTGACAATGCCGTGAGCAGTAAGTTGGAGTGCAGTGGTATAAAACCGCATTTTCATTAGGGGACATTTGTTGCGTGACTCTGTCGCTCGACACGAAATTCACGTGTCCCGCGCGATGTCGCCCGACGTCGCTTGGGACATTTACGTGTCCCGCAACTTGTCGCTAGTCGATTGGTCTTCGAGCGTCGGCTAATGTGAACGAGTCATATGTCGCGGGACATTCTCCCACAACTTTTGCAGAGACAACTACGTGAATGTCGAGCGACATGTATCTGCGACATGTCCCCTAATGAAAATGCGGCTTTACGGACTATTCAGTCGATCGGCAGTTGCGATTCAGTTATGTCAACTGCAATTTTGCGGTCGGTTTGCAAATGCAGTCCACCTGTCAAGCTAGAGCCTAATTGATGATGATATGATATTTTGAAAATAATATTTTGAATGATACTTTGAAAATAAATAAACAAAATTCATTTGTAAATTGTTTAATAGAAAAAAAAAAAACAATTATAAACAGGAATTATAAACAACAACAAAAAAAAAATCAAAATTCAAACATTACAAATAAAAAGCAAGTGTCTACATTTTGCAAAATCGTAAGCTGAGTGAGTGTTCCCGTTATCACCAGTGGTATTTAAACAACCCCTAAGTAAGTATCCCTTCGTGTGACTTCACCTAAAGCTAGACGTCAACCGTAGCGTTCAGCCTGTATCCAAACCATTAGTAGGCTCTCTAACCGCTATAGTGTCCAGAAAATAGTGAATCGGAAACTGAAAAAAGTGTGTAAGAGACAGTACTACATTTTAAACATAACAGACGGACAAAAAAGTGATCTTATAAGGGTTCCTTTTTTACCTTTTTATAAGGTACGGAACCCTAATAAAACAGTTTACGGAAGACTCACGACACAAGATGTCCTCCCTGAAATGTATACACACACACACACACACACACGCACAACTCGAGAGATCACAATGAACAACTCGCCACTGTGTCGTCGGAGTTAAGTCTGATCTAAATGCTCGTGAAAACCAAATGTCAAACGGTTAATATGTCACATAGTAGGGATCACAGGCTGGGATTATACTTCGACTTAGGGTAGATAGACGCCCCACTTTTTGAAATGGCCTCATAACTTTTAAAATATTAATTTATCACAAATAATATTTATGAATATAGCTAGTTTAATCTTTTGGGTTCCATTATGACTTGTCTTTGTTGTCCTAACGATTACAGATTTTGCAGAATTTAACTTTTCGCAGACCCTTTTTTTTGGGGATAGATGCCTACCTGTGTGGATAGATGCCCCACTATGAAAATATTAAAAAGGATAGATGCCCTATGAAAAAAAATAAGCAAAATACATAGTTTCATAAGTTTTTATTATCTAAATATATAAAAGGAAAAGGTGACTGACTGACTGACTGCCTGACTGATCTATCAACGCACAGCTCAAACCACTGGACAGATCGGGCTGAAAGAGATAGATGCCCCGAAGTATATTAAAACTATCAGGAATTTATTGAAAAAAGAAATAAAAATATAAAAGAACATTAAAAATATTAAAAAAATACTTGATATATCTATAGGTATATTGGGGGATAGATGCCTCTAAGGGCACCTATACCTCGAAAAATCGAGGCACCTATCCTTTTTGATATGGATAGATGCCCTTTTATTTATTAAATAAACTAAAAACTAAAGAGCGATTATTTACACTTAGGTGTACACTTATTGAACCAGTGTATTGATATAATAAAAAATATAACAGAATCTTCTACTACTTCAAAAGTTATACAACGGCAAATACTCGCCTCTAAAACTTTGAAGGATTTGCCGCGTTCGCTGCGGAGATAATCACACGCACAAGCGAAACAAATTGTTTTAATACAAATGTATGTAGGGGCCTGAGGTTTGGGGGGCCTGCGCTTCTTATTTAAACTATCAATTTTTAGTCGCGAGTTTGGGAAGTCAGGTTTTTTGACACTGAGGCATCTATCCAACTGCGGCATCTATCCGGGTTTTACCCTAATTGTATGCACTAATGTGAAGTTTCGTGGGTTGTCACTTTTTAACGAAAATAAAATAGGGATGGGTATAGTTGATTGATTTGAATCATTCAATTATTTTATTCAAATTAAAGTTTATATTTTAAGTAATTATTATATTTTATGTACAAAGTGTACCTATATATATGTATACATATAAATACATAATATACTATGATGATAATGAAAGAGTAACTTTGAACGAAACTTTTGTGAATGAAATAATGAATTGAACGTATCACATCACTATAGAAATGGGGTTGGCAACATTATTTTACGGAATGACATTAGGAAACGTCAGATTACTGCAGATAATTAAAAGTTGAACTATAGTTAGGTGTTGCCTAAATAGGGATTGTCGTGTCGGTGAAAACGGACATTAAACGTACATTGTGGCTAATTCTGTTGTACACAAATCTCTAAACTAAACTAAAATGACAGGTTTAAATTTATTCCTATCTCTTTCACAGTGCTCACTGCGGAAAAGGATAGCAATAGATTTAGACCTGTCATTTCAGTTTAGGTTTAGAGATTGTGTACAACAGAATTGGCCACATTGTATGTGTAAGGCGAGGTATGGCGTGGTTAACGACGACACCGCCGCGCGCGGCGTCGGCGACGAGCGCAGCTTCTGCGCCGTCGCCGCCGGCTTCTGCTGCGTCGGCGGCGCCGACAGCGGCTTCGTCGCCTGCGACAACGGCTGCGGCGGCGCTGGAACAGATGGTTTTCAAACCCCCGACGCAAAAACGACGGGGTGTTATAAGTTTAATGTGTCTGTGTGTCTGTCTGTTCCCCTGTAGCGCTCAAACGGGTGAACCGATTTGAATGTTTTTTTTAACCCCCGACGCAAAAACGACGGGGTGTTATAAGTTTGACGTGTCTGTGTGTGTGTGTGTGTGTGTGTGTGTGTGTGTGTGTGTGTGTGTGTGTGTGTGTCTGTCTGTTCCCCTGTGGCGTTCAAACGGGTGGACCGATTTGAATGCGGTTTTTTTTGTTTGAAAGGTGAATTAGTCGAGAGTGTTCTTAGCTATGTTTGATGAAAATCGGTCCAAGATGGCCGCCGCTACAAAATGGCGGATGATATATTTTTTCACAACTCCCTTGATATGGGTATCAAATGAAAGGGCTTGACTAGTAGAATAGCACTATTGCAAATTCAAGATGGCCGCCGCCACTAAATGGCGAATGTCGGGGGTTTTTTAAATTTTCAATTTACACTTGTTTGTTTGAAAGATGAATTAGTCGAGAGTGTTGTTAGCTATGTTTGATGAAAATCGATCCAAGATGGCCGCCGCTACAAAATGGCGGATTACATATTTTTTCACAACTCCCTTAATATGGGTATCAAATGAAAGGGCTTAACTAATATGGAATAGCACTATGCAAATCCAAGATGGCCGCCGCCACAAAATGGCGAATGTCGGGGGTTTTTTAATTTTTAATTTTTACTTGTTTAATAACAAGTGTAATGGGACCGAAGACAGCTGTCTAATACTAGTGATGGTACGAGGTCCTGGGTTCGATTTCTAGGTCGGACCAAAAAAATTATGAGATATTGGTTTTTTCTGTCAAGAGATTCTCAGTGGTCAAGAGTCAAGACCTCTATCCGGTCGTGTTGCATTGTCGTCCCATCAGACTATGAGAATGAGGGAATAGAGAGTGCACCTGCGTATGCGTACACACTTATACACTTATACGCCTCGGTTGAGATTAGCCGCCATGGCCGAAATTCGGTAAATATGACATTAAACCAACATACCCGACAAGAGCGGCGGCGGCGTCGACGGCGCCTGCCACAGCGGTCCACAGGCGCAGCGGTGGGAGAGCGCGAGCGCGGGCGCTTCTCTCCGCCTTTCTCCTCCTGCCGTCGGTTCATCCGTTGATCGTCACGGCGATGCTCCCTGAAAAGTGACATTCACTGCCGCACTCAGACTCGCCAATTACTTAACAACTCCTCAGTGTAGATTTAAGTAAATATCCTTACGAATTTTCCGCAGTTTCAGGCTTTTGTCCAGGCGATTTCCTTCCGCGGCCCTGCATACGGGCGCGGCCGCGGACCCCCGCTGCCCGGCGGCGCCTGACGGAAAAATTATAGCAATATTACACAACGGCAAAACGGCATGTCGACCGGCAGGTCTGCGCAAGCGACGAACGCGGCGACGCGACGTGACGCGACACTTTAAGGAAACAAAAGCGTACACTAACACTTGGTCTAAATTGTCGCGTGGGTAAGTTCGCGACAGTGAGATAGTGCCGACTAAATTTCGTGCGACGAGGCTCGTTCCCCACAATCCGCAGCCAAAAATGCTAGCAACTGGATCAACGAGGCAGTCAAAACCCTCCTACTACCTTACTTTACATTACTAATGGCTCCATGAAGACTCTTGCTCACATTTTTTGGAAAATTTCAAAATGGAAGCTTCCTCCCGTGCTGTGAACAACACGAGGTATGAAGTAGTCTTACTTCTGCTCGAGCTCCATATATGACTTCATTTTGGCGACGACTCGCGGCGCGTCCGCGCCGCTCCGTTCCTTCACAAAAGCTATCATTTCGTCGCTAATCTTCTTCGGTTTTTTATTCTGCTCCTCGTCTTTGTCGGGTACGGAGCCCCAGCTCGACTCCATACTGCCGCGGCTACTACTCGTTTTTGACACCTACCAGATCGAATTAAATACTTATTTATTGACTTATTATAAAACTCCATATTAAGGAGAAAAAGAGAAAGAATAATATAAACATCATCGTCGTCTCAAGTCAACCAATAGACGTCCACAGCTGGACATAGGTCTCTTGATGGTCTCTTGCAAGGCTCACCACAGAGCACTATCTTGTGACTTGTGCCGTCTGCTTCCAGCGGCTGCCAGCGACTTCGCTTGAGATCGTCCGTCCATCTAGTGGGGTGGGGGTCTTCCTACGCTTCGTTTACCGGTGCGAGGTCGCCACTCAAGAACCTTGGGACCCCAACGTCCATCGGTTCAGACACTCAGGGATATTGGACGAGAAGACATCTCGAAGTTTCCCCAACGCATGCCCAGCAGATTCTAGAAATACTTATCTGATTTACTTACATTATTAGGAACAGGCTGGACGGGTTCCATTGTTTGTCGTGAAATGTTCACGCAGTCATTTGTAAGTTTGTTTATAAGTATTAGGAATTTAGAATACACGAAAACACATTAATTTTGATAGGATAGGAATTTCCAAAACTTTGACGACTGACTGATGAAAAATTTTGATTTCTGTTGATCGAAACAAAAAGAACAATGACGTATTCCAAATGAAAACATTTGAAATTCTTTTCTTTGCATCTAATAGAATATTTTACTGCCAGTGTTTCGAAAAGAAGAATATTTTTAGAACCTTATTAAAACCTAGAGCCTGAGATCTATAGAGCGTAGGTACAGCTCTGACTCTATTCTGTGTTTTTGACGACCTCCCTGGCGCAGTGGCGAGCGATTTGGTCTTATAAGTGGGAGGTTCCGGGTTCGATTCTCAGCAGTGACATTTTGGCATTTTATAATTTCTAAATTGTCTCTGGTCTGGTCCGGCGGGTGGCTTCGGCTGTGGCTAGTTACCACCCTACCGACGACACCGTGCCGCCAAGTGATTTTAGCGCACCTCTTCCAAGTTAGCCTGCTTCTACTTATTTATTTATTTATTACAACATATAAGCGGATGCCAGCGACTTCGTTCGCGTGGATATTGGTTTTTTACAAATCCCGTGGGAACTTGTTTTTTTATGTTCCTACTACGTATAATCTGATTTTTGAAACTTGTATGTATAGATATAATTGAAATTAATAATTTAATAGTAAAAAAAGCTTCGAGGTTTTGATTTCAGTTTGTTTTACCTTTATTATTTGCCGTTATAAAAGACATAGTACGTAATACGCATGTAGTTTGTGAAATTTTCAAACGGCTAATTTTCAGACCTTTGCCCTGTGACAGTAATTGGGTCCTGTTTGGCACCCTTTGGGTACGGAACCCAAAAACTTGTCTTCCTCTAACCACGCAAAAGGTAGTAACATAAAACGTTCGTTTATTCCCATTAAAAATATATGTAGGTTAATGGGATCCCAGCCCCAAACGTTAAGAAAGTAGGTATTAATAATGTATGTGCTAATACATTTTAACTTGAGGAGCCCTTTGTCCATATAAATACGAGTTATAATTCGTGAGCAAAGAAGAAAGATTCAAGTTAAAAATACGTGTCGTGAATATTCGTGAGAGTCCGTGGCAGTTCGCGGCCGCCCGCCTTGCACGATGCGCCCGCGCACAGGGCGGGAACTGAAAATAACCGGTTCACATATTTAATTCAAATATTTTAACAATTTATAAGATATAACCTTGCCGCTTGATTTGTTTCTTAGTTATCGAGTGAAAGAAGAGAGTTCATACAAATGTTACAAAAGTTTTATCTTGATGCACCAGTCCAAAACAGTGTAACAGTGAAATGTGCGTTCTCAGTTATTTGTGTAATGCTAGAATGTGAACGTGTCTAGGAATAAATCGATGTCTACAGATATCAAGTGAATTTCATGCGATACTTCTTGGACATACGCCACTGTCGATTCATATTGAAATATTTAGAGGATTAGTAAAAATTCCCCAGGTGTTCGCGTGTTTTGAAATGCATTCCTTCATAATTCTTCCGATCGGCGAGTGAGAGGACACACGTGGGTTTATTTTCACCTAAATATAGTTCACGCGTAAACTGGCATCTGCAGTATATACGATGACGTCTCAAAAAGAAAGCACTGACGCTGCCGAGGTCAGCCAAGTTGAGGAAGATTGTAAACCGACACGAAAAGAGCAGAAAGAGGTAACCGACCTTCCACCGAGTGGCACGTCTCTACATAAGAGGCGAAGAGGGGAACCACCGGCTTCCTTATCAGTGAAATCCCCTCCTACACCATCGGATGCAGAAGGTTCATCGCCGTGCACCGCCGGTCTGACCCCGGAGGAATCTTGGGATGTAGACGGAGAAACCACGGATCCAGAAGCGTTGTGTGAAAGCATGCTTCAAAGATTAAAAGACCGCGACGATCGCCTTTCCAAACGCGGCACAGAAGTGGCCTCGAGAACCAAGGACACGTTAGAATCGTTAGACCAGTTGGAGAAGCTCCTGGAGCTTTTAGACCAATTTGTTACGCTGAAAGAGAAGAATAATAGAATTCTTAGGAGACTAAAAGACGTGAACCATTTGAAACGTCTCCATACCGCGTACAAGAAGATAAATAAAGAAAACGAGAGGTTGAAAGATGAGACCAAGGAGTTGGAGCTCATAAATGAGGCGTTAGACGCGGAGTTGGAATGTGAGTATGGGCAAGCGCTCTTCGACTCTGTTATGTCAGGGGGTCGGAGTATGAAGAGAACTGGGTCCAGGTGGAAGTCTCATTCCAGGTTCGGGGGGTCATTGTTGAGGAAACAGAGGTCCAGGTCTGCCGGCGGAGATGACAGTGACACGTCACCGGGGACCCTCTTGAGGAGGAGATCTGATGGTGTGTTCTGCAAGGAAGTTGAAAAGTCAAAGGTTTCCAACTGGACCAGAGTCAAAGCAGCTTTCAAGTAAGTTTCAATAGAACGATTGATCTTTGAAATAGCTTTCTGGCTTGCTATAGACTTGACCCGCGGATTTGGATCAAGGCCTATTATGGTGTTCATTCTGTTGTATACTTTAATACCAGTATCTTGGGTGTTACTCAACCGATTTTAAAGAAACTTAGCGCGTGTAATATAACTCTGGCTAGAAATTTAGTAAAACTGTGAAAATCTCAAAGTTTTTGAGTGAAAGTACCGCGACTGTAACAGGTTTATAATATTAGAGAATATTGTTATTGCTCAATGCACAAACTCGTGTTTTGTGACCTGAATATTCTAATTAGTTAGTTTTCGTATATATATGACGCGTATATTGAAGTGGGTAGGTATTTCAATTTACGAAAATAAATCGTTCAATGTTTATTTTAGTTAGTTAAAAGCTTAAAGTTAGTCATAACCGTATAATGTAGTCTGGTACATGTTACGGAGTAATTGATTTTTACAGTGTTATTTATAAATGTAACGCAAACGCATATATAACCGAAATCACACATACAACGTGATGAGACAAATTGGACCCAACTCACCCTCACTTGATCTGTGATGCAAGTATGTTTGTATATAATTATATATAGAAGGTCATTGGTTAGACTCTTAGATCGAAAAATTCGGTTAAATTCGTGTAATGGCACTTAATAAACCAGCCACGTCCTTTTCTATAAAAATAAAAGAGGCAGATATTTCGAAATCACAGACAGACAATTTTATTTATTTGTATAGATGGGAGAAAGCGCATTGGCCATCCGCGACCATCGGCGGTGCAGCGGCGGTGGCCGCGGGCGCGATGGCCACAGTGGCGCTAGTCGGCTCCACGCCCAGCACGCCGGGGCCCCTGAGCCAGGCGCCGGGGCCCCTGAGCCAGGCGCCGGGGCCTCTGAGCCAGGCGCCGGGGCCTCTGAGCCACGCGCCGGGGGCCCTGCCCAACCCTGAGCCGAGGGACTCCGCCAGCTTGACACCGGGCAGTGCCATCTCGCTGTCCCCTAACTCATCTTGTGAGGAACTTAGGATTGAAACTGGTTAGTACAGTCTCTTTTTCCTTAGTTGTCTTAAAAGGTAAACAAGTTAATTCCGTAGAAAAGCGTAAGCGACGCGTTACCCGCGGACTAACAATGAGTCATGATATAAGTGAAAGTTCAAATACGTCTAAAGCGCCGCGGAAAGAGCGTCACTTACGCGTTTCTCTGACAAGATTTTTGCGATTTGTTTAACTTTTAAAACAACTAAAGAAATACAGATTATAGTAGCTCTGCTGTCTGCGCGACAAATAGAGCGATTTGTCATATTAACATGCATAGTCATATAACTCGTATAGTACCAGTAGTATCTACCGGTCTATGACTGACAGACATACAAGTGGCAAAGTACAGCCTACATAATATTAATAGTGATGGACCCAAATATTTAAAGGAGGACATATTCCTTGAGTCCCTTAGAGGAGGAGTTTAAGCTACGAAACTGAAATGGCAATGAGCGGGGCACACGTCTCCAAGAATGGGACTCAATAAATTTCCTTTTTTTAGGTATGTGCCGACGAAGTGGTATGCGCAGTGACGATCAAGAAACTAGCTATCTCCAAGCCCCGATGCAGGTGAAAATATTAAATAATAATAATACTTAATATATTTATTTATTCAGACAACAATTATGGTCCATTTGGGTTAGTAACAAGAAAAACTTACCACTATGTTAGTACTTAACTACTTGTACAGTAGTAACAATGAAACCTTAAAACTATGATAGTACCTTATAACTAACATGGATTTAGTCCTCTGAGTAAGTATATTAATCAGAGGACTATCCATTTTGCTGGCAATCATGCCGCATGCGCAGGATGCCGTTGCTGCTTCCACTGACTCTGCTCAGCAGCGAGGTGGTTCTCTTACGCCAGATGGCATCAAAGCCATCTGTTCGCGCCTCAGTGAACATCGCCGATGCGCTACAGAACCGTGGCAGCCGCAAAAAATTAACATGTTTAGATTAGATAGCACAACGGCTAGATTCACGTAGAGTACGCTCCGACTAGTTTTGAAACCATCCCGATCATGAGCGTGTTCATGAGACGTTGCCCAGATGTTACAGACAGTGCGCTGGGTACGTTGTGAGAGAGGCTTAGTTCTCTTGAGCTACCTCACCTGCCAACGGTTTCTGCTAGTCTTCTTCGCTAACACCTGAAGATTAAGGGTACCGGATGGAAGTCGACTCAATCACAATACTCACGTAGTTAGATGTAAGCCGGTGTATACTTACTTCGACTTACATCCCCGTCCAGCCATTGCGTTATGTAGTAATTCTATTATCACTACCACTACAGCCTTTTATAACGTCCCACTGCTGGACACAGGCCTCCTCTCATAGGAGAGAGGGATTAGAGCTTAGACCCGCCACGCTGCTCCAATGCGAGTTGGCGGAATTTAACAAATATTGTCACGTCATGATAGTGATAATAACTGGGACCGATAGCTTAACGTGCTCTCCGAGGCACGGGGGCGAAACACCGCCAACTACCAACTCCAGGAGACTGAGAATTTCTTGACAGAAAAATCCAGTACCTATTATTATTGCCCGACAAGGGAATCGAACCCGGGACCTCGTGATCTGCAGTCGAGTATGATAACCACTAGACCAACGACGAAGTTAGTAATTCTGTCTATTAAAATAGTTTCTCTATTAACCCAGGATGACAGCTCAACGTCCCCTTCGCCCAACAAACTCCACAAGAGCCCGTGGGTAAAGATGCGAGACATCATTCAGACCCACCGAGAGTCCGTCAAGAAGAAGACCAGACCAGCCAAGGGCTCTCCGGACGCTCTCCCACCGAGGAGGAGATCCTTGAGCGACGGAGGCGACAGCGACGCTCCACCGGCTCTCACGCTAACCATTCCATCATCTGAGGAGCTAGGTATACCTAATAATAATGTCCTCCCGCGACTTGTGGCTGCCACTAGTCGTCGCCACTAGTAGCCCAGTGTGCGGGGGCTGTAACACCGCCAACTTCCATCTCCGGGCTGGCACTGAGAATTTCTTGACAGGAAAACCCTCCCTCATAACTTATTTTTTTTGGCACGAGTCACGACCGGGGTTCGATTCGTGCTCTCCTATACTTATGCTTCTACCTCGTGCTTTGCATTCGAATGTGCTAACCACTAGACCAAGGAGACAGTTAAGTTGAAAATTAGTGAATCTAAAAATGACTTTTTTTTTATTTATCTTCTACAATACAACATATTCTTGCAGAATCCGAGGGCTCCCACCCGCTCCTCCGGAAACAGCGTTCCCTGGAGTTGGGAGCCAGGCCGCCGCAGCACCGGCCGCCGCGCGACTCCAAATGGTCGCGCGTCAAACGAGCGTTCCTCACGTCCGCATCAGCCTCCGTGCCCTCCAGCCCCAACAGACACTCCGCCTTCTTTACCGATGCAGGTAAGTGTTGCCCAGTGGCGGATTATTAATAACTAGTAAATAAATCTAGTCTTACCTTGAATTTTTCTGCTCGCTCGATGATGATTGATCGCATGATACTCGCTAGCGATTCCTGGTACTGATGATTAAAATCCGCGGGTGATACACTTCAACTTTTTCAACTAAATCACGTTTTCTTTTTCCCGTTTCACTTTTTTTAAATTTTGTTTGGACGACGTGTGACTCGGACAACACAAAATAGCGTAATGACGATGGGCCTGCTCCGCGTGGCGGGGGAGCGTGGGGGTGGGGGTACCTACTCGGTACTCTGACGTCAAAAACGTCAAAAAAAAATTAATTTATTATAAAAAAAAACTCTAAAAGTGTGATAATAAATAATGTCCTCCTGACCGAGTTTCGGCCACGGCGGCCAATCTCAACCGAGGCAGAGACTAGCCATCTACGCAGGAGGCATTATAGTGCACAAGTGTGTGCGCTATTCCCTCACTCTCATAGTCCGATGGGACGCCAATGCGACAAGACCGGCGAGAGATTAGGCGCAGGACCGACGGCTTTACGTGCTCTCCGAGGCACATCTTTAAGATAAAATACCTAATTGAAGAAAGTAACCTACTCAGCTGCAATATAATTTTAATATTTCATTAAGTGCCTGTTTCACCACCTTCTGATATGTATTAGATAGCTATCTACAACTTTTGTCTTTGTCACTTGACATAAAGTAAGAAAGTGACAAAACTTACGTTTAGGCTATCCAACACTTATCAGAAGATGGTGAAACAGGCCGTAAGTATTTTAAATCCGAATGACATTTGTTTACATTCAGATATTATCTAGAACGATATCTTTCAATAGCTCTCATCAGCGAAACCAGAACAAAGCTTCGATTAAATCTAAAATTAAACAAATCTCACATTATTTTCGTCTCACAAAAGAGCATGGAAACTAGTATTTATTCGATTGCTAATATCGAAGCCAAGGTCTCTCTATGACGCGTTATTAGGTGTTCGTCGATCAATCTGCTAAAAGCTCGATTTGTGACCTTGGATTGATGAGAATTCTCGTACTATAAACCTCTACCTGTCAGTGAAAGTCCCGTCAAAATCGGTGCAGCCGTTCCAAAGGTTAGCCCGGACAAACAGACAAACAAACAATTTGAATGTTTTTGAAAAACTAGTTTTCCCGTGCGAGACGGCCATTCGAGCACCTTGGGAGTTGGGACAACGTCTATCGATGCTTCAAACTAGGTATGTGCCCCGCCCATTTCCACTTTAGTTATGATCTGTAATATTTTGGAAATGAACATGGAACACGGCCAAAAGCAGTAAAAGAGCAATAAAATGTGTTATTTACAATACAAATCAATTCAAAATAGTCAAATAGAACTTAAACTCGTTTTAATCGTCCACGACGACGTGACGCCCTTAGCACACCTCCGACACTTCATACAGGCTAACCTACTATAGACTACGTAAATCGAGCGGGCCAAGGACGTATATAGGTTGTACTTTTAGGCGTACTTCTACGTTGCGGGTGACAACGGAGAGTGAATCCTTTCCGGAAGGGATGCGTAAATGCATTTTCCCAGCGGAAAAAAACAGAGAGTTTCGCTTCTTTACGCAATAATAGCTAGAACTTTTTGCCTTTAGTATGTATACGAGAAGGTAGTTGGAGAAAATGAGTCAGTCGTCCTTCCTTAGACATGCATTGCTTATTAAGGGGCTGTTTCACCACTTTCTGATAAGTGTCCGATAGCTTATTCACAACTTTCGTCCTTGTCAGAAAGTGACGTTTAGGCTATCCGATAGTGCGTGTCAAGATCGGTTCAAAGGGTACATTTTTCATCCCGAAAACATTCCTACGGGATTTTCTAAAAATTAAATGCACGCGGACGAAGTCGCGGGCATCCAGCTAGTTCCTAATATAATTCCGTCAATCATTTGTGAGATGGATATTTTCGTAATATTGCGCATACGGTGTTTGAAGTGGTTAATACGTAAACGTCTATTATTAGTACAGTGGTTATTATTTAGGACTTTCGAACCGTTACTTAGGCTAAGCCAAGACTGCTAGATACAAAAGGTCGGTAACTTATTTAAAAAAATAGACTAAGTACTTAATCCTTAAAACAGGAATATTAATTATTCTCGGGATGAAAAGTAGCCTTGAATACCTGCCTGTGAAAGTCCCCTCAAAATCAATTCAGACGTTCCGAAGTAAGCCCGAAGGAATAAGCAGACAAACAAAAAAAAAACGTGTGGGATAAGTTTCTTTAGTTTGTTTTATTATAAAACTATAGCGGACCCGGCAGACGTCGTCCTGCCCGCTATTAGCGCCACCTACCGGGTCCAATTTTTCTACTTATAAACCTTCCTCTTGAATCACTCTATCTATAAAAAAACCGCGTCAAAATCCGTTGCGTAGTTTTAAAGATTTAAGCATACATGGGGACATAGGGATATAGGGACAGAGAAAGCGACTTTGTTTTATACTATGTAGTGATGTAGAATTTTTTTTAAATTTAATTCGTAAAAGGATGAAAAGGGTTGTAAAGTTTGCATAAAAAGCAATATTTTCTATCAAACCTAAATCCACGCGGACGACGTCGCAGGCGACAGCTAGTCCACAACAAAATTCCACAAATCTTATAGAATGCAAATATTTTCCGACATAATGGGAGCAGTTTTCAGGTTCACTGAATTACAGTCAAATACCGGAAACGGTCCTTGCCAAGATTTGGTAGCCAGGGTGGCCAAGCCTTTAATAATTCCAGGACGTTCCTGATTTTAGGATTCCGTACCAAATTTATTTATTTATTTATTAGAAAGCCTTGTTACAGAGATGTTATAGATAATAAAGTTTATTTTAATAAAAAAAAAATTCTATTCTATTCTAATACCTTCTGTGACAGCATCGTTTTTTATTTTGTTAAGTTTTTGCTGATGTTCATAATTTTCAAAAAAAAAGTTGGCTAGTAAGGGTAAGGTGATTTTATAGAATGTGTAGGTACTTGAAACAGGTAATGTTCGTTTCAACCAATGAACGTCCACTGCTGGACATAGGTCTCTTGCAAGGATCGCCACAGCACACGATCTTGTGCCGCCTGACTCCAGCGGCTGCCAGCGACTCGCTTGAGATCGTCTGTCCAATGAGTGGGGGGTAATGTATTGAGAGGATTATCATATACTTACCTAATAAATAAGTATAATTAAATTTAAAATTAAATAAATTAGGTATATCTTAAGAACGGCAATACAAGTTCCAAATTCCAAAATGATAAAAACAAATAATATAAGCATTAGGGCTCCGAATTTCAGAGGGTGTCGAATTTTTGACAGGCACTCTAATTTTTAGCGCTTTGTTGTTCGTTTTTGACTACGTCGTCCATGTTGTTAATTACTAGAAGAACGGAACCCTTTGTATGCGAAACCGACACGCACTTGACCAGTTATTTCTCTCAAATTATTTTTGTTCGTCTTTTCCGCCATGATGAATTTTTCATGATGACATGCGCAAAGCTATGTCGAACACGACACCTCATATTTTATCGAAAAATGTGGGGTTTCGAAGATTCAAGGGAACAGATGAACAACCTTTGTAAAAAACACACACTTCCGTTGTAGAATTTTGACAAAGTAAAAGTTTTGTTGCACTGACGCATAAATCATAATATTTTGGTACCACATTATAGATATTGTTGCAGCGAATTGTAACATGGTTTCTTACAACACGAATCTTGCTAAACATAACCCCCATAAATCCAAAACACGTTTAATTATTATGAAAACACGCGAACACTTTGATAAATTACACGTCGCGTCGTTGCAAACATGTTGTTACGTAAAAGCTCTTTTCAGTCGAAACACACGGGATACTTACCAGCTGACGGGCAAGTGGAGATAAGTTGATATGTAGAGGATGGGAGTTGGGATGTATGGGATGGGAAAAGTATCAATTTTAGGTACAGTCGAGAGGCTAAGAAGGTGTAAAGCATGCGTTACAAGTTCTTGACTTGACTGAAAACTTGTAGACCATAGTTATTAATTCCAAGTCAAGAGAGTGAACTTAGGACTTTGGTTGCATTTGGTTTGCATATTTTTTCAAATCTCTAGGGGAGGGGGCAGCTGCCCCTACCAGCACCCCCTTGGCAACGCCTTAGGATACTTTTAAGGTTTATACACACATAGGAAGTGGTGATTCTCTACAACGTATTTTCTTATCGCTTTTCTGACATATTCTTTGAACGTGCACTGCTAAATAACACAACCCAATTTTTGCTTCATCATCATCATCATGATCAACCCATTACCGGCTCACTACAGAGCACGGGTCTCCTCTCAGAGTGAGAAGTGTTTTGGCCATAGTCTACCACGCTGGCCAAGCGGATTGGCAGACTTCACACACCTTTGAGAACGTTATGGAGAACTCTCAGGCGTGCAGGTTTCCTCACGATGTTTTCCTTCACCGTTAAAGCAAGTGATATTTAAATACTTAAAACGCACATAACTCCGAAAAGTTAGAGGTGCGTGCCCCGGGATCGAACCCACGACCTCCGATTAGAAGTCGGTCGTCCTAACCACTAGGCTATCACAGCATTTTTTGCTTAGTTTTTACAAAACAGTAAAACACACATGAGTAGATACAACCGCAACTTACTTTTCTGCACCGGCATACCTAAACCGTTTCCCTTGTAGTTTCTTTTAGTTACGATAACCTAGTTACTTTCCTAGAAATTATTAGTTGTGTTGTATTAACATTTGTGTGTTGTATTGTATTAACAGTTTTGAGTATAGTCACGGAACATCCGGTTTTACAAGCACGATTTACTATCGAGGGTGCCAAGATCTGTGAAAACCGGATGTGACGCGCTGCAAACATTCCCTGCGCATTTCCAATTCGTAACATAAATACTCCAGATATTTAAATGAATTTATTGTTTAAATTACTCGTTACCAGTATCCACAAATTTTCCGTTGTATTTGTTACTTACTATCTTCGCTAACTCAATGACATAAAGGACAGGATCTAAGACTCTTTCCGACACCAGAAGCCACTCATGCCACACAAAAAATATCGACGGGATGAACATTAAATGTTTGACACGACACCCATGAACATTTTGTATGGGAAAATATTTTTTCGTCAATTTCCAATGTTTTTAATAGTTATTCTGCTATTCGGGACGAAGACAAATACAACAAATCAAAAACCATGAAAATCGCTCCAGCCGTTCTCGAGTTATCGAGTTCTCGAGTTCGATCAAACCCGACCTTGTTTTATATATATTAAGAAGCTATCAAAAATATCCACGCAATAACATAAATCACACAAATAACGCAGAATATAAATAAACTAAATATGAGCAAAAATAAACATATTATACTAACTTCCATCGTAACGCGAACTATGACGCGAACTTGCCGATAATACAATGCTACAGCTTTAGGACAAACGAATTTCATCAAAATCGGTTCAGCTGTTTAGGCGTAACATACAGACAGACAGAGTTACTTATAATATTAAGTAGGAAAGTAGGGATTAGGAAAAGCAACGGTAGAACAGTTTGATTAATCCAGAATTAGCAACGCGTAACATCACATGATGCCGCCATGAAAACTATCAAAGGTGAATGTCCTGCTCGTCTTGCAGCCTGTATAATTCATCTCCGACTGCTGACACCTGGCCACTCGCCAACTCTCACCGCCGGACACGTTTGCGGGAACTTTTCAGTTATTGGGTTACTGGAAAAGCCGCATACGGCCAACGTAAGATATGTCTTGTATGCAACCTAAAAGATTAGATGTTTTTTTTTTATTCTATACTAGTTGATGTTCGCGACTTGGCCCACGTGGATACATACAAATCTCATATTTAAACATTCATCCCCCATTTAACCCACTTGGAGGTAGGTTTTCCAAAATTACTTGAACACTTAACTCTTTATTTTTAACCGAAAAATTAAATAAGTATCAATTTTCATGGATATACTATAACTTGATAAATGACGTGAAAAATGATGGACTCTCATTCACTCCCCATATTTAAGCCACATCGGGGTAGTTATTTCAAAATTCCTTAGACACTTAACTCTTTATTTTTAACCGAAAACTTAAAATACCAATTTTCATGGATATAACTTGATATTGTAAAGCAATCAGCTGACGCTAGAGTTCAAGGAACGTTGGGTAAATAGTTAAATACCTAAAGTTGTCGCTGCTATTTGCGCGCTGTTCATTGCCAGTTTGAAAAATACTAAATACTAGACCCTCATATCTAACTAACTACTACAAGCCTAAGGGTTTCACCACCTTCTAATAAGTGGCTGATAGCCTGAACGTAAGTTTTGTCACTTTCTTACTTTATGTCGAGTGACAAACACAAAAGTTGTAGATAGCTATCCGATACTTATCAGAAGGTGATGAAACAGGCCCTAAGACAAATGGTTATTAGTATTGGATTGCGTTTAGGTAGTATAATATTAGCGTTGAGTTTTCGATAGCGGCCCACTTAGATATACCCTGCATAAAAGTGTAACGTAAACAGATTTGGTAACAGTTACGGATGAACACGGGCTTTGTAAGCAGACTGCGTTTCGTAAGATGACCCGTTTTTATTAAAACTGAGCTGGCGAATAGATGTGAGATTAACCCCATTGTTACTGCACATTGACGCACGGACACCCAGTACTGACAGCAAGGCCGACGATAAAACACTTTAGTTACTTGGACCGATACCAGATGGTGTCGAGTAATTAAAAGATTGACCAATATGTAAGTGTCTAGAGAGACGGACTGCATTTGGATTGCAAAGATTTTTACCTCTTTTCTATGACTATGGTTTTTCCAAATGATTTTTAATTGATTTCTTCAAAAACTGCCATACAATTGGGTTTTTTGATATCAAGAAATACGAATCTTTGAGTCCGTGAAAACTTTTAAATTGCATACCGAAATTGACAAACCATATACATTATACACACAAATAATTTCTGACCATGTCTATAAAATTTCACTGATTTTCGAAAGCTAAGTAACTAATATTCAAATAAGAATCATACTAAAAGGAGATGATTTTCTTTCAAAATGCATATTTTCATAATCATCTATGTATCGCCTTTAATCAAATCATTTGGAATAGCATTCACATTCACATTCCCAATATCCAGATCATGTTTTAGTTTCATAAGTTTATCTTTTAACGCTTCATGTAAGTTATTACCATCCTTTCCCTCTATTATTTTTTGTAAAATATCTTTCATTTCTTTCACATTGGTCGAGTTCCCGCTATTTTTAACACTTGCTTCGTTTGGAATATCAAGAACTGTTGCATTATTATCAGCTATGTATTTTTCGATGTAAGCGAAGTTCTCGTTTCCAAAAGCGCAGGTTTTCACCGTGTTTATCAACTCTGCAGCTTCGTCTTCTATGGTTTTTATGACTTCTATGAGACACGCTTCATGCATGGCACCGTGCGCCATTAGTTTTGTTAAATCAACGACTCCATTCAAAAGTTTTCCTGTTATCTCCATCATCGTTGATTTTATTAGCGGGGACTGTGAAAAAATGAATGGTGTTTATTACTTTAATATTACAAACTAAATGATGCCCGCGACTTCATCCGAATTGATTTAGGTTTTTAAAATACTGTGGAAACTATTTGCTTTCCCGAGATGAAAGCTGCCTATGTCAATTTCCGGGACGCAAGCTACCTCTGTACCAAATTTTGTATAAATCGGTTAAACGGGCGGACCTTTTAGAATCCCTTGGGAACTCTTTAATTTTCCGGGATAATAAATCCCGGGATGTAAGCCTGTTGGGCCGTGAAAAGCTAGCAGACAGACACACTTTCGCATTTATAATATTAGTAAGATTATGTATTATAATAATGGACTTTACTATGAAAAAACTATATACTGCATAATATAATATACAAGTTATATACGATTCGAGATGTCCTACGCCATTTTGTATGGTCAATTATGTGTGTATGTAGTTTCTGACAGCATCTTAGTATGAGATCTAAAGAGTTATAAGTACTCTGACTCTACTCAGACTCAAGACAGTTTAAACGAGGCAGATTCATATCAGGGACATATTTATGTCCCGTTTTAACACGTTAAAACTGGTGTTAAACCCTTAAAGTGGTGCCAAATCTGTTCTCTAAGTCTGAATCAAAGAAATAGCTAGGATTTCATATTATGAAACTTCAAATACGAGCTTGCCGGTTTGGCATTAGAAAAGCGTTTAGTAAACTGTTGCGCCAATAATAGAGGTGGTAAAGTATAATTCACAAAACAAACGACTTTCAGTCATCACTCTAATAGATGGCCTTCGTGAAAACACGAGTGCCGAAATGGTTATAATTATATTAATGTAACTTCGCGTCGGGGGCAATTTTGAAATTTGAAAATTGCTCGAATAACGACCCCCAACTGGGAAACGCAGCGTTTGACTCCTCTGGAGGTGGACGGACGATCTCGAGTACCTAGTCGCTGGACACAAGATCGGCACAAGATCGTGTTCTGTGGCAGTCTTCAAGAAACCTATAACGACAAATACGCCTTCTATGTTAGCCTTCTTTAGTCATAGATTTAGATGCATCATCATTTGTAAAAGAAATTTAAAAAAATGTGAACTTAGTAATTACACTAAGGATTTGGGACCATCAATCTTGATATTGTAACTGTTTTAATTATAATTGAAAAGATAGTAAGATACTGTAAGCGTAGCAATGAGGCATTTGTTTTTATTTTGAGAACTTTAATATGCTCATCAAAATCGGATCATCAGTCAAGCAGCGGTCGCAACACATACATAGGTACCTACTACCTACTATATAAACGTGTGGATTTTTTATATCCGTCTATTCTATGCGAAGAAATAATAAATACTTAAACAGTAATTGATAAAATCAGTGGGGAACCAAACCAAGAAAAATAATGATTGTAGCCAAACTACTCTACCTTAAATAAATAATTAAAGCTCACACAGTAAACATCTTAATTTAACAAATTGATTAATTCACCTCCTAACTGATTAAAATAATAAACAGTAGATACAAATCAGTTGATTTAGGCTGCAATGAAAATCAGCATCGATTTGCATTTTATACACCCATTAGAACTAGCTATTTTTTATGACGATGCATACGCGTCAATTCTTCTATCAGAATTAATTATAACAGCAATCGCATTTTTATACTTCAAATGCGTACCTACCACGATTTTACTCTTAAAATTATGCTTTTAATGTGCTTATATCTGTGTCCAAAACCACTCAGCTAAATGGAATTTCAACAAATCATTTCAACACATAAGTAAGTTGTACAAATAAAGGTAAATTCGCTGACTTAAATGTAAATATGTAAGTAGGTACTACTATAACAACGAAGGGGATCTGTAAGACCCCGCCATCCCCTTCTAACCTAAGTGTGTGTGTGTGTGTGTGTGTGTGTGTGTGTTTCTGTCTGTCTGTTCCCCTGTAGCGCTCAAACGGGTGAACCAATTTTTTTAATTTTTAATTTACATTTGTTTCCTACATCATAAACCTTACATATGTGGGAAGCGAGTGCGGGGGAGGAAAGAGACCCCCACTATGTGACGGTGCCCCACCCGTCGTTTGAAATCGAATAATAGTCCATTTATTTTCGTTGCGTGGTCACCCTACTTTCTGTTATTTCACTTCAAAACAACATGATATCAGCGCCTCCAACGGTGGATAATGTAACTATTTTACGATATGATCACTAATATTTGACCATAATATCATGAAGTAGCCATGCGTTTAGCTGTTGAGCCTGTTGATATCATTAAACGATGATCATTCATTCATCTGGACAGGCCATGTCATGATGTGGCTGACCGTTTTTAACCCCCGACGCAAAAACGACGGGGTGTTATAAGTTTGACGTGTCTGTGTGTGTGTGTGTGTGTGTGTGTGTGTGTGTGTGTGTGTGTGTGTGTGTGTGTGTGTGTGTGTGTGTGTGTGTCTGTCTGTTCCCCTGTAGGGGTCAAACAGGTGGACCGATTTGAATGCGGCTTTTTATTTGAAAGGTGATTTAGTCGAGAGTGTTGTTAGCTATGTTTGATGAAAATCGGTCCAAGATGGCCGCCGCTACAAAATGGCGGATTACATATTTTTTTACAACTCCCTTAATATGGGTATCAAATGAAAGGGCTTGACTAGTAGAATAGCATTATTGCAAATCCAAGATGGCCGCCGCCACAAAATGGCGAATGTCGGGGGTTTTTTAAAGGAGAATGCCCAAAAATCTATGGGCGTGTAACCCAGTCGTTTACAAACGTGTTGTATGCAGGGGCGGATCCAGGGGGGGGGTCATGGGGGTCATGACCCCCCCCTGGACTGTGTCCAGGACCTAGGTGGACCACTAATAAAAATTGTTAAACATAATGTTTTTATATATTTTTGTCACAATATAGATTTAGTGTAAGTTCCTTCAATATTTAATCAATTTAATATAATACTTTGTATGAGAATCTAATCGTGGCTAAGAGCTTCAATGATTGAAGAACGTCTAACCGGACTGGTACTTCTCCACATCCTTAAAAACTTACCCATTGAAGTAGATGAAGTGATAACGCGTTTGTTATTCAAATATAGGTATTTTTATGTACAGTAATTACTTACATCTATACTTGATAATTATAATAAAGCGGAAGAGTTTCTTTGTTTGTTTGTTTGAACGCGCTAATCTCTGGACGTACTTGTCGGATTTGAGAAATTTGCATTTCGTAGTACAATTTTTAGGGAAGGTTATAGGCTGTTTAATATCCCTAAAATCCTTCCTTAAGGGGATAAAATGGGAGTAGGAAGGTCATATGAAAGTTCTATGTTTTCGACAGTTACATATAAGAAAATAGGCATTTAGATTATAAATTTTTAATAATAAAAACCTGTGTAATTTATTTTTGAAAATCTCCCCTCTATGGGGTAAAATGGGTAACATGAAAGTTGTATGTTTTTGAAGTTACAGATACTGAAATCGGCATGTACTTAAGTTATTAGTTTTAAATAATAAAAACCTACTTAAATTAAGGTTGGTAAAATAGGGGATGGAAGTTTGTACAGTAGTAGTAAGTTAATAATATAGTCTAGTCAACAAGTTCAAAAACGTGAAATATAGAGATAAAGGACTTAAAAATATGAGCGATTGCTCATTCGATTTTGAATCACCTCTAGAAAAATGTTTTTGAAGGATTTTGGTGCAGGTTAAAAATTGCAGTTGTTATTAACAAAACAAGATGAAAAAAAATGATATTTATTTTTTTGTTAATAACTCGAAAAATATTTATATTTAAGCACTTTAAAAAAAATTCCGTTAAAGAGGAGGAAATTTCCAATAAAAAAGTCCCAACTTCCGAAACTCCATCTCCATCCTTACTTCCTTACTAATATTATAAATCGGAAAGTGAGTTTGTTTGTATGTTTGTTCCGCTTTCACGCCGTAACTACTGAACTGATTTGGCTGAAATTTTGAATGGAGATAGAATATGCCCTGACTTAAAACATAGGCTACTTTATATCCTGGAAAAATGCACAGCTCCCACGGGATTTTGAAAACCCCGAAATCTATAGCTACAGCTATAGGTAGATTACTATAGTAAACTTCATTGATAGTAGGTATAAAGGTTGGAAAAGGGAGCGGGAACGGGAACCGGAAATCCACGATTCCCTCGGGATTTGTTTAAAACCGAAATTCACGCGGGCGAAGCCGCGGGCATTTTCTAGTTATTTATAATTTTAATTTGACGTTGAAAATAGGTTTCCGCGCGGCGGTTAAAGCATGCGCGCGCGAGAATTCAGCAATAAAAATATTATTTTTTTTGTAACGTACAATGTAATTTTAAAAACTGAAAAAATTCTTTTATCTTCTTAACACTTGAAAGAATCGTGCCCTGAAGAAAAAAAAGTTTAATCACTATTTTTCAATAAGTTATTCAATTCATCATCATCATCATGATCAACCCATTACCGGCTCACTACAGAGCACGGGTCTCCTCTCAGAGTCAGAAGGGTTTTGGCCATAGTTTACCACGCTGGCCAAGCGGATTGGCAGACTTCACACGCCTTTGAGAACGTTATGGAGAACTCTCAGGCATGCAGGTTTCCTCACGATGTTTTCCTTCACCGTTAAAGCAAGTGATATTTAAATACTTAAAACGCACATAACTCCGAAAAGTTAGAGGTGCGTGCCCGGGATCGAACCCACGACCTCCGATTAGAAGTCGGTCGTCCTAACCACTAGGCTATCACAGCTATAGATTATTCAATTGTTAGCTAACAATTTTTTCCCAATCTCCGTTGGCATAAACAATGTGATGAAAGGTATAAATAATTGGCCTAAAAATTTGAAACTTCGTGGAGCCCTTTGATATATATATTTATATTTCATAAGATCCTGCGATAAATTTTCATAAAAATTTATTAATTTGTTAATTATGATTTTTTATAGCTATAAGATTTATATGATTATTATGATTTTTCAATAGTTTAAAAAAAATCATAACAAATTAATAAACTTTTATGAAAATTTATCGCAGGATCTTATGAAATATATATATCAGAAGGGCTCCACGAAGTTTAAAATTTTTAGGCCAATTATTATTATTTATAGCTTTCATCACATTGTTTATGCAAACGGAGATTGGGAAAAAATTTGTTAGTTAACAATTCAATTACTTATTGAAAAATGGTGATAAACTTTTTTCTTCGGGGCTCGATTCGGGGCGGTATTAAGAAGATACTAGAATTTTTTCGAATTTTTAAAATCACATTTTATGATATAAAAAAAATATTTTTATTGCTGAACTCTCGCGCGCGCATGCCGTAACAGCCGCGTGGAAACGTATTTTCAACGTCAAATTAAAATTATAAATAATGAAGATAGAGTTTCAAAAGCTGAGACTTTTAGAAAGAGGAGAAAATTTCCGATAAAAAATCGGAAATTTTCTCCTCTTTAATAAACTTTTTTCATAATTGCTTAAATATAAATAAGTATTTTTCGAGTTAAGTATTAACAAAAAACGAAATATGATTTTTTTTCATCTTATTTTTTTATTAACAATTGCAATTTTTTTCCTGCACCAAAATACTTCAAAAACATTTTTTACAGGTGATTCCGAATCGAATGAGCTATCGCTCATATTTTTAGGACCTTAATCTCTATTTTTCACGTTTTTGAACTTGTTGACTATACCTATATTATTAACTTAAAATTTGAAAGTAAGGTTCTTTCTAGGAGGTAGGCTTCAGCTAAAAATTTTACGTAAATCCACCCACACCATATATATTATGACATGTATATTACGACATCAGTTTATGAACTTAAATACAATAATACAAAGATCCTGTAGATACTAATTATTATCGGACATGATTACAGATTGACGTGATTTTATGCAGTTGCATTTTTTTAGTTCAGGACCTGGAGAGTTGTCAGGCTACTATTTTATTCCGGGAAAACAAAGGGTTCCCGTGGGACTTTTGAAAAATATAATACCGCGGACGAAGTCGCGGGCAACAGTAGTACATTAATAAAATACCTACTTTTTACTTGTATCTATCATCTATGATTATAAAATTAAATTATAACTTTTTATCTTTCTATGTGACCCCCCCCTGGCACCAAAGCTGGATCCGCCCTTGGTTGTATGCAGCATTTATTGCAGATTTATACCTGATAACCAAACACACCATTTTAATACCTCTAGGACTTGTAGTTTTAAATAAATCTAAGTTTAAGTTTGAAAATGATTCTAGGTTATGTGTAGTTTATAATTGTTAAAGTAGTAAGGAAAGCCGTGTATCTTTCCTGCCGATTTGAACTATTAATTGTTTGGCGCGCACTATACTTAACATACCTGTCCAACGATATCCAATACAAACACAATAAACCAAATTAATATTGGTCTCCGGTGTGCTACAATAAACATTCAAAATGTAAATAGAGTAGACGTCACTAGCGTCACACACAACTAAAACAATGACATGTCATATTGACATCTTGAAATAAGTTTCTTTACACATAATCAAAAAGGTTGTAGTTATATTATATTCCATTGCACAAAACGCAACGAAGTTAAAACAATATTATAAAAAAATAATAATATTAATTATTACTTATTTACTTTAAGCATATATTGTACGATTTACAACAAATAACAAATAAAATAATGTATTTAAATAATTAATATCCGTTCTATTTTAAATGAAATTATTTAAAAAAAAATAACAAACCTCTTTTTATTTGGGCATGTACCTATGCGTAGAATGTAATGCAAATGGCGGTCAGACTTAAACGGGAAGTTAAAAAGACGGTTTAATTCCTTTTTTATTACATTTTTTTATCGTGAAGTGTAGCATTAATAATTATTAATTTTCAAATTGTCATATATTCGTAAGATAATTTTTAATAAATTACATTTTGTGTAAATGTTTGGGTCAGGGGTGATCATTCTCCTTTCAATTTACACTTGTATGAAATGGTTCTGTTTCGTGAAAATATCGGTCACAAATCATGAAGTCATCAATTCTAAGATCTGGTCACGACATATTCACCGTTGGCATTCGATACTAAACCATTCAACGACACAGTTTTAGTTCTGCAGTGCTTACAAACAAAGGATTCCATAATCGAAGATGGATGGAGATTGGAGAGTTTACCATTCCTTTATTATTTATTGGAATTGATTCGTTCAACAGAAAGCCTTCATTGCGAAAATTGCAATTGTACTGAGCAGCTGAAATCTGGCACAGAGGTAATATTAGGTAAGCATCTTGGAAACTAACATGGGGTACTTTTCATCCTAGATAGTGGAACAAGTCGCGGGTAACAAATAGTTATTAATAAATAACTGCACCCATCAAGTAAAAAATAAAATTTCAGTTTACGAAAAGCCCATTTATTTATTTCCCGCCTGACAACTAGCGGATATGAGTAATTTTGCTCGTAAGAAGTTTTCAAACAATTTTATTCGGGTTATTTAGTTTTATATAACGCGTAACGTGTTCTGGCTATCGTCAGAGTTCGCGGGAAATGTTTCACTTGTGGGGTGTTTAGAGCTTTTCCGTTAAATTGTAAACGTTCTCGAGTGAAGCGGATTTAGGTGGATCTTCCGTGAGGAAATCGCGTATCAGTTAGCATAGGCGATAGGCATTCTTTAGTAAAGTTACGATATTGCTGCTGTTTTACTGTTTGACTTTTTAACCCCCGACGCAAAAACGACGGGGCGTTATAAGATTACATTGTTTAAGGTTATAAGTTTGACGTGTCTGTGTGTGTGTTGCGCTCAAACGGGTGAACCGATTCGAATGTGTTTTTTTTTGTTTGAAAAGTGACTTTGTCGCTAGTGTTCTTAGCTATGTTTAATGAAAATCGGTCCAAGATGGCCGCCGCCACAAAATGGCAGAATACAATATATTATTTTTTCACAACCCTCTCAATACGGGTATCAAATGAAAAGGCTAGTAGAATATGACTAGTAGAATAGAGCTATGCAAATCCAAGATCGCCACCACAAAATAGCGAATGTCGGGGGTTTTTTAAATTTTTAATTTATTCTCGTAGATTGTAGATATACCGGTGAGTGCTTGCACTATAAGTATAGTTATAACAATTGAATTTGGGTCGGGTTGTACCGAAAACCTCGCAGATTTTTCTTATACCTACCTATATCTCTACTGTTAAGAGGCAGATAATCAAAAATACGCAAATCTGCAATTGAGATCTCACCTTCGAGATGACGCATTTGATGACCTTCTTCAGAGAGTCGTGCTCGTGCCCACAGACTTTTAGCAGCCCATAAATCTCCTTCTTTTGTTCGTGCAGCTGGAAAATTACGTTTTATTAGCGCATTCAACTAATTCTGTGTCATATTGAATGCCGTTCGGACATTAGATCGATCCGAATCCGCGGAAATTTTTGTTGAAATCAAAATAATCGGATGGCATTAGTGACAGCCTCACACAATCCGAGAATAGAGGGTTTATTAGTGTTCCGGACTCAGGAGTAACAAGTATGAATTAAAAATTAACCCCCGACATTCGCCATTTTGTGGTGGCGGCCATGTTGGATTTGCATAGTGCTATTCTACTAGTCAAGCCCTTTTATTTGGTATACCCATATTGAAGAAGTTGTAAATAATATTATGTAATCCACCATTTTGTGACGGCGGCCATCTTGGACCGATTTTCATCAAACATAGCTAAGAACACTCCCGACTAATTCACCTTTCAAACAAAAAAAAAGGATTCAAATCGAATCACCCGTCTGAGCGCTACGGTGGAACAGACAGACAGACAACACACACACACACACACACACACACGTCAAACTTATACTTAACATCCCGTCGTTTTTGTGTTGAGGGTTAAAAACACCAGTAGGTAGGTACACTACATTTTGAACCAGTAGCACCAGTACCTACTACATTTCAAATGCATCAATTCTGGAGAAAACGCGTGATTTTATTAAGCTACTTATACAGAAATCAAAATGCTCTTCACGTTATTCCAGCAACAATAAACCGCGGATTAAATCGATGGATTGGAAAACATCTGGAACAAACTGAGCCGGCTATCATGGATTAGTGTTTTTAACCCCCGACGCAAAAATGACGGGATGTTATAAGTTTGACGTGTCAGTGTGTGTGTGTTTGTGTGTGTGTCTGTCTGTCCCACCGCAGCGCTCAAATTGGTGAACAGATTTGGAAGCGGTTTTTTTTGTTTGAAAGGTGAATTAGTCGGGAGTGTACTTTGCTATGCTTGATGAAAATCGGTCCAAGATGGCCGCCGCCACAAAATGGCGGATTACAAATTATAAGTCATCAATCCTTACTGGTTTAACACCCGTCTTAATCATATTCTTCAGAGCGGCGACTTTGTGGACGGCTTGCGCGGGATCCTGCCCTATAAGGGCGTAACCACACACGACCATCTGGTGTAGCGCCTTCTCTGCCAACGCCGAGGTCTCGTTCTGCTTCTGGGTCAAGCACATCTCCACCTATGAAGGGAAATCGATATCGATCTTTCAAAGAACAAATATTTTTAACCGATTTAAAAAAAAACGAGGTTACCAATTCGAAAATGTGTGTGTGTGTGTGTGTGCAATATAATTGGAACTATAAATATATAACGTGAAAAATATTCACCTACTTATTATGATATATAAGGGTTTCCAAACAAAATATATACAAAATTTATGTGTGTATATTTGTCCGCGGATTTCTCCGAAACTAGGTATTGATTAGATTGTGACCATTATTTTTTATTTGCTTACATTTGAAGTAAATGTATAATAAATATAAAGTATAATAGTAAGTATAGTAAGTATAATAAAAAATAATGGTTGAAGTTGAAGTAAATGTAAGCCATTGATATAACATTGCAAGTTATATCAGAATGGGTTCACTGAACCGATTGTGATAAAACTTGAGTTTTCAAAATATAGACTGATACGTATACGTAAGTCGGACAGCCTGGCTTATTTCGGTATATTGAAGTCGGTTTTAAATTTTCTTAAATTATAGCTTGTTAAGAATCTACTTATCTATAATTTCTGAGAGATCTTTTTCTAATAACTGCATAGGTAGCTTTTGTTTCCTCACAATACGAAGCCATTAAAAAATATGAACAAAACCCACCTCATTTTCCCCATGGCTCTTCATAGTGTCCAAAGTTCCCTGTATGTCCAGCAACTTATCTTGAATATGCTGAGTGCCATTCTGTAGTAACAGTTTAATCTTTGTGAGCACCATTTCCACTGATCTGTAATTACAGTAAGTATTAATAATAATAGCTTTATTGTTTCCTTACAATATTTAACTTAAATAGTTTATTAAGTCAAAAATAAGGAGAAAACCTAAATATTTCAAATCAAATAAATTACAGTGTATTTGGGACATAAAAAGGTAAGTTTTCACCAAATTCCGTGAAAAAAATAATGTTTATTTTAAAAGATAAAAATAAAAAACCAAAAACTTGGTTTTTTGAACTTTTCACATAAATTTTGAGGTTATGTGAAAAAAGTGCAAATACAAAAGTTGTAGATATTTTTATTACCTACAACTTTGCCATTTAATTTTTTTCCGTAGGACTTGTAGTTTTGCCGGAAATCGAGATAAACCGTTTTTTACCCTTGAAACTCCCCCCCCTTTTTTTCCCGAGCTCAGATCGCCCGTAAATTATTTTTCCTTTTATTTTTATAATATTTTCCTCCTTTTCCAATGGGTTTCATCCTACTGTGTTTTTTTTTGGTTTCAAAAATTATCAACACTGGGCTATTAATGTTTGAATTATAGTAGTATTTTTAACCGACTTCAAAAAAGGAGGAGTTTTCATAATTCGACCGTATATATGCTTTTTTTATGAGTGTTTGCGGATAACTTCGTCGTTTATGAACCGATTTTGAGGGGAAATCGTAGGGGCGACTAGTGCGGTTGTAAGTGTTATTAGCTTACATTTACTCCAACATAGAGAGCAGTGAAAGTTTCATCAAAATCGGCTTACAAGTTTTCGAGATATGGACTTTTAAGTGCGTGGTGAAGTCGGTTTAACTTTCAATCTTTTAGATTATCACTTGTGTTACATTAATACGGACTACGGTAGACATTTGAAATCTTTATGCACTACGGCCTAAACCCTTCTCATTCAGAGAGGATGCTAGTATCCTGTAGTGGGTCGGCAATGGGTATTAGGTATATACATTACTAGCGGACCCGGCAGACGTCGTCCTGCCCGCTATTAACGCCACCTACCGGGTCCAATTTTTCTACTTATAAACCTTCCTCTTGAATCACTCTATATATTAAAAAAAACCGCATCAAAATCCGTTGCGTAGTTTTAAAGATTTAAGCATACATAGGGACATAGGGACATAGAGGGATATAGGGACAGAGAATGCGACTTTGTTTTATACTATGTAGTGATTATGGGTATTAACAGGTATTGACATTAGTTTACCTTTCTAGATCAACCTGGAACTTTCTCTCTATACTTTGCAAGAGGTCCTCGCCGAGCTTGTGTGTGATTTCATCCTCCAACACCTTGTCGAGATCCACTTTTTCCATTTCTTGTGCATCTACCCACTAATAAAGAATTACCAAATAACAACCATCCTAACTTCCATACTTAATATTATAAATGCGAAAGTGTATTTGTTTGTTGCGCTTACACGCCTAAACCGCTAAACCGATTTTAACCGGTACAGAGATAGACTAGACCTTGGAAAAGGACATATTTCTAATCATTAGTATTCTAATTATCTTTATAAATTAAAGTAAATTAAGGGAATTGTGAAAAAATATGTAATCCGCCATTTTGTATCGATTTTCATCAAACATAGCTAACAACACTCTTGACTAATTCACCTTTCAAACAAAAAAAACCGCATTCAAATCGGTCCACCCGTTTGAGCGCCACAGGGGAACAGTCAGACACACACACACACACACACACACACACACGTGTGTGCGTCGGGGGTTAAAAACCAACACATCATTTTCTATTCGGTGATTGCAGTCAAAGGCAAACTTGGCACGAAATGAAAAAGTTAAATACTTAGATAAATATGCAATTTATTTTATCGTCCGTTTTAAAATAATGTCATTAGTGCCACGCTCGCACCCTGGTTGCTGGCACAAACACGACCAATTAGTGAAACTAATGTTGCTGTCTAATGAAAAATTTTCTGTAATTAATTAAAATAACGAGCCATGGAAATAAGAGAAATACACAATTAATTTTTTCATCTCACTAGCTCGAAAGCGCGCCTTTGATGCTTAAAACCAGTGAGAAAAAGGCAATTTTCTGACTCCGTAAAAAAAGTATTTTGAATTTAGAAGCCGTTTCTGGAGCTTGTATTCATGTGACTCCATGCGACTCGTCTGATGCCGTTGGTCTATCTATTGTCGCTAATCCAGCATCTTGGGACCCCAACGCCCATTCAGTCTTCAAACTGAGTGCCCTACTAAAATAACCTAATTGCATGTGTAGTTGCAAGGAAAATAATAGCAAACTATAAACAAGAGATAAAGTTCGTAAACTAAAACCCGACTACTCTTAAATAATAATAATTTAGTGTGCAGAAAAACGTGTATTGAACTGCGTACTATAATCGAATTCGAACGGAAGAAAGCGCGGGGCAGCAGCTAGTGGCGCCATCTATTATGTCTATACGAAACTAACTTAATATTCTAGTTTAGCCGCGCGAAGGACACTTCTCGATTTTTTTCGTAAATAAACTGTAGCCTGTGTCACCCGGAATCGGCCTAGTCGTTTAAGTGCTACGTTACAACACATACAATTAAAATCGGATACAAACATACCATACATACATAGACTGCTAAAATCATAACCCTTTCTTTTGGCTTTGCCGTAGTCGGGTAAAAAATAGGTACTCGCCAATAAAAAACAGACGAGACACAGCGGATTCCTCGAGCGCCAGAATTTCATCTCGGAACGCTGATCGAAGTCGCACTTTCTCAATATCAAGAGTTATAAATAAACGTTCCTAGACCGAAATAGCGGCGCGTTAACTTGTACCGAATGATAGGCAACTGTTTACGATATTAAACGCCGTAAATTCATATTTTATGGCTATTGAAGTGATTCTGGTACTCGTACCAGCTACCAACACCTAATTCTTATCGTTTTCGAATTGAGGAATTTCAAAGTTCAGTTGAAACATTGTTGCTTTTCGCGTAAACATCGCGCCTCGCGTTGTTAGAAATACTGCCGGATTTTTATATTATGATGACGTTGGAAATATTAAATAACATTCCAATTGGAATAACATGGTATCGGTACTGCCTCGTTGGTCTAGTGGTCAACATATTAGACTTCAGATCACGAGGTCCCGGCTTCGATTTCCGCGTCGGCCAAATAATTGTTAGGAGTTGGAAGTTGGCGGTGTTTCACCCCCGTGCCTCGAAGACCACTTTAAGCAGTCGGTCCTGGTTATTATCACTATCATGTGACAATAGTTGTTAAAAGCCTGCAAACCCGCATTGGAGCAGTGTGGCGGGTCTAAGCTCTAAATCCCTCTCTCCTAAGACCTATGAGAGAGGGGCCTGTGCCCAGCAGTGGGACGTTAAAAGGCAGTAGTGGTGGTGGTGGTAGGTACGGTAGCGCTATTTTGGTTGTGCACAAAACTTGAGAGTAAATAGAGCTATACAAAGTTAAAAAAAAAGTGCCGGCTCTTCTCAGCAGAACCAGCATTCCGAACCGGTGGTAGATTCTTGACATGTCATAAGAGCCACACGTTGGCCTACGTGAAATAAACGATTTTGAATTTTTTTTTTAAAGTATCGCTTTCACAATTTTCCTGGCGAATAGGGTGAATGCCTTGTTGGTCTAGCGGTTGGCGGGGTTGACTGCGGATTACGAGGTCCTGAGTTCGATTCCAGGGTCGGGCCAAAAATTATGAGGTATTGGGTTTTCTGCGAAGAGTTTCTCAGTGCCAGCCCGGAGTTGAAAGTTGGTGGTGTTCCACCCGTGCCTCGGAGAGCACGTTAAGCCATCGTTCTCTATTATTATTACTATTCATGCGACAATAGTCGTTGAAGCCCGTTAAAGCCGCATTGAAGCGGTCAATGGAATTTTCTGTTAAGTTTCTTTGAAAGTTTTTCAAATTAAATACAAAAATTGTTTGTCTCAAAGAGATTTATTAGAATGTAGAGTTACACTTTTTTCACCAAACTTCACTTTTTCGTTTATACATTAGCATTTTTCAATTTACATCTCCTCATGCCCCTGCAAGCGCGACGCTGCGTCTTCTTTTCCAGGTCCTCTTGAACCATCTGACAAAAAGAGATTATACTGTATACCTACTTAAATTATATTATTATGTATACAGGGTGTCCCAGAAATCAACGTCAAGCCGGAAACGCGTGATAGTTCATATTGTGCCCAGAAAAATATTAAAAAAAAATTTTGGCCAAGTACTTTTCGAATTATTACTATCAAAACATAAATCGGAAAAACTGCCACCCTTTGTAGATCTTTGGACTCCTGTGACCACAAATATTAACTTTTCTTGAATTATCTTGAACCCAATTGAACCCTTTATTTGATTGCATTCGATGTTAGTACATATACCTACTCGAATATTTGTAAGTTGTTAATGTGACCTGTAATGTTGTGTGTGTGTTGTGTGGTGTGAACTGTTGTACTTAGTAGGTTGGTTTTAAAATTCTTTATTTTACTATTAAAATTGACTAAATAGGAAACAAATATATTATGTATATCTATATATGTTACCGCACTGTCTGTGTTGCTGCAAGTGGTCCGACAGAGGTCGTCCCTGTCTATTCTGCCCAGAAGACTGTAGAACTGAGAACAAGAGTCGCAAAATATCATTTTGAGTAGGTACCTTTATGACACATATATCATTCTAACTTGTAAAAAACTGGCCAAGTGCGAGTCGGACTCGCACACGAAGGGTTCCGTACCATTATTTATTTGTTCTTTTAGTAAGAATAATTGGAAAAGAGAATAGGGTATATACCTTACCTTTAGTTTTAATTCATAGAGTAAATCTGAGATCCACTCATAAATCAACTCTGAAATTTCCATAGATTTGTGGGCCACTCTGAAAATGAATGTTTTTACGATATACAACGTTAGTTTTATTTTGCGCAAAAACCGAAACACGTGTCAAATATTTTTACATTAAGAATATTTATACAAAATTTCAAAAAAATATAATGAAAAGTAACGAAGTTATAAGCTTGTTATGTTGCGTCGTTGTCCTCGAAAAAAATGGTCACCGCAAGCCGTCGCCGCAGCGCCTAGCGATCGACGCGAGTTGAATGACCGCCGCTGTGTGCCGACCGTCAGCTGATGCGCGGTAAATCATTGTGTCTAAGCTTGTAAGATTTCAAAATATTTTTGGACAAAAATATAACACTATATAAAAATTATTGGATTCGATTTTGTCACTGATTCTGAACAAACTACTTTCAGGTTTTGCGTAAAGTAAAACTAACGTTGTATACTTAGTAAAATTATATTACAAGCCTACCGTTAAAACGGTTCCTGAGGAGGCTGGGTGCGGGAGGGATGAAACTTGACCTAAAAGTTATCTGTTACGTGTTGGGTTATGTGTTACGTCCATTACTTGACCATGTAGAGTTGTTTGAGGCAACGCCGCGACAACAAATAGGTACCCTACCGGTAATAGCGGATTAGCCCTTAGGCGCATGAGGGCTCGGGTCCCGGAATCGCGGCCCCTCAAAAATGGATTAATTTATCACACTAATATTATAAAGGCGAAAGTTTGTGTGTGTGTGTGTGTTTTCATTCCGAAAAAGTAATCCTGTGGAACTAAAATAGATAGAATAGATAGATAGACTTCCAAACACGCGATAGATGGCGCTGACTGTTCTTAGGTAATTTACGCATTATTACAATATTTGCATGCATCTGTATGCGTTTGCACTTTTCCACAGTTCCCACGGAATTTTGAAAAAACCGAAATCTATAGCTACAGCTATACTATAAGTAGATTACCTACTATAGCAAACTTCCTTGAAAGTATGTATAAAGGTTGGAAAAGGAAGCGGGAACGGGAACAGGAAATTCAAAATTCCCTCGGGATTTGTGAAAAATCGAAATTCACGCGGGCGCAGATTTTTTGTTTGAAAGGTGAAGTCGTCGGAAGTGTTCTTAGCTATGTTTGATGAAAATCGGTTCAAGACGGCTGCCGCCGCCACAAAATGGGGAATGTCGGGGGTTTTTTAAATTTTTTATTTACTTATACGTGCGTTGAAAATGTTTTCGTTGGTGTTTTTGTTTTGGTGGTAATATGACGAAATCGAGATAGAATACATTAATATATAACATAATATATACATAAAGTAATGAAACTCACTTCGTAGACACTAGATACATGTCACACAAACAACACATCGCCATCTTTTTACCGTGCGCAGATTTTGATCCGTTGCAATGCTTGTACGGGTCACCTAACGGCAAATACTGAAAAATGTTCAAAATACACTATATCACTCATCTTATGACTAGCTGATATCTGCGACATCGTCCGCGTTTCTTCAAATTCTTAAAAAATCCATGGGATCTAAATAAAGCCTACGCCCGTCCTCGGGATGCAAGGTACCTAGATTATGCCATATACCTAAAGTCAAGAACTCAAAATCGATTCAGTTGTGGTTAATAATATAGCAAGCATAATATGGTAATCTATACTAATAAATAAAATTGAAGTGTCTGTCTGTAATTTCGAAATAACTACCACATATTAAGCTCATATGGTTATTTGGACGATACCATAACCGAATCACACGTTTTTAAAATTTTTGTCTGTCTGTCTGTCTGTTTGAACGGGCTAATCTTCGAAACGCCTGAACCGATTTTGACGGGACTTTCACAGACAAGTAGAGGATTAACCAAGGAGTAACATAGGCTACTTTTTTAACCAACTTTCAAAAAAGGAGTTGTGTTGAAATCGGTAAGCACCTATGTTAAAAAACGCCCTGATAGGTATTTTCGCTGCGCGCGACGGCCGACGCACGCTCGCGCTGCATGGAACTCCCCGCGCCGCGCGCCGCGCGCCCCTGTGCCCTGCTCCCGTCGTACGCGGTACCGCGGTACGCCGACGCGCGGCGGGGGGCGGGTGGACCAGAAATCTACTTATCCCTCAGGATTTGTGAAAAGCCGAAATTCACGCGGGTGAAGCCGCGGGCAAAAGCTAGTTGTCAATAATATTATCAACAGTTTTTATTTTTTTACGTAATAACCCTAAATATTTCCGAGATAAAATGTAACAAAGATCACTCCCTCTATTATATATGCAGTCTGATAAAGTTCTGACAAATAAGTTGTTCCAAAAATCACCCCGGACTAACAGGCAGACCAACACACAGACAAAAACTTTAAAAAACCGGCCAAGTGCGTGGTGGGCCACGCGCAATGTAGGGTTCCGTAGTCACAATCCTCGAAAAACAGATGTAACTCCTTAACCTGTGAACCCTACTTAGCCATGATAGTTTTCCTTTAAAATTGATTATATATACTACTGCTGTGAAGTTTTTCAAGTTCCTGTATACTGCCATTTGGCTGATAGAGGGGAGGGGACACTTGACTCTAATAAAAATTAGCACTTTAAAACATCATATTTTACAAACGGATCTATAAATCGAAAAATGATGTTCCCACACCCACAATATTTTTAAAAGACCTATTCAACGATACCCCACACTATGGGGTAGACGAGAAAAAAAATATTCATCCCCACTTTACATGTAGGGGAGCTACCCTAAAAAAATATTTATCAAAATTTTATTTCACCATTTTATCGACGTGATTAATATTTATACCCATGCCAAATTACAGATTTCTAGCACTAATAGTCTCTGAGATTAACCGAGGACGGACGGACAGACAGACGGACGGACATGGCGAAACTGTAAGGGTTCCTTGTTTACTACGGAACCCTAAAAACGTGTATATTTTAAATAATCTTAATAGCTTAATAGTCATAGATAACATACCAACACAAATATGGCCAAAACCACGAACACACCTGCTTTTATCAAACACTGGATTGGACAACCACTTTCTGTAAAAAATATCATGTCTTCATCTGTAAATAAGCATAACTAACTCATGATTTACTGTGAACGAAGAAGTAGTAATAACTTAACTAATAATTAATTAAAGACCTCAGGACCATGGGAGTGGAGACGTTGAAGGAGGAAGCCTCTGGACAAGTCCCGAGGGAGAATTTACATTTCTAGACCACAAATCACAGACGGCTGTAAAGACAAATGGTAAAGGAAATATAAATAAATACCTAAAATCAAATCAGCGCTCAGCTTATAGCTGTAAACACACTTATGTAAGTGATAAGACTGATAAGATAGATTAGAGTCACTCAGCGGGAGGTGGAAAGAGATACGCTCGTAGTGATCAGATCATAAATAAAGATATCCGTAGAATAACTAGAGTAACCGAGAGCACAACGAATCATGCAGCTGAAGTGGTAATGAGCAAGGCACAAAGTACGAAGAACCAATAAATGTTCAGGTCTCAAGATGCTTGAACGGCGACCTCGCAGCGGAAAGCGCAGAGCTACGAGACCCCTCACAAGATGGA
Organism: Melanargia galathea; assembly: GCA_920104075.1. Classification (NCBI taxonomy): domain Eukaryota; kingdom Metazoa; phylum Arthropoda; class Insecta; order Lepidoptera; family Nymphalidae; genus Melanargia; species Melanargia galathea. Next base: position 20,380,855 of record OV049869.1, on the reverse strand, counting down.
CGGATGATCTCAAGCGAATCGCTGTGGGCAGCTGGATAAAAGTTACATAAGATATGTTCTGCAAAGATGCTTATAAGAGACGTGGAGAGAAATCCAGCAAGGGACGTGTATCGCTTGAGACAAATCCAAACATAATATATTATGTACTTTACCTCTGCTAAAACTAATAATTTTATCCATAACTGACGTTAAGTCAGTTGTGTAAATAAACTAAATTAAATCCATTTGTATTAAATTCAAAATACTTAATGCATTAGTTTTTATTTTTCACAGGAATTTAGCTCCAAAATCTTGATTTTGATATTTGAAGTGACAAAGTGGTGACAAATTATTATTACGTGACAATTTTTAGGACAAGAAAATGTCATGTCTTGTGTCATACCAAGAGATAGTATTAAAGCTCCCCCACACAGGCGCGTTATTATAGGTCGATAATATCGCATGCGGTATTGCGATAATGCGTCCCAATTCCTTGCACACAGCTGCGTTTTTATCGTCCGATATTTCTTACGAGAGAGCGCCGCGCCGCGACGTTATACCATCTCTCTCAGGTATGCAAAAAAAAGTCAACGCAGCGCACGCACATGCAAGGAAGACTCCAACAAGTCAGCGCGTATTTGTGTGTTCTTTCGCTAAATTGCGTATTTTAGATATGCATATTATAGAAAAGTTTTTAGGACACTCATACCTACAGTCATGTAACCACTGTCAAACTGTCGGTAAAACCAAACGTCCTACAAGTATTACAGGTGTGTGTACGGTTGTTTGCGTCCTGATACAAAACATTCTAGAACTCATATTATCGGAATATCGCAGGACGGAGAAACGCGTCCTACTTCCATTGCGGCGTTATTATCGCAGCAGTGTGTAACTACATGACCATCCTAATACAATGTACTGAAAACAGATATCGCAATAACGCATGCGATATTGTCGACCTATAATAACGCGCCTGTGTGGGGGAGCCTTTAGTACCTCCTCTAGTGTCATACCCACAGGTCATACCATACAGGTTTAAATTAGGCTCGCACACATTACGGGTGGTCGATTCTTATCTCTATGATCTGTACAAAATCTAAACAAAATAAATAAATAAAAGACTCCATTTACTTTCCATTTTATTTCATTTACCGTTAGCTCTCGGACAACTGCCGATACATGTTTTACCCTTTTCGATGCATCTGGAACAACTTGTATGATCACTCATCGTTCCAATGGAAGACTCAGATTCACTGCCACTTGCTGCCGGCTCAAACTGCTTCACATTTATATCTGCTTTTTGAGAAACTGCAGCTGCGGGCGCTTTCTTTGATATTGCTGTATCAGGTTGGCTTCTTTGGCTGGACTCAGCTTCTTTTTCTGCACCGAGATGTAGTTTTCTTTGAACCGCTGATGCTGCTTTTCTTGGACCTTTCCCTTTTTTACTCTGATTGGGTTCTGCGTCGTCTATATTATTTTCGGCCCTGACGGCAGTGTGATTTATGAAATTAATGTTATCTCCAGAACTAACTTGCTGTATTGACAATAACTAAAAATCAAACAGTTACATTTACATTTCAAAATAATATTTATACAATATAGCTACATATAAATCAATGCGTTTTTAATAAAATTAAATACACTATTGATTAGATTGGTAGTTTATTTAATAATAGTAACTCGTTGAGTTAATAATGGCTGGCTATATGCGTTGCGGATTATATTATGGTCCCTTTTTTATTTGTCAAGAAATTCTCAGAGAAACAGCCCGGAGTTGAGAAGTTTTCAGTGATAGGTACATCCTTTCAAGTTGTTGGGTGTCTTGCACTTGTTCTGAGGTCATGTGGGATTGCCGTCCCATTCATTCTTCGTTTGCGCTCACACTTGTACACTATAATAACTCCTGCATATTTGGCTAGTTTTAGTTGAGATTGGCCGCCGTGGTCAAAATTTGCTCAGAAGAACCACCACTTACAGCCTTTTAACGTCCGACTGCTGGGCACAGGCCTCCTCTCTCATAGGAGAGAGGGATTTAGAGCTTAGAACCGCCACACTGCTTCAATGCGATTTGGCAGGCTTTAACGACTATTGTCACATGATAGTAATAATAATAACCGGGACCGACAGCTTACCGTGCCCTCCGAGGCACGGGGGTGTAACACCGCCATCTGCCAACACCGGGCTGGCACTGAGAATTTCTTGACAGAAAAACCCAATTAATTATTTGCCTGACCCGGGAATCGAACCCGGGACCTCGTGATCTGCAGTCGAATATGCTAACCACTAGACCAACGAGGCAGTTAGCTCAGGAGAACACTATTATTAAATGTATTTTAGATAAGCGGATCTATGTCAGTACGCACATCGGAATTACCTGAACCTGTCTCTGACACGACACTCCGCACTCCGCCAATCGCTCCACATATTTCTGCGCATCACATAACTAGAACATAAAAACAGATAATATTTGACACTGACCAAACATTCTAATAGTTCGAAGTACCGATATGTAAACTTTGGAGTCTTGGGGTGTTGGAATGCAACCGCCTCGCCGCGTCGCATGATCACGTTGATTTAGCTTACGTTGAGTCTTCGCTTAATTCGTCATGTAAAAACATCATTTTCCATCATCATCTCAAACATCATTTCATCATTTCCTCAACATTTCCCGACCCTAATAAACTCAGACAACCACTAAATAACTCGCTCTTCAATTGAGTACTTAATTTTAGGACCTTAAGTTGTTTGTCTAGATCCCAGGAACAAACCAGGGACAAATCCAGCAAGACCAGTTCGCGGACTTGTTGTATATACAGTATAGTTACTTACTGCTTTCACTATATTGTAGTAGCCGCTTGAAATAAACTCTATGGACTGATTGTACACACTTGTAGCGGGTCTGCATGTTCTGAAAATAATAAGACAAAAAAAAATTGGTTGTCTGTAAAGTCGGTTTATGGACGATAATTTTACGTGATAACGTCATAAGAAAACAAGCCTCTCTATCGCTTGCAAGCTCGGCTAGGCGGAACGTGACAATGAGTCATGCTTTTTCGTGCGTGCAGACGGCGTTCATCGATTTATAATTTTTACTTTTTGTTTTTATTTTTTACTTTGTTTTAATATTATAAACTACAATATAATCAAACAACGTGTAGACCACAAACTGACTGACCAAAAACTGTGACAGACGGATGGACGGACAGCGGAGGCTTAGCAATAGAATCCCGTTTGGCCCCCATCGCGTATGGAAACCTAAAAGACCACACTACCTCAGAACATTCTCTATGAGGGCACACGGGCAGGTCTCGCAAACACATGCGCTGTGGCCAGCAGTGGACTGATTGGTCTGGCAGGAGTCCGACTCATCTGCAGTTGTCTGCCCCGACTGGAGGGGTCCACTGGTGTACTTGGACCTGCAAGACACCCGGCAACTGCCCGACCAGATCTGTCGGATGGCCGAGGCGGTCGCTTCGAACTCTCGGCTGTGATTTTGCTGAAAAAAGACAACAAACGACAAGATGTTAAAAGAAAACTTATTTATTATTTACTACATGAATTGCCTTCTTTGTTTAAATTTTTTTTTTGTTTAAAAACCCATGGGAACTCCTTGATTTCCTGGATGAAAAGTGGTCGATTTGTCTTTCAGCGGTTTAAAACCCCTAAAAATGTATTTAGCATACACACATAATTCTTCAGTTATAAAAAATTGGTTTACGGAAAAACTTACATACGCATACAAGACCAAAACGAATACTAAAAACAAGAATACAATAGAAACCATTTGTTTGGAGGTCCGTGTTTAACCTGCAAAACACAAAATAATATTGATTACTTGGTTGCTTAAAGCACGTAAAGTCCTAGCCAATCTTTATGACCGCTCGGAACATAGCTGCCTTACGATGAGCGCAAGTGTATCAGAGAGATGTAGCGGTCTAAGGCAATGTAATATTAGGTAGCGGTAGGTACATTGACTCAGCTACCCACTCCACTCACCTCCCTCCCGCACTGTCTTCCACCCACCCCCGTTCTATTACTTGTTAAAGTTGGAACTAGGTACATACTTAATTTATTAGTCAATGGAACTCACAGCGTGCTCTGAATGGCCATTGGCGAGGACTTCTGGTACCTACCTACATTTATTTCAAAGGTAGACAAGAGGCCCTTACCAACATTATTTGCTGCCAGTGTGCGTATTTGATTCAAACATTTTTACGATTTTTAATAAGAAGTACCATTGGATTGTGAATGATAAGCAATTAACAGTTACATGTTAAGATTTGAAAATTTGAACACTGAACAGTAAAATTTTGCATCATTACCTATATTTTTAAGTGCGGTCAATTCTATTGACAGTATTGCGGTCAATTGACTTTTGATTGTATTTTGACATATAGATATCATAGATGACTTTTATAATCAAATTAATTCATTACCTCATGCAGCTAAGAGAAATTATACCCCCTCTTCTCTCATGCAGCACCTCAAACGTCTTTGAGCATGATGAGGAGTACCTCATAGTACCTACTCCGCTAGGAATATAAGTGTTCTGTGATGATGAGTGATGAGTGATGACTTTTAGGACGCCCGCATATCATCAGACACTTCGGTCAGAAAGAATTCGGGCGTGCACCGGAAAGATTCTCACGCATTTTGTACTGACCCCGTACGCCATCCAGAATTTTTATAGTTAGATCCATTGATGTAAATAACTATATAAGTCAATGAGTTAGATCATAATATTATTATCTACGTCGCCATCTGGCGCTCGCTGCATGAACGAAACAGAATGTTGTCTGACAGACGATTTGGTATGGTATTTGAATTTATTATAGGTAGGCAATAGGTAGGTAATAAGGAACTAGGATCAAAAGAGAGAGGATACAATATCTTTGATTAGGAAGCAAAGGTATCTAATTATTACTTAAATAAACGTAATATTACAGATACAGAAGGCGTAAGCAGTGGGTGCGAAGCAAGCGCAGTCAGGGAAGAGATAGCAAGAGATTATGCGGCACTTCAAACCCGTCTAGGAAGAGAGATCTCGGATAGAAGGGGTAAACTTGGTAACGTGGGTAAGAATAATTATTTGGCCATGATAAGGACTATTTTTTCCTACCCTCATAATATCAGAATAAAGACATTAGAACTTGCATCACATGTATAGTCTCATACTTGTACCTTCAAGTCCAGAAATAGAACTTTGAAATCAATTTATGGGTTACAAACGTACCTACTGACTGACACTCTTGTTGAATTGCAATAAACTGACGCCAGCCGCGTCACACCAGCTATACTCTTACGAAATTCCCAGTTCTGTCAAGAAGACTTGTACCTAGCATAAATCCCCCAAATATTGATGATAGTGGCGATTGCAATAGCAAACTTAATGTGAAATCCTTCCCCCTTTTTTAGTGCTTTTGTTAGTGTAGCACTGCAATAATTTATTTGACACCTCGATAAAATATTGAATTTTAATTTTAATGAATATTTCATTTTAGCGCCTCGTCCAGTGGCAACAGAAGAACAACTGTCGGCAGATTTCAGGAAGAAGCTAACAGAATGGCAGCGAATGAAAGGCGTCAAACAACCGCCACCGGTGCCAGCCAGGAAAGATCTCAGCGAAGATTTCTTAAAGAAATGGGGTGAGGAAATATAGGATAAAGGATAAATATTATTTAAACACATACAACCAATTTAATTATGTAATTAATTAATAATTCATCCCTGCGTCTTTAATATTCCATCAGCGCGCTGATGGTCAAGTCTTCATTCCTTGTACGCATGGGTAGGTAAGGGTTTGGAAAAATTTATGTGACTGAAATATTTCAGATGAATGGAAACGTATGAAAGAAACAAATTCAGTACCAGCCTGGGAGGAGGAGGCCAAACCTGATGAAGTGTTGGTTCGCACGTCGACGGGGCTTTTCAAATTTCACGGTAAGCAATAAATTAAATAAATGAAATGTGATAGGTGAAATGAAATTGATACCGAAAACCTTGTACTTAATGAAACAAAATGTTCGTTCAAGTGCTCAAGATGTATTTAAAAGTAAATTCTCAAATGTTGTGCCTCAACTTAGGCGTAACAACTTTTACTTAAGCGTCTGCTAAGATTCGAATAAAGTCCTGACCGCTTCAAGAGGGACATGGGCAACTTTCCTCGTCGATTTCGGGCTTTTAACTTGCGAATCGAGGCAACGAATAGTGCAAAGTCATGGAGGGTTGCCGTGTACATGACCTAGCATGATTCGATGTTCCCAACTCGCAGAAGAATTAGACATACCTGCGTCAAGATGGAAAGGACAATGATGTATAACGAAATTAAATGGTTTGAATTCAGTGGATATTTTTAAGGTATATCCCGCTCGTTCACCCGTAAGCTTCACGAGTGGGAGAAGTCCAGAGGCATAGCCCCTGAAGCGTCCACGTCTGCTCTCCTCAACGCCGCCCGTGCGAAGGGCAAGCCGCCCTCCTCGCAACTGACGCGCACGCAGTCAGACGGCAGTGTGGCGCCATCTGCTGGATCCGGGCGGATGCATGCGTCGAGTCTGAGCGTCAACGATGTGGACGATTTTGAGTCGGAGTACGAGGGCGAGCATTCGGTAAGTCCGTCTTTGTATATCTTTGTGAGAGACAGTCTTGGGAACGGTTGAAGCGATTTTGACTGCATTTTCAATACACGTAGAGGATTATACAAGGATTGATCTAGACTAATTTTCAAGCTGGAAATATTCTGGGTTTCTGAGAAAAAAATACAAACTCTTAATACATTGTACACGTTTGAATGTCAACTATTTCACAAGTTGCCTTTTGGTACTAGTGATAATTATTTACTTACGACAAATTAAAACTAACGAGTAGGTAACTATTCCAAACGTGTGGTCGCGTCGTTTAGGAGGATGAAGGACCCACAAAAAACCCAGCCATGTATTGTTGTTAATGTCGCCATCGCACAATACCTATAACTTAGACATTACAAATATTTATACAAATATTTATTACAGCAACTATTTTAAGTTGTAAAATGCCTTGGTGTTGATTTATAAATGTAACTGATTTTCTTATGCTCAGTTGGACGGCGCTGACGAGTGTGACGGCAGTGACGCCCGAGCAGCAGTTCTGGTAGAAGTCGAAGCGGAGGAGATCTGCACAGCATCTCCTCTAGTACCGCTGACACCGCGCCACACCCCTCAGAAGCCAGTGTACACGTACGGACAGGCTGAAGCCAGGCACTTGTGCGAGACTAGCTCCGCAATCACTGGCACCGCCGTGGTACAGCCTAATGGCGCTGGTAAGAGGTTCATAATATTCTTTTCTTAAGAGTCTTCCATAAGCCTGAGGCTGAGATCTATAGCGCGACACATGACAGAGCTAAAACGGGACATAAATATTCCTTCACATAAGTCTGTTTCATTTTAATTTTGTCTTGAGTCTGACTGGATTCAAAGTACGCTGTATAGATCTCACCCTGAGGTTCCATACAAACGTAGTTTTACGTTAACACGTTATTAGATATTATATGATATGATTTTAAACTTTGCAAATGTAATGGGATGAGAGTTGAGACATTGAGTTACTTTGAAATTTGTTTTTATTGTTAAAGAATAATCTCTATTCTAATTCTAATCTCTGTTCTTTATTTTCCGACAGTCATTCTATCGGATTCCCGTAGCGTGGTGTCAAGAGAACAAAGTGCTATCAAGATGCCGTCGCGTGAACAGGTAGCCCAGTGCGTTTATTTCTATATTTCATTTAGTGAATTTAATTTATTTTCATTATTAATTTACCCTTTACACTTTCAGGTCACAGCACAAGAGAGAAGTTACAGATCAAAAATGATCAGGCAAGCAAGCATAGAAGAAGATGCTAAGTTTATCAGAGAAACTATAGAAGAAATAGAAAGAGGTAGTTCCAGTCGCTACAAAGAAGATTTTAAATCAGATGTTGAAAAACAAGAGGTCATTTACGAAATACCAGCTCCGTCGAATAGCAAAAGTTCAAGTTTGAGACAACTTGATAATTTAAAAGAAACAAATAAAAACAGTAAAGATAGCAATGATGAAATGAAAGATGAAAGTAAACGTAAAGATTTGGATAAGAATAATGGTAAAAAGAAGTCTAAATCTCGAGCTAGACTTGAGAGGGAGCAGTCTAAGCCGTCTGAAAGCGACAGTGATCCAGATGTTGATACAGTGACTGTTGAAATACCAAGAAGACGTAAACGAGCACGCAGGCCTTCGGAAAGGCCTAGAACTCCTCCCACATCACTACATTCTGATTCTGATGAAGAGGTAAACATTATTTTTCAATTTATAAATTAATTTTGTAACTTTGTTACTATATTAGTTTAGGATAATAATAATTTATAATTTAATAAAAATTATAATAATTTATAATTTTATATAACAGAGGATGCACGGTTTGCAAATATTACAAGCAGTAGTTCTTGTTTATAATATACCTACTGTGTTCGAACGTTGCTTATTAGCTGAGCCAAATGTAGTTTATTGCATTTAGTATAATATTGTCGACGCAAAACCAACCTTGTATTGGAATGGTTTAACGGAAATCATTCACAAGTGATGTTTATATGCGCAGACCTACATAAACTTCGATTCTTCTGAATATTTTCTTTTGTACTGTTCATTGGTTCCTAAGAATTTCGTTTTTGAAATATCTTGATATTTAATTTAATAAATTGCCGATGCGGATCTGATTCTGAATCGTCAGTGCACGGTTTAACGGGGTGAATCCATTGTTACAGGTATTCGTTTTGAGACTCAAAGCGCCTCATCAGAGAGACGTATCCCCTGAAGTTATAGTGAAAACAACGAGAAAAATCTTCTCACCCGTCGTACGAAGCGGTGAATCCATTCCCAGAGCTGTCATACCTGTTAACGTCGAAGACCTCGACGAAGTCAGACCGGTCCCGCACAGCCGCAAGTCTGAATGCAGACAAATAGAACCGCAAGTGAAACAGGAATTGGACAAGTCTAAAAGCGCGGGAGATATACAGGAAGAGCAGAGGTCCAGAAGACCCCCCTTGCCACTGTCCCCGCCTTCGCAGAGGAAACCTCCGTTGAAGGAAGCATCTCCATCCATTCGTATAATGATTCAACGTTATAATCAGAAGATTAATGAAGAGGGTAAAATTATTTCAAATGATTTCTTTCTATTGGTAGACGTCCATTTCTGGTCCCATAAAGGAACTTCCATACACGATAGGCTTGCGCCGTTTAAATCCCGTGATCCCTGCAACTTTTTCTGATGTCCTCATTCCACCTAGGTGGAAGGGTTTGCCAACACTAAGGCATCCTGTACGAATTCGTCTAGCTCTTGGTCTCAAGATCAGGAGTACATTAAGTATATTCTAATTATTAGAGACCTATTTCACCACCTGCTGATAAGTATCGGATAGCTTATTCACAAGTTTTGTCTTTGTCACTTGACATAATGTAAGAAAATGACGAAACTTACGTTTAGGCTATCCTACACTTATTAAAAGGTGGAACAGGCCCTAACATACAATGGTTGATAGATAGGTGGTAGATTCAGTTGACGATTCAAAATCACATGTAAAAGTTTGAATTAAAAAAAATTGTGTCTATTTTATTCAACCTTGTTACAGGTCCCGGATCAGGAGGCAGTAGTGGTGCCTCTTCGCCCGCTTGGCGATCGCCTAAATCGGAACGAAGGCGACCTCCCGACATGCCTGTTAGCGTTAATATTAGGTAATCAACGAGTAATCTAGGAAATATAAATAAATAATATGGAAGTGTCTGTTTGTCATTTCGAAATAACAGCCTCTTGTTAAGCTCATATTTGAACGATGCCAGAACTTAAAACGCGCGCTTTAAACATTTTTGTTGACGTCTCTCTGTCTGTTTGTGCCTGCTAGTCTTCAGGACGGCTGAACAGATTCTGAAAGAACTTAATTAGACAGGTAGAAGATTATACAAGGAGTAACTTAGGTTACTTTTTATCAAGAGAAAATTGAAGGTTCCTCCGTAAAAAAATAACAAACTTGATATTAGCAACAATCTTCTCTGATCTTGACAATCGAAGAGTTTCCACGGGTTTTTAAAAAACCCTAAATCTAAAAGGGCATAGGCTAGTATTTACACAAGTTCACCATCTTTTTTAATTTCAGAAACAACCCATTCCTCGAGAGGGAAGTCCAGAAATCAGCGAGCGCCTGCCAACTCTCCCGACGGGACAAGACGTCTGTTGAACGTCTCTCGCCGAAGTATCTCACGCCAACGCCGCAACCGCAAGACGGCGTTTTGAAATCCCACAGCGCAAACACTTTGCACCCGGAACAAGAGGCCGAGCCGTTACCACCGAAGATAGAGGACAGCCAAGAAACCATAAGGACAATCACAGCGAGCACTGACACCGTAATCCCGAACATACCAAAAGATTTAACCGTCGAGGAAAGAGAAAAATCGCCAGTGCTCTTACCAGTTCTGAGGCAACAGTCCGAGATATTGATCCCTAATTTATCCAGGTTCATGCCGCGGAACCCTTGCGATTTCGAAAGGTCGATGTCCGCGGTGGAGAGCCCTGCTTTGTCCAAGGAGGCGGAAGCTATGAACGCCAGGCTTTCGGAGAGAGCGGCCCGCATACGGGCGGCCAGAGACAAGTTCCTGTCATCGACGTCGGCTGTCCCTATGAGGCGGGAGGAGACGAGTTCCGCGAGCGATTTGAGACCAGCTGATAGGTACGCATCTATACCTCTATGTATAATCCTTTTTACAAATAAATAAAAATATATCGGTTTGTGATTTCAAAAAACAAATAAATATAATGAAAAAAACTGCCTCAAATTGAGCTATTAATAATTATTTGAACGATAGCATAACCCAAAGGTACATATTTTTGTCTGTCTATTTGTCCGGGCTAATCTTTGGATCAACTGACTCGGTTTTGATGGGACTTCCACAGGCAGGTTGAGGATCACAAAAGAAAATATAATCTTGGCAAATTTTTATCGCTGAAATATTTAGGGATCCCGTGTACAAAGTGAGGAGATTCATAGGACAACCAGAGTTAGGTACTTACCGACATGGCTCATCGAGTCCCGAAACTTACCTAAGTGACAATGGGCGGGAAACATAGCTCGAAGAACCGACAAACATGCTCAAAGGAGGGTCTCAAGGTGCTCAAATGGCCCCGTATCGGCTAACCCAGCTTTGGAAGACCTCCCATTAGGTGGACGGAAGATCTTAAGCGAGTCGCTGGCTGGTCATTAAGCGACGCAAGTTGTATTCGGTGGCGATCCTTGCAAGACCTATGTACAGCTGTGGACATCTATGGATAACGATGAATAAATAAACATCACAAGTAATAAAGTTCGTGAACTAAAACCCAACTACGCTTAATAATTTGATTTAATATAAAATAATAATTTAGTGTGCAGAAAGCGCGGGGCATGCAGCTAGTGGCGCCATCTGTTATGTCTATCCAAAACTAGTTTAATAATCTAGAAAGCCATTTTCTGGTTCAGATCAAGCCGGATCAGCTGTGAGAGTGACGTCACAGAGGAGCAGGGCAGCGCGCAAGAGGCGGCGCTCGGCCGGAGCGCGTCCACTGGCATGGTCAATGTGGACAGTGAGGCTTGGCGGAGGATTGCTGAAGGTTCGATCATTGTTGGCCCGTTGGCGTGGTTGGCAGTGACCCTGCCTTCCGCTCCGGGGTCGCGGGTTCGATTCCCGCCCCGAGTCTGGGTGTATTTATAATATGTATGTATGTATACCTTTATTAAAATAATATATATGTATTTATATGTAAATATGTCTATCAGTCGGCTGTTACCTATAACACAGGCATTAAGTTGCCTACTTTAGGAACAGACGACCGTGTGTGTATGTGTGAGTATTTATTTATTTATTTATTTATTTATTGTTGCTATTACTTACTTACTTTACTAAAAAGCTTACTTACAACCTGTGCTAACAACTTTAGGAGTAGAGGTATCTATTTAAGCTTTATAGTTAAACCAGACCATGCCTTATCCGAGTCGTTATGTAATGAAGTAACATCAGACAGTACCTACCGGACACGCACCGTAGGTAGGTACTAGGACTTAGATACCTACTATAGTTATTAGTTTATTACCTACGCAATACAAAATTCCAATTCGTGGCGGGTACATGCGTCGAACGAAGCGTCTTAGTCACCTCGACGACCTCCCTGGCGCAGTGGTGAGCGCTGTGGTCTTATATAAGTGGGAGGTCCCGGGTTCGGTCCCGGTACGCACAATTTGGGATTTTATAAATTCTAAATTATAAAATCCCAAATACCTTTACCTCAATAGGGAATCAACGCGCTCCGTCTTAGGCTGCCTACATCTTCACTCACTATCAGGCGTGAACTGTTTAGCATCTCTAGTCTGGGTACACCTATTAAACACAGCTTATTTTCTATCCAGGTCAGGCATCAGGAGGTGGTCGCGCTCGGCCTCGCTCCCGGTTCAGCCTGGCGCGGCTGGCGGCCAAGCTGCGGCGCCGCGACGAGAGCGCCGTGTCGCGTCTCTGCAGGCAGAGCCTGCTCGTGCAGTTGCGGAAACAATAAATGTAGTCTAATATCACACAACACGTTGTTTCATTATCAACTCATTACCGGCCCACTACATGGCACGCGTCTCCTCTCAGAATGAGTCGGGTTTAGGCCGTGAACCGATTTGAATGCGGCTTTTTTTGTTTGAAATGTGAATTGGTCGAGTGTTCTTAGCTATGTTTGATGAAAATCGGTCCAAGATGGACGCCACCACAAAATGGCGGATAACATATTGTTTCACAACCCCCTCCCCCCCAATATATTATGTATCAAATGAAACGGCTTAACTAATAGAATAGCATTATGCAAATTCAAGATGGCCGCCACCACAAAATGGCGGATAACATATTTTTCAGAACCCCCTCAATATATTATGTATCAAATGAAACGGCGTGACTAGTAGAATTATAGCATTATGCAAATTAAAGATGGCCGTCACCACAAAATAGCGTATGTCGGGGGTTTTTTAAATTATACTCCTTGTCCTCCTTTCTCATAGGAGAGAGGGATTTAGAATTTAGACCCGCCACGCTGCCCCAATGCGGGTTGACGGACTTTAACGACTATTGTCACATGATAGTGATAATAACCGGCACCGACTGCTTAGCGTGCTCTCCGAGGCACGGGGGTGAAACACCGCCGACTAAGTACCAACTCCGGGCTGGCATTGAGAATTTCGACGTTTTTGTGACGTCACATATTTTGCAATTTTTCAACAAAATTTTGCTTTAAAATTTCTTATTTCATGTTTTAATAGTACCTACTTTAAAAATTATAGATTTTGAAATGTGACATCAAAAAATGTATGACCCCTTCCACCCATGTTCCACCCCCTTGTCACACAATGTCACAATTCGTCCCGCCTCCCCCTTAACGTGCGACGTAATTTATGGATAGTTGCAATTGGTCGATGGACGCAAATTTCCATAGTAAGATCTAATCTTCATATTTTTTCGAGTTTTGGGAATATGGTAGAAACATTAAGTCAATGGGTAGAAATGTGGCTGCAGGGGGTCCACCGGAACTAGTAAAATTTTGAAAGTGGGCCATGAGAAAAAAAAGTTTGGGAACCTCTGCACTAGACCAACGAGCCACGAGGCAGTTGCTCGTCGCAGCAGGCCCTAACTCGACAAGGTACATAAGTTAATTGTAGTAAAATAAAAGACACGGTAGTGTTTATTCTCAAATTTAATATCATTTTTCAATGTTGACAACACCACAGTAACACCATCGTCCGCTTTCAATACGATTGGTAACAATAGTTACCATATCAAAATGTCAAGTTGGAACTAATAATAATTTTATTATCAAAAAACACTAATATCCAGTTATTAATTAGTAATAATTATAAGACTCAAGAGAACACTTACAAACAACGTTAATGGGTAATTTGGTTGAGGTAGATTCAATTATACATTACAACTAATTCAATGAGTTTTGGGCACATGAGAATTATGAAATGATTGAATGAAAGAAAAAATGAAAACGCCCACAAAAAAGTAAGTAAGTAGGTAGCAGTTGTAACTTGTACGTACTTATGTTGATTTTGTTAAAAATAACTGATTTGGTTACATCATGGAGCAATTCTCTTTCAAAAAATATGTCAAAAAAGCGAAAGGAAATTGGCTCATGCTGGTATACAAAGTAGGTACCACTTATACTCTTTTGTTTTATGAAAAAATCTGACCAAACATCCGGCTCCGTCATGGAGCAATGCTCGTTCAAAGAATTTCAGGCGTCCTGAATAGATAACGCAGGCAGACTGACATGTTTAGCATCATATCCTGTTGACTGTTAACCCAGAATCAGCCATTTCTGAAATCGTTACCAAAGTTATGACCTTTTACAATAATATGGAACATTCTTAAAAGGTAAAAATATCATGTTCTGAGTTATTTTGTTTAAATCAGAATCGCGATTGAAAGTGCAAGTGCGCTCAAATAATTCACAATTCATAATTCTCATGTGTCCCATAACCCGTTTATTTTAAATCTTATAATAAAATTACGAAAAAACTGAAATATTTCGATTTCTCAAGGTAAGTACTATTTTTTTATAATTCCTCTACGAGTTTGTATTACCGGTCGGAAGAAATACTGAATGCAAAAGGCAAGTCAATCAGTCACACAGCTGGTCCTCGCCATAATGAAATATCACTGTACTTCACAAATCAGACTTTCTAAATCGAATTATTCCAGTCCCTTGGTTTCTTAAGGCAGGGCCCGTGACTTGTGTCACTGCGCCGCCGAATACAATACAATTACATTACGTAAGTAGGTATAATAATTACACAACAACTTCTTAATTTACTCCTATGGTGATGGTGATTTGTGACTTATCGACCTTGTAACTATCGCCTATAATATTATGCTTGTCTATTAAATGAATTAACTGAATATTACCGGCTATAAAGGTCTACCTTGACACACACCCTGATGTCATAATGATAAGTTTTTCGTTATGAATATGTAATTATAATGTCATGAGTGATCCGAGAGCCTAGCGAAACGCCTTTTGCCTGCCCGTTAACAACATAAGTAGGTACCTACAATGTTCTCGTGGAAAAGAGTTGCATCGAATTTCCATACCATACAGTGTATCGAATGCATTGTACAATACTTTTTTCAACAAACTGCACTTATGTGGATACTTATTACGCATAGTAATTTTAAATAATTCGTTTGGTTGTTAAGTATTTAAATACTCTTTAAAAATAATGAGACACAATTTTTTAGAGAATCATATCAGCTGACATGGATAAAATGAATGAATTGAATTCAATAAAGAACATGTGATTTTGTATTATATAGATAGATAGATAGACTAGCAAAAGCCTTATTTGTATAGTTAATTTTCTCAAGGCTTGAAAGCGATTTCAAAATCACAAACCACCATTTAACCCCAAACTTCTCGCGTACCAAAACAAAATAAGAACAAAAATATAAAATATGCAAGCAAACTGAAAACACAAACATAATTGTTGAGAATATCGCATTCTCTTTCAGTAGACTCGTGTAAGAAAGAGACAAAATAATAAATATACAATACATTAACCAGCCCTGAATCGTGGTATACAACGTAAGCCTTATTGGACGCTCAATATAATAAGTACTTTTACATTACCGTCACTCGTTATAGGATTTTATAGAGATTATAATACAAGGTTGATAG
The DNA here is from genome assembly GCA_920104075.1 of Melanargia galathea. Classification (NCBI taxonomy): domain Eukaryota; kingdom Metazoa; phylum Arthropoda; class Insecta; order Lepidoptera; family Nymphalidae; genus Melanargia; species Melanargia galathea. The sequence goes on along the minus strand of OV049869.1, from coordinate 20,365,144 downwards.
TCTGTTGAACAGACTCTATTCGCATATTATAAAAACAAAATGGAGGTAAAACAAACATTAAACTTTAGAGACAATAAATTAAATATACGTTCATAATAGGTATTACATAATAGTTCTTGCGGTGCAAAATGCTTAATAATAAATTAGTATTGTGTAAAAACAAACAACACTGATAGCAAGTGACATACAAAGATGAATGTATAAAATGGATATCCCAAAGAATATTTTGGATTGATAACTTTTTAGGGTTCCGTAGTAAACAAGGAACCCTTATAGTTTCGCCATGTCCGTCCGTCTGTCTGTCCGTCCGTCCTCGGTTAATCTCAGAGACTATTAATGCTAGAAATCTGTAATTTGGCACAGGTATAAATATTAATCACGCCGACAAAGTGGTGAAATAAAATTTTGATAAATATTTTTTTTTAGGGTAGCTCTCCTACATATAAAGTAGGGATGAATATTTTTTTTCTCGTCTAACCCATAGTGTGGGGTATCGTTGAATAGGTCTTTTAAAAATACTGTGGGTGTGCGAACATCATTTTTCGATTTCTAGATCCGTTTATAAAATATGATGTTTCAAAGTGCTAATTTTTATTAGAGTCAAGTGTCCCCCCCCTCTATCAGCCAAATGGCAGTATATAGGAACTTGAAAAAATTCACAGCAATAGTATATATAATCAATTTTAAAGGAAAACTATCATGGCTAAGTAGGGTTTACAGGTTAAGGAGTTATATCTGTTTTTCGAGGATTGTGACTACAGAACCCTACACTACGCGTGGCCCGCCACGCACTTGGCCGATTATTATTTATAAAGCACACACATTAGGTGGGTACTAGACTTTCATAAATAAAGACTGAAAAAATTATTAAAATAAAGTTTGTATTTATTTTCAATTTAATAAAAGTAATGTCTAAAATTAATTAAAGGGAAATTAATATGCTGTATGAGGTAACGTTATAATGTCATTTGTTTAAATTAAATAAACACGTTGCTTTTCTGACAGTGTCGTTTGTTTTACATATATATAAAAACAATTAAAAAACCTGTTATCGAAAACTATTGCAGCCCATATGGAATGTGTGGTTCATATTGCTATTGAATAAAAATATAATAATGGAATGGAAAAATCTGTACTGTAGTCTGTAACATCAACATTTCCAACAGGGAAAGCTGTAGATGGCGCTGCACGTAAAAAAATAATAATAAATTAAAACGTTAAAATGAAAATCATGTGTACAATAATTGACCGAATTCAACAAGTTGTTTAATTTCATAAATCGTAATTTGACAACAATTCATTAATAAATTACCTAGTACCTAATCCAAAATTAATTCATAATTTTGTACCGAATAGCGGTATAGTTATTACACGAACAATATTAATTGCTGCTTGTTGGTAATTATACTCGTTATTCAGTGGAATTAAATACCATAATTCATAACATTAGTAATGCCAATTAGAAATTATAAATAAAATTAATGTGACAAATGGAGTATAAATTAAATGTAATTTAAGAGACTTTGTTTCTTATTTAGTCACGGATTTATTTAAAATAAAAAATTGGTTCAATAAGATACCAATTATTACCATAATTTAATTTTGCAGCGCCAACTAGCTTCCAATTTTATCATACCATAGACTTAACAGAACTATGCGCCTTCCCTCTTGAGTCGTTAACAATTAGGGTAAGTATAAAATATTGCAAAAAATGAGATTCGAAATAATTTTCCGAGGCACGTATTTCAGGCTTATGTTCGAAATTCACTCCAAGGACGGACAAGCCATAATTTATTATGTAAAACAAGCCTGTACTTAAATTTACATTAAAAACAATGTAATAATTTATCAATGGATTAACTTAGTAACTGTACTTATACTATTTTAATGTAACCATCCTTATTTGGTTTAAAAATATATAATTTGTCGTTTAGTTCATGAACTCTTTTTTTAGAGCAGTTTGCTACATTGAAACCCTATAATCTGATGGTACAGAAATGATAAACTGATCTTAATTGATAGGTCAGTTATTTTATAATTTTGTTGCTTTGGTGAAGACGGTCAAAATATTAGGTGCATATTATTTTAAACATATTACGCGCTAAAATACAAAATTTCATAGCGAATGTTTATTTTATTGTAGTTATTTAAAAAATCCCATCGCCGCAATTAGTAAAACGTGTATACAATAAATGCGAATAAAATATGAATTACTCAATATTTAAACACAATAAGGATCCATTGTACATTGTATAATGGTAATACAGCCAACTACACTAGTGTATAGACATTGCAAACTATGCTTAAATACAAAAGAGTTGTACATAGTTCAGGTATTTGCTAATGTGAAATAAATTATTACTGGTTTAGCTACTAAATATTTAGTGGAATTTATGACGATCATCTAGATATCTATTCAGTAATGTGGAATATACATTGTAAGATTCCTGATGTTGAAAATATCATATTTAATACAATGGAATTAAATTAAAATATAGGTAGACTTTAAACTAATAAATCAATGAAAAAATATTTGAAATCCATCAAGAAATGGCGGAGAAATTAGTTATTTAAGTTAACGCAAAATTATTGCCGCCTCTCACTCGAGTATGACGTCATCACGTCTATTCGGAGGTATTTTTTCCATGTAAAACTTGTTTTACTGAGATTCCGAGATTACTGAACCGATTTGCGTGATTCTTTTTTTAATCGACAGCTGAGGATATTTGCAAAATTTTCCCCAATGTTCCCATTTTTTCGATTTTTTTTTTATCTTTTTTTCGAAAATATCGGTTCAGTAATCTCGGAGAAATTGGTAAACCAAGTAAATTTACATGGAAAAAATTTCTTTGAGCGTATTGGATGATATTATACAATGAACACAAAATTACTTTGCTATAATCCGCTAACAGTACACCACCACCACCACCAGTACAGTAACACCCTACAAATTTGTCACTGTTAGCGGATTATAGCAAAGTAATTTTGTGTTCATTGTATAATATCATGGAATTCCGCAAAGTAACGCCTGCTTCTATTCAACGTATTGGATGACGTCACACGCTGGAGCGTCTCGTGAAATGAAATAATTATTCGTGAAAGCGAAACTTTAATAATAGTTCGATAACTTTTTCAGTATTTGAGATAATTTAATGATTCTTTCAGATTTTTGTTTTATTTTACTTAAATTTTTACAATTAATTAAAAAAAAATTTGGAAACTTGTCCATTATACACGGGCGTGCATGAAATTATACAGATGCCTACAGACTACTGGATAACTTTATGTAACTCATTGGATAACTTTATGCAAATCACTGGGTATTATTCAGTATACACTATACAGGATTATCAAGCACTAGTCTGCTTGCCCAATGAATAATGTGTGTAATGAATAATTGTGTTTATCACTGAATTTATTCGATGGGATACGACACTGGATTATTATATGCACGTAGGGTATACAAACTACGGGATAAATCTATGCAGGTCACTAGTTTAATGTATGTACTTGTATGTTGTTATGTAACTTCATGCAAGCCACTGGATAACTTTATGAAGGTCATATTTTGAGGAACTTCGTTCGATTAGATGACTTTCATAAACTCGTGTACGCATTACAAAATAATGTTACTTTATCTACTCTCATATCTTAAAATCCCGAATATGAAATCAAAATGTGTCATATATTGGACTACTTTATTCACATACATCTATAATATTTAAAAAAAAAATTAAAAAAATTCATTATAACACTACTTTGTTAGGAAATTATTGCAAAGTAATGTTATAAAATAATTTTTTCTACATTATAGTACAGGCGAACTGGGTTCTGGTATTTTTGAGCCATGGCGGGAAATTCGTGCGACCTCCTTACAGTAGATGTGTGTAACTGTACAAACGCGTTAAACATTGTGAATTGTGTTAAATTGCAGAAGAGTAACTACTAAAAATTAAGTTTACTTAAAATTAAGTAACTACTAAAAATAACTACTAAAAATTAATAACTATTAAAAATTAAATTTTTGATAAGCTTGAGCTATTTTCCGATCCACTAATTTCTATAGGACATTAGGACTCCTCTACTACTATTAATTTCTCTATGGTAACCCAGGCTGTATGGTCAACGATCTTGGCCTGTCCCGAAAGGGACAAACCGAAAAAGAAGAAGAATCTCTATGGTAACAACTGAATTTTGGCGCCATACGCTAGTTATAATATTTAAATTTTTTATTTGTTACTCAAAACTTTGCAAGACATGGTTTTTATTGTGCGGAAAAATGTCTAGCAGTGATACTGAAGAGAATTTAACTCCACCTGACCACCGACCAACAATCTTTTGCCAGCAAAATCAAAGAAAACTCACGACAAATATTACCAAGATTTTATGGTTTGGATTTTAAGATATGAGTTTAGATAAAGTAGTGTATGAAACTCTACATAATTAGTTATTAAAACACTCGTGTAATACTATTAAAAAACTCGCCTGCGGCTCGTTTTTTAAACTAACACTCGTGTTTTAATAACCTCTATTATGCAACCGTTTCATAAACTACTATTTTCGTATAGGTAGGAATATAATAGTAGAGGTAAAAATAACCTGATTGCGTGGTTACACTATACAATAAAAAGTGTTCAAAGCAAAAAAATAACACAACCTAGAGTGAACTTGTGAAATGGTACTAACATAATATTGTTACATAATATTATAAAAACTACACTTAAAATAATAACTATAATATTACGTATCTATGGTATGTAAGTATTATAAAAATATGTATTATTAATACAATATGAATTATAATAAAAAAAAATGGTTCAAGTAAATATTAATTTATCAAAAGTTTGGGAATAAAAATCTATGTGTCCGTGTGTACTTGAAAATTAAAAGTTACTTTATTACTTATTCAATAGTGTGATAATAATATTTTAAAAATATTTATACATGGATCATTATATGGTGAAACATTAAAATGGTACAAAATAATTTCAGTGTGCCCCTTACATCCTACGACATTTTAATATTATACAAAGATGTTAAAATTATTATTAGATGTAATATTTAAACATTTTATAATTAACATAATACAATATGTGGCAGCACTGAAACATTTTAGTACATTGTTATAAATTACTTTCTTTTGTCAATGATTGGTCCAAAGGACAGTGTCACAAATATCTATTATGTAGATAATGAGGAGCGTTGGAAAAATATTGATTTAAAGAAACGTCTTTGTTATTTAAAAAGATTGGGCATATTATTAAAAAAACATTACAACATTGCATTATATAAATAAATATTTAAAGCAACACCACTATTAATAAAAATAACAATTCTTAACTACGCAATATGCGTAAAATACAAAAAAATCGTAAAATATTGCTTACTTTGTCGATGCTCCTCATTATTATAAAGACAACAGCGAAATTCAAACACGCGTAAAAAGCGAAAAACATTGCGAATATATATAAATATAATTATTAATTACGTCAAAAAAAATCGTAACACCAACTTGTTTCAACGTGCCCTAAATGTCAAAATCGAAGCTTAAGACCCTGTGATACAAAACCTAGCGTCAAAGATAAAATTCTAGTTTTTTTATACGAACTAACACTAGTCCTCCTAAGTTAACTTAGTGTAATTGAAGATTCAGGTACATAGTCGGCGATTAATTTTTTTTTTGTTAATTAAAATTTAAACTGAGTTTAGATTTCATATATATTTACAAAATGCTATTGGTGTTTTCAAAAGACACATTTTTATACTAGATAAATTAATTAGTGTCGGTAGTACTTCTTTTTTTATTTATTATTATTTTTATATAATATACCTAATAAAATTTTTATAATGTTATTGTACAAAACTTAAAAATATACTTTTCAATACATTTGTTGGTAAAATGTCTCTTCTGTCACCGTTGAAGTTATTTACTGAATACAGTTTACAAGCAAGAATATTTCATTGCTACATAACATAATTAACCTGAGAGTATAACTAAAAGCTAAAAGCAATAATATTTAGGTAACTAAAAGCATCGGCGACTAAAATGGCTGCTGAGTAGAACAGAACAAAAGAAAATTATGTTAAATAAACATTTTGCCAACAATTAAACTATTATTTTTATACAAAAAAATGAGGAAATGAAAATAAACCATTATAATTATTTCAAGGCCAGGTGATTACTGTATGTGCTTTATCGACTCATTTCCATTAGAGCATACTTTCAACACTTTCAAATGTATTGAAAACCATATGATACAACTCAACTCAACTCTCAACGCATATTTGAAATGTTCACCTGTGGCTCGGGTATGAAATATTACGCCTCGACTTTATTGTCAATTTGACGCACATGTAACAATAACTATTACGGAATTATAGGTATAATTATAAAATTGTAATATTTATAAACGAGGTGGAACTTACGATAAAAATTATCTTTAAAACACGTAGCTTTTTCTATACAATGGTGCTCATTCGATTGTAGGTAATCTGTAAAGTCTAAAAATAGTAGCACTACCTTTAGACCTTTCAAATAAGTTTAGTGTAGAGATACCATCGAATGAGCACTGCTATCTTACTATTTTACGCATAATATAAATTGTACCTAGGTGCTTGGGATGATGAAAATACCTACGATTGAATACAAAACTTTACAAAAATCGTAAATTACGTGGAAAATAAAATGCAATATTCCGGAGAGTTACGTCTCCCACACTTAATATTCCGTGCGTTACACGACTTATTTTACCTACTAACGCTTTTTATTGTCATTTTGATATATTGGCATTCTAAATTCATAAAGTGATTGTTTTCATAGATTATTATTATTATATTAACATACAACTGGATGTACATATGTATATATTTTTAATTTTATAGTTTTACATTGCGGAATATTGCATACTATTCTTTTCTTTGTAAAAATATATGAAATAAGAAAAAAGTACGCGTGTGATTTAAAAGCGAGTGTCGTTCGCGATCCGGACGAACCGAATGTAAAGAAGTTGTTGTTAAAAACGAAACAAAAACGGATTCGTTAGTTACTAATAACAAGAAAAAAAACAATCAAAAAAAGGACATGGAAAAGTAAACCTACGCAGCTAAAATAAATAAAAAAAAATACCTGCCTAACCAGAAACTGCCGCGGTGGACACAACATGCCGATGGGCATACGATACAAAACGTAATCCATCCGACATTAAAATCGTAACATCTAAAAGAACCTTACAACGAATAAAATGAGGTAGATTTAAATTGTGATATGGAATAATAAACAACGAACTTGTTTTCAAATTTCAAAAAAACAAAGTCCATTGTCTCCGGAGAGGTACTTTAACATTATAATAACGTTTTTTTTTTGTAACATTTTTAAAGATAACGCGTTTATTCATAAAAAACTATTTTACGTACATCATTAAACATAATATCAGTAGTTCGTTGTAATATTTTTATTTATTATTATTATTATTATTATTATTATATTTATACATTTATTTTTAATCTATCTACTTATTTTTTTTTATTCCTTTTCAAGTGTCTATGTAGAAAACAATGTGTGGCGTGATTAAAAACTGCTAATAATAACTTTAACAGATATAATATATGTATATATGAAAAAAAAAAATGTGCGTTTTATTAAAAAAGTAGGATTATATTACTGCTTGTGATATATATTGTGGCAAGTGTCTAGTATGCCGTTAGTGGCACTATAGTGAAGCGCGTTAATGTACCGTTGTCGTCAAAATACCGTGATATCGCTATTCTACCGAATTAGTAGATCGAAGTGAATATAACGCCATCGTGAATACAGCTATAATATCGGCAATGGCGTTCATTTTTTGGTTATTGTATTCGGGTCTTCAACCCATCATTTTTCAATTTTTGTAAACGGGGTGGTCAGATTTTGTTCCGGGCTACTTAATTAATTTGATGCGTAATTAGTATCATATGTGATGTATTTCCCATTATCAAACAACTAAAAGTAACTATTGGTAAAACAGCATTATTTTATTTAACACTACCAATAGGGGCAAAATAGTGATTTGAGCTTTATTAACTAGTCTCTATCTAGTCTATATCAGTTAACTACCAAACATAAATCTATACAGCCACAAGCGGCAAATTAGATTTTGAGCATAATTTTGCCGACATTGGTTCGTTAGCGCGCATCACTAAAACACAACTAACAGCGTACTATATACACTTTGTATATTATAATAGGTAATATGCTATGTTTATATATTTCAAGTGGAATGTAAATTATGAAGGTAACTGATAGCTTCTAAGGCTTTGTCTAAGAACTGTCTATGAAAAAAAATTATCAGAAATAAATATTTTTCAACATCAATAAATACACTCACGTTATTTACATTTAGTACTCAGGTAATATAAGGGCTGTTTGGATATCATTTTGGTCTATAATTTGTACGCTCATGTTGCACTAATGGTGAACTATTTATATTTTGTATTAGGTGTTTTGGTGTGTACTATACGCAGGCACTGCATTGAACCTACAATAATTATTAGTATAATTATATACGTACGAAGTCCCGTGTCGCCGAGCCGACGGCGTAACAAAATAGTTTTGAGGTTACAATTAATATTAACCGCGCCATTTTTTTTTATATACCTTATTGTCTCGATGCTTATAATCTCAGGCCGATCAACGCTATATACACGCCTTAAAAGGCAGTAAAAATGTCGTATATTTACACACTCTGAACAACAATCGAAAGGGTGATCTTTTTATAAAATGGACTTTACTCCTATCGCGTTGCGAGTTTAAGCGAGAATAACTTTACGTCGATTGGTTACTTTTCACAGAGCTAAATTACAAGTTACCCGTACTGTTTGTTCACCAAAAAATCAGCCTTACGTCGTTGCGAAAATAAAGTCTATTAGGAACAAATACACGCCAAGCTATCCTCGCGCAAACCTCAAAGCCTCAACAACCGCCCGCGACTTCGACTAACTATTTAAAATGAAGTTCTGTACATAAAATCTCATTCTATTCTGCCTTAACTACGCGGTGTCGGGTCGTGAACCCGACACGCGCGGCGGGGCCGCCTGATCCCCTTGTAGTTCTATGAAACACGCGTTCGGAATGGGTTTCAACCGTTAGGCTGAAGCGTGGGCTGAATTTTGCTGTTGTCGAGTTGGAATTCGGTGCTTCGCGTCAGCTCGGAGTTCATGTTGTCGTCGGGGAGCTTGTTGAAAGGGTCGCTGGTGTCGGGGGGGCGCGACGTGTCGTACTCCGGCGGTCGCGACGTGTCGAGCAGGCTGTACGCGGTCGTGTCGTCGAGCACCGTCTCGACGGTCGTGTCGGGCTCGTGTCGCGACACGTCGAACGCCTCGAAGTGCGGCGGTTCGTGGCGGCGACCTTTTTTCATCCTTCCGTTCGGTGTTTTGGACTATTGGAAAGAATTTTTTTTTTAATTAGAGAGGTGTCATGTGAAAGAACTGAGGGTGTAGTGTAACTTGTAGGTAACTTTAACTATGCGTAAATCTGTCGTTTAGTATTAAAATTATCTTGTGGGAAAACAATGATTCGACATAATATCTCCATAACTAAGACAAAGTATACTCAATACTAAATGACATATTTTAGTTGTAAGTTTCAGGAATTAAATAAGCAGTGTGTTTGGCGTGTTTCCACGGCACTCTGGTAAGTACTCACGGCGGGGTTCTCGGTGATGTGCACGTGTCCGTTCAGCAGCGGCTCGCCGGCGCCGCCGTTGGCCACGCGCGCCGTCTGTCACAACATCTGACACTTTATTACACCACCCTCTGTATCGCACTCCGAACATTTTAATGCCTCGAGCCGAATACTTTACTGCCTCAATGGTTTAGTAGCTCAACGGTTTAGTAGCTCAATGATGTAATGGCTCAGTGGTTTAGTAGCTCCGTTGTTTAGTGGCTCAATTATGTAATGGATCAACAGTTTAATGGTTCAATGATTCAATGGCTCAACAGTTTAGTGGCTCCGTTGTTTAGTGGCCCCGTTGTTTAGTGGCTTAACGGTTTAGTGGCTCAACGGTTTAGTGGTTCAACAGTTTAGTGGCTCAATGGTGTAATGGCTCCGTTGTTTAGTGACTGAACTATTTAGTTGCTCTGTTGTTTAGTGGCTCAACGGTTTAGGGGTTCCGTTGTTTAGTGGCACAACGGTTTAGGGATTCCGTTCTTTAGTGGCACAACGGTTTAGTGGTTTAGTGGCTCAACAGCTAGCCAGTTTGGTTGCGGATCGTGAAGATCTATGGTTCGAGTCCAAAAAGTGAGCTAAAAGAGTTATTGGTTAAGGAATTCTCAATACAACGGCCCCTAGTTGGGAATTTGACGGTATTATAGCCTGTAAGCAGTGGCGTGCACAGGGTTCGATGCCAGCGTATGCAAAAGATTCTTATTTTAACAATTTCTACTTTTCTCTCTAAAATAGTATCTAAGCAGTGCTTTTATCAGGGACCGGGGTAAGCAATGCTCTTCCGCCTTTATGAAGTGCACGCCACTGCCTGTAAGCCGTTTTATTTCCAACCGTGTCGGATTGCCACACCATCAGAATATGAGATTAAGGAAATAGAGAGATTTGCCGCTGTTGCTGATATTCAGTCTGAAATACCACTTAGCGCCACACCACCGCGTTGGTGTTGCTTTGGCCTAATTTTTTTTTTTAATTATTCTACCAAATCAATTTATTCTACCTACCCTCATTTCTGAGCCCTCTTCTTCATTCCCGGTAGCCGTAGTCGTGTGTACCCTACGGGATCTGAAATTCAATTCAATTTTTATGTAGTTTGCTATATATCAATTATATTATATACATACTAGCTAATGCCAGCGACTTCGTCCGCTTGGATTCTTATAAATCTCATTCCCTATTTAACCCACTTGGGAGTGGAATTTCCGAAATTACTAAAAGACGCAATTCTTTATTTTTAACCGACAGTAGAAATACCGATTTTCATGGATATAACTTGAAAAATGACGGACTTTCATACAAACTTTGATCCCATATTTAACCCTCTTAGGGGTGGAATTCGCAATAATCCATTCTTGCGTAATAACTAGCAGATTTTTTGTATGCAGCTTAGTAAATACTTGTATAATGAAATGGCTACATAGTCCTACTTTAGTGGAACGATTCCCCACGCGAGCGAATCGAAATTTTTAACTCCTTCCCACTCGAGAAGCTACCTCCATCGAGAATTTTCATAGATAAAAAAGTTGGTCGTCTCGTCGAAACGAACCTACTCACAAAAATTCAGCTTTAATCACAAAAAATTTTGTTCGGCGGCTGCCATACTATTTCTCTGTCCCTATGTCCCTATGTATGCTTAAATCTTTAAAACTACGCAACGGATTTTGATGTGATTTTTTTAATAGATAGAGTGCTTCAAGAGGAAGGTTTGTAAGTAGAAAAATTGGACCCGGTAGGTGGCGCTAATAGCGGGCAGGACGACGTCTGCCGGGTCCGCTAATATTGCTAAAATCGTAAACCTTCCTTTTGGCTTTACCGTTTGGCTTTGCCTTTGGCTGTGTAGAGTACTTATAGAATAGGGCACGTACCGCTGCGGAGTGCGCTTGGCTCTGGCGCGGCGCCACCAGCACAGCGCGCCGCCCGCCAGCGCGCACAGCGCGCACGAGCCGCAGCCCAGACCTATACCTGCTCAACAAACACACACGTTATAGCATTAGGCTGGTTTCAAGGCTGGTTTACTGCCTCGTTGGTCTAGTTCCCAAAGTGGTCCAGTTAAACCCCCAAGGGTCCACGGGAGACTGGGGGTCTACGTTGGCGTGACAAAAAAATGGGGATATAGTACGGTAAAATACCTAAATAGTAATAGTAGTGGTTGGGCGGTCGCTCTGGGATGGTGAGCGCCGTAGGGTACCGCCGCCGCTCGCTGCCGGCTGCCGTCACCATTACGTACACGGGGCCCGCGTTCAAGTTGTTGAGCTGCGACAAACAATTTGGGGTAACATTAACAATGGGGGGTAACATGAACAATGGGGGTAACATGAACAATGGGGGTAACATGAACAATGGGGGTAACATGAACAATGGGGGTAACATGAACAATGGGGTAACATGAACAATGGGGGTAACATGAACAATGGGGGTAACATGAACAATGGGGGTAACATGAACAATGGGGGCAACATGAACAATGGGGGCAACATGAACAATGGGGGTAACATGAACAATGGAGGGTAACATGAACAATGGGGGTAACATGAACAATGGGGGTGACATGAACAATGGGGGGTAACATGAACAATGGGGGTTACCACAAACAATGCGGGGGTATACCCGAGCTCGTGTACGCGTACTTCAGATCTTTGTCCTCTGCAACCGACAACACAGTTCCCTCACCTCGACACTGGTGCCGGTGACGTTGACAGCGGACCAGTTCTCGACCGGCTGCGTGATGTTCTGCGTGAAGCGCACCACCCGCGGCCCGGTGCCGTTCCACCACACCGACACGCCCGAGCTCGTGTACGCGTACTTCAGATCTTTGTCCTCTGCAACCGACAACACAGTTCCCTCACCTCGACACTGGTGCCGGTGACGTTGACAGCGGACCAGTTCTCGACCGGCTGCGTGATGTTCTGCGTGAAGCGCACCACCCGCGGCCCGGTGCCGTTCCACCACACCGACACGCCCGAGCTCGTGTACGCGTACTTCAGATCTTTGTCCTCTGCAACCGACAACACAGTTCCCTCACCTCGACACTGGTGCCGGTGACGTTGACAGCGGACCAGTTCTCGACCGGCTGCGTGATGTTCTGCGTGAAGCGCACCACCCGCGGCCCGGTGCCGTTCCACCACACCGACACGCCCGAGCTCGTGTACGCGTACTTCAGATCTTTGTCCTCTGCAACCGACAACACAGTTCCCTCACCTCGACACTGGTGCCGGTGACGTTGACAGCGGACCAGTTCTCGACCGGCTGCGTGATGTTCTGCGTGAAGCGCACCACCCGCGGCCCGGTGCCGTTCCACCACACCGACACGCCCGAGCTCGTGTACGCGTACTTCAGATCTTTGTCCTCTGCAACCGACAACACAGTTCCCTCACCTCGACACTGGTGCCGGTGACGTTGACAGCGGACCAGTTCTCGACCGGCTGCGTGATGTTCTGCGTGAAGCGCACCACCCGCGGCCCGGTGCCGTTCCACCACACCGACACGCCCGAGCTCGTGTACGCGTACTTCAGATCTTTGTCCTCTGCAACCGACAACACAGTTCCCTCACCTCGACACTGGTGCCGGTGACGTTGACAGCGGACCAGTTCTCGACCGGCTGCGTGATGTTCTGCGTGAAGCGCACCACCCGCGGCCCGGTGCCGTTCCACCACACCGACACGCCCGAGCTCGTGTACGCGTACTTCAGATCTTTGTCCTCTGCAACCGACAACACAGTTCCCTCACCTCGACACTGGTGCCGGTGACGTTGACAGCGGACCAGTTCTCGACCGGCTGCGTGATGTTCTGCGTGAAGCGCACCACCCGCGGCCCGGTGCCGTTCCACCACACCGACACGCCCGAGCTCGTGTACGCGTACTTCAGATCTTTGTCCTCTGCAACCGACAACACAGTTCCCTCACCTCGACACTGGTGCCGGTGACGTTGACAGCGGACCAGTTCTCGACCGGCTGCGTGATGTTCTGCGTGAAGCGCACCACCCGCGGCCCGGTGCCGTTCCACCACACCGACACGCCCGAGCTCGTGTACGCGTACTTCAGATCTTTGTCCTCTGCAACCGACAACACAGTTCCCTCACCTCGACACTGGTGCCGGTGACGTTGACAGCGGACCAGTTCTCGACCGGCTGCGTGATGTTCTGCGTGAAGCGCACCACCCGCGGCCCGGTGCCGTTCCACCACACCGACACGCCCGAGCTCGTGTACGCGTACTTCAGATCTTTGTCCTCTGCAACCGACAACACAGTTCCCTCACCTCGACACTGGTGCCGGTGACGTTGACAGCGGACCAGTTCTCGACCGGCTGCGTGATGTTCTGCGTGAAGCGCACCACCCGCGGCCCGGTGCCGTTCCACCACACCGACACGCCCGAGCTCGTGTACGCGTACTTCAGATCTTTGTCCTCTGCAACCGACAACACAGTTCCCTCACCTCGACACTGGTGCCGGTGACGTTGACAGCGGACCAGTTCTCAACCGGCTGCGTGATGTTCTGCGTGAAGCGCACCACCCGCGGCCCGGTGCCGTTCCACCACACCGACACGCCCGAGCTCGTGTACGCGTACTTCAGATCTTTGTCCTCTGCAACCGACAACACAGTTCCCTCACCTCGACACTGGTGCCGGTGACGTTGACAGCGGACCAGTTCTCGACCGGCTGCGTGATGTTCTGCGTGAAGCGCACCACCCGCGGCCCGGTGCCGTTCCACCACACCGACACGCCCGAGCTCGTGTACGCGTACTTCAGATCTTTGTCCTCTGCAACCGACAACACAGTTCCCTCACCTCGACACTGGTGCCGGTGACGTTGACAGCGGACCAGTTCTCAACCGGCTGCGTGATGTTCTGCGTGAAGCGCACCACCCGCGGCCCGGTGCCGTTCCACCACACCGACACGCCCGAGCTCGTGTACGCGTACTTCAGATCTTTGTCCTCTGCAACCGACAACACAGTTCCCTCACCTCGACACTGGTGCCGGTGACGTTGACAGCGGACCAGTTCTCGACCGGCTGCGTGATGTTCTGCGTGAAGCGCACCACCCGCGGCCCGGTGCCGTTCCACCACACCGACACGCCCGAGCTCGTGTACGCGTACTTCAGATCTTTGTCCTCTGCAACCGACAACACAGTTCCCTCACCTCGACACTGGTGCCGGTGACGTTGACAGCGGACCAGTTCTCAACCGGCTGCGTGATGTTCTGCGTGAAGCGCACCACCCGCGGCCCGGTGCCGTTCCACCACACCGACACGCCCGAGCTCGTGTACGCGTACTTCAGATCTTTGTCCTCTGCAACCGACAACACAGTTCCCTCACCTCGACACTGGTGCCGGTGACGTTGACAGCGGACCAGTTCTCGACCGGCTGCGTGATGTTCTGCGTGAAGCGCACCACCCGCGGCCCGGTGCCGTTCCACCACACCGACACGCCCGAGCTCGTGTACGCGTACTTCAGATCTTTGTCCTCTGCAACCAACAATACAGTTCCCTCAGAAACAATACACAGTCTATTACAATGGATGTAAAGGCATGATCTTGAAGGCGTAGAATTCATTTATTGGATGTTTGGCGGAGCAAGCGGGGCGCGACGGACGCAGCGTCCGCGATCGATTCGTTGTCTGATGGCGCTTTGGATGTGACTTTACGGTGAAGCCCCCAAAGGCTGTAATTTGCGTGAATTGTGTAACGCGTAATTTGCGTGAAACAAAGCTCTTTTTTAACCCCCGACGCAAAAACGACGGGGTGTTTTTTGTTTGACGCGTGTGTGTGTGTGTGTGTGTGCGTGCGTGCGTGCGTGTCTGTTCCACCGTATTGACCGTAGCGCTCAAACGGGTAAACCGCTATTAATGCGTTTTTTTTTGTTTGAAAGATAAATTAGCCGGGAGCGTTCTTAGCTATGTTTGATGAAAAACGGTCCAAGATGGTCGCCGCCACAAAATGGCGGATTACATATATTTCACAACTCCCTCAATATGGGTATCAAATGAAAGGGCTTGACTAGTAGAATAGCACTATACAAATCCAAGAGGGCCACCACCACAATATGGTGAAAGTCGATGTTTTTTTTTACTTTTTAAATTAGACTTGTATTTAATGGTTATATGACGTATTCTAAGAGGAGACCCGTGCCATATAGTGGGCCGTTAATAGGTTGAATTAGATGATAATGATAATAGGGTATTTGACTAATTTTTGGAAATTGTTTTAAATTATTCTTTATTACTTATTAAAATACACTACATTGATATTTTTCGCAATATCTACAGTATTAAGAATTAAATCAATGATAAAGTTTAAGTTTTGAAAACCACGCCAAAAACGACATTTCTGATCACATGATACGCGTGACGTCACAAATCGCTATGCAAGTCACTTCTCTCGCTCGCTCCTTTTCGGAACTCGGTGCGTGCGACAGAGACGCTACGCAAGGCGACTGCTGTATCGTAATGTTGTAAATTGTTATACCTACTCATTTTAATATCAATCTTAATTTTTCAAGTATAAAGTTTAGTTTCGGTTGACTTGATAAACTTCAATTATAACAACCAAGTTACGTGCAATCGAGTGACGTCACAAACAATCCCAGAGCGTTCACGTTCCTGATAAAATTTCAAAAATTATTATGTTTTATTTCGTGCAAAATATCGCGTAAAATTACATAGTTTAGTTTGATTGAGTGAAATATGTCTTTTTTTAGGGTATTATCTGATAAGATGACCACAATCAATAGTATATTTTCAATGTTGTCAAATACCCTATTATGTATGGTGACTCACCTAAGTTCCTCACTTGCGGCGGTATGTTGAGTATAGGACTGTGGCCCAGGGGCTCGTAGCCTGTCACCATCACGAACGTCTCCTCGGTCGGATCAATGCCGGTGATCTGATGACGAAAACTCAAATATCAATGAAATAAATGTTGAGTTATAATAGATAACAAATACGATCATATCTTCTATAATATAATAAAACAAAGTCGTGTTTGTTCGAACACATAACTCGAGAATGGCTGGAACTATTTTCATAGTTTTTTATTTGTTGTATTTGTCTCCGTCCCGAATAGCAGAATAACTATTAAAAACATTGAAAATTTACGAAAAAATAAAATAAAAGAAAAAAACATTTACATGGGTAAATGTTTTTTTCTGAAAAAAATGTTTCTTTCTTTAAAATGGTCATCCCGTCGATACGATAAACTCTCTCACCCTCCTACCTATATCATTCTTCTGTACCTACGTGTGTTTGTCACCTAACTCCTCCTAAACGGCTGGACCGATTTGGATGAAATTTTGTGCGTAGATATATTTCAATAGGTTCTGGATGGTTTGAAAACACAATTACCGTGTAGGTACAGGTAACCCTACCGGGTCTCGCTAGGTGGCACTGATGTCGGTATGTCACCGGGTAGGACGACGTCTGCCTGATCCACTAGTTGGTTATCTATACTATCTATACTAATATAATAAAGCGGAAGAGTTTGTTTGTTTGAACGCGCTAATCTCAGTAACTACAGGACCGATTTCAAAAATTCTTTCACCGTTGGATTTGTATGTGATCCTTGAGCGCTATAGGCTATATATTATGTACTATGGACCGCTAGTAACATCATATTTTACTGGCATCCGTGTTGCTCAAATTTTTTGACTGAGGTTACGAATACTTTGATAATAAGACATTTATCAAAATGGCTTAATTAGGTGATATGATAATATTGAATTACAGATAACTATAGAGTCTGTTCAAAAAGAGAATCGGCGTGGCCAAACAGTGAACTAACGCGCTATAGTATGGCACTTGTATTGCTCGCTAAATAAAAGCACTGCAGCGCCCTCGGATCCCACGCCGATTCTCTTTTTGAACTCTCTACCAATCGTATTGTCCACTCACGAGCACGGTGTTGCCGTCGACCTCTTGCGCGGCCCACTGCTCCACGGGCAGCTTGAGCTCGGCGCCGTGGTACACGGTGTAGCGCGCGGGCGCGTCGGCCCACGACACGCGCACCGCGCTCGCGTTCACGTACGAGTACTTCAGCTCCTTGAAGCGGTGCGGACCTGTGGACACGACCGGGGTGTCACTAGGACGCCAGTAGCGCAACCCGTCGCGCAACGAAATGTATACAGAATTACCACAACTACGGTGACGTAATCAGTCGCGTTACTAACGAGATGTATACAGATTTACCACAGCTACAGTGACGTTATCAGTCGCGTTACTAACGAAATGTATAATACAGATCTACCACAGGGTTGGTGCAACCAGTCGCGCTACCAACGAAATGTATACAGTTCTACCACAGCTACGGTGACGTAATCAGTTACGTTACTAACGAAATGTATACAGATCTACCACAGCTACAGTGACGTAATCAGTCGCGTTACTAACGAAATGTATACAGATCTACCACAGGGATGGTGCAACCAGTCGCGCTACCAACGAAATGTATACAGATCTACCACAGCTACGGTGACGTAATCAGTTACGTTACTAACGAAATGTATACAGATCTACCACAGCTACAGTGACGTAATCAGTAGCGTTACTAACGAAATGTATACAGATCTACCACAGCTGAGGTGGCTACTATCATGTGACAATAGTCGTTAAAGCCCGCCAATCCGCATTGGAGCAGCGTGGCGGGTCTAAGCTCTAAATCCCTTTCTCATATGAGAGGAGGCATGTGCCCAGCAGTGGAACGTTAAAAAGGCTGTAATGGTGGTGATGGATAGGTCTGTTAGACTGTTAGGTTAGGTTAGTAGTTAGGTCTGTAGATCTGTTCAATTGAAGCAGTCGTTACTTTGCGGAATTCCATGATATACAATGAAAACAAAATTACTTTGCGAACGATTGCAAAGTAAAACTTTGCAATCGTCCGTTGTAAAGTCGACATCGCCTGAAGATGCTCCGTTGTCGGAGAGAAACGATCGTTGAGTTTATTTTGTGGTGAATTTGTGTGAATTTGTGAAATTGTGCCTACAAAGTCACTGTTAGCGGATTATAGCAAAGCAATTTTGTTTTCATTGTAGGTATCTTTTCAATTCAAAGTATCTTATCAATTCGCGCAATTTATAATTTAAAACCGCGGGATTCCCTTCGAGAAAAATTTAAAGAAATAGATATTCTTACAGTAGCTTCTCAATATATCTATAACAATATAATTTTTGTTAGGCAAAACATTCACAGTTACAATAAAAAGTACAAAAAGGTCCGAAAGTCGTTTGTAGGAATGGGCGTAATGTTCTATAATAAAATTCCACAAGCAATCTTAGACTTGCCTTTATACAAGTTTAAGAACTCTATTAAAAGTATGCTCATTAAAAAAGCATATTATTATACAATTGAAGATTATATAAATGATAAAAAATCAGCCAAGTGCGAGTCGGGCCTCGCTCTTTCAGGGTTCCGTACATAATTATGAACAATATAATATTTCGGGTCTAAGAAATATTTAATTTCCGAGTTAGACATCGCAAGAAACCGTGAAAGAAAAATGCAAAATAAGTTCGTTTGTTTTGGTCACAGCTTATAAACTATTTTATGAATCGATGTTTTCAGTATTTGTTGTACAAATAGAGCATATAGTACATAATATACCGAAATATCATATTCCTAACTAGTTTAGTTTTTTAGATAGCCCCCGTCACAAAAATGGTCTAAAACTGACAATTTTGATGACCCCCCATTTCCTTACTTTTTAAGCAAAAAATTAAAAAAATATATATTCGTACTCTACTCAATTAGCTCTAAACAATAATACCACACAAGCTAAGGTAAGAAAAAAAATTTTTTTTCCGGCTCCTTTCTCATGTATGGGAGCCCCCCTGAAAAATAATTTAATTCAATTTTTAATTCAATATTTGATTTTGGGTCAACGTTTTACACCAAATACCAAAATTTCAGGTTTGTAACTCATTTCGTCTGCAAGCTAGAGACCTGTGACCGGCGGACAGACGGACAGACAGCCGAGTGACATTAATAGGGCTCCGTTTTTACCCTTTGGGTACGGAACCCTAAAAAGCGTGGATTTGACTCGTTCCAGAAATGCGCAAGATGGCAATTCAATCATGTACTTAACATAAAATTGTTATATTGAAATTGTTAATTTGGAAAAGAGCAACCGCCGAGTTTCTTGCTGGTTCTTCTCGGCTTGCATGGCATTCCGAACCAGTGGTAGATTCAATTGTACTTTTAAAAATTCAAAAGTACTTGTAAAAGTTTATTTGAATAAAAAACTTTTCTATTCTATTCTATCTACAAACTAACCTTTAGACAGCGTGGTAACATAATAGGGCGCCGTGAACGCGCCGCCGAGCGCCCTGCCCGGCACTCGAACCTGGACCCGAACTTCGTATTTACTGTCTGGTTGTAGCCCTTCTATTTTCGCACTGGTCTCGTAACTGTAAGTAATAATATTTTACTATATTACTATCCACTCATTTCAGGCAAATTATAAGACATTACAAATTATAGCGGTAACGCGTTGACTGTATCCCTCTCGTTCCCTCAGTCGACTCAAGCCGACTTTACCCGAACGTTACATAGCCGAGCGTGACGTCTTATTCAATACCCACAATATAAACAACAAAACGGCATAATTTTTACAGGAAGAGCAGAAACGAGAAACATAACAGATTGGATGCAATTTTGTAAAAGTAGGCCAAAAACCTCCGGATTTAGAAAAAAAGTATTATGACTAGAAGTGCATTTTATGCCGTTTTGTTCGCCAGCTCCTCAGTTTTCAGTTCAATAACCAACCTTTCCTGACAGTCGTCGTTCCCGTCCACCCTCCTCACGCACACCAGGAACGTGTATCGTGAGGCGTCCTCACACTGCCAGCGCAGTATGAAACTCCTAACTCATGAACGAGCGTTACACAGCCGAGCGTGATGGTTCAGACTAAAGAAGTTTTCACTTCAATAACCAACCTTTCCTGACAGTCGTCGTTCCCGTCCACCCTCCTCACGCAGACCAGGAACGTGTATCGTGAGGTGTCCTCACACTGCCAGCGCAGTATGAAACTCCTAACTCATGAACGAGCGTTACACAGCCGAGCGTGATGGTTCAGACTAAAGAAGTTTTCACTTCAATAACCAACCTTTCCTGACATTCGTCGTTCCCGTCCACCCTCCTCACGCAGACCAGGAACGTGTATCGTGAGGTGTCCTCACACTGCCAGCGCAGTATGAAACTCCTAACTCATGAACGAGCTGTTACAGCCCTACCTTAAGCATGTATCGCTGACATCGCTTAACACCAATTTAATTCATGTCACGACTCAGCAATATATGCCTATAAATACCGAATATCGAATAGAAATAGTCAGTCCTCATAAATAATTCTATATCGTCATTCTGCAGATACTCAGTCTCTAGGACTCCGACTCGACGGTGTTGAAATAGTCCAAGTAAGAATTTTGTTAAGTGTGTAGCATTAATTAATAAATATACTATAGATGACATAAGTGGTGTTTTTCTATAAGACATCCACCTATCGTCTATAACATAATTGGTGTCAGAAGAAAGGGGATTTTTTATCCTCCCTGGTCGCCTACTCCTGACGACGACCTGTTGCCACACACTACCCGAAGAGCCAAGTTGCCGCCTGCCTGCCGAGTTAGTCACCTGCTGCCCGTAACGTTTCACTGACGATTTACGAGGTCGCCACCAAACATCGCCAGGACGCCGCAAACATCGTGTCGCCTGTCTGCTCAGTTGGTAACCTGCCGCCTCACCTCATCGTTTCACTGACGGTCTGAGAGGCCGCCGCCAGCAACATCGTGGACATCGTGTCACCGGGCTCGATAAATTTACACAAAATTCTACACGTGACATAGCCAGAGAAAATATCCTGCGTCACAAGGAACATTCAAAGACATATTACGATAAAAATGTCAGAACTACGTCTTACAATGTCGGAGATATGGTATACTTAAAACAACACCATAGATTACGTAAGGCTCTTTCTAGCATTTGGAAAGGCCCTTACAAAGTCGTTGAAGTCCATAATAATAATAATGTCACGCTCTTAGTAAATCGCAGACATATAAGGTATCATTTTGATCAAATCAAGCCAGCTCATAATAGTTAATTCTTATCGTTTAATTATAACATTCAAAATCTTGGTAAAGTCTTAGACACTGTTTCAGCCACTGCCAATGATAATTAAAAATAATTTTTCACTTATTAATTTACTTTAAAGAATTCTTTTATTTTTAATCGACTCTATTCTATTTCTTTCATAATCCAGATAGCTCTATATTAATTAACCCAGCCGTAAAATTCATGGCAATAACACAAAATAAGCTAATAATATATTCCGTGTTACAAAACTTAAGTGAGTGTAAAGTGATAAATAAATAACTTGTGCAAAATAATACATATACAATCTCGTTCCGGAAATCCGATATGTGAAGTGATCATATTACCCAAACATGTAAAATGTATCCATGAATCATGTACTTAATTATAAAATACTTATAAGCAATTTTTATAATAATAATTGAATATGTATTGAAGAAATTTCACAGTTAGCCAAATGTTGTAAAAGCTTATCATAAGTTATTTTTATTATGTCTCAAGAACTTGAAACCAAAATCTATGTTCTATTATCCTACTTTTAATATACCTAATCACTACTATTTCGGAATAATTACTACTATATTACCTGTGTCTGTATTTTCTTTTATATAAATTAAATGTTTTTATTGTAATAAACATAGAAATATGAATCCTTAGTCCTTAATTCATGTTTTTGCATAAAATTTATAAATACTGTATAACTAAGTCTAAAACTGAAACTGAAACACTGACTCTAATACTAGTTCTCCAAGAAGAAATCTTGAATTAATGTAGAATAATCTTTATGAAATAATTCTTCGGATAAAATTTACCATTTCTTTGTAATTCAAATCTCAATGTTCTATTTACTATTTCATTGTAATGTTACTATATCTTGTGTATTTAAATAAGCTATTTTGCTAGTAAGTTATATTAAGCTAAACTAATTTTATAATGTTCTAATCCGAAGTTATTTTTCCATGTCATATTTTCCAATTCTGTTTCAATTTCTTTGTAATACTTGGACTATACTCACATCCTGGTTTATCCTGGGATGTTCCGTTTTAAAGGGGGAGGTGTTACAGCCCTACCTTAAGCATGTATCGCTGACATCGCTTAACACCAATTTAATTCATGTCACGACTCAGCAATATATGCCTATAAATACCGAATATCGAATAGAAATAGTCAGTCCTCATAAATAATTCTATATCGTCATTCTGCAGATACTCAGTCTCTAGGACTCCGACTCGACGGTGTTGAAATAGTCCAAGTAAGAATTTTGTTAAGTGTGTAGCATTTTATATATATAAAGCTACTTGAAGTTACGGACTGATCACCTCTCCTGAACAATTTTGTATGGAACTTTTTCACCATACTTTCCATGTGTGTAAAATTCAAAAATTCTAGGTCACCAAAATTATAGACAGAGCTGAACGTGGAAAACTGACTAGAGTGCCCTAGGGGATCTCGAAAACTATCAGTCGGAGAGGTATCGTCTCGAAACAAAAAATGTTCAAAACCTTGGGCCATTGGATGAACCGGTAAAAAAAATATGGCCACCATACAAAAAAAATTTCGACTCCATACAAAAAAATTCCTAATTTTCAAGAGGCTCTCCAGAACAATTTTGTATGGAACTTTTTTCCCTTCACTATTTATGTGCGTAGAACTTATGGGTCTTCCTTCAGAAAATTATGAAATGTCATGAATGTGGAAAATTTACCAGAGTACCTCATGGGTCCTCCAAAACTACCAGTCATACAGACATGGTCCCAAACAAATGTTATTAAAGACCTTGGGCCATTAGGTGAACCGGTAAAAAAAAGATGGCCGCCGAACAAAAAAAAATTTTCTCCATACAAATTTTTTGGTTTCATTTTAAGAGGCTCTCCAAAACAATTTTGTATGGAACCTTTTCCCTTAACTATTTATGTGGGTAGAACTTATGGGTCTTCCTTCAGAAAATTATGAAACGTCATGAATGTGGAAAATTTACCAGAGTACCTCATGGGTCCTCCAAAACTACCAGTCATACAGGCATGGTCCCAAACAAATGTTGTTAAAGACCTTGGGCCATTGGGTGAATGGGTAAAAAAAAGATGGCCGCCGAACAAAAAAAAATTCTCTCCGTACAAATTTTTTCGGTTTTTTTCAAGAGGCTCTCCAGAACAATTTTGTATGGAACCTCTTCCCTTAACTATTTATATACGTCGAACTTATGGGTCTTCTTCCAAAAAAATTCTGAAACGTCATAATTGTGGAAAATTTACCAGAGTACCTCATGGGTCCTCCAAAACTACCAGTCATACAGGCATGGTCCCAAACAAATGTTGTTAAAGACCTTGAGCCATTGGGTGAATGGGTAAAAAAAAGATGGCCGCCAAACAAAAAAAAATCTCTCCATACAAATTTTTTGGGTTATTTTTAAGAGGCTCTCTTAGACATTTTTGTATGAAACTTTTTCCTCCCACTACACGTATAAGTAAATAGAACTCAAAGATTTTTTCACAAAAAATACAAAACGTAGTGAATGTGGAAAAGTTACCAGAGTACCCTAACGGCCCTCGAAAACTATCAATCATAGAGGCATGGTCCTGAAACTAAAAATGTTAAAAGACCTTAGGCCCTTTGGTGAGCCAGTAAAAAAAAGATAGCTACGGAACAAAAAAAAAATCGTGTCCATACAAAATTTATTCTTAATTTTCAAGTGGCTCTCCAGAACATTTTTGTGTAATCCTTTTTTTCCACTAAACGCATGCATAGAACTGATTAGTGTCCTTTCAGAAAAGATACGAAACGTGACACCAATATTTATTTCTATCTTTCAAGAGACTCTCCAGAATATTCTGGTATTTGGTATGGCCTCCCATTTCTTTATTTTACGAATATTGAAGAGACTACAAGGCCCGCGAGCTGCTTGCAGCTCGCGCACCGAGCGCAACACTAGTTAATTAATAAATATACTATAGATGACATAAGTGGTGTTTTTCTATAAGACATCCACCTATCGTCTATAACAGAGCGTTACACAGCCGAGCGTGATGGTTCAGACTAAAGAAGTTTTCACTTCAATAACCAACCTTTCCTGACAGTCGTCGTTCCCGTCCACCCTCCTCACGCAGACCAGGAACGTGTATCGTGAGGTGTCCTCACACTGCCAGCGCAGTATGAAACTCCTAACTCATGAACGAGCGTTACACAGCCGAGCGTGATGGTTCAGACTAAAGAAGTTTTCACTTCAATAACCAACCTTTCCTGACAGTCGTCGTTCCCGTCCACCCTCCTCACGCACACCAGGAACGTGTATCGTGAGGCGTCCTCACACTGCCAGCGCAGTATGAAACTCCTAACTCATGAACGAGCGTTACACAGCCGAGCGTGATGGCTCAGACTAAAGAAGTTTTCACTTCAATAACCAACCTTTCCTGACAGTCGTCGTTCCCGTCCACCCTCCTCACGCACACCAGGAACGTGTATCGTGAGGCGTCCTCACACTTCCAGCGCAGTATGAAACTCCTAACTCATGAACGAGCGTCACATAGCCGAGCGTGATGGCTCAGACTAAAGAAGTTTTCACTTCAATAACCAACCTTTCCTGACAGTCGTCGTTCCCGTCCACCCTCCTCACGCAGACCAGGAACGTGTATCATGAGGCGTCCTCACACTGCCAGCGCAGTGTGAAACTCCTAACTCATGAACGAGCGTTACATAGCCGAGCGTGATGGTTCAGACTAAAGAAGTTTTCACTTCAATAACCAACCTTTCCTGACAGTCGTCGTTCCCGTCCACCCTCCTCACGCAGACCAGGAACGTGTATCGTGAGGCGTCCTCACACTGCCAGCGCAGTGTGAAACTCCTAACTCATGAACGAACGTCACATAGCCGAGCGTGATGGCTCAGACTAAAGAAGTTTTCACTTCAATAACCAACCTTTCCTGACAGTCGTCGTTCCCGTCCACCCTCCTCACGCAGACCAGGAACGTGTATCGTGAGGCGTCCTCACACTGCCAGCGCAGTATGAAACTCCTAACTCATGAACGAGCGTTACATAGCCGAGCGTGATGGCTCAGACTAAAGAAGTTTTCACTTCAATAACCAACCTTTTCTGACAGTCGTCGTTCCCGTCCACCCTCCTCACGCAGACCAGGAACGTGTATCGTGAGGCGTCCTCACACTGCCAGCGCAGTATGAAACTCCTAACTCATGAACGAGCGTTACACAGCCGAGCGTGATGGTTCAGACTAAAGAAGTTTTCTCTTCAATAACCAACCTTTCCTGACAGTCGTCGTTCCCGTCCACCCTCCTCACGCAGACCAGGAACGTGTATCGTGAGGCGTCCTCACACTGCCAGCGCAGGGTGAAGCTCCTCTCGCCCACCTCCGTCACCTCCAGCTCTTGGGGGATCACCTTCACCTCACTGTTGAATATAAACGGAGCCCTTTACAACTCGAAAGAGATATTGTTTGTAGAAATATTTCCTCAAGATTCGAGTATATAATTAAATCGGTTCGCTTGTACGAAGTGTCGGGGATGTACCCAAACTTTGTATACCCCACATAAACTAGCACAGTATTTAAATTAAATTGAAGAATGATTGAAGGCTTATTTCGTGATATAACGATATTATAATCTAGATAGTCTAATGTAAAATACGGGTACATACCACGAGAAAAAAATTTGGTTGTCGGTAAAGTCGGTATACGGACGATAATTTTACGTGGTAAAATCAAAAGAAAACATTGCCTTTTTATCGCTTGCTATGTGTGTGTGTGCGTGCGGGCATGTGTGTGTGTGTGCGCGTGCGTGTGCGTGTGTCTGTGGCACCGTAGCGCTCAAACTGGTGAACCGATTTGAATGCATTTTTTTAAAGGTGAATTAGTCGGGAGTATTCTTAGCTATGTTTGACGGAAATCGGTCCAAGATGGCCGCCGCCACAAGATGGCGGAAAATAAAATTTTGACAACTCCCTCAATATGGCTATCAAATGAAAGGGCTTGACTAGTAGAACGAAACGAACTGAAGATGGATGGAAGGATGTCGGGGGTTTTTTAATTTTTTATGTATATGTATATACTTGTTTTCTATCGTGGTATATGTACTCTTGTTTTACAGTAAATTGAATAGAACAGTAGTAGTAGGTAGTCTTGGAGACCAGACCCTCACCCGTCGTCGGAGTCCTGTCCGGCGGCGGCGGTGGAACTCCACGGCACCAGCGTCAGGTTCTGGTGCAGCCACTGCGCGCTCCTGGACCCCAGCAGTCGCACCCGCAGCGGCGACGACTCGGGAGCTACGCAGAGAAACACATTTATACATATAAAAAACAAGAGATAAAATTCATAAAAAATAAAAAGAGATAAAACTAAAACCCGAAAAAACTGAAAAATATAGATTATAGTTTATAATAATAATTTAGTGTGCAGAAAAACGTGTATTCAATTGCGTACTAATGTAGAATTCGAACGGAAGAAATCGTGGGGCAAGCAGCCAGTGGCGCCATCTGTTATGTCTATCCGAAACTAACTTAATATTCAAGTTTAGCCGCGGAAAGCCACTAAGAAAGGATCATTGCGAATTCCACCCCTAAGGGGGTTAAATAGGGGATAAAAGTTTGTATGAAAGTAGGTACGTCATTTTTAAGTTATATCCATGAAAATTGGTATTTAGGCTTTCGGTTAAAAACAAACAAATACATTTTCAGGTTTTTGAAAATTCTACTCGCAAATGGGTTAAATAGGGGATGAAAGTTTAAAAGTTTTAAATTAAGGACTCTTAATTTTTCACGTCATTTATCAAGTTATATCCCTGAAAATTAAGGTTTTTGATTAAAAATAAAGAATTACTTACGTGTATAAGAAATTTTGGAAAAACAGCCCCCAAGTGGGTTAATTAAATGGGAGATGAATGTATGTATGAGATTTGTATGAATTAACGCGGGCAAAAAAGCCAGCATCAGCTAGTAAAATATAAAATTACCAATCAAAGTATAGTTGGTGACATGAGCCGCGAGTGTGATGTTACGTTCCGGAACGTCCGCAGCGCCGGTGTCAGGCTTGTACTGCAGGACCCACTGCAGCACGCCAGGGTGCTGGTCTGCGAACTGCTTCCACGACACCAGGATCTCGTCGTCCTCCAGCTTAGAGAGCTTTATCGGCACTACGGACAAGTATAAATAAAAAATTGAAAAACCTCCAACATTTGCCATTTTGTGGTGGCGGCCATCTTGGATTTGAAAATCATAGTGTGTATTGTACTAGCCAAGCTCTTTCATTTGATACTCATATTGATGCAGTTGTGAAAAAATATGTAATCCGCCATTTTGTGCTACGATGCCACAGACAGACACACACACTCACACGCACACGTCAAATTTATAACACCCCGTCGTTTTTGCGCCGGGGGTTAACGATATGACATTTAAAGATCACAACTTACTTATATCAACTAATTTTCAAGCTATCAAGGAAGGGAACGCTGCATGCTGGCCAGGGAAAATCTAACGAAGAAACACGATTTGACATATAAAGATCACAACTTACAATCATCGAATTGTATAGCTATCAAGGGAAATCCGCAGGCCAGTAAACGCCAACAGAATTCCACTCGCGAAAGTCCTGTTCGTCATTATAATATAGCGCGTGATAATATTTCATGGAGGTGCGTTTATATAGCCAGCGGCGAGACTTACATTTTTTTTTCTTTTTAAATAAATACTTAGCCTACTAAAGATCCCAGCCTTTTCCATCAATATGCAATCCCATGACAAGAAAAATGGGCTTTAAAAACAGTAGCCATTTTGCAGCAATTTTAACGTATACTCTGATTTCTAATTCCGTGGAATTCTGACAGCTGTCATTGTCATTTACAGATGAGTTATTTGTATGGAGAACAGGGTTAACATCTACGAAGTACGATTTTACCCCAAACTACTTTAATTCCCTGTCATCATAAAAAGCCATATATATGCCGCGTAATAATAATATAATATAACTCGTTTCGCCTTAAAATAGAAAACACCAAGAGTGGAAACTAGAAAGTGCACACTAACAGCAATAGAAAACAAAAGTAGCACATTGAAAAAATTATTCAAAAATGGATGTCAAATGGCAATAAAGCCGTAGCACACGCGTTGATTGCAGCGAAATTCCACTCATGGAATTCCGGTGGTATTTTAATGTAACAACTCACCCCCTTGTCCCTGGCATACCACGCTTTCTGACATGTCACTTGCAATATTCTTCTTAGCAGTCGCTGGGATGTACGCACGCACCTAAGAATACAAACATAATATTCATTTATACAAGGCTTTATAACTTGTAGATAATTAAATATTTCCTACTTTTTTATTACATTAATATGGATAACTGAGTGCTTAGTCTAAGATCGGAGCACTCGAAAACGAACTCGAAAACTATTGATCGAATCACAAGTGAATTCAGAGCAAAATGAACTCAAATACTCGTATTTTAAAGTCGTAATTCCATAGTTCGAATATGTATTTTACAACATTTCTGCTTGGGGCGCTCGTTGTGTTCGAATGCTGAATGTATTGGCGAACTCAAACCTTAATACAAGCCATTTTAGGTCTATTTTACTCTGAAATCGATCAATAGTTTTCGAGTTCGTTTTCGAGTGCTCCGAAATTAGACTAAGCACTCTGTAAATTAAAATTTTAATAACCCCCGACCTCTGAGAAAACCTGACGTCCCTCCACCCTCCCGCTCCAAAACTTCAGAACCTTGATCACTATAACGTGTTTACGGAATACTCGTCGAGACAAATCTAACTATAAAAAAACCGCATTCAAATCGGTTCACCCGTTTTAAGAGCTACGGTGCCACAGACAGACACATAACTTATAACACCCCTCTGTTCGCGTCGAGGGTTAAACAATATATTATGATATTGTGAAATTGTTAATTGGAAATTTTTTTTCTGCCCCATATCGGGCGCCACTTGTCTTCATTGGCGCCCGATGTGAGGCGTTTTTATCATTATGGAAAAATGACTATAATAATACATATTAAATTTTCTTATGAAAAACGATACTTACTTGAAAATGATAGGGTGTCAACGGCTCCCTAACTTTAATTATCTCTTCGGTGTTGGTGAGAGGCTGCCCCGTTATCGCGCCTCCGTGTTTATCTGCACAAAATAAATATAGTTAATATGGACCTACAATAATATTTACCGATCATTGAATTATAAAATTATTATTAAGTTGTTTAAATAGCTGTCAAACAAACTTGAATGCCCTTCTCCCTATCTCCTTAGCAAAAGTTATTCCTTTTTTGTTAGAAATTTTCTACGCTACCTTGATAGTATATAATTTTTCTGTAAAAGTAACCAGTAAGTACTAGATAACGCAAAACCGTTTCTGGTGTTCAAAAGTCTTTGATCCTGTTTTTTGGTGGTCAAGCGTAAGCCTATTTTACAATATAAACAAAAAGTTTCGGAAACTCGAAATGTTTTCGTGTGTACAGAGAAGATGTTGAGAAGAGAAGAGTTGTCGTTGGTCTAGTGGTTAGCATATTCGACTGCAGATCACGAGGTTCCGGTTTCTTAAAAGGCTGTAGTTGTGGTGGTGGTGGTGGAGAGAACAAAATGGCGCACCGGTGGGTGTGGTGTCCACGGTGTAGGCCATGACTTTTTCCGCGGGCGGCAGCCAGCGCAGGGCCACGGCCGCGGCGGCGACGGGCGCGCACGCGACCGCTCGTGGCGCGTCCGCCCCCGCGCCCGTCACGTCCAGCCGCGCCCACCTCGTCGACATCGAGTACCCGTTCGACGCGAAGCACTGATATATACCTGTACCGGACCACAGAATACATTACTATTATGCCCAATCCAGACTCTCGCGAGGCGCCTCTTAGAGGCTCTCGGCACGAGTCTTGGCGAGTAGAGGCTGCAGGAGTGCTGGCCATCCAGACTCGATCCTCGCGTCCTTTGACTCGCGCCCGAAACACCTCGCCTCGCCTCGCTGTCGCTCCATACAAAGTGGAGCGACAGCGAGGCGAGGCGAGGGAAGACGAGGGGACACGAGCGCACCGTCCTCACTCTCGTCCTCGCGTTACCTCGTGTAGCCTCGTGGAGAGTCCGGATCGGAGAAGATGCCTAAGTAGATTTTAATCAATGAAGTGTAGGTACTTATATTGATTTGTCTAAGCCGTGCGATGGTTTTTTTTATACAACCAAAACTGCCGTGACCAAACCAAAATAACCGTGAGATACCAAATGGCAGTACCTAGAGACGAAAAACCTCGGTACAACCATTATACCATAATATAAAGTGGTATAACACTGAAAAGTTCTTGAATAGAAGCAGGCGTTACTTTGCGGAAAACCTTATATGATGAAAAGTACATTCAAAATCATGATGATGTGTGTTCCTAGATTATTTTACAGCCGTGAGCTCCGTTCAAAAGTCAACTTGCGAACATGCAACTTTCTTTATACTGTGTAAAAATTAATAATATATTATATACTAGCTGATGCCAGCGACTTCGTCCGCTTGGATTCTTATAAATTTCACTTGGGGGTGGAATTTCCAAAATTCCTGAAACACGTAATTCTTTATTTTTAACCGACAATACAAATACCGATTTTCATCGATATAACTTTAAAAATGACGGACTTTCATACAAACTTTCATCTCCCATTTAACTCACCTGGTGGTAGTTTTTCCGAAATTCTTTAATAACGTTACTCTTTATTTTTAACCTAAAACCTAAATACCAATTTTCATGGATATAATTTGAAAAATGACGGACTTTCATACAAACTTTCATTCCCTATTTAACCACCTTAGGGGTGGAATTTGCAAAAATCCTTTCTTAGTGTGCGCCTACGTTATAAAAGGAAGCTGCTATGAAAATTTCAAGTTTCTAGCTTCAGTGGTTTTGGCTGTGCGTTGATTGTCAGTCAGGACAAGCTACTTTATATTATTATAGATATAGATATTTTATACCTGCATCGTCGGACGTAACTCCACTTATCACCAGCTCCAAACGCTTACGATCAACTGAGCTGCGTAGATTTCTCTGAAACAAGAATACATAATGTATTAGATAATTTTTTTCAAAGAAAAAAGAACCGACTTCGATCGATTCGAACTAAAAAGTTCAAAATAATTATTATTTATTTATTTAGATTGACGATTAAACTACCTAAACCAAATAATGTATAAATTTTGAAGTCGGCGCCAAAACATATTCAATTCGTGTAAATAAAATCGGAGTATCCACTTTTGAATGCGAGTGCGGTGAACCATGATCGCTGTGGAGGGTGAAGCTGTCCGGGACGCGGGCGGCACATTTTCGACTTGAAAATTATGAAAACCCGTTCGAGGGCAGACGTTGT
This sequence comes from Melanargia galathea, assembly GCA_920104075.1. NCBI lineage: Eukaryota > Metazoa > Arthropoda > Insecta > Lepidoptera > Nymphalidae > Melanargia > Melanargia galathea. Next base: position 20,333,046 of record OV049869.1, on the reverse strand, counting down.
TTTCGGTTGTCTTTAATGTCATTTGGCGCAGACTTCAAAAAATTAAATATTATTTGAGTTAGGTAGTTTAATCGTCAATATAAATAAATTATTAAACTAAACTTTTTGTAACACATTAGCTGTTCCCGGCATGTGTTGCGATGCCACGTAAAATATGGTATAGGAACGCGTAGAAAACAAACATACAGACATCAGACATTCATTTTTATATAATTTTTTAGGCCAGGAACCTCCGCGGGCGTATGCAGAACAACTCACCAAAGTTTCATCATAAGCGGACGAACAATTTAGCAGTGCAATACAAGACATAGAGAAACAATAATTTTTATTTATATAGAAGATTAAGTTTTGCCAGCGGCTTCGCCCGCGTGAATTTCGGTTTTTTACAAATCCCGAGGGAATCGTGGATTTCCGATTCCCGTTCCCGCTCCCTTTTCCAACTTTTAGGCTACTTTCAAGAAAGTTTGCTATAGTAATCTACCTATAGCTGTTATAACTGTTCGGTTTTTTCAAAATCCCGCGGGATTTTTCCGGGATAAAAAGTACCCTATGTGTTAATCCAGGGTATAATCTATCTCTGTTCCAAATTCCTGCCAAATCCGTTCAGTAGTTTTTGCATGAAACAGTAACAAACATACTCGTACATCCATACATCCATGTTCACAAACTTTCGCGCTTATAATAATATTAGTAAGGATTTCTCACCCGTCCAGCCAGAGTAAGTTTCTCCCCGTTCTTGTACCACGTAACATTCGGCTCGGGCTTGCCAGTGGGCGTGCAGTTGAAGCGCACCGTGCTCGCGCGTGACACGTCCTTCGACACGGGCGGCAGGGTTACCACCACTTGCTCTGTCAGGGTCACGTTGAAAGTCTGGAACAATTGTAACAAAATTTATTCTACCTAATACCCAATTTAATTGATAAGCTGTGATAGCCTAGTGGTTAGTACCACTGACTTCTATTCGGAGGTCGTGGGTTCGATCCCGGGCACGCACCTCTAACTTTTCGGTCGAGTTATGTGCGTTTTAAGTATTTAAATATCACTTGCTTTAACGGTGAAGGAAAACATCGTGAGGAAACCTGCATGCCTGAGAGTTCTCCATAACGTTCTCAAAGGTGTGTGAAGTCTGCCAATCCGCTTGGCCAGCGTGGTAGACTATGGCCAAAACCCTTCTCACTCTGAGAGGAGACCCGTGCTCTGTAGTGAGCCGGTAATGGGTTGATCATGATGATGATACCCAATTTTATAGATCGGTGGAATCCGCTTTCGGCACCTCTGGTTATTTTGACTTTTTTTTTTATAGATATAGCCGGCAACCGAGCAAGCGAGTTACCTGATGTTAAGTGATTACCGCCGCCCATGAACATTAGCAGCACCTGAGGAACCACTACGTTGCCGGCTTTTGAGGAAGGGGACTGGCTCTTCAGCTCGCTGCCGGAACACATCGGATGCTTTGCGGCAGATTACGGCTGAAGTGTGGTAGCTAGCCAGGCGGATTCGGGGTAGAATCCTACCACAAAGCGGTGATAACATCCAGATTACGTTGTGTGGTATCAGGCACAACGACCCGTAGAGGGAACTGAGAGCGTCAGGGCCTCGTTAGCATATTGGCAGGGTGCACCGCGCGCAGGTGAGGTTGACTTTGCCAAATAGGTGTGATTTGGGCCACTTCCCCAAAAGACTTAAGGCTGGCATGGAATAAATAATTTTTTTGAATTTAGATTGGTTGGTACCGTGAATGATTAACTGACAGATAGAAAGGTGGATGAATAAATGAAAATACTTTTATTGTACGCCACAACAGGAAACATTAGTAGTACAAGACAGGTAGAGGAGCAACCAAAGGTGTAAAGAATCTTAAGATTTGTTTGGAAGAAATATTCCTTGAGTCTCAACCGATAGATGTCCACCGCTGGACACGTCATGTCTCTTTCAAGGATCTTGTATCACTTGTATCCAGCGGTCCAACTAGTGAGGGGTCTGCCAACGCTGTTTTTGCCTGAGGAATTCTCGAAATTATTAAAAAGGGGTGATAAAGTATGCATGGAGATTTTTTTTTTTACCGAAATCTAAATGGACAAAGTCGCGGGCTCTCGTATACTCGTATAAAAGGATCGAAGGAGACTTCAGACTAAATGGCAAAAGTTTCATCTTAATTGGTCCGTAATAAAACAAGATAGAGCATTACAATTACATTATGCTTAGTAGCCACCTAGAGATTACGTGACTTTTTTCAACGTAATTATTTCATTGTTTGGAAGAAAATAAGTTTTCATTTAGTCTTTAAACTGAGAGAGTATTTTTCTTCAAATTTAATTATTCCTACTTTTCGTTCACAAGGCAAGAGCGCACGCGTTTTTTTATTGAATATCCTAAATTTACGAAACTGCTACGTGTAAAATTAACTGGTTAAATGACAATAAAAAGCTGAAACCGCTAATTACTAACGCTTGAAGTTATGGGAAGAATATTTTTCATTTAGAGTACCTATTATAACCAAGCGAAAATCGAACTCAAAATATGCACAGTTCTGCCAAGTCCACAGCTTTTCAGTTCAGAACTTTGACTTCGAGTATTCCGCTATTTCTTATCACTTGAGTCACACGATCGCCAGCGGCATTACCCTCGTCACGGTAAATGAGCTACCTATTTGCTTTGTAAACGGTAACTTAATTGTGCTTTTAATTTTACATTTTCAAAAGTGGTGGTAGAAAACAATTCGCAATGCGTCTCATTTAATTACCAGTTAACTACCCGCGAGTCACGCAACACACGCGCAGAATTTTATCTTCTAACTCCCGACATATAGAGGGGGTGTTATAAAGACAGCTTCGTCTGTCTGTGCGCCGTAGCGCTAAACCGACCGATTTAAGTGCAGTTTTTAGTCCGAAGGCGGGTTAAATCTAGAGTAAGCTTTGTCTGGTGAAAATCTGTTCAGGCTCTCAGTCAAAAAATGGATGCTTACACTCTCTTTTGGTATACTGAGTTAACCTGGATCTGGTGCTACTACCAGGACAGACGACGCAGACGAACTATCCAATTTTTCGACATCTTACAGCATAATGCTCTAAATGCACATTCCAAAACGACCGGAGAGATATTAGGTGCAGGATCGACAGCTTTACTTGCTCTCCGAGGCACGCGGGTCTTGCTCTACCAACTTCCCAACTCTCCCAATTCCAAGCTGCTGCTGAGAATCTCAGTCAGCTTGGAGTTGGGAAGATAAAGCCAATAACTTTTTGATCCGATTCAAGACCTCTTATTCCACTTAGACCGACTTCTTGATAAATACCTTAACCATGTCGAGGTAGTCCTCGAGGGAGCACGTGTAGACGCCCTCCTGGTCGTACTCCAGGTTGTTCAGCACCAGGACTTCTTCTGTGGTCTCCAGCTCGCTTGTCTTCTCCCCTGGAGGCGTCAGCTCCCATCTTAGCTGAAATTAAAAAATATATGTTTACAGCAATTAATCCCTTCAAGATTTTCGCAAGACACCGAGCGAGTTTTATCCCTGTTATGTAGACGATATTCCATGTGTGTACAAAATGCTCGCTTATCTTTCTCTACTCATGATTAGGATTGGAAATGCCCTTGCGAAATCTTAAAAACAAAAGTGAATATGAGCTAAGAAGAGGGTATCTTCTAGGGTATCTAGGCAAATGCCTCCCATCTTAGGCTGTATTCTATCAAGTGTGATTGTTGTCAACTGGATAAAAATCCGGCCAAGTGCGAGTTGTACTCGCACACCAAGACCGCAACTTGGAATGAAACGTATAAATATATTATTGGTTAAGTTAATTTTATCAGTATAGAAATGTTGGCTTGGTCTTTGCTATAGGTATGACGTCATGACTTATCCAGTATGGCGGAAGGTTTAAACTTTATCTTTTTGGACTTAAATCTCGTTCAGGTACCTTAGGTCTAGGCCAGCCCGTCACAGGGCAAGGGAGCACGACCCTGCTCCTCCTGGGCGCCGCGATGTTCTCCTCAACACGAACTGGCAGGAACGACGGCTCCTCATCCTTCGAGGGTATGACCCTCACTCGGCCCTCCGAGCTGGTCCGGCTTTTGTTTACATTGGGGTTTGTTGCTATGCATCTGTTGACAAAAATGGCCAAATATAGTTCGGGATTTCTGGAACTACCGTTCATATTGTGGCGTGTACTGTTTTTTTTTTTTATCGACTACAAGTTAGCCCTTGACTGCAATCTCACCTGTTGGTAAGTGATGATGCAGTCTAAGATGGAAGCGAGCTAACTTGGAAGAGATATGTATACCCCTTGATCGGTTTCTACACGGCATCGTACCGGAACGCTAAATCGCTTGGCGGCACGGCTTTGCCGGTAGGGTGGTAACCAGCAACGGCTTAAGCCTCCCACCAGACCAGACCTGAGACAATTTAGAAATTATAAAATCCCAAATTGCCCCTGCCGGGAATCGAACCCGGGACCTCCCACTTATAAGACCACAGCGCTCACCACTGCGCCAGGGAGGTCGTCAAAAACCAAAGTCGTCGTCGTCGTCGTTATCAACCGATAGACGTCCACAGCTGGACATAGGTCTCTTGAAGGGACTTCCACACGTCACGGTCTTGTGCCGCTTGTATCCAGCGACTCCCTGTGACTCTTCTTCTTGATGTCGTCGGTCCGCCTAGTGGGGGGTCTACCAACACTGCGCTTTCCGGTGCGAGGTCGCCACTCTAGCTTATAGCTCTATACCGTACCAGGGTATGCGACGGGTACTATTTAAATTGATTTCTCTAAATAGTACAGTGCTTTACTCAGCAAGCAACTCAGCAGGTAAGCAATGCTTTTCTGCATTTACGAAATGATCGCCAAAAACAGCTTTTTTTTGTGTAAGATTTCGAATATAAGCAAAAGTCTTCAAGTAGGTCTTGTTTCAATTTGTATGGTTATATATTTCAAATCCTAAGGAGCCGCAGATTCGTTACTTTTAAAATGATAAATTCAAGACTAGAGGTTGAAGTACCTAATTACGCATCTAATTGAAAGATTCGACTTTTGAAAAAAATATTGTTGAAATCATCAGAATAGCTGATTATACCTGTATGTTCCAGCATCTTCGTTTTGTACATCTATGATAAGTAACTCGCTCTCTAAAAGGTGGTATCTGGAAAAAAAATGAATTATGGATAATTGCTACATTAACAATAGGAAAATACATCTTAATATAGTAATAATAAGTACTTTGGAAGCTTCGAGATGTCTTCTCGTCCAAAATCCCTATAAATACAATTGCCCGCAAACTTCTTGAGCATGAGCCATAGTGGAGGCAAAGAGTTCCAAGTGGAGGTAAGTTAGCGCATTGTACCTACGCATCCATGCAAAAAAAAGGGGGAAAAGGGGAGGCAAAGGTCTACTGATTTACCAATCACATCACACACTCGATATGAAACTCCCCGCTGACGCGTCCGCACTTACCACCAAAGACACCTAAAATTCGCTAGTACGCAGTCAAGGTCATTCGCTCAAGAAAGCCGGTAACTGTAAACATGATTACCTATAATTTTGTGGTAGAGGCCGGCCATCTCTCATCCAGGATATTGAGGCTGCAGGGCCCGAGCTGATGACGCAGGGTATGGAGAGGGGCTGGTTCAAATACGCTACCGTGTCCGTTGGCGGATTCGAGAACTGCTTGCCGATATCTGAAACAAACGATATTTTCGTATTAGTATCGAAAGGTAGTTTCCAAGCCCCCCAATAGGTGGACGGACGATCTCAAGAAATTCGCTGGTAGACGCTGGATGGCAAGCGGCGCGAGATCTTGCCTAGAGACCTATGTGCATTGTGCAGCAGTGGACGTCTATAGGTTGAGATGATTATAATGATGATAACTATAACTCCCGTCACATAAGTCGACCGGTGACCTGCAAGTGCGCGCAGCGTCGTGCGAGTGCTCACTCGCACGACGCTGGACACAATACGATTGGAGAGCCAATCAGCGCTTAAGAGGGATCCGCGAGAGCTAATCAGTGCTTACGAACGATCCCCACGCCCTCCCCGCGACCCCCTCACGCCCCGAGATACCTCATTTTCAACTTCTGCGCATTGAAGGTCATTTTAGTGTAAGCCATGCCTCGCACTGCCTCGACTTAGGAAAGCGGGTTTTTTTTCGCCCGACTGACCATTAATAAATTCTAAATACTTTTGAAAGTTGTATATTTTTTTCGAATAAAAGGCAGATAGGGAGGAAAAAAACTACCGTTAAGGTTTGATAGGATTACCGTCTTAATTTATTTGAAAGAATACAATATTAGACGCATCGAAGAGTAAAAGAAAACTGGAAAAAACGTAGTCTAGTCCCAAAATAAAACTTTTCTCGATTTTCCTATTACGTAATGACGGTACATGTTTTTTTCGGTAATTTATTCTACGCCTCTTGTTTATTTGGAGAATTAGACAAGGGTTGAGTTGTCACGAACAAACTTTATCCCCAGTCAATATGAAGGACAACAAAGAAATTAAATAAGTAATCCTACTACTTAATATTATAAATGTGAAAGTGTGGATGTTTAGATATTTGGATGTTTGGATGTTTAGATATCTGGATGTTTGGATGTTTTTTACTCTATATCGTCGCAACTACTGAACCGATTTGGCTGAAATTTTGAAGATGATAGAATATGCCCAGACTTAAAACATAGGCTATTTTTTATCCTGGAAAAATCCACAGTAGGTACCCGCGGGATTTTGAAAACCCGCAGGTAGCCGACCGAACGAAAAGCCGAAACCGAGCTATAGGTAGATTAGCTACTATAGCAAACTTCCTTGAAAGTAGGTATAAAGGTTGGAAAAGGGAGCGGAAACGGAAACCAGATATCCACGATTCCCTCAGGATTTGTGAAAAATCGAAATTCACACAGGCGAAGCCACGGGCAAAAGCTAGTATTCAATAAATATAGTACAAATTGTTTATACAAAGCTTATTGGCAATCCATTTGAATCACTTCTAGAAGGTGACGAGAAGTGGATAAATAAAGGCACTTCTATCATTACCGATTTTCTTGCTGGTTCTTCTCGGTAGGAACGGCATTCCGAACCAGTGGTCGATTCAATTGCCTCGTTGGCCTAGTGGTTAGCATATTCGACTGCAGCTCACGAGGTCCCGGGTTCGACTCCCGGGTCGGGCAAATAATTGTTAGGTTTTTCTGTCAAGAAATTCTCTGTACCAGCCCGGAGTTGGTAGTTGGCGGTGCCTCACCCCCGTGCCTCGGAGAGCACGTTAAGCAGTCGGTCCCGGTTATTATCACTATCATGGCGTGACAATAGTCGTTAAAGCCCGCCAACCGCAATGGAGCAGCGTGGCGGTTCTAAGCTCTAAATCCCTCTCTCCTATGAGAGAGGAGACCTTTGCCCAGCAGTGGGACGTAAAAAGGATGTAGTGGTGGTGGTAGATTCAATTGACGATTCAAAAGCACTTAGAGCGAGGCCGCACTGCGAAAATTATTCGCGCGAATTTTATTCGCGCGGTTTATATTCCGCATTTTATGGGACCTTTCAGATAGATCGGCGCGGAGAGCAGAGCAAATTTTAATCGCATTTAAAATAGAATCTTAAGACATTGAAATAAGCTTTATTTTTACATTTTATCTCTTTTATGATAAGAGGATGCTCGAGGATGCTCCCAATACGCTCTGTGTGAAATATTAAGAGCAGCCGCTCAGCTGCTCGTCGAGCCGGTCGGCTGCTCTATGCTCGTGCTCTTTCGCGCTCGAGCATCCGACCGGCTCCGTTCGCGTGCTCTTTCATGCTCGCACAGCCGACCGTAGGCCGAATTGCTCTGCCGTCCGGCCCAAGAGCGTCGGCTCCGAACGCATCTGCGTGTCCGTTCACACAGACCGGTGCGGAGAGCAGAGCAAACTTAAACGGCCGGTCTGTGTGAAAAAAGAAATGCTCTCCGATGCTCTCCGCGCCGGTCTATCTGAACGGTCCCTAAGAGCGGGGCCGCACTGCGAAAATTATTCGCGCGAATTTTATTCGTGCGGTTTATATTCCGCATTTTAATATATTTTTCTCGCGAATTTTAAATCGTATGTTCGTGCAGCTTCATACATTCCCATATGTCACAGAATTTTGCGAAAAAATTCGCGCGAATAAATTTCGCAATGCGGCCTAGGCCTTATAAAAGTTTATTGGCCATGATCATTTTAGTGTTGTTTGCCCTCGATCGATACGAATCCTGTGTTAGTACAACAAATGATCGGCTAATTATTCGTCGATCGGTTTCGTTCGTAGAAACTAGTCCCCATCCTAGCGACACTAGATAGTTTTACAGTAATTTACTTTCAATGTAGGACGATCGATGTCGATCGATGGTATCTTATAAGGGACCGTTCAGATAGACCGGCGCGGAGAGCATCGGAGAGCATTTCTTTTTTCACACAAACCGGCCGTTCAAATTTGCTCTGCTCTCCGCGCCGGTCTGTGTGAACGGACACGCGGATGCGTTCGGAGCCGAGCGTACGCTCTTGGGCCCGACGGCAGAGCAATTCGGCCTACGGTCGGCTGTGCGAGCATGAAAGAGCACGCGAACGGAGCCGGTCGGATGCTCGAGCGCGAAAGAGCACAAGCATGGAGCAGCCGACCGGCTCGACGAGCAGCCGAGCGGCTGCTCTTAATATTTCACACAGAGCGTATTGGGAGCATCCTCGAGCAACCTCTTATCATAAAAGTGATAAAATGTAAAAATAAAGCTTATTTCAATGTCTTATGATTCTATTTTAAATGCGATTACAATTTTTGCTCTGCTCTCCGCGCCGGTCTGTCTGAAAGCTCCCTAACATAGACCGTGCCAGATTGATTGCGTATAACAGTGACGCCCGAACGTCCGGATCGATCGAGATATCGATTATATCGCTTGAACAAGGCGATCAAAACCAATCGATTAGGTGGAAAAGCACTTTAATAAAAGCGGAGGACTGATTTTAATAGCGCTTTCTCAAAAATTCCTACGTCCATAGTGGAGATTTTTAGTCTGATGCTGTGTAGTAACCGATTAGGAGTATGGGTTAAATCTTTGATTATTCACATGGGTTAAATATTATAAAAATTGCCACCATACAGAGTCCAGGGTATAATATAATTTAGTCGTATATGAGTATGGATTATTATTTATTACAAGCGGACACCCGCAACTTCGTTCGCGTGGATATATATTGGCTTTCAAAAATCCCGTAGGAATCATTTTGTTTTTCCTAAGCTCCTTTGAGCTCATATCATGCTAAAACTGTTAAAAGTTCACTGGCGGATGTTACTTAGATCAAAATGTAAACATCCGCCAGTGAAAGTCCCATCAAAATCGATTCAGCCTTTTAGAGACTAGTCGGTAATCTTTAAAGTATCTACTTTCTAACAAAAAAAGAATGAATGAAATCGGACCACGCGTTATTGAATTACACCAAGTTTCGTTTTAATCCATTCAGTAGTTTTTGAGTGATGCGCGCACAAACATACAGACAAACAGATAAACAGACAAAAATTTCAAAAATAGCTTTTTTACGTTCTATTACTTATCCCTAACATGCCCCAGTTATTATTTTGCAAAAATCTTCAATGTACAGATACGGCAATTCTACGATTTTATTATATGTATATATATATATATATATATATATATATATATATATATATATATATATATATATATATATATAGAAGATAGATAGATTATTAATTATAATAATGCGGCCAAGATAGTCGCTTATAAAATTCCTTAAAAAAATACCATGGCAGGACTATTTGTAAAGATACCGAATTCCTTACCGATCTAGAGCACTTTTTACAGATCTCAGTAATGTTTTTAATGTACAAACATTTTCCTTTCACGGTCCGACCACAATGGATAGATATTTACGAAAGCGGGGTACTTTTTTGCCAACTCTCAAGCGCGCAGCTTCTGCGAAATGTAATTTGCACGGAGCCACGACATGGAGACCGTTACTTTTCTAGAATTTCGTTGTTGACTGACGCGCAGGCATCCGAGGTGTTAGTTAAACTCATTCATGATTCACTTCGGAACTGTTAACTTGACTGCAGGAAAATTGCTCACGCTGCCCACGACTTCGCCTGGTGAATTTAGGCTATGAAAGAAGTTTTTAACCCCCGACGCAAAAACGATGGGATGTTTACGTTTGATATGTCTGTGTGTGTGTGTGTGTGTGTGTGTGTGTGTGTGTGTGTGTGTCTATTCCACCGTAGCGCTCAAACGGGTGAGCCGATTTGACTGCGGTTTTTTTAGGGTTGCATATCTCAAAAGGTAAAAAAAAGGAACCCTTATAAAATTACTTTCTTGTCCGTCTGTCCGTGTGTCACCACCGATTTTCTCAGGAACGGGTGGACCTAGCAAGTTGAAATTTATACGAGATACTAAGGTCTATGGTCCCTATTAGATGTATAAAAATTAAGGTCCTGAGTCCACACATCAAAAAGATATGGGCAAATTTAGATTTTCACGAAAACTTGTAAGTACTTACCAAAATTTACCTTAATTTTCAACTTTTTTTATTTTTCGGAATTTTTGCTTTACTTGATCTGTAAGAACTTGCTTTTGACCAAAATTGACAAATCTAGGTCAACCGGAAGTACCCTATAGGTTTTGGGTAGAAAACCTAAATGGTAGTTCCAGTTGACCTAAAATTACGAAATTTGGCATAAAGCCAGGTCATACAGCACAAATAAAGGAAAAATTCCAAAAACTAAAAAAAGCTGGAACTTAAAGGGTGTCCCCATACATACATAGTTAGCCAATTAAGATAGACCTCTGAGTTGTATGAGTGCTCATACAACTTAGAGGCCTAGCTTAATTAGCACATTCAAATGAAAAACAGATTTTACTTATACTTCTGGAGTACGGAACCCTCGGTGCGCGAGTCTGACTCGCACTTGACCGGTTTTTTGTTTGAAAGGTGAATTAGTCGGAAGTTTTCTTTGCTATGTTTGATGAAAATCGGTCCAAGATGGCCGCCGCCACAAAATGGCGGATTACGTATTTCTCACAACTCCCTCAATATGGGTATCGTATGAAAGGGCTTGACTAGTAGAATGGCTAATATATGCAAATCGAAGATGGCCGCCACCACAAAATGGTGAATGTTAATTTTTAATTTATACTTGTCGTACTTACTGTCTTACCGTAACTGAAAACAAAAAACCCGACTGCATTAATAAGAACAAAACTACAACGCACGATTAACGAGAGATTTCATACCGAGATACGCGTGAAAAACGCATTCCTGACATTCGACCCTCGCAAAAAGTGGGATAAAGTGTTTCTTCCTACAAATACCTCGAGCTAGTGGTGTGTACTTCATAAAGGCTAAAAAGCATCTCTAAGGGACCGTTCAGATAGCGTCGGAGAGGATAGGAGAGCGTCGGAGAGCATTTTTTTTTCACACAAACCGGCCATTCAAATCTCTGCTCTCCGTGCCGGTCTGTGTGAATGGACACGCGGATGCGTTCGGAGCCGAGCGTACGCTCTTGGGCCGGATTGTACTCAGAGGTCGGCCTAAGGGACCTTTCAGACAGACCGGCGCGGAGAGCAGAGCAAATTTTAATCGCATTTAAAATAGAATCTTAAGACATTGAAATAGGCTTTATTTTTACATGTTAACTCTTTTATGATAAGAGGATGCTCGAGCATGCTCCCAATACGCTCTGTGTGAAATATATGAGAGCAGCCGGTCGGCTACTCGTCGAGCCGGTCGGCTGCTCCATGCCCGTGCCCTTTCGCGCTCGAGCATCCGACCGGCTCCGTTCGCGTGCTCTTTCATGCTCGCACAGCCGACCGTAGGCCGAATATGCTCTGCCGTCCGGCCCAAGAGCGTACGCTCGGCTCCGAGCGCATCCGCGTGTCCGTTCACACAGACCGGCGCGGAGAGCAGAGCAAAGTTGAACGGCCGGTCTGTGTGAAAAAAAAATGCTCTCCGACGCTCTCCGCGCCGGTCTGTCTGAAAGGTCCCTACGGGTGGGCTGCGCGAGCATGAAAGAGCACGCGAACGGAGCCGGTCGGATGCTCGAGCGCGTAAGAGCACGAGCATGGAGCAGCCGACCGGCTCGACGAGCAGCCGAGCGGCTGCTCTTAATATTTCACACCGAGCGTATTGGGAGCATCCTCGAGCATCCTCTTATCATAAAAGAAATAAAATGTAAAAATAAAGCTTATTTCAATGTCTTAAGATTCTATTTTAAATGCGATTAAAATTTGCTCTGCTCTCCCTAAAAAACCCTAAAAAAATCACTTCTTAGGTATTATTTACAGAAAGGGAATTAAACTGACACACCTATTGCATACCCTATTACATACGAACCTTGTGCCTCTAGGCCCTAGGGTACTGAACGTACTGAAGGATATTTCTTCCAAGATCCACCAATTTAGATTGTGAGATCAGTCATGGTACTGCATCCATACGGAAGGTACGGAATCCATACTAATATTATACCTAAATGCGAAAGTGTGTCTGTCTGTCTGCTAGCTTGTCTTGGCGCAACAGTTTAACCGATTTTGATTTTTGCTAGTAGCTTATGTCCCGGGGACGGACATAGTCTACATTTTATCCCGAACAATTAAGAGTTCCCACGGGATTCTTCCGTCCATCCGTATTATCGATTTATACGAAATTTGGTACAGAGGTAGCTTGCGTCCCGGAAATTGCCTTTTATCCCGAAAAAGGAAATAGTTCCAGGTGGAATTTAAAAAACATAAATGCAAGTCGCGGGCATCATCTAGTCCTAAATACATAAAAATTTGTGTTTTTTTTTAATGAATTAAATTATGATTTGTTTGTATAGATAGTTTCATCTTATTTTTTGTTTTGTTTGTAAACCGCGCACACTGTACCTACCTACCTTATCCAATTCAAGCGGTGTTTTTTTTTCTTCATTTTTATAATAAACTAGTATCTGCCCGCGGCTTCGCCCGCGTGAATTTCAGTTTTAAACAAATCCCGAGGGAATCGTGGATTTCCGGTTCCCGTTCCCGCTCCCTTTTCCAAACTCTATACCTACTTTCAAGGAAGTTTGCTATAGTAATCTACCTACAGCTGTAGATATAGATTTCGGTTTTTTCAAAATCCCGCGGGAACTGTGGCTTTTTTCCAGGATAAAATGTAGCCTATGTTTTAAGTCAGGGCATAATCTATCTCCATACAAAATTTCAGCCAAATCGGTTCAGTAGTTGCGGCGTGATTGAGTAACAAACATCCAAACATCTAAACATCTAAACATCCAAACATCCACACTTTCACATTTATAATATTAGTAGGATCGTAACAATTCTCCTTATCCGCTGAACCGCACTATCAAAAGGCGACATTTTAGACTTTCCGTTATTATATTATGTGCAGCGTGTAGTGCACGGTGCATACTCTCTGTAAGACAAGCTTTGTTCACCGGACGCGGCCGTCTTTGTCTAGCCTCCATTGTGGTGTTTTCCTATTCCTACAGTTGTGATTATTTCGTGTTGTACTTTCTTCATTCTGCACAGTTTTTACAAAGGCTTGGACACAAACACGGTGCGAAGAAAACTTGTCTAAGAGCGGGGCCGCACTGCGAAATTTATTCGCGCGATTTTTATTCGCGCGAATTATATTCCGCATTTTAATATATTTTTCTCGCGAATTTTAAATCGCATGTGCGTGCAGCTTCATACATTTCCATATTATTATGTCACAGAATTTTGCGAAAAAAATCGCGCGAATAAATTTCGCAGTGCAGCCTCGCTCTAACGCGACTCATACAAGTTGCAATACAAGGCACATGTATGAAACCGTTAACACTATTTTTAACCCCTGACGCAAAAACGACGGATTATGTTTTAAGTTTGACGTGTCTGTGTGTGTCTGTTCCACCGTAGCGCTCAAACGGGTGAACCGATTTGAATGCGGTTTTTTTGTTTGAAAGGTGAATTAGTCGGAAGTTTTCTTTGCTATGTTTGATGAAAATCGGTCCAATATGGCCGCCGCTACAAGATGGCGCATTACATATTTTTTCACAACTCCCTCAATATGGGTATCAAATGAAAGGGCTTGACTAGTAGAATAGTACTATGCAAATCCAAGATAGCCGCCTAAAAGCTAAAATTGGCTTTAAAAGGCTATATCCTTCAAATCAGTCAGTAGGCACGGACCCGACGCAGCAGTTTTATAGGTTTAAGTTAATTCAATTGTTTACTCATACCGCCTGATCCAATTATGCCGTCCATTAAACGGCCTAATTCGTTCCGATCCGCTGTGATCCCCCAGCAGAAGTCGCTTCAGCCTTGACATAAGACGGCTGCCGAGAAGGATCATCGTCTTCCCGTTAACTTCTACCATAACCTTTAACAACTTGGGAATGGGAATAACTAATTACTATACCAGTAATTATCTTAAACCTATAAAAGCTGTGATAGCCTAGTGGTTAGGACGACCGACTTCTAATTGGAGGTCGTGGGTTCGATCCCGGGCACGCACCTCTAACTTTTCGGAGTTATGTGCGTTTTAAGTATTTAAATATCACTTGCTTTAACGGTGAAGAAAAACATCGTGAGGAAACCTGCATGCCTGAGAGTTCTCCATAACGTTCTCAAAGGTGTGTGAAGTCTGCCAATCCGCTTGGCCAGCGTGGTAGACTATGGCCAAAGCCCTTCTCACTCTGAGAGGAGACCCGTGCTCTGTAGTGAGCCGGTAATGGGTTGATCATGAGAAGGATCAACGTCTTCCCGTTAACTTCTACCATAACCTTTACCAGCTTGGGAACGGGAATAACTAGTTACTATACCAGTAATCGTTGAGAACTCTACACTCTAAATTAGAGACATATTAAAACGGTGATAGGGTAGTGTTTAAGACTTCGAGTGTCGACCTCCCTCTCGAGGGGACCCAGTTCGATCCCTGACGCGCATTTCGACTTTTCAGAGTGTGTTTTAAGCAATTAAATATCACTTGATCTAACGGTGCGGCCTCAAGGGTCTAGTTTGACGACCTCCCTGGCGCAGTGGTGAGCGCTGTGGTCTTATACGTGGGAGGTCCTGGGTTCGATTCCCGGCAGGGGCAATTTGAGATTTTATAATTTCTAATTTGTCTCTGGTCTGGTCTGGTGGGAGGCTTAAGCCGTGGCTGGTTACCACCCTATCGGCAAAGCCGTGCCGCCAAGCGATTTAGCGTTCCGGTACGATGCCGTGTAGAAACCGATCAGGGGTATGCATACCTCTTCCAAGTTAGCCTGCTTCCATCTTAGACTGCATTATCACTTACCATCAGGTGAGATTGCAGTCAAGGGCTAACTTGTAGTTCAAAAAAAAAAAAAAAAAAAAAAATAGTAGTTAGCGTATTCGACTGCAGATCACGAGGTCCCGGGTTCGATTCCCGGGTCGTGCAAATATTATAATTGTTAGGTATTGGATTTTTCTGTCCAGAAATTCTCAGTGCCAGCACGGAGTTGGTGGTTGGCGGTGTTTCACCCCCGTGCCTCGGAGAGCACAATATTAAGCTGTCGGTCCCGGTTATTATCACTATCCAAAGAGTTCCAATAATCAAAGTCACTATCATGTGACAAAGCCCGCCAACCGGCACTGGAGCAGCGTGGTGGGTCTAAACACTAAATCCCTCTCTCCTATGACAGAGAAGGCCTGTACCCAGCAGTGGGACGTTAAAAGGCTGTAGTGGTAAACGATGTTTTCCTTCAGCCGGTAATGGGTTGGTTAATGATGATGACATAATCGAGCTAGGTAGGTCCAATTACGAGAAAGAGGTCAACCGCCGAATCCACCTCGGCTGGATACCGGTCGGGAGGCTTCTCATCCAAATCCCTCAATGCCTGATGAAGGAGACGACCAGACATGGCCGCTTACCATTGCGCTCATAAAAAAGATCAGAGGGCGGAGAGAGCAGGCTTAGCGGGTAATGGAAAAATCTATGCTCGGAGTTTCCGTGATCATATCAGTAATGAGGACGTCGGCCGTGAAATTGGATGAAAAACCGAAAGGACGACTGTTCAAACCCCATCCGTCACACTATTATCTTAGTTATTCTTAGCACAAGCTTCACACTTATTTGAATGTTCAGATGTTCAGGATGTCTAATAGGTATGCTTTAAGAGAAGCAACGTTCTGGAGTTCTCCCGAGAACGTATTTTTGTTCCTTTGTGTCACTGTAGAGACCAAACGCGTGGGCCGATTTTGATAAATGGCACGTCGTTAAGATTTGCCATGTCAGCGCGAGTGTCAACAGAAACATCGAAAAATTCAAAATGGCTGATTTTGGACGTCATGATGTGGGGTTCAAAAAAAAATTTTTTTTTCTTCAAATTATATTGAATGGGGTATCAAATTAAAGGGTTTGAAAAGGTGATTACGAAAATATATTTATTGCGTAGTCGGGTTTTTTTTTATTTTCTTACCAATACCTTACTTGTCATAATATAATAACCGTTGCTAAACGATTTCTATTCTTGTAATAATATCTTTCGTCTACGAATTCCTTTCTATTCTATTTCTCCACTCAATAATAATAATTTCAATTCAACATAGGCAATATATGCTGCCTATATGTTCCTATACAAAACATGAACAACGAATCCTATTGATAACAATAACTCTTTTGATACATCAACTGTTTTCGCGCTTGACCGGTTTCAACGTAAAAGTAATATCCTACTGTTTACAGAGAGCCTGTAATCGACTGGAAAATATTACATGAAGTTGGTTAGGGAATACGAATCAAAATCATAGTAAGTATATTTACTAATCATCAATGTTTTATACTTTTTCTGAAAATGCTTTTTCTTTCTTTCTTTCTTTCTTCTTATACTAGTAAGTCTGTAGCTCCCAGGATTGAATTTTGTCACAATAATCCAATGGGGCTATGCCGAGTTTGCACATTGCTGGCAATATTGATAGAATTCGAGTAGGTACCTATCGAAACACAATGACTTCAGAGAGACTTTATAATGAGTAGCTTTGGGTCCATTTTGCTCTGATTGTAGTGTTTCGATATTCGAAATCTCTCAACTCGATGGTCCTTACTCTTCAACCTGATTGCTGCGGTGGTATTGTCCATTTATACCATCCAAGACTAGGGATCTCCTGATATTGTAGCTACCATGAGTACCAGGTAAGATATTCGGAGTTTCTCTACGACTCTACGTGATCAAATCGGAAATGAGGAGATCCGTAGAAGATCTATAATCACCGAAATAGATCATGTCGGTTTGAGAAGCCAAAAGGAAGGGTCCTTTTGGCTTTGTAGTAGTCGGGCAAAAACTTTTCTATTCTTTATTACCCGACTACGGCAAAGCCAAAAGGAAGGGTTATGATTTTAGCAGTCTATGTATGTATGCATATTGATGTATGCATTTTTGTATGAAATTCTGTGTGTACATACCACCGTAGCGCCTAACCTACTGGACCGATTTTGATGAATGAGGTGTCTATTGATTAGTTGTCATGGTCCGGGTGACATAGGCTACATTTTATTTACGAAAAAAATCAAGAAGTGACCTTCGCGCGGCATTCTAGATTATTAAATAAGTAATTCGGATAGACATAACAGATGGCGCTACTAGTTGCTTGCCCCGCGTTTTCGCACACTAAATTATTATTAAATTAATTATTAAGCGTAGTCGGCTTTTAGTTTACGAACTTTATACTTGTATTCTATGTTATTCTCTTCAAGACCTGTAGTGAAGTGTAAATGTTCCCTCAAGAGACCCATGTCCAGCAGTGGACGCATATCGGTTCACAAACAACGATACCTATATACTCATAGCCAGGTCTAAAGGCTTGAACCTGGGAACTGTGTCAGAGCTCAGAATGCAGTATTAAAGTATTAAATGCATTTTTATTCCCAGTGTTGCGCATGAATAAATTATGTCCCCATTTAGTCGTCCGCCTAATTAAGGCCAATGAAACGACACTCGATGCCCAAAACATTGACTCCAATCGATCTTTCCTTGATCGCTTTGACTATACCTTTAAACTAGCTGATGCCAGCGACTTCGTTCACTTGGATTCTTATAAATCTCATCCCCATTTTAACCCACTTGGGGGGTGAATTTCCAAAATTCCTGAAACACGTAATTCTTTATTTTCAACCGACCATACAAATACCAATTTTCATTGATATACTTGACTTTAAAAATAACGGACTCTCATGCAAACCTTCATCCCCTATTTGACCCACTTAGGGGTAGAATTTTCAAAAATCTAGAAGCACATAATTCTTTATTTTGAATCGACCATACAAATATCGATATTCATTGATATACTTAACCTGGAAAATGATGAACTTTCATACAAACTTTCATCCTCCATTTAACCCCCTTAGGGATGGAATTTGCAACAATCCTTTCTTCCTCTATGCCTACGTCATAAAAGGAAGCTATTGTGAAAATTTCAAGTTTCTAGCTTCAGTGGTTTAGGCTGTGCGTTGATGACCGTCATTCAGTCAGGAGTCAGGACAAGCTTGTTTATATTATTAGGTATAGATTACTGGGAGTAAATCGCGATCGCAAAATTCACTTAACTCAGAAGTTCGTCTGTAAATTGAGTAGGCAAGTGGATAGATACAACTCGGCACGTGAGTCGCTTGAATCAATCTGTGACCTTAATTCAGTAGAATTAACTTTCCCGTTCACCAAAAAAAATCTCGGAGAAATGAAATAGCATTAGACAACGGAAATATCTGACAGACATTCATGATCGTGAATTTAATGACGTTTGATACATAAAGAAAATAACAAGTATAAATTAAAAATTAAAAAAACCCCGACATTCGCCATATTGTGGTGGCGGCCATCTTGGATTGGCAGATTGCTATTCTACTAGTCACGCCCTTTCAATTGATTAATATTCGCTCAATATTAATCAATTGAAAGGGCTTGACTAATAGTTGTGAAAAAATATGCAATCAGCCATTTTGTGGCGGCGGCCATCTTGGACCGATTTTCATCAAACGTAGCTAAGAACACTCCCGACGTGCTCCCGACTAGTTCACCTTTCAAACAAAAAAAAGCGCATTCAAATCGGTTCACCCGTTTGAGCGCTACGGGGGAACAAACAGACAGACAGACACACACACACACACACACACACACACAGACACAAAGAATTTTTGAAATCGGTCCAGTAGTTCCTGAGATTAGCGCGTTCAAACAAACAAACTCTTCCGCTTTATTATATTAGTATAGTATAGATTGGCAAAGTAATTTTTCTATACAAATACCTAAATAAAAATAAAGTTATACTTAAGTTAAGCTAAGGAAAACATCGTGAGGAAACCTGCATGCCTGAGAGTTCTCCATAACGTTCTCAAAGGTGTGTGAAGTCTGCCAATCCGCTTGGCCAGCGTGGTAGACTATGGCCAAAACCCTTCTCACTCTGAGAGGAGACCCGTGCTCTGTAGTGAGCCGGTAATGGGTTGATCATGATGATGATGATGATGATAAGTTAAGCTCGTGACTCGTTAAAAGATACAAACATGTTTTTAAAATTGTTGCCTGCCAATCTATCAGTCTGTTTGTCTAACCGCAGAACCGAGTTCCACGAAAAACACAGCATCATCAACCACACATCCCGATTAAAGATTTTATCCAAAGAGATCCCAAGGGATCCCGAGTCGGGGTGCCGCAAGTCCTGAGCTCGCTTCGCTCGCTCTTGGACCCTAAGTAAAAAATAATTTAATGTGCAAGTCAGTATATTATATGGTGTGCAAGTCAGTATAACCCTTTCTTTTGGCTTTGCCGTAGTCGGGTGAAAAGGTTTGTTTTGATATTGATGCATATGAACTAACTGTGGCATTCAATTAGGCCGCGAGTCTAATTTGAGGTTAAACTAATGAATCGGCACTCGACTCTCGAGCCACCAAACATCGGCTTCGATCAATACTTCCTTTGATCGCAACACTACAAGCTCCAAGCACTACAAGTGTCCGCATACAATTAAAACGAGAACTTGGACATATGGTACTTGTATAACGAAGATATTAAACAATTAATTATTTGTTGTATCATAATCTTGGATCTTGGACCGATTTTCATCAAACATAGCTAAGAACACTCCCGACTAATTCACCTTTCAAATAAAAAACCCGCATTCAAATCGGTTCACCCGTTTGAGCGCTACGGCGGAACAGACAGACAGACACACACAAACACACACACACACACACAGTCACGTCAAACTTATAACACCCCGTCGTTTTTGCGTCGTCCGTCGTCGAGGGTTAAAAAACCGCACCCCGATTCGAATGATTTGCTCCCATATTTTAATCTCTACAAGAACAATGAAAAATGTTTCAGGCCCATATGCGCCTGAATGGATCTTGTCCAATCATCGTTAGTGGCATTAGCGGTGGAGCGCTGTGCTGAGTCAGGGCTTTTTCATCAGGCGGATGAAATCGTTTTATAGAAAACCTTTATTTCTACCGACTCTCTTTTTTGATGTGATAACGTCTTATAAATCGATGAACACACACACGAAAAAGCATGACTCATTGTCACGTACCGCGTGCAAGCGAGAGCGCGGAACAAGTGATAGAGAAGGCACGATCGACCTGAGCGTTCGGCTTGTGACGCATCTATCTCTCTTTGTTTTTAACCCCCGACGCAAACACGACGGGGTGTTATAAATTTGACGTGTCTGTGTGTGTGTGTGTGTGTGTGTGTGTGTGTGTGTGTGTGTGTGTGTGTGTGTGTGTGTGTGTGTGTCTGTTCCCCTGTAGCGCTCAAACAGGTGGACCGATTTGAATGAGGTTTTTTTTAGAAAGGTGAATTAGTCGAGAGTGTTGAGCTATATTTGATGAAAATTGATCCGAGATGACCGCCGCTACAAAATGGCGGATTACATATTATTTTATCACAACTCCCTTAACATGAGTATCAAATGAAAGGGCTTGACTAGTAGAATAGCACTATGCAAATCCAAGATAGCCGCCGCCACAAAATGGTGAATGTCGGGGGTTTTTTAAATTTTTAATTTATACTTGTTTGACGTGATAACGTCTTATAAATCGATGAACGCCGCCACACGCACGAAAAATCATGACTCATTGTAACGTACCGTGTGCAAGCGAGAGCGCGGAACCAGCGATAGAGAAGGCACGATCGACCTAAGCGTTCGGCTTGTGACGCATCTATCTCTCTTTGTTTTCTTATGACGATGACGTTATCACGTAAAATTATCGTCCGTAAACCGTCTTTATACACAATCATTTTTTTTTTTTCATTTTGGAAATTTCTAGTTTCTAAATTGGCCAGTTACCCATTAATCCAGTAATTAAACGTTCCGGTACGATTCAGCAACTACCACTTACGATCACGTACTGGCGAGAATCAGGGGCAAGATCAGTTTACGAAATGAAAAAAAAAATCAACAATCATCCCAAAATAAATGAACACACTTTTCTAATTATCCAAACAAAGACTTGGTTTCATCTAACAAATTGAATCTACAGATATTTTTCATACTCGTATAATTTTAATTAAGGAAAACCAAAATCTCTGAGGCTATCGGGAATTCTCTCGAAGCCGACGTAAAAGGAAGCAAAGTCTGTGACGACTGACGATTGCTTTGTGGAATATTGTTCACAAGTAATTGTACGAAAATTAATGTAATTTAAGCTTTTTAATAATAATTGTATCGGTAGGTTCTGTGTGAATTCCAATCTCTTGGTATTCTGATATTGGTGGAGATTGTGAGAGAGATGGTCTAAATACATAACTTTAATAATAGCCTCTATCCTGGAAATTATAATCATTATACTTAATCTCTCATTTACTGTTTACATTGGGCCCAGATTGGGCCTATATATACTGACTATAGTTTCTAGTTTGTGAGTTAGGCAGGTATATTTAATTTATCTCACCATAGTGATGATAATTTTATTTTTTAATTTCTTACTACCACCTATCTAAGAATTTTTCAGATTTTACATTAAATTAATTTAAAGTGACGGTGGAGGACATCCAATGCACACCATACCATTATGCAAGTCAGGTTAATGGTGATAACTATTAACGATAACTTAAATCTAAAAGCTACGAGGAGCTCCTCGTAGCTTTAGCTTAAAACGTGTTCCAAATCTTCTAGAGCGATGATACTCAAAGTGGTCTATATTGACCCCCAGGGGTCGAAGATGACTTATAAGCGAAAAAAACATTGTGGGTCTTTGAGATGTAAACGAGGGTCCAGGACTACCACCACCACCACCACTACAGCCTATTAACGTCCCACACGTCTATTCTATCTCTGAACAAAATTCCGTCAAAATCTGTTCAGCGGTATAGGCATGAAAACGTTTTTAAAACCCAAGCGGATGAAGTCGTGGGTATCCACCACCACCACTACAGTCTTTTAACGTCCCACTGCTGGGCACAGGCCTCCTCTCTCATAAAAGAGAGGGATTTAGAGCTTAGACCCGCCACGCTGCTTCGATGCGGGTTGGCGGGCTTTAACGACTATTGTCACATTACAGTGATAATAACCGGGACCGACTGCTTAATGTGCTCTCCGAGGCACGGAGGTGAAACACCGCCAACTACCAACCCCGGGCTTGCACTGAGAATTTCTTGACCGAAAATCCCGATACCAAACAATTAATTGCCCGACCCGGGAATGGAACGGGTTCAGGAACGTAGATCTTATTTAAGCAGGTCGCGACAGACTTTCCATTATTAATGGAGTAACCCGCACGCAATAGATAAGAATATTATGTGACTTGATTTTTACCTGAAAACATAGAGAAGACAACAATACTTTCGACGATTAGTACAAAATTGTACTGTTTATTATAAACTGCAGTTTTATAATATTTGTTAGAAATCAACACATTTGAAGTTGACGAATTATTAATATTGCAAAAATGCAATATTAGCCAAGCTAAACTTGTCAGTTAGGCCGCTATCCCACTGGCGTTTTGCGAGCGTTGCCGTTTCTCCAACGTCTACGCAGCGACAACGTCGCGTTGACGCGACGTCAACGTTGAGAGTCTCCAATAGTAGGGGAGCCCAAGAGGGGATTTTATGATTTACTCAAGCGCGTCAGATTAAGATAAGAGAGGCGAGGCATCTTGCATCCTGCTGAGTACCCTCTACCATATATAAGCCCTTTAATTAGAGCCGCGCACAAAATAAAAAATGATGGACAAAAATACTTAGAAACGTCAGAATAAGATATGGTGGGTTAAACACGAGCTAAGAAAAGTATATTTAGAAAATCAGACTATTTGAATGTTACGTACGAGAATGGGAGCAAAGTTGTAAAAAAACCTTATCTTGACCTTCTCGAATCTCGAGGGTGGTTGAATTGTTTTATATTTTGAAGGAAATGATGCAAAAATAACAAAAAAATATATAATCAGCCGATTTCCACAAGCCGAAGTTATAAAAATCGTCTATTGAAGATGAGAGCGTGCACCTAGAAGCTTTCCCCACCACTGAAATGGAAAACATTATATAACCTTTTATTCTTCCTATCAACTAATCTATAAAATCTACTAGGTTCCGACGACGCTCGAGTAAATCCACATTTAGCATCCTCGGCTCCCCTACAGCTATAATGGCAACCTTTCACGCTTCGACTTCGCAAGTTCAACGCGACGTTAACGTCGCGACAACGCTGCGCAGACGTTGGAGAAACGCAAACGCTCGCAAAACGCCAGTGGGATAGGGGCCTAAAAACACATTTGAAGTTGATGAATTTTCAAAAATGCAATATTAGCCAAGCTAAATTTGGGGGTCTACCCAAAACCGACAGACATGGCGGTGTACGAGACAAAAAAAGTTTGAGGACCTGTGTTCTAGAGTGTTAGTTGCATTTGCTTCCTCTATATTATATCAGCTTACTTTATCAATTATAGTGTTAATCTTCATCATGTTTATATCTTTCAAGTTTTGATTCAGGCACCAATATGCATATTGTATTGTATTGTATTGTATTGTATTGTATATTGCTATAATAATCTAATAAGAATATTTTATACAGATAGAATATTAAAATTTAACAGGCGATCTAAACGATCTTAGCGCAGAATTAGATCAAATTAGAATAAATTGTCACTCTATCTCAAACCCTGAGGTTAGCAACAGCATTCTGAGTCCAGATCATAACTTTATACTACTTACTTTTAATATAAGAAGCCTTGATAAAAACTTTGATAATTTTTATACAACCCTCTCGCGATTTAAAATAAAAATAGATGTAATAATTTTATGTGAATGCTGGCTCAATGAGTCATCGATAATACCACAAATTCCAGGTTATACCTCATACAAAACTCGTGCAACTAGAAACCAGAACAGTGGAGTGGTCATCTATGTAGAGAACTCGCATAGTGCAACTGTGCAAGAACCACCCACCTTGAATTTTGACTGTCTTTTGGTCAGTATAGACAATCTTATAACAATTTTAGGTATATATAGATCACCAACAACGAGGAATATAGAAGAATTTCTTGAATCTCTCGATAATCTATTACGTACCGTGGAAAATAAACCCAATTTAGTCATATGTGGGGACATCAACATAAATATTTTGCCATCTAATGGCCTCGCATGCACAGAGTACTTGTGCTTAAATGCCGTGCATGGTTTACAACCCGCTATTACACTGCCTACTAGGGGCAGCGCATGTCTTGACCATATTATGGTTAAAACAAGTGTAAAGGTTACCGGTATCGTATGTGATTCAGACATAACTGATCATAGTATTGCGCTTAGTGGGTTTACCTTAAAATCTATAAAACACCAAAATCGCTTGCCCCGTAAAAGACTCAAAAGAAACATAGAGGCAATCAAACAAGAACTTACGAACACAGACTGGTCTGGTGTCATAAATAGCACAGACGTAAACGCAGCAGTTAAACTTTTCATGAGCTCTCTTTCAGACGCCATAGATAAGCACACCACAACGGTCAAACTATCCCGCACTAAATATAATTTAAAGCCCTGGATTACGCCGGGCCTAATAAGATGCATGAAGCACCGTGACAGACTGCATAGCCAGCATAAAGCAAATCCGAATAATATTATACTCAAATTAACATATACAAGATATCGCAACTTCTGCAACAGACTTTTGCGTAAACTTAAAGCCAACTACGAATCGAATGAGCTGGAAGCTAACTACAGATCGTCTAGAAAACTCTGGAAGTCAATAAAAAGCATTTGTCATGTAACAGAAACCAGAAGTGAACCTATAGAATTACTTACCTTAAAAAACTCCCAAAACAGCACAAACTCCCTAAATATTTGCAGTGAATATTACGCAACATTAGGACAAAAACTGGCAAATGACATTCTTAAAGATAGCACCGAAACTGAAAAAACATTAGCAAATGGACTATGCTTTGAGAGAACACCGAGGAACTCTCTGTTTCTGCATCCTGTGGATGGGACGGAGGTTGAGGCCTTGATTGTGGAGCTTGACAGTGAAAAGTCCCCTGGCATTGATGGCATGAATGGTGACATGGTTAAACATATCAAAAATGAAATTATTGAACCACTTACCTCCATATTTAATTTAAGCATGTCCACGGGTACCTTTCCTGAAGACTGGAAGCTTGCGTTGATTCGTCCTATACACAAATCGGGTGCTAAAGATACTCCAGAAAACTACCGCCCTATATCACTGCTTGGCATTTTCTCAAAATTTCTGGAAAAAGTTATTAACAAGAGACTAGTGAGTTATCTAGATTCCCTAAATATACTTTCAAAATACCAATTTGGTTTCAGAAAAAACAAATCAACGGAAGATGCCACGTTATTACTCACAACAACTGTAGCTAATCATCTCGACAATCAAGAACGCTGTATAGGAGTCTTTTTAGATCTTGCAAGAGCTTTCGATACTGTTTCAATACCGATTCTTTTAAAGAAACTTGAACAGAATGGCATTAGAGGCATGCCATTACAATGGTTTACAACTTACCTCTCAAATAGAAAACAGTGTTTGAAAATAAATCAATTCTCTAGCCAACTTCAGACAATAAACTGTGGCGTACCTCAAGGCAGCGTTCTCGGACCCACCCTATTCATACTGTACATTAATGATATTCACCAACTTTTACTGGAAAATGCCAAAATAGTCTGCTATGCAGATGACACGGCACTAATTTTTCATGGCAAAACCTGGGAGGATACAATTAATAACACACAAAAAGGAATAACAAAGGTTAAAAAGTGGTTACAAAATAACCTCTTAACGCTTAATGCTAAGAAGACGAAATTTCTATGTTTTCATAAAACAGCTTCATCAGCTCCAAGCTCATCTCCAAGCTTAAAAATTCATAGTTGCAACGATAATATTAAATCGGGCTGCAGCTGTGATGAGATCGAGAGAGTGAATGTAATAAAATACCTTGGAGTCCACATCGACCACAAGCTAACCTTTCAGCAGCACATTCATAACTTGTCATCAAGGATACGTAAAACGATAAACATAATGAAAAAACTTCGCAATATTGCCAATCACAAAATTTTGAGACTAGTGTATACGTCCTTGTGTCAGTCCCTGCTCACCTACTGCATATCGTCGTGGGGTGGTGCCGCTAAAACGACTATGCTCGAATTAGAGAGAGCTCAGAGATCCGTTCTAAAGGTTATGCTCAATAAACCATATAGGTATCCGACTAACACCCTTTATAAGGAAGCCAAAGTTTTAAATGTTCGTCAACTTTTCCTGTTAAAAGTTACTTTAATGAAACATTCTGAAATGCTTAACGCGCCAAACAGAGGGGAAATCCTAAAAAGAAGAGTATATAGATGTAATATACCTCCTACGAACACCGCATTTGCTAAACGTTTTTTGCCATTTATAAACGCATGTATTTATAATAAAATAATAAAATTAATTGAAATCAAGACACTGACACTCAAGCAGGCCAAGGAGAAGCTAACGTCTTGGCTCAACACACTAACCTATGAAGACACTGAACAGTTACTTAAACGGATAACATAATTCTCACAGTAGGCAACTAAACATACATATTTTATTTTATATTTATATTATCATACATATATACAAAATACATATATTTATTTATATTATCATTATATTATGCTGTTTATTATAATTTATTGCACTAATTTATGTAAGGTATTTATGTGAATTGTAATCCCATCCATTATGTTTAATATGATTTTCCGTGTTAACCAATTAACAACTCAATTGCTCGGACCCCACGATACAGGTTTCACCTAGTGTGGTGTCCACCGATAAATTTACAAGGGAAAGCTTCATGTATTTATATATCCAATGTATTACTTAATTTATGTTACATATTAATTACATTGTCTTTCTCGTCTCATAATGTTAAATAAATACATTTTTATTTTTTTTTTTTTTTTTTTTTTTTTTTATTGTGGTGCTGACCGTGGAGGGCCGCAGGGAGTGGGAGGGCGGACGGCGGAGGGTGCGACGGGACCTCGTTGGGATTCTCGCCGCGTTTTTCATTATTTATACATGCGTGTACAAAGGAGGCAATACATCAAGGGCCGTTTCTGTTACAAGTCCGGTCCAGGCTCCGGCTGATGATGCGGATACGTTTAGAAACAAGTATAAATTAAAATTAAAAAACCCCCGACATTCGCTATTTCGTGGCGGCGCCCATGTTGGATTTGCATAGTGCTATTCTACTAGTCAAGCCCTTTCATTTGATACCCATAATAAGGGAGTTGTGAAAAAACATGTAATCCGCCATTTCGGAGCGGCGGCCATCATCGGCACGCACGCACGCACGCACGCACGCACGCACGCACGCACGCACGCACGCACGCACGCACGCACACACACACACACACACACACGTGACACACACGTCAAACTTATAACTCTGACCTGCACCGCGTCACTTCACAATATGCTCAAGAGCCCCATGGAATCGAACCTAGTCGGGCATTCTCCAGCGTACATCACGTGAGTCCAGCCGTCATCTGTAGTTGTGTGACATACCGTGTATAGGTTCATTAACTTGGTCTCGATTATGGTTAAAGAATGTAAGGTATCCACTATCCATATCCCTTTTACTCTATTGACTCTTTGGAAACTTTGGAACTTTCAACTTCAATAGCAAAGTTTCAAACTTCAATAGCATATAAACTTACATGAGAACTTGAGGTTGATGGGGTAGCCGAGGACGAGCCCGCCCTGCTGCGTCGCCGCGCACTGGTACACGCCCTCACTGGTGCCCGCGTTCTTGCGTACCACCTCCAGCGTGCCATTGTACGAGATACTACAACAAAAATATTTAAATATAATCATCATCATCATCATCATCATGATCAACCCATTACCGGCTCACTACAGAGCACGGGTCTCCTCCTAGAGTGAGAAGGGTTTTGGCCATAGTCTACCACGCTGGCCAAGCGGATTGGCAGACTTCACACACCTTTGAGAACGTTATGGAAAACTCTCAGGCATGCAGGTTTCCTCACGATGTTTTCCTTCACCGTTAAAGCAAGTGATATTTAAATACTTAAAACGCACATAACTCCGAAAAGTTAGAGGTGCGTGCCCGGGATCGAACCCACGACCTCCGATTAGAAGTCGGTCGTCCTAACCACTAGGCTATCACAGCTTAAATAGTAGAATAATAAATTATAACAAGTAGGTATAAATTAAAAATTTAAAAATCCCCCGACATTCGCCATTTTGTGGTGGCGCGGGCGGTCATCTTGGATTTGCATAGTGCTACTAGTCAAGCCCTTTTCATTTGATACCCATAAGCGCCGGTCCGAAAGGGTTAAGGGAGTTGTGAAAAAATATGTAATCCGCCATTTTGTAGCGGCGGCCATCTTGGATCAATTTTCATCAAACATAGTTAACAACACTCTCGACTAATTCACCTTTCAAACAAAAAAAACTGCATTCAAATCGGTCCACCCGTTTGAGCGCTACAGGGGAACAGACAGACACACACACACAAACTGAGTTCGATCCCCGGGCCCCGGCACGTTCTTAATAAAATAAAAAAACTCACCGCTTGGTGATCACCTCTTCCCGCGTCGTCGGAGTTACCCTGAACCACGCGAAGGGCCTGGCGCGCGCTTGCCCGTCGTCGAGCGGCGGCGGCGGCCGGCGCGGCTGCGCGCGCGTCCACTCTGCCACCACGCACGGCAGCGACGCGTTTCGTACCGACTGTGACCATGTTACCGGGACATCTGTACGGACAAAACATATTACATTTAATAACCCAGTTAGATAAAAAGCGATGTTTTATTATTCCTATTGAATGTATAATAAGAAGAGGTAAATAGAATTAGTTACTATTCATTTTTCATTTATAGGCGTGTTTGAATGTAGATGACAGAGTTGCGCGACACGATGAAAAATACAACGGAATAAATGAAATCTTGAGCCATCAACACCCATCATCGGCCCACTACAGGGCATGGGTCTATTCTCAGAATGAGAAGAGTTTAGAGCGTAGTCCACCACGCTGGCTTAGTGTGGATTGGTAGACTTCACACGCCTTTGAGAACATTATGGAGAACTCTCAGGCATGCTGTTTTTCTTACGGTTTTTCCTTCGCCGTTAAAGCAAGTGATAGGTATTTGATTGTTTAAATGATAGAGAAAGCCTCTGCTATACATATTACTAAGTAGCTAAAAATCTTTATATATTATAAAAAAAATATTAAGCTTCTTTATGTTGGTGTCCGCAAAACTCGAAATATACTTAATTGATGGATATTGAATTATTTTTTTAACACAAGAAGTGTTTTTATATAAGTATCTACTTTTAATTCTGAAATTCATATTCTAGGTATATTATATATCTATATTTAACTTACGTCCCTAATAAATAATTGGCCGAGCTTAGCTCTAGTTGCGTAATATTTTTAGCTAAAGAAGCTTTTAATTGTTCCTTTTGCGAGTACATCGAGGAATGCCGAGATTTAAAGCTGAAATAATAAATTACTGTCCTCGAAACAGAATTTTCCCCGTTCGTTGTTATGGTAAAGCACAAGGCTCTAAAATCTAATTCGATGTCGGAATAACTTTGTTGTTTGGCTCATGCTCCAGTAAGCCGATGCCGCTCGTGCGGAATCCGGTGTGAATGAAACTTTATTTTATTACCGACTGTTTTTTTTATATTAAATTATTTTAGATTTTTTTTAGGGAGAAATTATGTGACAATTATGTTGCCAACCCTCACTGGACTCATGAGTCTCAAAGGCTTTATCGCACCATCTTACTTTATATATTTTTATAAGATTTTGTTTTAATATAGTAAGTAAATATTAACGAATTACCGTTATGAATTATCGTTCATATTATATTGTTTTTGAAGATTGTATTAAAATATAAAAAGTAAGAAGGACATAATTATATCTAGTAGATACTTTCCCAAAAAATTAAATAGGTATAGATCGACCAGAATCTCATGAAAAATAGGGAAATGAAATTCCAAGGTTAGCAACACTACGGCTGCCCTAGCGATAAACAAAGTAACTGACATTTTTTGTGAAATTGACTTTTTGCATTAACAAAAGTTTTATGTCGAGTAGTTTTTACCACAGTTTAACATTTCAAATAACTTGAACCGTTTACTGAAATTTAAATTGCCCAAACAAAGTAACTGCACTCACTAACCCGGAATATAAATGCAAAAACCAAGTAAACAACAAGCACAACACAAAAACAAAGTAATTGGATGTTGATTACTTTGTTTTTGTATTTAAAATGCAGTTGCTTGATTATTCGTTTCGTGAAACGATCCCAGGTAAGGTGTTCTGAATGTAATTACTTTGTTTATCACTAGGGCAGCCGAGTTAACCTAGTGTTGCTAACTACAAAATTTAATTTCCCTATTTTTCATGAGATTCTGATCGATCTATACATAACAACATGATGATGAGAGAGAATATTCTGTATTCTGAGTCTTAACATATACCTAACATATACCAACCATATACCTAACATTGTCATTGCAATAACTGTAGTTTGATTATAGTATTATTTATATTATAGTATTTGATACGTGTAGTAGACCGTATGTATCTCCATACATATTACAAACCTATTATTCTTCATACATATTTTTTATGAATAATATTTACTACATTAATTACCTACTAGGTATAATTATATACTTATGTGTATATTTTTAGTTGTGTGCAGTGTAAAGGTGTCTTCGACTCAGGTTAACAACTCACACTCTGGTTCAATAGCCCCTGTTATGCAACAGTTTCAAAGTATAATATACTAGCGACCCGCCCCGGCTTCGCACGGGTAGTAGAGCATATTATGCGTAGGTACTACCCGCTCAGGGATTAGGCAGCGTTTTCGATGAAAGCTCCCAGGCGGCTTGACTTTTTACGATATTTTCCACAATGAACTTACTATATCTCACCATATACCCGAATTACTAATTCCGTGGAATTCTGACGTTTCATAATGTTACCAGAGATAAAACAATTCCCACAAAAAAGATACAAAATTCAAAACTTATGCAAATACAAATCAACTGCTGCATGTAGAATGTAGATATGACAAATGCCTGACAGTCACTTCATGGTGATAATGTCATTCGACTTCCATTTTTGAATAAATTTTTCAATGTGATTCTTTTGTTTTTTATTGCTGTTAGTGTGCACTTTCTAGTTTCCATTCTTAGCAATTTCTATCTTAGGGAGAAACAATTAATATTATTAAGCGGCTTAGAGCTTTATATGTTGACAGGGAATTAAAGTAGTTTGGTGTAAAATCGTACTTCGTAGATGTTAACCCTGTTCTCCATATATGTAAATAACTCATCTGTAAATGACAATGCCAGCTGTCAGAATTAAGTCGTTATTAAGTCAAAAATAAGGAGAAAAACTAAATATTTCAAATCAAATAAATTACAGTGTATTTGGGACATAAAAAGGTAAGTTTTCACCAGATTCCATGAAAAAAAAATATTTATTTTAAAAGATAAAAATAAAAAACCAAAAACTTGGTTTTTTGAACTTTTCACATAAATTTTGAGGTTATGTGAAAAAAGTGTTAATACAAAAGTTGTAGATCTTTTTATTACCTACAACTTTGGCATTTGATTTTTTTCCATAGGACTTCTAGTTTTGCCGGAAATCGAGATAAACCGTTTTTTACCCTCAAAACTCCCCCCCTTTTTTCCCGAGCTCAGATCGCCCGTAAATTATTTTTCCTTGTATTTTTATAATATTCTCCTCCTTTTCCAATGGGTTTCATCCTACGTAGTTACTGTGATTTTTTTTTTTTTGGTTTCAAAAATTATCGACACTGGGCTATATAGGGAGAACCGCGGCCACCGAGGCGCTTATAGGCACGCTCCCGCCGCCGCAATTTTTAAATCTGTAATATCTTCAAAAGTATTCATTTAAATCATATGCTGTAAAGGGCCATATGGATTTATATTAAATCAACAATGTATTTAAGGTATTTAATTAGATAAAGATTAATGCTGTATTGGTTGAAATCGCTTCGAAAATTAGCCATTATTTGTCGTAAAAAGTAAATGACAAAAAAATGTTATTGTGGGATATCCATAAGAGATAGACATATACCATCGTGGACTTTTCTGTAGACCTTTTCAATGTATACAATACTTAGTACATTGTTTTGATAAATCTCGTAGGGTTCAGCCTGCGTTTGCAATGTAAGCGAAAAAAATGTAATTATTTACGACATTCCATTAGAAACCTCAAAAATAACAGTATTTCTCCACTATTTAATGGATGTTATTATACATATAAACCTTCCTCTTGAATCACTCTATCTATTAAAAAAAATCGCATCAAAATCCGTTGCGTAGTTTTAAAGATTTAAGCATACATAGGGACATAGGGACATAGGGATATAGGGACGGAGAATGCGACTTTGTTTTATACTATGTAGTGATAACATAATTAAATATTTCAGAAGAGATCCCCTCTCTCTCTCCAGGCACTCGGCCCAGGGCGGGGGCGGGGGCGCTTTCTCTTCCAGTGAGGCCGACACGTGTAGCGTTGTTTCCAAGCCCGGATTTTCTGTGTTTACATAACCTTCTATATAATTTTTTGAAATTATATTATATATTTTTTTTAAACGCTTGTGCCCGCGGCTTTGCCCGCGTGAATTTCGGTTTTTCACAAATCCCAAGGTAACCGTGGATTTCCGGTTCCCGTTACTGCTCCCTTTTCCAACCTTTACACTTACTTTCAAGGAAGTTTGCTATAGTAATTTACCTATAGTTATAGCTATAGATTTTGGTTTATTCAAAATCCCGTGGAAACTGTGGATTTTTCAAAGCTAAGAAGTAGCCTAGATATGTGTTAAAGTCAGGGCATAATCTGTATCCATTCAAAATTTCAGCCGGTTCAGTAGTTGCGGCATTAAAGAGTAACAAATATACACACACAACCGCATCGTTTTTCGCATCATTTTTCGCATTTACAATATTTGTGTGATTTACCTATTAAACTATGAAACGGCTTTCAGTCTGACTAGTCTCAGATCTTGATCAGCATGCGACTCCACCACTCGTCGACACTAAACCAATAAGTACAAATTCAGACCCTAAAACACTCGTTTCGCTGTTTGTATACCAACTATTACTATGGAAATACACTAAAAGTTTGGACGTAATCGACACAAGATATATACGAATTACGACCTTGTTTTAAGACCCTATTAAGCCTTTAGAGCACCTCCGTCGCGAAATTATAGCAGCAGGACGAAAGAGATAGATGAATCCTAAGCCTAGATAGAGGACTCATCCTAAGTATAAGTCAAAAGTCAAACATCTTCGTTTAGAGCTAAGATAGTATTCTTTAGATTTAGAGCAAACAGGCATAATGGTTATCATGGAACTTCTGTCAAACAGAAGCGAAACCAAGAAGATTAGAAGTATAATTCTATGTAGACACTGGAGACTGCGCCTGAAACATTGTAGTGAAGACAAGGTCATTCACCTGGGCTATTTTTTTCTCTAGTTTATCTATACCTCACACACCAGTAGGTGAGAACGAGACAAAGCAACTCCAGACCTGTTCAAGGCCAAATTTCTTTGCTTCATCGTTTTGTTTGGAGCTCAGAATCCATAGGTTCTATGATTCTAGAGCGAAATCAAAGCGATGGCCCTCTTAGGCACTTGTCCCACCGGCGACGATGAACGAGAAGCGAGTAGAGCTAGAAACTAGAAACGAGTTGGCGAACAGCGGGAAGCGAGTGTGTAGTTTCGATAGTTTTGTCGCTGGCTATAAGCGAGTGTGCGAGTGCGATGAACGATTACTCGCGCCACTCACTCGCGGCGGCAGTCCTGCGGTCTTTTGGTCTCTCGGCGTGAGTTCTGAACAAGCGAGTATCGCTGAGCGACTTTTATCTTTGATAGTTCTTGTCGCTCAGCGACAACCTAGTGGAGCGAGTCCTCACCGGCAGTGTAAACAGTCGGCGATCAACTATTAGTATAAGTATATGCATCTTTTTTGTTTACACGGATTGTATATCTATTGTACGTTTCTTGAGCGAGAAAATAGCCTATACCTAGTTAGTCGCTTCCTCGCCGGCGCGGGCGGTGAGACAACTGCCTTATTCTGAAACTAGAAGAGATGTTGTATGTTGTATGAGATCAATGAATTATGAAGTTTAAGGTCAAAAATTATCAGAGACCTCAAAAGAAAAGGTTATCAACTTTGAGGTCACTGTCAAACATTGACTCTACTACTCGTGTGATACATACATAAATTAACGATTAAAACAAAACAATTGAAGATAAAGACTTTATGAATGAAATATACCTACCCACAGTTTACTTTAGAAATTAAATAAAATTCGCTTATTATGCGAAATATGCATTATGCATTGATTTACACGCATTAAGTTGTCAAGTAGTTAATTAAATTTTAACTTAAATTAAATCGACTTAATTTTAAGTAAGCGTTTTCACGAATCCAGACAAGTAATTTAGTAAAGTTCTAACTTCTTATTCTAGCCACCGGCAGGGATTGCACGGGGTGCGGAGGGCGCGGCTACTTAACCGAAATAGATAAAATTTTATTCTACTTGTTTACTAAAAAAGCTGTGATAGCCTAGTGGTTAGGACGAAAAAAGCTGTGATAGCCTAGTGGTTAGGACGAAAAAAGCTGTGAGAGCCTAGTGGTTAGGACGACCGACTTCTAATCGGAGGTCGTGGGTTCGATCCCGGGCACGCACCTCTAACTTTTCGGAGTTATGTGCGTTTTAAGTATTTAAATATCACTTGCTTTAACGGTGAAGGAAAACATCGTGAGGAAACCTGCATGCCTGAGAGTTCTCCATAACGTTTTCAAAGGTGTGTGAAGTCTGCCAATCCGCTTGGCCAGCGTGGTATACTATGGCCAAAAAACCCTTCACTCTGAGAGGAGACCCGTGCTCTGTAGTGAGCCGGTAATGGGTTGATCATGATGATGATGACTTGTTTACTTGCATACTAAATTTTAACTTGCAACTTATTACTAAATTCACTGTTTACATGCATTATTTAACTTAAAATTAAGTTAAAATTTAGTAAACTACTTGAAAACTTAATGCGTGTAAATCAAGGTTAACAGCAGAGTTTATTTGGGAAAGTAGGTAATAACAATAAGACGACAGCTAAGCCCCGCTATCCAGAGAGACAAATAGCGCGGGTATCTTGGGCACCCATCCATGCCTATGAATTTCATAATTTGGGCGATGTAAGTATATTTTGTAAATGACAGTGACATTGAAAGTGACATATTTTTGCTATATCACTTCACATTATCTTGTGGGCATATTAATTTGAAGCTTAGATTCGAAGCCGATTGCTTCCATGCAACTTTGTCATTGATAACTTTAATTCAAATTATACCGTAGGCAGTTCTTTGTTGGATGACTGAAATAAAAAATATGGATAATTGGATCCATTGCAAACTAATGGTCACCCTAGTTTAGAGGCCTATTTATTGCACAACAATAACCTCTAAATACCCACCTACCTATGTACATTACATTATTTAGAACTAGATGATGCCCACGGCTTCGCCCGTGTGGATTTAGGTTTTTAAAAATCCCGTGGGAACTTTTGATTTTCCAGAACAAAAAGTAGCTTATCTCTAGAAACCCGTCCCCAAAACGGAAAAATCCCGTGGGATCCCCACGATTTCGGAATACAATTCCTTACAGCATTAGGGTCGAGGAGTTGGATATGTACCTACTCGAGTTCATTCAACGATAAAGTCTTTAATTGGTATCCCAATATCAATTTAAATAACCGAAAGTTTCTAAAACCCATTACTTTTGGGGATTAGGTCCTCTACAGCATCAGGATTGAGGAGTTGGAATCCAAATTTTTTACAGAACAGGGTCGCAATGTTTCTCTATCAATTAAAAAAAAAATACGCAAATCGGTTCAGAAATCTCGGAGATATCGGTGTACATAGGTAGAAAAACACAACTCCTCCTTTTTTGAAAGTCGGTTAAAAAAGTAGCCTATGTTACTCCCTGGTTAATTCTCTACTTGTATGTGAAGGTCCCGTCAAAATCGGTTCAGCCGTTCCGAAGATTAGCCCGTTCAAACAGACAGACAGACAGACAGACAGACAGACAGACAGACAAAAATTTTAAAAACATGTGATTTGGTTATGGTATCGTTCAAATAACCATATGAGCTTAATATGAGGTAGTTATTTCGATATTACAGACAGACACTTCAATTTTATTTATTAGTATAGATGACGCATCAAGTTCCGATTATAATACAGGATTACGACGTTCAAGGACAATTTTTAATATAATGATTACAAACAAAATTGGCATATTGCGCGCCAATAATTCGGCTCTCATAGTATAGCTCTCTTTATAAAGCGTAGATAGATGTTCCAACATGTCGGCTGCCGTCACGTTCCAACCATTTCCCCTGGGCCCTCACCGAAGCGGATTGATGATCTAAGAATCGCATTCACTTTTGATTGGCCGGCGGTCTCTCACTATAAGCTAAAATTCGTAGTTGCAGAAAGAATACCGTAAAAGCCAAACACAGCAAATATTACGATTGTGCCAACCAATGTAATTATCATAATTTAATATCCCACAGCCACTCCAGCTTAACAGGTCTTTGAAATTTTTCTATTGCAATTTCAATACGTTTGAAAAAGTAGAGAATAGAACAAATAGGTTAGGGTAGCTGTTGCCATATCAAAAACTCACCTGTATCATACATAAGTCAAAATCCACCTTTTGCTTTGCCGTAATCGGTTAAGAAATCGTTTGCCAACCTTAGTTGTTGAATAAAGTTGGCATGTCTATAAAATGCTGTTTGACTAGTGTACACTCCGTACTGTGCTTATAGTACCGAAAGTCGTCACAGCTCGGGGGGCGCTTGGGGCACTACTGCGCAGGTCAAGGTTATGTCACCTGTCCCGCTCTCACTCGCGTGAAATGTCTCTCCGTCTCGCTATAACGTTGCCCACGTGATTACGTTTTCAGTATGTCACCGTACCGCTCTCGTCATATTGGTCAACGCTAACATGAGAAGACTGTGTAGAGATCCACCGGTATCGATATTCGATTAGTATCGATAATTTCCAGGGTTCGAAAATATCCGATATTTATTATAAATATCACAATATCGGATATTTATGATATATATATATCGGATATATATCAAGTTATCCTAGAAAGCCATAATATTATTTTATTGTATTATTTATGAATACTATCTGCTATGTTACTTAAACATTCTAAAATTATTTAGCGATTACTTTCTTTGTAAAAAATGATAGAATAATCAAGAAACACGTATTTCAATATATTATTAAAAAAAAAAACATTTCATATTATTCGGATATATAATATCCATTATTGATATATATATCATCAAACCCAGTTAAATATATATCCGATATATATCGGATATATATCTTGTTAGGTACATATATATCCATTGATATATATCCTCGAACCCTGATAATTTCATTAGGATTCTACCGAATTGATACTTACTTGAAAGACGTAACATAAAGAGCAATCGTAAATCAATTTTATGTCAAAATCGATAATACCGCAACTATGAAATCGGTTTTAATGGCTTGCCAAATGATAGAGCCCATGATTCGGTGCTTTTGTAACGTTATATTTGATTCGAACTATCTCCTCTTTATCCTCTAAGTATCTGTTACTGGTAATTATTTCTTACTTATTGCAAAATCGGGGCGAAAATTGGGTTTTTCTGTCAAGAAATTCTCCAGAACCAGTCCAGAACTGGGAAGTTAGCAACACCCCCATGCCTCGAAGAGTACGTAAAGTTCCAAATCTCTCCGGTTTCCGTCCTATCGGCCTAGGTGACTGAGGAAATAGTGAGGAGACTGCACATGTATTGTGCGCACACTAGTGCACTATAATAATTACTCTTAAAGTCCGGTGAGAATAAATGCCAATGGTCGAAATTCGATCAAGAGAACATAATTAATTTATGAATTTTCCATTCTTGAATGAATAAATTAATAATTTGAAAGAACTTTTGTAACTTACTCGATACTTTTTCTAATACATTACACAGCAAAAAATCTTTATAAAAGCCGAGAATAAACTTGTCAGAAGCAAAATTTTCTTTCTATAATTCCAAACGATTAATTTTTGCTTTATAG
Organism: Melanargia galathea; assembly: GCA_920104075.1. Taxonomy (NCBI): domain Eukaryota; kingdom Metazoa; phylum Arthropoda; class Insecta; order Lepidoptera; family Nymphalidae; genus Melanargia; species Melanargia galathea. The sequence goes on along the minus strand of OV049869.1, from coordinate 20,294,474 downwards.
TTGTTTAACAGATTTTTTACTTTATAGTTGTTTAAAAGATTTTTTACCATTTGATATTTTCATAATTTTACCAGAGTGACTGACCGATGTTGCAACGTCATAGTTCGGACAACTAATAGACACTAGGGTCTGGGACGGCAACCTTGCACTGGAAAATGGAAATCACAATGTTGACAGAACATCACTAAGTGGACAGACGATATCAAAGGAGTCGCAAGGAGCCGCGACGTGGAAGTCTCCACAAGAAACCCATGTCCAGCGGTGGACATCTATCAATAGACGACAACGATATTTTCACAACAATACCTATTGATACGATACAACATGGAACATCGATATTTTCCAAAGCCGTCAGGAAACAACACACATGCCGCACAAGACCATAGCGGAAGTCCTTATAAGAGACCTATTTCCAGCTGTGAATCTATCGGCTGATGTCGATGAGGATATTTTCACAACGATAATATCGATACTTTCCAAATCCGTGAATCCCTAGCAGTGTGTAAAGTTGGAAAACACACGCGTTTGCGTATGTGTACGTCACGCACACACCATTGCGCGCGTAATTGCGATGTTATTGTGATGCAGTAGGTAGGTAGGTACCACGGCCCGCGTCTGTAGTATTTGGGGGAATGCGGAAGATTTTATTTATTCAGTAGAATGGAAATGACGAGTAATTTTTCGGCCATTTTATTTCTGTTATCTCAATCTTACGAGTGTAACTGGCCTGTTTGTCTGTACGCGCATCAAGCTGAATTACAGTTTAGTATGTTTATAGCTCGCGATTAACATTAAGGATATTTTTTATCCCGATATTTATATTTGGGATAGGGGATAAAAATTTTAATCTATGTTTCACCATAGCTTCGTGAAGTCTGAACCGATTTTGACAATTCATTTTTGATGGCATCAACAGTAATTTTTGCTCAAAGGTGAAGAACTGATGAGAATTTTATCGGATATAGAGGACAGAACTCTTCCATGGATAACAGCAATCATTCAAAACTTAACGATACTCAATGCATAAGTATGTAATATGCATACATTATGAAGATCTTAAATGCTAATTGCTATCCGTTAAATAACATAACTATGTAATTTCATAAAATCCTTTTCAAAGCAAAGTTCGCCGTCGCAAATGAAGTTGTGGGTAGAGTTACAAATTCCTAAAGCGAGTTCAAACATAATTAAGGTCATATTAACGAAGATGGTTTACCTAAGTAGATTTAGCAAATTCGAACCACAAAACCGGGGCGAAACGCCTAGTATTTTTCCATTATTTTTCTTAAATTATTAAACTCAAAAATGCCTTTATACTTGTAATATCGCGCCTACCCTCCCTTCACAATACTAATGTAGGTATAAGCATTTTGTCATTTTTCTTCCCTTGCGCGGGTGCTTGTCATCTCCCCAAAGCCATTTTTTACGCGAAGGGTAACCTGTAACCCTCAAATTTAACCCCAAACCTGGGTATATTCTTCAATCTTATTCAATCTATCAACACGGCAAAATTTTATTATTATTTCAAAACTCGTGGCAGGAAATAAATCGAAACAGGTTCCGTTTTTAATCGACATCCAAAAAGGAAGTGATTTACGATTCGGCGCGTATTTTATTTTTAACCCCCGACGCAAAAACGACGGGGTGTTATAAGTTTGACGTGTCTGTGTGTGTGTGTGTGTGTGTGTGTGTGCGGGCGTGCGTGCGTGCGTGTGTATGTGTGTCTGTCTGTTCCCCTGTGGCGCTACAACGGGTGAACCGATTTGAATGCGGTTTTTTTTGTTTGAAAGGTAAATTAGTCGAGAGTGTTGTTAGCTATGTTTGATGAAAATCGATCCAAGATGGCCGCCGCCACAAAATGGCGGATTCCATATTTTTTCACAACTCCCATAATATGGGTATCAAATGAAAGGGCTTAACTAGTAGATTAACACTATTGCAAATCCAAGATGGCCGCCGCCACAAAATGATGGTGAACCGTGAATGTCGGGGGTTTTTAAATTTTTAATTTATACTTGTTATCGTACCAAGATTCGAGACTTCTGGATCGATTTGTGTGATTAGAATAGAGTAGAATAGAAAAGTTTTTTTTTGAAATAGACTTTTACAAGTACTTTTAAATCGTCAATTGAATCTACCACTGGTTCGGAACGCCGTAGGAACGGCTATCCTAGAAGAATCAGCAAGAAACTCGGCGGTTGCTCTTTGATTCTTTTTTAATCGATAGAGACTCCTTGATCCTGATGCCGCAAGGGTGCTGCCCACCTATGTAACTGTGACGACTTAGGAACTGTAGATTGTAAATTCATTTTATAGGTACCAAACGTATACCTATTACATCATTGAACTGCGGGTCCCAGTTCTTCAATTCAAAGCCTGATGCTGCAGGGTACTGTACCTACTCCTAAGCCGTAGGGATTTAGGAAATGTCGATTGTGAAATCATATCATTGGTACCAAACATACAATAACAACAGGATATCATCCTAATTAGGTACATTAAATAAAATACATAACTTTTTTATTAGATTAAAACGCATTATGCACAGAAAATAGTTTCCCAATCGTGGGGGAGAAATAATATTTTCTTAAACTTATAGACCATCACTTATGTAGTAGATACAATATTGGTAGAAGTTTCATAAGAATAGTAGGTATTACACGTACAACAAGTATAAATTACAAATTAAAAACCCCCGACATTCGCCATTTTGTGGTGGCAGCCATCTTGGATTTGCAGTGCTATTCTATTAGTCAAGCCCTTTCATTTGATACCCATATTGAGGGAGTTGTGAAAAATATGTAATTCGTCATTTTGTGGCGGCGGCCATCTTGGACCGATTTTCATCAAACATAGCTAACAACACTCCCGACTAACTCACCTTTCAATAAAAAAAAAACGAATTCAAATCGATTCACCCGTTTGAGCTCTATAGGGGAACAGACAGACACACACACACACAGACACGTCAAACTTCTAACACCCCGTCGTTCTTCCGTCGAGGGTTAAAAACATGCCGCAGTTCGGAAATGATTCGCAATAATAAATAATTGTAATACAAATGCCATGCAAATTCGCCACGAGATGAGAATGAATTCAGACATTCATACTACGCAGATGAAACACGATTCTGAATGATAATAATATATTACTGATTATATTATATATCTTTTATCGGGCTGGGCGGTTGATGAATGGTAAGAACGATTTGATTAATTCGCTGCAACATTTACATAACAATAAAAGTATAAAATACACATTATAGTAGATATATCTGCATGCAAATCTATATATATAAAACAAAGTCGTGTTAGTTCGAACACTTATAACTCGAGAACGGCTGGAGCGATTTTCATGGTTATTGATTTCTTCTATTTGTCTCCGTCCCGAATAGCAGAATAACTATTAAAAACATTGGAAAATTGACGAATAAATAAAATAAAATAAAAAACATTGTCCCATACAAAATGTTCACGGGTTCCGTAGCTGGTAAACTCTCTCACCCGTACCTAGGTAGAGTTTAAAAATTAGGTATACCTAATTCTGTATAATTAGGTATACCTAATTATACAGCTCCTCCTAAACGGCTGTAAAGTTTGGAGTTGAGAAGCGCGTGTGAAGTGTAGATACCTATGAATTACTTAAGCTAAATAGAGATCGATTTTCATAAAACATTAAGTTGAGGACGGTGAATGTTGGGAGCCCTTGTTTTAGAAGTAAGTAAATAAATAATTTACACGCTCTTCACCCCCCCTCCTCCTCTACGGCTTCACCCTCGCGCGTTGGGAGGGATGGTAAGGAAGCGGAAATTCAAGGACGCCATCTTTAACCGACTGAATGAAGGTTAGGTGTACGTTATTTTTATACCTGACTGAAGGAGTATAGGTAACTATAATTGTTTTCAGGGTTCATTACATACAGTATGTGAGTTTCTATATTCCACTATAACTTCTATATTCCTGCATTTGATAATTTTGATAAATTCCGACATTGATAAATGAGGTATCGTTAGAATCCTTAGCTTATTCTGGGTGACATAGTAAAATTAAAAAACAATATGGGGTGACCATGGTCCCGCATTAAAGAATAAAGTTGATTTTTTTTTCGAAGTTCATAATCATCATCTAGGAAATGATGACTAGATTCCAAAAATATATAACACAATAGTTCAATATCCAGTGATTCACAATAAATATTATTTATATAAAAAAATCTTTAAAGGGCAGCAGGGCCACAAGCATCAGAGCAGTCTTTTTCAGTCAGTATTTTTAATTTAATTTTCATAATTTTCTTCGCGGACTTAAAAGGTAAAGATGTCGCTTTTGTAGCTTGAAAGGTAGAGAAAAAGCAAAGTTTAGTTAAGTTTACAAGCGCCAGGCGAGTTCGTCGCTTACGCGTTTCTGCGTGAAGTTTTCTAACAGTTTAAAAGTAAGTTAAGGAGAAGCGTATTGTAGAAACTTTTGAACACAAAGTTAATTGATGTCATTCCTACAGATAAATAACAATCGGGCTAATTCTGATCGTGACAAAACTTACGTTTGTTTAGGCTATCCGACACTTAGAAGGTGATGAAACAGGCCCTAAAACTAATAAGTTATTAATACCTTTACTCTCAATACTTTACGCACTAAAAATTATTTTCTAAAATCAACTTCAATCTCCAAGTTACAATAATATAATGATGAAGTAGAGTACATAATATTATTTGTTGAAGATAATTTGTACGAGTATCATAATATTATTTTCTATACATTGGTGGATATTTTCTCCACAGATATGATCTGCAAATATGAACGCCCACGTGAAAACCAATACAAACAGTTTAAGAGCTCGCCCTCGCGTAAAATACCTTCTATATTTGTCACAAGTGTATACACTTAGCGGCACGGAAAGTGGCCCAAACGCACTCTGTGGATTAATTTCAAAATAAAACGCGAAACGGATGTTTTTTTTTTCTTTGAAAACCTTTATTGTTTATTCTAATCTTAAATGCAAATGATTAATAAAAAAAATGTGGTAACTGTATAAATTTTTTACTAAATAAAAAAAAAGGACATTAAACTCTAAATTTAACAAATGTTTATGAACTAATTTTACAAATTGAAGCTAATCTTACTTAACATTAGTAGCGGGTATTTCCACCTCTGGCCCTGATAACCGCCTGCATGCGGTCAGGCATGCTGTGAATTATGTTTTTGATGTCCACTTGGGGTATTTCTTCCCAAGCGGTCACCAGAGCGGCTTTCAGAGCACTGAGAGTCTCTGGAGGGTTAGGACTCGATCGAATGCGTCTTTTAAGCATGTCCCAGACGTGCTCTATGGGATTAATGTCTGGGCTTCGTGCTGGCCACTCCAGTTTTGATATTCGCACCTCCGATAGATAATCAGTAACGCATCGTGCGGTGTGCGGTCGTGCATTATCGTGCATTAATTTAAAAGCTTCGCCCCCAATGAACTCTACATAGGGTAAAACATGATCTTGGAGGATCTCTTCGATGTATCGCCCTGCTGTCAAACGACCTTCAACGACCACCAACTCAGTACGTGCGTCTGTACTGATCCCTCCCCAAACCATAACAGATCCACCATGAAAACTTACCGTTTCCTTGGTGGTAATGGGCAGAAACCTCTCTCCACGCCTTCTCCATACACGTTCACGGCCGTCTGGAGCTCTTAAGGCCACTCTGCACTCATCAGTCCATAAAACTTTACTCCACTGCTCATGAGTCCAATTTACGTGCTCGCGAGCGAATCGAAGGCGAGCTACACGATGTTGCCGGAGCAGTTCTGGTCCTCGCGCTGGTCTTCGAGAACGCAGATCCTGTTCTTCCATTCTCCTTCTTATCGTCCGCTCACTAACGTTGACCCCCCTCGCCGTTTGCAGACGCTGCCTTATTTCAATCGCAGTAAGGAACCGATTCCTTAAAATTGCAAGGTTGATGAATCGGTCATCCTGCGCTGATGTACATCTCCTTCCGCCACTTCCTGGTCTCCTCGTATACAGGCCGGTCTGATCGTACCTTTTTAAGGCATATCTAAGGGTTGTACGCGGTACATTTAAAACTTCAGCAATTTCTCGCTGCGTTCGCCCTTGTTTTCGAAGCAAAACAGCTTGAGCAACTTGAGCTGGAGTAACAAGCATTTTGTTACAATTCTGAAAGTAAAAAAAGACTACTCATTAATTAAGAAACAAAATGAATAAAGATGAACCAACAATAAAATGCACCATCATTTGAATATTGAATTTTTAACTCACCTGTGTTTCGTGCGTTCTAACGACAAACTGACGTTAAGCTTCAAAAAAGTTAAACAAATTAACTTTTTTTTGTACTTACCCTTTTAAATCAACTAAAACAAACGTGTTGACAAGCTGCCACTTGAAATTCTCATTCACGATACCAAAATCGCCACTTGTCGATTTGTTTATGTTTGGGCCACATTCCGTGCCGCTAAGTGTAATAGAGATATTGCGGTATTCGCGTGGTTGGGGAAATCGCCCGTTCCGATATTACTTTGGTCACAATATAATGTATCCAGTGTTGAGTTTTCCCAGAGTTTAACAATCCTACAGTTTGGTAATCAGTGTGCTTAGTCTCAGTTTGAAGCGCTCCAAAACTAAAAGTATACTATAGGTATACTATTGATCGAATCACAAATGACTTCAGAGCAAAATGAACCCAAAGACTCTTATTTTAGGTCCATTTTATTCTGAAGTAATTATGATTCGATCAATAGTATACTTATAGTATACTATAAAGTTTTAGAGCGCTCCAAACTGAGACTAAGCACTCAGAGATCGACCACAAAGAGCCGATATTTTTTTTATAACGATCGAGCCCTTGTGTCCCACGACAAATACGGTGTCGGCACGGTAGATGTCTATCTTACTTTTGATTGATCATTATTTTTTATTGTTTACACGCAACAGCATACTATACAATTAAAAAGAAAACTTCCTGTAATAACAGAATCGAAATTAGTGTGAACGAAGTAGAATGGGGGAAAGACCACGACCTGTGGAATTCTGTAAGTTCGTAGTATGCTCTAAGCACGTACTTGAGTTGCTCAACTCTCAGCTCAAAGCCTCAATAGCGCAACGGTTGTTGGGCGCGGATCACAAAAACCGTAAGGTCGACGGTTCAAACCCCACCCGTTGCACTATTGTCGTACCCATTCCTAGTTCAAGTTTTCGGTTAATTGGAGGAAAAAAGGGAATATTAATCATGTTCATCATGGCTAATATTCTTTAAAAAAAAAACAAGGTGGACTGACCGCGATGGAGCCGCAAGACCGCGACCTGTGGAAACCTTACAAGAGACCTGTGTGCAGTGGATCTGTCCGTTGGTGACTACGACGACGTCGCGACGATGCTAAGTTCGCGGTACGCTCTGCGCACGTCTTGAATTGCTCAACTGTTTAATTGCTAGACAGCGGTTGTTGATCGCACCGCAGTGGCAGGTGGTGGCAGCAAGAGGAAAAGATTAATGTCGGCCCTTGTTAGTTCTGGCACGCCTTTCTTGGGCGCCGACCAAGACGAACTTTTGTGTGGGAACTAGTTCAACGTTAGCTTTGGGAATACGGATTTCCTTGCATTTTCTTTAAATAGGAACAAATAAACAAAAACAATCGAAAACAATTTGTTATTCTGCTTGATCACCTATTACGATTAACTCACTTTTACTCACGATTAACACGACTGGAAAACGTCTTCTTTGTAAAATCCTTAATAAACACTTAATAAATTGATTAATCTTATCAAGTTTCATTCATTTTAATCATCATGAAACGCACTTTTTGTAAGTATTATACTTTTTGAAAAAATCTAAGGTTCTAAGGAGTTCTAAGGTAGGTGGCCTGGTTAATTTGCTGTCGAGTGTAGTTACTTGTATATCTATATAATGTACTTGTACTATATAGCTTATAATATTATGATCTAAGTAACACCTTGAACAACGAAAAAAAGATTATAAGTGTCACTTGGTGTCACTGTATAATATAGTTATCAGATTTCGTTTGGCACTTTGTTTTTAGGGTTCCGTTGTTGAATATGTTAAACCGTATATGTTAACACCGGACGTGTAATTTCGAGTATCTACCCATATAAGCTTAATGCATTTACCTACTTATCGTCAGTATTGAGACAATTTTTAAATAAGACGTAAAATTTAAAAATGAAAAAAGAAAAACATCATTCACCTCTTCACACACACCCACAACACTTCACACAAGTGTAACTACTACCTAATGATAAGGACAACGCTAAACGTAAATCGAGCGAGACAGGAACAACAATATACGCAAATAATGCTCGAATCGAATCGACATTATTTCTAACTCTATTGTACACGATCTCTAAACCTACACTAAAATGACAGGGGTAAATATATTCCTATCTCTTTCACAATGTCCCCTACGGAAAAGGATAGTGCAATAGATTTAGCCCATTTAATTTTAGGTTTCGGTTTCAGAATAGGCCTCCATTATCGACCTTTTTCAGTATTCGCGCGGTCCTTGCGTATTTTACACTATCGAACTTTTACGACGCTACAGAACCCAGACTGCAAGTTCTATTTGTGCTTGACAGTTTTTTATGTGAAGTTGCAACTGGAACTTTATATCGCATGCAGTGATATTAATAATACCTGTGATATCATGGACCATTGTGCACTCATTTTCCCAAACACTACAGCGCTTTAACGTCCCACTGCTGGGCATAAGCCTCTTCTCTTATAGTAGAGAGGAATTTAGAGCTTACACCCGCCACGCTGCTCTCATTCGGTGTGACGGGCTTCAGTGACGATAATCGGGATCGAAGGGTTGTCGTGCTCTCCGGGGCACGGGCGTGAAACTTCGTTAACTCTCAATTCCGGGCTGGCATTGAAAATTTATTGCAGAAAACCATCTGGGAATCGAACCCAGGATCTCGTAAGCCGCGGTCGAACATGCTAACCACTATACCAACGTGGTATAGTAGCTTTTATTTTCTACTAGGCTAACCCCATACAAGTAGGTTTTTCACGCAAGTTTAGTTTCGATAACTCTGGCGCAGTGGTGAGCGGTGTGGAATCATAAATGGGAGGCCCCGAGTTCGATTCCCAGTAGAGGGAATTTGGAAATTTAAAATTTCTCAATTGTCTCTGTCTCGTCTGATCTAGCAAACTTTTAAAATACTATCTTTTACCAGGCTTACTTTTAAAATAATAAAAAAAATCTCATCCGTTGCACTATAATACCCATAACAAAGGTTTCGCGTTTAGTTAGAGGGGAAAGGGGAACATTCGTAATGTTCAGCACGGCTAATATTTCTTTTATCTAGAAAAAAACAAAAGTTTTACGAATCCTTTATCGAATACCATCCGTCCACTTAATAAATCTAATGGACTTTTTCCTTGTGAACCTTTTTATGTATTAGGTACTACTTAGTTACTTACTACCTACCCAATTTCAGATCTCTAAGGGCCTGTTTCACAACTGTCAGATACACTTTATCTGACGGATAAGGCCTAGGCCGCACTGCGAAATTTATTCGCGCGAATTTTTTCGCCAAATTCTGTGACATATGGGAATGTATGAAGCCGCACGCACATGCGATTTAAAATTCGCGAGAAAAATATAATAAAATGCGGAATATAAACCGCGCGAATTTTATTCGCGCGAATAATATTCGCAGTGCGACCCCGCTCTAAATTTGAGATTTGGCAGTTTGTATTGAAAAATTATTCATCTAGTTCATTCGTCAGATCTAACGTCAGATAAAGTTTATCTGGCACTTGTGAAACAGGTCCTAAGTTGGGAATATAATGTTTATAAAAAGCCGCAAACAGAGAACAATAATAATATGTTCAGGACCCTTTCAATGAATCAACATCATAAATTCATAACCGCATATATTCCAACCATAAAATTATCTATTTGCACAACTGAATCATATAAGAATTATTATGCATTCACAATTTACACACACATACACACGCACGCTGCATTCTTCCGCTCTCTGCGAAATGTCCACTTATTGATGTAGGTCAGGTTTTCCCTCTCTGTCGCACGTATGGGGAGCTATCTCGCGTCCCGCTCGCACTGGGAACTGCGGAGGAATTTATCGAACCCCCACTTGGTCCGGCACGGCACTTGCGTTTAATATTCCTTTCTAACTTGTCTTGGTGGTACTAGGTCCAGTCCAGTTGTAAATACATTATAGGCACCTAGTATAACTGTCACGCCCTAAGTTTCCTTGAGTTCTAGATGTACGGACTGCATTTGAGCTGCAAAATTGCAGTTCTATTGCACTGCAATATTTCTATTTTTCTATTGTTTTTGACGTGTTAACGTCTTATAAATCGACGAGCTTATGCCCGCGACTTCGTTCGCGTGGATTCATATAAATATCATACAAACTTTCAAACCCTATTTAACCCCTTTAGGGGTCGAATTTTCAAAAATCCTTTCTTAGCGGATGCTAACGTCATCATAGCTATCTGCAATCCAAATTTCAGCCTGATCCAGTGGTTTGAGCTGTGCGTTGATAGATCAGTCAGTCAATCAGTCATTCAGTCACCTTTTCCTTTTATATATTTAGATGAACGCCGGCTACACTCACGAAAAAGCATGACTCATTGTCACGTACCGCGTGCAAGCGCAGAATAAGCGAAGCGATAGAGTAGGCACGGTCGGCCTAAGCGTTCGGTTTGTGACGCATCTATCTCTCTTTGTTTTCTTATGACGTTATCAGTTATCACGTAAAATTATAGTCCGTAAACCGACTTTACAGACAACCAGTTTTTTTTAACCCCCAACGCAAAACCGACGACGGGGTGTTATAAGTTTGACGTGTCTGTGTGTGTGTGTGGGTGTGTGTGTCTGTCTGTTCCCCTGTGGCGCTCAAACGGGTGGACCGATTTGAATGTGGTTTTTTTTTGTTTGAAAGGTGAATTAGTCGAGAGTGTTGTTAGCTATGTTTGATGAAAATCGATCCAAGATGGCCGAGGCTACAAAATAGCGGATTACATATTTTTTCACAACTCCCATAATATGGGTATCAAATGAAAGGGCTTGACTAGTAGAATAGCACTATGCAAATACAAGATGGCCGCCGCCACAAAATGGCGAATGTCGGGGGTTTTTAAATTTTTAATTTATACTTGTTAAAAAATATGAAACATGATGAACATGACTAATATTACTTTCCCCTCCAATTAAGTGAAAACTTGTGCTTTGAGTGGGTAAGACAACAGTGTAACGGGCGGGGTTTGAACCGACGACCCTACGGTTCCCGATCCACGCCCGACGCCTGTTGCGCTATTGAGGCTATTATGAAACGATGAAAAGATGTGCATATTCTACGTGTACAGTTTTGGACGAGAAGTGAGAGACGAGACGAGATTCTCGTCTAAAATTCATCAGTGCCTGAAGACGAAAGTCTTCGAACAGTGCGTGTTGCCAGTGATGACATCCGGCTCCGAGACATGGTCGTTAACTATGGGCCTCATAAGAAAGCTCAGAATCGCTCAGAGAGCGATGGAGAGAGCTATGCTCGGCTATGCTATTTCTATGTGCTATTTCTATATGCTATTTTTTTACGCGATCAAATCAGAAATGAGGAGATCCGTAGAAGAACCAGAGTCACCGACATAGCTCAGCGGGTTGCGAAACTGAAGTGGCAATGGGCGGGGCACATAGTTCGGAGAACCGATGGACGTTGGGGTCCCAAGGTGTTGGAGTGGCGACCTCGCACCTCGCAGTGTTGTTAGACCCCCACTAGGTAGACCGGCGACATCAAACGAGTCGCAGGGAGCCGCTGGATACAAGTGGCACAAGACCGTGGCGTGTGGAAGTCCCTTCAAGAGACCTATGTCCAGCAGCGGACGTCGATCGGTGGATAACGACGAAGTGTACAGTTTAGCGCATCGATCCTTGCCGCGTCGATTGCATCACCGGCGCTACGCCGCAGACTGCAGTTGCATTATATCAGTGTCTTATACACTCACACATCACACCGCATCACACACGACGCGCCTTGTACGGCGGACCAGACTTATATGCAACCATAACTTCAAGCTTGACTGTTAAACAACTGGCGAATAGCGAATTTTACATCTACACCACACTAATATTATAATTTAAATGTGTTTGTTACTCTTTAACGCCTCAATTACTGAACCGATTTGGCTGTTATTGGAATGGAGATAGATTATACCCTGGAATAATAGGTTATATAGGTCGACCAGAATCTCATGAAAAATAGGGAAATTAAATTTTGTAGTAAGCAACACTAGGTTAACTCGACTGCCCTAGTGATAAACAAAGTAATCACATCCAGAACACCTTACCTGGGATCGTTTCACGAAACGAAAAATCATGGAACTGCATTTTAAATACAAAAACAAAGTAATCAACATCCAATTACTTTGTTTTTGTGTTGTGCTTGTTGTTTACTTGGTTTTTGCATTTATATTCCGGGTTAGTGTGTGCGGTTACTTTGTTTGGGCAATTCAAATTTTAGTTAACGGTTCAAGTTATTTGAAATATTAAACTGTGGTAAAAAACTACTCGACATAAAACTTTTGTTAATGCAAAAAAGTCAATTTCACAAAAAATTACAGTTACTTTGTTTATCGCTAGGGCAGCCGTAGCGTTGCTAACTTTGGAATTTCATTTCCGTATTTTTCATGAGATTCTGGTCGATCTATAACTACTTTAATTTTATAGGACACTAGGCAGAGGTTGTAGATCGTAGTTGACGTTTTGAAAATTTTAATTAATTTCATGTCTTGTTTATGAGAATCCGTTGAAGGTTCAACAGTTCAACATTAAAAGGTGGTAAATCCGAAAGGTCAACTTTGAAATGAGCGCAGTCGCGGGGATGCGCTAGGTTTTTTGTAACAAGAAAAGATACATCGCTATCCAAAGGTCACGTCGTCGGTGGAGCGGCTTTTGTAAAAAACATCAGGAAATGTAGTTAAACATAACCTAGGGCTGGCACTCCGCTGGTTTTTCAGAGCTCATCCTAGTTCTCTATTTCTTTAATAGTACCTACATTATAGATAACTACGCGGTAAATACATTCAATGTCTGTAACACATCTTCGTCGGATTTCGTTCGTAATGTTTGTAATTTGTAATTTAGTTATTTAAGTAGATTTTTCCAACGGCACACATGATATTTTAATGTTATCTCTATCTCTTTCGTTCACTACACAACAGTGGACAACACTTTCTCTCTTACATTTGGCTAAAAATTAGTTTCAGTATCTGTGATATCATCAAGTTATCTAAAGGTACCTACGGCGCCAAGTTACGGTTAGTGGTTGAGCCGTGAGAAAATGAGCATTCATAACAGTAGTGTGTACCTATATTATCCGATTAAGCACTTGTGGTTGGCAACCCTTGTACCAGGTCATTAAATTAGGGCGTATTTTACCGGTAACAACCGTTTGGCGGCTGGCATGAGGCACCGCTCGCGTGTCTACAACCACTTCCACAGATAAAAAGTACCTTTGAATTATTGCTGCACGGATGTTGGTATTTATAATACACGCAGGGCTTTGAGCACTAAAAAATTGGTAACGTTAACTCCGCTCAACAGGATTAACGTTATTTATAAAAATAACGGTAATCGAATAATGTAATACTATTTTAAATAGTTACTTTTTACTGTTACTAGTTCACGTTAAAATACTGTTAATGTTACCAATTAACGTTACGCTACGGTAAACGGTACAGAAACAGCTTCCACCCTTGAGACGGAAATATAGGATTTAATTCCAGCAAATCAAAGAGTTCCCACAATTATCTATTAATAAACCTAAACCTACCCGCAGTCGTGGGTCTTCCGGAAATAAATTTGAATAACAATTTGGTAGGGAAAAAATATTAAGAACTAGCTGATGCTCGCGACTTCGTAAGCATGGATTTAGGTTTTTTTTTGTTAAATCCCTTGGGAATTCTATGATTTTCCGGGATGACAAATAGCCTATGTCCTTCTCCAAGGTCTAGTATATCTCTGTACCTTTCGTCAAAATAGGTCCAGCGGTTTAGGTTTGAATGCGTGTTACAGACAGCCAATCATAATACTAAAGGCCTATTTCACCTTCTATAAGTGTCGGATAGCCTAAACGTGAGTTTTGTCACTTTCTTATTTTATGTCAAGTGACAAAGACAAAATATGTGAATAAGCTATCCGATACTTATCAGAAGGTGGCGAAACCAGGCCTAAGTATGGATATAGGTATATCTACGAGGGCCGCACGTAAAACAATTTATCTCCGAGCTCACGAGGCATGTGGGCAAATAAATTGAGGAGAATACGCGATCCTCGCGCGGTGACGTCACACGCGGAAGATGACGTCACACTCTCATCGCCGACTGCCGCCATTAATTGGTCCCGTTTCATATGTGTATGTGATCGGGAGAAAGCTGTATCGCTGATCTTTATCTTCGTTCATCTTATGTGTTGAAAAGGTCTTCCCACATTTATAGACGCGGTGTAGGATGTTCAGCAATACTTCTTCGCCTGTGATGGTGCTGTGAGGGCAGACAAATTGTAAATCCGAGCAACATATCCTTTTCCTCCTATAACTCAACGCGTAAGCTGATGAGTCTAGGGCTAATTGAGACAGACTTAGAACGGATTTATATATGTTCTTGACAAAAATATGTATCGTTTTATCTCTGTCTAAAGTCTGAGGAGAGTCAGAGTAAGCTCTATAGGTAGATCTTAGTCTAAGAAGTTTATTTTTCTAACCTAAGAGGTTTGCATTCTCTAGCCGGCGTTTCTAGTTTCCGAAGCTCCCCGAACACACCCGAATTAATCATCACGAAGTCATTGGCTTGAACCGCTTTTGCCTATTGTGATACGAACGCGACCACGTCGATATCACACCCCCAACACTTCGTACAAGCGAACCTACTACTGACAAGGACAACGCTATACGTAAATCAAGTGAGACTAGGACAACGATATATGCAAAGAATTCCAGATATAATATGTAGGTACATTATACTGCTAGGCGTTCCAATACGTTGCTGGCTACGGCGGATGACGATTGGAGGGGGTAGGGGAGTAATTATTGTCATCAGGTTTACTTTTTGGGGTGTAAGTGGCCAAAATTCCACCTATGTGGCCAAAGTCAACCTCACCTGGGCGCGGTGCACCCTGCCAGTCCGCCTGGCTAGCGACCACACTTCAGCCGTAATTAGCCGCAAAATCCGATGTGTTCCGGCAGCGAGCTGAAGAGCCAGTCCCCTTCCTCAAAAGCCGGTAACGCATTAGTGGTTCCTCAGGTGCTGCTAATGTTTATGGGCGGCGGTAATCATACGCTTGCTCGTTTGCCCTTTATTATTTACTAGCGGTCCGCTCCGGCTTCGCCCGTGGTACCTACATAATATATAGCCTATAGCACTCAAGGATCACTTACATATCCAACGGTGAAAGAATTTTTGAAATCGGTCCAGTAGTTCCTGAGATTAGCGCGTTCAAACAAACAAACTCTTCCGCTTTAAGATTATTTAAAAAAACTTCTAGGTTTATTTATGCTCGTTTTCACCAGTAGTAGATACCTAAAGGATAAGTTTAGACATTTTATACGTAGCGTTTAGGTGTCTCTTATTATTACGATTTGTGTACGGAACCCTGAAAACAATCACAAGTGGAAGAAGGGAAGCTGCATGCAGGTCACGTCACACGCCGGGGTGAACGACGTCAATGTCGAAGCGATGTCTTCTTCATTTCACACTTTGTGAACGTGTCGCACTAGCTGAAACCACAGGGTTTGCTTGAGAACATCTTATAAGGATGGCTATGTTGATGGCAATGTTTACCTACACTCACATAAAGCCTATAAAGCAATAGCTCCCGATAGATCAGGGGAACCGAAAGGTGGTGAAGTGGAAAAACTCCCACTCCCTCCAATTCCAATTGCATTACTGTCGTGACCTAGCAATATATTAACACTTATTGTTAGTTGGAGGGGAAAATTAATGGTAGATCGTTTTCATCACACTTCACACCAGTGGCGTAGCATACCTTGGCGGGGCCCCGTATAAAAATTTGTTTGGGGGCCCTTATGAAGGGTAAAGATTTCTCACAAAAGAAAAAAAAATGTTTGCATAAAATTAAAAGCAATACCTATTTATTCATCATAATTATTTATCTGTCACTTTTTCTAATTCAAATTAATTATATACTCTCCTTGCCTTTTTTTCGGCAAACTAATTTATTAAATCATTTGATGATGACTTTAGTATTTCTAAAGGTTCTGCCTCTATGTACAACTTTTTAGACAACATTTTTTGATTTTTGTCATTTCTGAAATAAACAAAAATTTGGGAAGTTTTTGTTAATTTTTACTTATGAACGTCGGGGGCCCCCATGGCTTGGGGGCCCCGTATAATTGATACGGCATATACGGCGGTAGCTACGCCCCTGCTTCACACTAATATTGTAAAGACAAAAGTTTGTGTGTGTGTGTGTGTGTTTGTTCCTCTTCTCCGCCGCAACTACTGAACCGATTTGGCTGAAATTTTGAATGGAGATAGGTTATGCCTTGACTTAACACATATGCTACTTTTTATCCCGGAAAAGTATTCCTGTGGTACTAAAATAGATATAAACTTCCAAAAACGCCATAGAGGTCGCTGACTGTTCTTAGGTAAGTAAATCACGATTCACGCTCACATAACACATTATTGCAATAGTTTGCTGTGTTGCATGCATTGGCAACGCAAAGGCTACTTTTTATCCTGAAAAAATGCACAGTTCTAACGGGATTTTGAAAAACCCGAAATCCATAGCTACGGCTATAGGTACCTACACTACTATAGCAAACTTCCTTGAAAGTCTGTATAAAGGTTGATAAGGGAACGGGAACGGGAACCGGAAATCCACGATTCTCTCGGGATTTGTTTAAAACCGAAATCCACGCGGGCGAAGCCGCGAGCAGATGCTAGTTAGGTATTCTATAAACATCACCTTTAAGCAGTCGCAAACATCGTTTACACATTGGCCTACCGCCTACTTTAGTCGAAGACCTAATGTGTACTGGAGTCATAAAAGATAGATACCTAAGTTAGCTCTAAAGTCTGATGCCTAGGACGTTATTTTATCGCTACGTTCTTATTTCAAGGTGATTAAAGTCGAGCTACGTAATAAATATGATACCCGACACCATCACGCCTTCCAATTAACGTCGCGGTGACACTAAACAGGTAATTAATAGGCTTAAAAACGCCGGATAAAGTAGGTATTCCTATATTTCTCATCTATACATCTATATCTTCTATACATATAATAAAATCGTAGACTTGCCGTATCTGTACATTGAAGATTTTAGCAAAATAATAACTGGGGGATGTTAGGGATAAGTAATAGAACGTAAAAAAACTATTTTTGAAATTTTTGTCTGTTTATCTGTTTGTCTGTATGTTTGTGCGCGCATCACGCAAAAACTACTGAATGGATTGAAACGAAACTTGGTACGATTTAAGTTCATACTACGGAGTAATATATAGGATACTTTTTATCCCAAAATTCAGCACGGTTCCCTAGGGAGAGGGGATGAAAGTCAAAACGTGTATTTAGCTGTAATTCAATAACGCGTGGTCCGATTTAATTCATTCTTTTTTTGTTAGAAAGTAGATACTTTAGAAATTACCGACTAATCTTTAAAAGGATGGATCGATTTTGATGGGACTTTCACTGGCGGATGTTTACATTTTGATTTCCCTAAACATCCACCAGTGAACTTTTAACAGTTTTTAGCATGATATGAGCTCAAAGGAGCTTAGGAAAAACAAAATGATTCCTACGGGATTTTTAAAACCAATATATATCCACGCGAACGAAGTCGCGGGTGTCCGCTTGTAATTAATAATTTCATCACAAATTACTAGGTGATGTCCGCAACGAGTTTACGAGTATATTCCTATTTCCTTAAAAACTCTCGTGATACTTCTTTTTTATCCCAGGAAAAGGATAAATTAAATTACAAGTACTTATAAATAAAAAATTCAAAATCCCCCGACATTCATCATTTGGTGGTGGCGGCCATCTTGGATTTGCATAGTGCTATTCTACTAGCCAAGCCCATTCATTTGATACCCATATTAAGGGAGTTTTGAAAAAATATGTAATCCGCCATTTTGTAGCGGCGGCCATCTTGGATTGATTTTCATCAAACATAACTAAGAACACTCTCGACTAATTCGCCCTTCAAACAAAAAAAACCGCATTTTTGCCGGTAAGGTGGTAACCAGCCACGGCTTAAGCCTCCCACCAGACCAGACCAGAGACAATTTGGAAATCATAAAATCCCAAATTGCCCCTGCCGGGAATCGAATCCGGGACTCCCACTTATAAGACCACAGCGCTCACCACTGCGCCAGGGAGGTCGTCAATCTTTATTATACACACGTAAAGTATTGTGATATTGTGGCTAATTCACTTGTAACACAATCTCTAAACTAAACTAAAGTTTAAAAATAGTGCTATCCTTTTCCGCAGGTATCACTGTGAAACAGATAAGAATATATTTGCCCTGTCATTTTAGTTTAGGTTTAGAGATTGTGTACAACAGAATTAGCCACAATATGTAAATACCAGGATGAGAGCCCAATTTCCCGCTATCTGCGAACGGCGCGAGATGTTGTCTGCGCCCGCGCATTCATTACCCTCGGCCAAGGCTGCGGCGTCGACACAGACGACACTTCCCCGCAGCGTCACCAGACTCCATTTGAATACGATAATCTAATTTCGGGGATTGTCAGCCTCACAATACGTCTCGCGGCGCGTCTATTTTTGACCGGCTGAGTATTTAGCGCATAGGCTATATGTAAATGTTTTCTGTGCATTTTTTTCGACGTGTTTTGGAGACTGAAAAGATCAAAGATTTGTGTAGGTCACAGTAACGTAAATTATTATGTAATTTATTGGTCGATTTTCTCAGAAGAAAATCAAATAATTTATTTTTTTAATTGAACAGAAAATTTTATAGAGCACGCGCCATCATGAATGGGACTTTAGCGGGAGTATTGTTCTTCTGTAAATTATTGTCTATCAGTCTATTCTTCTGAACTAATCTTCGGATGGATTTTGTCGTGAGTTTTACAGGTAGAAAGGAGACGAATACAAGGAGTTACTATTTTTACTACGCTGTCCCAAAAGTATCCGACCTACGTTCATATCTTCGCGCGGAGAGACTCAGGCGACCTCTGGAGGGTACGAACGTCACCAACTCACCAGCAACTCCTAACCTTCTCGTCACTAGCCTGAGACACCGATGAAACGGCATAGTTCCCGCGCAGCGTGTATTTGTTTACAACGACTTTTTTGCGTTCGTCGCAATTTGCTTATTGCTAAAAATGGCAGAACAAACCGTGTTCGGTTCGAATTTGCATAAAATGTGTTGCACCATTGTGTTGTGCACCATGAATATGCCCCTACAGGCAATCAATAAAGAGTACTACGTTGAAGTTTTGAAAAGATTACGTGACGCAATCAGGAGAAAACGACCGCAACTTTGGGAAACCGGTGACTGGCTTCTTCATCACGACAATGCTCCAGCGCACGTATTAATAAACCTTGTGCAGCAGTATTTATTGAAACACAGTGTTGCGCAGCTCCGCCAGCCTCCGTACACTCCTGATATAGCTCTCTGCGACTTTTGGCTATTTCCTCGATTGAAAATGCCGCTTAAGGGACATCGATTCGACAATAAACGTCCTGTTGAAACTAATGCGACGAATGCACTAAAGGCGATTCCGAAGTCTGACTTTCAAGAGTGCTTTAATAAGTGGAAACATCGATATGAGCGTCTTGTTCAATTAAATGGGGACTACTTCGAAGGATGCCACCCCCTGGACGACGAAGAATAAACCAAGCGCCGAGAAATCGAGGCAGGTCGGATACTTTTGGGACAGATCTCGTATCTATCCCGAATTATCAAAACGTTCGAGATCGGCTGGGAATTGGGATAGGTACATTTTTACGGCCTAACAGCTGAGCCGATAACTTGACCGTGTGCCCAACACTGGATAACTTTCATCCCGAACGCGTACAGAGCTACTTTTTATCCCGGTAATCAAAGGGATTTTTCCTAAAAAGTAACCTAAATCCATACGGACGAAGTCGCAGGCATCGGCTAGCCGGTAACAAATCAAAGGAGTAACTCCGTTTATCGATTCGCCGACATGCAAGTTTCGTATTTCGATCACGCGCCTCTTTGCCTCCCGGAAACGGATATACTTAGTTCCTATGCCTCATCGACTATATACGACATATCCTACACCTAGGTATTCTATTGCATTGGTATTCTGTTCGCGCTCGATTTGGTCTAGTTCTTGGAACGTCGGAGGCAATTTGTTTTGATAAAGGTCCACCTTTTTAGCGGTGTGTCTGTGTCTTGTCTGAATGGCATAATTATACCAACTTGAGGACTATTCGGTAGATACAATTGCCTCGTTGGTGTAGTGGTTGGGTTATTCAGTTGTTGATCATGGTCCCGGGTTCGAGGCCCGGGTCGGACCAAAAGTAGTTGATCATTGAAATTTTCAGTAGCAGCCCGGTGTTGAGAAGCAGAAGAGAGCCGCCCGAAATTCGGTCCACCACCACCACCTTTAGCTGCTTAGGGAGGGATTTAGAGCTTACACCCGCCACGCTACTCCAATGCGGGTTGACGGGATTTATCGACTATTATCACACGAAAGTAATATTAATCAAGACCGCCGCGCTGGCGCTGGTGAAAAACCGCCTACTACTAACTCCGAGCTGGCACTGAGAATTTCTCGACAGAAAACCTAATCCTAACAATTTTTGTCCCGACCCGGGAATCGAACCCAGGACCTCGAATCAAACATAGACCAACGAGGATGTCTATCCGTTGAAAACGACGACGAAGACCTCGACCTCGGCATGTATTTTTGTACCGGTATAAGTTCAGTTGAAACAAGGAATGAGTTATTTCAACTGACACAAATGAATTACTATACCAGATGTTCTGTATCATTAAAATATAGTGGCTTTGACATTCAAAAGGCACCCCGCACCCGCGCTCGCGTGCGATGCGGTACCGGGGTAGGCGCGGGGGGCGGGGAGGCGGCAGGGTTCATTACCCTCCCCGTCCGAACCTACCCCCTATACACACGTTTGGTTATATTTTCACACGTACAACTTTTCATCGGCGGAAAACCTCCGATTGAATGTTTTTTTTTTGCTCTTTTTATAAACCCACGATCGATGTTCAAAGTTTTAAAAAGTTTTTCTAGTCTTTTAGAAAGTAATTTTTGACTTAGATTTTTAGGGTTCTGTACCCAAAGCGTAAAAACCCGGAACCCTATTAATGTCACTCGGCTGTCTGTCCGTTTGTCTGTCTGTCCGTCCGCCGGTCACAGGTATCTAGCTCGTAGACTAAATGAGTTATAGACCTAAAATTTTGGTATTTGATGTAGAACGTTAACCCAAAACTAAATATTGAATTAGAAATTGTGTTAAATTATTTTTTAAGGGGGCTCCCATACATGAAAAAGGAGCCGAAAAAAAAATTTTTCTCACTCGCATTCTCACCCTAGCTTGTGGAGTATCAATGCTTAGAACTTATTGAGTAGAGCACGAATATATATTTTTTTAATTTTTTGCTTAAAAAAATAAGGAAATGGGGGGCCATCAAAGTTGTTAGTTTTAGACCATTTTTGTGACGGGGGCTATCTCAAAAACTAAACCAGTTAGGAATATGATACTTCGGTATATTATGTACCATATACTGTATTTAAACAACAAATACTAAAAACAACGATTCATAAAGTAGTTTGTAAGCTGTGACCAAACAAACGAACACTTATTGGGTTTTTTCTTTCACGGTTTGTTGCGATGTCTAGCTCGGAAATGAAATAATATTTCCTACGCCCAAAATACCTATTATGTTGTTCATAATTATGTACGGAACCCTAAAAGAGCGAGGCCCGACTCGCACTTGGCCAGTTTTTAATGATTAATACGGAAGTCGGAATACGGAGGATCTCGGATTTATTTCAGAATAGCTGATGCTCCAGTCTTATTTAAATCGGGATGTCTGATTCACCTGGATAACGGCAGACAGCAGAAATTATGTATCACTTTCGCATTTATTATAGCTTATAGTATACTAGGTAAGTACTTTGCAGATTCTCGTGACTTCGTCCGCGTGAATTAAAGATTTTTTGGAATCCTGGAAGAATACTTTGAATTTCCGGGTTACTTATAAAATATTCTATACCCGTCACTAGGATGCAAGTGCCTTTCAAGCCATATTTCTGTTATAATTTAAATTCTGTTCTCCCGCATTAAGAAATAAGTAAGTAACAAGTGTAGCCTCCAGCTTTATTTCTCTGTGCCATATTTCGTTAAGTCCAATTTGTATTTCCGAGGCACACGATAAAGGTAAGTAGAACAACTCACGCAAACTCGGGTAACTTCTTTGGACTCAAAGACGGTAAGTGAGTCAGTCTACTTTTACTCTACTACTTACTTTGAAACCCAATCAGAGGTCAGATGCTATTTAAAAGGGAGAGGAAAATGTTAAAAATATTTTCTTACCAAGTTGGCAATACAAAGGGGCAATAGCGCCAGTGTCTTGGGCACCATGCCCATAAACGATCATTTGGACGGTGTATATTTTTTGTAAATATTAAATATTATTTTAATTATTTTTAGTTGGATACAGTGGCTAATTCTGTTGTACACAATTCTCTAAACTAAACTAAAATGACAGGTCTAAATCTATTGCTATCCTTTTCCGCAGTGAGCACTGTGAAAGAGATAGGAATAAATTTAGACTTGTCATTTTAGTTTAGGTTTAGAGATTGTGTACAACAGAATTGGCCACACAGTATTCAAAATTCATTTTATTGATCACTTTGGTACACTGTATACTTTTTGAATCCCCAAAACTCGACAAAAAATGTGAAGATTAGATCTTACTATGGTTTGTGTTGCGGCTGAGTTCCAACCACGAATAATAATAGTTTTCGAAAAAAGTGAGAATTGATTGGTTAATTGATTGTGCTGTAAGTGGATGTCAAAAATTTAAAGTTCTGTAAAGTAAAGTTAAGTACTGAATATGGAATATGCAAGTTTTTACAAGTAACAGTTCTTCTTCTTCTTAAAATATTATCTGCCTACATTGTTAGGTGAAGCCAAGCCAACATTTTAGTTCTTTAGTTTTTTCGTGGACCCCCGCTTACGACTTGTGAACCCCCATT
Organism: Melanargia galathea; assembly: GCA_920104075.1. NCBI lineage: Eukaryota > Metazoa > Arthropoda > Insecta > Lepidoptera > Nymphalidae > Melanargia > Melanargia galathea. Next base: position 20,271,249 of record OV049869.1, on the reverse strand, counting down.
TTTGTGTCACGCCAACGCTACCCCCGTCGAGTCTCCCGTGGAACCTTGGGGGTCCACCTAGACCACTTTGAGAACTACTGGTCTAAACGTAAGTTTGGCACTTTCTTACTTTATGTCAAGTGATAAAGAAAAAATATGTGAATAAGCTATTCGATACTTATCAGAAGGTGGTGAAATAGGTCTCGAGAATTTCAAAGCAAAGTTCCACTTGACTAATGTACTCGTAATTTAGTGTCTCTATCAGGCCACAATATGACGAATCCACTCGACAACTTGCTCTAATGAGAGCGCCTCTTGTCTTTCACCCTCTAGCCACAATGGGTAGGTACTTACTCTATTGTGGACAACCGACAAGGCGGAAGGCTTACAACCCCGGAGAGCATAGATTTTAAACGGTCAATGAACAACTCCATTACCTCAAAAGCTCTTCTTAATTTGCTGACTCGGTAAGGGTGTGGGCGTTTCGAACGCGGCACCTATAAGTTAATAGTGTCCACCTGATCTGATTTCTGCCAGTTCGACTGATCTCAGACAATCGAGGCGGAGACTAAGGCAGGAAACTAACATTGGACAAGATTGTGCGCAAACACAGGTGCAATCTGTATTCCTTTACTTTCATATCCCGATGGGAAGTGAACGCGACACGACCGGAGAGAGATCAGGCGCAGGATCAACGACTTTACGTGCTCTCCAAAGCACGAAAGTGTACTCAGATCGGTTCCTTTACCTACTCAAAATTGTTAAGTAGGTACATTGTACATTTTTTCAATGTCAATACATTTTACTAGTATACGAAAGTGAGGTAATGGTGACAATTATTATTCTTACGACAACTTAAAATTAAAGCTACGAGGATTCCAAACGCGCCCTGGTCTGAGAAGAGCATGCCTTATCCATCGTACCCTATATACGTACACACTTGTGCACTGTAATATCTCTTGCAAAATTGTTTAGTATCCGCCTCCGTTGAGATCTGCCGCCGTTGCCGAAATTCAATCGGGAGGATATTCTTGCAGCGTCAAGGAGCCGCGTTGGACACTTTTCCGCCACGCGTTATATCTGTCCAAGTCTTTAATAGAATACGTGCACCAACTCCCACCTCCCCACCCCCACGGATGCCCCCCACCCCCGCGCTGCGCTTCCGGTCTGAATATAACATGAGCACTAAGTATAGCAGGTATGCCCGAAGTGCTTGGATTCCCAGTATGAAATATCGATCATATCTCTATAATAACATAATTACTTCATTATTACGTGGTTCCGGGAATTTGAACGGGTTTTTTATGGTAAAAAGCCTTCCGAATCGAGACTACTAATTGTACATAACCCGTGTAGACATTATTATGAGCTACGTCCGATATAAATGTTATATCTGTAATCAGGACAAGCTACTTTATATTATTATAGATTGTAGCCCACGACTACGCCCGCAATGATTTAGGTTGTGTTAAAGAATCGCTTTGTTTTTTAACCTCCGACGCAAAAACGACGGGGTGTTATAAGTTTGACGTGTCTCTCTGTGTGTGTGTGTCTGTCTGTTCCCCTGTAGCGCTCAAACGGGTGGACCGATTTGAATGCGGTTTTATTTGTTTGAAAGGTGAATTAGTCGAGAGTGTTGTTAGCTATGTTTGATGAAAATCGATCCAAGATGACCGCCGCTACAAAATGGCGGATTACATATTTTCGCACAAGTCCCTTAATATGGGTATCAAATGAAAGGACTTGACTAATAGAATAGCACTAAGCAAATCCAAGATGGCCTTCACCACAAAATGGCGAATGTCGGGGGTTTTAAATCTTGTTAATTTATACTTGTCAGATATGAAAGTATATACTTTAGCCGAGCTATCTATAAGCTAAACGTAAGCTTACTTTCGCATTAATAATATTAGTATAGAATTATAGATGATTTATGTATGTATGTATGTATGTATTATGTATGTATATTGTATGTCCATCGTGTCTTTGTATCTACACATACCTATAGAATGAACGATAAAATGTTATAAAATGAATACATTCAACTTGATGAAATAAGGAAATCTAAAACATTTTTCTGTGATTTCTAAATCTTCTGAGATTGCGATTTAAAGTAGTAGGTATAGTCACTACATGTACTACACTCCGGGCTGGCACTGAGAATTTCTTGTCAGAAAAACCCAATACCTTATTTTTTTTTTTGGAAGTTGGAAGTTGGCGGTGTTAGATACACCCCCGTGCCTCGGAGAGCACGTAAAGCCGTCGGTCCTGCGCCTGATCTCTCTCCGGTCATGTCGCATTGGCGTCCCATCGGACTATGATAGTGAGGGAATAGAGAGTGCACCTGTGTATGCGCACACACTTGTGCACTATAATATCTCCTGCGTAGATGGCTAGTCTCTGCCTCGGTTGAGATTGGCCGCCATGGCCGAAACTCGGTCGGGAGGACATTAGTACTACACTACTACATATTACTCAAAGGTCCACGCTGTAATAAGTTATGTGTGAATATTAAAAAAAAACATTCGAATTAAAACCTACTCTTATTTTTTTTATTTGATTCGAGCTAAGTAGTTACTAACTACAAAAGCAATTTTTATTAGACGATAAAATATAAATAGAACGATTAGGATGAATCGGCTGCCAGATCATAAAACACTCGAAGAAGGTATCATCTTAGATCCCTTTGCCCTTTGGGGCAACGATAATACTTTGGACAGTTCATTAATCCTGAAGTTTGGCTTAACGTAGGGCTGGCGATTGTCTGGAAAACTGACGCTCAAACAGGGCTGCGAGTTACAGGAATTTTCTATTTTACTCTGTAGTTTTTATGCCATATTTTGCTGCCCATGTCTTACTATTCCTCACTTAATTGATGCCTGCGATGTCATCCGCGCGGATTTAGGTTTAAAAAACTGTTTATTCATACAAACTTTACCACCCCTTTTCACCCCTTGATGGATGAAGTTTCAAGAAATCCCTAAATAAAAATCTTTTAGGATGTGCTAATGAAGGCCTTTCATCATTTTACTTAATAATCCCACTTTCAAATTTCTATCCTCTATTTCAGCTCCTTTTTCAACACAACAATTTTTTTTTATTTCTTTCATTCGCAATCAAGTTGGGCAATCATTCATCATCATCATCATCATGATCAACCCATTACCGGCTCACTACAGAGCACGGGTCTCCTTTCAGAGTAAGAAGGGTTTTGGCCATAGTCTACCACGCTGGCCAAGCGGATTGGCAGACTTCACACACCTTTGAGAACGTTATGAAGAACTCTCAGGCATGCAGGTTTCCTCACGATGTTTTCCTTCACCGTTAAAGCAAGTGATATTTAAATACTTAAAACGCACATAACTCCGAAAAGTTAGAGGTGCGTGCCCGGGATCGAACCCACGACCTCCGATTAGAAGTCGGTCGTCCTAACCACTAGGCTATCACAGCTTTTGGGCAATCATTATTTAAAACTTATTCTTTCAAGTCGCATTTGTAATTAGGATCGAATGAGCAGTTGTGACAGACGTACAGACAGACGAAGTCGCATCATAATGGTTTGTTTTTTTTACATTCCGGTAGGGAACCGCAAAAAAGCAAAAACTAGAAAATTAAATTAAACCCAAGACGCTCGCTGTGAGCTAAAAAAATACATAGTGTATTTGTGTGACAAAAACACGGCGTTTCAGCTGAAAAGGATACCTACTGCCTCAGCATAATGCTACATAATATACGTTTCGTCGTCTGCGTAGGATGATAAACTGTATAGCAGTATGTTTATGTATGATAAACTATACAGCAGCTGTAGCCGTACTCATCATAGAGGTACATAATACAGAGAAAACAATATAATACCTAGTACTCTATACTGTGGTAAAAGATGGGATTAAACTTAAAATAAAATAACTGTGTTTAAGCTCCCGGCTCACTACACCGGCCCGTACTGCATATGAGCGTGCTATGAACGTATCAGGCACGAAAACAGAGTACTACGCCCACCATGATGCCACCATGACGTATCAACAACGAATCACATCATAGAAATATACTATGAAGGATAGAACGGCCTTGTGGGAGGAAAACGCGTACCAAATTTCCAAAAATCACACTCAGTAGGTAGGTACGCACAGAGATTACAACGCAATTTATTTGTTTTAGTGCACAAAATTAACCGTGAAAGTGCCATGCTGTATTTCGCACTGTAAACACAGAAGTTCAGAAATAAATCGCAAAAAGGATTTCCAAAATTCCTGAAACACGAAATTCTTTATTTTTAACCAAAATTACAAATACTGATTTTCATTGAAATAACTTTAAAAATGACGGGCTTTCATACAAATTTTCATCCCCCATTTAACCCACTTGGGGGTAGTTTTTAACCCCCGACGAAAAAACGACGGGGTGTTATAAGTTTGTGTGTGTCTGTCTGTTCCCCTGTGGCGCTCAAACCGGTGGACCGATTTGAATGCGGTTTTTCCTGTTTGAAACGTGAATTAGTCGAGAGTGTTGTTAGCTATGTTTGATGAAAATCGATCCAAGATGGCCGCCGCTACAAAATGGCAGATTACATATTCTTTCACAACTCCCTTGATATGGGTATCAAATGAAAGAGCTTGACTAGTAAAATAGCACTATGCTAATCCAAGATGGCCGCCACCACAAAATGGCGATTGTCGGGGGTTTTTTAAATTTTTAATTTACACTGTTACAAAAGTCCTTAAACTCGTAACTCTTTATTTTTAACCGAAAACCTAAATACCAATTTTCATGGATATAACTTGAAAATTAACGCCTACGTCATAATAGGAAGCTACTGTGAAAATTTCAAGCTTCTAGCTTCAGTGGTTTAGGCTGTGCGTTGATGATCAGTCAGTCAGGACAAGCTTCTTTATATTATTACTAGCGGACCCGGCAGACGTCGTCCTGCCCGCTATTAGCGCCACCTACCGGGTCCAATTTTTCTACTTATAAACCTTCCTCTTGAATCACTCTATCTATTAAAAAAAACCGCATCAAAATCCGTTGCGTAGTTTTAAAGATTTAAGCATACATAGGGATATAGGGACAGAGAAAGCAACTTTGTTTTATACTATGTAGTGATTATAGATAGATATAGATAGATAGATGTCTGTACAGTAGATAGATGTCTGTCAGTGTGTACAGAGACAACGCAACAATGATAAATGATTAGTGATTATTGAACACTTTTTTCAGACAAAATTCTTAATTTAAATTTAAAAAATAATTCCTCTTCCAATTAACTACTCAATTCTGTTAAACGACTTGAAAATTGTGTTTTTAAGAGCCCTCTCCATGGAAGCGACAAATCGTTGGTGGGTGGAGTCTAAAACAGTGATTTCTGCATTTAGAGAGCGAGACGTCTTCAGTAAAGAAGAGTACTAAAAATATATACATAAATAAATAATAATTTAATTAAATAAATAAATTTTGCTTGACATATCATGATTATTAGTGAAAAAAAAACGGCAAAGTAAAAAGATGCAAATCTAGGTTTGGAATTACGCCTATTTTAGCAAATATTTGGCAACTTTTTACATGAACTAAAGACATTTGAAATTATTATGAAGTAGCGTATGATAAGACTGGTCGTTTTTCAATTTTCTAGTTTCTTATATAGTTTATTTACGCACGAAGTTGCCTCAAAATTTGCCCAAAAATAGTGATTTTTCAATTGTCATAACTTTCAAAATAAATATAATTTTACTAATTTTTTTATTTTATGGCATAGATAATGGAGATATAAATTGATATCTGGCTTAACTTTAGATCTATTGCGACAAATCTATACATATAATAAAATCGTAGAATTGCCGTATCTGTACATTGAAGATTTTTGCAAAATAATAACTGGGGGATGTTAGGGATAAGTAATAGAACGTAAAAAAGCTATTTTTGAAATTTTTGTCTGTTTGTCTGTTTATCTGTTTGTCTGTTTGTCTGTTTGTCTGTATGTTTGTGCGCGCATCACGTAAAAACTACTGAATGGATTGAATTGAAACTCGGCATGATTTAAGTTAATACTATGGAGTAACATATAGGATACTTTTTATCCCGAAATTCAGCACGGTTCCCTTGGGAGAGGGGATGAAAGGCAAAATGTGTACTTAGCTGTAATTCGTTAACGGGTGGTCCGATTTCATTCATTCTTTTTTTGTTAGAAAGTAGATACTTTAAAGACTACAGGCTAATCTCCGAAAGGCTGGACCGATTTTGATGGGACTTTCACTGGCGGATGTTTACATTTTGATGTACCTAAACATCCGCCAATGAACTTTTAACAGTTTTTAGCAAGGTTTAAGCTCAAAGGAGCATAGGAAAAACAAAATGATTCCCACGTGATTATTAAAATCAATATCCACGCGAACGAAGTCGCGGGTATCCGCTCGTATTAGAATAATAGGCGTAATACGTTTGTATGGAGAAGCGCGTGAAGAGAGCGGCCTTAAGGTCTTGGTATTTAGGCACAGAACACTTAGGTACTATTATAGGTATGCGAGGTTCTCCCTATCGAAGCCATATGCGTGCCACGACCGGCGGTTGGAGGGTTGGGGATGAACTGGGGGTGAGATGGCCATGATGCATCGGCCTTTGAAGCAATGACCTCTTTATTGTCCACATGGTGCAATTATTGTTATTTATCGTTTTAGGGTTTAACACTGACGTAAAAAGTGGATTTGTCAAGTTCATCATGTCCTTAAAATTCTTTTCAGTATTCACGTAATATTAACTACGCAATAACTCAAAAAAGTAAGTAAGTACTTTGGTAAGTTTGTACTTTGGGTTAAGATTTAGGATACTTTTTTTATCCCTAAAAACAATATGGTTCCTTCGGGATAGGGGATGAAAGTTTTTGCCGATGTTACTTCATAACTTCGTCAAATCTGAGTCGATTTTGACAATTCCTTTTTTCACAGGAAAGATTGTACCGTCAGGTTAATTTTGATCAAAAGTGGTGAAAATCTGAAGAAAATTATCAGAGATAGAAGACAGAACTCCTCACTTGGTAACGGCAAATCATTCGCATAAAAATTAAAATGGCACTTTATACTGAGAGTCTGGAGTCGGAATAATCACACAATGGTTAGTGTTTCCATAAACCCCTATTCGAAAATGACGTCGCGTTTCACTATCATTAAGAACATATTATACCCAGGTCAATTAGTACAAAAAATTATTTTCGAGCTATTGCTTACGCGAGTTTTACCTTCCATAAATTAGCATATTTAAATAATACAAAAACAAGTGATATATTAAATATATATTAAATTATAATAATAGGCATATTCGTATATAAAAAGTTCATATAACATTCGATCTGCGAAATTACTGATTCTGGGTTGCACTTGATAAAGATACTCCCCGTAATAGCCTTTGCCAGGCCTGTGTCACTCCGCGTGTAGGTATTAAAAACATACCTACAGGCGGCGGCCGTTTCGATAAGGCCAATCTAGTAGGCTGCCACAAGCGAAGAAAGATGCACGCGCACGCGCTATTTGTTCGACCACGTTCAACTTTCTCGATAGTTGCAAGATGGACACAAAACGAAAAAAAGCAAAAAGATACTGTGCAGTATTTAATTGTTTAAATACGGATCGTGATCGAAATTTAACTTTTTTTTGGTTGCCTAAAGACGCTGACAGATAAATCTACTTTGATTGGATTACATTATGTTCCTATTTGAAATGAAATTAATTCAAACTACAAACCATTTCTCCCCTTGTTGAACAAAGTACTATTCCAATCCCTAAAAGTATTTAAAAGTACAATAAAAAGACATTTTAGTCGTTTCATTCGAGTTGCATTTCATTAATTGTCGTATTCATTTACGAACTTAGACTAAGAGCCCTACGCAAAATATTTACGGTGATACTATAGGTGATAGGTACCTATGGAATTCTTTTCAATTTTAAAGGAAGTTTGCGAATCCATATTGCGAATTTCTTGCTTGGAAATAAATATGGGCGCTGCCTGCCCGCCACAAGTAGGAGTAAACGCTCGTGCTGTGCGCTAGATGGCGTAAGTAGTTTCTCGAAGTAAACAACCCTAGTGTCCGCAGATCATTCAAACGTATAACCACGTATAATCCATTATGAACCGTAAACCAGTGAATTAAGGCACATATTCCCTCAAAAAAAAATTTGTAGGTACGTAAATGAACACGTGCTCGACTGGAACGCGAGCTAAATTAAATCATACTAGCCGACCCCCGCGACTTCGTCCGCCTGGATATAGGTTTTATATAGGATCGGATTGGATCCCATAATCCTTTTTTGTACCTAAACTAAATGTAGCCTAAGTTACTCCTTATAACATCACCTATCTGCCATTGAAAGTTCCATCAAAATTGATCCAGCCGTTTCGGTAATTAGCTGGAACAAATAGACAGATCGACAAACATAAATTTAAACGCACACCAGTTTAAAATAAGCCGTACGTTCAAAGATCCGGGTCCCAAGTTATTTGAACCCAATAAATGTCTGTCATTTCTGAACTAAAAAACCTATGACCTTGAAATATTTACAGGACAATATATAAAGTACTACCTTTCTAACAAAAAATGAATTCTAACGAATGAGTGAAATCGAACAACGCGTTAATGAATTACAGCTAAATACACGTTTTAACTTTCATCCCCTCTCCCAAGGAAACCGTGCTGAATTTCGGGATAAAAGTATCCTATGTCCTACCTCGGAGTATAAACTCAAATCGTACTAAGTTTCATTTGAATCCATTCAGTAGTTTCGGCGTGATGCGCGGCCAAGATACAGACAGACAGACAGACAGACAGACAGACAGACAGACAGACAGACAAAAATGAAATAAATTGCAGTTTTGGCTTCAGTATCGATTATAGAGTGCCCTCCAATAAAAATTTTCAAAATATCTTCAATGTACAAAATTGGATCTGTTACAGTTTTATTATATTATAGATTGTTTATCAAATTGAGTACATATTTCTTTAAAAACCATTGCAAAGTAAGGCTTCTGTATCTTTAGGTACTAGTTATTATTCTGTGCCTTTGCCAAAAATGCTAAATTTCTGCCTGTGCTAATTGGTCTATAATACACATGAGTACATTATTATTTATTTATTTATATTCAATTCAATTCAATTCAAATTCTTTATTTGCACAGATTGAGTAGATTGAGTAAGTAGAAATTATAACTAAATACAATTACAAATAAAACAAGAAAATAATAAAAAATCTATCAAATTAACATTAATAGCATCATATTTTAAAACATTTACAACTTTCTCTATCAGCATGAGTCATTTCCCTTATCGTTATTCGGCACATTCTTTGATCGGGCATTGCTCCATAGACTAATGCAACCAATTCTTAGTTCGATTTTTTATACATAATATAGTACACAAGAGTATAACTTACTCTCTGTGCCAGCATGAAGCATTTCTTATCGTTCTTTGGAACATTCTTTGATCGTGCATTGCTCGATAACGCAACCGAATTCTTGGTTAGGTTTTACTTAATATACATAATACACTTGAGTACAACTGGTAGGTACTTACTTTCTATACCAGCAGGAGTCATTTCTCTTATTGTTCTTTGGCACGTACTTTGATCGGGCATTGCTCCATAATGCAATCAAATTCTTGGTTATTATAGATTTTACTTAATAATGCACATGAGTACAACTGGTACTTATTTACTATGCCAGCATGAGTCATTTCTCTTATCATTCTTTGGCACATTCTTTGATCGTGCATTGCTTCATAACGCAACCGAATTCTGGGCTATACATATATGTAGGTTTTACTTAATATAATACACATGAGTATATCTGGTACTTACTTTCTGTGCCAGCGTAAGTCATTTCTCTTATCGTTTTTTTTGCATAATCTTTGATCGGGCATTGCTCCATAATCTATCATAGGTGGTACTTGAACATCGGAGAGTTGCCATGTACTCTGTGAACCTAGAATCAGCCAATTTGGAGATTGTTACTTATCGAATTTGTTATGATCTCTTATACCATACCCGTGGCGCGTGTCTTACACTTGAGTAAATACAGTATTCGTAGAGTAAATATTAAAATATATTATGTACCGTTACGTATTATGAGCGTGTTATAATATCAATTTAACATTTTACCTAAACATTAATGATTATACATTTTTTTTGTTAAAAAGTCGTATTCAAAAAAAAAACAAAATTATTTCGTGTAGGCAAGCTCATAATATAAAAACACCTCTCTTGATCACCGCTTCGGAAAGCGGAGTCTGCTTGGTAAACGCTTACGTTGAAAACTATTTAAAAGACTTTCATATTTCAATAGACAATAGGTACCTACCTATAGACCGGTCAAATTAGACTAAAAAATAGGGGTGAAGTTACAATAATTCACACCTGGCTGAAAATTGGTAGGATTGTTCAAAACACTATTATAAATGAAATGTGAAAAGTCCTCATCGATCCGACACCTGGAAAAAAATTTACTCCTGGGCACGCACAGTTGACTCACACTTTTTTTCCAGGTATCGGATCGATGAGGACTTTTCACATTTCATTTATAGGTAATAGTGTTTTGAACAATCCTACCAATTTTCAGCCAGGTGTGAATTATTGTAACCTTGGAAGTCTAAATTGACTGGATTACTAACTACGTATCTTTTTTGGTTCTCAAGTCTTAATTCGTTGAGAAATAGTAACGAGTAAGAGAGAGCGCTCACGGAGCGGTTCGCACCCGCGCCCGCCGCGGTTGCGGGCCCGCAATACTCGAAATTCATACAAATGTCGAGTGCAAAACTCACGACGCGATTTACTCCCGCAGAGTTGGCGGTTGCTCGCGGCTCCCGCAGAACCGGCGGGCAGCGGGCGCCCGCGAGCTTTGCGGGCGTCGCCCGCAAGCTCTGCGGTTTTTTGGCGGGCACGATCGCATTTTTCTTATAGGAGCTGGCGAACAAAACGGTATAGTTGCATCAAACTAAAGAGTAAGAGTCTTTATTTGCAAAAATGTGGTACAAATATTATGGATCTTAAAGCTTATTGTCTTCCAACACATTTAACTAATAAATTAGTGTGCAAATTGAATTATTAATTTTAAGACTAAACAAAATGACGTAAGTAGCATACATGTCAACGTTCTAAAGATATAAATATAAAATTAATTGCAATAAATAGAATTTATGTCATACCTATATTCTTTTAAATTGTAAAAACATTTCTCCATGAGCCAGTTCTTTAGTTTTACTTTAAAAGTTTGAAGAGGCATGGCCTGTATTGATTCAGGTAACCTATTAATTATTAAATATTAATATTAAACTGAATGACATACTTACAGTGAACTTTGGCGTGGATTTTTATTTACCCATATGTAGTTTGTGACTTTATTGAACATAATAATATGTTAAATTCAGTTTGCTATCTCATATAAGTTAACGGAAGCAATAATTAATTAATATTGCAAGCAATAACTTGTTTGTGTAAACACATAACTCCAGAAGCAGACTATCAATTAATATTAAAACTAAATCAAACTATTATTAAAATATCTGCGTTTATCACCCGCACATAACTCAATTTATATCAACTCAGAGATTAGTTTAACTGAGATCTATTTTCAAATATATTTTATACTAATTAATTAATTACACTCAGCCAAGTCCAAAATGGCAGCATTTATTCGATGAGGGTGTGATTGCTATCGCAGCCCTCAATCAAATATCACGACCTAGACGATGAAACATCTAATAGTCGGTTGAGTCTTTGGAGGAGACTCAATTCATGGCTTCGAATGACCCGTATTTATACCAATAATTCAATGGCGGATGGCGGTTCGGCGCCACTGAATGAATCAAATGTCAGTTAATTCTAACCTATTTCAATTATGAAATTAATAATTCGTAAACCATTTCTAAAAATTCTAATTAATTTTCAACAATAATCTATCATTTGTAAGTCAGTCTGACATTTGTAAGTTAGTTTAGGCCAATTTCAACATAAATTGTTTAAAAACTTTATTAGTGAATAAAGTTTTTAAATGATAAACTTTTTAATTTAAAAAAAATTCTTAGTAAAAAAAAAACAAATTTTTCTTCTGAAAAAGAAATAATCACTTTGATTGACATCTTACAAAGTATGGAAATTAATCCATTTTGAACGAAAACGTGCTCGATTATTCAAATCTTTCGAAACTTTATTGTAATTATGCCGTCATGATCGAAACCACGACCTATGGATGCAATTTTGATACAGTTGCGGGCCGTTTTAAGTAAAATTAAGTTGATATTCTTATTCAGCAAGCCAAAGACCATCGGATTAAAAAATATAACATTTTGTTCGCCAGCTCTTCATATATAACTATAACCGCCGGTCTTGCGGGCGTCGCCCGCCACCTCGGCGGGCGACGCCCGCAGCCGCGGCGGCTGCGGTCCCGCAAAAACAAGCGGGCTCGTGAGCGCGCTCTCTCTAACCTCTCTCCCGCAGCCGCGGCGGCTGCGGTCCCGCAAAAACAAGCGGGCTCGTGAGCGCGCTCTCTCTAACCTCTCTCCCGCAGCCGCGGCGGCTGCGGTCCCGCAAAAACAAGCGGGCTCGTGAGCGCGCTCTCTCTAACCTCTCTCCCGCAGCCGCGGCGGCTGCGGTCCCGCAAAAACAAGCGGGCTCGTGAGCGCGCTCTCTCTAACCTCTCTCCCGCAGCCGCGGCGGGCGCGATTCCAAACCGCTCCGTGAGCGCTCTCCGTAATTGAGAATAATTTTCACGACAGAACAAAATCCAAAAACTGCTAACAAAGTTCTATTTCTGATTTTTTCAGTAATTAATTTTTCCATATTTTATTTTCAATTGGGTATATCTATCTAGTGTGTATTGATAAACCTATATGGGGTTATTTATTTAAGACCTCATTAAACAAGCAATACATCGATATGCCTATATGAGTAGTTATAGTTCGTTCGGTAACTTAGTGTCGGTACAGGCGCAGGTGCTCTTAGTATTCTGCATTTATTTTTATTACTTTTTTTCTGTTTGTAATTTTTTTTCTATTCTAACAGAATCTCCGAATAGTCTGGCAATCCGCACTTGGCCAGCGTGGTAGACTATTGTTAAAATCCTTCTCATTTTGAGAGAAGACCCGTGTTCATGAGAATATTATATTTTATGTTTATGGTTATATTGTAATAAAATACGAATATAAAAAAATATAAAAAGGAAAGAGAATTTTAATGAAAAAATATGAGTGGTATAAACGCCAAAACCCCTTGTGCCTGTACACCCCTCGCGGCATGCTTTGAAGTCACGGCGGTGTCTTTGGCAAAACACCGCGCGACGGAGGCGGCTAGACACAAAAGGCGACCGTAAGAAAACGAACAGACTATACCTCAATATGCACAGAAGTGCTACCCTATCAAGTTTTTGCTGCCAACAATCGCTACAACTTCACGCTCGTATACCTGCGAGCTATTTCTATAAGCGACGGAACTTGGACAAAAAAATTTTGAATATACCTACGTTAAGGACAAAACTCCATTCATGCGGAGCGAAGTGAAGACGATTAGTTTTCAAAATGGCCGCTCAAAAAATAAACGCAACTACACACTAGCGACAGGTCGACAAAGAATTGCTGTAACATAAGTATATCCTATTAATATTATAAATGTGAAAGTGTGGATGTTTGGATGTTTAGATGTTTGGATGTTTGGTGTTTAGATGTTTGGATGTTTGTTACTCAATCACGCCGCAACTATTGAACCGATTTGGCTGAAATTTTGTATGGAGATAGATTATGCCCTTATAAAACATATAAAGTGTAGCCTACATTAATTTATCCTGGAAAAATCCACAATTCCCGCGGGATTTTGAAAAAACCGAAATCTATATCTACAGCTATAGGTAGATTACTATAGCAAACTTCCTTGAAAGTAGGTATAAAGTTTGGAAAAGGGAGCGGGAACGGGAACCGGAAATCCACGATTCCCTCGGGATTTGTTTAAAACCGAAATTCACGCGGGCGAAGCCGCGGGCAGATACTAGTTATGTATAATAATCTTAACGACACGACAAGCAATCGTAGCGAGCAACTGGGGACAACAATCCGACTTACTTTAGAGACTTCAGAGTTCATACAAGACTAGGATCAGGCATAAGAGAGATACAAGAGCTGTAAATTCTAACGTCACTCCGTCACAATAGCGGTTACGAAAAATTTACAACTTAAGGGTTATTTCAGAGGTGTCGCAGCCCCAACCCACTGCACTGGTATCAAAAAAGTCTCCGGGATTTTTAGTACTATAGAGACGCATAGTTACGTTCACATGTACCATAATTTGCAGGGATCACCGAATACCATTCTCAGTAATATTATGTAAACGCAACAATGCAACTGTTCGGGTCACTGCGTGTAACCGAACACCGCATACTCAGCAATTCGGACCAGCCACGCGGAAAGTACTCCTATCATATCAAAATCATATCATTATTAATCAATACAAGTCCACTATCATCAATAAAATCAAATCTATCATTTACCAATACACCACAAAGAACTGCACCCCACAGCAACTTCGGGCAGCTTGGTAGGCACTTTGGTATAGTTGTTGTGGTGTATATAGCGACTATGGATCATCTGAATGAATTCTATATTATTTCATAAGATGCCAGCCCCGAAGAACACAACAAAAAGTCTTTAGTGTGCTCTTGTGCATCATTCAGTTACCGCGCGATATGTGGCGTGTCTGCATACAATAATGCCGGTTATTAAATGGAGATATTCCATTTTGCATCTTAATAACTACTGGCGCATTGGTATCTGATACAACCTGGCAACCTGGCCGATATTTTGTATGTCTCGAAAGACGAGTACAATTTGAAACGCAACCAGACGCGCAAGAAAAGATGCAAATACCACTTCAGCTTCGCAGCCCATTGAGCTATGTCGGGGACTGGTTCTTCTAAGTATCTCCTCATTTCTGATTTGATAACGTAGATAAACTACGAGCATAGCTCTCTTCATCGCCCTCATTTTTTAATCCCCGACCCAAAAACTACGGGGTGTTATAAGTTTGACCTGTCTGTCTGTGTGAGTGTGTGTGTGTGTGTGTCTGTCTGTTCCTCTGTGGCGCTCAAACGGGTGGACCGATTTGAATGCGGTTTTTTTTTGTTTGTAAGTTGAATTAGTCGAGAGTGTTGTTAGCTATGTTTGATGAAAATCGATACAAGATGGCCGCCGCTACAAAATGGCGGATTACATATTTTTTCACAACTCCCCTAATATGGGTATCAAATGAAAGGGCTTGACTAGTAGAATATCACTATGCAAATCCAAGATGGCCGCCGACATAGAATGGTGAATGGCAGGGGTTTTTTTTTTTAATTTTTAAGTCTTGTTCTCATAAAAATGTGATTGAAGCATGTCGTCGCACTTATTTATTTTGAAAAAAAAAAATACTGGTGCGTACGGAAACAATTCGAAAAAAAAAAACTCTTTTCAAAGACTAATTTTATTTACCTACTAGCTTCTGCCCGCGGCTTAGCCCGCGTGAATTTCGGTTTTTAATAAATTCCGAGGGAATCGTGGATTTCCGGTTCCCGTTACCGGTCCCTTTTCCAATCTTTATACCTACTTTCAAGGAACTTTGCTTAATAGTAATCTACCTATAGCTGGAGCTATAGATTTCGGTTTTTTCACGAAATTTAGAAATTCAAAAAAAAGAAAATATATCCATTAAAAATTTCAGCCAAATCGGTTCAGTAGTTGCGGCGTTAAAGAGTAACAAACACACACACACATCCACACACGCAAACTTTCGATTTTATAATATTAGTGTGATGAGAAGTAACAGTGGACGTCTGTTGGTTGAGACATGAGATAACGATGATCCAGAAAATACATAAACAATTTCACATGGGTATAATCAAAATTCCTCCCCCGCCCCCGCCGCCGCCCTTGCCCCTCCGTGGTCTGCACAGTAGTTTACATTTTAAAACAGCTTGAGTCCCATTAAAAAAAACGGCCAAGTGCGAGTCAGACTCGCGCACCGAGGGTTCCGTACTCCAGAAGTATAATTAGTACAATCTGTTTTTCCTTAGTTGTCTTAAAAGGTAAAGTTCCAATTAAGTTAGGCCTCTAAATTGTATGAGCGCCCATACAACTCAGAGGTCTATCTTAATTGGCGTTAACTATGTATGTATGGGGACACCCTTTAATTTCCAACTTTTATGGAATTTTTCCTTTATTTGCGCTGTAAGACCTGGCTTTTTGCCAAATTTCGTAATTCTAGATCAACGGGAACTATCTACCATATAAGTTTTCGGCCCAAATCCTATAAGGGTACTTCCGATTGACCTAGAATTGTCTATTTTGGTTAAAAGCAAGGTCTTACAGGCTACAGCACAAAAAAAAGAAAAATTCCGAAAATTAAAAAAAGTTGAAAATTAAGGTAAATTTTGGTAAGTTTACAAGTTTTCGTGAAAATCTAAATTTGCCCATATATTTTTATTGTGTGGACTCAGGACCTTGATTTTTATACACCTAATAGGGACTATAGACCTCAGTATCTATACATCTATACATATAATAAAATCGTAGAATTGCCGTATCTGTACATTGAATATTTTTGCAAAATAATAACTGGGGGATGTTAGGGATAAGTAATAGAACGTAAAAAAGCTATTTTTGTCATTTTTGTCTGTTTGTCTGTTTGTCTGTTTGTCTGTTTGTCTGTTTGTCTGTTTATCTGTTTGTCTGTTTATCTGTTTGTCTGTTTGTCTGTATGTTTGTGCGCGCATCACGTAAAAACTACTGAATGGATTGAAATGAAACTCGGCATGATTTAAGTTCATACTATGGAGTAACATATAGGATACTTTTTATCCCGAAATTCAGCACGGTTCCCTTGGGAGAGGGGATGAAAGGCAAAATGTGTACTTAGCTGTAATTCGTTAACGGGTGGTCCGATTTCATTCATTCTTTTTTTGTTAGAAAGTAGATACTTTAAAGACGATTGACTAATCTCTGAAAGGCTGGACCGATTTTGATGGGACTTTCACTGGCGGATGTTTACATTTTGATGTACCTAAACATCCGCCAGTGAACTTTTAACAGTTTTTAGCAAGTTATAAGCTCAAAGGAGCTTAGGAAAAGCAAAATGATTCCCACGGGATTATTAAAATCAATATCAACGCGAACGAAGTCGCGGGTATCCGCTCGTCTGGTATAAATTTCAACTTGCTAGATCCACCCGTCGCGTTCCTGAGAAAATCGGTGACACACGGATAGACGAACAGACGGACAAGAAAGTGATCTTATAAGGTTTTTTTTTACCTTTTGAGGTACCCTAAAAAAGAGTGCCCCGTCATCCCCGGGGAGCCGTGTGATCATCGTAAATGACTGGTTGTTTCGATATCCGTTAAATTCCTACTGAGAACACGTAGCTGTATATATCTCCTCGCTTAACTGCCCCCTCGTGAGTTGCATAGCTGACAGAGTGTAAATAAGAAAACATTATGGCAGCTACAAAATTAAACTTTTGATAGGTAATGAGAAAGTGTTTACATTTTTTTTAATGAAAATAATCTTAATTTTGTCGTCATAATACATGCAGGCGGTTTTTAGGGTTCCGTACCCAAAGGGTAAAATTCCTCTCTCCGTTTGTCTGTCCGTCTGTCACCAGGTTGTATCTCATGAACCGTGATAGTTAGACAGTTGAAATTTTCACAGATGATGTATTTCTGTTGCCGCTATAATAATATAACAACAAATCCTAAAAAACAGAATAAAATAAATATTTAAGGGGCCCATACAACAGGCATGATTTTATTGCCGTTTTTATAGATAATGGTACGGAACCCTTCGTGCACGAGTCCGACTCACACTTGGCCGGTTTTTCTTAGAATACTAAACGCAACTAGAGTTTGAGCATTTGTCTGTTCTGTTGCAAATGTATTAAAAACATCGTACATACGATACTCAGGCGTAAGGTTATTACAACGCCTACGGCTCGGGCTTACTTCCGTCCGCTCGGATTCTTATAAATCTCATCCCCTATTTAACCCACTTAGGGGTAGAATTTCCAAAATTCCAGAAACACGTAACTTATTATTTTGAACCGACAACCTAAACATCAATTTTCATGGATATAACTTGAAAAATGACGGACTTTCATACAAACTTTCATCCCCTATTTAACCCCCCAGTCAGTCAGTCAGGACAAGCCTCTTTATTAACCGACTTTAAAAAAGGAGGTTCTGTATTCGACCCGTATGTATGTATGTATGTAAGTATGTATGTATGTATCAGCGGTCAGTCAGGACAAGCCTCTTTATATTATTATAGATAGATAGATATTCCCCACCCTTATATCACAATGTACTCATAAAAAGAACCGTGTAATAAATGCCGTATTAGGACCCCATATTACAATCGAAATCGAAAATCCAATAAAACCGCACGCACTCATACAAGATCGTTGTCCCGATGAAAAAAAAAACAAAAGGAGCGAGCGATAAGCTCATTTTTGCATCCCCGGCAAAATGAGGGTTCAATAGCAATATTGCACAAAAAACCTGATGTGTCACATTTATCAACCCTAGCCTAGGCAAAGTTCTAGGTCTATTCCCGTTCAACTTTTTCCTGTTTTAGCCCTATTGTTCACGTAATAGTTGGGGTGTAGGGTGTAATAGAATTTGAAGACTTTTCCAGGACATAACAATTTTCTGACAATAATTTTGACGATGGTTTTATTGTGCAAAGAATCCAAATTTTATCCTGTTTTCGTCCCATTGTTCACGTAATAATTGTAAAGTAGGGTAATTAGGTTATGTGGGCTATAACGAGGCAAAACAATCTACTATATAAAAATAAGTCGGGTTTTCCTTCCTGATGCTATAACTCCAGAACGCACGAACCGATTTCCACGGTTTTGCATTCGTTGGAAAGGTCTCGGGCTCCGTGAGGTTTATAGCAAAGAAAAACACGCGAACGAAGTCGCGGGGGTCAGCTAGTTTTGTAATAAAAATTCTAACGATTTTTTTCTTGTGCAAAGAATCAGCGCAAAATTCAGTAGGTACTTCCAAGTTTTCATACATTATTAATTTTCATGTTTTTTGGTACTAGTGGTGTTCGAATTCGGTTTTGTCAAAAAAATGTATAAACAATAAAAATGAACTTATCACCAGCTTTTGGCCGCGGTTTCGCTCACGTTACGATTTAACCCCTTTAGGGATTGAATTTTCAAAAGTCCTTAGTGGATGCCTACGCCATGCGTGTGTCCACCGCACGCCCGTCACGTCAGCTTGTTCTCGGGCGTGCGGTGGACACACGGGCGTAGTAAATGTACCACTAAATCGGCGCCGTCATCTCGTTGTCGGTGACGTCGCGGTGACGGTGGCGGTGGACAAGCACTCTTCGTGTGCTAAATTTAAGGCCGATGCGTCGAGAGGTTTGAGCTGTGCATTGATAGATCAGTCAGTCAGTCATATTTCCTTTTATACTACTTATATTTAAGATTTTTTCCTGTTCATGATTTAAAAAACTAGGACAGTATAAATAAGAAGACCTGTAAACGTGGTCACCCGAGTTGAGGGTGATATTATAAAAGTTGCGTACAAATTACGCAACAACAGAATTTCTTACATCGATCTGTTTGACATTGTTCCGGGCGCTGCGCTGTGACAAGTGCACCACAACAATTATAATAGGCTCGAGAGTGGATGTTACCCCCATCTTATCCCTATTTTCACACGATCGCCTATTATCGAGTTGTGGGTGGTGCTCTAGGTTACAAGGGGTAGATTATATAGATTGTTACCCCTTTGAATGAATAGTTACTTCTATTGTTGATGTTCATTAATCAATATTTCAATATTTAGCATTGGTTCTTCTTCTTCGTAATTCTTTATTTTTAACTGAAAACCTAAATACCAGTTTTCATGAATATAACTTGAAAAATAACGGTTTAACACCCTTAGAGGAGGAAGCTACTGTGAAAATTTCAAGTTTCTAGCTTCAGTGGTTTAGGCTGTGCGTTGATGATCAGTCAATCAGTCAGTCAGGACAAGCTTCTTTATATTAGTATAGATAGATAGATAGATTTTGAATTTTTTGTATTTTTAAATAGAGAAAATACAAATTGTCATAAGTACTTATTATCAGCACCAGTGTGAACGACTTGGAAGAGTTCCTTGTGTTAAAACTTCTGGAAACTTTCTAGCTTTGCGATTGAAATGAAATAGCAATAGAATAATTAATTTAAATAAATAAATAATTAATATTCATTGTTTTCTATGAGGAATGATTATTGTATTTAAGCGCCAAGTTTTATTCATTTTGAACTAATGATAAATCGTTAATGATAAGTTACTTTAACAGATTCTCTTCCTTACTTTTTTCTAGCTAGTCCATCTATTACGTGTTTAATAAAAAGCTTCGATAACGCCGTTCTATTAGTCATACATAAAAGATAGAGTCATTACTACAATATAAATACATAATACGCCGTCATTAAACGTATATGGTTGCGGCCGACGGATCGGTTGATGCGTTCTTGTTAATCATTTTCCACTTCAACAGTCTTCAGCTATCCCAACGTTAATTGAAGTCGTTACTAATAAACATTGCATTAATTACTTTTGTACTATAACGGATTGACGCACCTTTAGTGAGTCCATATTATACCCGCGGCCACGTAAATTGAACGCTGAACGAAACGTGGAGGGGATAGCTGCGTATGGGAACTGTCACGCACGTAATACAATAGCTTACCCCCTCCACTTTCTCTCAGCGTTCAATGTTCATGTCGATGTTTATAATAAAGATCGTAATAAGAAAAAGTTTGTAAACTAAAACCCGACTGCGCTTAATAATTTAATTTAATATAAAATAATAATTTAGTGTGCAGAAAGCGCGGGCAAGCAGCTAGTGGCGACATCTGTTATGTCTATCCGAAACTAATTTTATAATCTAGAAAGCAGCGCGAAGGTCCAAACCAAAAAAGTTTATGCATATACCCTATTGATTTTTATTTAGGTAAATAAGTTTTGACTTTTTTATCTTATTTGTGGATACTTTTTATCTCTGGTAATATTAAGAAACGTCAGAATTCCACGGAATTAAGAATGAGACTTAAGCGGATCAAGTTTCAATAGCCCCAGTCCGTTAATCGTTAATCGTGTAAGAAATCCTCAACAGGTGAACAAACATCTGCCGGTGACGTTGGTTTGTTGTTCGTGGGGTAATTATCTAGAACCGCTCAATTCATTATTAAGTAGCTTTTAAAAGTAAGAGCGGTTGCACAGCGTGAAATTAATTATTCTCATTACAAGCCTGTCTAAGTATAAGGCGGCGTTCATACAGCCAACGTTTAGGTTTCTGAGTTGGAAGATCAATTTTACGCATTTACTTTATTAACCCCCGACGCAAAAACGACGGGGTGTTATAAGTTTGACGTGTCTGTGTGTGTGTGTGTGTGTGTGTGTCTGTTCCCCCGTAGCGCTCAAACGGGTGAATCGATTTGAATGCGGTTTTTTATATTTGAAAGGTGAATTTGTCGGGAGTGTTGTTAGCCAATGATTTTTTAATAAAAAATCATTGGTTGTTAGCTATGTTTGATGAAAATCGGTCCAAAATGGCCGCCCCCACAAAATGGCGGATAACATATTTTTTAACAATCCCCTTAATATGGGTATCCAACGCTTAACTAGTAGAATAGCACTATGCAAATCCAAGATGGCCGCCACCACAAAATTGCGAATGTCGGGGTTTTTTTAAATTTTTAATTTATACTTGTTCAGACTAACTTTATCTTAAATACGTTTTTAATCTGGATTAAAATATAATACCGGGTTAACTTGGAAGAGGTACGGCAGTTTTTTAGGGTTCCGTACCTACCCAAAGGGTAAAACGGGACCCTATTGCTAAGACTCCGCTGTCCATCTATCTGTCTGTCCATCCATCTCATGAACCAGGCTGTATCTCATGAACTTTGATAGTTGACAGTTGAAATTTTCACAGATGATGTATTTCTGTTGCCGCTATAACAACAAATACTAAAAAAACAGAATAAAATAAATATTTAAACGGGCTCCCATACAACAAACGCTAAATCCCTTAGGGGCTTAGGTAGGGTGGTAACACATTTTGGGGCTCAGGTAGGGAGACAATTTAGTATCCCAAATTGCCACTGCCGGGTATCGTACTCGGGACCTCCCCAGTTATATACAGCGCTCACCACTGCACCAGGGAGGTCGTCTTATCCTAATCTGCTTTGGATGCAGTTTTGTAATGCGACTTTCGCTATAATATGCGCGAGCCTTTATAAACTAACAGTCAACACGCAAGCGCTGAGATAAATCGCATCTTCCAGATAGACACGAGGCACGTTTTCTAAAAACCCACAACCACCACTACTACTACAGCCTTTTAACGTCCCACAGTTGGGCACAGACCTCCTCTATCATAGGAGAGAGCTATTTAGAGCGTAGACCCGCCACGCTGCTCCAGTGCGGTTTGGCGGACTTTAACGACTATTGTCACATGATAGTAATAATAAGATTTGAATTTGAGAATTGGAGAGCCAATCAGCGCTTACGAGTGATCCGCGAGAGCTAATCAGTGGTTACGAACGATCCCCCCCCCCCGCGAACCCCTCACCACCCTGATTTTCGATTTCTGCCCATTGAAGGTCAGCGCCAGGCCCGGATCTAGGGGGGGGCAGGCCGGGGCCCGTGCCCCGGGCGGCAAAATCAGAGGGCGGCAAATTCAAATGCTGAGTACAGCATTATCGAAACTTTGAGATGATTGAACGCGCAGTATAGTAGTAAAATAATCTATAGGTCAATTATGGCGGATTATCCTTAAGGCAAACTAGGCACGTGCCTAGGGGCGCGAGATTACAAGGGGCGCCAAAATTAAGTAAGCAGGTGCTGCAAAGTTAGCACAGGTCTTTCGAAGCTGCAAATTTGGATTAGTACCTAGGTACTTATATCTACACGACTTTTATTGGTCCTAACAACATATTAAAAAATCAGAACTAGCCGTTAGTTCAGCCAATCAGGGGCGCCGCCGATGAGGTGCTGCCTAGAGCGCTGTCGACATCTAATCCGCCACTGTATCAGGAATTCTTTGGTATCAGGTAAGTACATATTTCAAACTGTTACAGGTCCAATTTTGTATTACATTGAAAATATTTTGAAAATTCTTTTGGATGGCACTGTATAATCGATAGGTACTGAACCTAAAACTGTAATTTTTCATTTTTGTCTGTCTGTCTATAATCTTGGCCACGAATCACGCCGAATCTACTAGGCCAGTCAAATCTTACATTAAAATCGCAATCAAACGGCAAGTTTTGATTTTTTAATATGATGTTAGGACTACTACCAGTAGTACCTATTAATCTAAGTTTGCAGCACTCGAAAAACCGCGAAATTTTTGGCCCTTTTTTGGATTTTTCAATATTTAAGTGTAAAATGTAAAAATGTCAATACTTTTTTAAAGTAAACTAAAATTGCTACAATTTAAAACGAGAACCAGCTCTGAAAATTCAATATTTACTGAGATAGGTACAGCTCTTCAAAACTTGACAATTATTTCCAAAAAAGTAAAATTTTAAGGTTTGGTCAATTTTAAACTCCGATATCGGGGAAAATACTCATTCTACAGGTTTAGTTATATGAAAAGATGTTGTAGTAAATATGATTAACTTTAATTTAAACATGAAACGAAATTTTTAGGCCATATATTTTATTTACATTTGTAAATAAAATATATGGCCTAAAAATTTGGCCTGAAAATTCAAAAAATAAGAAAACTGCATTTTTCACTTTAGTTTGTTTTGAAGATAGTTTGAAAGAAAAAAACCATATATATCCACGAAATATATGTATGTTTAAACTACTATTAAGTATTTATAATGTTATTTATTTATAAAAAAATAATTATATTATTATTTATGAAACAAACCTGCATTACAAGAACATTATAGAGTGCCGAGCAAAAAGCTGCTCTTTCTCTGTGTAGCCTATATTTTTTCCAAAAATACATTGACGTGTATAGACGTTAAGACGAGCAGTTGAACCCCAACCCCCCTAGAGATTAATTTAATGTAAAAAATGTGGTAAAAAAGTATACTTTTCCCTTCGCATACTTTAAACTAAGTATATGGCCTAGAGACATCGTTTTGTCCTTAAATTTTAAGCTAATTAGATTTGGTACACCATTTTTTCTATAATTCTACCCGTAAAATGAGTAATATCCCTAACATCGCGGTCAAAAATTGTCCAAATCTTAAAATTTCACTTAAAAAAAAAAAAAAAACAATTTTAGTCTGCTTTCAAAATATAACTATAGAAAATATAAAAAAAAAATGCATAGTTTATACTGGTGACCGATACCTACTGGTGTATACCGAAAATATTGGTGGGGGCGGCATTTTTCAGTTTTTGCCCCGCCTCGAAAAAACTGAAGATCCGGGGCTGGTCAGCGCTAAAGTTTCGTGCCGCTATTTACACGGTATATCCAAGCGCTGAAGTGTTTGTACGAAAACGCCACTATGTCAGTCCGTATACAGGATCAGACAACAAGACCAATCCAATTGCAGCGAGGAGTGCGACAGGGAGACGTCATCTCCCCGAAGCTCTTTACCGCAGCATTGGAGGACGTCTTTAAGCTTCTGAATTGGAACGAACTTGGCATCAACATCAACGGCGAGTACATCACTCACCTGCGGTTTGCCGATGATATAGTCGTGATGGCAGAGTCTCTGGAAGATCTCAATACAATGCTCAACGACCTCAGCAGGGTTTCTCAACAGGTGGGCCTAAAAATGAACATGAGTAAGACGAAAATCATGTCAAATACTCACGTCCCGCTTCACCCGATAATCGTTGAGAACTCGGCGCTCGAAATTGTAGACGAGTATATATACCTAGGACACACAGTCCAGCTAGGTAGGTCCAATTTCGAGAAAGAGGTCAACCGCCGAATCCAACTCGGATGGGCAGCGTTCGGGAAGCTTCGCGATGTCTTCTCGTCCAAAATTCCTCAATGCCTGAAGACGAAAGTCTTCGAACAGTGCGTGTTGCCAGTGATGACATACGGATCCGAGACATGGTCGCTAACTATGGGCCTCATAAGAAAGCTCAGAGTCGCTCAGAGAGCGATGGAGAGAGCTATGCTCGGAGTTTCTCTACGCGATCAAATCAGAAATGAGGAGATCCGTAGAAGAACCAAAGTCACCGACATAGCTCAACGGGTTGCGAAACTGAAGTGGCAATGGGCGGGGCACATAGTTCGGAGAACCGATGGACGTTGGGGTCCCAAGGTGCTGGAGTGGCGACCTCGCACCGGGAAGCGCAGTGTTGGTAGACCCCCCACTAGGTGGACCGACGACATCAAACGAGTCGCAGGGAGCCGCTGGATGCAAGCGGCACAAGACCGTGGCAAGTGGAAGTCCCTTCAAGAGACCTATGTCCAGCAGTGGACGTCAATCGGTTGACAACGACGACGACGACGGGCAGGCACTGAAAATTTCTTGACAGAAAAACCCAATACCTAACGATTATTTGCCCGACCCGGGAATCGAACCCGGGACCTCGTGATCTGCAGTCGAATATGCTAACCACTAGACCAACGAGGCGATTTCTAAAAAGCACGCAGACCTAAATATCAGCGGAGTTAGCATAATCGAGTATCTAAGGCTCTAAGCTGAAGGCAACCCGTTAGCCGCATACCGGCGCAAGTACCCGCCGGCATTCCTAAGCCGGGCTCCCACGGGCAGGGCTGCCAATTGGAACATTTACCTATCCGATCTCAGAACGGATGAGTTCAGTAGGTACCTACTCTATGGGTGTTTTTACCCGACCACGGCAAAACCAAAAGGAAGGGTTATGATATGTATGTATGTTTGTGGCCGATTTTTGTATGAGATTCTGTGTGTACCACCTTAGCGCCTAAACTACTGAGCTGATTTTGATGAATGAGGTGTCAATTAATTCTTTGTTATACTCCGGGTGACATAGGCTACATTTTATATACGAAAAAAATCGAAAAGCGACGTCCGACGAGCGAAAGTAAAATATTACTAATTAGTTTCAGATAGACATAATAGATGGCGCCACTAGTTGCTTGCCCCGAGTTCTACACACTAAATTATTATTTTATATTAAATAATTACTAAGCGTAGTCGGGTTTTAGTTTAAGAACTTTATCCTCCTATATTAACCTCCTACTGGTCTACGAAAGAAGCTCTGATTAACTATCGACAATGGCTGTGTAACGAGGATTATGAAATGGCTATATTGATTAATCAGAAAGGTGTCGGGTAGCAGCAACAGTAACTTAATTATAATTATACAATCAGTATAATCGCTCGAAAACCAGCACACAACGGCAAACGGCACGGCAACGAACGACAAACGGCACTAGCGGGGCGGGGGGTGCGAAGTTTCTCCGCCAAAGATTGCATATTAGCTATTGCTAACATATTATAAGAAAACATAACATAATAGGTATAATAGAAAGGCAGACATAGTCAGCGGGCGATGGAGAGAACTATACTCGGAAATGGACAAATTAAAAAATCCGTAGAAGATCCAATGAATTATTGTGTACTAACACGTACAGATTATATCGTTATCGTTGTCTAGGTCATACTATATATCATACGGTACGTATAACATTATATGTATTGCCCAGCTAATGAGCAATTTCATCTCCGCTTGTAAATCATTTGTAGGTATGTCAGCATCCCAAAGAAACTCCACTTTTATATCACAAACTCATTTTTATATCACACTATGCAACCTGACACTGGCAGCCCTGCCCACGAGGCTGTGCCCCCTCCCCCCCCGCGCGCCAGCCCCGCGTGCGCCCCCCCCCCCCCCCCCCCGGAAATACCTCAGTCCTGTACCTCAGTACCTGCGGCCTGCGCGGGCGCACGGCACCTAAGCTAGGGTGAATGCACGCGTTTAGGGGTCGGAATCGGAAATACTTCGAATACCTATGCGCAATTTGCATTACAGGTGTATCACTCATAGGTAGGTATTTACGAACTAGCTATAATTAACCGTCACTTACTGACTCTATGGTCTGATGACTAGTTTGTTAAGGCTGCGCATCTCGTGATTCATCAACAAAAAATTATAGGTGGTTTGTCAAGTTTTCAGTCGCCTCGGAGAGCATGTAAAACCCTTTCTTCCCTTAAAGGCTCCCTTCTGAACCCGGATGAAACTTTGGAACAATGTCGATTGCCTGATTGGACCATGAAATACTTAAATATCAAAGATTATCAACTTTATTGTGGTGCCAAATAAATGGTGGGGAATTTTCTACCTCCACCACGTTTCTATTCTACGAGTGCCCCGTGAATCTGGTTGCTTGTTCGTGCTCGGCTACGGATCATGTTCGGCTGTCAGTTCTGGGTTCGAGTCCCGGGGGGGGGGGGGTACACCCCCGTGCCTTCCTAGGCTCTCCTGAGCACGTAAATCCGGCGGCCCACCGGTCTGATTTACGTGGCCCACCGCCTGATTTACGTGGCCCACCGCCTCTTTCTGGTTGTATCGGATACCCGTCCCGGATATTGGATCTCGTCGGTAGCCCATCGGAGTATGAGGGAATAATGAACGTACATGCGTTTGCGTACACACTGGTGCACTGTAATATCCTTCGTAGTTAGCTAGTCTTCGACATTGCCTGCTGTGGCCGAAATTCGATTAGGAGAACATTTACTTACTAAAGTAATCGTGTAACGTTAAATATAATTAATTAAATGAATTAGGCAACTATCCAAAGGAAATCCTTAACCAAATAAATGTAAGATCCAAGTAGGTACATACTTACAACAAAAAAGACCTACAGTTATTGCGCAAGACACTCTGCTAAGTGTGTCACGGCTCGGTAAACATCCCTATTAACTATGTAGGTACGAGATACACCTGTGTTGTTAAAATAGAATAATATGCGTAATATAATATTTTTGAAGGGCCCTCTACCAAGCGCTTCCAAAAGCACATATGATGAGGCTTGGTCAAACACAAAGCGTGACGTCAGTAGCGCGGCAAAGCGATAATATCAGTCACAAGTCACAACAATCTGCCTGTGCAGATGTAATTCTTTTGGTGGTGGTTTTTGGTGGTCGCGTTATATTCTTAAGAAGTATAAATTAACAAGTGTAAATTTAAAATTTAAAAACCCCCGACATTCGCCATTTTGTGGTGGCGGCTATCTTGGATTTGCATAGTGCTAGTAGAAACTAGTCAAGCCCTTTCATTTGATACCCATATTGACGGAGTTGTGAAAAAATATGTAATCCGCCATTTTGTTGCGTCGGCCATCTTGGCCATATAAGAACACTCGTCATTTTTCCGTCGGGGGTTAAAAATATATTTTAAAAAAATAATCTAATCGCAGCGATCCGATTAATGTCACAGATTCAGGGAGGGAGCTGTTTCATTTCAGCCTCCATTTATATTATCTGCGATTAGTTTAGACAAAGAAAATGCGCGACAAAATTTTCCGTCATCAAAATTTTATGGTTTTAGAAGCAAATCGCGCGAACTGAAATCAGTATAGGGTAAAACCCGGATAGATGCCGCAGTTGGATAGATGCCTCAGTGTCAAAAAACCTGACTTCCCAAATTCGTGACTAAAAATTGATAGTTTAAATAAGAAGCGCAGGCCCCCCAAACCTCAGGCCCCTACATACATTTGTATTAAAACAATTTGTTTCGCTTGTGCGTGTGATTATCTCCGCAGCGAACGCGGCAAATCCTTCAAAGTTTTAGAGGCGAGTATTTGCCGTTGTATAACTTTTGAAGTAGTAGTAGATTCTGTTATATTTTTTATTATGTCAATACACTGGTTCAATAAGTGTACACCTAAGTGTAAATAATCGCTCTTTAGTTTTTAGTTTATTTAATAAATAAAAGGGCATCTATCCATATCAAAAAGGATAGTTGCCTCGATTTTTCGAGGTATAGGTGCCCTTAGAGGCATCTATCCCCTAATATACCTATAGATATATCAAGTATTTTTTTTATATTTTTAATGTTCTTTTATATTTTTATTTCTTTTTTCAATAAATTCCTAATAGTTTTAATATTCTTCGGGGCATCTATCTCTTTCAGCCCGATCTGTCCAGTGGTTTGAGGTGTGCGTTAATAGATCAGTCAGTCAGTCAGTCAGTCAGTCACCTTTTCCTTTTATATATTTAGATAATAAAACCTTATAAAACTATGTATTTTGCTTATTTTTTTCATAGGGCATCTATCCTTTTTAGTATTTTCATAGTGGGGCATCTATCCACACAGGTAGGCATCTATCCTCAAAAAAAAGGGTCTGCAAAAAGTTAAATTCTGCAAAATCTGTAATCGTTAGGACAACAAAAACAAGTCATAATGGAACCCAAAAGATTAAACTAGCTATATTCATAAATATTATTTGTGATAAATTAATATTTTAAAAGTTAGGAGGCCATTTCAAAAAGTGGGGCGTCTATCCGGGTTTTACCCTAATTTTTTTCAAAGAAAAATGAACCGACTTCAAACAATTCGAACTAAAAAGTTTAAAATAATTTTTTATTCATTTAGCTTGACGATTAAAACTACCAACTCAAATGATATATAATTTTTTGAAGTCGGCGCCAAATGACTTCAAATTCACTTCAAGTATACCCCTGCTACCCGGACAGCCTCACCTTCCGTGACTATTATGGTTCTGAAAAAGTAGTTTTTTTCGGTGATGTGATACCGAAAAAAACTACTTTTTTTAGAAGATGGTTAAAATAAAACCTACAATTACGCTATCGCAAATCAGAATAAATTAAACAAAAACGGAAGCGCGCAATACCTAAATAATATTATCTACACCTACTTTTTTAAATTTAGCTAGAAAATAATGTATCCATAATAATCATACCATAATTATTTAGCTAGAAAAGTAGTTCCCGAGCCCTAAAATCCTTGAAGTGCGTTGAGGCGTTGAGACAAAATAAATTAATTAGGGCGTACGTGGGTTAATAATTATGTTAATTAATTCTGATCGCGTTCCCGAACCTTTGAGCGTGATAATATAACCGAAATGTTTACTTGGAATTCAAGTAGGAGCATCCACCCTAGGATGCTCCTAAGCTTGGCTCCCGCTCCAAAAGTCGGCACTCCGTTCTATTTCTGTCGATATTAGCGTTTTGGTATCGCTTAGGCACAATGAATATTTTTTTAGCTTCAGCTTGCTCTAATCATTAGAGTCTAATAGGAAAATAGTTTTAAAATAAGTCAGTAGGTTAGCACTTAGCACCAAAACGCTAATAGACGGAGTGCCGACTTTTGGAGTGGGGGCCGGGCATAGGAGCATCCACCCTACCTACTCCGCCTCGCAAGCCTGATCTATCTATGGAGTATACTACAGATGGACGATTGTTCCAAAAAATTACCATCGAATCAAAGCAAAAAATTCGAATACCTAATCATATTATCAATTCGATTATTCGGATAGGTATTCGAATTATTTCCTAATCAGTTATCAAATGAAAAATTTAAATCGAATGATTAAATCGATAAGTTCGCGGATAAATCTACCGCGCGCCCATATATATGTATATGCATAAGACTTGGTCGGGCTCGGCGCGGGTGCGGCTCGACGCTCGCGTCGCCGCGGACAAATCCGCGAGCCTCATGACGAACCGCAAACACTACCATTCACACGAACATTGGTCCACGGCCTTGTCGCCAGCGACAAATCTCGCGGATTGGTGTGCCCGTGAATGGCAGGCCTTACGAGTATGATAAAAAGTTTAGGATAATTCCAATACAATTTACCTAATATTAAAAACAGTCTTATTAAAATAAATCTTGTGGGTCAGTACGTTTCCATCATTTTCTGTGAAAAACGGACCCTGTTTCGATTTAATTGCTGATAAGAGCATTTTGGTCTCTTTAGACCTAAACTAAATTATAGACAGGCCGAAAGTATCCTAAATATTTACATCAAGTTCATCTTCATTATAATTTTGAAGCCACCGTCCATGACAAACGTAAAGATAGGATTTTACAATTTAAAATGAAAAAGATAAAAAAGGTTTTAAATATATACCATAGAGGCACTCGCGGAAATGAATCATCCTGCCTACACTCCAAATACAAATGTATTCAATTAACACGAACATTTTTTCCCCCATTTCAATAATAATATAGCGAACATTCGGTTCGTAGCCAGCGAGCGATGATTAAAAACAATAATTAAAACGATTCTCATTAAATAAGCAGGATTTTTATGAATGAAGTGCGCCGCGTATAACACCGCGTATTACCGAGTGCAAGCTCCACGGGTCGATGAACTTTTGACGTAGCGCCATGTTGGAACATGGCCGCCTAGCGCGGGAAAACCACTTATTGCGATTGCTTCCACGCTATTTTTTTCCATAAAAATTGCGGTTTTAGTAAATTTGTTGCTTATTAGGATTCAGTGGGCGTGGAAGCCGCGAGCTTAGGGCCGAACCACATCTGACGGAATTGACGGTAATGCCACACAGCGCGTGGCGGTTTCGCCGCGTTCGGCGTCCTACATAGAAAGTATCGTGGTATGTCATGCGGTGCGCTAAAGTATCACGATGCGTTGTGGCGTCGTTGCGTTGCTCTTGCGGTGTCGCTGCGGCATCTTGTAAGGAAAATCCAAAGAATGTCACACGATACGCTGGCAAATGTCACTCCCAAGTCCCAACCCTGCACTAGCAGTGCCATTACGATCCGACAAAATCGCTACGTGAAGCATACCTAATTCCATACAAACATCTTACACTAAGTTGCAGTTCACGCTGGCATCTGTTCCGGCCAAATCTAGCCAATATGTATTGTTTTAGCATTTAAAAAATCAAAATAATTAATTTGACATAGGCCAACTTGTGGCTCTTATCATAAGTCAAGACACTACCACCTTAGCAGAATCCACTGAGGATTCTCTGAGCGGGCAAGAAACTCAGTAGTTTTCAACTCTTTCCAAAGTATGCACTATGCACCTAATATTTTCTTTTTCTGTATCTTTTGTCGTAAAACGTCCCAGATAGCAATCAATAACTTAAAGTTTACGACTTACTAACTAACACTTACGAACTAAATAAATATACGAGTGTAGTGTGGCAGAAAGAATACAGCGTAAATAACGCGACGGAAGATCGGCGAAGTAAATTCCGTGAGATGTGTTTCGGCCCTTGTAATCACAGCCCGACGACGCCACAGACACTCGGCACATATATTGTAATCGTCGTAAAATGAGTACTTTAGTGCAAGGCGGGTCTTTAGGCATGAGATAAGAGAGCCTTTTCGGTGAAGTGACAAGCGACTGAGATATAGCGGGCGTATTTCGCCGTGTTTACGGCCCGATTCTTCACACAATTCCAATGTTAATGGAAGGGTGCAATCGCGTTTAATTATTCCGCTTTTAACCTCTAATGATTCTTTTTAACCTCTAATGATTCTTATTGAAAGACATCGTCGCTTATAAGAAAGTTTAGAGTCACGCACGTATGATTGATGAACAAATAAGAAATGAGGAAATCCGTAGAAGAATCAAAGTCACCGACATACATAGGTTAGCGAGTCGCGTAGCTGTTCAGACAAGTTTTTAGACAAGTTCCAGGAAGCCGCTGGATTCATGCGACACAAGAATGTGGTGCGTGGAAATCCGGACAAGTGATCTATATTTAGCAGTGGACCTCTATCGATTGAAGAACATTCCTATTGACTACTAGATGAAGACCGCCCACTAGATGGACGGACGATCTCAAGCGAATCGCTGGCAGCCGCTGGAAACAAGCGGCGCAAGATCGTGTTCTGTGGTGATCCTTGCAAGAGACCTATGTTCAGCAGTGGACGTATTGGTTGAGACGACGACGACTAGATGATGCCAGCAACTTCGTACGCGTGAATTTAGGTTTTTTCCCATCCCAAGGGAACTCTTTGATCCCAGGATAAAAAGAGTAATTATGTCCGTGATACAAGCTATCTCTGTGCCAAAATTGCGTCAAGTTCGGTTCAGCGGTTATCAACAATTTTTATTTATTTATACATTATCCTTTAATATTTCTGGGATAAAAAGTAGCTCCTTTTTAACTAACTCCTTGTATAATCCTCTACCTGCCTGAGAAAGTCTCGTAATCAGTTCAACCGTTTCGAAGATCAGCAAACAGCACAGAAAAACAGACTGCAAGACAGACAGACAAACATTTTAAATGCGTGTGTTTGCTTTCGTTCATTCGTATGAGCATTATTAATAGGCTGTTATTTCGAAATTACAGACAGACGAAATATCTATTTCTAAGATGTTTATTTCCGTAATGTTTGTCGTGGATAGAGCTCGATAAATAACACGGCCCTAACCCGTGGGCGTCAAACAACATGTTTACGTCTTCAATATTAAAAGCAACGAATCGGGGGCTGAGGTATTTTTAAAATGTTAATTTGTTCACGTCGCTCGGTGATGGCTTAATTTGTTTGTCCCTTTATTAAGTACATAAGATACCTATTCAAAGTTCAAAAGAAAAATTAAAAAAATATTTATTTCATGTAAAGTGTAAACCAATAACTTATGGCTCGCATGGTAAGTTAGGATGGTTCGGAAAGGAGATTTTGCTGAGAAGAACCAGTAAGAAATTCAGCAGTTGTTCTTTTCAAAACGCAAAAGTTACGGTATGTAGAGCGTAATGATAAAATAAGAATAAAATAAAATAAATATTAATGCAGAGCCGATTGTTTCCATGCAGCTTTGTGATTAAGAAATCACGATTAAAGAAGTTCATTGTCAAAAACAAATTAATAATAATGAATTATTAAATTCCCGCACCGTAAGATCACTCAATTTCTAAATGGAAGGTTCCTTTACGACTACAAAAGACGAAACCATAATATGAAGGATACTGAGCAAGTAATTTTGTAGAGCCGTGAAACCACAAAGTTGACATCGCAACGTTACATCCACTCAAAACTCAAAAGGTAGACCATTAACTTTGGATGTACTTGTTAATTAAGATCTGCCTTCATTAACAAGTACATCCAAACGAGGCGACTGCCTCGTTGGTCTAGTGGTTAGCATATTCGGCTGCAGATCACGAAATCCCCGGTTCGATTTCTGGGTTGGGCAATTTATTGTTAGGTATTGGGTTTTACTATCGAGAAATTCTGTGCTAGCCCGCAGTTGGATGTTGGTGGTGTTTCTGCCCCGTACCTCTGAGAGCACGTTAAGCAGTCGATCCCGGTTATTATCACTATCATGTGACAATATTCGTTAAAGCCCACCAAACCGTTTTGGAGCAGAGTGGTGGGTCTAAGCTTTAAATCCCTTTCTTCTATGAGAGAGGAGGCATGTGCCCAGCAGTGGGACGTAAAAAGGCTGTAATGGTGGTGGTTAATAAAGGTCAGTAGAGTAGATGAATTATTGTAACACAGAAATAAAATCTGGGGGAGACAGCATAGATTAATTACTATAGAGCCCATAGGAAGTAGGGGAAGCTATCGCAAGGGAGCCAAGTTTTTCTTAGTTGATGAAACAATGTAATAGGATTACGTTAAAGCTATAACTATTGTGACAATTCCACAAATAAACATAATAATAGACCTTTTAAAAATGCGGCTTATACATAAAAACTTCGCCTGAATGAACTATCCGTAGATATAGTTTCAGATCACGTATTATCATTTCCATAATGATTCCATTCGCGGAGTTGTTACAAAACAATTAGGGCTAATTTATCAAGCTTTGGGACAAGACTCCCAAACATTCCACAACATCCCAAACATCACTACACGCCAATAACTATATTAGTTGTTTAAACTTGATGAGTTATTAAGCGCATGACTATAGAAAAAAAATCTGTTGATAAATAAGGAAACAAATGCGCTTACTTGAAACGGATATTGCAATAATAAATCCATACACATTGGTTTTTACGCGACATAATAACAAAACACTCACAAATAAAAATAAAATAAAAATAAACACTTTAAATCACTTAATTGAACTTTAAGATAAGGTGGCAAAAGCCACGATCTATTTCTTTCACCAAAACAAACTTTAGCTAATTCAGGACCTGTTTCACCGCCTTCTGATAAGTGTCGGATAGCTTAATCACAAATTTTGTCTTTGTAACTTGACATAAAGTTAGAAAGTGACAAAACTTACGTTTAGGCTATCCGACACTTATGAGTAGTGAAACGGGCTCTAAGAAAATATCCTAACTAAAGGACATAATATAATATCCTTAACCAAGGAATTGATGGTTAGGTTACTTGCTTAATTGAAGACGATAGCACTCCACAGTCCACTTGTACCAGAAAGTTTTCAATCAAACTATCAGGAATGTGGACACGGATCACGTCCTTTACGTATTATCATTATAGAGTTGTTTACCTGTTGTTACGAAACAATCCGCGCTAATTGGGACAAGTTAGAACTTCTAATAAAACTTCTCCTAAAGGAGAACCGCTTCCCAAATTACTGTACTCGAGCTCCACAAAGTTTTGTTACATCACTGTACGCCAGTGGAATGTTTTAAAGCATCAATATCATGTATGAGTTTGCGCGAGGAATACGAATGGCAAAGTTTCCGATGCTGACTGCTGATTCAAGATGCCGCATTGCGGTCCAACCAACTTCGTATTTCTGATAGATCAGTGAAATGGTAGCTCATACATACTTCTTCTTAACGCGGGGTTTGTGGTGTAAGTGGCCCAAAGTTCTTTTGAGGTGTAAATGGCCCTCATCTATGTGGCCAAAGTCAACCTCACGTGCGCGCGATGCACCCTGCCAACATGCTAACGAGGCCCTGACGCCCTCAGTCCCCTCTACGGGTCGTTGTGCCTGATACCATACAACTTAATCTGGGTGGTATCGCCACTTTATGGTAGGATTCTACCCCGAATCTGGTTAGTGACCACACTTCAGCCGTAACCGATGTGTTCCGGCAGCGAGCTGAAGAGCCAGTCCCCTTCCTCAAAAGCCGGCAACGCATTAGTTCCTCAGGTGCTGCTAATGTTCATGGGCGGCGGTAATCACTTAACATCAGGTGACCCGCTTGCTCGGTTGTCCGCTATTCCTATAAAAAAAACGTGCCATCTCCTTACGAAGGTTGGCAATCATTATGTATGTAATTTCAATTTTCGAGACCGCCGCTCTAAATAACATTGGCGCAAGTTTTTAAGCCACGATATCTTTCTGCGGCCAGGCCTCCTCCTGCCTGCCACTTTCCCTTGCATCATCAGCTAAAGGAGTTCATACTTCTTGGTATTACGCATCCGTCATCAACTCATCACATGTCCAAAACAATCTCGCTTCTTAATAAGCATAAATAGCTATTGATCTGCAGTATGAATATACCACAAGTTGACTACTTCTATTAGGTCGTTACTCTACATTCGCTGAACAGCAGAACTTTTATTGTATTTTTATTCCAATTTCCGGCAGCATGTTTTCCTACGGCCCGCAGGTACTTACCGCCTTCTGAGTCGTAGTGAACCGCTCAAGTTACCGCGACAAGCGGCTTTGTGTTTGCCCGATCAATCACCGTGCGTCCTTGGACCGCTCTCTCAATCATAAATATTATGAAAATCCGCCAAGAAACAGTCCAGGCTTTGTTTGAGGTTCCGTATCCGTTGTTAAACAATAGTACACGCTTATCTAGAAATTGAAAGCGGTTTGGTCTTATCGCATATCAATCGACTAGTCCAGTAGTTCCCAAAGTGGTCCAGGTGGACCCCCAAGGGTCCACGGGAGACTCGACGGGGGTCTACGTTGGCGTGACAAAAAAATGGGAGTTCACGAGTTGTAAGGGGGTCCACGAAAATTTATCTGCTTTCGATAATGAAGACATAAAATGTTGACTTGACTTCATCTAACAATGTAGGCAGATAATATTAATTTAAGAAGCTCAGGGAATGTTACTTGTAAAAACTTGCATATTCCATATTCAGTACTTAACTTTACTTTACAGAACTTTACTTTTTGACGTCCACTCACAGCACAATCAATTAACCAATCAATTCTCACTTTTTTCGAAAACGAATTTCGTGGTTGGAACTCAGCCGCAATGCAAATTTCCATAGTAAGATATAATATTCACATTTTTTTCGAGTTTTGGGAATATGGTAGAAATGTAGCTACAGGGGGTCTATCGGAACTAGCTAAATTTTGAAAGTGGTCTATGAGCAAAAAAAGTTTGGGAACCCCTGGACTAGTCGATGCTTACGACCTCGTCTGAGTGTGTTTAGGTTTTAAACTACCCTTTCAGGAATGGAATTTCAAAAATCAGTTCAGCCCTTAGATCGTCATTGCACCCTGTCTGGGCACAACACAGCACTGGAACTGGGCAACGTCCCACTTTTGGGCACAGACCTTCCTTTATAGAAAGAAGTATTTAGAGCTAGTAGTACTACGAGTAGAATCGTCTTACAGACATATCCACCACTGCAACCCTTTAACATCCCACAGCTGGGCACAAAGGTGGGAAATGAGAAAAGAGCTTAGACCCGCCACGCTGCTCCAATGCCGATTGGCGGCCTTTAACGACCGAAGGAAAATGGCCTTTAACTTGCTCTCCGCGACGCACGGCGGTATAAACTTTAAACACCGCTATTTACCAACTCTAGCACTGAGAATTTCTTGACAGAAAACCCAACAGTTAATAGTTTTTTTTTTTTTTTGGTTTGGTTTCTTTGGTTCGAAACCAAGACCTCATTATCCTTACGAATATGCTAATCACCAGACTAACGAGGCAGTCTAGGCCAACGAGGCAGTTACATATAACAAATTGAAATCAGTTAATTTGTATACCAGGCCTCTGCGGAACCCTAGAAGAAATACCACTATTATCCATAACGCTTCAGCGGTGAAAAGATCGAGGAAATGCCTCCATTGTAAGGGAAATTAGTTAGCATCCTTGGAACTCAATGGACCTTGAATCTGTGGCGCTAGTACGTGTTTGAGAGCTCGACAAATGTGATAGTTTTCGAGTTTCGAAACATAACAATGGCAAAGTAAAATGAACATAAATTTCCTTGTTTTAAAGTCGTGCATTTAGTACTACCTATTTTTAAATGGCTGTAAATAATATTATATGGACGAACTCGAGCCTTAGGAGAAGGCAATTAATTTTCATTTCATTTTGATGTTAAATGTTTCAATATTCGAAATCTATCAAAGGTTTCGAGATGTTTAAATTTGTACTGACGCTATTTGATGCCATTTTTCTATGAAAACGTGTTTTGAGAATTTGTAGTGTAATTAAGTAAGAACTATGCACAAAATATGTACCTAAATATTATGCACCATCTTGTTTCCGTCCTCTGTGATCTTTTTTGTGCCGTTGACAATTTCAATGTAATCATAAGGTAGGTAGATAATATGTATTTTCGAAATCAAAACATGGAATAGACCTTTTAATATTTACATACCAAACTCGACAAAATATTATCAAAGATCAAAGAAGATATCAAAATATCACAAAGGATTTATGTTCGTCACTATCCGCCATATTGAATTTTTCATGACGTCATAGACATAACACGCCGACCGCTACGACAATATGTCGAAAACTTGATACTGGATTGATGAGGGTTTTATAATACTAATTTGTTTACGATATATCGATCACGTGTAGACTGTAGAGTAGGACGATGGCCCAACAGCCGGCACGCGTGAGGCCCGCCAAATTCTATACGAATAATTCTCTGATACTACGCACTATTATATTTGTAGCCATTATGTAAGTAGGTATGTACCTATACTCTGATTTTTAATTCCGTGAAATTCTGACAGCTGTCATTGTCTTTTACAGATGAGTTTTTGGAGGCCCAATGAGAGCCTATGCATTTTGACTGCAAACCGATTGCAAAATTGCAATTTGGATGCAACCCTACTGCAGTTGGATTTTTAAAAATCCCGCAAGAACTGTTTGATTTTGCGGGATAAAAGTGTCCGTCTCCATGTGGTTCTCTAACTTAGTTACCATCTGAAAATTATAGTCACCGAATAAGTTCGATATACATTGCTGCTTTACTGTGTGAAATATAAACAGTGATTTCATTACACACATTAAAACAGCAATGTATATCGAATTAATTCGTTGGCAACCATTTTCTATTTACAAGCTATATCAGTGGTTCAGCTGTCGATCCGTGAAAAGCTAACAAACAGACAGACACTTTCGCAGTTATAATAATATAAATATGGATGGATTATTGCAATCGTTATTTCAACCCCCTTCGAAAGTCACCCTCACAGATCCCCCGTCATCCCCTCAAACAAGACATTTCAATGATTCCGACGCCATCCACATCGCAAACGACAATTTATAATAATTGATGTTGCGATTCGACAGAATCCGCCGTAACGGAACAATTTGTTACTTATTTGAAGCAAGGCGTGAATCTCATTTAGGGTGACCATCTAATCTCGTATTCTACGATGTGTCCTGGTGTTTACGGAATGTAAACTACTAGTTTATGCCCGCGACATCGTCTGCGTGGAGTTTGTGTTCCCTTATCAAGTGCCTAAATACTACATGGTTTTATCTTCAATAATGATGGATTTCCATACAAATTTTCATCCCCTATTTCGACCCCATCAATCCTTTTTTTGCGATAAAAGATAACCTCTGTCCTTCTCCATGGTCTAGGCTATCTCTGAACCGAATTTCGTCAAAATCGGTTCAGTGTATTAAGCGTGAAAGCGTAACAAACAAACAAACTCACTTTCACATTTATAATATTTATAGTTACGGTAAGTAATGATATGTTGAAGCTTGCTAATAACGTTCTTTAAAATAATTTGATTAAACTTAAGTACTCAAAGAGTATCTCAACCAAAAATATTAAAGTACAAAAATCGGCTAAGCGGAGTCGGGCCTCGCTCTTTTAGGGTTCCGTACATAATTATGAACAATATAATATTTTGGGTCTAAGAAATATTTGATTTTCGAGCGAGACATCGCAACAAACCGTGAAAGAAAAACCCAAAAAATGTTCGTTTGTTTTGGCTCACAGCTTATAAACTATTTTATGATTCGATATTTCCAGTATTTGTTGTTTAAATAGAGCATATGGTACATACTATACCAAAATCATATTCCTAACTATTTTAGTTTTTGAGATAGCCCCCGTCACAAAAATGGTCTAAAACTGACAACTTTGATGGCCACCCATTTTTTTATTTTTTGAGAAAAAATAAAAAAAATTACTTTACTTAAAAATTACTTACTCTACTCAATGAGCTCTAAACAATGATACCCCACAAGCTAGGTTAAAAAAAAAAGATTTTTTCCGGCTCCTTTCTCATGTATGGGAGCCCCCCTGAAAAATAATTTAATTCAATTTCTAATTCAATATTTAATTTTGGGTCAACGTTCTACACAAAACACCAAAATTTCAGGTTTGTAACTCATTTCGTCTGCGAGCTAGAGACCTGTGACCGGCGGACAGACAGACAGACAGCAGAGTGACATTAATAGGGTTCCGTTTTTACCCTTTGGGTACGGAACCCTAAAAACTGTTGATTGCCACACATTTAGAAGAAGTAAGAATATTTTGCAGTCATTTCAACGTAGAACATATCGACGAGTTCTAAAAACAGATCGACGTTTAGGTCCCAAAGTAGCGACCTCGCAGCGGAAAGAGCAGTGGCAGACCCCTTGATAGGTGAACCGAAAACATCTGATGAGTCCCAGAGTGCTGCTGGATAAGCAGCGCAATACCACAGCGTGTGGAACCTGCCACAAGAGAAAGGTATCTTGTGGTAGGTTCCACATGTTCAGAAGTGGATGTCTATCGGTTGTCGACGACGAAAGAATATTTTTGTCCTACATTTTAAAATATTAATACCGCCCTAGTCTAA
The DNA here is from genome assembly GCA_920104075.1 of Melanargia galathea. NCBI lineage: Eukaryota > Metazoa > Arthropoda > Insecta > Lepidoptera > Nymphalidae > Melanargia > Melanargia galathea. The sequence goes on along the minus strand of OV049869.1, from coordinate 20,230,427 downwards.
TTTGTTTGCCCGTTCATAAGCTATTACAGTCCGAATTACCATCGGCATAACGACGCGATTTGCATGAAACACCCCCAGCTGTTGTTGTAAGGTCCGTGGAGCGTGTAGTTACCCTTTGTGAGAGGTGGAGCCCGTTCGAGTCTCGAGATTGTTGCCTCTTCCTTTGTATTGACTCGTAAACTAGCTTATTTTCCCGAGCTAATTCAACGGGAAATACGGGATTTTGACTTTAAATTTAAATATATAAAAAGAAAAAGTGACTGACTGACTGATCTATCAACGCACAGCTCAAACCACTGGAAGGATTAGGCTGTTTGGCATGTAGATAGTTATGACGATGGAAACATCCGCCAAGAAAGGATTTTTGAAAATTCAACCCTTAAAAGGGTTAAATAGGGGTTGAAAGTTTGTGTGAGATTCGCGATGAAGTCGTGGGCATCAGCTAGGTAGTTATAACTTATAATACAATTACTTTATGTCCTCAACTTGACTTCCAAAGTTCCATGTCACTCTCAAATGAGGTACAGACTACAGATCAAAAAACCAATTCGATCTTTAAATTATTATGCCTATATATATATAAATTGTCTTACGGACTTGCCGTGACTACAGCTACTTGACGTCCCACAGCTGGGAACAACCCTACTCTAAATACGAGAGAGGTATATATAGAGCTTAGAAGTTTAGAACCGCCACGCTTTTCCAATGCCGGTTGGCGAACTTTAACGATTAGTTAGTTACATTATAGTGATAATAAGCGGAACATACAGCGTGCTCCCCGAGGCACGGAGGTGAAACACTGCCATCTACCAACTCCGGATTCGCACTGAGCATTTCGTGACAGAACATACCTAACTTTAACCCGACCCGAGAATTGATCCCAGGACCTATGTGACCCGCAATAGGACATGCTAACCGCTAATCAACGAGGCAATTACGTATCATATAGAGTTAACTTAAAACAACCGATGTCGCCTTATAGCACGTGTTTATGTTAATTAATAATAATTTTTATGTTATTTAATCTTTACTAATATAAACGCAAAACTTTGTATGTATGGATGTATGGATGTATGTTACTTTTTCACGCAAAAACTACAGAACTGATTTGGCTGAAATTTAAAACATACACAGCTTATAACCTGGAATAAAACATAGGCTAGGTACTTTTTATCCTGGAAAAATCCACAGTTCCCGTGGGAGAATTAAAAAAAACGAAATTTGCTATAGCAATCTACAGCTGCAGCTATAGGTAGATTACTATAGCAAACTTCCTTGGAAGTAGATATAAAGTAGATATAAAAGTAGGTAAAAGGGAGCGGGAACGGGAACCAGAAATCCACGATTCCCTCGGGATTTGTGAAAAACCGAAATATACGCGGGCAAAGCCGCGGACATCAGCTAGTTTAATTAATAAAAGAGTCAACGACCTCAGACCTGTACCCGACAAACAATAAGTTGGCTAATTTCTATTTAATAAAATTATATTTTTAAAATAAAATAATCCTAAAAACATACTTACTGAGAAAAATATCTGTGTCCTTGTATAATTATGTTTTGTACATAATAAAAGATTGTAGGTATGTAGTTAGTTCTCAATTTTGCTTCAAAATCTAGAGTCTAGGTAGGTACGCTAACGCTGCTCTTTGATAGAATTTTATAAACAGAAGTAGGTAGGTACATAATATTACTCACCTTTAAAATAACAAAGATTAAATAATGAATGCGTTTAGATCGGACTATGAGAAATAGAGAGTGCAATTGTGATTCCACTACAATATCTCTGCGTAGTCACCGCCTCCGTTGACCGCTTGGCCGCCGTGGCCGAAATTCTGTCAGCAGGACTTAATATTTCAATAAGAGAACCCTAAAAAGGCGACAGGTAGGTCAGCGCGGCGGACCGCGCGGCGCGCTCGCCTCGATATCCCGCGAGTGCCTCATTACCGCGCGCGCACATTTGTCCGTTGTTGTGTTATTTGTAACGTCTAAATTCGTCTAGCCCGTAGCGGCACAAGGTCAGCTGGCCTAACACGGCGTGCGTAAGATACCAGAAAAAAAACTTCATTAACGACCGGTGGCGTGACGTTGCGCAAAGATTATACGGTGCGGCGTAGTACGTAGACGCGCCACTCCGTTCCTCTCCTCAGTTTATTACATTTCCGTTGCTAATTTGTAAATAAGAGGTATAAATCTCAACAGCTGTAAAAGCAAACTTAATATTTTGAATTTCGTACTTCCTTATCTCATCCGTAATCGTTTCCAATTCAGTGTCAGTAAGAGAAATTAAAAAGGCTATCGACTTCGCAACAGTGCGCTCGCTTCGCTCCGCACGCGCATAATTAAACGAGATCCGTACCGCATAATGAGTACGACACATTAGTTTCGAATAATTGAAATAATTGAATTATTGCTTTTACATATTGAATAAACTGTGTAGCATAACGGATGTTTTAGTTTTAAGTTTTATCTTAAGTTCAATTTGTAGCATCTTTAAAGGCCCCAATCTGGCTAAAATCCCCAATTAGAGTCTCATAACTATTGGATAAATTGTCGTTTCCATACTATCATTCCGTTAAATTATTATCATTAAAAATACATTTCTAGTTCATGAAGTAAATTAGGAAAACAATAGTTAGTTAGGTATATAAGTTTGTAAAATAGAGACCTGAATTCTTTGGAATTTTTCAGCTGAAATCGACATTAAATTGTAATAAGATAACTAAAATAATGGCTTACGTAGTAAATCCTTCAGTTAATAAATACACATGTAAGATAACATTTAGAATACAAATGAATGAGGAAAATTTACTGCACCTACACGTGTTTGTTCTGAATTTATGTGTATTTAATTAATACTTATAACTTAAGTAAACAATTCATTATGGGAATTATTTATTTCAACCGTGGCTGGGGTAGATTGTAATTTGTTCACGATCAATGATGGCGTGACACTGATGGATAATATTAATTAATTGATCAACGCTCTAGCCGTACACAACACCTGCAAATAGCGTGTTGACATTATCCATGAGTAATTTATAGTCCAAGTACACTAGAACTATGTAGCTTTACATATTTAAATAATAATTTAATTTAATGCTTACAAATAACATTAGGTAGGTACTTATACATAGTGTATTTATTTACAAATAAAAATCGTTGAAGAAATCATTTGTTCAAGGAATTGTTTATTTCATAAAAAACAGTTTGAGAATTTATGTTGAATTAACACTAAATGGAAATCATTATATCTTGATATAAATCTTAAAACATAGCATGACGGTAAGCATGGTTTTAGTTTCATAGTCATACAAGACTTTTAGGGCCCTTCATATTATCAACGAGTCCAATCATGTAAGTTTACCCTTCCCCTCCCCCACCGTATAAATATAATCTTGCCGAAATGAAAATACAAGCGCGAGGCTCGTACCTGCCCTAGGCCGGCCCTGTAGGCACAATCATAATTCTCACAACATAGTGAGAAGTGTCCTGTCTGCGCTCGCTAGTATATGCCGCGGAGAGCGTTGGCCGGGGCCCGCGTGGTCGAAACGCGACGGAGCGCTGTTTTTCATTTTCATACGTACCTACGCCGCGTGATGTGTCTTAAAATATATCTACTACTACGATATCACAAGTGGCAATAAGCGGGTTACATAGTTCGTATAACCGATGGTATTATGTTGGGGTCCCACTCGCCACCACTACAGCCTTTTTACGTCCCACGGCAGGGCCAGTGTCCCAGGCCTGTGCCCAGGCCATTTAGAGCTTAGACCCGGTACGCTGCTCCAATACGGTTTGGCGGGCTTGTTGGGGGTGGGTTCGGGTCCCAAGGTGCTGGAATGGCGATTGGCGACCACGCATCGGAAAGCACAGTATTGGGAAACCCCCAAGTAGCAAGCTGGGTGCAAGTGGCACAAGATAGCGGTGTGTGGAAATCCTTGCAAGAAACCTATGTCCAGCAATGGACGTCTATGTTTTGACGTCGGTATTACCTTAAGTGCTGGAAGGATGAAAGCGCAGTGTTGCCAGACCATACAAGTCGCGGGGAGCCCCTAGGTGAAGGCACGTTTTTAAAATGTCTGTTGTCTGTTTGTCTGTGTTAAACTCCGGAACTGCTGAACCGATTTTAACGGGACTTTCACAAGTACTAACGAGTGATCTAGGCCACTTCCCGAAAACTCGAATATTCTCCATAAACCACTATACAATTAAGGACCGAAACACATCTGACGGAAGTTACGTCGCCGATCTTCCGTCGTGTAGAGCCGGTACAAAATTCCGTATAACATTTCAGAACTTACACATTTCATCGAAGATCGTTATTACGTCGAGCGTAATAAATGCATCTGTTACGTTTCGGAGAGTCGAAACGAAATCGTCCAATATACGTATGTATTGTTTTAGTATTTAAATTTTAAGGACTGTTCAAACTGAGGCGAACACCGCGCGAGACGCGGGACGCGATTTCGAGCAATTCGCTCGCTCGTTAACCTCTCAAACTGACGCGACTTCCCGCGTGTCATTCTTGGTTCCTCAATGGAGAAGCATCATGTCTCTTGATTTCGAAGATGAAGTTTTACTGTTATTAGCAGTAGCAGAAGAAGAATCACAAGATTTGAGGGAATTAAGCATTAATTTAAAATAAAACCCGGCCAAGTGCGAGTCGGGTCTCGCTTTTTTAGGTTCCATACATAATTATGAATAATATAATATTTTAGGTGTAAGAAATATTTCATTTCCGAGTTAGACATCGCAATTCGCAACAAACCGTGAAAGAAAAAAAAATTCGTTTGTTTTGATCACAGCTTCATTTTAACCACGAAACAAGAATCATGATGTATCACAATTCACAATCACAAATTGAATATACTCTGAAGAGTGCCAGCGTAAATAACGCGACGGAAGATCGGCGACGTAAACTCCGTCGGATGTGTGTCGATCCTAAGTCATTAAAAAAATTGAAATCCACCTCCGTAACAAATAATAGAGCTCAAGTTCTATGAAGAGAATAAATTCCCAATTCTAAGTTCTAAGAGTACCTACAGAACCTAAATTAAAAAAAATAGGGAAATAGAGTCCGAATTGTATTCTAAACATGAAAAATCGTTAATAAGGCGGGTTCCCACAGAGATCTCATACGTTCACGACAAATAATACATACATGAATACCCGTCTAACCTGATTCCAGACAATTCCTGCCGCTTAACTTGTATAGAGACCAGTCCATCTGTCTGACGAATAGAGATTTGCAAATATTTATCGATAAATTAATTACATCTTTTATATCGATATCGAAAATAACTAAGGAGGGGAACATACCTGCGAGTTCTTTAAATCTATACATATAATAAAATCGTAGAATTGCCGTATCTGTACATTGAAGATTTTTGCAAAATAATAACTGGGGGATGTTAGGGATAAGTAATAGAACGTAAAAAAGCTATTTTTGAAATTTTTGTCTGTTTGTCTGTTTATCTGTTTGTCTGTTTGTCTGTATGTTTGTGCGCGCATCACGTAAAAACTACTGAATGGATTGAAATGAAACTCGGCATGATTTGAGATCATGCTATGGAGTAACATATAGGATACTTTTTATCCCGAAATTCAGCACGGTTCCCTTGGGAGAGGGGATGAAAGGCAAAATGTGTACTTAGCTATAATTCGTTAACGAGTGATCCGATTTCATTCATTCTTTTTTTGTTACAAAGTAGATACTTAAGACTACTGGCTAATCCTTGAAAGGCTGGATCGATTTTGATGGGACTTTCACTGGCGGATGTTTACATTTTGATCTACCTAAACATCCGCCAGTGAACTTTTAACAGTTTTTAGCAACGTATAAGCTCAAAGGAGCTTAGGTAAAACAAAATGATTCCCAAGGGATTATTAAAATCAATATCCACGCGAACGAAGTCGCGGGTATCCGCTCGTAAATAAATAAATCTTTATTTGTTCTAAAATAAAATTACATTTTGCTTAAGAGTACCCTCTTTAAAGATGCAATTTTTGGCTTTGCTTGAACAGTGGGTTTTATTTAAACTAGTATTTATCTACTATATAAAAATAAGTCGGGTTTTCTTTCCTGACGCCAGAACGCACGAACCGATTTCCACGGTTTTGCATTCGTTGGAAAGGTCTCGGGCTCCGTGAGGTTTATAGCAAAGAAAAACACGCGAACGAAGTCGCGGGCGTCAGCTAGTATATTAATAGATAGTGAAAGAGTGTCAACCAAACGGAAGTGATTGCGATATCTATGGTCCTGATACTCTGCGGTTCCTATACAGACGGATTGCTATAGCAAACTGGATGCATCAAAGCGGTTCTATTGGGAGTTGACGTAACTGCATCGGAACTGTCGACCGGCTGCGCAGTCTGCGTGCAGTTCGCGTGCAATTGGTGTGCAATTGACGTACAGTCGACAAGGTTATAATAGATTTCGAGCATCGAAACATAATAACATCAGAGAACAATGGGACTAAAGGCCCTTGTCTTAGGACCTGTTTCACCGCCTTCTGATAATTGTCGGAGAGCTTATTCACAACTTTTGTCTTTGTCACTCGACATAAAGTGACAAAACTTACGTTTAGGCTATCCGGCACTTATCAGAAGGTGGTGAAACAGGCCCTTAAATTCGTAGTTTTCCGTAGTCAACACTGTTAATTTAGTTTAAGAGCTTTTGTACAACCGAATCAGCACCGGCCTAACGATTACGTGTTCGAGTGTACACGAGTAACTTTATATATAGATATGTATTATGATATAAAACATAGGGGAGAATAAATTACAAATTCATGACGACTTACGAAAACAGGAGCTTCAATGTTATTTTTTTGGTCCATCTTGATGTTATCATATTTTATTCACTTCTATCTGGAAATTGTGGAGAGCCGTCTGAATTTCGTGAAAAAGCTCACGAAAAGATAACAAGCGGAATTTTAGCAAGAAAACATTATTTTATCACGGAAATAGGTACATACCCTTCGTTATATAGAACACGATCCTCGTTTAGGTACAGTATGGTATGCTTAGTCTCACTTTGCAAATCTCGAAAACTTTACTAAATACTATTATTGATCGAAACACAATGACTTCAAAGTAAAATGGATCTAAACTGGCTTATTTTAAAGTTTGAGTTCACCAATACAATTACATTATATTCGATTACAGCCAGCGCCCCAAGCAGAAATGTTGTAAAATAAATATTCGAAGCATTGAATTACGACTTTAAAATAAGAATCTTTGGGTTCATTTTGCATTACATATTACAGTTTCTCGATGCGTAGTATGTATGTGGTTAAGTTTTGGAGGTGCGCAAACTCAGAATACCTATACAGTACATTTATAAGGTACGAGTCACACGAGTAGATATTATACAGAGGAAAAGCTACCTAAGAACGTCCAAAATTTATACCTATTCTGATAGGGTTGTCACCTGTTGCATGTGAAAAATTATGGGTAAAAATAAAAATATTATATACTAGTATACATAATATAGCAAGATATGTAATAATGATTGGAAAAATATGTTTTTTATATTACATTACTATACTATATATAAGTTATATAGTTACTTAGGTAGGTAGTAGGTACTTACTAAAACTAAGTGTGATAGCACATGCATAGATATCCCTAGTGACCGAACTAGATACTTACTTACTTTAGTAAAATGAATGAATTGAGTACCTAGTTACTTAGGTAGGTAGTAGGTACCTACTAAAAGTCAGTGTAATAGCACATGCGTAGATGTCCCAGTGATAGTATTTAGATACTTACTTTAGTAAAATAAATGAATTAAATACCTAATTACTTAGGTAGGTAGTAGATTATAAAACCGTAGACATTTTTATGAACAGATACCTACTAAAAATAAGTGTGATAGCACATGCGTAGATATCCCTAGTGACAGTACCTAGAATCTAGATACTTACTTACTTTAGTAAATTGAATGAATTAAGTACCTAGTTACTTAGAATGACCCGTTAGCGCGGTTGGCAGTGACCCTGCCTTCCGCTCCAGGGTCGCGGGTTCGATTCCCGCTCCGAGTCTGGGTGTATTTATAATATGTATGTATAATGTATATATACCTTTATATAAAATATATATATGTATTTATATGTAAATATGTCTATCAGTCGGCTATTACCTATAACACAGGCATGAAGTTGCCTACTTCAGGAATAGACGGCCGTGTGCGTATGTGTGAGTATTTATTTATTTAATTAATTATTTATTTAGATAGGTACCTTAGATAGGCCCATCGCGATGGCCCATTGCATAGACGATCTATAACACATTTTAACTTACAACCCGTTTACTAAAAGATAGGACCTCGCTGACAAGTTGCTTTGACTCGCTCGCTCGCAAGACAATACTAACACAGCATACCTGGGTATGCTGTGTTAGTATTGTCAGTTTTTCACAAACATTTAAGTTTCATACAATACCTAAATATTCTTAATGATGCTTTTTTGCACACCCTACCCATGCGTCGCAGTGGCGTCATCGACGCCAGGTCCAATCTTTTAGTAAACGGGTTGTACCTGGCAATGTTATTACTCAATTCTATTCAGTAGAATCTGCTTTTTGAACCAGTAGTAGAGTCTTGACATAGTATCATAAGTGGCACATACTATCCTACAATAAATAAATTCATGTCATTTCAATTAATTTCATTTCATTAATTTTATTGTATAGATATGTAAAGGTAGGTATACTTACTTCACTTGATCTCTAGGGTACACAAAAAAAGAGATTGGAAAAGTGCGCACGACCCACAGCCCTGTCGTTTGTCTACCAACTGTCCTACCAGCGGAGCGTACGTGAACCGTTGGTGAGAGCTCGTGTGTGCGTGAGCGGCGCTATGTGTGCGTGTACCTACAGCGGGCCGCTTCTAGGTAGCTTTCTCTCTGTATAATATCTACTCGTGTGGTACGAGTACTACGATGTACAGATGAAATATATTTGCAGCATGCGCGAAATTATTTTCAGCCAATTATTGTAGCGCACTAAATTCACGCGCGTCATTTTTCATCAGCGAAATTCATCAGCTATGGGTTTATGAAAGACCCGCATTTCATTAGTGATTATAATAATTGTTTAAATCGGCGTTAGTTTACTCCTTTCTGCGCTAACAAATCTATAAAAATTGGTAGTACAGTATTTAATAATAATAATCATTATTTAATGCAAACTTTACGCAAAAATCATTAGCATATTATTTTGATACACTATTTTTGAACAATATAAATAATATGTAGATTGTAGGTAGGTACATCATTTAATTTTTTGCTCACATCAGTTGACCGCAACTTACGTTATTGCTATCTCTCTCTATCGGACAAAATTTAATAATTCTACCATTATCACATTTTTGCTAAAAATCGGTTACCTATTTGCCCTATTAAGTAGTTAAACAATAACTTTTAAAAGTAGAAAAAAAACTACAGTAATTGCATATTACTTAGTTGGAATATATTGGGACATAAACTAAAACTTATGTTCTATAAAAATAAGATATTTCAACAAAACCACAAAAGAAAACCACAGCTATAATAAAATGTTATAATAAAATTTGGGTTAGGCTATCATCATTCAAATAATCATAATTGAGCTAAATAAGAGCCGGTCATTTCCAAATTACAGACAAACATTCAAATTTTATTTGTTTATTTAGATACTCGTACAGTTGGTAAATAACCAGTCTAATTAATATATATATAGCTGCTCGTGCTGATTCACTGACTGATTGATCACCTCTCCTGTAAAATTTTGTATGAAAAATTTTTTTTTCAACAATGGTTTCGTATAGAAAACAAAAATTCATTAGGAACAAAAATATGGAGAGAGCTGATGATTGAGGATTTCAGAGACGAGCGACGGGCACGCTTAAGGTATTGAAGATAGGTGGGGGGTGCTCGAGCAAATGTCATTCGAAACGTCATCCAATTGACAGTTAGCTGAAAAAAAATTCAAAATGGCGAAAAAAACATGGCCGCCATACAAATTTCGTCGGTGTCCATCTCGGAGGGTATAAAAGATGGAAGAGTGGTTTCTTCGCAAAAGATGATCAGGATCCAAAGGTCTACCCGGTGAATATAAAAAAAATTCAAAATGGCGGAATTTATTTTTCCATAGAAAATGTATGGCGAATATTGAAGAGACTACAAGTTGTGAACTATGCAAGGCTTTAATGCGGTTTTTTGGAGAACTCTCAAAGAAAAATATGGGAAGACATGATGATTGAGGGTTTGGAAGTTGGTTGAGGAGCCCGGGCAGGGTATTGAAGATAGGTGGGAGGTGCTCAAACAAAAATTACTCAAAACCTCATCCAATTGGCACTGAGCTGAAAAAAAAACAAAATGGCAGATTCAAAATGGCGGCCATACAAACATCGGTGTCTATCTTACCAAGTATAAAAGATGGAAGAGTGGTTTCTTTGAAAAATATGATCAAGAACTAAAAAACAAGATGGCGGAATTTATTTTTCTACACAAAAAAAATTTTTGATGGTTTCGTGTAGAAAACAAAAATTCATGCGGAGGAAAAATACGGAAAGAGCTGATGATCGAAGACTTTGGAGACGGATGAAGAGCACGGCGAGGGTATTGAAGATAGGTGGGACGTGCTCAAACAAAAACTACTCGAATCCTCGCGGTCCGCTTGCGGGCCGCGCACCCACGCGCCGTACTAGTTAATATATATATAGCTGTTCGTTCTGATTCACTGACTCATTCATCGCCTCTCCTGTAAAATTTTGTATGAAAAATTTTTTTTTCACAAATGGTTTCGTATAGAGGACAAAAATTCATTAAGAGGAAAAATATGGAGAGAGCTGATGATTGAGGATTTCGGAGACGGTTGAAGAGCACGCTTAAGGTATTGAAGATAGGTGGGGGGTGCTCGAACAAATGTCACTCGAAACGTCATCCAATTGGCAGTGAGCCGAAAAAAAATTCAAAATGGCGAAAAAAAGATGGCCGCCATACAAATTTCGTCGGTGTCCATCTCGAAGGGTATAAAAGATGAAAGAGTTGTTTCTTAGCAAAACATGATCAGGATCCAAAGGTCTACTCGATGAATACAAAAAAAATTCAAAATGGCGGACTTTATTTTTCCATAGAAAATGTATGGCGAATATTGAGAGAGAGTATAAAGTTGTGAACTAGGTATGCAAGGCGATTGATGCGGTTCTTTGGAGAAATCTCAAAGAAAAATATGGGAAGACATGATGATTGAGGGTTTGGAAGATGATTGATGAGCCCGGGCAGAGTTTTGTAGATAGATGGGGGCTGCTCAAACAAAAAATACTCAGAACCTCATCCAATTGGCACTGAGGTGAAAAAAAAAAACCAAAATGGCGGATTCAAGATGGCGGCTATACAAATTTCGTCGGTGTCTATCTCACCAAGTATAAAAGATGGAAGAGTGGTTTCTTTGAAAAATATGATCAAGAACTAAAAAACAAGATGGCGGAATTTATTTTTCTACACAAAAAAAATTTTTGATGGTTTCGTGTAGAAAACAAAAATTCATGCGGAGGAAAAATACGGAAAGAGCTGATGATCGAAGACTTTGGAGACGGATGAAGAGCACGGCGAGGGTATTGAAGATAGGTGGGACGTGCTCAAACAAAAACTACTCGAATCCTCGCGGTCCGCTTGCGGGCCGCGCACCCACGCGCCGTACTAGTTAATATATATATAGCTGTTCGTTCTGATTCACTGACTCATTCATCGCCTCTCCTGAACAATTTTGTATGAAATTTTTTTTTTTCAATAATGGTGTCGTATAGAGGATAAAAATTCATTAAGAGGAAAAATATGGAGAGAGCTGATGATTGAAGATTTCAGAGACGAGGGAATGGCATGCTTAAGCTATTGAAGATAGGTGGGGGGTGCTCGACCAAATGTCACTTGAAACGTCATCCAATTGGCAATGAGTTGAAAAAAAATTCAAAATGGCGAAAAAAAGATGGCCGCTATACAAATTTCGTCGGCGTCCAACTCGGAGGGTATAAAAGATGGAAAAGTGGTTTCTTCGCAAAAGATGATCAGGATCAGAAGATCTACTCGATGCATAGAAAAAAAATTCAAAATGGCGGAATTTATTTTTCCATAGAAAATGTATGGCGAATATTGAAGAGACTACAAGTTGTGAACTATCCAAGGCTTTGATGAGGTTCTTTGGAGAACTCTCAAAGAAAAATATGGGAAGACATGATGATTGAGGGTTTGGAAGATGGTTGAGGAGCCCGGGCAGGGTATTGTAGATAGGTGGGAGGTGCTCAAACAAAAATTACTCAAAACCTCATCCAGTTGGCACGGCGAAAAAAAAATACCAAAATGGCGGATTCAAGATGGTGGCTATACAAATTTCGTCGGTGTTTATCTCACCAAGTATACAAGATGGAAGAGTGGTTTCTTGGAAAAAGATGATCAATACCTAAAGATCTATTTGATGAGCAGAATGATTCGAAGAAAAAATATGGAGAGTGATAATGATCGAGGATTAGGAATTTGGGAAAGATAAGTGGAGGCTCCTCAAACCAAAATACCCGAAAGCAAAACCTCGCGGTCCGCTTGCGGGCCGCGCACCCACGCGCCCTACTAGTCTATATCTATAGGTACATATAATAAAATCGTAGAATTGCCGTATCTGTACATTGAAGATTTTTGCAAAATAATAACTGGGGGATGTTAGGGATAAGTAATAGAACGTAAAAAAGCTATTTTTGAAATTTTTGTCTGTTTGTCTGTTTATCTGTTTGTCTGTTTGTCTGTATGTTTGTGCGCGCATCACGTAAAAACTACTGAATGGATTGAAATGAAACTCGGCATGATTTAAGTTAATACTATGGAGTAACATATAGGATACTTTTTATCCCGAAATTCAGCACGGTTCCCTTGGGAGAGGGGATGAAAGGCAAAATGTGTACTTAGCTGTAATTCGTTAACAGGTGGTCCGATTTCATTCATTCTTTTTTTGTTAGAAAGTAGATACTTTAAAGACTACTTACTGGCTAATCTCTGAAAGGCTAGACCGATTTTGATGGGACTTTCACTGGCGGATGTTTACATTTTGATGTACCTAAACATCCGCCAGTGAACTTTTAACAGTTTTCAGCAAGGTTTTAGCAAGCTCAAAGGAGCATAGGAAAAACAAAATGATCCCCACGGGATTATTAAAATCAATATCCACGCGAACGAAGTCGCGGGTATCCGCTCGTTTTATAAATAAGTATAATACTAATGGATAAAATTACTTAAATGGTGAAGCAATGCAATGAGTATTCTCGTATTGCGTTCAACTCCTAACTTACCTAATTAAATAAGTTTAAATAGATATTTTTATTCGACGTGACTGCGATTTCACCGTGGTAACTGGTAAGTGTCGATGTACCTAGTCTAAGATGGAAGCTGGCCAACGTAGAAGGGGTAAAATATCTAGACTTTCGAGGTTTTTTTTGTCTGCGGAGTACAGAAAACACCTTCATCAAAACAAAACTTACCCTAACTGTTACTTATACATGAATCACGGTAAAAATCAAAATAGGTACTTTACTTACACAGCAATACCGTAAAATTGAATAAACTTAAACTATATAATACACTTAAATTAAACGAAATATCTTACGAAATATATATGAGTGGCAAAGTGGCACTTTCACAAGTCAGATGCTCTCCTCCGTAAGTAACTCCTATGAACTCCTATATTGTAAAATTCTATGATTTTAGCACACAAAATATTTTGCTGTAATCCGCTAAACGAGATCAATCCGTGTGGTACAGCATGCATTAAGTATGCGTTATGCACCGCCCGCCCTTCCGCTGCTGAACATGCAGTAAAAACAAGCAAACAAGCAATCAAGCAACCGGTGCATAGCGCATGCTGCATGCTGTACTCATACAGATTTACCTGTTTTAGCGGATTTGATACAGTTGAATAATTTTGTTTTCATATGTAGATACAGAAACATTTTCAACACAGAAAATACTTACATAATTAAAAAATATGGTAAGGATAATATCACGAGAAAGGCACTTGACCAGTTATTATATTTTCATCGATAAATCGTATAAGAAGCAATATAGGTACATCCCTAACTAGAATCGTCGAGTTAGAAGCGATTGAATGGAAGTGTGCCGTGAAGGGCGTCCTTGGACAAATTCCCTATGCATACAAAAAGTAGTCGCTCTTACAACCGACCGAGTAAATGCTGAGGTCTTTTTGCGATCTCGACGAGTAAGGACCATTTGAACTAAACTTGTTTGCACGGTCGAGAATTTGAACAACTTTAGGACCTGGTAAGTACAAGCACCATTCTTGTATAATTTGTGCGTAAATGAAATATTATATATATGTATATCGCTAGGAAAATGAATCTATATGGAGACCCGTGTGAAGTCGGTAAGCTCCCACCCACGATTGCAAATTTTAATTTGGCCAGCGACGACGCCTCAGTGGTCTTAAAAACGTAAAAATAACTTGGAAGAAAATTATTAGTTAGTATTTTTGTTTATTTCTCAAGTCATACCCAAGTGAAAAATTTTCATGGACACACACATGGACACATGGATGAAGAGTTCATATGGGACTACTAGCATATCTAGCACATTAGACATTATTGATCGAAAATTTCGATTCAAAAGTTAAAAGTTTTTTTTAACGGAATTTTATCTAGACTACAAACTTTTCGAACTTAAATCCGCCTGTACCGCCTACACCATAAAAAAAATTCAAAGTAATCAAAATTTTACCTACCACACTATAAAATCTAGTCACATGTTTGCTAGAAGCTTCCAAGTTCGAACATAGAGTCAAAGCAAAAATTATCTAAGTAAGTCAGACCCTAATCGGATTAGCCCCAAGCAAGGTTGTAAGGTAAACACTCTACTAAAATTACATTAAAAGGTTTCTTCTTGGATTTTACGTGACGCAACTTCTAATTATACATACGTATTTTTTATACACAGATATTTTTCATTCATTCATTCAATTAATGTGTTAAAGCCGCTGTTTCCGCGTGCATTTAGGTTTTAAAAAATCCCTTGGGAACCATTTGATTTTCCTGTGCTAAATGTCGTGAAAATGACCTATTTAAACGTAAATTGTCTCTAATACAAACAGTTTTCATTTTTTACACAAGAACTCTCAAAAAAAAGTAGGCTCTCTAACAGAATAGAGTAGAATTAAATAGAATAGAAAAGTATTTTATTTAAATAAAACTTTTACAAGTGCTTCCGAATTATCAATTTAATCTACCACTGATTCGGAATGCCGTTCCTATCAAGAATCAGCAAGAAACAAGTTCCCTACAACAGTGCTACTTTCATCAAAATCTGGTCAGTAGTTTTTAAGATAGGAACACTTTAACACTTTTCCCTTATTCTTTATTTCGGTATATTAAAGTCGGTTTATTTTTTCTTAAATTATAGCTTGTAACATATTAATTTGGGCTTAGCAATCAAAATTAAATTCAGAATGATCAATCGCCAGTTAAAAAATAAGCACGCGAATTTGCCGAAGGAGCAGACGCGTTTTTCCACCCCTCTGCCAAATCTCAATATAATAAGTATTTAGGGTGAAAGGGCTTGCGGAAGGTCAGGGCGCCCTGGACTCGTTTAGGTAGGTTCTCACAGGGGCTATAAATATTGTGACTTGCTGTAACAACTTGCCGACAAATAATAACCCATTCTCAAAATAGACAGTACGTAAGTATTATGATGTAGATATACCTACTTAAACGGGCTATAAATATATCACGATGATCGTGCTGACAAAATAATAGCTCTTTCCACAAAACATGGTAGTCACCTGTCACAATAAGTTATGATGTTACAGGATTCGTTTAGATTAGACTTTGACTTACTTGGCAATTTTGAGCAGTACGTATATAGGCTCTACAACTAAATTAAATATTCACCGAGACGCATTTTACAAATGCCCCTGTAGTCTGTTAAATTAAACATAACGGAAAATTTATATCCCAAAAATGTAAACAGGAAAATAATCGAATCGAATGAAAAGAAACCTTCACAGTGTTCCACGAAACTGAAATTTATGTACGTACAGTGATGTAGCCTAGAAAGGAATGGCTGGAATCTGATTTGTTAGATTGGTTATTAGCTTTAATCAACAACTTGGAACATTAATTGTTTCTAAGGAACCGATAACGAGACGCTCTGAAGATCCCTCTCGCTAGTTATTTATTTACTAGAAGAAGTAATTACAAAAAGCGACATTCCTAATTTTGTTACTGTTGTCTGTTACAGCTATGTAACCGTTATTTGTAAATTACAGTTTCTACGGCTAACCTGAAGAAACTATCTATTGTCTGACTATAGTGTTGTTTTTTTTAACTAGGACAATGTGGGGAAATCCGAAAACGAGAGACAGGGAAACTGTCTCTCGTTTTCTGTCTGATGTTTCCTACATCAGGTGTTTTTAACCCCCGACGCAAAAATGACGGGGTGTTATAAGTTTGACGTGTCTGTGTGTGTGTGTCTGTCTGGCTGTTGTTGTTGTTTGTTAACAATGTTTGTTGTCTACAAACGACGGGGTGTTATAAGTTTGACGTGTCTGTGTGTGTGTGTGTTCCCCTGTGGCGCTCAAACGGGTGGACCGATTTGAATGCGGTTTTTTTTTTGTTTGAAAGGTGAACTAGTTGAGAGTGTTGTCAGCTATGTTTGATGAAAATCGGTCCAAGATGGCCGCCGCTACAAAATTGCGGATTACATATTTTTTCACAATTCCCTTAATATGGGTATCAAATGAAAGGGCTTGACTAGTAGAATAGCACTATTGCAAATCCAAGATGGCCGCCGTCACAAAATGTTTAATTTATACCTACTTGTTAATGTAAATGATATCGTTTTTACAGAAAAAATAAACTCATTGGTTACTGAGACAGTTTCCCTGTGTCTCCTATGGTTTTAAATTTCCCCATTCTGTCTTATTATTATTACAAAAAACCATACCTACTATATATGTAAAAGCTAAATTCCGTGCAAAGAAATCCGCATACGAAACACTACAGTGTGATATATTGAAATGTGTGCGCGGACATGACATAACTCCATGGTGGCTTATTTCTTCCCGCGACGAATTCGTAAATCGAAAATTGTTTTGATTAGTTAATTTTGTTTAAATTACATACTTAGGTATATTTTATTTACAAAAATTATAAAAACTTAAAAATAAAAATTACAAACCAAATAAATCATCCAAACCACTGTAACGAGGCAAGGTGCCCAGAACGCTGGCTGCGTCACCTCGTTGAATGGCCAGACTAATATGCTGACCGAGGTAACTGCCAGCCCTCCGGTCACCCGTGGACTCCACGAGACGAGATGACAGGTCCTTAAAAAATAACCTAGCATCCTCGCCCCAAGAACCCATGGTCTCCATCCCAAAAGGCACAAATATGAAATTATTTTCTATATTTTCATATTTGCGCCTCTTGGCCCTTTCCGCCTTAGTGGCTGCCGCATCGGCCGCCACGGAAGTCACCTGTATGTGAGACAGCGCCAGTGTATCCACACACGTGGCATCCCATACAAGCGACCTCCCTTGCTTCCATGGAACAAGAGTCATACCGTCTGGTCTCTTGCCATCGCTACGTGCCAAACCATTTGGTTCTAGTACTGCAGGCACTTTAGCCGTGACAAGAGACCTAAAAAATATATATTTATTTACATTTAGGTATTATTTTTTAATAAGTCGAAGATTGAAGAATGTCATGACCTTACTCTACCCTAGACTCTTTTTTTTTTCAATTCAATTCAATTTTATTTTTTTTATTTCAATTTTATTTTACTCTACCATCTACCAAATACCAGTGAGATATGTTGGCATGTAAAAGAATTTATTACACAATCAATGGGTTATGTATTGGTGCTATATTATGGTCCATGGCGAAAGTGGGATTTTTTCCCACAATCACCATTATATTGATTTATAGTGGGGATAGTGGAATCCATCGGGTGAATACAATAAATGGAATAATAATATACCCGATGGTGTTCTATTGCGGAGGCGGGCGTACAAAATACATACATAATGTACAGTTACAATATTTTGGCAACTCGCATGAATGGTAATGAATTCCAAAATGGCGGTCGTGTCAAGAACACAATTTATCATCGGACCGACCTTTCCGCATCTCAATACGTTAGAAAACATTTAGACCAGAGTAATTCCCTTCAAAAATAATAAAAAGTAAAGAAAAATCACAGTAGGATGAAACCCATTGGAAATGGAGGAGAATATAATAAGAATTAAAGGAAAAATAATTTACGGGCGATCTGAGCTAGGGAAAAAAAATTGGGGGAGTTTTAAGGGTAAAAAACGGTTTATCTCGATTACCGACAAAACTACAAGTCCTATGGGAAAAAGTCCAATGGCAAAGTTGTAGATAATAAAAAGATCAACAACTTTTGTATATTCACTTTTTTCATTTAACCTCAAAATGTATGTGAAAAACTCAAAAAACCATGTTTTTGGTTTTTTATTATTATCTTTTACAAAATCATTTTTTTTTTCACGAAATTTGGTGAAAACTTACCTTTTTATATCCCAAATACGCTGTAATTTATTTGATTTGAAATGTTTATTATTTCTCCTTATTTTGACTTAATATCGAAAAAGCACCCTAATTTTCAATCGAAAAATCATCCGTCAAAATGTCAGCTTTTTTCAAAAAGTAGGTGTGCTTTCTGTTCATTGAAATCTCTTCTTTCCGATGGTGTTAAAAAATATATATTACCATAGTAAATGTTTTCAGAAAATGCAAAAAATCGAAAAACCAAAATTCGAAATTTATTTTAATCATTATATACAATTTCATCAAAAATGTGCTTGCTGCAATTTTTTCCAATTAAAAATTTGATTTATTAAATGCTAATTACATTTGTGTCATAGAAAACTCATAATATATAAAAATAAATGTAAATCGTACTATATTGAATTTAGATACTTTATTTTGATTACGCTATATAGTCATTACAATGTTTTTAAATGCATTAATCTTGTTATTCATAAATACTTTATCTTTAATAGAATAGAATAGAAATGTTTTTTATTCAAATAAACTTTTACAAGTTTTACAAGTTTACTTTCGAATAGTCAATTGAATCTACCACTGGTTCGGAATGCTATTCCAACCGAGAAGAACCAGTAAGAAACTCGGCGATTGCTCTTTTTTAAATTAATAATATCAATATAACAATTTTATGTTGAGTACATGATTGAATTGCCGTCTCGCGCATTGATGGAACGAGTCAAAACCACACTTTTTATCATTTATATAATCTTCAATTGAGAAAATACTTTTAATAGAGTTCTTAAACTTGTGTAAAGGCAAGTCTAAGATTGCTTGTGGAATTTTTTTATAGAACATTACGCCCATTCCCACAAACGACTTTCGGACCTTTTTGAGGCGTAACTGAGGAATCACGAGCCTATTTCTATTTCTTAATTGCCTGTCGTGTAATTCGCACTTTTTATTGTAACTGTGAATGTTTTTGTTATATTGATATTGTTAATTTAAAAAAGAACAATCGCCGAATTTCTTACTGGTTCTTCTCGGTTGGAATGGCATTCCGAACCAGTGGTAGATTCAATTGACTATTCGAAAGTAAACTTGTAAAACTTGTAAAAGTTTATTTGAATAAAAAACATTTCTATTCTATTCTATTAAAGATAAAGTATTTATGAATAACAAGATTAATGCATTTAAAAACATTGTAATGACTATATAGCGTAATCAAAATAAAGTATCTAAATTCAATATAGTACGATTTACATTTATTTTTATATATTATGAGTTTTCTATGACACAAATGTAATTAACATTTAATAAATCAAATTTTTAATTGAAAAAAATTGCAGCAGTCACATTTTTGATGAAATTGTATATAATGATTAAAATAAATTTCGAATTCTGGTTTTTCGATTTTTTGCATTTTCTGAAAACATTTACTATGGTAATGTATATTTTTTTTAACACCATCGGAAAGAAGAGATTTCAACGAACAGAAAGCACACCTACTTTTTGAAAAAAGCTGACATTTTGACGGATGATTTTTCGATTGAAAATTAGGGTGCTTTTTCGATATTAAGTCAAAATAAGGAGAAATAATAAACATTTCAAATCAAATAAATTACAGTGTATTTGGGATATGAAAAGGTAAGTTTTCACCAAATTTCGTGAAAAAAAAAAATGTTTTTATAAAAGATAATAATAAAAAACCAAAAACATGGTTTTTTGAGTTTTTCACATACATTTTGAGGTTAAATGAAAAAAGTGTATATTCAAAAGTTGTTGAACTTTTTAGTACCTACAACTTTGTCATTAGACTTTTTTCCATAGGACTTGTAGTTTTGTCGGTAATCGAGATAAACCGTTTTTTACCCTTAAAACTCCCCCCATTTTTTTTCCCTAGCTCAGATCGCCCGTAAATTATTTTTCCTTTAATTCTTATTATATTCTCCTCCATTTCCAATGGGTTTCATCCTACTGTGATTTTTCTTTGTTTCAAAAATTATCGACACTGGGCTAATTTGCCAGATATCTTACCAAAAACTCAAATACAACAGCAATAGTGCTACGAGGCCTGGCAATGAGATTTTCCTATCTACATAATAGATATTATATTTATATCTATTAACTATGTATGTATAATGTATATGTTAGGCTTATCAAGGAGTAGGTAGGTACCTAATAGTTAATCGAAAAAAACCAGACTTTTTTTATTTAACTCAAGCGTGTTTATTCACCGCAAAAAGGAGCCCTTTTACCTTGGCTCCTACTTTCCAAAGTGTATCCGTACCGATTAGTGATCACATTGAGCTTTTGGGTATTGACATCTCACCCAAACTCAATTTCGGGAAATGCATCGAGTTGAAGGCCAAAACAGCTGCCAAAAAACTTGGTATCCTTAACAAGGTAAAGCGGTACTTCACACCTGCACAACGCCTCACACTTTACCAGGCTCAAATCCGGTCAGGCATGGAGTACTGCTGCCACCTCTGGGACGGCTCTGCCAAATACCAACTCGATGCATTAGACTCGGTTGATCGCCGCGCCCGTAGAATCATAGGCGATCGGTCACTAACGCAGGCGAAATTGCTCAGTTTACAGCACCGACGCAATGTCGCTTGTCTATCGGTCTTTTATCGGATATACTTTGGAGAGTGTGCTCAGGAACTTTTTAACCTAGTTCCTCCTTCACTATTTCACCACAGAACAGCGAGAAGTCGAGAACGATGGCATCCCTATGTGGTTGACGTTCAGTCGGCTCGAACAAAGCGCTTTCGGTCGACGTTTCTGATACGAACCGCTAGGGTGTGGAACGCCCTTCCGGCTTCCGTGTTTCCCGCCTCGTTCGACTTAAGTACCTTCAAGGCAAGAGTGAATAGGCATTTTCTAGGCAAGCGCGTTCCAACTTAGACCTCATCATTGCTGTTCAGGCATGATTGTCGTCAAGCGTAAGCCTATTTCGCAATAAAAAAAAAAAAAAAAAAATTTAGTTACCTAGGTCTACTTAATAACGGTGCGACGATGGTGCTCTTTTTAGAGCCTTATATAAAAAACTATATGGTACATTTATTTAGACTCTAAATAAATGTACCAAAAAGCTTATAATAATCGAAATCTAATCAATCAATAATAATTTCACCCAAAATCAAATAATCGAATCAATCAATAATAATAATTTCACCCAAGCTACGTAGGTACACGGTAGGTAAGTAAGTATTACCGCGTACGAAAAACCGAACTAATGTTTTAAAACGACTTCAATAAAAGGTTTTTAATTCGATTCGTATTATTTTTAGCATATTTTGTTTACTCGTAGAATCTAAATTGATTTCGATAATTTTTCTTATTCGAAACGGGGTAGGTATAACCTGGAATTTTATTGAAGACTAGCGGTCCGCCCCGGCTTCGCCCGTGGTACCTAATATATAGCCTATAGCACTCAGGGATCACGTACATATCCAACGGTGAAAGAATTTTTGAAATCGGTCCAGTAGTTCCTGAGATTAGCGCGTTCAAACAAACAAACTCTTCCGCTTTATTATATTAGTATAGATTTTTTAGTGAAGATCAGCAGGGCTATTCTGTAAAGGCATTTTCGAATTATCGAGAGTGAATTCGAGATGAGTTTGCTAATTTGTACTCTGTAAAACTCGATAGTACAGATCTTCTCACTCAAACTCACTTCACTTCGCAAGTGCGTAGCAGATGTTTACAGAATATCAAACCAAGGTGAAGTGAGTTTGCTTTCGAAGCGAGTTATCTCACTTGAGTGAGCTTCGATTTCGAGATGGTATTTTAGAGAATAGCCCTACTGATGAAGATCACCAACAACGGGCAGTAGTAAATAGCTCGCGATCAATAATAAATAATTATTGACTTACGACCTACATAGTAGATCCTACTTACAGATACTTACAAATATAGATAAGTATAATAATAAGATAGAAATCATAGAACATACTGAAGTCGGTTTGTTTAATTTTTAATCCTATCATTATTAGATCTCGATAATAGATGAATGCTAAGCGAGGAGATGACAGAGCTAATTTGTATAAGTAAAACGTTTTCTTAAATTCAATTGGATACAGTCATATCATAATAGTATTTCAATGGATGATCAATAGAGTAAAAACATAATTATGTCACAGGATCTAGCGATTGATCACCTAATTGTTAGTGGGTGGGAGGACGAATGACGAATTTTTTTGCATAGAGTAGGTACATAGTTTTCTTGAGATTATAAAGCACTAGCGGACCCGGCAGACGTCGTCCTGCCCGCTATTAGCGCCACCTACCGGGTCCAATTTTTCTACTTATAAACCTTCCTCTTGAATCACTCTATCTATTAAAAAACACCGCATCAAAATCCGTTGCGTAGTTTTAAAGATTTAAGCATACATAGGGACATAGGGACAGAGAAAGCAACTTTGTTTTATACTATGTAGTGATAATTATGAGATCATTATACTACTTTTGCATCTATAATCGTTTGTTTATGACACCATAGAGAGTAAAATATGAAAAGATAAAGAAAGATCGGGCGCGAGGCCACCAAGCTTTGTGGGGTCAGCTTCCGGAGATTTTCTTTCCGTCAACGTTTCTGATACGAACCGCTAGGGTACTTATGGAACGACCTTCCGGTGTCCGTGCTTCCCGTCTCGTTCAACTTGAGTAGCTTCAAGGAAGCGAAAAAAGGCGAATAGGCATTTTCTAGGCAAGCGCGTTCCAATTTAGACCTCATCATGGTTTTCCATTAGAATTGATTGTCGTCAAGCATAAGCCGAATACGATTTTTTTTTAAATTCTTGACCAAAAAAACCCAATGCATTTTGTGACTCCAAGCTTTTATGCTCCGCAGCCGAAGAACCTACTTGTAGCGACTACAATTCACTGACGATAGTTGGGACATTACAAACGTACTGCGAACTGAGTCATAAATCATTTTTATCGGACTTCTCGCTCGCACTTACAAGCTTCATGAAACTGGAACCTGTTTCTCTGGTGTTGTGTGTAACAGTAAAAAAGGATTTGTCGATAGTCGATAAAAGGTTACAAAGAGCGAGGCAGAGTCTTCACAATCCTATGATCGTAATGTTTTATGACTCAATTCGCACGTTTGTAATGTCCCAACTATAGCTAACTAGTTTACCGTCTGACTATCTTGCAGTTTTTCGTCCAGTCTGCGCCTCATATCATTCAAGAGTTGTTTTTATGCGATTTTTCCGGCGCACAAACTAGACTCGATGGAACCGCGAGTGTTTTTATAGGCTAGCTAGCTAGTTCCAGCCGTTTCCTCAACGTCTGAGAGGTTTTTTTTTACTACATCGGCAGGTGTTAACCAATTTCATACATTAGATACTTATAACGATGATGCGCCCTCAAGGTAAAATTACCTACCTCAAGTATTTTGTACGTAATGAAAAAAATAAAACCAATTATCATAGTTGGCATGTAATTTGCAATTTAAGTAGGTTAGGTACCTACCTACTACTCAAACATGAATGAGAAGTTAATTTCAATAATGGCAAGTGCTTATTTAATCAAGATTTAAATCATCATCATCAGCCATTGTGCATCCACTGTTGGAGATAGGCCTTTAAGCAGCGCCAACCCGCTCGATCCTCGGCTGTCCGCATCCAATCGATGCCACCGTGTCAGCCACCCTCCGGATATCGTCGCTCCACCTTGCTGGGGGGCGCCCTACACTCATCTTGCCAAGACGTGGTCTCCACCGAGGACTCTTCGGCTCCATCGTTCATCGGTCCTCCGACATACGTGGCCAGCCCACTGCCACTTCAGCATGCTAGCCTTAAGAGCTATGTCGGTCACTTTGGTTCTTTGGCGAATTATTTCATTTCGGATTTTATCCCTCAAAGAAACTCCGAGCATAGTTCTTTCCATAGCATGCTGAGCGACTTGGAGTCTGTAGATTAGCCTCACTGTCAGTGTCCATGTCTCAGCACCATAGGTCATTACCGGTAGGACGCCCTGGTCGAAGACTTTCGTCTTCAGGCATTGTGGTATGGGCGACGAAAAGACGACGAAGTTTGCCAAATGCTGCCCAGCCTAGCTGTACCCTCCTGTCGATCTCCTTCTCGAAACTGTTTTATTCAGCTGGAAAATTTGTCCAAGGTATATGTATTCCTAGTCAGCTTCGAGAATAGCCCCAACGACAGTTATGGACCCCGGAACGACCATAACATAATTATGTTTTAAACAATGTAGCGGTAGGTAGGTAGGTAGGTGTTTGGTTTGGTTTTATCATTGGAGTACGCAACCTTAAAGATCCCATTAAAATTAAGTAAATTCTGATTAGGTTAGGTTAGATTAGTTGAACCTTAATCATCAGTAGTTTTTGGAGATGAAAAGGGGATTAAAACGCCTGAAATAGCTACAAACACTCATGAACTCTCTAGCTAAAGCACCACGGTAGACAATAGGTATACAAAATAATAATAATATGTTAATACCTAGCACAGTAGACATCACTACCTATTATAATTTGGGTATTAGGTATTATCATCGATGTAAAAGGTATTATGTAGACAGTAGACACGTCATTTATTAAAAACTGTGTAGTGTGTAGCTGTTAGTTAGAGGTACCTACCTACTACCTACCTATGAACCCATCGTCAACTTTTTGTATCAACTTTTGGCCAATAAACGAAGCAAAACGGGCGATCGGCGATCGACGGATTGTACAAAAATGCGCGTGGCCGGGGCCCCTGACCTTGTGCCGCATAAACTAGGTAGCACTAATATTTTTTTAACAATAAATCCATTCCTGCTTTGGTAGGAAGGTAGGTTTGGTAGGTTTGGTACCTTCCTGCTTTCTTTTTTCATTTGACTCGAAACAGTTGTCTGTAGGTCCGTATAGTTAGCGATTCTAGGTTCAGGAAATGATACTGACTTTTTCTTTAATTTTTTTAAATGACTTCTTATCAAATGTGTACATACATGTACTTACTTAGTCAGCACCGTTGTACAAAATCTGCAAACTAAGCTAAACCAAATTAAAAGGTCTAAAATTTGTACCTACCTTTTCTAAACGCACCCTAGTAAAAACTTAGGGAAAAACATGGCACAGGGTTTAGAACTGTCAATTAATTAGATAAGATAAAATCAAAGGATAATAATTGTATACAACCGAATAAATATCGTCCATATACCAACCGAACAAATAGCCAGCCAATCCGCATCGGAGCAGCAGCGTGGCGGGTCCCTCTCTCCTTGAGAGAGGAGGCTTGTGCCCAGCAGTGGGACGTAAAAAGGCTTTAGTGGTGGAATAAATACTGCCATAGTTAGACGGGTAAAACAATGTTATCTACAGTAAATACTAAATATACACATAGGTACACGCACGCACATATCTACTTATTAAATGGAATTAAGTAAGTAAGTAGATATGTGCGTGTCAAACACGCATTATGTCATTTCCGCGGCTAGGGTAGAGTCAAAACAAACAACGTGATGGCAATTATAAAACTCGAGACCTCCCACTTATAAGGTCCCATCGCACACGGCAGCGTAAGAGAGGTCGTAAATCCTAGCGTAACTTAACCTGTTCTTCAAGCATCAGCCAAGTTTCTAGCGCGGGCAACTTTCTAACCCGGCAAGTAAGGTATCTACTTTTAGCTTGAACCTTCAAATCTTAGGCGCAGCGCTCACCTGAGTAGTATGACACGAGATCTGACAAGTGATTTAGCATGTATAGTCCTACGAACATATCTGATCCGGTGACAACGTCACCGCGTATTGAATGTTGACAATTTCACAGTGGCGTCATTCATTCCACCGGGTTAGACAAGTTTGTAGGACTATAACTCGTCACTTGGCGCAATAATCTAAGCAGTCGTTGTGCAGTACATTGAAGAGGCACGTAATCCGTAACTTGCAGCGACATTTGCGTGTCAAAGAAGTGCCTTACATGTGCCTAACTAATATTATGACGTGCTCGAAAGGAGTCAAAATGAGGGGGCGCAATATCAAATCAAAAATGTCACTCGGTGTGTTATTAGTGAAGCATTGAAGACGCACGTAATCCATATTATCTTACAGCAACCACCTGCGTGTTAAAGTACCTACTTAGTACCTAATTAATATGTGATCAAAAGGAGTCAAAACCTAAGCCCTACGTTTCTGAATTCTATGTCTAATAAATAAAATAAAATAAATAAGATATAAAAATAACAAAGAAACAACAAGGTCTCCGACGACTCAGTCGGAGGAATCACAGGATCTCCACAGCGGAGATCATTTATAAAAAAAAAAAAGAATTCTATGTCATACCATGTCACGAAGGTTGTTGCAGGCTGTGTCACGTCTGACGTGACATAGTCAGAGCCATGCCATGCCGCAAGTCAGGTGGGCGCTGCGCTTTAGAGCCTTGGTCTGACACATCGCGCGACGACGGCTGAGTGGAGTCGACGCGGCCTTTAGGTCCATTTCACTCTGGCGCTATAAGTAGTGTGTCGAAAATCCATCAACGTTGTCGAGATGTGACAACTCGTATTAAGCCATTCTAAGGCTCTAGTGTAATTTTTTTACGTAAAACTGTGTGTGTAAACCATCGATGTGTGTAAACTGTCATTTATTAAATGGAAATTAACTTTCGGGAAAACTTCATAACAGTGCTATCCATAATGACAAAGTAGACAAGTAGTGCTATCCTCAATGACAGAGTAGATGAGAAAGTAGAAACCGACTGGTATAGGGGTATGGGTTTAATAAAAACTGCCATACCTCGTGCAGGTTAGCCTGCGTCGTCGTATGATCAGATGAGATCACAGGCAAGGCCTAACTTGCATATATATGAATATTTAAACAAAAATATTCGTTTGTATGGGGCGGGCTCGAGAGAAACCTCTCCGTTAACTTGAGAACATACACAGATGCCTCAGATGTCGTCACGACTCAAGACTCACGCTCGCCTACACGTTACTTGTCTATGAATACAATCCCAGACTCAATGACTGATAGCTCCTAAATATAGGTAGGTATATAGTTTTACCTACGTTTTTTATTCGATAACAAGTTCTAGGCATTGAGTCAGATTGAAACACGTAACGTATTTAGGACGCAGACGCTATCACAGAATAGAGCTAAATGTTATTGTGATTGTGATAACAAAAAGAATACCTACTCGGCTGAGTGTGTTGCGTTTTCTTCTTAGACCACGAGCGCGTTTGGAACCCTAATAAGTAGCTTTAGTTTTAAGGTGTTTACCTTACTTCAATAAAAGTAAAATTGGCATTTAAAATGTGTACCACCGCTATAGCCTTTGTACGTCCCTGACTCCCTGCACTGCTGGGCACAGGCCTCCTCTCTCATAGGAGAGAGCGATTTAGAGCTTAGACCTGCCACGCTGCTCCAATACAGGTTGGCGACTATTGTCACATGATAGTGATAATAACCGGGACCGACAGCTTAACGTGCTCTTCGTGGCACGGAGGTGAAACACCGCCAACTACCAAGTACCAACTCCGGGCTGGCACTGAGAATTTCTTGACAGAAAACATAATACCTAACAATAATTTGCCTGACCCGGAATCGAACCGCGTGATCTGCAGTCGAATATGCTAACCACTAGACCAACTAGGCAAAAGGTGTACAGTGTTCCAATTTTAAATAATAATAAAAACTTTAGACTTCTGATGTTGTCTACATCGATAGATTTTAGGGACATGTCTACAATGCGTATTAGTCGGCATCAGTGAATTCATCATCACTGCCACTTAATTCACATACAGTCAATGGCTAATTTGTTATCGAATAAAAAAGCTTCCTAGACACAATGTCTGATGGTTCCTAAACATGTTGGCCAAGTGCCCGCACCCATCCTAATGAGAAAGTATCCCCGCTCGCTGGAGATACAGATGAATCGCGATTCACCGCATACATCATCGAATATCTACTGCAATAACAATAACTATTCACAGTGACTTGGAGCATATCTAGGATATGTGTGTATGAAGTACATAATGGACTAATCATGCCAAACTAGGCACCATGTTAGACCACGTCGCTCACTCTGTGGTGATAGGTCTAAAGTCTTGGCGCCACAATAGTCCAGCCCATGGATTAAATAGAATGCGCGAATATTCTATTTACTCCATGTACCTACCTACTACTATTATAGGTAGGTAGTACCTATACCCGTATTACTAATTCCGCGGAATTCTGACAGCTGTCATTGTCATTTACAGATGAGTTATTTATATGGAGAACAGGGTTAACATTTACGAAGTACGATTTTACCCCAAAGTACTTTAATTCCCTGTCATCATAAAAAGCCATATGCCGCGTAATAATATTACTCGTTTCGCCCTAAAATAGAAATCGCTAAGAGTGGAAACTAGAAATTGCACACTAACAGCAATAGAAAACAAAAGAAGCACATTGAAAACAATATTCAAAAATGAAAGTCGAATGACATTATCACCATGAAGTGTCTTTTAGGCATTTGTCATATCTAAATGCGACAGTTGATTTTTATTTACATACTAGCTGATCCCCGCGACTTCGTTCGCATGTTTATAGGTTTTATATAGGATCGGATCGGATTCCATAGTTCTTTTATGTACCTAAACTAAATGTAGCCTAAGTTACTCCTTATAACATCACCTATCTGCCATTGAAAGTTCCGTTAAAATCGATCCAGCCGTTTCTGAGATTAGTTGAAACAAATAGACAGACCGACAAACATAAATTTAAACGCACGCCAGTTTAAAATAAGCCGTACGTACAAAGATCCGTGTCCCATGTTATTTGAACCCAATAAATGTCTGTCATTTCTGAACTAACAAACCTATGACCTTGAAATATTTACGGGAGAATATATAAAGTACTACCTTTCTAACAAAAAAAGAATGAGTGAAATCGAACAACGCGTTAATGAATTACAGCTAAATACACGTTTTAACTTTCATCCCCTCTCCCTAGGGAACCGTGGTGAATTTCGGGATAAAAAGTATCCTATGTCCTACCTCGGAGTATAAACTTAAATC
Organism: Melanargia galathea; assembly: GCA_920104075.1. Classification (NCBI taxonomy): domain Eukaryota; kingdom Metazoa; phylum Arthropoda; class Insecta; order Lepidoptera; family Nymphalidae; genus Melanargia; species Melanargia galathea. Next base: position 20,200,883 of record OV049869.1, on the reverse strand, counting down.
GTATTAAGTTTCATTTGAATCCATCCAGTAGTTTCGGCGTGATGCGCGGCCAAGATACAGACAGACAGACAGACAGACAGACAGACAGACAGACAGACAGAAAGACAGACAGACAGACAAAAATGAAACAAATTGCAGATTTGGCTTCAGTATCGATTATAGAGTGCCGTCCAATAAAAATTTTCAAAATATCTTCAATGTACAGAATTGGATCTGTTACAGTTTTATTATATTACTAGATGATGCCCACGGCTTCGCCCGTGTGGATTTAGGTTTTTAAAAATCCCGTGGGAACGTTTGATTTTCCAGAACAAAAAGTAGCTAATCTGTAGAAACCCGTCCCCAAAACGGAAAAATCCCGTGGGATCCCCACGATTTCGGAATACAATTCCTTACAGCATCAGGGTTGAGGAGTTGGATATGTACCTACTCGAGTTCATTCAACGATAAAGTCTTTAATTGGTACCCCCAATATCAATTTAAATAACCGAAAGTTTCTAAAACCCATTAGTTTTGGGGATTAGGTCCCCTACAGCATCAGGATTGAGGAGTTGGAATCCAATTTTTTTATAGAACAGGGTCGCAATATTTCTCTATCGATTAAGAAAAAAATTACTTAAATCGGTTCAGAAATCACGGAGATATCGGTGTACATAGGTAGAAAAACACAACTCCTCCTTTTTTGAAAGTCGGTTAAAAAAGTAGCCTATGTTACTCCCTGGTTAATTCTCTACTTGTATGTGAAAGTCCCGTCAAAATCGGTTCAGCCGTTCCGAAGATTAGCCCGTTCAAACAGACAGACAGACAGACAGACAGACAGACAGACAGACAAAAATTTTAAAAATGTGTGATTCGGTTATGGTAGCGTTCAAATAACCATATGAGCTTAATATGAGGTAGTTATTTCGATATTACAGACAGACACTTCAATTTTATTTATTAGTATAGATAGATAAGTTTTGAATTTTTTTTCTTTTTTGTGGGAATTGTTTTATCTCTGGTAACATTACGAAACGTCAGAATTCCGCGGAATTAGTAATTCGGGTATTAATATTTTTTCCTAGTATTTTTTTGCCAAATATTTCGCGAGGACGAAGTTCTCAGGGTTATATATGCGAAAACAGCGCACATCCCTGTGCTTTTTTCGCGTCACCGTGTATAACATTCCTTATTTCTAAGAAGATCCAAGTCCAAAAGGGTAACTGTGCGCTTATTAGTGTGCATAAAATAATTATGGGATCCGACCCGATCCTATATAAAACGTATAAACACGCGAACGAAGTCGCGGGGGTCAGCTAGTTTATTGAATAAAATCGGCCTCAGATCGCGTTTTAAATACAATTAATTCATTAGGTAAATTAATGGTTTGGCCTTGATTATCGCATGTAACAAATAGGTAACTGCGCCGCTTTGTTTTTTTTTTTTCGCGAAACGCTAATTTTCGCGGCCTCTTTTGCGAATAAGTAGATATTTGTAAATCGTTTATGGGCTTTTTATACATTAGCTTCTTTACAAGGCTCTTCAGCTGAAATATACATTGGAAATTTGGAATAGGTACCTCAAAACCTTAGCTCAAAACAAAGCATCCTTCCGGTTCAGGGTCGTGGCGTGACTAGAATGTTAACCTTTTAACGTAAAGGCAAGTTATTTCTTTTAGAAGACATTTTGTTTCAATAACAAGCTAATGGAAAAAATAGTAAAAGGTACCTAACTAAAACTGCAGCTATTCTTTTAAAATAAAAAATAGATTGAAAAAGCGTATGAGTGAAAGAGATATAATAAGTAGGTAGGTATTTAGGTATAGTCGGTATCTAATCTAATACTAGCCAATACCTACTAAACAATCCCGGGACTTCTTCCGTGTGGATTTAGATTTTGAAAAAATCAGCCAAGTGCGAGTCGGGCCTCGCTCTTTCAGGGTTCCGTACATAATTATGAACAATATAATATTTTGGGTCTAAGAAATATTTAATTTCCGAGTTAGACATCGCAAGAAACCGTGAAAGAAAAACGCAAAATAAGTTCGTTTGTTTTGGTCACAGCTTATAAACTATTTTATGAATCGTTGTTTTCAGTATTTGTTGTACAAATAGAGCATATAGTACATAATATACCGAAATATCATATTCCTAACTAGTTTAGTTTTTTAGATAGCCCCCGTCACAAAAATGGTCTAAAACTGACAATTTTGATGACCCCCCATTTCCTTACTTTTTAAGCAAAAAATTAAAAATATATATATTCGTACTCTACTCAATGAGCTCTAAACAATGATACCACACAAGCTAAGGTAAGAAAAAAATTTTTTTTTCCGGCTCCTTTCTCATGTATGGGAGCCCCCCTGAAAAATAATTTAATTCAATTTTTAATTCAATATTTGATTTTGGGTCAACGTTTTACACCAAATACCAAAATTTCAGGTTTGTAACTCATTTCGTCTGCGAGCTAGAGACCTGTGACCGGCGAACAGACGGACAGACAGACAGACTGACAGACAGACAGCCGAGTGACATTAATAGGGCTCCGTTTTTACCCTTCGGGTACGGAACCCTAAAAATACTTACCGCGGGAACTATCATATTTTTTGAGGATAACAAGTAACTTATGTCACTCTCCATCAAACTAAAATCACCCATAAAATATAAATATTTATTTAGTTAGTTTTTGAAGATTAATGTAAATCTGATTAGGTATTACAACAAAAAATAGTTGTGAAGCAAAATGTTTTATTGCCACACTTCGCAGATCTTTATAATGCCTTTACAGTCAATTTGTAGGTAATAAAAAGTAAATAAAATTCTCAATTCACAATTTGGGAACAATGAATGAGAATCGGCCGGCCAATTTGTCATCCATTTGAGTGGGTAGTCCAAACATTTTCGACATGATTGCGACAGATTGAGTTAAGAATTTGTCCTTTACCAGCATTGATCACTTGCGAAACAGTTATTGATGAGTTATTGGCAACAAATGCCTGACTATAAAAGTAGCTACCTGGTATTTTTGGGGTTACGTATAGTGAAACAAGGAACCCTTATAGTAAATGACGACGCAGTGGTCTCATCTGACAGAGACTATCACCGTTATCAACCCATTACCGGCCTACAACCTGTGCTACAACTGGGCACGGGTCCTCTCAGAATAAGAAAGATTTTGCCGTAGTTCACTACGCTCGCCAAGTGCGGATTGGTTGACTTCACACGCCTTTGAGAACACTATGGAGAACTCTCCAACATGCAGGTTTCCTTAAGATATTTTCCTTCGCCGTTAAAGCAAGTGATATTTAATTGCTTATAACATACATAACGCCGAAAAGCCGGGGATCGAACTAGGTACCCCGGAAAAGGAGGCCGAAGTCTCAAACACTAGGGCTAGGCTATCACCGCTTCATATTGGAGAATACTGAATAGGTCTTTCACAAGTATAAATTAAAAATTTAAAAACACCCGACATTCACCATTTTGTGGCGGCGGCCATGTTGGATCGATTTTCATCAAACATAGCTATAACAACACTCTCGATAAATTCAGCTTTCAAACAAAAATAAACGCATTTAAATCGGTTCACTCGTTTGAGCGCTACAGGGGAACAGACACACACACACACACACACACACAGACACGTCAAATTTATAACACCCCGTCGTTTTTGCGCCGGGGGTTTAAATCAAGATAATGTTTATTTATTTAGGTCACATATACCTATATGTGACCTGGCAAGTGGCAACACTTATAATCCTAAGGGTAAAACAAAAAAATTCAAAATCAATTTCTGCGCGGTAAATTCGCGAGCTACAATTTAATCAAGTAAGCCAATACGTTCTATTGATGTATGTAGGTGTATTTGTTAAGGCGCTGCCTGCATTATTCCTTAGAAAATACTGTTATTTAACACCTATCTAGTCCTTCAAATGACATCACAAAATTTCCAAAAAAATATATGCCATACTTTGATTCATGCTCTTTAGTTCTGTAATCTTTTTTTTTTTTTTTATTGTTTTTTTTACGATAAATTCAAGAATAATAAACAAAAGTAGCTTCGTATCTAAATCGTGTATCAACTTCTTTACCTGTGCAACCATGAAAGTAAATCTTACATTCAATTATAGAGAATATATATATGATACAATCTCTAGAGATATTTTATTTATTTTCGACTGTTTTTTATGAAAAATTTACATATTTTGATTATTTCGGTCAAATAATTCCAGCGGGCGACGTCGCCGACAGGATGCCATACGGCTGGCGCCTTTCGTAGGAGGTAGATGTGCGCAATTTTTCCCGCCAAACGCTCTCGTTCAATTCAACGCTCTTGTTTCAGGGAAAATATTTTTTTTGTGTAAAATATTTTTTTAGTTAGCAAATAATTAGTACCTATCTACTTTATAAGGATATTTGTAAATAAGTATTGTGTTAGCTGTATTTTGTCTAAGTATATACATATTTAGTGGTATTTCGTTGTTTTTTTAATTGTGTTAGCTGTATAATAGGTACGTAGGTATCGTAGTCAACCAGGATGCCGAAAATATCTCGACTAAAACGATCTTAACTACAAAAGATTGAAAACACGAAAATCGCGTAAGTACCTACCTAATTACCTACCTTACCTATATAATATTACCTACATAAAATATTTTATGGCACACTATCTATTTTTGGCCCGACCTCTGGAATCGAATCCACGACCTCGTCATCTGCAGTTGAACATGGAAACTCCTAGCTCATGGTGATGATGATGATTTTTCTTATTTTAGAAAAGCAAATAAGAGACAAGTTTTACAACCAATAGACCAAAATACCGTATTTCCAGAATCAGAGATCGGACAATCCGAATCTGGGAACACCACCATTACGTAAGTACCTACCTACTTTGATGAATAATAATAAAATAAAAGCTAAAAATAATACGTGAAAATACCTACCTACCTATCCCTGAATAAGTTTTAAATTCTATGTCCTATGTACCTATGTGTATAAAGTATTATAATGTGCATTTAGACTGCATCATCTGGATTCTGGTGGTAACTAATTGTAATAAATCTGCTTACGTAATATTTGAACGGCCCCTAATCAAAAATATTATGATAGGTACCTACCTAATAACATGTACCTATAATAATATTATAAGTAGTTAAAATGTATTATATTACTTTAGACTCACTACATCTATTTTCCTATTTACGATACAATGAATTCACGCAATTTCCTAGCGGCATGCTTACGAAAGTGGCAGAGGCGGCAAATGCATAAAAAGGGCCAAAGACCTCAAGTGATTTTTTTAAAGTAAAACTTCTTTAGGTACCTACCGATTTTAGCAACAGTTAGGACTTTGAACTTGAGGACAGGATGTCTCGAAATATAAAGCCCAACCTATTTAGGCAAAATTTTAAGGAAGCCAGTAAATACATGACATAGTTTTGATCTATATTATAACCATTTAGGAAACTGTTATTCGAGTTAGAAAAAATGGCAGCCATTCTGTTTTTTGTCAATGGACCATTTTCTTTTAAAATTCATAACTAGAGTTTACTGTTAGGGATCATCCATAAATTACGTCACACGTTAAGGGGTGGGAGGGAGGGTCGACGAATTGTGACATTGTGTGGCAAAGCGGTGGGAAGGGCCCTAAATTTTGTGACCTCACATTCAATTCACATTCAAATTTAATTTTAAAGTACTAATAGAACACGAAATACGTACTTTTAAAGATAAATTTAAAAATATTTGAAACTGCTGTTTTAATTCAATGTCTGGACGTAAATGCCAAATATGTGACGTCACCCTAGGGGGGGGGGGGGTCTTAAATGTGACCAGCTGTGACGAGGACGGAGGTGACGGGGTGAAAAATCATGAAATTGGTGTGACGTAATAATTTATGGATGGCCCCTTATCACAAAAGTATTTTTTTTGAGTATCGTATTTTTTTTTTCAGTTTGAACGAGGATATCAATAGAGTATAGACAAACTGAAGGCTTACACAGGGACACCACAAATAGCGCTTGTAAATATTTCAATGACATGATCACTATACTTCTAATTGACATAGAACCTTCATGGTTTGAGATTTTTGAGTGACACTTTTTTCATACGGTACCTATGTAGTTCTTCTTTTAAAAATGTGCAACATTCGATTATCAACTTTCAGTTGTTTTTTTTTTATTCAGCTTAGACAATAAAGATGGATACTTCGAAAATTCGTGTGATTTTTGAATACGAGTTTAATAATGGTAATTATTTTGATTAAATAAATATGTTAAATTAATAAAACGAATTTTTATTTTTCAGTACAAATCGGCAATTTCATACTTTAACCCCTAATAATAAACATCTAATTTTAACCGACTTCAAAAAAAGGAGGTACTGTATTCGACCCGTATGTATGTATGTAAGTAAGTATGTATATATGTAAGTATGTTCGTGATTATCTCCGCAACTAATAAACCGATTTTGATGATTTTTTTCACTATTGTAATCTACATACTTTCAGAAGATTTTAGTGTATAACGAAGTTATAAGCGTAAATGTACACATATGTCACTAATATGTTCTCTGAGATTGCCAGACCTGTTGCTGAAGTTTGATATAGCTATTCTGTCCAAAGACTTCATTCTGCTACGCCTACGTAACATTGACTTTTTGCAAAAACTTTTGGGCTGAGGTCAATAACAGCTATATTTAGAGTGGTTCCTTGGAGTTTGTGCACGGTTACGCGTATTTCCATTCTGTACAAGGCCAAACCGCAGGAGTGTGAAACTAGTCGCATATAAATTGTAAATTACTTTTTAATCAAGGTCTTCCAAATTATACAAGAAGTAGTACGCATACAAACTAATCTTGTACAGATCGGAAATTAGGTTAGGTTGGGTTAGAACATTATAAAACCATTCACCTATAGTAGTAATACATAAAATGTATATATGTCACAGGATAATTCATAATATATGAGTCATAATCTATTTTACATAGTTCTCATTTATATTATTATAATTATTACCTAAAAATATATAGAAAACAAATCACTAAAAAGCATAAAATATTTTTTTTTTCAAAGAAAAACCGACTTCAAGGGATTCGAACTAAAAAGTTTAAAATAATTTTTTATTCATTTAGCTTGACGATTTAATTACCTAACATAATTTTTTGAAATTCTGACTTTTTTATTTTTTGCTTAAAACATCCCATACGAATAACTACGCTGTGTTGTGAGCTCTTAAAGCTCAATTCGGTATAGTTCCGAATTCAAACTATTTAAGTCAAAGAAAAAAAAATTAATACAAGATATTCAGGAAGAAAGATTATTCCAAATTCAAACTTAAGACCAGAAATGAAATTTCATACTTACTTTTCTGGATCGTTGTGAGGAACAAACATTATTCCAAATACAAACTTAAGACCAGAAATGAAATTTCATACTTACTTTTCTGGACAGTTGTAATACTTTCCAGAAAAGAATAACTTTCAATCAACTCTACAGTCTATGAAATGTGCACATTTCGTATCATTTTTTAATAAATAAATAAAATAAATACTTACACATACACACACGGTCGGCTGTTCCTAAAGTAGGCAACTTAATGCCTGTGTTATAGGTAAGAACCGACTGATATACATATTTACATATATTACATGTATATATATATATAAATATTGAACAAATGTATAAATACATACTTATATACTTACATAAACACACCCAGACTCGGGGCGGGAATCGAACCCGCGACCCCGGAGAGGCAGGCAGGGTCACTGCCAACCGCGCCAAGGGGCCAGTCACTAATTATATAATTCATATAATAATAGTAGTATGAATTAAATAATATAATTCATATAATAATAGATATATTTCATATCATTTTTTAATAAATGATATGAAATATATCATTTTTTAGAAAATTAATATTTTAAACAGTTATTTACGATAATAATATAACACATTAAATTTTTCTCTATTGCCGCTTCTAACACGCTTTTGCTCTATGAAAAAAAAAACTAAGCGCACCAATGCCATCTCGCGGCTCTTTTCATCCTAATGTGGTTGTTGACTTGGTATGTCGTAGTACAGTTCACCGCCATTAGATGGCGGTAAAAAAATTAACGTAAATATGTAGAGGTGTAGGGGGGACAAGAGGTAGCCAAACGCACAAGGCCATTCGTAACTTGGAGAGCCTTAACGTAATCAAGACAAATTAGGCAGTACGTTATGTCTAAATTCGGAGAACAAATGCTCACATACTCGTACTTAATCGAATAGATATTTGATTTCGGTAATAGCCGCGTAATAAATTCATGAAAATGTTCTTATTTTGGAGAAGTTCTCGCAGTAACGCGGTCACCTTGTGCTTTATTGCCAATAAATTGTTTTGCCTTTAACTATTTGTTTTCGGTGTTCTTTTCTAAATCACACATCTCTATACTCTGATTTAATTTTAATTCCGTGGAATTCTGACGTTTCCTAATGTTACCAGAGATAAAACTGTTCCCACAAAAAAGATAATAAGTTCAAATTTACATAATATAAATAAAATTCAATTGCCTCATGTAGATATTATAACAAATGCCTGATACATACTTCAGGTACTTTAGTTTGCAGTAAAATCGAACTTCAGATGCTAACTCTGTTTTTCATACAAGTAACTCATTCTATTTTTAAATGACAACTGTCAAAATTCCACCAAATAAAAAATCAGACTATAGGGAATGTTTTTTCATAAAGTTGTCCCATATCAAGCGTTACGTGCGGGCCATGAGCGTTGAGGAAACGTCATAACGTCATTTAGTACGAAAGGGGTAAACGTCATTATCTATTACTCTAGCGGCACGCTATGATGGCCGGTTTGACGTTTGTCCGCTCATGAAGTTCCGTATTAATTGATAACGACTTTGAAGGAAATAATTGTATTACTTTATTGACGATAGTGATGTGCAGAGATTCATAAATTTTATCGAATGTAGTTTTAGGTTTAGGACTCAAAATTTATTTATTAAATTGATTTCTTAAATGTATACAAGTGTAGAAAAATCAGTTTGCACCATTTAAGGGGTGAATGTACTTGTGAATATGAACAATTTTCACTATGTGGACAAACCTCTGAAATCGCAAAAAAATATCAATAAATTTCGTTCAAATATTCAGTTCGTTCAAATAAATTAAATAAACATATACATTTTTGTTTTATTAAACCTATTTAATCAGGTACAAAAACAAAACTTAATTGTTTTTTGTTCGAGACTAAATTGACATTCCACATCACTATTGTAATGTGTCAAACCGGCCTTCATAGCGTGCCGCTAGTGTAATATATATATAGCTGCTCGTGCTGATTCACTGACTGATTGATCACCTCTCCTGTAAAATTTTGTATGAAAAATTTTTTTTTCAACAATGGTTTCGTATAGAAAACAAAAATTCATTAGGAACAAAAATATGGAGAGAGCTGATGATTGAGGATTTCAGAGACGAGCGACGGGCACGCTTAAGGTATTGAAGATAGGTGGGGGGTGCTCGAGCAAATGTCATTCGAAACGTCATCCAATTGACAGTTAGCTGAAAAAAAATTCAAAATGGCGAAAAAAACATGGCCGCCATACAAATTTCGTCGGTGTCCATCTCGGAGGGTATAAAAGATGGAAGAGTGGTTTCTTCGCAAAAGATGATCAGGATCCAAAGGTCTACCCGGTGAATATAAAAAAAATTCAAAATGGCGGAATTTATTTTTCCATAGAAAATGTATGGCGAATATTGAAGAGACTACAAGTTGTGAACTATGCAAGGCTTTAATGCGGTTTTTTGGAGAACTCTCAAAGAAAAATATGGGAAGACATGATGATTGAGGGTTTGGAAGTTGGTTGAGGAGCCCGGGCAGGGTATTGAAGATAGGTGGGAGGTGCTCAAACAAAAATTACTCAAAACCTCATCCAATTGGCACTGAGCTGAAAAAAAAACAAAATGGCAGATTCAAAATGGCGGCCATACCGTCAGCCTAAAAGATGGAAGAGTGGTTTCTTGGCAAAATATGATCAAGACCTAAATTCTACTTGATGAACAGAAAATAAACCGGTCAAGTGCGAGTCAGACTCGCGCACCGAGGGTTCCGTACTCCAGAAGTATAAGTACAATCTGTTTTTCATTAGTTTGTCTTAAAAGGTAAGGTGCTAATGAAGCTAGGCCTCTAAATTGTATGAGCGCTCATACAACTCAGAGGTCTATACTGTACTGTCTGTACTGTACTGAAAACTGTACTGTACTGTCTGTTTTGGATAAAAATCGGGTTTAAAAAGCATCAACAACTTTTTATCATTTGGTTTGTATTTTAAATTGTTTAGTCAACTCTCCACCACCACCATCACAGGTACAGCTTTTTTACGACCCACGGCTGTGCAAATGTCTCTTCTCTCATAGGAGAGGGATTTAGAGCTTAGAGCCGCCACGCTTCTCTAATGTGGGTTGGCGGGCTGTAACGAATATTGTCACATGATATTGATAATAACCGGGAACGACTGCTTAACGTGCTCTCCGAGGCACGGGGGTGAAACACCGCCAACTATCAACTCCGGGCTGACACTGAGAATTTCTTGATAAAAAACCCTACAATAATTTGCCCGACCCGGGAATTGAATCCGGGACCTCGTGATCTGCAGTCGAATATAATACCCCTAGACCAACGAGGTAGTAAGTCACCTCTAGGAACACCTAATTTCACATCTCCGGTACCTACTTATCAATGTTACCCATGTCTACTGTATATACCCATACTACTCAATTCAAAAAATAAAAATAGATTCAATAATTTATTTATGATTTTAATCTGTGGTTTTCTACCTGTACTTTTTAGCAGTGCAAAGCTGTAAGAAGTTTTTATCATAGACCACGAAAAATAAGGTTTTTACTGTATTTTTTACTTTGTACGGATTAAGTACTAAAGCGACAATTTATGATAATTATTCAGAGAGCAAAAAGTGTCAAGATGATTTCGGAAATCATTTTGTTTTAATAATAATAGAACAAGATAAATGTAGTTCTTATAAAAAATAACATTACTTAGTTATATATATAGTTTTTAATTCTTATTAATATTATGTCAAACTTTTTAGAGGAGTTTGGCTGATGTTTTTTTTTTAAATCCGTAGACTGAAAAAAAAAAAAACAAAACAAAAGGCGGTAAAAAAAAATATGTTTTACCTTTCTTTCTACGTTGCATTCCTTCTGCGTAGAGTGATTTAATTGTTCTCAACATATTTTTAAAGATTTTCAATCTTAAAATATATATTAATATTTAATTACATATTTCAGACTGTATTAATCTATTAAATTAGTCTTAGTAATTAGTATTAAAGTTAAGTTACTATTGTTAAGTTAAGTGTTTAGCCGATTTCCTGGTAAGTGACAAAATTTTATTACTGAGATAGAATTATGGCGTCTTTTCTTCGCACCGTGCAAGTCAAGGAAACTGCTAATCTCGATGCACCTACTCGAGAAGTTCTCTTATATAATATTCCCGGTGACGGGAACTGCATGTTTTCAGCTCTGTCTTTTCATATATACGGTCATATAAACCGATCTCAGGAAATACGATCGCGTATAGTTGGAGGGATTGTATCGAACTGGGATCGATATGGCATGTTTACAATGCGTCGTGACGAAAGCCCGTATGTGTCAGCTGAAGAATATTGCAATGAAATGATGCAAAACGGAATTTACGGCACTACCACAGAATTGTCGATGGCAGGGGAAATATATAAAGATTATATGTTTAAACTGTATATAGATGGTGTTTATGCGCAAACATTCGGCACCGGACCTATAGAAAAAATGATCGGTTTTACAGGGCACCTCACGAGCGGTCATTTTGATGTTTTCATCGAAAAGAACGTAAATCAGGTCCCTTCACAAAATAGTAATTATAACGATATCCATTTGCCCAGCAGTGGGCAAATCTATAGGGCTGAATCTCCAACGTTTACGGAGTCACAGTCCTATAGTTTACATCTGAATAGTAATACTTTAAGCAATGAATCATTAATGACTATTAGTAATACAGAATGTTCTTTGCCAATTAGTAAGCATATACTGATAAATGAAAGTATAATATCTCCTACTTTCACGCAGTCGCAACCCTATTGTTTAAATGTTAATAGTAATAGTTCTGGCAATGTCTCATTAATCACCATGGTTAACGAAGAACGTTCTTTGGCAAGCGATGGGCAAATACTGATAAATGAATTTGCATCTCCAACTTTTACAGACTCGCAGCTTAGTAGGATAAACTATAGCCTTAGTCCATGTAAAGTCGTATTAGAGCAATTGCCTGTTGATAACCTACACGTAACAGAACGATTACAAAATAAAACTAATAGAAACGATATGTATCAACAAAACTGTAAACGTTCACGTGGTAGGCCAAAAAAGCAAGTAACTGTAGCTGAAAAAAAACGTAAGCATTTGGAGGCTGTTTTGCGTTACCAAAAACATAAGCCACAATCTCACAGGAAAGCCGTGCATCGGTATACAGCTGCACATCCCGAAGTGAACCAAGAGGCAGTACATCGATATACAGCCGCACACCCCGAAGTGCACAGAGAAGCTGTCCAACGGTATACTGCTGCACACCCCGACGTGCACCGAGAGGCCGTACAAGTATATAACGCTGCGCATCCTGAAGTAACTCGACAGGCTGCGTTAAGATATCAAAGCTTGCATCCTCAAACTCATCGTGAATGTGTTAGTAAATATTCTAAAACACATCGAGATGAAATACGTCGAATCAGAAATATTCCTTTAGAAATACGTGGGCTGGGTTTAACGGGTGCACTGAAAGGTAACGATTTAGATAAAATTAAACCGATTCATTTAAAATATTCTCTTATGTGTGAAGAAACTTATAAATGTATTTACTGCAGTGCAAGACTTTTTGATGAAGAAAAGTCTCGCACAAAGTGGTGCTGTGGACAGGGCAAATATAACGTTGACCCACTCGGACCACTAGATGCCGAGTTTTACGCAAACCAAAATTTTTTAAAAAACGCTAGAGCATATAATAATCTGTTCAGTTTTTCAGCGCTAGGTACAACTCACGGCTTTCAAAGACCTGCGGGTCACGGTCCTAACTTAGTGAAAGTTCAAGGGCGTATTTACCATCGCGTCTTTGATTTGGCTTATAGTGGTAGCACAAATAATACAGCATTATATATACACGACGGAGAAGAGCATCAAAGATTAGGAAATCAACAAAATTTGTGCCCCAATCTTATCAAGGAGATTTACGTGTACTTAAAAAATAATAATCCCTTGATAAAAGATTTACACTTATTAAATAATCACCCAAGTTCAGAAGCTCGATTAATTTTTCAAAACACAAGTCGACGTACTCATGGACCGATATTAGGAGATAGACCGGTGTCGAATGAGCTTGCAGGTTTGATTGAAACTTCAAACGAACATCACCCGCGAGCAGTAGTAATATGGAAAATTGGTGAAGCAAAACCACACACAGTACACTACTTACATCCCGCATATGAAGCGTTTCAGTATCCTTTACTGTTTCCTAGAGCTCCTGAAAGATATTCCATTGATATTAAAGATAAAGCTGGCAATAAACTAAGCCAAGTAAAATACTATCGTTGTCAACTCTTATCTGAAGAGCGGTTTGCGATCTTACGACGCCTTTCGCAAGAATACTTTGTTGACATGTGGTGCCGTACCGAAGAAGAGCGTCTACAATATTTCAAAGGTATTCAAAGCGAACTAAGAATTGCAACCCGACGTGAAATCGACGAAACGATCGCAGGTGAAGGCATACGACCCGGTAAAGTATATTTACCGGCGAGTCTTACGAATAGCCCACGTTATATGCAGATCAAGTACCATGATGCTATGGCCATTGTTGCACGGTTGGGAAAACCAAGCTTTTTCCTCACTGTTACATGTAACCCGAAATGGCCAGAAATAACCAACAGTTTATATCCCGGTCAACAGTCAACAGATCGCCCTGATTTGTGTGTGAGAGTATTTCAACTAAAGTTGTCAATACTGTTGAAAAAAATCAGATCAAAAGACTTCTTTGGTACCATTGTGTCAATTCTACATGTTATAGAATTCCAGAAAAGGGGTTTACCTCACGCACACATTACGTTCCGTGTAGAAGGAGGAGGGCCCATCGATAGTATGGATATTGATAAATTTATTCAAGCAACTATACCTCCACCGGAACAGGGACGACTGAGACAACTGGTTTTGCAACACATGGTGCACGGCCCATGTGGAACAGAAAGGTCACCCTGCTACGATCAAGCTGCTGGGAAATGTTCGAAAAAATTCCCTAAAAGTTACACTGAAGTGACGTACACGGATGAACGAGGCTCAGTACACTACAAACGTCCAGCTGGCGAACAGCCGGCAATTCGTGAACGAAATCAAACTTCAGTCACTAACAGGTGGATTGTGCCGTACAACCCGGCGATACTATTGATGATGGAGTGTCATTGCAATTTGGAAATTGCATCCACCTCCAAAGTGGTTAAATACCTTTACAAGTATCTGCACAAAGGTCCCGATCACGCAAAAGCGGGGGTGACAGAAGTATTCGACGAAATAGAACACTACGCTCAATATCGATATGTGAGCGCCTCAGATGCAATGTGGCGTCTATTGGAGTTTGACATCAGCTGCAGATACCCAACTGTTGTTGCACTACCGGTACATTTACCCGACGGAGACGCGATTGTTTTCCGTACCGGAACCGAGGCGCAAGCATCAGAAAATTACATGTCCAAATTGAAAATTTACATGACGAGGCCTCCAGATCCTGAGTTGGATGAATGTACTTACATAATGTTTTATGAAAGGTACAATGTCGAAACTCAGGTCCGGCCTAATCCAACTGTAAAAGTGTTGGCTCATGAATCTGGAAAATATTTTATTACAAAAAGAGTACGAGGCGAAATCGTGGCTCGAATTGTCTTTATATCTCCTACACTCGGTGAACTTTATTTTCTGCGAATGTTACTCATGCGTTATCCGTGCCGGAGCTACGACGAACTGCGAACTGTCAACAATATAATTTACGACACTTTTCAAAAAGCAGCGTTCGAACGTGGTATTCTGAACGATAACCAGGAGTATGAATCGGCAATAGAAGAGGCAGCCGGCTTCAAGACCGGCAAAGGTTTACGTCAGCTTTTCTTCGCACTTATCATGGACGGTGCCCCAGCCCTTCTGTTATGGGATAAATACCGTGATCATTTGTGCGATGATTATCACAGAGGATGTGAATCTGAAATAGAAGCCGCTTACGACCACGGCCTTAGAGACATTGAACAAATGTTACGTGCTCATGGTCGCTCGCTGTCAGATTTCGGTTTGCCAGACATAAGACACAGCATAACCGAGCTTGACAGAGAAACTGGAAGATGGAATGATGAGGCGACTGCCATATTAAATGAATGGGAGTCCAAATTAAATTCGCAGCAACGGGCTATTTATAACACAGTCATATTACTTACTGAAGATGATTGTGAAGATACGCACCCGGTTTTCATCGACGGTCCCGCTGGCACCGGAAAAACCATCTTGCTTAACGTGATTGCTGCAAAAATTCGTTCTAATGGACATATTGCCCTATGTACGGCTTCCACGGGTATAGCTGCACTAAATCACGATGGAGGTGTCACAGCACATTCAATGTTTAAGCTTCCGTTAGACTTTGAAGGTGGTAATGCAGTGTGGGGAATTTCGAACAACTCTCAAAGAGCAGCGTTGATCAAAGCAGCACGTCTTATCATTATCGATGAGGCACCAATGGCTCACAGGTACCTGCTTGAAACAATTGACCGCGGTCTCAAAGATCTAATGGAATGCAATACCAAACCCTTTGGAGGCAAAGTGTTAGTATTAGCTGGTGATTTTAGACAAATACCACCAGTGATAACAGGAGCAGGAGAACGTGACATATGCCGGGCCTCAATAAAAAATTCTGAAATTTGGCACTACGTTCAAAAATTCAAGTTAACTGAAAATCAGCGTGCAAAAGAAGACCCCTATTTTGCTAACTTTGTATTGAGTATTGGAGAAGGTGAAGCTGAAACAACTGAAGAAGATTTATTAATTTTAAAAAATATCAATTACGTAAATAGCTTGCAACAATTAATTTATATTATATATCCAAAGTACGAAGTCTGTGACCCAGAAAATATATGTAAAAGGGCGATTCTATCGGGAACTAATGAAAACATAAGAGATATTAATCAAAAAATACTTGAATTGATACCTGGACCAATGACTATCTGTTACAGTGCCGACACTACTGACCACCTGAATGACAACTCAGCTGAACGATTAGAAGGCAATGTTTTAAATTCTATCACAGCACCCGGTGTGCCCGATCATGACTTGAAACTGAAAGTAGGCGCGGTCGTAATACTTATTCGAAATATCAGTTTCACACACCGTTTAGTTAATGGTACTAAATTAATTATAGATCAAGTCTCAAAATTCACTCTGTTAGCGCATCACCCAAATAGTAGTGAGCCCATCGTCATACCTCGCATAACTTTTAAATTTAAAATAGGGCGAAAGGGTGTAGAAATGACACGCAAGCAATTCCCTGTCAAGTTGGCTTATGCTATGACGTTCAATAAATCTCAAGGGCAAACTCTTGATCGTGTGGGAGTAGATCTAAGAAGTGATGTTTTTTCACATGGACAACTATACGTTGCTTTGGGCAGAGTGCGGCACAGTCACAATTTGCAAGTCTTGGTCCCGCCAGAAAGAGTTAGCAGAAATTACGCTCTTACTAAAAATATAGTTTATAAATCACTACTGACCTAAAATTCAAAAGAAAATCGGACAAAAACAGTAATATGTAAATAATATTATGTAATGTGTAATATAAGTAGGTAGATAGCGTTGTAATAGAATATACTTAAACAATATTATGTTCACTTTCTATACTTTTCTTTGTGTTATTATTATTTTATTTCAATAATTTTAAATGGCTTAATATACCAAACATTAAATTTTCAATCATAATACCTTACTTTATTCTTACTTCACAAATACCCCCAGTCAGAAACTTAAGATGCTACAGTAATATAAGGGTTTTTTACTATAACACATCTGAATCACAGGGATCTTTTGTTTCATATATCAAAACATATTTTTAAATATGTAAGTCATTATTCTAAGATGTAAGTAGATATTTTTTTAATTATGCTGTTTTTCATATTTATTTAAGGATTAATGCTTAATAACGACACAATATTTGTTTTAATGTTTATTTTAAGTATTTATTTATGTACCGTGGAGCAAGGTGGCAAAAATATTTAAATTTTTGTAATATTTTTGCTAAATTGCAATAGGTCTCATTATTCAGGCATGCAGAATATTTTTTACCCGATTACGTTAAAGCCAAAAGTAACGGTTATGATTTTAGCAGTCTATGTACATATGTTTATAGTTAAATTTTAATTCTGTTTTAAATGTCTGTTAATGGGAGAACCACGTAAAAAAAAACGAGCTGATGCCATACCTCCTGGGTGGCTTGGAAACTGGCCCACTACACTTTTTATATTATAAAGTAATACGTACCTACACGAAAAAGTTTATACGTATTTATAATATAAAGAATTATAGTGAGCCAGTTTTCGAGCTACCGAAGCTAATTTCACTGTTTCAGATATTCATTTTGTTCCTAAGTTTCTTTAGTGATATGACTCCCAGGGTGATGTGACCTGAAGATGATGACTAAATTCTTAATACAATATACCTATACCTACTAAAAATCAAAACGGTTACACACCAAAGCTATAAATCCAAGCGGACTCCTGTTTCTGTTGTTTACTCGGTCCGTCCACGCGGTCCGCTTTAGCGGGCCGCGCACGCACGCGCCGTACTAGTTAATATATATATAGCTGCTCGTGCTGATTCATTGACTGACTCACTGATTGATCACCCCTCCTGTAAAATTTTGTATGAAAAATTTTTTTTTCACTAATGGTTTCGTATAGAGGACAAAAATTCATTCGGAACAAAAATATGGAGAGAGCTGATGATTGAGGATTTCAAAGACGAGCGACGGGCACGCTTAAGGTATTGAAGATAGGTGGGGGGTGCTCGAGCAAATGTCACTCGAAACGTCATCCAATTGGCTGTCAGTTGAAAAAAAATTCAAAATGGCGAAAAAAAGATGGCCGCCATACAAATTTCGTCGGTGTCCATCTCGGAGGATATAAAAGATGGAAGAGTGGTTTCTTCACAAAAGATGATCAGGGTCCGAAGGTTTAATTGATGAATAGAAAAAAAATTCAAAATGGCGGAGTTTATTTTTCCATAGAAAATGTATGGCGAATATTGAAGAGACTACAAGTTCTGCATTATGCAAGGCTTTGATGCGGTTCTTTGGAGAACTCTCAAAGAAAAATATGGGAAGACATGATGATTGAAGGTTTGGAAGATGGTTGAGGAGCCCGGGCAGGGTATTGTAGATAGATGGGAGGTGCTCAAACAAAAATTACTCAAAACCTCATCCAATTGACACTGAGCTGAAGAAAACATCAAAATGGCGGATTCAAGATGGCGGCTACACAAATTTCGTCGGTGTAGATCTCACCAAGTCTAAAAGATCGAAGAGTGGTTTTTTGACAAAAGATGATCAAGACCTTTAGATCTACTTGATGAACAGAAAAAAACAAGATGTCAGAATTTATTTTTTCACACAAAAAAAAAATTTTCATTGATGGTTTCGTATAGAAGACAAAAATTGATGCGGAGGAAAAATATGGAAAAAGCTGATGATTGAAGATATGTGAGGAACACGGCCAGGGTATTAAAGATATGTAGAGGCTGCTCAAACAAAAACAATACTCGAAACCCCGCGGTCCGCTTTAGCGGGCCGCGCAGCCACGCGACCTACTAGTTAATATATATGGGTAATTCTAAGTTATGAGGTATTTTCAACGGCAACAATAAAAAATCATATATACATATTTAATTTATTTGAAATAACACTGTTATGTCATAATAGTTACCGCTTTCTATATGGTCACTTAAATTCACCAATTAAATGTATGTAATTTAGTCGCAAAAGCGCCTCAAATATGAAAAATGTATCTCCCCTGCCATGTCCCCTAACCATATTATGTTAGTCAATCGATAGTTTTAACTAAATTTAAATTATGTAGTAAATTAAACTTTAATAATTTAGAAATTAGACTAATTAAATTAATGCAATCCAAGAAAAAACAACACCTAACATTTTTTTTTTCATATTAACTATAATGTCTACATTTGTCCCTCATATTTAGCGTCTCTTCCCCTGGCATTATGTATTAATTTAAAACTCACGACTGTTTACTTTGCTGCGTAAATTGCGACCTTCAAAACAAAGCATTCAACGTGAAGTTTGCGGCAAGCATTCACGACGCAAGCATGCGGTCATTTTGTCCGCCATTTCAGTGAAACTACTTGCTAGGAGTAGTTGTGAATCAGTGAATGTGTTCTCTCCCCTGGTAAAATTTTTTTCGCAATTATAAGCCTAAATACTTTATTTTCTTTAAATAATTACTGTAATTTATGCATAGAATCGTATTCTTCTTTGTTAATTACGTATAACAATAACTTTGACGTTTATACCTGTTTTTTAACAGAAAAGTATCTCCCCTGCCTTCTCTCCCCTGCCTCTTAAGGTGCCAGGGAAGATGCTTACTGTCCAGGGGAGATACAAATATGTCGTATTGGAGTATTTTTACAGCCGATACGTGTACTGTTTTCATAATTTAGTGAATACATCCATATTTTATAATCTTACTCTATTCCACTTTTTCTTAACATTATAATTTCACTTAGGTACTTAATGGAACATCGAACAATGTTTTTGTTTGAATACCGATTGTCTGATTGTTAACGGTGGATTTATTTTGTCCCAGGAAAATCAGTCAGTTAGTCAATTATCACAGATCGTCAGGAACAGTATCAGAATAGAAAATAAAGTCCTACCCTGTACGCCTTATATCTCCCCTGTATTTAGTATCTCCCCTGGTCCATTATAAAATAACAAATAATAAATTAATTGACTGGCTGCTTTTCAGGTATGAAGATAATAAGTGTTTCTATAAAGAAATACTACAATTGTATTAACATTCTATTATTTTTGTCATGCCGCCTATCCTAATAACTTAGTACCTGTTAACTTAGAATTACCCATATATAGCTGCTCGTGCTGATTCACTGACTGATTGATCACCCCTCCTGTAAAATTTTGTATGAAAAATTTTTTTTTCAATAATGGTTTCGTATAGAGGACAAAAATTCATTCGGAACAAAAATATGGAGAGAGCTGATGATTGAGGATTTGGGAGACGGGTGAGCAGCACGCTTAAGGTATTGAAGATAGGTGGGGGGTGCTCGAACAAATGTCACTCGAAACGTCATCCAATTGGCAGTTAGCTGAAAAAAAATTCAAAATGGCGAAAAAAAGATGGCCGCCATACAAATTTCATCGGTCTCCATCTCGGAGGGTATAAAAGATGGAAGAGTGGTTTCTTCGCAAAAGATGATGAGGATCCAAAGGTCTACTTGATGAATTGAAAAAAAAAATCAAAATGGCGGAATTTATTTTTCCATAGAAAATGTATGGCGAATATTGAAGAGACTACAAGTTGTAAACTATGCAAGGCTTTGATGCGATTCTTTGGAGAACTCTCAAAGAAAAATATGGAAAGACATGATGATTGAGGGTTTGGAAGATGGATGAGGAGCCCGGGCAGGGTATGTTAGATAGATGGGAGGTGCTCAAACAAAAATTACTCAAAACCTCATCCAATTGGCACTGAGCTGAAAAAAAAACAAAATGGCGGATTCAAGATGGCGGCTATACAAATTTCGTCAGAGTCTATCTCACCAAGCATAAAAGATGGAAGAGTGGTTTCTGGGAAAAAGATGATCAAGACCTAAAAGTCTACTTGATGAACAGAAAAAAACAAGATGGCGGAATTTATTTTTCTACACAAAAAAAAATTATTGATGGAAAAATACGGAAAGAGCTGATGATCGAAGATTTTGGAGACGGATGAAGAGCACGGCGAGGGTATTGAAGATAGGTGGGACGTGCTCAAACAAAAACTACTCGAATCCTCGCGGTCCGCTTGCGGGCCGCGCACCCACGCGCCATACTAGTCTATCTATAAAATCGTAGACTTGCCGTATCTGTACATTAAAGATTTTTGTAAAATAATAAGTGGCGGATGTTAGGCCTAAGTAATAGAACGGAAAAAGCTATTTTTGAAATTTTTGTCTGTTTATCTGTTTGTCTGTAATCTGTATAGGTATTTGTGCGCGCATCACGCAAAAACTACTGAATGGATTGACATGAAACTTGGTATGTTTAAGTTCATACTGTGGAGTAACATATAAGATACTTTTTATCCCGAAATTCAGCACGGTTCCCTTGGGAGAGGGGATGAAAGTCAAATTGTGTACTTACGAGTAGCTGTAATTAATTAACGCGTGGTCCGATTTCATTCATTCTTTTTTGTTAGAAAGGAGATACTTTAAAGATTACCGGCTAATCGAAAATCAAATCTGAAAGGCTGGATCGATTTTGATGGGACTTCACTGGCGGATGTTTACAAAATTATTTCCACAAGATTTTTAAAAACCACGAACCACGCGAACGAAGTCGTGGATATCCACTTGTCAAACTCATAAGATAAGAAAAAATAAGTTAGGTATTTAAATTTATCAGTTTAAGGGCCTGTTTCACCGCCTTCTGATAAGTATCGGATAGCTATCTACAACTTTTGTTTTAGTCATTTGGCATAAAGTAAGAAAGTGACAAAACTTACGTTTAGGCTATCTGACACTTATCAGAAGGTGGTGAAAATCTGACACTTATCAGAAGGTGGTGAAATAAGCCGTTGGTATTTTAATTTTGAAAAAAAAAATACACAGATTCTATGAATGAAAATATTTTACAATAAGGTGTTTTGGCTATTCTATTAGGAAAAAATAATCTACATATAATAATAGATATATGTTACATACCCTTGACATTCACTGCAGTTAATACACAAAGATACTCTCGTAGCGTAAGCATAATAGGACCTATTATGTTAATTTCTCGTACTTATTTTTACTAACAAGGTTTCGTAATTTTCGTTCCCATAAAAGCTCCATCGTTAGTAGGTAAATAGCATTGTGCGATAACTAATGTATAGGATCATTTTCCTTAACGGCTTCTGTAATTATACACCATTGTTAGGGTAGGTCCACCAATAATATGGGGTAGGTAGGCTAGGTAGTGGTAAGTTTTGGCAAAAGTTATTATCGTACATACCTACTTAGAACCCCGTCTTGAGTAAGTTTTAACCATGTTTTAACTGATTATAACTTGTCACGACTGACTGAAGCCTCCAATCGGACTTATATGCGTCGTGGGTATTCTTCATTGCTGAAGATCGTGGCCTTTTTTCCATTAATCACAATGGTAGTAGGTAGGTAGATGTTTTTATGAGATAACTAGCTAATGCCAGCGACTTCGTTCTTATAAATCTCATTCCCTATTTAACCCACTTGGGGATAAAATTTTCAAAAATCCTGAAACACCTATCTTATATTTTTTATCAAAAGCTCATTTAACGATTTTCATGAATATAACTTTAAAATGTGAGACTTTCATACCCACTTTTATCCCCTATTTAACCCCCTCAGGGGATTTGAATTTCCAATAATCCTTTCTTATTGTGCGTCTACGTTATAAAAGGAAGCTGCTGTGAAAATTTCAAGTTTCTAGCTTCAGTGGTTTAGGCTGTGCGTTGATGATTAGTCAGTCAGTCAGGACAAGCCTCTTTATATTATTATAGATAACCATCGATGTAGATAACGCGTTGAGTTTACAAGTATAAATTAAAAATTTAAAAATCAGCCAAGTGCGAGTCGGGCCTCGCTCTTTCAGGGTTCCGTACATAATTATGAACAATATAATATTTTGGGTCTAAGAAATATTTAATTTCCGAGCTAGACATCGCAACAAACAGTGAAAGAAAAACCCAAAAAAATTTTCGTTTATTTTGGTCACAGCTTATAAACTATTTAATAAATCGTTGTTTTCAGTATTTGTTGTTTAAATAGAGCATATAGTACATAATATACTGAAATATCATATTCCCAACTATTTTAGTTTTTGAGATAGCCCCCGTCACAAAAATGGTCTAAAACTGACAACTTTGATGGCCTCCCATTCCCTTATTTTTTGAGATAAAAATTAAAAAAATATATATTTGTACTCTACTTAATGAGCTCTAAACAATGATACCCCACAAGCTAGGGTAAAGAAAAAATTTTTTTTTCCGGCTCCTTTTTCATGTATGGGAGCCCCCCTGAAAAATAATTTAATTCAATTTCTAATTCAATATTTGATTTTGGGTTAACGTTTTACACTAAATACCAAAATTTCAGGTTTGTAACTCATTTCGTCTGCGAGCTAGAGACCTGTGACCGGCGGACAGACGGACAGACAGACAGACAGACAGACAGACAGACAGACAGACAGACAGCCGAGTGACATTAATAGGGCTCCGTTTTTACCCTTCGGGTACGGAACCCTAAAAACCCCCCGACATTCGCCATTTTGTGTCGGCGGCCATCTTGAATTTGCAATAGTGCTATTCTACTAGTCAAGCCCCTTCATTTGATACCCATATTAAGGGAGTTGTGAAAAAATATGTAATCTGCCATTTTGTAGCGGCGGCCATCTTGGATCGATTTTCATCAAACATAGCTAACAACTCTCTCGACTAATTCACCTTTCAAACAAAAAAAACCACCGCATTCAAATCGGTTCACCCGTTTGAGCGCTACAGGGGAACAGACAGACAGACACACACACACACACACACACACACACACACACACACACACACACACACACACACACACACACACACACACACACACACACACACACACACACACACACACACACACACACACACACACACACACACACACACACACACACACACACACACACACACACACACACACACACACACACACACACACACACACACACACACACACACACACACACACACACACACACACACACACACACACACACACACACACACACACACACACACACACACACACACACACACACACACACACACACACACACACACACACACACACACACACACACACACACACACACACACACACACACACACACACACACACACACACACACACACACACACACACACACACACACACACACACACACACACACACACACACACACACACACACACACACACACACACACACACACACACACACACACACACACACACACACACACACACACACACACACACACACACACACACACACACACACACACACACACACACACACACACACACACACACACACACACACACACACACACACACACACACACACACACACACACACACACACACACACACACACACACACACACACACACACACACACACACACACACACACACACACACACACACACACACACACACACACACACACACACACACACACACACACACACACACACACACACACACACACACACACACACACACACACACACACACACACACACACACACACACACACACACACACACACACACACACACACACACACACACACACACACACACACACACACACACACACACACACACACACACACACACACACACACACACACACACACACACACACACACACACACACACACACACACACACACACACACACACACACACACACACACACACACACACACACACACACACACACACACACACACACACACACACACACACACACACACACACACACACACACACACACACACACACACACACACACACACACACACACACACACACACACACACACACACACACACACACACACACACACACACACACACACACACACACACACACACACACACACACACACACACACACACACACACACACACACACACACACACACACACACACACACACACACACACACACACACACAGACACGTCAAACTTATAACACCTCGTGGTTTTTGCTGAAGAGTTTGTTTGTTTGAACGCGCTAATCTCAGGAACTAAGTACTGGACCGATTTCAAAAATTCTTTCACCGTTGGATATGTACGTGATCCTTGAGTGCTATAAGCTATATATGTACCACGGGCGAAGTCGGGGCGGACCGCTAGTAATATAATAAAGCGGAAGAGTTTGTTTGATTGAACGCGCTAATCTCAGGAACTACTGGACCGATTTCAAAAATTCTTTCACCGTTGGATATGTAAGTGATCCTTGAGTGCTATAGGCTATATGTGTACCACGGGCGAAGCCGGTTCGGACCGCTAGTATATCATAATCAAAAGCCGTAGGCAAAGAATAATCAAAGGCTGTAGGTAGGTACCTATGCACTACCGCAACATGCGTGCTTCGTTCAACTCAATTAGTAGGTATGTACGGCCAAACGTACATACTAATTGACAGATTAACGTATCTGACCTCTCGGTAGGTAAGTAGGTAAGTACCTACATAACTTAGCAAATTATCGTAACTCCATGTCACGTGTTTTAATTACTTTTAACTTGAGTCAACTCACAATAAGAACTCGGAAAAACAAGCAAGAATACCTACCTATCTAGTCTAGTCTGTAGTCTGTATAGTATCTTTACACAGCTAGACTCAGCGTAGTAGAGTAGAATCCGAACGGGTCTAAAAACAAGCTCGTATCCGTCCGATACGATACGTCCACAAGGACATACAATTCATGTTTTGATTGCGTTTCATTTTAATTTTACACCGATAGACTTCGTATTCATTGATTATGTAAGTATAGCTTTTTTGTCTTTGTTTTAGTTTATTGTTACTAGATGTTATGTATATTATGTAGGTAAGTAGGGTTTTCTTACCGGTTATCGTCCATTTAGTGGAGTTACTGAGTTTGAGAGGGTGAAAATATATGTTCTATAAAAAAAATTAAACAAAAACTTGTTAAAATATACTTCTAGTATAGTCTATTTTCATTGCATGTTAGTATTTTTTTAGTCAGATAACTAGTTTTTTTTTAATCCTAATAAAAAGCTGAAAATGCCGATTTCACCGGTTATCGTCCACTAAATCTAGTTATCGTCCACCCTTGTACCTGTTATCCGTCCACTGATTTCTATGAGAAATTTACTATGAAAAAGTATGCATGTAATGAGTAAGTAATTGAATATGTAATATTAACACCACTTTAATATGTATTTAATATCTATACCAATTAAAATTAACTTCCTGTCCGTCTTTTCGAAATATATGGGTTTTTATTAGTGAACTTATGTTTACTTATACATTATTAAAAAGCCACATAACCGTTTATAAAAAAATTGTTTTCTATTTTTCGTCTATTCGTAATATGTACTTACTTTTCAAAACAGCTGAACCTATTTTGACAGAACTTTCACAGGGTGATAAAGAACTTTATACAAAGTGATGTGGTCTTTCTACGCACACGCAATAGCGGTCAACTGCTTGTTTTAAAATAAAACAGATAAAAAAACTATTGCCTTGTTAACGCAGTTTATAGAGTCTACAATATGACATAATATCTTTACCAACTTTGCGCCTATCTATCTTGCATCGTCTTTTACCACATCGCACTTACATTATATAAAAGTAGGTACATATAATTTGGCAGCCTCCCTGGCATGGCGCAGGGGTAAGTCTTATTAGTGGAAGGTCCTCTACTTGATTCTCGGCAGACCAATTTGGTAAATTCAATTTAATAATTTCATAATTGTCTCTAGTCTAGTATGCCTTACTTCCAAGTCATTTAGCGTTTAAGGGTACGGATTCTGCTGTACCTCTTTCAGGTTATCCCGCATCCATCTTATACTGCATCGTCACTTAACATCAGACGAGATCGCAGTCAAGGACTAACTTGTAGATGAATAATAAATAAATTATAGATATGAGTAATAATCAAAATTCGCCTAAATAATAACATAATATTAAAAAATATATGTTTTTCATACAGTTTAAAATATAGGTGGACGGATAACCGGTGCACTTCAGATTCTCTATTTAAAATTTTGTCCACAAATTATAATGATCGACAATACTATCTTAACTTATAAATATATCAAAGTTCCAAGGAGAAACACATAAAATATAAGGTAATTCTTTTGTCAAACAAGTTTAATTATTTATATTTTTACAAAATCTATTTATTTTCAAATAATAGCTTGGTGGTCGAAACTTAGAATATTTATTCAGTGCAAATTTAGATATCGTCCACGCGTGATTTTGAAGACCCATAGTTTTATATACAATGAGAAAAAAGTGGACGAAGACTAGTCACTAACTAGTGTATGTGTATAGGATTCGAATTAATAAACTTAATTCCAATTTTGTGCACACCTCGATTGATAACAAGACTACCTAAAATTAAGACGCTAAACCTGTGTTTGACCGCCCGGACGATAACAGGTTTTCTTAAGAAAATAGTGAACTAGTTGTCGTCCACCCCTTTTATTTGTATTCTAATGTAATCAAAAGTAAAAAAACACGTTCACAGTATTTTATGAAACATAAGTAAGTGCTACAAAGAAGAATCAAACTAAATCTTATAGTAAAATGATTAATAACTTCCCGCGATAGTTGAAGCATGCCACTAATTTTTTTGCTCCACACGGCTCATTTTCATTCCTTAATTGCATACTCTAAATTCGATCGCTTTGTTTTCAAAGAAACTTAAGTGAAATAGACTTTTTTCTTTCTCTGTGTCTTGATAAGACATTCAAGTTGGCATAGAGATGCATTATTTTTATGTGAGTCTTATAATGTTTCTATTTTTAAGCATTCCTTAAGAGTGATCCGCTCGGTGGACGATAACAGGTGCGTGTCCGGTAACCGGTGTTCCTACCCTACCTACCTATGTAACAATATCTGATTTTGTCTAGCTATTTATTCATTGTAATGATGATAATTTGATAAGTAAAATAAGCGATAGGTACCTAAGTAGGTATATGCGTACTAAAAAATAAGGAAGTGAAAAATAGTAACACGATAAAATTAGTGTAGGGTAGAGGCACTTCAGCGGCTGTTTATCGATATTCGATGACCGCAATCGATGTATCGGCTGCATCTCGATCTGTGTCGAAACTTACCCACTCGGAGGGTCATAATTACGTATAGAGGCTTCGTAGGTTAGGCCGGTGTTTGACCTGGAGAGGCAAACAAGCGGCGCGCATGCGTCCGCTGCCGTAAACACTGCCCGCTCCAGGGCTGACCACGTGGTACGCAACAACAATAAAGCACAGAAACTGACCGTCGACAGCCGCCGCGATCACACCCAGCACCAAAACTCGCAGTAGTTGATATAAGAGCGCCATAAAAACAGAATCATTTGCACACACACGGTTACTCGCGGCGGGCTGCGGTTACACGAGCGGCGCAGCCCGCTTCCTCCGGCGCACTGACGCGGCCGCGGCGCGGGGCTCCGCGTAGGCCCGACCGGAGCCACATCGATACAACGACAAGTTTCACTACGACTCCGGCCTCCCATGCAAAAGCGCTTGCAATATTTACTTGAACCTAGCCCACGGCCGCCGTAACAGCTGTTCCTACCAAAATAAATGACTGCTATCTTCATATTATAACCACGTACCTATCATCTAGCATCATTGAAATCGTCTCTAGACTTTATCCATTCGAAAGCGCCAAAAAACTGATTTAAATGTTCAACTTTGTATAAGTTCGTATTGATCTCTACTTATATTTTCTTTTCAATTCACCACCTTTAATTGTAAGCCATTTCCTTAAATTATTTACCTACTCTATAAAACAATAATGACATTATCGACTTTTTGCATTAAAACTCAATTTAATAACTTAAGTACCTTTTTTTTTTTTTTTTTTTTCATTTTACCCAATCTGGGAAGGCAAAGGAATCTGAGCCCATACAGCCTCTTCTATAGTTTAACTTAAGTACCTTTATCTAAGTAAGTAGGTACACAGTTTTTAATAACTTATTGGACTCTACAAATTAGATTTGACTGAGTAATTAACTTACAGTTCGATGACACGAATGACATCATCGATATGATGACATTCCCACCGCGCGGCATCACTATTGTGTTCGGCGTGATGTCCGCGCGCCCAGCGTGGCCCCCCTCCCCGCCCGCGCCCTCCACGATCCTTGTCCATTCAACGCATTTTCTGTCATAAGCAAATCGATAATCGCATTATACTTCCGCTTCCAAGCACGCGCGCTGCATCCAAATTCCAAACTATGTCACAGGGTATTCGAGCATCCGCAGAGGGCGAAAGTCGAAACAAACATCGCATGATGGAAACTGTACGAAGACGTCGCACACAGCGCGTACTTATGCTTATACGTAGCCCAGTAGGTACATGCAAAGTACTTAATGCAGCCATCGATATTATACATCGATGTATGCAGCACATCACGCACCTCACAACGCAGCGCGCGAAGAGGTCGGCAAAGCTCCAAGGTCCAAGCTTCGACCACAGAAAAAGATCCAAGGAGCGTTCTGCGGTTTCATATTTTCCTTTCCTAGTATTACACAGAGTAAACAGTACGCTTAGTCTTAGTTTGCACAGCTCGAAAACTTTTCTAAATATGTATAGTCCGTTCGGTAACATAGTGTCGGTACAGGCGCAGGTGCTCTTGGTATTCTGCTTTTTTTTTCAATTTGTAATTTTTTTTCTATTCGAACAGAATCTCCGAATAGTCTGCCAATCCGCAGTTGGCCAGCGCGGTAGACTATGATTAAAATCCTTCTCATTTTGAGAGAAGACCCGTGTTCATGATAATATTATATGTTATGTTTATGGTTATATTGTAATAAAATACGAATATAAACAAGTGTAAATTGAAAATTTAAAAAACCCCCGACATTCGCCATTTAGTGGCAGCGGCCATCTTGAATTTGCAATAGTGCTATTCTACTAGTCAAGCCCTTTCATTTGATACCCATATCAAGGGAGTTGTGAAAAAATATATCATCCGCCATTTTGTAGCGGCGGCCATCTTGGACCGATTTTCATCAAACATGGCTAAGAACACTCTCGACTAATTCACCTTTCAAACAAAAAAAACCGCATTCAAATCGGTCCACCCGTTTGAGCGCCACAGGGGAACAGACAGACACACACACACACACACACACACACACACACACAGACACGTCAAACTTATAACACCCCGTCGTTTTTGCGTCGGGGGTTAAAAAAGTATAAAAAGGAAAGACAATGTTAATATAAAAATATGAGTAGATATAAAACGCCAAAATCCCTTGTACCTGTACATCCCGTGCGGCATCTTTTGAAGTCACTGGCGGTACCTTTGGCAAAACGCCGCGCGGCGGAGGCGGCGAGAGACAAATGTGACCGTAAGAAAACGAACAGACTTTACTACTGATCGAAACACTGACTTCTGAGCAAAATGGACCTAAACTGGCTTACTGGCGAGACTATGCATACTGAAGTTCGATTTGCAAATGTGTTAGCTGGTACTGGTGGCACGGTAGTTCAATCGACGCGCAGTGAGGGTAGGTCAGGTGTTGCGGCGCCGCGCCGCGTGACGCGTGACGCAGCGTCTGCGTTATTGCCGCAGATGCATTGCCCACTGTGTGGTGGCGACAAACTGTCAGTTCTTAACCCCTGACGCAAAAACGACGGGGTATTATAAATATGACGGCTGAGTTTGTTGTGGGCTCTTCTCAGACCAGGGCGCGTTTGGAACCCTCGTAGCTTTAGTTTTAAGTTTCCGTAAGTAATTATCACCATTGCCTGTTCCCAAATTGACGTTCAAAAAGTGTACAGTGTACCTACTTTGAATAAATGAATTTTGAATTTTGAATTTGAATTTGACGTGTCTGTGTGTGTGTTTGTCTGTTGCACCGTAGCGCTCAAACGGGTGAACCGATTTGAATGCGGTTTTTTTTTTTGTTTACAAGGTGAATTAGTCGGGAGTGTTCTTAGTTATGTTTGATGAAAAATCGGTCCAAGATGGCCGCCGCCACAAAATGGCGGATTACATATTTTTCTCAATGTGGGTATCAGATGAAAGGAGTTGACTAGTAGAATAGCACTATGCAAATCCAAGATAGCCGCCACCACAAATTGGTGAATGTCGGGGGTTTCTAAATTTTTAATTTATACTTGTATGTAAGCTGGATGTTTATCAAAGGCTGGATGTTCCATTAGGCAAGTTAGTTGTATACAAGTGGCAAATTGCATGCAACTGGAACAAACTTGCATACAAGCTACAAGTTGCATGCATACAAGGCAGTTTGAACTTGTACATTTTTAACCCCCGACGAAAAAACGACGGGGTGTTATAAGTTTCACGTGTTTGTGTGTGTGTGTGTGCGTGTGTGTGTGTGTGCGTGTGCGCGTGTGTGTGTGTGTGTGTCTGTTCCCCTGTGGCGCTCAAACGGGTGGACCGATTTGAATGCGGTTTTTTTGTTTGAAAGGTGAATTAGTCGAGAGTGTTGTTAGCTATGTTTGATGAAAATCGGTCCAAGATGGCCGCCGCTACAAAATGGCGGATTACATATTTTATCACAACGCCTTCAATATGGGTATCAAATGAAAGGGCTTGACTAGTAGAATAGCACTATGGAAATCCAAGATGGCCGCCACCACAAAATGGCGAATGTCGGGGGTTTTTTAAATTTTTAATTTACATCATCATCATCATCATGATCAACCCATTACCGGCTCACTGCAGAGCACGGGTCTCCTCTCAGAGTGAGAAGGGTTTTGGCCATAGTCTACCACGCTGGCCAAGCGGATTGGCAGACTTCACACACCTTTGAGAACGTTATGGAGAACTCTCAGGCATGCAGGTTTCCTCACGATGTTTTCCTTCACCGTTAAAGCAAGTGATATTTAAATACTTAAAACGCACATAACTCCGAAAAGTCAGAGGTACGTGCCCGGGATCGAACCCACGACCTCCGATTAGAAGTCGGTCGTCCTAACCACTAGGCTATCACAGCTTTTTTTTTTTTTTTTTTTTTAATTTACACTTGTTATTAAAATTGAACTCGCCAACGTTAGTTGCACGCTGTCTTATGATGTCCTCCTCAATTTGTGAACATCTCCATTTGGATGCAAGTAAAACCTACATGCATTTTGCACACTCTTGAAAATATGTTTCCAATGCAAGTAATTTGTATGCAAATATGTATGACGTCATACTTGTATACAAGTCTTGCATAATGAGATACCGGCAAAAACAAAACTTACAAAACTTAGGTATGACTTACAAGTGGATACCAGCGACTTCGTTCGCGTGTATATAGGTTGTAAATATCTGCCAGTGAAAGTCCCATCAGAATCGATCCAGCTTTTCGGAGATTATCCAGATCAAATAGACAAACAGACAAATAGTTAGACAAACACAACGCACGCCAGCTTAAGATGATAATCCATACGTGATCCATACGTTCAAAGGCCATTTAATGTATGTACATCTATACATATAATACAATCGTAGACTTGCCGTGACTCTACATTAAAGATTTTTGCAAAATAATAACTGGGGAATGTTAGGGATAAGTAATGGAACGTAAAAAAGCTATTTTTGAAATTTTGTCTGTTTGTCTGTATGTTTGTGCGTGCATCACGCAAAAACTACGGAATGGGTTGAAATGAAACTTGGCAAGATTTAAGTTTATAGTTTACTAGAGAATGCCCGCGGCTTCGCCCGCGTGAGTTTCGGTTTTTCACAAATCCCGAGGGATTCGTAGATTTCTGGTTCCCGTTCCCGCTCCCTTTTCCAACTTTTATACCTACTTTCAAGAAAGTTTGCTATAGTAATCTACCTATAGCTGTGTAGCTATAGATTTCGGTTTTTTCAAAATCCCGTGGGAACTGTGGATTTTTCCAGGATAAAAAGTAGCCTATGCCTATACCTAAAGTAGCCTATGTATAAAAGTAGTATAAAAAGCCTATGTTTTAAGTCAGAGCATAATCTATCTCCCTTCAAAATTTCAGCCAAATCGGTTCAGTTGTTGCGGCGTGATTGAGTAACAAACATCCAAACATCTAAACATCCAAACATCCAAACATCCACACTTTCACATTTATAATATTAGTAGGATACTACGGAGTAACATATAGGATACTTTTCATCCCGAAAGTCAGCACAGTTCCCTTGGGACTCTTGGGAGAGGGGATGAAAGTCAAAATGTGTACTTAGCTGTAATTCATTAACACGCAGTCCGAATTCATTATTTATTTTTTTCTTAGAAAAGAGATAGATACTTACTCGTACTTTAAAGATTTTCCATAAATATTTCAGTCTTCGATTTTGTAGTTCAGAAATTACAACCATCGTCCATCACAACCCTCAGTATTCCATATAACTTGGAACTGTGATTGTACAGCAATCTTTGAACGTCCGGATAAGCATCTGGGGCACATTAATATTTGTGTTTGTCTATCTCCGAAATGCTGGACCGATTTTGATGGGACTTTCTTTGGGAAAACTTTAGTGATGGGAAAGAGCTATTAAAAAATTAATATGTAGTTCCATTTAAATGCACAACTTTTAAGCGTATGAGCTCAAAGAACAGTTTGAACAATTTCTTCGAGCTAATTACATTGCTAGCTTATGGTCTATGGAATAATGCAAATAATAATTTTTTTCAAAGAAAAATGAACCGACTTCAAACGAATCGAACTAAAAATTTTAAAATAATTTTTTATTCATTTAGATTGACGATTAAACTACCTAACTCAAATGATATATAATTTTTTGAAGTCGGCGCCAAATGACTTGAAGTTCACTTCAAGTCGAAAATGTGCCCCCCGCGTCCCAGATAGTCTCACCAGTCTCACCTTCCGTGACTATTATGGTTCACCGCGCTTGCATTCAAAAGTGGATATTCTGATTTTACTTACACGAATTGAATGTGGTTTGGCGCCGACTCCAAAAAATTATATATTATTTGAGTTAGGTAGTTTAATCGTCAATCTAAATGAATAAAAAATTATTTTAAAATTTTTAGTTCGATTCGTTTGAAGTCGGTTCATTTTTCTTTGAAAAAAATTATTTTATGCATTTTCGTGATTTGTTTTCTTTATATTAGGTAATAATAATAATAATTTATTAGTAATTATTATTATTAAATATCCTGTGACATATACATTTTATGTGTCATACTATAGGTGAGAGGTTTTATAATGTTCTAACCCAACCTAACCTACCTTCCGATCTATACAAGATTAGTTTGTATGCGTTCTACTCTTGTATAATTTG
This sequence comes from Melanargia galathea, assembly GCA_920104075.1. Classification (NCBI taxonomy): domain Eukaryota; kingdom Metazoa; phylum Arthropoda; class Insecta; order Lepidoptera; family Nymphalidae; genus Melanargia; species Melanargia galathea. Next base: position 20,166,540 of record OV049869.1, on the reverse strand, counting down.
GATAGACCGTAATTTACAATCTATACGCGACTAGTTTCACATCCTTGCAGTTTGGTTTTGTATATAATGGAAATACACGTAACCGTGCACAAACTCCAAGGAATCACTCTATATGCAGCTGTACTGAGTTCGGCCCAAAACTTTTTGCAAAAGGTCAATGTTACGTAGGCGTAGCAGTGTAAAGTCTTTGGACAGAATGGCTATATCAGGACTTCAGCAATAGGTCTGGCAATCTCAGAGAACATATTAGTGACATATGTGTACATTTGTGCTTATAACTTCGTACGTAAGAATGATAACTCGATGTGTTATATACTAAAACCTTCTTGAAAGTATGTAGATAACGATAGTGAAACAATCATCAAAATCGGTTCATTAGTTGCGGAGATAATCGCGAACATACTTACATACATACATACATACATACGGGTCGAATACAGAACCTCCTTTTTTTGAAGTCGGTTAAAAAACAACCAACCATTCTCACTCCTGAAAATAATGGGTGGACGTTGGAAGAAAACCAGTATCATTTTTATTGATTTGACGGTTTATTTAAATAATATAAACAAACAGTCTTAATTCCTAGGCGCTACAAGTAGGATCTACACATAGATTAAACAAAACATTATTACTTTGCATAAAATGACTAAATTTGATTCAGGATATTGCTAATAACTCTAATAAGTAAGTAGATTTTATTTTAAATATTTAAAAAACAGTAAAATTATTATTTCAGAAGTAAATGGTGATATGAACAGTAAATTATTATTAGACATCAAACATTCAAAAAGTCAAAACTGTTAATATTAGAACTTGACAAATATAACAGTTTTATATTTACCAATTTATTTGGATATCAATCTCATCTATTTCAGAAATTTTTATAATTATTATTTAAACTAGCTTCTGCCGGCGGCTTCGCCCGCGAGAATTTAGATTTTTCACAAATTTCACTTTTAGCTTTAAAATGACGATACTTCCATACAACATTTGAACCCCCTTTTTAACCCTTTACAGCACTTTTTTCACATTAAAAAGTAGCCTATGTCCTTTCTCAGGCTCTAGAGTATCTGTGTACCAAATTTCATTCAAATCGGTTCAGTAGTTTTGGCGTGAAAGCGTGACAGACAGACAGACAGAGTTACTTTCGCATTTAAAATATTATAGTAAGGATAGTAAGGATATAAGTAAGGAAAGGATATAAGTAAGGAAGTAAGGATAAGGATAAGGATTAACAGCCTAAAAAATAAATTTTAAGCTTTTAGCTTTAAAAAGACGATACTTCCATACAACATTTCAACCCCCTTTTTAACCCTTTACAGCACTTTTTTCACGTCAAAAAGTAGCCTATGTCCTTTCTCAGGCTCTAGAGTATCTGTGTACCTCATTTAAATCGGTTCAGTAGTTTTGGCGTGAAAGCGTGACAGACAGACAGACAGAGTTACTTTCGCATTTATAATATTAGTAAGGATATAAGTATCTAAGGAAAGGATATAAGTAAGGAAGTAAGGATAAGGATAAGGATTAACAGCCTAAAAAATAAATTTCAAGCTGTTAGCTTTAAAAAGACGATACTTCCATACAACATTTCAACCCCCTTTTTAATCCTTTACAGCACTTTTTTCACGTCAAAAAGTAGCCTATGTCCTTTCTCAGGCTCTAGAGTATCTGTGTACCAAATTTCATTCAAATCGGTTCAGTAGTTTTGGCGTGAAAGCGTGACAGACAGACAGACAGACAGAGTTACTTTCGCATTTATAATATTAGTAAGGATTAGGAAGGATATAAGTAAGGAAGTAAGGATAAGGATAAGGATTAACAGCCTAAAAAATAAATTTCAAGCTTTTAGCTTTAAAAGGACGATACTTCCATACAACATTTCAACCCACTTTTTAACCCTTTACAGCACTTTTTTCACATCAAAAAGTAGCCTATGTCCTTTCTCAGGCTCTAGAGTATCTGTGTACCAAATTTCATTCAAATCGGTTCAGTAGTTTTGGCGTGAAAGCGTCACAGACAGACAGACAGACAGACAGAGTTACTTTCGCATTTATAATATTAGTGAGGATAGTGAGGATAGAAGAAGAAGATATAATCTTTAAAGTATCTACTTTCTAACAAAAAAAAGAATGAATAAAATCGGACCACGCGTTATTGAATTACAGCTAAATACACGTTTTGACTTTCATCCCCTCTCCCTTGGGAACCGTGCTGAATTTCGGGATAAAAAGTATCCTATATGTTACTCCTTAGTATGAACTTAAATTGTACCAAGTTTCGTTTCAATCCATTCAGTAAATTTCGCGTGATGCGCGCACAAACATACAGACAAACAGACAAACAGATAAACAGACAAACAGATAAACAGACAAACAGACAAAAATTTCAAAAATAGCTTTTTTACGTTCTATTACTTATCCCTAACATCCCCCAGTTATTATTTTGCAAAAATCTTTAATGTACAGATACGGCAAGTCTACGATTTTATTATATGTATAGAAAAAGATAGAAGATAGATAGATATAGAAGAAGATAATCTTTAAAGTATTTCTACCTTCTAACAAAAAAAGAATGAATAAAATCGGACCACGCGTTATTGAATTACAGCTAAATACACGTTTTGACTTTCATCCCCTCTCCCTTGGGAACCGTGCTAGATTTCGGGATAAAAAGTATCCTATATGTAACTCCTTAGTATGAACTTAAATCGTACCAAGTTTCGTTTCAATCCATTCAGTAGTTTTCGCGTGATGCGCGCACAAACATACAGACAAACAGACAAACAGACAATCAGACAAAAATTTCAAAAATAGCTTTTTTACCTTCTATTACTTATCCCCACAGACCAGCTTATCCCTAACATCCCCCAGTTATTATTTTGCAAAAATCTTTAATGTACAGATACGGCAAGTCTACGATTTTATTATATGTATATATATAGAATAGACTTAGATTTAAATGATATACAACAACACTATCTACTCTGATTTATAATACGGTGGAATTCTGACAGTTGTTATTTAAAAGTAGAATGAGTTATTTGTATGAAAAACAGGGTTACCACCTGAAGTTCGATTTTACCCATCGAACTATTACGCTTAGAATGGAAGTTTCTAACCCGCTCGAAACGTAAGCTATAAACCAACCCATGTGTGCCCTGTAATTACATTTGCCGACACGCACACAAGCGCATGAGTACCTTGAGCACTGACGCGACGATAGACGTATCGAGCCTTATAAGGCCCGTTAAAAACGGCTTATCGCCGCGTCGACGATCTGCCTTTCTTTACCTATTTATTCTAAGATTTTACCCCAAATTAAGTAGGTAAAGATCGACCAGAATCTCATGAAAAATAGGGAAATTAAATTTTGTAGTAAGCAACACTAGGTTAACTCGGCTGTGTTAACTCACTAGGGAGTGATAAACAAAGTAATTATATTCAGAACACCTTAGATCGTTTCACAAAACGAAAAATCAAGCAACTGCATTTTAATTACAAAAACAAAGTAATATCACTTTGTACAGTAAACACAAAGTAAGTACTTTGTTTTTGTGTTGTGCTTGTTGTTTACTTGGTTTTTGCATTTATATTCCGGGTTATTGAGTGCAGTTACTTTGTTTGGGCAATTTAAATTTCAGTAAACGGTTCAAGTTATTTGAAATATTAAACTGTAGTAAAAAACTACTCGACATAAAACTTTTGTTAATGCAAAAAAGTCAATTTCACAAAAATGACAGTTACTTTTTTTATCGCTAGGGCAGCCGCAGTGTTGCTAACTTTGGAATTTCATTTCCGTATTTTTCATGAGATTCTGGCATACCTATAGTAAAACGAAATTAGACTACCGCTGTCGGTCTCTCGCGAACACCTTTGAGCCTTTGTTCCGCTCAATGGTTTCTTTGATACGCTCGGTGTTAAAGTATCGCAGATCGCGTTTCTGTGATTTAGAGATCTGTCTATTAATCCGCCGATAAGCAAGGGCGTCTCCTGAAGACTGCAGTCTCATTTCATGTCTCTGTTCCATGAGATTGAGAGTATGGGTCTGAGAATTTTTTGGTTGTACTTCTACGGTGGGTCTTAAAGAACCTAGACCCGACCGCATGGACAGTTTCCACCAGCCTGTTGTTCAGTTCGTCCACAGAATCGCAATCTGCCAGGCAAGCGAATCGGTTTTGCAATTCGAGTTGGAAGCTTTCGGGGTTCTGGATATGGGCGCGAGAAGGTCGGAGCGTTGACTTCATCAGTCTGGCCCTTTCAAGCTTTATATTCAGGTTGAATGTGCCTCGTACCATACGGTGATCGCTGCCGGTTTTTACCCTATTGATCACAGAGACATCATTGAATACATGCCGCATGTATGCATACATCATTGTAGACATGATGAAGTCGATCTCATTTCTCGTAGAACCGTCGGGGCTCATCCAGGTCCACTACCTGTGTGGCCGCTTTTCGAAGAAAGAGTTCATCATAAAGAGGCCCTCTTTCTCCATGAAGTCGGCCAACATTTGGCCCCTATGGTTCCGTCGCCCATAGCCAAATTGTCCCACTTTCAACTCTACACCGCTTCGCTTACCCAGCCTTGCGTTGAAATCCCCCATCACAACACTGTAGTAGGTATTAGAGCCTAGAGGCATGCATGGCTTTTGATATGTCCTCATACATGACCTCCTACTTCCTCGTCGGTATGTGCCGATGTCGGTGCGTAGACCTGTATGACCTTCAGCGAATACCGTTTGGTTATTCTGAGTATAAGGTACGCTACCCTGCTCGACACACTTTCGACTTGCACAATGTTGTTAACGAGGGACCTGTGGACGAGAAACCCGACACCACCCTGGGATTTTTGATCGCCCTCCCGGTAGTAAAGCAAGTTGCCGGATTTAAGGGTTATCGAGTCCTCCCCCTCTCTTCGGACTTCAGATAACCCTATGACACCCCAATTCAACTTGCTCCCCTAGTAGCAATTTTCGTTGGGGGTTTGTTGCCAACGGTAGCCAACGGTTGGTAACATGTTGGGAGATGGTGGTTGAGATGCCAACTAAGTCCCTCTGTAAGGCCAACTGCATGAAATGTTACGTTACGTCATGCAATATTGCCAACAATCTTGTAACGTTGGGCCAACCTTCGCCATAGTTGGTTTAACAACAAGGTATAATCATACTGTTGGTCCAACGTTGGCCTAACTACAGACTACAGCGTTGTAATATATGCAAATTATGTAACGTTGGGCCAACCTTCGCTATAGTTGGTTGAACAACAAGGTATAATCATACTGTTGGTCCAACGTTGGCCTAACTACAGACTACAGCGTTGTAATATATGCAAAATATGTAACGTTGGGCCAACGTTCGCCATAGTTGGTTTAACAACAAGGTATAATCATACTGTTGGTCCAACGTTGGCCTAACTACAGACTACAGCGTTGTAATATATGCAAATTATGTAACGTTGGGCCAACCTTCGCTATAGTTGGTTGAACAACAAGGTATAATCATACTGTTGGTCCAACGTTGGCCTAACTACAGACTACAGCGTTGTAATATATGCAAAATATGTAACGTTGGGCCAACGTTCGCCATAGTTGGTTTAACAACAAGGTATAATCATACTGTTGGTCCAACGTTGGCCTAACTACAGACTACAGCGTTGTAATATATGCAAATTATGTAACGTTGGGCCAACCTTCGCTATAGATGGTTGAACAACAAGGTATAACCATACTGTTGGTCCAACGTTGGCCTAACTACAGACTACAGCGTTGTAATATATGCAAAATATGTAACGTTGGGCCAACGTTCGCTATAGTTGGTTGAACAACAAGGTATAATCATACTGTTGGTCCAACGTTGGCCTAACTACAGACTACAGCGTTGTAATATATGCAAAATATGTAACGTTGGGCCAACGTTCGCTATAGTTGGTTAAACAACAAGGTATAATCATAAGTTTGGTGCAACGTTGGCCTAACTACAGACTTCGGCGTTGTAATATATGCAAATTATGTAACGTTGGGCCAACGTTCGCTATAGTTGGTTGAACCTACCTTGTTGTTCCTAATACCTTGTTGTTCAACCAACTATAGCGAAGGTTGGCCCCACGTTACATAATTTGCATATATTACAACTCTGTAGTCTGTAGTTAGGCCAACGTTGGACCAACAGTATGATTATACCTTGTTGTTAAACCAACTATGGTGAACGTTGGCCCAACGTTACATATTTTGCATATATTACAACGCTGTAGTCTGTAGTTAGGCCAACGTTGGACCAACAGTATGATTATACCTTGTTGTTAGAATAGAATGGAATAGAATAGAAAAGTTTTTTATTCAAATAAACTTTTACAAGTACTTTTGAATCGTCAATTGAGTCTACCACAGGTTCGGAATGCAGTTCCAGCCGAGAAGAACCTGCAAGAAACTCGGCGGTTGCTCTTTTTTTAAAAATAACATTATAACAATTATTATTATTAATGTACATGATTGAAATGCCGTCTCGCGCATTGCTGGAACGAGTTAAATCCAAGCTTTTTTATCGTTTATATAATCTTCAATTGTATAATAAGCTTTTTTTTATGAGCATACTTTTAATAAAGTTCAACCAACTATAGCGAACATTAGCCCAACGTTACATATATTGCATATATTACAACGCTGTAGTCTGTAGTTAGGCCAACGTTGGACCAACAGTATGATTATACCTTGTTGTTCAACCAACTATAGCGAACGTTGGCCCAACGTTACATATTTTGCATATATTACAACGCTGTAGTCTGTAGTTAGGCCAACGTTGGACCAACAGTATGGTTATACCTTGTTGTTCAACCATCTATAGCGAAGGTTGGCCCAACGTTACATAATTTGCATATATTACAACGCTGTAGTCTGTAGTTAGGCCAACGTTGGACCAACAGTATGATTATACCTTGTTGTTAAACCAACTATGGCGAACGTTGGCCCAACGTTACATATTTTGCATATATTACAACGCTGTAGTCTGTAGTTAGGCCAACGTTGGACCAACAGTATGATTATACCTTGTTGTTCAACCAACTATAGCGAAGGTTGGCCCAACGTTACATAATTTGCATATATTACAACGCTGTAGTCTGTAGTTAGGCCAACGTTGGACCAACAGTATGATTATACCTTGTTGTTAAACCAACTATGGCGAACGTTGGCCCAACGTTACATATTTTGCATATATTACAACGCTGTAGTCTGTAGTTAGGCCAACGTTGGACCAACAGTATGATTATACCTTGTTGTTCAACCAACTATAGCGCAGGTTGGCCCAACGTTACATAATTTGCATATATTACAACGCTGTAGTCTGTAGTTAGGCCAACGTTGGACCAACAGTATGATTATACCTTGTTGTTAAACCAACTATGGCGAACGTTGGCCCAACGTTACATATTTTGCATATATTACAACGCTGTAGTATGTAGTTAGGCCAACGTTGGACCAACAGTATGATTATACCTTGTTGTTCAACCAACTATAGCGAAGGTTGGCCCAACGTTACATAATTTGCATATATTACAACGCTGTAGTCTGTAGTTAGGCCAACGTTGGACCAACAGTATGATTATACCTTGTTGTTAAACCAACTATGGCGAACGTTGGCCCAACGTTACATATTTTGCATATATTACAACGCTGTAGTCTGTGGTTAGGCCAACGTTGGACCAACAGTATGATTATACCTTGTTGTTCAACCAACTATAGCGAAGGTTGGCCCAACGTTACATAATTTGCATATATTACAACGCTGTAGTCTGTAGTTAGGCCAACGTTGGACCAACAGTATGATTATACCTTGTTGTTAAACCAACTATGGCGAAGGTTGGCCCAACGTTACAAGATTGTTGGCAATATTGCATGACGTAACGTAACATTTCATGCAGTTGGCCTTACAGAGGGACTTAGTTGGCATCTCAACCACCCGGTCCGCCCCGGCTTCGCCCGTGATACATAATATTATATAGCCTATAGCACTCAAGGAAAGAATTTTTGAAATTGGTCCAGTAGTTTCCGAGATTAGCGCGTTCAAACAAACAAACTCTTCCGCTTTATAATATTAGTATAGATTTCTATACAATAAATTACAAAAAAAAATCGATCGATATGAAGTTACACCTTCCTATTCATAATAAAGCTTAACTAACTAACTAACTTACCTAAGTAAAAAACTTACTCCTACAACATCTCATCATCATCATCATCATCATCATGATCAACCCATTACCGGCTCACTACAGAGCACGGGTCTCCTCTCAGAGTGAGAAGGGTTTTGGCCATAGTCTATCACGCTGGCCATGGCGGATTGGCAGACTTCACACACTTTTGAGAACGTTATGGAGAACACTCAGGCGTGCAGGTTTCCTCACGATGTTTTCCTTCACCGTTAAAGCAAGTGATATTTAAATACTTAAAACGCACATAACTCCGAAAAGTTAAGAGGTGCGTGCCCGGGATCGAATCCACGACCTCCGATTATATGTCGGTCGTCCTAACCACTAGGCTATCACTACACTACTACTACAACATAAAGCCGAAATAAATATCCATTGTAACACCGATTTTAGTACTTGACCTGTGAAACTAGATGGCGCTAGTAGTACGTTAAGTCGCGCTACAATTGACCGCGGGTCCGCGTATATATATCGGCCGGCTTATGTTGGTAAATCATTCTAATCCTTACGCGGTACTTAAACGGGTAACGAACTCTGCATCCACACCTGCTGGGACAGAGTTTAACGCTAGTTTTAGTACCAATTTATATAGGTGGCATGAACCCTTGCATCCACATCAGCTGGGACAGGGCGTTCTGGAAATTGGCCATTGTAAGAAAATAAACTACCAGCCAACGTAGGTATACAGTATGAATTCCTTTGTTGGGCCATTGTAAGCAAATCAACTACTATCCAACGTAGGTATACAGTATGAATTTTTTCATTGGGCCATTGTAAGAAAATAAACTACCAGCCAACGTGGGCATACAGTAGGAATTCTTTTGTTGGGCCATTGTAAGAAAATCAACTACTAGCCAACGTAGTTATACAGTATGAATTTTTTCATTGGGCCATTATAAAAAAATCAACAACCAGCCTACGTGGGTATACAGTATGAATGCTTTTGTTGGGCCATTATAAGAAAAGCAACGACTAGCCAACGTAGGTATATAGTATGAATTCTTTTGTTGGGCCATCATGAGAAAAGCAACGACTAGCCTACGTTGTTGGCTAGTCGTTGGTTGAAAGTCGTTGGCTCGGGTCAAGTGGGCCAACCGCTTTTCAACGGTTGGAACCACGTTTTTTAGGGATGACAAGCCTAACTGTTGGCCAACCAAACTAGGGACAGAGGCCCAACCAACAGCCAACGCAAATTGCTACTAGGGTCACTGCTTCTTCCAGCTCGATGATCTTTTCGTCGGTCCTCAAAGTGCGTGCGTTATAATGTTGCCAGGTCCAGTCGTCGGGGTTGGCAGCGGAATCTCTTCCGGAGATTCTTGACACCCCCTGCCCCGCCGTTACCGTAACCGCTGCCAGAGCTAGGAATAGCGGGGCCGCCGGGGACTAGGGACTGTGGCTTCATTTTACAATCCATATGCAAAGGGTTATGCCCTTAATCGCCACGCTGGGCAGGCGGGTTGGCGATCGCAGGGCTAGACTATTGTACCGATGTCGCTGCTGCCCGACATCGGCCCTTGCCATTTTGTAGTCTAGCCGATATGTAATGGTTATACCGCCATTTGTCGGTCGTCAGAGCCTCGTCTGTTGATTAGCAGGGGGCACCACGTGCAGGTGGGGTTGACAATTGGAGTGCTGAGATGGAGGTGCACTCCCTTACCCCCCCAGATACAGAACAGGTATTTAGAGTTCTTCAATAATAAAAGTAAAAAGGTATATATATAGTACTAGATGATGCCCACGGCTTCGCCCGTGTGGTTTGTAAAAATATCGTGGGAACTTTGATTTTCCAGAACAAAAAGTAGCCTATCTGTAGTAAGTAGTAACCCGTCCACAAAACGGAAAAATTCCGTGCGATCCTTACGATTTCGGAATGCAATTCCTTACAGCATCAGGGTTGAGGAGTTGGACATGTACCTACTCGAGGTCATTCAACAATAAAGTCTTTAATTGGTATCCCCAATATCAATTTAAATAACCGACAGTGCCTAAATCCTATTAGTGTTGGGGATCAGATCCCCTACAGCATCAGGATTGAGGAGTTGGAATCCAAATTTTTTGTAGGACAGTGTCGCAATGTTTCTCTATCGATTAAAAAAAAAATTACGCAAATCGGTTCAGAAATCTCGGAGATATCGGTGTACATAGGTAGAAAAACACAACTCCTCCTTTTTTGAAAGTCGGTTAAAAAAGTAGCCTATGTTACACCCTGGTTAATTCTCTACTTGTATGTGAAAGTCCCGTCAAAATCGGTTCAGCCGTTCCAAAGATTAGCCCGTTCAAACAGACAGACAGACAGACAGACAGACAGACAGACAAAAATTTTAAAAACGTGTGATTCGGTTATAGTATCGTTCAAATAACCATATGAGCTTAATATGAGGTAGTTATTTCGATATTACAGACAGACACTTCAATTTTATTTATTAGTATAGATTGAGCCGTTCTTCCAGATTAATGCCTTAAGATTTTAGATTGTCCTACAGGTATTATGAATATGTATTTTTTTCAACATTCCGAGCACGATTTAACGCACAGATAGGTATACCTACCTACTTATACATTTTTCGAATAGTCAAACCAGCGCGACGAAATAATGCTAAAATAATAAAAATATTGATTTTGATATTTCGCATTTTATTTTCTTAGTTGCAAAATATGTAACGTTGGGCCAACGTTCGCTATAGTTGGTTAAACAACAAGGTATAATCATAAGTTTGGTGCAACGTTGGCCTAACTACAGACTTCGGCGTTGTAATATATGCAAATTATGTAACGTTGGGCCAACGTTCGCTATAGTTGGTTGAACCTACCTTGTTGTTCCTAATACCTTGTTGTTCAACCAACTATAGCGAAGGTTGGCCCCACGTTACATAATTTGCATATATTACAACTCTGTAGTCTGTAGTTAGGCCAACGTTGGACCAACAGTATGATTATACCTTGTTGTTAAACCAACTATGGTGAACGTTGGCCCAACGTTACATATTTTGCATATATTACAACGCTGTAGTCTGTAGTTAGGCCAACGTTGGACCAACAGTATGATTATACCTTGTTGTTAGAATAGAATGGAATAGAATAGAAAAGTTTTTTATTCAAATAAACTTTTACAAGTACTTTTGAATCGTCAATTGAGTCTACCACAGGTTCGGAATGCAGTTCCAGCCGAGAAGAACCTGCAAGAAACTCGGCGGTTGCTCTTTTTTTAAAAATAACATTATAACAATTATTATTATTAATGTACATGATTGAAATGCCGTCTCGCGCATTGCTGGAACGAGTTAAATCCAAGCTTTTTTATCGTTTATATAATCTTCAATTGTATAATAAGCTTTTTTTTATGAGCATACTTTTAATAAAGTTCAACCAACTATAGCGAACATTAGCCCAACGTTACATATATTGCATATATTACAACGCTGTAGTCTGTAGTTAGGCCAACGTTGGACCAACAGTATGATTATACCTTGTTGTTCAACCAACTATAGCGAACGTTGGCCCAACGTTACATATTTTGCATATATTACAACGCTGTAGTCTGTAGTTAGGCCAACGTTGGACCAACAGTATGGTTATACCTTGTTGTTCAACCATCTATAGCGAAGGTTGGCCCAACGTTACATAATTTGCATATATTACAACGCTGTAGTCTGTAGTTAGGCCAACGTTGGACCAACAGTATGATTATACCTTGTTGTTAAACCAACTATGGCGAACGTTGGCCCAACGTTACATATTTTGCATATATTACAACGCTGTAGTCTGTAGTTAGGCCAACGTTGGACCAACAGTATGATTATACCTTGTTGTTCAACCAACTATAGCGAAGGTTGGCCCAACGTTACATAATTTGCATATATTACAACGCTGTAGTCTGTAGTTAGGCCAACGTTGGACCAACAGTATGATTATACCTTGTTGTTAAACCAACTATGGCGAACGTTGGCCCAACGTTACATATTTTGCATATATTACAACGCTGTAGTCTGTAGTTAGGCCAACGTTGGACCAACAGTATGATTATACCTTGTTGTTCAACCAACTATAGCGCAGGTTGGCCCAACGTTACATAATTTGCATATATTACAACGCTGTAGTCTGTAGTTAGGCCAACGTTGGACCAACAGTATGATTATACCTTGTTGTTAAACCAACTATGGCGAACGTTGGCCCAACGTTACATATTTTGCATATATTACAACGCTGTAGTCTGTAGTTAGGCCAACGTTGGACCAACAGTATGATTATACCTTGTTGTTCAACCAACTATAGCGAAGGTTGGCCCAACGTTACATAATTTGCATATATTACAACGCTGTAGTCTGTAGTTAGGCCAACGTTGGACCAACAGTATGATTATACCTTGTTGTTAAACCAACTATGGCGAACGTTGGCCCAACGTTACATATTTTGCATATATTACAACGCTGTAGTCTGTGGTTAGGCCAACGTTGGACCAACAGTATGATTATACCTTGTTGTTCAACCAACTATAGCGAAGGTTGGCCCAACGTTACATAATTTGCATATATTACAACGCTGTAGTCTGTAGTTAGGCCAACGTTGGACCAACAGTATGATTATACCTTGTTGTTAAACCAACTATGGCGAAGGTTGGCCCAACGTTACAAGATTGTTGGCAATATTGCATGACGTAACGTAACATTTCATGCAGTTGGCCTTACAGAGGGACTTAGTTGGCATCTCAACCACCCGGTCCGCCCCGGCTTCGCCCGTGATACATAATATTATATAGCCTATAGCACTCAAGGAAAGAATTTTTGAAATTGGTCCAGTAGTTTCCGAGATTAGCGCGTTCAAACAAACAAACTCTTCCGCTTTATAATATTAGTATAGATTTCTATACAATAAATTACAAAAAAAAATCGATCGATATGAAGTTACACCTTCCTATTCATAATAAAGCTTAACTAACTAACTAACTTACCTAAGTAAAAAACTTACTCCTACAACATCTCATCATCATCATCATCATCATCATGATCAACCCATTACCGGCTCACTACAGAGCACGGGTCTCCTCTCAGAGTGAGAAGGGTTTTGGCCATAGTCTATCACGCTGGCCATGGCGGATTGGCAGACTTCACACACTTTTGAGAACGTTATGGAGAACACTCAGGCGTGCAGGTTTCCTCACGATGTTTTCCTTCACCGTTAAAGCAAGTGATATTTAAATACTTAAAACGCACATAACTCCGAAAAGTTAAGAGGTGCGTGCCCGGGATCGAATCCACGACCTCCGATTATATGTCGGTCGTCCTAACCACTAGGCTATCACTACACTACTACTACAACATAAAGCCGAAATAAATATCCATTGTAACACCGATTTTAGTACTTGACCTGTGAAACTAGATGGCGCTAGTAGTACGTTAAGTCGCGCTACAATTGACCGCGGGTCCGCGTATATATATCGGCCGGCTTATGTTGGTAAATCATTCTAATCCTTACGCGGTACTTAAACGGGTAACGAACTCTGCATCCACACCTGCTGGGACAGAGTTTAACGCTAGTTTTAGTACCAATTTATATAGGTGGCATGAACCCTTGCATCCACATCAGCTGGGACAGGGCGTTCTGGAAATTGGCCATTGTAAGAAAATAAACTACCAGCCAACGTAGGTATACAGTATGAATTCCTTTGTTGGGCCATTGTAAGCAAATCAACTACTATCCAACGTAGGTATACAGTATGAATTTTTTCATTGGGCCATTGTAAGAAAATAAACTACCAGCCAACGTGGGCATACAGTAGGAATTCTTTTGTTGGGCCATTGTAAGAAAATCAACTACTAGCCAACGTAGTTATACAGTATGAATTTTTTCATTGGGCCATTATAAAAAAATCAACAACCAGCCTACGTGGGTATACAGTATGAATGCTTTTGTTGGGCCATTATAAGAAAAGCAACGACTAGCCAACGTAGGTATATAGTATGAATTCTTTTGTTGGGCCATCATGAGAAAAGCAACGACTAGCCTACGTTGTTGGCTAGTCGTTGGTTGAAAGTCGTTGGCTCGGGTCAAGTGGGCCAACCGCTTTTCAACGGTTGGAACCACGTTTTTTAGGGATGACAAGCCTAACTGTTGGCCAACCAAACTAGGGACAGAGGCCCAACCAACAGCCAACGCAAATTGCTACTAGGGTCACTGCTTCTTCCAGCTCGATGATCTTTTCGTCGGTCCTCAAAGTGCGTGCGTTATAATGTTGCCAGGTCCAGTCGTCGGGGTTGGCAGCGGAATCTCTTCCGGAGATTCTTGACACCCCCTGCCCCGCCGTTACCGTAACCGCTGCCAGAGCTAGGAATAGCGGGGCCGCCGGGGACTAGGGACTGTGGCTTCATTTTACAATCCATATGCAAAGGGTTATGCCCTTAATCGCCACGCTGGGCAGGCGGGTTGGCGATCGCAGGGCTAGACTATTGTACCGATGTCGCTGCTGCCCGACATCGGCCCTTGCCATTTTGTAGTCTAGCCGATATGTAATGGTTATACCGCCATTTGTCGGTCGTCAGAGCCTCGTCTGTTGATTAGCAGGGGGCACCACGTGCAGGTGGGGTTGACAATTGGAGTGCTGAGATGGAGGTGCACTCCCTTACCCCCCCAGATACAGAACAGGTATTTAGAGTTCTTCAATAATAAAAGTAAAAAGGTATATATATAGTACTAGATGATGCCCACGGCTTCGCCCGTGTGGTTTGTAAAAATATCGTGGGAACTTTGATTTTCCAGAACAAAAAGTAGCCTATCTGTAGTAAGTAGTAACCCGTCCACAAAACGGAAAAATTCCGTGCGATCCTTACGATTTCGGAATGCAATTCCTTACAGCATCAGGGTTGAGGAGTTGGACATGTACCTACTCGAGGTCATTCAACAATAAAGTCTTTAATTGGTATCCCCAATATCAATTTAAATAACCGACAGTGCCTAAATCCTATTAGTGTTGGGGATCAGATCCCCTACAGCATCAGGATTGAGGAGTTGGAATCCAAATTTTTTGTAGGACAGTGTCGCAATGTTTCTCTATCGATTAAAAAAAAAATTACGCAAATCGGTTCAGAAATCTCGGAGATATCGGTGTACATAGGTAGAAAAACACAACTCCTCCTTTTTTGAAAGTCGGTTAAAAAAGTAGCCTATGTTACACCCTGGTTAATTCTCTACTTGTATGTGAAAGTCCCGTCAAAATCGGTTCAGCCGTTCCAAAGATTAGCCCGTTCAAACAGACAGACAGACAGACAGACAGACAGACAGACAAAAATTTTAAAAACGTGTGATTCGGTTATAGTATCGTTCAAATAACCATATGAGCTTAATATGAGGTAGTTATTTCGATATTACAGACAGACACTTCAATTTTATTTATTAGTATAGATTGAGCCGTTCTTCCAGATTAATGCCTTAAGATTTTAGATTGTCCTACAGGTATTATGAATATGTATTTTTTTCAACATTCCGAGCACGATTTAACGCACAGATAGGTATACCTACCTACTTATACATTTTTCGAATAGTCAAACCAGCGCGACGAAATAATGCTAAAATAATAAAAATATTGATTTTGATATTTCGCATTTTATTTTCTTAGTTCATAAATAGGTCGGATTTTGGTCACAATAAGGAATATATCAGTCACAATTATATAGGGCCGAGGTCACTTTTTCAGTATTTTTGCTATTTTAGCCTAGTTTGCGTTAATTTAGAGAAAAATAAAAATTACTACTTAATAAATTAACTATCCACCTAATCATTTAAAGTAAAACATTAAGAATTCAGTTCATATGAGAGTTGGGAAAAATTATAACAAGTTGAATTCCGCTTAATCGTTCATCTATTGGTATCGTCACCCTAATACTTCTATCTTCATATACCTAAGTAACTGTCATATAACATTCCACAAGCAATCTTAGACTTGCCTTTACACAAGTTTAAGAACTCTATTAAAAGTAGGTATGCTCATAAAAAAAGCATAACAATTGAAGATTATATAAATGATAAAAAAGCATGGAGCAATTTCTCAATGACAGGTTGCTTGGAAACAATCTAAGAAAATTTAACTCATGTCTTAAAATGAGTAGGTATTTGATTATTGGTGTTCAATTCGATGCTTTGATAATGGGTAGCCTAAGTATGTCACGCTCTCTTTAAACATTTCTGTGGTGGTGTCGTGTGATGCGGGTTGTTACGTTCCCTCGAATATGGTTGAGCGAAGCAATGGCTGGATCATGCGTCATGCTCGTGAACGGGTGCCACCGTCGGAAATGGGGCTACTTTTGTCTGCCCTTCTTCACATGTGTAGAATTGTAAGCACCATTCCGAACCAGTGGTAGATTCATTTGTCGATTCGTAAGCGCTTGTGAAAGTTTATCCGAATAAAATTGAAGATTATATCTATACTAATATAATAAAGCGGAAGAGTTTGTTTGTTTGAACGCGCTAATCTCTGGAAGTACCAGTCGGATTTGAAAAATTCTTTTTGCATTTGGTAGTACAATTTTCTGGGAAGGTTATAGGCTATTTAGTATCCCTAAAATCCTCCCCTAAGGGGGTAAAATGGGGGTAGAAAGTTTGTATGAAAGTCCTATGTTTTTAAAGTTACAGACCTGAAAATCGGCATTTAGATTATTGGTTTTAAATAATATAAACCTGTGTATTTTATTCTGAAAAATCTTCACTTAAGGGTGGTAAAATAGGGGTTGAAAGTTTTTATGTTAAGTTTTAATTATTGTTATTATCAACTTGAAATTTAGAAGATAGGTTCATTCTTGGGCTTAGATATCAGCCTAGAAAAGATTTCACGAAAATCCTCCCCTAAGGGGGTAAAATGGGGGTAGGAGGGTTATATGAAAGTTCTATGTTCTTGAAGTTACAGATATGAAAATAGGCATTTAGATTATAAATTTTAAATAATAAAAACCTGTGTAAGTTGTTCAGGAAAATCTCCCCTTAAGGGTGGTAAAAAAGGGGATGAAACTTTTTACGTGAAATTTAAGTTATTGTTATTATTAACTTGAAATTTGGAAGTTAGGTTCTTTCTAGGGGGTAGGTAGGCATAAGCTAAGAAAAATTTGACGAAAATCCACCTCAAGGGGGGTTTCCTTTCAACATATTATTATCATCGGACATTTAACTACAGATTGACGTGATTTTTTGCAGTCGCATTTTTTTAGTTGAGGACCTGGAAAGTGACAGACTACTATTTTATCCCGGGGAAACAAAGGGTTCCCGTTTAAAATTGTTTAACGCGGACGAAGTCGCGGGCAACAGCTAGTAAATGATAAAAAGGCGTGGATTTGACTCGTTCCAGCAATGCGCGAGACGGCAATTCAATCATGTAGTTAACATAAAATTGTTATATTGATATTGTAAATTTGAAAAAGAGCAACCGCCGAGTTTCTTGCTGGTTCTTCTCGGTTGAAATGGCATTCCGAACCAGTGGTAGATTCAATTGACTATTCAAAAGTACTTGTAAAAATTTATTTGAATAAAAAACTTTTCTATTCTATTCATTATTGATTTATATAATGTTGATATAATGTCTCGTGTTATCGTTGTCATAGGTATGTATATTATCTTAGTTATTATGTTAATTTTATTTGTTTATATTAACTCCGCGAAACGGCGGAACCGACTTGGAAGAAAAACACAAAGTTATAATATTGAAGGTATTTTTAAAAACTTTAAGAAACTGAAAAGGATAGGAATCAAAGAGCAAAAGAGAAATAAAACTAGATTGTTTCAATGAACTTTATTTACTAACTTAACTACATAATATTTAAAATAACACACAAATGCATTAAACCGAATCGACTTAAATTAAAAAAAAAACAAGAAAGAAATTCCTCCTAAAATACATATTAAGTAATGTATGTAGAATATAAGTGTAAGGAATAAGGTGTGATACCTAAAAGTAGCATAATTAAAAAGGTACATACTTATATGGTAAGAATCTAATATTAATTTCACATTCACGCTGAAAAGAAAAAACATTTTTTTAAGAACTCGGTACACATTGGGCCAACGCGCTCGGCTAATGAATTCGGTGAACGTGTATAGGGCCACTTGGAAGATATTGGCCGCGTGGGAAGCGTAATGGACTTAGCTTTTGCGTCAACACTCCTAGAGCAAGAGCCCACGACGGTCAGACCTTCGTTATCGAATAATTATTACTAAATTAGTAAATTCACAAATTTTGTTGTTTGTTTTATTGTTTTTTTATTAGTTAATAGACGAATTTTTTTTTTAAATTATTAACACAGAAAATTATAGTTATTCAGATACAACAGACTGAAAGAAAATCCGATTCCGAATTATAAGAATGTTCACACGAGTGGAGTTGAAAAATTAGGATAATTTCTTCATCATTATCATTACATAGTATAAAACAAAGTCGCTTTCTCTGTCCCTATTTCCCTATGTATGCTTAAATCTTTAAAACTACGCAACAGATTTTGATGCGGTTTTTTTTAATAGATAGAGTGATTCGAGAGGAAGGTTTATAAGTAGAAAAATTGGACCCGATAGGTGGCGCTAATAGCGGGCAGGACGACGTCTGCCGGGTCCGCTAGTGTATTATAAAGGTTTGAAAGCTGAAAATTATTTGTCATTCAGTTTAATTTATTTCTAAAAAAAAATGTTTGTTGCTGACGGTATATTTTCTTGTCATCTGACGTCACGCCGATGTTAATGTGACAAGGTTTCAGCGCAATAGCAATCTGCGGGGGTTATAGGTTACAAATGCAACTCTGTCTGTCTGTCTATTACCTTTTTTTACAGCTCAACCGATGAACGGATATTGACGAAATATGCCACAGAGATAGCCTTCATCCTGGAGACAAACAAACACGGTTTACATTCTCTCCCGGTTGATCAGAGTTCCCGCGGAATTATAAAAAACTGATATCAGCGCGGGCGAGGCGAAGTATAAAGAATAAAAAGTTAGTGAAATTAAGAATGATATTATAATGATTTCAATGGTTTTAAGGCTAACCGTGCAGACAAACAAAATAATTTTGTTTGTCTGCACGGTTAGCCTTAAAACCACGCCCTTCTACATTTAATGTAGAAGGGCGATCTCATGATGATCTTTGAAATGGCTGATTCTGGATTCACGAGATAAAAAGCAACTCTTCGATGCACAATGTCAATGCAGTCTGCCTGCGCTAAGTATGAATGCGTTATCCTGAAATTATTTGAACGGCAACAGGCTCCATAACGCAACCGACTATTTGGTCAGTTTTTAGGGTTCCGTACTCAAAGGTTAAAACGGGACCCTTTTACTAAGACTCCGCTGTCCGTCTGTCTGACTGTCCGTCCGTCCGTCCGTCCGTCACTTCACCAGGCTGTATCTCATGTACCGTGATAGTTAGACAGTTGAAATTTCCACAGATGATGTATTTCTATTACCGCTATAACAACAAATACTAAAAATAGAATAAAATAAATATTTAAGGGGGCTCCCATACAACAAACGTAATATTTTTGCCGTTTTATAGATAATGGTACGGAACCATTCGTGCGCGAGTACGACTCGCACTTGGCCGGTTTTCACATAATACGCAAGAGTACAACTGGTGATTATACTTTCTTTACCAGCATCATCTATTTCCCTAATCGTTGTTTTACTTTTATGGCGCCTGACGTACCCACTTAGCGCAGGCAGACTGACGTATTCGGCATCAGAGAATTGGCAATCATTATCTTTGTTATGACTCTTATTATACCATGAAAATTTCTGGTACATTCTACATCGGGCA
Source organism: Melanargia galathea (assembly GCA_920104075.1). Classification (NCBI taxonomy): domain Eukaryota; kingdom Metazoa; phylum Arthropoda; class Insecta; order Lepidoptera; family Nymphalidae; genus Melanargia; species Melanargia galathea. The sequence goes on along the minus strand of OV049869.1, from coordinate 20,146,565 downwards.
CAGCAATGAGGAGAGAAAAGTTGCAGTAAAAGAGAGGCAACTGATTTGGTCTACAGGTCGTCTCATGTAAATGTGTACGTGAGGGTGAGAATGAGGGAACTTAGAACATAATATTATAGTGTAACGAAGCCGCGATCAGTTGGAAGATGAAGATCGTCTGTGGCGGCGACGGGAGCGGGTCCCTCTGAAAAAGATAATAAATACATACTTTATTATATTATATGTATCTTCATTATCTGTACACTTAGAGCGACTTTGCACATATCGACAACGTTGATACATTTCGAGTATCGAAATACTATAAAGGCAAAGTAAAATGGACCTTATTTACATTGGCATAGGGTCCGAGTTCATCCATACATATATAGTTTCTACAACTAGCGGAAAATTAGCGAAATAATAGATCTCAGCCTAAGAGGCATGTCAGTCAGTCTGTCACTGAATCAGTCGGTCGATCGGTCGGTCGGTCAGTTGGTCACTCGGGCCGTCGGTCAGTCGGTCACTCGGTCGGTCGGTCGGTCATTCAGTCGGTCGGTCGTTCGGTCGGTCGTTCGGTTGGTCGGTCGGTCAGTCGGTCGGTGGTTCATTCATTCGGTCGGTCGTTTGTTCGGTCGGTCGTTCGGTTGGTCGGTCGGTCATTCAGTCGGTCGGTCGTTTGTTCGGTCGGTCGGTCGGTCGTTCGGTCGGTCGGTCGGTCGGTACCTGCTGCGACTGCGCGCGCCGCGCTCCGAGGACCGGCGTCGTGGACGCTTCTCGTCGTCAGAGCCGGAGGAGCGGCTCGACGAGCGGTGCTTCTTCTTCACTTCTGCACAAGGAAATATACGAATATTTCATTCCATTCATTAAAATAGTTTCACTGTTAAAACGACTAAACAAACTCTGATAGTCTGTTTTTAAATTCCGTGGAATTCTGACGTCTCTCAATGTTACCAGAGATAAAACAGTTCCCACAAAAAAGATAATAAAATCAATTGCCGCATGTACAAATGCCGGACAGAATTCCTGTTGATTATGTCAATCGACTTCATGAACTGGATTCGACTGCAATTAAAAATCAGACTAAGTAAGTGAATTACCTGAAGGCTTGTTCTCCCTCTGTTTCTGCCGCGACTTGATGAGACGCACGATCTCCATCAATTCTTTACGAGCCTCGTTCCTTTCTTCCTCCTTAACAAAAATATCTCATGAATACTCTTATTCGACTGTGATGTATGTATATTCGACTACTTAAGTTGTGTATTCGAGTATGTTGTATATTCGACTAAGTTGTATATTCGACTAAGTTGTATATCTAAGTTGTGTATTCGACTAAGTTGTATATCTAAGTTGTGTATTCGACTATGTTGTATATTCGACTATGCTGTATATTCGACTAAGTAGTGTATTCGACTATGTTGTATATTCAACGAAGTTGTATATTCGACTATGTTGTCTATACGACTATGTTGTAAAATGCGACAAACATCCATTAAATTGTGGAGAAATACTGTTATTTTTGAGGTTTCTAATGTGATGTCGTAAATAATTTCATTTTTTCCGCTTACATTGCAAACGCAGGCTGAACCCTACGAGATTTATCAATATAATGTACTAAGTATTGTACACATTGAAAAGGTCTATAGAAAACTCCGCGATGGTATATGTCTATCTCTTATGGATATCCCACAATAACTTTTTTTGTCATTTACTTTTTTACGACAAATAATGGCTAATTTTAGAAGCGATTTTAACCAATACAGCATTAATCCTTATCTAATTAAATACCTTAAGTACATTGTTGATTTATTATAGATCTATATGGCCCTTTACAGCATATGATTTAAATGAATATTTTCGAAGATATTACAGATTTAAAAATTGCGGGACATAGCCTTTACGCGCGGCGCGCGGTTCCAGCCGGCCGGCCGGGGCGGTGCGTAAAGTTCTCCCCTTAAAGCATTTTGAATTTAGCAGCGATCGGACGCGTATGCTATCGGAGCTCTCTAGCGAGGAAAATAACAATCACACTAATGTTATAAAGGCGTTATTAAGTTTGTGTGTATGTTTGTTCCTCTTCTCCGCCGCAACTACTGAACCGATTTGGCTGAAATTTTGAATGGAGATAGCTTATGCCCTGATTTAACACATAAAGTAACTTTTTATCCCGGAAAAGTATTCCTGTAACCTAACTAAAATAGATATAGACCTCCAAAACGCCACAGAGGGCGCTGACTGTTCTTAGGTAAATCACGCTCACATAACCCATTATTCCAATACTTTGCTGTGTAGCATGCATTGGCAACACATAGGCTACTTTTTATCCTGGAAAAATGCACAGTTCCCACGGGATTTCGAAAAACCCGAAATCTATATCTACAGCTATAGGTAGATTACTATTTACTATAGCGACCTTGCTTGATATTTTAAGTATAAAGGTAGGAAAAGGGAGCGGGAACGGGAACCGGAACTCCACGATTCCCTCGGGATTTGTTCAAAACCGAAATTCACGCGGGCGAAGCCGCGGGCAGAAGCTAGTTCGACTATATTGTGTATTTGACTATGTTGTCTATTCGCTTGTTGTATATATAACTATGTTGTATACGCTTATGTTGTATTCTGTAAACCAAAGCCAAAACGCTGGCACATCATCGCGCCGTGAATCCTCAGAAATGCCAGGAGCGCTCAGTCAAAAGCCAACTTTTGGCTTCTGTTCAGCGAGTCTCGTTAACGAATAAACAAACTACCTTCTTTTTATCATCATCTGCAGGCTTTTCTTGACTCTTGCGATCGCGATTACGCGAATTGGACCTGTGGAAGGAGACAAAACAATGCAAAAGGCACAGAGTATAATTTAATTAAGAGGCTCAAATGCGATTGATATGATTTAAGTTATTTGTAATAAATACATAGGTATATAGGTAAACATTTAAGCAAATATCAAACCTCTCTTTAGTAGAAGAATGAGCCTTTAGATCTTCTTTCTCCCTTTTCGCGTCATCGCGGTCCCTAGATTTGTCCTTTTCACGTGATCTATCCCTTTTATCATCATACGATCTATCCCTCTTGCTGTCCCGCTTATCGTATGATTTGTCCCTATTGCTTTCTCTCCTATCCTCGTACGATTTGTCCCTCTTGCTGTCTCTATCACGAGATTTATCTCTCTTGCTGTCTCTATCACGAGATTTATCTCTTCTACTGTCTCGCTTGTCATCATACGATTTATCCGTCTTGCTATCTCTTTCACGAGACCTGTCCCTCTTGCGATCTCTTTCATGAGACTTGTCCCTCTTGCTATCTCTTTCATAAGACTTGTCCCTCTTGCTATCTCTTTCACGAGACTTGTCACGTCTGTCCTTTTCTTGGGATCTGTCGCGTTTGTCATTCCTATAAATAAATGAATAATAATTTATCTAAGCGGAATTCAAGGGTTCATTATTAGTGTAAAATGGTTCAATTTATTCCTAACTTAATCTACTATAATTTCATTATTGCTATTAAAATATTCTATTTCAGAAACTTTCTATGCAAACATTACATACCTTTCTTTAGACCTATTTTCTCTCTCCCTAGATATATCTCGCTTATCATCCCATGATCTATCCCTCTTGTTATCTCTATCTCTTGATCTACGTTTGTTATCCCTTTCCCTCGATTTTTCTGTCTTATCTTTGGATTCATCATCTATATCTTTCGATCGGTCTCCTTTGTCATTTCTATCTTTCGATCTATCTCTCCTGTCCCTAGATCGAGCTCGATTTTCTGACGATTTATCTCTCTTGTTAGCTCTTTCATCGTCTCTTTCTTTAGATTTATCGCGTCTAGATTCCCTCTCAATTGATCTTTCTCGCTTCTTGCTTGCATCTTTAGCTCTGTCTATTGACACATCTCTAACGTTAGATTTTTCCGATCGTTCACGTTTATCAGATTTATCTTTGGGTTCATCTCTCTTTTCTACTTCCTGTGATGATCTTTTATTATTTCTATCTTTAGATCCGTCTCTATTGTCTTTTTCCTTGCGATCTTGTATATCAGCATAATTATGACGACCAATATCTTTGTCAGCTTCATTTTCTGATTGTTTGCGATCGCGTTCTGCTCTGTCCAACTGGTGTTTTGTTGTATCTTGTTTCTCCGAGATTTTGCTTCGATCGTCCCTTTCGTAATGTATAACATCCCTTTCACTCCTGTGTCTGTCGCGTCTATCTTCTACTGCCCTTGGCCTTTCCCTTTGCCATCTGTCCTGATGAACTGGTTGCCTGTACGCATAAGAATTAGTTTTTTAATTGTTAAAGGAATTACGTGCAAGAACTTAACGTACTGAGTATCAGTGCGTGTTCAGAGTTCTCAGAACTTACTCAAAGTAGTACAATAGCTCGTTGAACGTTCAGAACTTAAACAATGCATTCAGAATTTATTCAAACTACTCCCCACTTACTTGGGACACTAGATTTTGTCTAGATTTGTAGACAGATTTGGATAGATAGAGCGAATAATGGACCTTGTCAACGAAAATGTCTGGCATTCATGATCAATGAGCATAAATTTATTGAAGTATGCGTGAATTGTTTATATATTTCGTCATAGTGACACATATTACATAGTACATATACATATTAATTGCGCGTGTAACCTCAAAATTTAGCATAAAATATTTATTTATGAAAATTGTTAAGATCCTTACGATCTTAACGGGTCTTAGCGGGTCTGTTTAGTCAACAACACTCGATAATTTAACCCAAATGCTCAGAAATTATTCTGAGTATAGTAGGTATATATAGGTAGGTATAGTACATTCAATATTATCTGGCGTGTTTCCACTTGAAACCGTGATTAGCAGTAACAATAGGATTAAGTCGTGCCGGGTGAATTCTTTGTACCTAACGCTTGCAAAACGGTTCAAACGTTTTTGATACTTTCCCTATGTTATTTTCCTTTTAATAATAATATAATAAATAGAAATACCACTCAGTTGTTTTTTAAACTTCGAAGAGAATCTTCAGTGGAAATATACGTTTTTCGACATGTTTCGTTCTTGGGTGAAATCACCTTCCACCGTGCCATGTGAAAATACTTAGTAACGACGATAATCCGAATGTGTTCAACAATCAAGTCGTGATGCACAAATAACTCTCTTGAACGTTTGATTTATTACTTTAAAATAAATAAATAATTTAATTTGTTATTGTGGCTAATTCTGTTGTACACAATCTCTAAACCTAAACTAAATTGACAGGTTTAAAAATGGTGCTATCCCCTTCAGCAGGGAGGATTGTGAAAGAGACAGGAATATATTTAGACCTGTCATTTAAGTTTAGATTTAGAGATTGTGTACAACAGAATCGGCCACATTGTATTTGTATATTAACATGTTCGTAATTTTTTTTTAATTATTCTATGAATATTCAAAAGTATCAACACTGGTTGGTTTGCAACAAAATAGATAAGGCCGAAACGGCTCCTTTAAAAATGAATGGGTTCTATGAGTATTTGGTTTATTACCCCTATTGTTTACGTTCAAGTGGAAACGCGTCAGTTAATACTGAATCCACTATAATATATAGGTATAACCCAATAGGTTCAAATCTTACCCAAAGTCCTTCTTTTCCTTGTTCTTGCTGAACGTACTGCGCAGAATGCTGAATGGGTCATATCCCTTATTGTCGTCAATATTCGGCGGTTCGACCCTGGTATCTTCATGGGTCATGTGGGTCGTGTGGGTCATGTGGGTCACCGTGGCGATGGCGGAGGACAGTTTGGGCGCCACGTGGGTCACAGTGGACGCCAGACCCTCGCGGCGTTTCGGCTCGTAGTAATCTCTATTGTCTCTGGCCTCTCTCGGGTTTCTGATGCTGGTGTCTCTGACCAGTGTTTCTCTGCGAAATACGGATTATAATGTTTATTGCGATTGATTTTCAGTCCTCCATGTTAATAATGAAATTAATCATCGCCTGAAAAGACCTGTGCTCGGGAAAGAGAATACAATGATACTAATTCATCTGTAGACAATGTGGCTAATTCTGTTGTACACAATCTCTAAACCTAAACTAAATTGACAGGTTTAAAAATAGTGCTATCCCCTTCAGCAGGGAGGATTGTGAAAGAGACAGGAATATATTTAGACCTGTCATTTTAGTTTAGATTTAGAGATTGTGTACAACAGAATCGGCATGAATATCTGAACTAACTGAACTGACAGTTTTAAAAATAGTGCTGTCCTTTTGACACTGTTTCCTGTAGAAAAGGATAGCATACCATTTATAGCTGTCCATTAAGTTTAGCATCATTATTTATGTACTAGTTGTCAAAACTTTGTTCAAAATTGGTACACTGTACACTTTTTGAACGAACACTGAGCTGATACTTAGGAAAACTTAAAACTAAAACTACAAGGATTCGAAACGCGCCCTGGTCTGAGAAGATCATTGTTGGGATTTATGCCACCATTAAAGAATATGGTAAATTAAAATTAAAATATTTCCTGTACTTTTTTATAGTTCGCAAATAATGTATTAATAATACAATCAGCTGACGCCTGAATACCTAAAGTTGTCGCCGGCCGGCCGCCGCTCGCGGGGCATCGACCCCGAGTTGTGCATGCTTTACAAATTGAACAAGTGTAAATTGAAAATTTAAAAAACCCCCGACATTCGCCATTTAGTGGCGGCGGCCATCTTGAATTTGCAATAGTGCTATTCTACTAGTCAAGCCCTTTCATTTGATACCCATATCAAGGGAGTTGTGAAAAAATATATCATCCGCCATTTTGTAGCGGCGGCCATCTTGGACCGATTTTCATCAAACATAGCTAAGAACACTCTCGACTAATTCACCTTTCAAACAAAAAAAACCGCATTCAAATCGGTCCACCCGTTTGAGCGCCACAGGGGAACAGACAGACACACACACACACACACACACACACACACACACACACACACACACACACACACACACACACACACACACACACACACACACACACACACACACACACACACACACACACACACACACACACACACACACAGACACGTCAAACTTATAACACCCCGTCGTTTTTGCGTCGGGGGTTAAAAATACTAATCCACTAATACTACAAGTATTTAAGACAAATGTTTATCGGTATTGGATTGTGTTTAGGTAGTATAATAATAGCGCTAAGATAAGTTGTGTTGGTTAGTACCTCTGCTTGGGATTGACGCCCAGAGCCCGAGCCAACATGTCGGCCCGTTCGCTTCCCGACCAGTACTGCTGTGTCGGCCGTTTGCGTTCCGGCTTACGTTTGTTGGGAGCCTCTCGATCGTCTATCAATAACGGATAATAATAATATATGATGCCCCATCCATACTCCACGAGGCTACACGAGGCAACGCGAGTGAGAGTGCGGACGGTGCGTTCGTGCCCTCTCGTCTTCCCTCGCCTCGCCTCGCTGTCGTTCCACTTTGTATGGAGCGACAGCGAGGCGAGGCGAGACGAGGTTTCTCGGGCGCGAGTCAAAGGACGCGAGGATCGAGTCTGGATGGCCAGCACTCCTGCAGCCTCCACTCGCCAAGACTTGTGCCGAGAGCCTCTAGGAGGCGCCTCGCGAGAGTCTGGATCGGGCATGACAATTTTCATAAATAAATTATCGTGTATTTATTTTAACGACCGCGTATACCCGAAAGGGACACAGAATAACCTTTCATTGACACTTAGGCTGCGATCTATAGAGCGTTCTCTGACTCTCCTCAGACTCAAGACGGAGTTAAAATGGGACATAAATATGTCTCTTGACATAAATCTGTCTCCTTTTAACTCTGTTTTAAGTCTCAATATAGACTGAGAGTATGTTCTATAGATCTCATCCTGAGGGCCTGTTTCACTACCTTCTAATAAGTGTCGGATAGCCTAAACGAAAGTTTTGTCACTTTCTTACTTTATGTCAAGTGATAAAGACAAAAGTTGTGAATAAGCTATCCAACACTTATCAGAAGGTGGTGAAACACACAAAGTTTTATTATACAAGTACAAAATAAAAGTCTTAAAAATAGAGGAAAAACTAATTTCACAACTTTTGTCTGCCGCCAGTTTCTTTATTTGCCTGTGGTGGCAGAACGTCACTAATATCCCCTTTTCCCCTCCAAATAAGCGTAAAGCTTGTGCTAGAAGTGGGTGCGACAATAGTGCAACGGATGGGATTTGAACCGGCGACCTTTCGGTACTCAGTTCACGCCCGACGACCGTTGCGCTATTGAGGCTATGAATACTATTTTATGTAGCATTATAATAGGTATAATTTACAATAGTTTACACACTTAAAAATTCTTAATCCATGATCATTTTTATATCTCTCACATTTTATTCACATAACTAATTCACATAATGGTTTTAAGAAAATGTTTACAAAAGACAAATTTAAAAAAAAGATTTAAAAAATAAAGTGGAATGGGGCAGCAATGGGCCCTCCATTGTTGCGAGGACCCCAAGCGTGGTCAGGGCTCCAAGAATGAGGGACCTCCTCACAATGCGTGCCCTCTCAAGGAGTATACCTTCTGTATCCTGCTCTTGATCCAACCACCAAAGGAAATTTTCTCGAGATGCTGGTTGAAATTATGATCAGGAACAACCATTTTAAGAGCTTTTGAAGGTTTTATTGAGTAGACTGCGAAAATATAATATGATAATGTGGCTAATTCTGTTGTACACAATCTCTAAACCTAAACTAAATTGACAAGTTTAAAAATAGCGCTATCCTTTTCCGCAGGGAGCATTGTGAAAGAGACGGGAATATATTTAGACCTGTCATTTAAGTTTAGATTTAGAGATTGTGTACAACAGAATCGGCCACAATATGTGCATAAAAATATTAACCAAATATGATAAATGAATAAATACATACAAATAAATAAACGCTGTTTCGCGATGACTATTTTAATAGAAGTCGGGTTCTAGGTTTTGATAATATTTTATCATGTTATAAAATTGAAAAAAGGTGTGTTTCGGTTGTGTCATTGTGTGGTTATGTACACGCGTAAGAAGTTAAATTTCTTTGCAAGTAATTAATTACAATCAGACATGATATGGCGCGACAGGCGGCCATGTTTTTTGCGAAACGTCTGACAGTCGAGGTCGCACCATAAAAATTCACTCGCATATTTTTTTTCAAAGAAGTATAAAAGTTCGCAGGAGAATGGGTATTTTTTACTTTTGAAATCATATCGTACCGTCATGTTCGACGTCTTCCTCGAAGTCTAACGCATTGTAGTCGATTCTCTCGTGACGGGATGCGTCTAAACATAAAAATATATCTATTATTATAAATCCACCGAGGAATAAATTTATATTACGTACGACATAGTAAAATTATAATAATTTGGGAACAGTTTTAAATGATTCATCATCATCATCATCATGATCAACCCATTACCGGCTCACTACAGAGCACGGGTCTCCTCTCAGAGTGAGAAGGGTTTTGGCCATAGCATCGACGATACATCCCATAGACACCTCATGTTTATTTTAATTCTACTGAAACAATTCTGGCAACTAGCTGAAGTATGAAGGCGCGGGGAATCGCGTTCTGATTGGCCCGACCAAGGTCAGTACTTACCTAGGTTGCGAAAAGTACACGGACTAGGGATGGGACACGTTTGATTAAAACACGATAAGTAGATACTTACCTACCAAACATATTGTATGTACACATATTGTATGTAAACATATTGTACATCTACCTACCTCTACCTACCTACCTAGAGGTAGGGGTAGAGGTAGGGGTAGGGGTAGAGGTAGGAGTAGAGGTAGGGGTAGAGGTAGAGAGGAGAGGGTTGTCAGTCACTGTCAGTCACTGTCAGTCATTCAGTCAGTCACTGTCAGTCATTCAGTCAGTCACTGTCAGTCACTGTCAGTCATTGTCAGTCATTGTCAGCCAGTCAGTCACTGTCAGTCATTGTCAGTCAGTCACTGTCAGTCATTGTCAGTTACTGTCAGTCACTGTCAGTCACAGTCAGTCATTGTCAGTCACTGTCAGTAACTGTCAGTCATTCAGTCAGTCACTGTCAGTCATTGTCAGTCACTGTCAGTAAGTGTCAGTCATTGTCAGTCACTGTCAGTCACTGTCAGTCATTGTCAGTCAGTCATTGTCAGTCACTGTCAGTAATTGTCAGTCAGTCATTGTCAGTCACTGTCAGTCATTCAGTCAGTCACTGTCAGTCATTGTCAGTCAGTCACTGTTAGTCACTGTCAGTCAGTCGGTCAGTCAGTCAGTCAGTCACTGTCATTCAGTCAGTCACTGTCAGTCAACCAGTCAGTCAGTCAGTCACTGTCAGTCAGTCAGTCACTGTCAGTCAGTCAGTCACTGTAAGTCAGTCAGTCACTGTCAGTCAGTCAGTCAGTCAGTCAGTCAGTCAGTCAGTCAGTCAGTCAGTCAGTCACAGTCAGTCAGTCTGTCAGTCAGTCAGTCACTGCCCAACGACGTGACGCGATTGTCGCGCGAATGCCTATTAGGACACCTATTCGAGATCAGTATGTTTGATCGCGAGTTCGTACGAGTAAAATTCGCGCGAACTTGCGATGATCGCGCATTCGCGTTGTAGTAGGACAACGTCTAAGAGAAAAACAATTCGGTCTACGGCTTTATTATGTTCATACTATCGACAATAGAATAGAATTGATGTTGAACATCACTATCGTTCAGAAGGTAACTAATGAAACGAGATAAATACTTACGCGGCGAGTATGAATAAAAGAGATGCGGCGATAACGCGAGTAGATTTCAAGCTCCTCCTACTCTGAACATGACCAACATAAGATGAACCCCGCTATAAATTATTTTATTTATGATTATTTTGGTAAAATTAGTTTTACTGACTTATCGATGAAATGTTAAGCTACCTTTCTTTACCTCGATGTTTGAGAGATTTTACCACACCATTTTACAAATCAGCAAGGCATCCTTGTATTTTTTGTCACTATATTTCATTCGCCAAAGCGGACGTGTTTACGGCGCTCAGAACTGGTCGATACTAATTCGGAATTTTCGAGCAGCCACTTATATAAGACTAAAAAAACTCAACTGTTACCTCACACCGCGTGCCTGTTATCATCCGTCTATGGGGTATGTCGTCGTTGGGCCATAGTCTACCACGCTGGCCAAGCGGATTGGCAGACTTCACACACCTTTGAGAACGTTATGGAGAACTCTCAGGCATGCAGGTCTCCTCACGATGTTCTCCTTCACCGTTAAAGCAAGTGATATTTAAATACTTAAAACGCACATAACTCCGAAAAGTTAGAGGTGCGTGCCCGGGATCGAACCCACGACCTCCGATTAGAAGTCGGTCGTCCTAACCACTAGGCTATCACAGCTTTAAATGATTAATAAATAAATAAAAACAGAAAATATAAAAACCTTTAATTCATCCTTAATGAGTTGACAAATGAGTTCATATTACGATAAATTAATAAGGGATTTAATTAAATTTATTTATTTTATAATTAAAAAAAATATAGTATAAATAACATTATAAACGCAACGTACCCAGGGATGTATCGCATTCGCCCTCTTCCTTTTCCCTCGGCCTTTCCGGAGTACCTTCTTCGCCCTCTTCTGTTTTTCGAACAAGTATAAATTAAAAATTTAAAAAACCCCCGACATTCGCCATTTTGTGATGGCGGCCATCTTGTATTTGCATAGTGCTATTCTACTAGTAAAACCCTTTCATTTGATACCCATATTAAGGGAGTTGTGAAAAAATATGTAATCCGCCATTTTGTAGCGGCGGCCATCTTGGATCGATTTTCATCAAACATAGCTAACAACACTCTCGACTAATTCACCTTTCAAACAAAAAAAAACCGCATTCAAATCGGTTCATCCGTTTGAGCGCTACAGGAGTCAAACTTATAACACCCCGTCGTTTTTGCGTCGGGGGTTAAAAAAACAAATCATTATTTTTTTTAGGAAAAATTAAACAAGCTTTATTTTAGGAAAAATTTAATAGACTTAAATCACACTAATATTATAAAGGCGAAAGTTTGTTTGTGTGTGTGTGTGTGTGTATGTTTGTTACTCTTTAACGCCGCAACTACTGAACCGATTTGGCTGAAATTTTGAATGGAGGTAGATTATGCCCTGACTTAACACTTTTATTTCTTATCAGGCTTTTATTCCGGAAAAGTATTCCTGTGGGACTAAAATAGATAATATAGACTTCCAAAAACGCGATAGATGGCGCTGACTGTTCTTAGATAAATCACGCTCACATAGCACATTATTACAATAGTTGCATGCATCTGTATGCATTTGCACTTTTTGTCCTGAAAAAATCCACAGTTCCCACGGGATTTTGAAAAAATCGAAATGTATAGCTACAGCTATAGGTACATTACTATAGCAAACTTCCTTGAAAGTAGGTATAAAGGTTGGAAAAGGGAACGGGAACGGGAAATCCACGATTCCCTCGGAATTTGTGAAAAAAAGAAATTCACGCGGGCGAAGCCTCGGGCGGAAGCTAGTTTTAGATATTCATATTCATAACACACTAATACTCACTGCAATGTTGTTTCTCAACATTTTGTTTGCTCCTCGACACTTCTTGCTCCGCCTGATCTCGCTCCATCTGTTCAACAAGTGAATTAATTAAAAAAAAACTTATTTTTACCAGAAAAGTAATTAATCAATAAATATGTACAAGTCACGGCAAATAAGTCGACCGGTGACCTTCAATGCATAGAAGTCGAAAATGAGGTATTTCGGGGTGTGAGGGACTCGCGGGGAGAGCGTGGGGATTGTTCGTAAGCACTGATTAGCTCTCGCGGATCCCTCGTAAGCGCTGATTGGCTCTCCAATCGTATTGTGTCCCGCTCACTCGTACGACGCTGCGCGCACTTGAAGTTCACCGCTCGACTTACGTGACGGGGGTTATAGATATATCCTACCCACACAACTTAATTATTTGTAAGATTGCAAGTACAATGAAAGTGTTATAATAATTATTAAGTAGTACAAAACAAAGCACAATCCACCGTATAATGGCTACGCAATTTTGTTTATACAATACTAAATATGTAGTAAGTTTTAAGGCGAATCTAACCACTACCACAACAGTCTTTTTAACGTCCCACAGCTGGGCACAGACCTCTCTCATGGGATACCTATTTAGAGTTTAGACCCGCCATGCTGCTCCAATGCGGGTTGGCGGGCTTAAGGCGAAACTAACGCATTTAAATAATTATGTCAATCTCGAAAAAATGATTATCCTAATTTTACAATTCAAATATGTCAGTTATGAACTTGACGAGTTTATCATATCAAAGGACTGGTAGTGTGATACTAGTTAATGGTTAGTGGTTACCTCTAGGTGCGCCAGTTTGACAATGCGCCGCTGCGCCTGCCGCCAATGCGGCGGCGTGGCCGAGCGGGAACGGGAACGGGAACGCGACGGCGTGCGGTAACGCTGCAACAACGGTAACGGTACAACAACTGTAACGGTGTGATCACGGTACAACAACGGTAACAGTGCGGTAACAGTACAACAACGGTAATAGTGCGATAACGGTACAACAACGGTAACGGTGCGATAACGGTACAACAACGGTAATAGTGCGATAACGGCACAACAACGGCAACGGTACAACACAACCACACAATAGTACAAAATGAGCAACAAACTTATCTCGTTATAGGTAATGCGCTATGGTCTTATAAATGGGAGGTATCGGGTTCGATTCCCGATAGTGGCAATTTGGGATATTATAATTTCTAAATTGTCTCTGGTCTGGCTGGTGGGAGGCTTCAGCCGCGGTTAAGTACCACCTTACCGGCGAAGCCGTACCGCCAAGCGATTTAGCGTTCCGGTACGATGCCGCGTAGAAACCGATCAGAGGAATGGGTTAAATATAAAATGCTGCCATACCTCTTCCAAGTTAACCCTACTTCCACCTTAGACTGCATCGTCACTTACCGTCAGGTGAGATCTACTCAAGGGCAAACTTGAAGAATTTATAGATGAATAAAAAAAAAATTGCGAAACCAGAAAAATTTCACCCGCCGTCTCAAGCCCCCGTATGGGAAAAACACATCAGTTATTTGACAATATAATTAAATTATGAGAAAATTTCACATAATCTATAACATAGTAGACAATAATTACTATAACATTTATTTATTTATTTCTAACATAGTAGCCAATAATGCATGTAATATAGATTTCATCTTTTAAAGTCGGTATTCAGTCTATTGATTACTTACAAACACTCCACGGCCTTTTATGATTCGTCCACTCCGGGTGTAGTGACGCTCGCGTTCCCGGTAGCGCATCCTTTGAACAACAAGTATTAATTAAAAATTTAAAAAGCCCCCGACATTCGCCATTTTGTGGTGGCGGCCATCTTGGATTTGCATAGTGCTATTCTACTAGTCAAGCCCTTTCATTTGATACCCATATTGAGGACGTTGTGATAAAATATGTAATCCGCCACACACACACACACACAGGCACACACGCACACACGCACGGACGCACGGACGCACGCACGCCAGCACGCACGCACGCACACACACACACACACACACACACACACACACACACACACACACACACACACACACACACACACACACAGACACGTCAAACTTGTAACACCCCTTCTTTTTTGCGTCGGGGGTTAATAAAATAGTTGTTTACGTTACAAGTGCGCTAAGTAGCGAATTAAAGTCGTAGCGCCAATTTTAAGTTTCCGCATATTATTATGTATCATATAACGTTTCTCAATACATTTGTTAGTAAAAACAATAAAATACTAGGATGAGTGTTACAATCTGCTAGCAGAACTATTTTATAGTACCACGTAATGTAGATTGTAGACAATATTAAAACAAGTATAAATTGAAAATTTAAAAAACCCCCGACATTCGCCATTTTGTGGCAGCGGCCATCTTGAATTTGCAATAGTGCTATTCTGCTAGTCAAGCCCTTTCATTTGATACCCATATTGAGGGCGTTGTGATAAAATATGTAACCAGCCATTTTGTAGCGGCGGCCATCTTGGATCCATTTTCATCAAACATAGCTAACAACACTCTCGACTAATTCACCTTTCAAACAAAAAAAACCGCATTCAAATCGGTCCACGCGTTTGAGCGCCACAGGGGAACACACACACACACACACACACACACACACACACACACACACACACACACACACACACACACACACACACACACACACACACACACACACACACACACACACACACACACACACACACACACACACACACACACACACACACACACACACACACACACACACACACACACACACACACACACACACACACACACACACACACACACACACACACACACACACACACACACACACACACACACACACACACACACACACACACACACACACACACACACACACACACACACACACACACACACACACACACACACACACACACACACACACACACACACACACACACACACACACACACACACACACACACACACACACACACACACACACACACACACACACACACACACACACACACACACACACACACACACACACACACACACACACACACACACACACACACACACACACACACACACACACACACACACACACACACACACACACACACACACACACACACACACACACACACACACACACACACACACACACACACACACACACACACACACACACACACACACACACACACACACACACACACACACACACACACACACACACACACACACACACACACACACACACACACACACACACACACACACACACACACACACACACACACACACACACACACACACACACACACACACACACACACACACACACACACACACACACACACACACACACACACACACACACACACACACACACACACACACACACACACACACACACACACACACACACACACACACACACACACACACACACACACACACACACACACACACACACACACACACACACACACACACACACACACACACACACACACACACACACACACACACACACACACACACACACACACACACACACACACACACACACACACACACACACACACACACACACACACACACACACACACACACACACACACACACACACACACACACACACACACACACACACACACACACACACACACACACACACACACACACACACACACACACACACACACACACACACACACACACACACACACACACACACACACACACACACACACACACACACACACACACACACACACACACACACACACACACACACACACACACACACACACACACACACACACACACACACACACACACACACACACACACACACACACACACACACACACACACACACACACACACACACACACACACACACACACACACACACACACACACACACACACACACACACACACACACACACACACACACACACACACACACACACACACACACACACACACACACACACACACACACACACACACACACACACACACACACACACACACACACACACACACACACACACACACACACACACACACACACACACACACACACACACACACACACACACACACAGACACGTGAAACTTATAACACCCCGTCGTTTTTTCGTCGGGGGTTAATTAACATAATATAATACCTCTAAATAAATAGCAACCTAAAAACACCTGTTCTATTTGGCGGCCATATTGTAATTTAATTCAATTTCTATAAATAACGATGGTAACTCACATCAAAAATTGACTAAAGCTGAAAATGAAAACAAAAATTTTATCATTTAGAAATAATAAAGTTGCTAATGAAGGATTATATAGTTGGATTATATAAGGAGTAAGGACTATAGTTGGGACATTACAAACGTGCGAACTAAGTCATAAATCATTTTTATCGGACTTCTCATTCGCACTTACATGCCTTATGGAACTGGAACCATATTCTCTGGTGTTGTGTGTAAGTTGTAACATTAAAAAATGATTTGTCGGTAATCGATAACAGGTTATAAAGAGCAAGGGAGAGGCCTCACAACCCCTATGATGGTAGTGGTTTATGACTCAGTTAGCACATTTGTAATGTTCCAACAATAAGAAGGGTACTAATTCTAAAACCTGACCTATCCAATGTTTTATTAATGAATATTCCACTGCTTGCGGAGCAACTATCATTAAAATATAATTATGTCTAAGTTTAAAGTCGTGATACTTAAACGATAACGTCTATAAATTATAGGAACATTACATTTTATTTAACATACTTGGATTAAGATTTATTCAATAACTTTTGCTCGTATTTAGTTACTTAGTTAACCCAATGAATAAAGTAATTTAAGTAAATCATGGGTAATAAGACGAAAACGATACAATACGGGTCATTTCGAAGCCATTTCGAATACCTATCTCTATATATACCTGTCTCTGTCCTTCCTGGGGTCGTTCCTATCTCTGTCCTGGTCGCGGCCGCCCCTCATCAGGAACCTGTTGGTGGGCACTTCTGGTATTTCCCGGGGGTCGATCTTGGAAGTACTGACGAGGGGGTGGGAAGGCGCTTCCGGTACCTCCTCGTCGGCTGAGCGCTCAGAATGATGGCTGTAATTAATCATAGTAAATTAACTTTTATATCTAACTCAAAAATATTATTTAAAATTCAAATTTTCAAATTCAAATAAACCTCATTCAAAATTGGTACACTGTACACTTTTTGAACGTCAATTTAAGAACAGGTAATGGTGATAATTACTTAAGGTGGGTTTAGTTTAGACCAAACGAACAAAGAGCTAGAGCTAGAGCATTCTTTCTTGATCTTTTAGTGTAAACGAAAGCTCGTTGACAGAGTTTGCACCAAAATATCAACGAGCAAGAATAAGAACACGAACTAGAACACAAGAACACTTTGAAGAGACCGCTCCGGGGAGCGAGCGCGTCCGAACACGTAAGAACGCTCTAAGCTGCTGTTCGCGCGCTCCAGCGCTGTTTACATCAAGCGAGCGAGCATTCTTAGAATATTCCATAGAATCTATGCGAGCAACGATAGAACAACGAAGGAATGTTCTGTCTCTGTTTACACTAATAGAATTTGACGGAGAGAGGATAGAATGAGCATTCACTCGTTTGGTGTAAATCGGCCTTTACGGAAACTTAAAACTAAAACTGTGAGGGTTCCAAAGTTTTATTAGTTACTAGATGGTGCCTGCGACTTCATCCGCGTGGATTTAGGTTATTTAAAGATTTCTTGACAGAAAACCCAACACCTAACAATTTTACCTAAATCTACCCGACCCGGGAATCGAACCCGGGATCTCGTGATCTGCACTCGAATATGCTAACCACTAGACCAAAGAGGCACTTATCTATCTGTCTCCTCGTCAATAACAGTGGGACAGATCAAACTAATTCTTTCCTGTCTGTCCCCCTGATACTCATGAGGTTTTATTTGCGCATAAAATAATGATCAAAATGATACATAGGCAGCTATTCTACATAAATCACTCACTCACCGCTTCTTTTTCTTATCCTTTTTCTTCTTTTTGTCTTTCTTATGAGAGTGGTCTGACTCCTCTCCACTCTCTTTTTCTTGTTCTTTTTCCTTATCCTGCTTACGTTTTTTACCTGGTGAAATATATTAAAGAACGTGAATTATCATGACAGTAAACACAGCATAACTACTTATACATAGGTAAAACTGCATTTTTATTTTATATAGCTAAGGAATCAATCTAGGAAAGCTAAGAATCAAGGAATTATCCTAAACATAATTCTTTGTATGTCATGATATAATTATTATTATTGATATCTTATGAGTATGTTCTCCTCTCAAAAAATTTCAAGAGAGTTAAACGCCTGTTTATTATAATATCTACTATAATGCAATTCCAGATTCCAATACATACAGGAACTGTCAAATGTCCAAAAGAGAGAATACAACATCTTTGAATTTAGACATAAGTTAGACTTGTTTAATTTTTGGGGGTGTGCTACCCCCAAAAATTATCCAAACACCATGCCACTTTAAAAAAATACTTAGTAATTACTTCAACTATAATATGTTAGTAGTGTCTTTGAAAGATTGGGCGAATTTAGTAATGAGGTTAATTTTTTAAATTTTCTCTGCTAACGACAGGGTAAACTGTACTGTTACAGTACCACAGTTTGTTTACCGTGTTTGAGTTTCACGAGCTGTCCGCAGTTGGCGACGGTCACGTCCTGCAGCGGGCGCGCGTTGCGGTCCACCGGCAGCGCCTCCAGCTGCCGCACCAGCGCCGCTCCCCCCACCACCGTCCCGAACACGCAGTGCACACTGACACACCACATTACATTGTTAATCGTCGGACTCCGACTGTCTCGTTGGTCTAGTGGTTAACATACACGACCGCAGATCACGAGGTCCCAGGTTCGATTCCCAGGTCGGGCAAATAATTGCTAGGTATTGAGTTTTTCTGTCAAGATTTCCAGAGCCAACCCGAAGTTGGAAGTATTTTACCCCCGTGCCTCGGAGAGCACGCTAAGCAGTCAGTCCCGGTTATTATCACATGTGACAATAGTCGTTAAAGCTCGCCAACCCGCATTGTTAAGAGGTTTTGCTAGTTGATAATAATTTCATACTTATACTAAAATAGGTAAAAGATGGATAGAGACAATTTCTTTACTACTTGTAATATCTGATCATTTTTATTCATGGCAGCTAAAACCATTTTTTTTTTTCATTAAATTATATCGTCACTGGAAAGGCAACTTTACTTAACCGCCAAATTGGGCATATTGAGTTATATACATATTCGGAATCAGCGAATTTTTCTGCATCGATCTATCTAGGTAACATTGCAATCGGATCACTTTTGTGGCGCTTAAGTAACCCGTAAAAACGAGGGAATTCTTTTGTTCTGATTACGGAAACGACACATTTTTTGGTCTTTTTTATACTATTGTCGCATAAGTCATATTTACTTACTATATAAATATAAAAAATTCAATTAAAGTAAGTATGCTTTTCTGTGGATTTAAGAATAACTTTGTTTAAGAAATTTTGGTTTACATAAATTGCAATATGGCGTGGCGTTTAAGAAAATGTGTCCTAATATTTTTATGGGGTGAATGGTGTTTACGTAATTTAGCCTGACTGTTATTGAGCAGTTTGCGGGCTATCAATATTTTTGCCCTGCAGTAAAATTTTTGCAAAAGTCACGAATGTATTTTTTCCTATTCGCCCAAATATAATTCTACATCTCTTAAGTAAATATACTGACAATAATATTTCTATAATTGTGGAATAAGTATCGACGCGACAGTTCAAAATCGTAAGTGAACGCGCCCAGGCAGGTGTTCGCAGGCGGTTAAGTCAGTCGGCTCGACAGATATTTTTGGAGCCGCTGCTGCTGCTGCTACGTGAGAGTATTAGTCTATTGTCACAATAGAAGTGTGAAAATATGTAAAAAAAAATAATATTTATTTCATTGATTGATTAATTATCTATACCAATATAAGCGGAAAAGTTTGTTTGTTTGAACGCGTTATTTTCTGGCAGTACCTGTCGGATTTGAATTTTTTTTTTTGTATTTGATAGCCCAATTTTCGGGGAAGGTTATAGGTTATTATCCCTACTAGCCTAAGGGGGTAAAATGGGGGTAGAAAGTTTGTATGAAAGTCCTATGTTTTTAAAGTTACAGACCTGAAAATCGGCATTTAGATTAATAGTTTTAAATACTAAAAATCTATATACTTAAGTTATTCTGGAAAATCTGCCCTTAAAAACAGGGGATGACAGTTTTAAAGTAAGTTTTAATTATTGTTATTATTAACTTGAAATTTGGAAGGAAGCCTCTTTCAAGGGCGTAAGTATCAATCTCTCAGATATCTCAGAAATAGTAATGAGAAAATTCACCTCTAAAGGGGTAAAATGGGGGTTCGAAGGTTACATGAAAGTCCTATTTTTTAAAGGTACATGAAAATTTACATATTATAAGTTACTAGCGATTGCCCGCGACATTGCCCGCGGCTTTGCCCGCGTACAATTTCTGATTTCCTATGACTTATGAGATTATATTTTCTCGCTGTAGAGAGGCCTATCGAAATCCCAAATACTGATTTTCATGAATCTCTCTTGAAAAATTACGGATTTTAATAGAAACTTTCATCGCATCGTCCTTTGGGGTTGGAAATCCTGAAAATCCTTAAATTACTTTTAATTTATCTTTAACGGAAAACTTCCATATCAATTTTCATTTTCTCATTTTTATTTTCAAACTATCATTCAAATATATTCATGGATAAAATTTGAAAAGTAACGCGAAAAATTATGGACCCTAATACTAAACTTCATCCCCTGTTTAACCCACTTTGGGGTGGATCTCTTAAAAACCTAAAATACGTAATTCTTTATTTAAAAGTCTAAATCCGAATCGAAAGTCTAAAGACGAGTAGGTATTCATGGAAATAACTTGAAAAATTAAGGACTTTCATACAAATTCCCATCCTCTATTTCACCTCCTTAGGGGTTGAATATTAAAAAATCTTTTCTTAGTGGATGCCTACGTCACAATATCTATCTGTATGCCAAATTTCAGCTCGATCTGTCCAATGGTTTAATTTGTGCGTGTTGATAGATCAGTCAGTCAGTCCGTCAGTCAGCTTTTCCTTTTATATATTTAGAAGAAGATTAGTTGACGTAATAAATAATGGACTCTCATATAAAACTTCATCCCCTATTAAACCCACTTGGGTGTGGCATTCCTTAAAAACCTAAGACACGTAATTCTTTATTTAAAAGTTTAAATCCGAATCGAATGTCTAAAGACGAGTATTCATGGAAATAACTTGAAAAATGAAGGACCTTCATACAAATTCCGTTTCCGGAATTTCGGGATAAAAAGTATCCTATATGTTACTCCGTAGTATGAACTTAAATCGTAATCGTAATCGTACTCGTACTTAAAGTTTCGTTTCAATCCATTTAGTAGTTTTTGCGTGATTCGCGCACAAACATACAGACAAATAAATAAACAGACAAACAGAATATAAACAGACAAACAGACAAAAATTTCTAAAATAGCTTTTTTACGTTTTATTACATAAATGTATTGGTGTAATAAGTGTTCTGTGGAAGGAACAGTAACCCCCAAAATTGTCTTTCAGATAATAAAAAACAAAGAACAATAAACTACATGATGTATCCTATTATTTGGCTGTTTCTTCGTCCTCTACATCTGTATCAATGAAATAGTCTTGAACTCTTGAATATTATTAATCTATACATACATATAATAAAATCGTTAGTTAGTTATCTAACATCCCCCAGTTACAATTTTGCAAAAATCTTCAATGTACAGATACGGCAAGTCTACGATTTTATTATATGTATGTATAGATTAATAATATTCAAGAGTTCAAGACTATTTCATTGATACAGATGTAGAGGACGAAGAAACAGCCAAATAATAGGATACATCATGTAGTTTATTGTTCTTTGTTTTTTATTATCTGAAAGACAATTTTGGGGGTTACTGTTCCTTCCACAGAACACTTATTACACCAATACATTAAGTATAATATACACTTAGAATAAATATAGTTCGATGAATATACAGTAGTAAATTTTTTATTTGTTTCACCGTAGAAAACTAGTTAAGTTGAATTTATTAATAAAAGTTACTTTTATAATTTCTGTATTTTATTTGAATAACTGTAACCACGTAGTAAATAAGTTGGTACGTACTTGCGTGCAAGGCGCATGTTTAACCTGTGTTGGGATTTATAAGCTTAGAAAAAGAGCACTTAAGTATTTGGAACTGTGGAACTGTAACTATAGAGATTTCAAGTATAGGTTCTAGCTGCCTCATTTCAATTATTTTAGAGACTTCAGTATGATAGATAGCCATCTTTTTGAATCAATAATTATGGTCTTAAGTTTTTTTTAATGTAGTTGTTCAAAGTGTAATTAATCTCTTACGTAGTTTATCCTAATTTATGATTACAATAAACTAAGTAACTTTAAAGAATTTTTTGTAAACTTAGTAAATTATCTGATCTCCTCTGAAGTCGTTATGCTAGACATATGAAAGTGGAAATGTATCCTGGAAGTATTTATAGTTCACCAGCATACTAGTATAGTGATATTAAAAGAAATTTTGTCGTGCTTCTATGTCTTTATGGTATGTCTTATAAGCAAGTTTGATTTACAAAAAAATTTAACTTAACGACGTTACAGTAAATTTGACTCACTTTGCAATGAGATACTTTTTACTTAACCGCCACTTATTTCCTAAATTAGCAGATATAGTGATCTACAGCATATTAATAAAAATAACGCTACAAAAACGTTTTACGTATCAAGTTGTTTGATTAAAATCAGATGATAAATTAAAAAGTTATGAATTTTTTTGTTAAAAAAAAAACTTTAAATGGCTTTTTCTCGAAATGCCGTTTTGGCGGTTAAGTAAAATAGCCTTTCCAGTGACGATATAATGAAACTATAAACACAATGAAATTAATTAATTGTAGGAAAAGTGAATACTCACTTGTCGAGATGCGGCGCCGGCTGTGTTGTACTACAACACACAGAACACAACAAGAATGATAGCGCGCCGCTCGCCGCCGCGGCCGCATTCTATGACACAACACAAATATAAATGTGTGCCTGCATAAATTCTTACCGTCATAATAGGGAGTGTTTATAATTGGAACCTTTACCCTACTTCTCCAGTGGCCTTTTACAAATAAAATTACAAATAGGTTTGGTAATAGTGAGCTTTACCCTAGAGCTTACATTTGAACCGATTTTAATGCGACATTTACAAATAGATAGATAACCTATGTATAATAGACCTATGCCATATCCACCATATTGAGTTTGATGTTATACTACACCCTCTGATAAACTATACTCTAGCCTTTGACACTTGCACTGTTAAAGCAAAGCCAATGAAGCCTTATTTATCGAAATTCGAAATTATATAACTAACGTGTCAATATTAGGGAACCAATGGGATACCCTCCTCTATTTGGGTAAAAAAAAAGAAAATATTATATTATAATCAACACAATTTGGAATAACTTTCTTACCATTGGCCGATGTACTTATAACTTACATAAAGAACTGTGAACCATTTGTGTCCTTGCCCCTGTTAGCCATGGACAGCAAATAAGGCCTATCATGCTTCAGCTCAAAGGTCTCATCTGAAAAGAAAGACATAGATTGTAGGTAGCATTGATGTGGGTATGCGAATGAGAAGACCTCATGCTGTTTAAATCACTCTTTTATTCACACAATTACACCTACACTTTTCGTATACAATGATAATTAATAAAGTATTTTTAACGAAACAATATGTCCATAGATTAAGCAATAAAAACATAAAAACTTCTTGAAGTATATAATTATCCGATGGCCATGACTGCATGATGCTAAATCCACACCCACAAATTTGCATCAGCCGGTTGTGAAATAAACATGAAACTGAATAAAACTATAGAATTTTGGTTTTGAACACTGACGGCCTGTTTCACCACCTTCTGATAAGTGTTGGATAGCCTAAACGTAAGTTTTGTCACTTTCTTACTTTATGTCAAGTGACAAAGACAAAAGTTGTAGATAGCTATCTAATACATATCAGAAGGTGGTGAAACAGGCACTTAGTCTGTTAATATTATAAAAATGTTATAGATTAATGGTTGGTTGAAATTTGAAATCCTTTACATTGAACAATTGTCATGCTCCTTGCAACAGCTTTCCACTTAATGGGCACAATCAGGTATAATTATATCAGTCACATCTAATCAACATGTGGTAAAACACTAACCTTCAAAAGTGCCGCCGTAAATAGACTCCCCACCAGTTCCATTTGCATTGGTGAAGTCGCCCCCTTGTATCATGAAGTCCTTCACTACTCTATGAAACACCATACCCTGCATAAATAAATTAAAGCATAAAAAAATCGCTTTGTGGTAGGATTCTACCCCGAATCCACCTGGCTAGCGACCACAATTCAGCTGTAATCTGCCTCAAAGCATCCGTGTTCCGGCAGCGAGCTGAAGAGACAGTCTCCTTTCTCAAAAGCGAGCAATGCATTTAGCGAGCAATTCCTCTGGTGCTACAAATGTTCATGGGTGGCGGTAATCACTTAACACCAGGTGACCCGCTTGCTCTTTTGCCCACAATCATTATAAAAAAATACTTTTTTAAAGACAAGCTTTTGCTTAGTATTACCTAGAATAGGCTCGTCTTTTATATACCGGACTTGAAGTAGACTCTTCAATTTTTTTTTTATGCACGGCACTTATTATCTTGAACAATTTCACGAAGTTTCAGTTCTAGGAATTAAATACTTTCGGAAATACAAAATATCAAACTTTGTTAAAATAACCTCTAATCACAGACCAGTGACCTCTAATTTTGTACTATTTATCGCTTTTGACGTAATTATAACAGATGGTGTTGCTATTTTAGGAAGTTTTAAAAACGCGTTTTGATTTTGCACATAATAAGTTAACACGCACCATAAGATCCAAGAGCGAGCGAAGCGAGCTCGGGACTCGGGGCGCTCCGACTACAGACCCCGCCATCCCCTTCGTGGTTATTTCTTTTTAAACCACCCAGAAAAAGCGGAGGCACAGCGAAGCGGGGCTCCGTCGACCGGGCCTCAGTCGCATAGGGGCGGAGTCTCTTGCTTTCCCCCATTCATTCCCGTCATAAATGAGGTTCATGATATCAAGAAAATATACAAAAACATAACCTCAAAATGAGATTTTTAAAAATTCATAAAAAAAAAACTATGCATTTCCTAAAATTTTTTCATATGGGGTGGGGATCCCCCCCCTCCCCCCTCCATCTCCCCCCCTCAAATATATATATATTTTAGTCCGGTATATAAAAGTCCTTCCCTAGAATATAATATAAATAGGGTTATGGTAGTTTTTAGTACTGCGATTGCTCTTGTTGCAACCGAATGCCCCCAAACTATGCCCAGATTACAGCTTCATGGGTTTTTAATGATCGCTGCATATTTTTTCCTAAGGAAGAGGACCTCTCACCTCTGAAAACTACTTACATTATTCATCTGTGCTTCTTACTAAAGTATCTCTAGTATCTAAACATCTCAGTAGATTGCATGCTTTCTAGCCCCAGAAGAGACAGAAGACTGAGCAGCAGCAAAGCTATCGTCTTGGGAGCTTGAAGCTGGTGTTGTTAATGATGCGAGGGCAGGTTGCCTTACTCATACAAGCACTTGCAAGGAATAATCTAGTGCTGCTGCACTGCACCAATTGATAGGTAATTAATGTTACTATGAACCTAATAATATCTCTTATTTGGCTTCAGATTGTGAGGTACTAGGTATAAGTTCTAAGTTGCATCAAAAAAAAGTAATTAGGTTTTTCTGTCAAAAAATTATCAGTTACTTACAGCCCAGAGCTGGGAGTTTGTGGTGTTACTACTCTGGGCCTCAGAGATCATTATTATTAATGTACGTTTATTAAACTAATTATAATAAAAGTAAATTCAAACCTTATAGGTTAATGGTTTGCCAGTAACCTTCCCAACGCCCATATCCCCTGCGCATAGCGCCCGAAAATTCTCCGCAGTTTTCGGCGCTACATCGTTAAACAACTCGAATACTATACGACCAGAGGGCAAACCCCCTATCGAAATATCCATAAATACACGATCCCGTTGGGGTTTTTCGTCACCGTCCACCGTCATTTTAGTTATATTAAATCAGATAATCACTCAAATGATAAATGAAACATTTTAGTTATCACTTTTTCTAAACAACCGAAGGCTTTTTGGCAGCAAACACCCAGCAAAGTACAAATTAAATTTTTTTAACTAAGCACTTGAGATGAAGAGTGCACAAAAATCAACTCAAAAATCAAAATGGTGATGGAACAGGAAAAGTTAAGAAAAGAAAATCATTTTATGTCAAATATTTTGTCGTGGTCATATTAATTATTATTGGTCTGTGAACCATTGTGAACCACGGATTTACATACAACCATTGACTCTATAGGAAGAGGACTTGAAATACCTACTTTTTTAACGTGCATACCTACACCATAAAGATAATAATAATAAATCTAAGATATTGTAATATATACTCTAAATAGATGTCAAGTTTACAGCTGTCTGTGGTCACAAGTTTTTTAATGACACGTGACGATGACACGTGACGTGCTAGTGATGTAACTATCGATATTTTGACTGTGAGGATCTATAGGGACACAATATGCGTGTTTAAATATGTGGACCATACTCTAATATTACATTATGCGAAAGTGTGTCTTTCTGTCTTTTATCTTTTCAGGGCCCATTCGATTTGGACGAAATTTTGTACACAGACAGCTTGCATCCCGGGAACCGATATCTAAGGCTACTTTTGTCTTGCAGTATCAAAGCGTTCCTACAAGATTAATAAAATAAAAACCTAAGCTCACGTGAATGAAGTCTCGGGCATCATCTTGTTAGGAAATACAAGAATAATATGTTTCATATTATAGTATATTTTAACCGACTTCAAAAAAGGAGGTTGTATGTATGTATATATGTATGTATATAAGTATGTTCGCGATTATCTCCGCAACTAATGAACCGATTTTGATGATTTTTTCACTATCATAATCTACATACTTTCAGAAAGGTTTTAGTGTACACATCGAAAAATATACATATATATATATATATAAAAAACACAAAATATACATATCCTTCTAGAACCTTTGTTGTGCCTTCTAGAACTGAAATAAAATCGAGTCTTTTTGGAGTCGATGAAACTTTATAAACGGTGTTTCGAAAATACGATCATACAAGCTATTTTTAAGAAAAATTAAACCGACTTCGGTCCAGCAATCTCAGAGGAACCGCGGTGCACTAGTCAAAAATATTAGTGACATGTGGGTACATTTATGCGTGTAACGTCGCACATAAGAATGGTAACTAGGTGTGTTATACATATACTAAAACCTTCCTGAAAGTACTATGTAGATTACAATAGTGAATTGTTTTGTCTCGAAATACATAATACTAAACCTATTTATATTAATAGGTAGTAATATTATACTTCGTGCAATTTGCACATTGCACACGTTGCACATTGCACGAAGAACCGATGGACGTTGGGGTCCCAAGGTGCTTGAATGGCGACCTCGCACCAGCAAACGAAGCGTAGGTAGGCCCCCCCACTCGATGGACAGACGATCTCAAGCGAGTCGCTGGTAGCCGCTGGAATCAGGCGGCACAAGATCGTGTGTTGTGGCGATCCTTGCAAGAGACCTATGTCCAGCAGTGGACGTCCATTGTTTGAAACGAACGAACGAACGAACGAATATTATACACTTACTAAATTTCTTTGAACATTAATGTTTATACGTCACTCCGTTAATGTGCGAATGGAAACTTCATTGGCGGAATTTTCTTCTGCATTACAGACATCCATTGGTAACGGTTCTCTTGCCTTAAATTAAAAAAATCAGACGTGGTAGAACATTTTTCACGTTTCGCTTCAGCGTTTTTCATACACCAATAACAGCTCTTAGGGTAAAACTTTTAAAACGTGCCGCCTTGATATGGGTTATGGGATGGGGGGAGGGAGAGGGTAAATCATCCAGTGTTGAGGTTAGAATTGATTTTCGTTGTTTTCTTGAAAACGATGAATTACCTTATTATAAGAGTGTTAGCATTATACTCGTGGACCAAACATCTATCACTAATGACTATTTTATCTCTGAATTCGTGCCAAAGACTATTAAGTCCAACCCTAGTATTTGCATGTATTTTGCACCTTCACACAACACTAGCATGAAATTATGGTATTATTACAAAATATATTTGATATTATTATAATTACCAATGTGTCTATATGCGGCAAAAATAATAGCGTTTGCTTTTAAGCGCCTCCATTTTAAATTGTTTTTGGGCACAAATCAATTAAGTGTGAAGTGTTTTGAACAAATATGACTATGTTTCTGCGATGTCCAATATTGCGGTCTTATTCTTTGTGCCCATTCATTTCTTATTTTTGGGTTCTTTGGAAATCTGTAACAAATAAAAATTTAGCGATCATGATACAACAATCTAGCACGCGGAAATACACGTAAGTATTCATTGTGTGTAGTGGCTACGGAATCTAATGTTCAAAAATTAAAAAAAAACCTGACATTCACCATTTTTTTATCGCGGCCATCTTGGATTTGCATGGTGTTATTCTACTAGTCAAGCCCTTTCATTTGATACCCATATTAACGGAGTTGTAAATAATAAATAATCTACCATTTTGTAGCGGCGGCCATCTTGCAGCGATTTTCATCAAAATAGCTGACAACACTTTCGACTAATTCACCTTTCAAACAAAAAAACCGCGTTCAAATCGGTTCACCCGTTTTAGCGCTACAGAGGAACAGACAGACAGACAGACAGACAGACAGACACACACACATACACACACACACACAACACACACACACAGACACATCAAACTTATAACACCCCGTCGTTTTTGCGTCGGAGGTTAAAAATTTTATCGCACGTAATCGATATGCAATTTTAGTACATCACTATGCTAAAAAACATAACCTTTATTAGTCAACAGAAAATATTTAAAAAATAGGCAAAAATGGGTGCAGAATTGAACACGATGATGGTTTCCAAAAACTACAAATAACGTTACATAATTTTAGATTATATTTACATACAAAACTATCAAAACTCACCGATGAAATGATAATATTTCTTTAAAATTTTCTTTTCGGCCCCTATAGGAATTACATTCTTTCACAGCACAGGACATTATAATAAAACTACGGAAAATTTATCAAAAATAACTTAAGATCAAACATTTATAAATTCTTGGAAGAAGAACACCAAAATAATAAACATTTATCAGCCTCGTGATTGATGTTTTTGGAAAATTATGATGCGACTAAATAAGGACTAAATTAAATTATGACACATCCAAAAACAATATAGTAATGATGATTTATGAGACATACCTATTTAATTTGGTAGGATTAAATTTATTAAAATATAACAAATAAGTCCATTTGACAATCAATTTAGTGACACGGTTAGAAATAATAAAAAGCAAGTGCGATTCGGTGTTTCATTTACACCTAGACAGGAGTCATTTAGGTTAGGTGAGTACAATAACTGTACCTCAAGTTAATTTTTAGCTTCAGATCTCTTAGTTAATAGATCAATGTAATAAATAGTTGGCATAACTACCTTAAAAACGTGCCAAAAATACACTCACACACGCACAATCCTGTAACATAAAATGGCGCGTGTTCATTGTGATGTCTCAAGTTGTGCGTGTGTGAGTGTTCATGTATACATTTTAGGGAGGCCATCTTAAGTCACGAGTCTGCCGCAAACTGTTTTATTATTATGTCAAAAATGTAATGTTGTCTCTTTCACACTTATGAAAATTTTGATAAGCTTGAGCTATTTTCCGATCCACTAATTTCTATAGGACATAATGCCAACTCTATTTATTATTATTATCTCTATGACCTACACTCACACACGCACAAATGCTTCCTTTAAAATGGCGGTTCTCCATAGAGTAAAGCACAGACCAATAACATATAGGATAAAAGTGTGTTCATAGAGTAAAGTGTAATACAATTTATCGACAAATTTATCGATAAATTTTAATTAGTTAATCCTACCTACAAATTATTATTAAACTGATAGGGGTTTCCACTACGATAATTTTTATACTAGCTTCTGCCCGCGGCTTCGCCCGCGTGACTTTCGGTTTTTCACAAATCCCGAGGGAATCATGGATTTTCGGTTCCCGTTCCCGCTCCCTTTTCCAACCTTTATACCTACTTTCAAGGAAGTTTGTTATAGTAATCTACCTATAGTTGTAGATATAGATTTTGGGTTTTTCAAA
This sequence comes from Melanargia galathea, assembly GCA_920104075.1. Taxonomy (NCBI): domain Eukaryota; kingdom Metazoa; phylum Arthropoda; class Insecta; order Lepidoptera; family Nymphalidae; genus Melanargia; species Melanargia galathea. The sequence goes on along the minus strand of OV049869.1, from coordinate 20,115,648 downwards.
ATCCCGTGGAAACTGTGCATTTTTACAGGATAAAAAGTAGCCTATGTGTTGCGTGCATTGGCAACACATAGTTTTTTTACAGCAAACTATTGAAATAATTTGATAAGTGAGCGTGATTTACCTAAGAACAGTCAGCGCCATCTATCGCGTTTTTGGGAGTCTATATCTATTTTAGTCCCACAGGAATACTTTTCCGGAATAAAAAGTAGCCTATGTTAAGTCAGGACATAATATATCTCCATTCAAAATTTCAGCCAAATCGGTTCAGTAGTTGTGGCGCAGAAGAGGAACAAACATACACACAAACTTTTGCCTTTATAATATTATATATAGTGAATATTGTGATTGTGATATTGTGATGATAACAGATATAACACCAATAACCCCAATTACAGTATATACAATTAATATTTTAGATGAATGCCATTAGGACCTTTTAGTAAGAAATTGAAAGTATCAAGACGTGTTAATCCAATTACCCTAGTGTTGCTTAATACAAAATTGAATTGTCCTATTTTTCATGAGATTCTGGTCTACCTAATTTCCGTATTCTGACTAGTAAATGTGCTGATGGCATTGCATTATCCCGTAACCTTAAGACATCCACTGTTCTATTAAATGAATTTCCGTTAAAATGCCCAGAGCAAACATAAACCACATTTTTATTTAGATTTATGTTTTCAGTACCTATTATATCCAGCCATTTTTTGCGTTTATCTTCTCCTTTTGGTAACCTTTACCTATTAAAATATACTCATATCCTGTCGATATATTTTATGAATAAGTACAACCCTATCTTCTACTAATCTATGAACATTAACTATCAGCTGATCAGCTGTCATAACAAAACAATAAGGTTAAATAAATACCAAGAAAATGATATAAAATATAGTGGAACAACTTTTATTTATGAATTAAAAGGTTATTTATCACTTTTATGATAATTATCCGTGCAATATACACGTTTCAAAAGAATTTTATAGTACTTACCGATGAGTTGACAATTTTGGATGTTTTTTCCTATTTTTCCATTGGCAGACTCTGATGTCGCAGGAAGTGAAGGAAATCATATTGTTAGTTGACATTTATGTTATTAAGTGCTTAATGAAAAAGTTCTATTGAATAATAAGTGAGAATTGTGATTTGTAGGTTATAACCTTGTTTGTTTTTATTGTGATATCCGCCATATTAAGGGAAGTTGCAATAAAATTTCTGCCACGATCTGTTTTATTGTTATGTTTAAAAATGTAGTGTTGTCTCTTACACACTTATGAAAATTTTGATAAGCTTGAGCTATTTTCCGATCCACTATTTTCTATAGGACATTATGCCAAGTCCTCTTCCAATAGAGTCAATACATACAACTTCGTGTAAACTGGATCGCGTACTACTATATCTCATGGTTACAAATTTGCTCTTTAAATCAATAGACATAAGGTTTTTTTCCCCCTGTCAATAGTAAATGTAGAAAAACGAGCCAGGTGAGATAACACAAATAGTAGTGCGTCCTTGTCTAGCAAGTATTACCCAATTAGTAAGACCATAATTACGATATTCCTGACATTTGTTATTTTTCATCGTTTACTACATTCATCGACAGTGGTCATAAGTATGCTTCTAGAATAGTGTTTGATATTGTTGAATTCGCTGAAAAATTATTTATTGCCTTATCCCACCAATGTGAACAAAATTTTACTAAAAATTATATGATGTACGTCATCATATTTTATTACATCAATTTTATCCTCGCTTAAACGATATTCATCATCCAGTACAATCTCTCACCACTGAATTAGAACTAATTAGCTGTATCGTGAACAGATATTTAAGATTAAGAATGAAAACGTACGCGAAAGAAGAGACCCTTAAAATAATGGGAAATCGCATTTCAATGCGACAACGGCATAAAACAATTTTATTCAGTAGGTAATGTTTGAATTCTTAATAAAGATCTGTAATTAATTTCTTGTTATACCTAATAAAATCCCAGATACAGTAAAACCTGTTTTAAATAGTTTTTAATCCAGTAAATAGGTACTTATCGATCCTGTAAGTTTATCCGAGAAGATAATATTTTATGGATACCCTATTAGAAAAAGACACGCACCTACTCTTGGACCTCTCTTTCGGCTCGTTTGTTTTCAGATACTGCACAGTCCAGTTTATGTATAGGTTCATGGTTATACCTAATAAAATCCCAGATACAGTAAAACCTGTTTTAAATAGTTTTTAATCCAGTAAATAGGTACTTATCGATCTTGTAAGTTTATCCGAGAAGATAATATTTTATGGATGCCCTATTAGAAAAAGACGCGCACCTACTCTTGGACCTCTCTTTCGGCTCGTTTTTTTTTTCAGATACTGCACAGTCCAGTTTATATTGTATAGGTTCATGTTGTGAACTGAGAACTCTGTGATGGATGATGGAAATGAAAATATCCCAGCCAAGAAGGATAAAATATACACAGACACTGGAAACTGCGCCTTAAATAGTGAAGACAAGGTCATTCCCCTTGTCATATTTTTCTATACCTTACACACTTTATTTAAGTAGGGGTGAGAACGAGACAAAAATATTAGAGGCCTGCCTTTTAGCCCAGGAGGTAGCGCTGTAATTTTTCTAGTGATTTTATATCGAATGAATTTTATTTCAAACATTTGTTTATGTTCAGAAATCAATAAAGTGAGCGTCAGTCGTCGCACCCACGATGGAGCTATAAGATAAGTACAGCATGAAAAGTTATTGTATTGTTACGGACTACGGAGAACCTTATTCAAAGGCAATAAGGTTCATAATCGCTTCCCACCGCTTTTTTGTGATCTTGTTCTGATCGTATGTTGTAGAAAAGATCACGAACAAGCGATAGGGAAGCGATTATGAACCATATTCCGTTGTCATAAGGTTCTCCGTAACAATACAATGACTTTTCATCCTGTTAACTTGTTAAGAGAAAACTATTATTGTTATCATTTTCAGTAGGGACAAAATGACTTGCTCAACAACTGTAGCACCACCTCTCGTACTATTTCTTTGCTTCTACGTTTTGTTTGCATTTCATTCTGCAGTGTTTATACCTTCATCTTTCGATCACAGGCAAGAAGGTTGAAATATAAACATTGGAGAATGATAAGCAAACAAAACGTTGAAGCAAAGTTTGGTCTTGAACAGGTCTAGATATTTTTTGTCTCATTCTCGCCTACTTCAATAGAGTGTGTGAGGTACAGAAAAACCTAGAGACAAAAATATCCAGGTGAATGATATTGTTTTCTGCTACGTTTTAGGTGCAATCTCCAGTGTCTACATAGAATATAGAATTATAACCTTCTTGATCCCAGCCCAGAAGAGAGAGAAGAGAATACAATTGACAATATCTGTATTCTTTGTTCACTGTCTTTGCCAATCTATCTTTGCATTTAATCAGTGATTTAATCATGATTTAATATTTAAACCACAGAGTACCTTATGCAGCGTGACCACATGTGGTAGATTTCTACTTTTTTGGTAGATTTAAGGCTTGTTGTGGTAGTTAAAAATTGTTGGGTAGATTATGGTATAATTACAGAGTATTGGTAGATTTTGGATCAAGTATATGGAAACCTTCTGTTTAGTAAGATTTTCTGGGTGGGGTTTCCCCGTCCATAACAGGCCATAACTAGTCTTGTTTTGTTTATCTTCTTTGCCCGTTTGCAAGTAGGCACTTCTACGTAAACTTTTAACTTGATGTACCTATAATCTATATATACGACATAATTAACATGAGATTACGAATATTATGAGCTGAAGAGCACATATAGTGCAGTCAAATTTGACTCCAAAAGTGGCTAAAATCGCAAACGAACGGCTAGTTCTGATTTTTTAATATGTTGTTAGGACCACTACCAGTAGTGTAAATCCAATTTTGCAGCTTCGAAAGACCTGTGCTAACTTTGCAGCACTCGAAAAACCGTGAAATTTTCGCACTACTTTTGGTTTTTTCAATATAAGTCCTAAACTATGGATTTAAAAAAAAATATTTTCTATACATTTTTAAAGAAGATTAAAATTGCTACAATTTAAGACCAAAACTAGCTCTTTAAATTCAATATTTGCTGAGATACAGCTCTCCAAAAATTGACAATTAATTCCGAAAAAGTGAAATTTTAAGATTTGGTCAATTTTAAACCCCGCTATCGGGGAAAATACTCATTTTACGGATAAAGTTAATTGAAAAGATGTTGTAGTAAATATAATTAGCTTTAATTTAAACATTAAACGACGTCTGTAGCCCATATAGTTTACTTATAAATCCTAAAAGTTTAAAAAATGGGAAAATTGCAGTTTTCTCTTCAGTTTGTTTTGAATGTAGTTTGAAAGAAAAAACCATGTACACCCACAAGAAATATGTATTAAAACTATTATTAAGTATTTATATTTAGTATTTATAATGTTATTTATTCAAGAAAAAAATTATTTATATTATTATTGATATTTATTGATTTTTATGAAACATATTAACCTGTATTAAAAGGACATTATGAGTTCCGAGCAATATAAGTCGTAAACTACGCATTTTTTTTAAATATATTCTATACATTTTTAAAGTAAACTAAAATTGCTACAATTTGACACCAGAACCAGTTCTGTAACTTCAATACTTGCCGAGATACAGCTCTCCTAAAATAGAACTTTTTCCAAAAAAAGTGAAAATTTAAGATTTGGTCAATTTTCGACCGCCATCTTGAGGATAATACTCATTATAAATGGTAAAATTATAGTCAAAATGTTGTAGTAAATCTAATTAGCTTTAATTTAAGGGTGGAACGACGTCTCTAGGCCATATAGTTTACTCACAAACCTTAATGAACAATTATAACCAAAAATAATATCTTTGTAATGTAGGTTAATATGCTTCATAAATATCAATAAAATAAGATATAAATAAAAATTTTTTTTTTTCATAAATAACATTATGAATACTATAATAATAGATTAAATGTACATTTCTTGTGGATGTTCATGGTTTTTCCTTTCAAGGTACTCACAAACCAAACTAAGCAGAGCAAAACGAAAATTGTTTTCCCATTTTTTGGACTTTTAAGATTTGTGAGTAAACTATATGTCCTAGAGATGTCGTATTACCCTTAAATTACAGTTAATTAGATTTACTATAACATTTTTACCTATAATTCTACACATAAAATGAGTATTATCTCCAAGATCGCGGTCGAAAATTTACCAACTCTTAAATTTTCACTTTTTTTGAAAAAATTTCAATTTTAGGAGAGCTGTATCTCGGCAATTATTGAAGCTACAGAACTGGTTCTGATGTCAAACTGTAGCAATTTTAGTTTACTTTAAAAATGTGTAGAAAATATTAAACAAAAATGCGTAGTTTACGACTTATATTGCTCGGAACTCATAATGTCATTTTAATACAGATTAATATGTTTCATAAAAATCAATAAATATCAATAATAATATAAATAATTTTTTTCTTCAATAAATAACATTATAAATACTTAATTTAAATACTTAGTAATAGTTTTAATACATATTTCTTGTGGATGTACATGGTTTTTTCTTTCAAATTACATTCAAAACAAACTAAAGAGAAAACTGCAATTTTCGCATTTTTTAAACTTTTAAGATTTGTAAGTAAACTATATGGGCTACAGACGTTGTTTAGTGTTTAAATTAAAGCTAATTATATTTACTACAACATCTTTTCAATTAACTTTACTCGTAAAATGAGTATTTTCCCCGATATCGGGGTTTAAAATTGACCGAATCTTAAAATTTCACTTTTTTGGAATTAATTGTCAATTTTTGGAGAGCTGTATCTCAATAAATATTGAATTTAAAGAGCTAGTTTTGGTCTTAAATTGTAGCAATTTTAGTCTACTTTAAAAAAGTATAGAAAAATATTTTTTTAGAAACGCATAGTTTAGGACTTATATTGAAAAACCCAAAAAAAGTGCAAAAATTTCGCGGTTTTTCGAGTGCTACAAAATTAGCACAGGTCTTTCGAAGCTGCAAAATTGAATTTAGACTACTGGTAGTGGTCCTAACAACATATTAAAAAATCAGAACTAGCCGTTCGTTTGCGATTTTAATGTCAAATTTGACTGGCGTAATATCGAGAGCGATTTCTTTGTTTTGTTATTTAATTTATCATCATGAAAAGAAAATACAGAAGGCCAGTGGCATAGCGTACCTTGACGGGGGCCCCGTATAAAAATTTGTTTGGGGGGTTTGGTAAATAGCTGATGATGACTTTAGTTTTTCTAAAGATTCTGCCTCTATGGACAATAATGACGCACATCGGGGGCCCCCGTGGCTTGGGGGCCCCGTGTTATTGATACGGCAGATACGGTGGTAGCTACGCCCCTGCAGAAGGCAATATCGTACGGAGTGGGAGCAAAACCCTTTATTTTCAAAGTGGTTGACTAAATCATCGGAAGGAGACAACGCCTTTTGTAAAGCCTGCAATTGAAATATTCTTCCACGGATAGCGTCTCTTAAGGAACATGAAAATTCAGCTAAACACCAAAAAAACTTCAAAGTAATTTCTGGAACACCTAACTTCCTAAGGTATGTAGGTACTTGCCTACGTAAAATAATAATAACAATTGACAGTCACACATCTGACAGTAATGAGTGACAGTTATCAGAAGTTTGACATAAAATTGGTGCTGCCATTTAAAATTATCGGCATTTTATGATTTTCCACTTTCGTTGGCCAGACTGTAATGAAATATAGTTTTATTTCATCTCTATTTTATCATACTAGTGAGGTAGATTTGTGGTAGTTTTTACCAAGACTGTGGTATATTTCGGTAGTTTTTTTAAGCTACAGAAGTAGATTGACCAATTTAAATGTGGTCACACTGACCTTATGGTTATTTAAACTTTTAAAGTGTTTAGTGTTCTGTAATCTGTGGTGACATTCATAAATCATAGACATTCCCGCATTCCCGAAAGAAAAAAAAAACGTATAAATATAGGTAATTTCGCTTAAAATATCTTTTATTTTTCATATTTAAAGCTAAAATACTCGTACGCTTATCTAGTGTTTCATTAATTTCACCCTAGCATTCGTTATAAATAATAATAAGAACTTTAAATAGTTGAAAAATGTTGGGGTCTGGCGACGGTGGCCATATTATCAAACTGCGTGGTTTACCTTTCTCCACCACTGTTGAGGATGTCCTCGATTTTTTAAGCGGTGTATTCGTCGTGAACGGCAAAGAAGGTAAGTGTTTATTTACTTACTGTACATTTAAAACTCAAAAATTTCTGCTCAATACTTTGATGGCGGCGGATGATGAATGGCGGCAGATGGGATGCCGCGTAGTCTGGTTCATTTCTAGATATTCTTACCAAACTCCCGTCTTGGAAAACTTTCTTATTTTTCATTATCATCAACTAGCTGACTCACGAGTTACGGGTAAAATATGTGAATGTGTTCATTATTCATATTACAATGAAAAATGAACACATTCACATATAAATGATATACCTAAATGATGTTGGAAATTGCATTGATAAATCTACCTTGAAGTGCCAAATTGCAATTTAGCTTTGTATTGTTAAGGGTCAGTTGCATCATGGTCAAATTTATCTTTAAAATTACTCCGGCATGGATTAGCGGCGACTGTTCGTTAACTTACCAAGATTTGACCCTTATTCATTGTCCCGTATTTCCCAGGATGTCCCATCTTTCAGACAATTTTAAATGTTCTACCAAGACAAAACAATCTAGTGCATAAACCTTGTTTGGTTATAGTCACAAAATCAATCTCGCTATGGTTGATGATAATTTTTTCACAGAGGGAATTAACATTTATTTGATTTGTATTATGAAATCAATGTCACTATGGCTGCTATGATGGTTTATAAGTTTTTTTTGGAGAGGAAATAAAAATTGACATATGTACACAGAAATGTTCATTTGTCCTTGATAAAAAATTGATTCCATAAGTCAATATATCTATTTTATGCAATTTGTCACATAACAGGTGTCCATTTGACTGAAGTTCGCCCAGGAAGACCATCGGGAGAATGCTTTGTGGAGGTGGAGAGCCAGGCGGATGTGGACGAGGCTCTGAAGAAGGACAAACAGAACATAGGCAAGAGATATATTGAGGGTAAGAGTTTTTCATACCTATAAAACAATACAGTGACCGATTGAATGACTGACAACACAATGCCTTAAATCATCCTCTTCACAATTGCAACTGTAGACGATTACACTCATGCACGATTGTGTGGAGGGCTTATTACCTTTAGTCGCAGATCACGCAAGTGAGATAACGACATGTGTGGAAAATGTTGTTATCTCACTTGCTCTACTCGCTATGGTCACACTTTTCCTGTATCATTTTATAACCGATTTTGATTCTGGTTTCTTTTGCACTGTATTAATTGTTGTTGTGTAAAAAAATTGATAGTTTGAATTTTAATTTTTCAGTATTTTCTACTGACCGTCAGGACATGGAATGGGCTCTGAATGCAATGCGTCAGAGTGAGAACGGTTTTGAGGGCATACCCAATGTCTCAGACGACTATGGCATTGTTAAACTGAGAGGGTTGCCTTTTGGCTGCTCTAAGGAAGAAATAGAACAGTTCTTTGATGGTAAGTTTCATTACATAAACCATTTTTAAGTTTATTTTTGTTCATTTTCTCATTTTACTGATAACTGGGGATGTGTAGGAGAGTCACATCTGTAGTCAATATTAGAAATTTAAATAAAAAACTTTTTTTTGCATAGATTTTACATAGCATGCATTATTTATGGAAAGATAGAAAAATGGTTGGTTCACACTTCACATCTAGTGCCAAAATTAAATTATTCAACCTTTTGACATAGTCTAGGTAAAGCAGTTAGTTAAAATTTATCAAGTGTAGACTGTTGAATTAAAAACAAAAAATTAATTTATTTGGGAAATTAACTTCTAATCAATTGATTTTAACAAGATTGCTGTAATATCAACAATCAACTGTCTGATTTTGAAACAAACTGATTTCATGGACGTAAAAAAATGTATAATGTCAGTTAAGTTTCAATAAATTTAAGTGTAAACCTGTGAAACCAACCACCTAGCTATAGCTAATTTACTCTAGTCTAACACACAAAAAGACTACATGAAAGAAATTCATTTGTTACACAATAGCAATAGTTATAGCTGGTTACCACCCTACTGGCAAAGCCGTGCCACCAAGCGTTTTAGCGTTCAGGTACGATGCTAATCCAGTGTGAAACCGATCAGGGGTATACATACCTCTTCCAAGTTAGCCCGCTTCCATTTTAGACTGCATCATCACTTTCCATCAGGTGAGATTGCAGTCAAGGGCTAACTTGTAGTTGAATAAAAAAAAAGTTACGTAGAACCTTGTTGTAGTAGAAGCGACAGTAATTTGGTGTACAAGTGTGATATAATGGTTTTGTTGAACGGGGCAGGGTTGACGGTGGCCCAAGACGGGGTGCACTTGCTATCGGACCACACGGGGCGGGCCTCGGGCGAGGCGTTTGTTTACTTCGTTGACAAGCAGAGCGCTCAAGACGCTCTCAGCAGGGACAGGGAGAAAATAGGACACAGGTGGGGGGTTCAAATGTTTTACACTGTGGTGTACGGTCACACTGTGTTTGGCAATCTTGCTGTTATTACCTGTTACCTTTATTTTATAATTATACTAGCTGATGCCCGCGTTTTCAAGAATCCTTTGGGAATTCTATAATTTTCCGGAATAAAATGTAGCCTATGTCCTTCTCCAAGGTCTTGTCTACCTCTATACCAAATTTCGTCAAAATCGGTTCAGCCGTTCACGCGTGATGCCGTGACAAAGGAAAATAGGGATTCATTTATATATATATAGAAGAATAGAAGATATATGTAGCGGTTCACTGCTCATACCTGATGGTAAGTGCAGATAAGTCAAGGTGGATCGCACTTGCCTAGAAAATGCCTATTCACTCTAGCTTTTAAGTGCCTTAAAAGCTAGAGTAAATAGGCATTTTCTATAGGCAACAAACAGAAGCTGGAAGGCAAAAGAAATTCACTGAACCAAAAATGTTCTCAGACACATTTTTGATGAATTAATTAAGTTTGTTGCTGACATATAACACTTAAAGTATAAAAATGTGCATAATATAATTATTTTAGAGCCAATTGAACTCTTGATTAAACTACAAGACATGGCAACATGATATTATGTTGACATACTTTTCACTAACTGTTTGCTTTGACATAGAATATATTACAAGTTTTCATTCTCCTTTTTATTCCAACTAGCAAAACTCCAAATAGAATTTTGAAGTTAAAATTAGACCACTTCCTTCCTGTACAGCAATAGAGACCTTTATTTGATTGATTAGCAAAATAGTACTTTTATTTTAGTCTTGTTTAAGTTTTTTCTAATAGTAATATTTCATAGTAATATTGCCTTACACAAACCATTGTTATGACTATGTACACCACACTAACTTCAGTAAAATGGTGTAGAGGGTTATTATGGGACCCCTTTTTTATTTGGATCTGTGATTTATAGAATACACACTTTATTATTTCGGAAATTTTTATCCACTTTTTCAAAATTACACTAAACTTATAGTGGACCACAAAATACTCCACAGAAAAGTATGAACCAAGGTTTTGATTTAAACTAAAATTTGATACATTGTTCTATAAATCATAGTTTCTTTTAATATTTTGGAGGTGTTTGTTTTAGTTAAAAATTGGGTTAACCTAGTTAATTAAGGGCTAATTAAATTTGCTGCATTCCTATAATGCTTCTCGCTGTGACATTCTTTTGGTGAAAAATTCATAGGCAATATAGTGTTTCTATACTTAAATAGTTGTGCTTCTTTTCTTTAGTTTTTTTTTACTGTGGATTGATTTTATTTTCAACAATTTTTTTATTTTTAAAAAGAGAAAAAAGACTTGATTAGTAAAATATTTCGGTTGTTATCGTTCTGTTATTAATATTATACATGTAATAAAGCTGTTTAAATGAATTTAAAAGCTCTTTTATATTTTTGTGTTGGACAGAATTTATACCAATATCAAAAAAGTTATTTTTTAATTTTAATTAGATTTTTTTTCATCTCTCTTTTTACTACTTATCTAAGAACGTTTTGTCTATGATTTTTTCACCACAAAACGTCATATAAGAGAGTAAAAGCATTTAGTAATGCACTTGATGATTGGTTGTTGAGTTGTCAAAGGTTGGGCGGTTCAAGGGCGGGAGCGGGACGGCATATGGGAGGCGAGGCGGGGACACGGAGACGGGGGAAGAAGACAAGCGGATTATAGAAATTGGTTTTATTTACATTGGTAGACTGTAAGGGTTACTTACTCTGTGATACCAGAGTGGATGGGTAGAATTTAAGGGTTTTTTACTCTATGAGAGCAGAGTTTATTTTATTGCTATGGCCTACTCTGTGACAACAAAAATTTATCAATTTACGGTATTAGTTTCTCGAGAAAGATCATCTAAATCAATCATGGAAATCTTCATATTATTGTTCATGATATTATTTAACAATACTGAGTCTGTCTGTAAAAATTATTTCAGGCCAGGGAATTTAAAGGAAAAACTCGAGCTGGATTTTTGCTGCAATATTGTAACATAGAAATATTAGGGCCATGCTACATCTATGCAGATGAAAAGTAGAATAGAAATTGAAATGAAATAAAAGCTAAGTAACTTTTTGGCAAGACCCAGGATTCAAACCCGGGACGTCATGATCGACAGCTGAATAAACTAGCCATTAGAGTTAGACCATTGACACAGTCAGTTTACCCTCATTTTAGGATATATCGTTTAGCTGATACCGGCGATTTGATCCGTGTAGACTTAAGATTTGAAAATCCCTTGGGCTTTTATATTGTCCAGGATACAAAGTAAACTAGCTCACTCCTTGTAAAATCCGTTAGTTATGATAAAATCAGTTATTTGATCAAATTCCTAAGTTGATCAATTCACACTGTTATTATTAAAATTACAACTCATATGGGCATACCCCTAATAAAACAAAACTAGTAATTTGATAACATGTGATTTGACTTAGTTTTCTACATGACTCAAGAAGACTCCTTGAAGTACATGAAGCCTCGTGTATTGCAAAAATACTCATAGCATAAGATGGACAAGATTGCTTGGAGTCGGGCTGATCAGTTTTAGTGTTTGGCCACATTTGATACAGGTCACGGCAAATAAGTCTAGCGCTGACCTTCAATGCGCAGGAGTCGAAAATGAGGTATCTCGGGGTGTGAGGGGGTCGCGGAGAGGGCGTGGGGACCGTTCGTAAGTACTGATTAGCTCTCGCGGATCCCTCGTAAGCGCTGATTGGCTCTCCAATCGTATTGTGTCCCGCTCACTCGTACGACGCTGCGCGCACTTGAAGGTCACCGGTCGACTTACGTGCCGGGAGTTATTCTCACTATAATATAATAGCACAAAAATTATATTTTTGTCGTTTGACACAATTCTTCAGCAACACCATACTAGATTCGACCAGGAAAATGTTCTTATTGAACATTTAAGGTTTTCTGTGGATCGATGGAATTCCAAAGGAAATTGATAACAGCTAACCAGCTATGTAGACGGCAATGACATGCAGCGTCTTCCGTTCGCAGGTACATAGAGGTGTTCTTGAGTTCGCCGGACGAGGTGCGCGCGTACGCGTCGCGGATGGAGGGCGGCGGGTTCAAGTCGTCGCGCGGCTACCGGCCCACGCCCTACGACCGGAACGACCGCTTCTCCGGCGGACGCTTCGGCGGCCGGGGAGGCCGCGGCGGGGCTATGGGGCGAGGTGAGAAACGGCTCGTGCGTGCCACGAAATCCTACTAATATTATAAATGTGAAAGTGTGGATGTTTGGATGTTTGTTACTCTATAACGTCGCAGCTACTGAACCGATTTGGCTGAAATTTTGCTTCGCCCGCGTGAATTTCGGTTTTTAACAAATCCCGAAGGAATCGTAGATTTCCGGTTCCCGTTCCCGCTCCCTTTTCCAAAATCCAACCTTTATACCTACTTTCAAGGATGTTTGCTATTATAGTGATCTACCTATAGCTGTAGCTATAGATTTCGGTTTTTTCAAAATCCTGTGGGAAGTGTGGATTTTTCCAGGATGTAGCCTATGTGCTAAGTCAGTGTAATATATCTCCATTCAAAAATTCAGCCAAATCAGTTCAGTAATTGCAGCGTTAAAGAGTAACACAAACGCACACATAAACTTTCGCCTTTATAATATTAGTGTGATTACGTTAGCGTTAACGTAACGATAACGTTAACAGCGTACTCTGACTCTACTCAGACTCAAGACAGAGTTGAAAAGGGACATAAATCTGACTCGTTTTAACTCGTCTGAGCATAGTCAAATTCAACCGGTCCACTACATGGTACATGTCTCAGAATAAGAAGGGCTTAGGCCGTAGTCCACCACGCTGGTCAAGTGCGGTTTGATAGACTTCACACGCCTTTGAGAACATTATGGAGAACTCTCAGGCACTGTTTTAGTGTTTGAACTAAGTATTGCTAGTTAACGATGTCGTTATTAAAAGTAACGTTATCGTTATTAACGTTAACTTTATAAACGTTATCGTTAATAATGATAACGTTATTAATAACGATATCGTTCGTGTGTATGGTTTCAGGTGGTGCTGCGTTCGGCGCTGGGTACGGTCGCGGCGGGCGGCGCGGCTCGTGCCACTGCGTGCACATGCGCGGCCTGCCCTTCAAGGCCACTCCGCAGGACATTGCATACGTGAGTACCGAGTAACTTAATGATTTGCGACCGACAAATCGTATAATTCGTCTGTTTATAAACTGCCCGGTTTATTAAATGCCGAAGGCAAATGGGTGGGATGTGTCTCACGTGATTCTTAGTTTAGAGTGGCCATGATCAAAAGAGTAAACAAACAGATTGGATTAATAATATCAGACATAGTTAAAATCTTATATTCTATAAAATCTCTATTAACTATATCTGAACTCCCTGACTCCAAGCAGTTTTGACTGTCTTACTCCTAGGCTCTGGGGCCTAGATAAAGATCAAATTTCTTGACGGGAAAAAACTAATATTTGCCCTAAGCTCTGGGGCCTAGTGTTTTTGAGATCAAATTTCTTGACAGAAAAAAAAAATTTGCTCGGAAATCCGACCCAGTTCCTCGTGATCCGCAGTCGAATATGCTAACCACTAAACCAACGTGGCGGTTAGTGTAATCGGTCAGCGTGAAATTGGTAACATGTGTATGAATTGTGTGCAGTTCTTCAAGCCGATCCGGCCGATGAACATCAACATCCTGTACGACAACAGCGGCCGGCCCAGCGGCGAGGCGGACGTCGAGTTCGAGTGCCACGAGGACGCCATGAGGGTAACAAACAAATAAACATTTGAATTGACAATACACACTTTAAGTTATACAATTATACACTACTGTTGTACAATTATACACTTCAGTTGTACAATTATACACTTCAGTTGTACAATTATACACTTCAGTTGTACAATTATACACTTCAGTTATATAGTAGGTAAGGTTTATAATAATATATCACATACTGTATGCACAGATTTAAAGCTTTAACATTTTTTTATCATTGAAAAATCCAAGTTCTAATAATATAGTGTGGTCAACGCAATATAAAAATAATTAAACTTTTAACGTGATTTTTGAAGTAACTTGTTTTCTATTATGAGAGCAGAACTGACGTCACGGTGTTTACTTCTTCCTTAGTAATTAATACCTTTATCAAACGAGCAAGTTATTATTTAACGATATCGTTATTAATAATAACGGTAACGTTATTAACTATATAACATTATTAACGTTATTAATGATATAGTTACTAAGCGGATTTTTGTTTGTTTCACCTTATAGGCAATGAGACGGGACAAGAACAACATGGAGCACCGATACATCGAGCTCTTCATGAACTCTTCGCCCGGCGGCGGTGTTGGCGGCTTCAAGCCCAACCGCACCTTCCGCAACTACTGATGGTAACCCGGCCGAATACGTTTCATATTATGATGTCCCTACTGATAACAACCCGGCCGAACACGTTAAACCACGTTTCATATGATGTCCGTACGTAATAGACTAAAAGGGACGAACTACACTTGTCAACGAATTTTTTTAATTGGATATTTTTTTTAAATGGGCTTATGATTAGGGTTTTTGATTGGAAAAATATGCTTAGTAGGCACATCTTAACATATTTTTCCAAAGAAAACCCCTAAATATTGGGCTACTAAGCATATTTTTTTCATAAAATAATTTCCAATTTTTCGTTGTTGAAATTTTTTCGCTATCACCTTCGTACTGTAACATTTTTGTCAGCAATATCAGGGTTAGTACGAGGTTGAGTATTTCGATAACGATGGTAGATTTCGAATATCTAAATACTAAACGTCATAGTAAATTATACCTATAATGCATTGATTTAAGATGTATGTATCTAAAGCTAGCGGCCTAAGCCGTAAGGTTTATAAAAATCGTTATTAATACACGTCTTTAAAACAAGAGATTGAAGGTCCATTTTACATCGAAACCCATTAACTGGTTTCGATGTACGAAATCTATCAATGTCGTGTTTTGTAAACCTGTACTAAAAAGTACGGTAATAAAGTCCGCCATTTTAATTTTTTTTTAAATTTAGGTACCCTATGACAGTCGCGTCATGAAGACAAATCTAATGACGGATCATTTATCAAAATCCGTTGAGCCGTTGAGTAGTTACACGCGGACATAGGAATGGACATACATACACACAGGTGAAACACATAACCCAGTCGGGTAAAAAAGGGTTGAACTATACTAGTCTTCATCAGTTTGCAAGTGTTTCAAATATTAAAATATATATTACATACCTTGTAATCCTTGTAATGTAAATTATCATGTTTTTACATACCATGGAACGTTTATTTTTCAAATTAGGGAGAGGTCATTTAATAGTAAATAATAAAATAGGTCATTTATATATTTCCGAATCTGAATGGATTCTTATTTAGACATAACAGTGCGTCCAAACTCCAAACAGTATGTTTCATTGTTTTATAATATTTTTCAGTGCACATTTTATATAACAAAGAATACATGTTATACCATATTATATTAATGTTATATAACATGTTTTCTTTATTTTAGCGCAAGTGTTAGAATGTACATCTCCAGCGTTGAATTCATAGAATGTACATCTCCAGCGTTGAATTCATGTTGTACTTAATGAATTACAGTTGAATACAACACAATACAGTAATGTTAAATGCACTTACTATTAAAGACATCTTGTGCATTAATCAAGTCAAAATGTAAAAGTAAGTTAAATATTAATTCGTCTGATAATGTTGTGTAACGAATGTGGGGTCCAAATTGTTTTGTACAAAGATTTACGGTCCTTTTGGATTATTTGTCTTTTTTATTTTTTTGGAAAATTTTGCATACATGATGTTAATTAATGTTCGCGCACAAAGTTATTTTTTTACCATCGCCATGACTGTACATTAGGGCTAGTTCAGATTAAGTAACATGTTAAGGCCGATTTACACCAAACGAGCGAATGCTCGTTCTGTCCCCTCTCCGTCAAATTCTATTATTGTAAACAGAGACAGAACATTCCTTCGTTGTTCTATCGTTGCTCGCATAGATTCTATGGAATATTCTAAGAATGCTCGCTCGCTTGATCTAAACAGCGCTGGAGCGGGCGAACAGCAGCTTAGAGCGTTCTTACGTGTTCGGACGTGCTCGCTCCCCGGAGCGGTCTCTTCAAAGTGTTCTTGTGTTGTAGTTCGTGGTTCTTATTCTTGCTCGTTGTTATTTTGGTGTAAACGCTGTCAACGAGTTTTCATTTACACTAAAAGATCAAGAAAGAATGCTCTAGCTCTAGCTCTTTGTTCGTTTGGTCTAAACCCACCTTTATAAAACTTTAGTCTCATAATACTTACGTACAACATTGTAACATATAACAAGTCTGTCATAAACAGCATTGCGACATACTTTATAAAATTGTCATATAATATGTTATATAACAATGTTCTAAAGCATATCCTAAAACTGCGTTTCTTTCGCTCGGATTGCAAAGTACACGATAACTCAACATTATGGTTTTACAGTTTAGAGTTAAAATGAAATTGGCACCATTTTATACTTTGCATTATCTGTGAACAGTATGTAAAGTACATATTTCTCGAGAATTCTTAGTTTTTTTTTTTCTTGCTATCTTATGATTTTTCTTTAATTTTTTTTTCATGGCGGTGGTGCCTGCGATTTTAATATGAATATTATATGAAAGTATTTAATTTGTATGAAATAAATGTTATAGATTAAAATAATTATAGTTTCGATTCGATCCTATTATGCATCAATAAAAAGCATTAATTTGCATGTAAGTTTAGGATCTGATAATGTCCTTAGTAGATTCTAGAAGATAAGATGTTACGTAACACGCTCATAGCTGGTAATATAACAGTACGTTATATTACCTAGATATAATATATTGTTATATAAAGTGTTTATAATCGTGTATACACACCGGTTCAACGAACGCCAACGAAGGAATTCTGCGTTGGACAACCGTTCAACTTCCCAATAATAAATAATCGGTTAAAGTAATGAAATATTATGTACAATTTATGTTATACATTATATGAAATATATGGACAACTAACTATCTAAAATAAAATATTTTTATTTTTAAAGAAATCCTTCTTTAGTTCTCGTTGGACGGTGTATAGGCATCATATGCGCAGGCATACCTAGCCTAGGTACAGATCACTTTTTCAAGTCATAGCGATAATATTCGTTAGCGCAGAAAGGAGTAATCTCGCCGACTAAAAACACCCATGAAATATGAACAAATCTTGTTGCTTATATTTTGTGGTCAACCTGTACCCAATAAATAGGTATTTTTTTATATGGGTAAACTCACTTTAAGTAAAATTACTTACTTAGTTTAAAGTTTTATTTTAATGGCAACATCGATCGGTTAAACATATGATAGTGTTGCTCTGGTTAAGCGCAAGCTACAAGCGAGCTAAGCTAAGCTATCTTAGATCACTTAGCTGCGGTGTCTTTTTATACTTTAATTCACGCCGCAGACTACAGAGCTAAGATAAGTATGAAGGAGCTAAGCTAAGCTGAAGTATGTGTGGCTTGCGCTTTAGTAATATTAATACGTAGTTTTTACTTAAATTACTTAAAATAAAAATACTTTTCACATTAATAAACTTTAAATAAACTTATCAAGTGTTTTATTTGACAGCGGCCACACCCATCAAAATATATAGAAATGTAAATTCCACAAAAACATTTTCATTTAAAATGTTGCCAAGACGAGACCATAATATTTTATGTCAAAAAGTTATCAGATCTCATAGTAGAGCTGGTAGAGGTAACTCTTCAGGCAGTCTACAAGGCTTAACTTCACAAATTCTATTCAAAATATACCTATGGCTTGGCTGTTTTGTTACTACAAGATTACTATTGTATAATTAGTAATATTATCTAAGGTGTTGCACACCTCGAAAACTACTAAAAATCGAATATCGAAACACTTTCTGAAGTAGAAGTGGAATGGAATGGACCTAAACTGGCTTATTTTAAGGTTCGAGTTCGCCAACACATTTAGATTTCAGCCATTCGTCTACAGCCAGCGCCCCAAGCGGAAATGTAACATAAATATTCGAAGTACTGAATAGACTTTAAAACAAGAGCTTTTGGGTTCCTTTTGCTCTGATATTACAGTTTTTCGATATTCGAATTTTAGTAAAGTTTTCGACGTGTGCAAATACTGAAAAGTAATGAACAGCGAATAAATTCACGTTGCCTCTCAATGGACATTGACGGTAGCGAAACGGCGAAGCAAAAAATGACTGCTTGCAATTTCGGAACCGAGTCGGGGGCCGTCACATGGGCGTCCCCTCCCCAAAAAAAACAAAATCGATGCATTTTGCGTTGAGTCGATCACAAAATCGGTGATGAAAGTCGGTGAAAATTATCGGTCCCAATGTCGACCTACAAAAAGCTTGCTCTGTGCGAAGGACAAAGGATTGTTACCTACTTATATTCAATGATTGTTTTATTTTGAGGCTATTAAAATCTATCTGACTTAGCCCGCACTGCGAATATTATTCGCGCGATTTTTTTCGCAGAGTTCTGTGACATATGGACATACACTTATGAAGCTGCTCGCACTTGCGATTTAAAATTCGCGAAAATAATTATTACAAGTGTAAATTGAAAATTTAAAAAACCCCCGACATTCGCCATTTTGTGGCGGTGGCCATCTTGGATTTGCAATAGTGCTATTCTACTAGTCAAGCCCTTTCATTCGATACCCATATTAAGGGAGTTGTGAAAAAATATGTAATCCGCCATTTTGTAGCGGCGGCCATCTTGGACCGATTTTCATCAAACATAGCTAACAACACTCTCGACTAAATCACCTTTCAAACAAAAAAAACCACATTCAAATCGGTCCACCCGTTTGAGCGCCACAGGGGAACAGACAGACACACACACACACACACACACACACACACAGACACGTCAAACTTATAACACCCCGTCGTTTTTGCGTCGGGGGTTAAAAATACGGAAAATAAAACACGCGAAAACTGCCTGAATAAATTTCGCAGTGCGGGCTAGGCCTTATTGTAATTCTACAGTCAGCCAGACGGATTGCAAGACTGCAAGCCAGCTGCAAAATTGCAGTTTGCAGTTCTTTTCCGTAATGCCGTCACAATTGCCGCGTGTGATACAAAACACACAATACAAAAAGTGAGTTGGCGTGCAGTAGTCGATCGGCAGTTGCGATTCAGTTATGTGAATGTCAACTGCAAGTCACTTTGCAAACTGCAGTCCATCTGTCAAGCTAGAGCCTAATTGACGGTAGGTAGGTACTTCGAAAATAAATAATAAACAAATGCATTTTTAAATTGTTTAATATAATTAAATTAAATAAAAAAACAAAATTATATACCTAAACACACAATACATATCTTCAAACATCAGTAATTTGGGTGTACATAAACTAAACGTAACACGATTATATGGCTAGTAAGGCGAGAACCTGGTATAAATAAATTTTTCCAGACTGAGATTTTAGCAGCGGTCGTTAGAGGTCAAAAAGGAAGAAATGTCACGTCACACTAGGGAGGGGGGTCTCACAAAAGTGACAAGGGCGGGGAAGGGCGTAAAAATCATGAAAATTGTGTGACGTAATTTATGGATGCCCCCTAATGGGGATTAGGTGTTGCCTAAACCTACAATATCTACGTACAAGAATCAGAGTCACCGACATAGCTCAACGGGTTGCGAAACTGAAGTGGCAATGGGCGGGGCACATAGTTCTAGAAGAGAACTAACAGACGTTAGGGTCCCAACGTGCTGGAGTGGCGACCTCGCACCGGAAGACGCAGTGTTGGCAGACCCACCACTAGGTGGACCGATGACATCAGAAGAGTCACAGGGAGCCGCGAGACACAAGAGGCACAAGACCGTGGCCTGTGGAAGTCCCTACAAGCGACCTATGCCCAGCAGTGGACGTCCATCGGTTATATGTATACGTATAACGACGACGCGCGACGTTGCCAAAATTTTAGGAATTGTTGCGGTGAAAACGGTAATTCCTAAAATAAGGCCGGCGAAAGGGCGCGACTAAAAACACTCCAATTAACGACGACACCGCCGCGCGCGGCGTCGGCGACGACGGCAGCTTCTGCGTCGTCGCCGCCGGCTTCTGCTGCGTCGGCGGCGCCGACAGCGGCTTCGGCGTCTGCGACAACGGCTGCGGCGGCGCTGGAACAGATGGATTTTTTAATTCATTGCTTAGAATATATAAATTTTTCTTGCAAAATATGTCACATCACACTATAGAATGGGGGTCTATGGCCAACTGTGACAAGTACAGGGAGAGGGAGGGGGGTCGAGGGTCGACCACGAGGGCTCGATTCCCGGGTCGGGACAAAAAAATATGACTAGGAAATTCTCAGTGCCACCTGGAGTTGTTGGATACAACCCCGTGCCTCGGAGAGCACGTCAAGCCGTCGGCGTCGGTCCTGCGCCTGATCTCTCTCCGAGATCGGGATGGTGATGGTCGTGTCGCATTGACGTCCCATCGGACTATGAGAGTGAGGGAATAGAGTGCACCTATGTATGCGCGCACACTTGTGCACTATAATATCTCCTGCGTAGTTGGCTAGTCTCCGCCTCGGGATTAGCCGCCGTGGTCGAAATTCGGTCGGGAGGACATTACACCAACTCACCCGACAAGAGCGGCGGCGTCGACGGCGCCTGCAGCCGCAGCGGTCCGCGGGCTCCGCGACGGGAGAGCGCGAGCGCGGGCGCTTCTCTCCGTTTATCCGTTGATCGTCACGGCGATGCTCCCTGCAAAGTGACATTCACTGCCGCACTCAGGGCCTGTTTCACCACCTTCTGATAAGTGTCGGATAGCGTAAACGTACCTAAATTTTGTCACTCTCTTACTAATTATGTCTAGTGATGAAGACAAAACTTGTGAATAAGCTATCCGACACTTATGGTGGTGAATGAAGGCAAGCCCTCAATCAAGACTTAATGGTTATACTTAAAGAACTCCTCAGTATAAATTTAAAAAGTTTCACTCAGAGTTAAAGCCAAGTGATCGCCAAATGATGGCCAAATGACAGGTCATTTAGAGATTTAATGATAATTAATATAATAATTAGGTAATTAGTTAAGTAGTGACTCTTTAGACTGTATCTATAAATATTATAATCTGAATATCGGTATGGTTGTTAGGGGTAGATTGTTAGTACTGTATTTAATTTTAAAATCCTTTAATGTAACAATCAAACGATTTAAATAAATTAAATGAATCAAATGAATGACACCGAGTGCTACAGTTACTCTCGTATATTAATGACGCTCACATCTTCGTCCGTGTGCTGGGTTATGTTGTTTTGAAAACCAATAATTTGCCCGTTTAAAATGGGTGTTTAAAAACTGTATTCTCTAAGAAAATCCTCACGCATTCTCCGCAGATTCAGGCTTTTTTCCGGGCGACTTCTTTCCACGGTGCTGCATGCGGACGCGTCCGCGCGCCTCCGCCGCCCGGCGGCGCCTGCGGGACACATCACAGCAATGTTACACAACGGCAAAACAGAAAGTCGTGTGTGACGGATGTCCTGCGCGAGCGACGACGCGAAAACATCATAGCCATGGGCGCCGGCAGGGGGGTGCCAGGTGGTGCACTTGCACCCCTTGGGAATGTCGGGATCAACAGGAATTATTGAAATAAAAAGCCATCTGTTGGAAATCATTTTGTAAATGTCTCGAACATAAAATAAACCGGGCTTCAGATTTCGATTTTCATTTCCGACTAAAATTTTTCAGTTTTTTATTAACAATCATAATACGGCGAACATTGTAAGAAAACTAAAATCTGCACCACCAGGAAATTATTTCTGCCGGTGCCCATGATCATAGCTGTATAATATCTACACTTGGCCTACTCGTACCGCGTACGTTGTTGCATCCGCGTGTATCAGTTTGCCTCTATGTCTATGTCTTGCGCATAGTAGTTTTCGACTGGCAGCGGTCGCTCTTTTAGTTCACTAGTTCGTTTTGAACCAGAGAAAGGCAGATTACACTGACACTCCGCAACCGCTCACCGCAGACCGAGTAAACGAGCCACAGAGTCAGAAACGAACAATGTGATCTATGAACTACGTTTAGTTAGGACGAAGCCGCGCTCTCGCTCACTGTCAGTCGCTTAGTAAGATACTAAGGAGCTGCGGATTTATCAATATGGGAACTTGATCGCGTAGTTCGCATAAAGGAGCGGTCTTAAGACCTAGTTCGTTCGCCAATTAGACAACACTAGTTTGCGACGAGACGCGAAGTGTTTTTAACAATTAGACCAATGAGGCAGTTAAAATCCTCCTACTATAAGTACATCACGACTTTTTCGCGACATCATGTTTTGACGACCTCCCTGGCGCAGTGATGAGCACTGTGGTTTTATAAGTGGGAGGTCCCGGGTTCGATTCCCGGCAGGGGCAATTTGGGATTTTATAATTTCTAAACTGTCTCTGGTCTAGACTGGTGGGAGGCTTAAGCCGTGGCTGGTTACCAGTGTTACCACCCTACCGGCACAGCCGTGCCGCCAAGCGATTTAGCATTCCGGTACGATGCCGTGTAGAAACCGATCAGGGGTATACACTATACATACCTCTGCCAAGTTAGCCCGCTTCCATCTTAGACTGCATCATCACTTACCATCAGGTGAGATTGCAGTCAAGGGCTAACTTGTAGTTCAAGTATAAATTAAAAATTTAAAAACCCCCGACATCCGCCATTTTGTGGCGGCGGCCATCTTGGATTTGCAAGTGCTATTCTACTAATCAAGCCCTTTTATTTGATACCCATATTAAGTGAGTTGTGAAAAAATAATATTATGTAATCATCCATTTTGTAACGGCGGCCATCTTGGATCGATTTTCATCAAACATAGATAACAACACTCTCGACTAATTCACTTTTCAAACAAAAAAAAACCGCATTCAAATCGGTCCACCCGTTTGAGAGCTACAGGGGAACAGACAGACAGACACACACACATACACACACACACACAGACACGTCAAACTTATAACACCCCGTTGTTTTTGCGTCGGGGGTTAATAAAAAAAAACAAAATCACTATTCTACATTACTATAGTTCGACTTTTAATTATCTGCAGTAATCTGACGTTTCCTAATGTCATTCCGTAAAATAATGTTGCCAACCCCATTTCTATAGTGATGTGATACGTTCAATTCATTCAATTTCATTCACAAAAGTTTCGTTCAAAGTTACTCTTTCATTATCATCATAATTTTATTTATCTACTAAGTAAATCGACGGCTAAGTGCAGTAAAAGAAAAACTAAAATAATAGGGGTTAAAGTATGAAATTGCCGTTTTATTGTAATAGGTACTTCGAATTGACATAGAACCTTCATGGTTTGAGATTTTTGAGTGAAACTTTTTTCATACGGTACCTATGTAGTTCTTCTTTTAAAAATGTGCAACATTCGATTATCAACTTTCAGTTGTTTTTTTTATTCAGCTTACTAGACAATAAAGATGTATACTTAGAAAATTCGTGTGATTTTTGAATACGAGTTCCGACGCGGAACTAACGCGGCAGAAACAGCTCGCAATATTAATGTTGCGTTTGGAGAGGGATGAACGCACTGTGCGATTTTGGTTTAAACGCTTTCGTGATGGAAACTTCGATTTGAAGAACGAACCACGTGGAAGACAGGTGAATAACAATGATTTGAAAGAGATGGTGGAAGCCGATCCGAGCCAAACTACCCAGGAATTAGCGGCATTGTTTAACGTTACCTTACCAACAATATTGACTCATTAGCGTCAAATCAATAAAAAAAAATATGAAAAATGGGTGCCTCATGATTTGACTGATCTGCAGAAAGAAACGCGTGTTGAAACTTGCGTTGCCTTGTTGAATCGATACAGAAATGAAGGAATATTGGATCGAATTGTGACATGTGATGAAAAATGGATTCTTTACGATAATCGTAAGCGGAAAATGCAATGGCTGACCCCAGGTCAAACGCCGCTACAATGTCCTAAAGCAAAGCTTACCAATAAAAGGTAATGGTAACTGTTTGGTGGTCTCAGCGTGGTGTTATTCACTATAGATTTCTCCGATCTGGTCAAACAATAGCGGCAGATGTCTACTGCGCTGAACTCCGAACAATGATAACGAAACTAGCAGTAAAACAGCCCCGACTTATGAATCGATCTTCACCATTATTGCTCCATGATAACGCGAGACCTCATACAGCACGAGAAACCGTTTTAACTCTACAGGAACTGCAATTAGAAACCATTCGTCACCCTCCGTATTCGCCAGACCTTGCTCTAACGGACTACTATTTTTTTCGTGATTTGTACAATTTTCTGCGTGATAAAAAGTTTTCTTCTCAGGAGGCAGTGCAAAGTGTTTTCACACAGTTTGTCGAATCTAGATCACCAGAGTTCTATCGCAAAGTCGTAAATGAGCTTCCTATTAGATGGCAGCAATGTATAGATAATAATGGTAATTATTTTGATTAAATAAATATGTTAAATTAAAAAAAAAACGAATTTTTATTTTTCAGTACAAATCGGCAATTTCATACTTTAACCCCTATTATGTACAAATATAACACTATGTTGTAAATAAGGATGATATCTGTCATAGTTAACATGCTAAGTTGCTGCTGCCCCTTTATTAAAAAAAATTATATTTTTAAAAGAATACCTACTAAGTAGTTATTCAGAAAAAATATATTGAACAGTAGTTACATATTTTTGGAATCTACTTATAATTTTCTAGATGATTTTGACCTCCCTGGCGCAGTGGTGAGCGATTTGGTCTTATAAGTGGGAGGTTCCGGGTTCGATTCCCTGCAGGGGCAATTTGGGATTTTATAATTTCTAAATTGTCTTTGGTCCGGTCTTGTGGTAGGCTTTAGCCGTGGCTGGTTAGCACCCTACCGGAAAAGCGGTGCCGGCCGGCCGCTAAGCGATTTAGCGTTCCGGCACGATGCCGTGTAGAAACCGATCAGGGGTATGCATACCTCTTTCAAGTTTGCCCGCTTCCGTATTCGACTGCATCATCACTTACCATCTTACTTAGTGTTATAAGCGTTCGCAGTTCGAACTATAGGTACACTTTGTACATAAAATATAATAATTACTTAAAATATAAACTTTAAATTGAATAAAATAATTGAATGATTCAAATCAATCAACTGTACCCCATCCCTATTTTATTTTCGTTAAAAAGTGACAACCCACGAAACTTCACATTAGTGCATACAATTAAAAGTCGAAGTATAGTGACTCGATGACACTTACTTACTTGCGCTCGAGCTGCACATATGATTTTATCTTGGCGACAACTCGCGGCGCGCCCGCGTCGCTCCGCTTCTTCACAACGGCTATCAATTCGTCGCTAATTCTATTCGGCTTTTTATTCTGCTGGCTTTCATTCGACTGCTCCTCGTCTCTGTGGGGTATGGAGGCCGAGCTCGCCGACCCCATACTGCCGCGGCTATTATTCGCCTCTGATACCTGTCGGATCGGATTAATTATTTATTTATAAGACTGGCCCGTTGGCGCGGTTGGCAGGCAGTGACCCTGCCTTCCGCTCCGGGGTCGCGGGTTCGATTCCCGCCCCGAGTCTGGGTGTATTTATAATATGTATGTATGTATACCTTTATTAAAATATATATGTTTTTATATGTAAATATTTCTATCAGTCGGCTGTTACCTATAACACAGGCATTAAGTTGCCTACTTTAGGAACAGACGACCGTGTGTGTATGTGTGAGTATTTATTTATTTATTTATTTATCACTACATATTACAACAAAAAACAAAGTCCCGCGCCCCTTCTCTCTGTTTGCTTGCGATAAATTCAAAAACTACCGAACGGATTTTCATACGGTTTTTACCAATACACAGTGATTCATGAGGAAGATTTAGGTTTGTAATTTGTTAAGGTTTTGTGTAAATTGGTTGAAATATGACTATTATTGTTAAAAATGTCGGAAAAAGTCACGCCGCCTGGGATCTTTCATCGAAAACGCTGCTTAATCCCTTTGAGATACAACAAAACACTAAGCCGTGATAGTAGCTCGCGAATTACAACCCGTGCGAAGTCGGGCGGGTTGCTATTTGACTTAAATAAAACTCCCTAGAATATTAAGGGGAAAAAGAGCAAGAATAGGTAATATAAACTCTATAAAATAATTATATACTTACTCCTGATGGAATTTCAGCCAAGACGATAAGTCTCAACATTGAAATATCTGATTTAGGTGGGTCCCGTACGCCACATCGAATTGCACAACATCGAACCTCACGAAATCGAACACGTTCTAGATCGATAGCTTATGTTATCGACATTTTGGTACTTACTTACCCTATTAGGAACAGGCTGGATGGGTTCCATTGTTCGTTAAATTGTGTTGTGAAAATGTTCACGCAGTCATTTCATATTAGGAATTTAGAATATGTACACGAGAAGACATTAATTTTGTATGATAGGATTATATTATATGAATTTCCAAATCAAAACACAAAATTAAAAAAAACTTAAAATTTGAAGACTGACGAAATAGATACCGAAACCACGAAACAAAAAGAAAAATGACGTATTCCAAATGAAAATATTTTGAAATTCTTTTTTTTATATCTACTAGAATATTTACTGCCAGTGTTTCGAAAAGAAGAATAGATATTATTAGAACCTTTTCGAGTGATAACTCTGAGCCCTCATACGCATTAGCGGTCAACCGCGTACGCGGCTGACCGCGCGGCTAGCCTCTTCCTAGAATTTCGTTGCGGTTTAGTGCGTACAAAATGAGCGGTTGCATATAAAAATATAAAAGCGGCCAGCCGCGCTGTCAGCCGCGTACGCGGTTGACCGCTAATGCGTATGAGGGCTTAAAGCAGCTAGCCGCGCGGTTAGCCGCACACGCGGTTGACCGCTAATGCGTATGAGGGTTAAGGCTTAGGTCTATAGAGCCTACTCTGAATATATCTATACTCTGTGTTGTGCCTCCCTGGCGTTGTGGCGGGCGCTGTGGTCTTATAAGTGGGAGGTTCCGGGTTCGATTCTCGGTAATTTGGCATTTTATAATTTTTTATTTAATTGAAACACCGGCTTTAACTCACGTGTATTTTGTCGGAGTGTGCCCGACTATGGCTTACCGAAGATCCATAAACCCAACTTGCCCCTAAGACCAATAGTCAGCCAAATAGACTCGCCCACCTATAAGTCCTCTAGGCATTTAGCAACGATTTTGACACCATTCACCGGCAATACGAGTAGTCACGTGAGGGACTCGAGACATTTCGTTCATTTGATAAAAAACGAGACTATCGCAGACACCGAGATGATGGTGAGCTTTGATGTGGAGTCCTTATTCACCAATATTCCAGTGGATGAAGTTGTTCAGTTGATAACCGACATTCTAAACAAGTCTGGTTTACCCACTGGATATGTAGACTTAAGCGAGTTTTGCCTCAGAAACGGATATTTTAGGTGGCGGGGTGATTATTACCTTCAAGTCGATGGTGTTGCGATGGGTTCTCCTATAGCACCCGTAGCGGCTAATATTTTTATGGAATGGGTAGAAGGAGAGCTAATAGAGAAAATGACGACTAAACCTCGACTCTGGCTGCGTTATGTGGATGACGTGTTCGCCATTGTAGATAAAAACGACCTAGCTGATATATTCCGGGATCTGAACGGGTTACACAGGAAGGTGCACTTCACGGTTGAGGAAGAGAAGAATGGTATGTTGCCCTTTTTGGATGTTATGGTGATAAGGGTGCCGGGAGGCAGTTTCCAAACCAAAGTATACCGGAAACCCACACATACCAACAGATACCTACATGCGAGTTCCCATCACCATCCGTCGCACCTGTCTTCTGTGCCGAGAAGTCTTATTAACCGAGCCCTAAATCTATGTGACCCGCCTTACATAGAAGAAGAACTGGGACAGGTCAGACAGGCCTTGGAATTGAATGGTTACAATTGGCGTCAGAGTTCCCGATGGGCGCAGACATCATGTAAGCCCAAACCAGTTGGTGCAGAACGTTCACCGGCTTACTTAACGTATGTAAAGGGAGTGACGGACAAGATTGCTCAATATCTCCGACGAAAATTCGACGTCAAGACGAGGTTTCGTCCACCTGGACAAATACGGAGTATGTTGCGCTCTCCCAAAGACAGGGATCCTCTTAACGTTCCCGGAGTATATATGATCCCCTGTGACTGCGGCAAGAATTATATTGGTGAGACTCGTCGCAACATACAAACGAGGATAAGGGAACACATCCGCAGCGTTAAAAATGTGGACACCAATGGTTCAGCAATAGCGGAACACATACACAATTCGGGTACGACTCACTACATACGTTTCGACAAGGCTACCGTATTATCCAGGGAAAAGCATCTAGTACCGCGGAAAATACGAGAAGCGATCGAAATAAGTCGTAACCCGAATTTCAATCGGGATAGTGGATGGGTTTTGCCACCAGCGTGGAAACCGCTTTTTAACGCCAATACTACGCGATCGCAAAATTTGGAACCAGACACTGTGAGTTCGGCATGCCTCCAATACGACGACGGTGTCAGCGATGAAGACCAGCATGAACCGTCGGAAGCTGTGACGGAGCCAGCTTCCCCCCAACCTCAGCCCCCCTCGCAGCGCGCTCTCCGCGCGGCAGCGCGAGCGGCTCGTAGTTTGATTTGCGCCGCGCCGCGCGAACATGCTCATGACTAAGGGCCCCGGATGGGCTCGAAACTAGTCGGGCACACTCCGACAAAATACACGTGAGTTAAAGCCGGTGTTTCAATTAAATAAAAAATGAATATCACTCACGATAGTTTAAACATTTTATAATTACTAAATAGTCCCTGGTTTGGTCCGGTGGGAGGCGTCAGGCGTGGCTAGTTACCACTCTACCGACAAAACCGTGCTGCCAAGCGATTTTAGCGTTCCGGTGCGATGTCGTGTATCGGAACAACACTGCCTTATGTACCTCTTCCTAATTAGCCCGCTTCTACCTTAGATTGCATCGTCACTTACAGTCAAGGGCTAAAACAAAAGGGTCCTTGAACGGGCATTACCCCATAACGCAGCCGAATTTTCGGGTAGTTTTCAGGGTTCCGTACCCGAAGGCTAAAAATTTCACTCTGCTGTCTGTCTGTCTGTCCGTCCGCCAGTCACAGGTCTCTAGCTCGTAGACGAGATGAAAAATTTTGGTATTTGGTGTAAAACGTTGACCCAAAACCAAATATTGAATTAGAAATTGAATTAAATTATTTTTCAGGGGGGCTCCCATATAAGGAAAATTTCTTACCCTAGCTTGTGTGATATCAATTTGTGGGATATTTTTTAAATTTTTTACAAGTTGTTACTTTTAGACCATTTTTGTGACGGGGGCTATCTCAAAAATTTAAACAGTTCGGTAAGTATATTATGTACCTACCTAGCATAATAATGTCCTCCCGACCGAATTTTGGCCACGGCGGCCGATCTTAACCGAGGCAGAGACTAGCCATCTACGCAGGAGACATTTTAGTGCACAAGTGTGTACGCATACACAGGTGCACTCTCTATTCCCTCACTCTCATAGTCCGATGGGATGCCAATGAGACACGACCGGAGAGAGATCAGGCGCAGGACCGACGACTTTACGTGCTCTCTGAGGAACGGGGGTGTATCTAACACCGCCAACTTCCAACTCCGGGCTGGCACTGAGAATTTCTTGACACAAAAATCCAATACCTCATAATATTTTCTTCTGGCCCGACCCGGGAATCGAACCCAGGACCTCGTGATCCACAGTCGAACGTGCTAACTGCTAGACCAACGAGGCAGTTATGTACCATAATATACTGTATTTAATTAAACAACAAATGCTAAAAACAACGATTCAAAAAGAAGTTTGTAAGCTGTGACCAAAACAAACGAACAATTTTTGGGTTTTTCTTTCTCGGTTTGTTGCGATGTCTAGCCCGGAAAATAAATATTTCTTACATCCAAAATATTATGTTCTCATAATTATGTACCTAAAAGAGCTAGGACCGACTCGCACTAGGCCGATTTTTACAATACAACGGGTGTACAAGAGAACCTCTATCGGAAAAGAAGACATAATAGTACCTAACTAGAGATACAAAGTAGAGATGTTAAGTCGGTTAAAAATGCGAGGCAGTCTTTGGGGACTGCCAATAGAAATGATCAAGGATTAAAGTTTAAACAGTATAACAGTATTTTAACATAGTTACATATGGCTCATGGGAAGTGTGCGGTGACGATGACACGAGTTTCGCGCTTTTTGTTCACCCAAAAAGTGCTCAACGCGCCTAAAGAAGTTTTCATTTCAAAACCCCCAGAAAGAAAACACGCGGGGCTGATACCTACTACTCCGGGCCACATGATCCGCAGACGAAAAAAGCTAGCCGCAACGAGATAGATAACATACATAATATACTTAAGATATTATTTCGGTAGGAGCATGGTGTGTGGTGACGGTAAAGGCAAGGCAAGACAACACTCGTGGCGCCTATTTATTTGTGATAGCGGTTGTCGCGGGCGGTGCCTCGGCGCCGCGCCCGACCGCCGCCGCGCGCGCGGCGCCCCGCGGTCCGAGCTGCCGGGTGCCGCAAGCTATGGCCGGGTGAGGGTAGAGTGGTATAAACAGCGGCACGGAACTCGAGCGCTGACCTTCAATGCGCAGAAGTCGAAAATGAGGTATCTCGGGTGGTCCGTGGTACGCGGGGATCGTTCGTAAGCACTGATTAGCGCTCGCGGATCCCTCGTAAGCGCTGATTGGCTCTCCAATCGTATTGTATCCCGCTCACTCGTACGACGCTGCGCGCATTTGACGGCCAGCGCTCCAGTTTCGTACCGCTGTTTATAGACGAGAGCGTCGCCAGCTGATGGGCAATGGGGGGGGGGGGGGCAAGTTGATATTTGGAGGATGGGAAAAATATGAATTTTAGGTACAGTCGAGGTTATGAAGCTGTAATATAAATTAAAAATTGAAAAACCCCCAACTTTTGCCATTTTGTGGTGGCGACCATCTTGGATTTGTATATTGCTATTCTATTAGTCAAGCCCTTACATTTGATACTCATATTGAGGGAGTTGTGAAAAAAAAATATATGTAATCCACCATTTTGTGGCGGCGGCCATCTTTGACCGATTTTCACCGAATATAGCTAATAACACTCCCGACTAATTCACCTTTCAAACAAAAAAAAACGCATTCAAATCGGTTCACCCGATTGAGCGCTACGGTGGAACAGACAGACAGACACAGACACGTCAAACTTATAACGCTCCGTCGTTTTTGCGTCGGGGGTTAAAAAGCAAGTGTTAGATACAGTCTTGACTTGACTGAAAACTTGTAATAAGTGAGTGAATTTAAGACTTTGGTTGCAGTTGGCTACATTTTTTTTTTGTACTTAGTAACTCTGTATTAATTCGCGGGGTCAAATCTCTCCCGCTTTTGGTTTGCGGCGAGCGCGCGAGGACCCCACTAATGATTGCCCATGATTTATTTGGGAGCCAGTTTTTATTGCTGCCTGACTCTCCACAGAGCGATGAAAGGTGCCTGTTTGTTTGTCCCTAGGAGAGGACGTTGACACATACTCCATTTTTGTACATTAACAATACAACCTACCTACATACTAATATAATTGAGAGACAATCCCCTTGTTTTATTCTGTGATAAACAAACAGATTAACAAAATGATGTCTTACCTTATTAGTTACTAGGTTTTGCTCGCGACTTTGTCCTCGTAGTTAGGTTTTCAAAAATCCAGTAGGTATATGAATCTTAATTCTTTACCTAGGTACATCCCAGGATAAAAGTGCCTGATGTGTTTCCTTAGGTCTCTAACCGTTTCAATGCATTTTGCTTTTGATTTTTAAATCTTCACCCACCTCACCACTACAACGTCCCACAGCTGGGCACCGACCTCCTCTATTACAGGAGAGAGAGATTAAGAGCTTAGACCCACCACGCTGCTCCGATTTTCTTGACAGAAAAACCCAATAATTAACATTTTTTTACAATCCGGGAATCCACAGTCGAACACGCTAACCGCTAGAGTCTAGACCCATGCAAAAATCTTTTCATTTAAATGTAGATATACCTACCTAGTACCTATTTACCTACCTACCTACCTATACCTACTACAAATATCTACAAAATATTATCAACTACGATATATTACGAGTATGTTGCACCTCTAATGGTAGACTGGTAGAAAATACAATTGGCATTATAAGTCCGCCAAAGAGCCATTTGTACATCATTTAGGATGCTGTAGGTTTTTTATTGTGATAGGATTACGCTTGACGACAATCATGCCTGATGGAAAGCAATGATGAGGTCTAAGTTGGAACGCGCTTGCCAAAATGTCTATTTACTCTTGCCTTGAAGGTAACAAGATACGGTAGGAAGGTAGGAAGCAGGGGTGTAGCTACCGCCGTATCTGCCGTATCAATTATACAGGGCCCCCAAGCCACGGGGGCCCCCGACGTGCGTAAGCAAAAATTAACAAAAACTTCCCAAATTTTTGTTTATTTCAGAAATGACAAAAGTCAAAAAATGTTGTCCAAAAAGTTGGCCATAGAGGCAGAATCTTCAGAAAAACTAAAGTCATCATCAGCTATAAATCTATACTAATAAATAAAATTGAAGTGTCTGTCTGTAATTTCGCAATAACTACCAAATATTAAGCTCATATGGTTATTTGAACGATACCATAACCGAATCACACGTTTTTAAAATTTTTGTCTGTCTGTCTGTCTGTTTGAACGGGCTAATCTTCGGAACGGCTGAACCGATTTTGACGGGACTTTCACAGACAAGTAGAGGATTAACCAAGGAGTAACATAGGCTACTTTTTTAACCGACTTTCAAAAAAGGAGTTGTGTTGAAGTACCTATGTTAAAAAACGCCCCGATAGGTATTTTCGCTGCGCGCGATCGCGACGGACGACGTGCTCGTACCCGCCGCGGCCGTACGCGGTACCGCGGTACGCCGCGCCGCAGCGCGGCGGGGGGCGGGTGGACCAAAGACCTTACAGGTAGTAAGTGTAAGGTCTTTGGGGTGGACCAGAAATCTACTTATCCCTCAGGATTTGTGAAAAACCGAAATTCACGCGGGCGAAGCCGCGGGCAAAAGCTAGTGATGTAATAAATCAGTTTGCCGAAAAAAAGGCAAGTTTTAGAAAAAGTGACAGATAAATAATTATGATGAATAAGGGCCTGTTTCAGCACCTTCTGTTAAGTGTTGGATAGCTATCTACAACTTTTGTGTTTGTCATTTGACATAAAGTAAGAAAGAGACAAAACTTACGTATAGGCTATCCGACAGTTATCAGAAGGTGGTGAAACCGACCGTGAATATTGCTTTTAATTTTTCTTTTTTTTTTCTTTTGTGAGAAATCTTTACCCTTCATAAGGGCCCCCAAACAAATTTTTATACGGGGCCCCGCCAAGGTACGCTACGCCACTGGTAGGAAGGTACTTAAGTCTTATGGAAAGTGGAAACACGGACGCCGGAAGAGCGTTTCAGACCCTCGGTTAAAAAAAAAAAATAATAGTGGGCAAACGAGAAAGCGGGTCACCTGATGGTAAGTGATTACCACCGCCCATGAACATTAACATCACCTGAGGAACCACTACTGCGTTACTGGCTTTTGAAAAGGACTGACTATTCAGCTCACTGCCGGAACGCATCGGATGCTTTGCGGCCATTGACTTATATATTACTTCGTATTTACATCAATGTTTGCGGCAGATTACGGCTGAAGTGTGGTCGCTATAGCCAGGCGGATTCGGGGTAGAATCCTTACCACAAAACAATAAAGTGAATATGTACATTAAAGTGAATAAAAAATCTATATCTCAAAACACACTACACCTAATTGAATATTAATAAAGATTGTCTTCGGCATGACACGTGATGTAAAGTAGTTGCATCCCGCCAGTCTGCCGCCCGCGCGCCGCCCGCCCGCCCGGCGGCGCTTCTTTTCTGCCAAAACATCTCCGATTTTCTTTCAGACTTAATTATCGACATGTCAGGTAAACAGATGCGTCATCATTTCATTCTGTAGCTCAGTTGTTAGAGGGTGAACTGAAGTGCACACGCTAAAGGGACCTAGGTTCGAATCTCGCTCCTTATTCTAATTGTTATACCTAAGTAGGTATATTACTACCTACCTACTAAAGCCTTCTTCACAATGACTGGAAGATTAAATAACCTATTCAAGAAGCGTTACTTTTGCTATTTTCATTTCATTGCTACCACTGACATATTAATAAAAAATTGTCTGTATAAAAATAAATGTACAAAAATAAATAAATAAAATGTTGTCAAAAAATAAATGCATAATTGTTGCCAATTAAGATAGACCTCTGAGTTGTATGGGCGCTCATACAGTTTAGAGGCCTAGCTTAATTGGCACCTACAGTACCTCAAATAAAGTAAATAAATAAAATTGTGCTATTGGAAAGAGGAAAGGATAGGAAAGGAAAGAGTCACTTACGCGTTTCTCCGAGAAGATTTTTGCGATTTGTTTACCTTTTAAGACAACTAAGGAAAAACAGATTGTACTTATACGTCTGGAGTACGGAACCCTCGGTGCGCGTGGGATTTGAGGGCGCTGCTGTGCTTTTGTTTAGCGGGCAATTATACAAGTAGGTACCTACAATAGTAATACTACCTATAGCGCGTTAGTTCATTGTTTGACCACACCGATTCTCTTTTTGAACAGATTATAATAATCGGAACCGACGTGCGTGACGTCCTTAACGTGCTCTCCGAGGCACGGGGGTGAAACACCGCCAGCTACCAACTCCGGGCTGGTACCTACTGAGAATTTCTTGATAGAAAAACCCAATACTTATTTGCACGACCCGAGAATCGAACCTGCATGATCTGCAGTCGAATATATCTGTATGCTAAGGTTCATCACCTAACCCGCCCACTACAGGGCACGGGTCTCCTCTCAGAATGAGAAGGGCTTAGGCTGTAGCGTAGTCGACGATAGGGCCACGTTCGGATTAGTAGACTTCAGACAATGAATTATTATGACTTCAGACGCCTTTGAGAACTTATGAAGAACTCTCAGGCATGCAAGGTTTCCTCACGATGTTTTCCTTCGCCGTTATAACAAGTGATATTCAATTGCTTAAGTCCGAAAAGTTAGAGGTGCGTGCCGGGAATCAAACTTGGCTACCCCCGAAAGGGAGGGCGAAGTCTTAACCACTAGGCTATCACCACTAATTTGAAGATTAGTGCGGTATAGTATGAACTCAGCTATAAAAGTTTATAGAAAACGGTGCCTCCATATTTAATGCACACTTATTGCTTAGTTAACTAACTGCCGCACTCAGAGTAGTTTAATGGCTCCCTAAGTATAGATTTAAAACCTTCATTTGAATCAGTTAACACTTCATTAGTACAGCCAAATAACATCTCAAGATAATTAGTTAATGGTTCATTAGACATAACTTAATGAATGTCACTGAGTGCGGCAGTAACTGAGTATAATAAGATTAACTACAGACAAAATAATGAAGCTACTTAATTTTAAAAATAGAATCAACTCGATCATTTTAACCACGTCGTGAGATAAATATGCAGTATGGTATGGGGAGTGATAAAAAAATATAAAAATAGTGTACGCACAAGTTGGCGGCGATGCGTCGCGCCGGCCGCGGCGCCGCGCCGACGACCGACGACCGGCCGACACGGCGCCGCGACGGTCCCAACCAACCTGCCGAGGCCACTCCATTAGCGGACCTACCATTCATTCCCGATTGAAAGAAGAAGAAAGAAAGAAGAAAGAAAGGAAAGAATTTGTTTGGCATACACAATTAAGAAGGTAAGAAAAATTGAAAAAAAAAAAATAGTCAATTTGCGTGATGTGTGGTACCGAAATGGACTCCACTCAGCGTTTGCTGTACTGTGATTGGTTGAAGAAGACAAGTATTAATTAAAAATTTAAAAAACCCCCGACATGCGCCATTTTGTGGCGTCGGCCATCTTGGATTTGCATAGTACTATTCTACTAGTCAAGCCCTTTCATTTCATATATGATATTATGGGAGTTGTGAAAAAATATGTAATCCGCCATTTTGTAAAGGTGGCCATCTTGGATCGATTTTCATCAAATATAGCTAACAACACTCTCGACTAATTCACCTTTCAAACAAAAAAACCGCATTCAAATCGGTTCACCCGTTTGAGCGTCACAGGGGAACAGACAGACACACACACACACACACACACACACACACACACACACACACACCACACACACAGACACGTCAAACTTATAACACCCCGTCGTTTTGCATCGGGGGTTAAAAATGGCCTGGTTGAAAAAGAAGTTGGCTTTAGATATGGTTAGTTCCCACCATACCGGCAAAGCCAACCTGCCCGGGCTGCCACTCCTACCTATAGCGGGGCTGCCTCTTTATTCCCGACGGAAAGAAGAAGAAATTAGCCTGGTGGGAGGCTTCAGCCGTGGCCCGTGGCTAGTTAATAAACGCTACCAACGAAGCAGTATCGCCAGGCGATTTAGCTTTCCGGTGTGATACCGCGTAGAAATCGATCACGGGTTTGTATTTGTAACTGCCATATCTGTTCCAGAATTAGTCCGTTTCCAGCAGACTGCATCGTCGCTTACCATCGGGTGAGATCGCAGTCAAAATCTGAAAATTTACAGATATGTGTGTTTTCGATGACAAGTACAGTAGGTATATAGTATACTAGCGGACCCGGCAGACGTCGTCCTGCCCGCTATAAGCGCCACCTACCGGGTCCAATACGGTCCGGTTTCTACTTATAAACCTTCCTCTTGAATCACTCTATCTATTAAAAAAAACCGCATCAAATTCCGTTGCGTAGTTTTAAAGATTTAAGCATACATAAGGACATAGGGATATAGGGACAGAAAAAGCGACTTAGTTTTATACTATGTAGTGATAGGTCTGTGATGTGGTGACAGTATAATATAAGTGCTGCTGAAGTGTGAATTTTGATTTAATACTTAGAGCAGATGCATTGTACAGTGTACTTATGATAAGTATAATATGGTATATACATATACAGTGTGTCCGGGATCGAATTAGCGATATTTTAGGGACATATTCTACAACTCATTACCTCTCTGAAAATACCACTTATTAGGGCCTGCCCCCCTCCCCCTCCCAGAAACAGCCATTTCAATTTGGTGTGCGTTTTTGTGGGTATGTGCGCACAAAAAATGTAATAACTCGAAAGTCTGCTGATGCACTGGTCTTCAAATGACCTTATTCGATTGGATACAATATTCTCCATCACTAAATACCAAACAATAGAATAAAATGTTAAAATAACTCGATCAAAAATGCTTCGGAAAAAAAATATTTTTTCAAAAATATTGAAAACTACAAGTTTTTGCTGCATTTTGCAAAAACGAGGTCGTTAAGATTACATTGTTAAGTATTAAATCGACATTTTTTGAGATAAGCAACAAAACGACATAAAAATTTTTACTGTAAGTTATTTACTTTTGGAGATATTATTGTTTAAACATAACTTAACCGCGAGCGCGTAAGTTCTTATGTTATTCGAATGTGGGTTTCCATCGCATACCTTGGGCGATCAGGTAATAATAATATTGTTTTTGATTAGTCAGCGAATGAGGTTAAAACTAAGGATCGGACCCCTACTTCAACTGATTAAAAATTCGTATAAAAAATTGAAATATCTGAAATTTTATTTTGTTGTTCCTGGCGAGGAGGCGTTATGATCGCTACTTAAGTTATTACTCATTTTTGTTTGTGATTCAGGTTTGTGAT
This sequence comes from Melanargia galathea, assembly GCA_920104075.1. NCBI lineage: Eukaryota > Metazoa > Arthropoda > Insecta > Lepidoptera > Nymphalidae > Melanargia > Melanargia galathea. The sequence continues at coordinate 20,077,237 of OV049869.1, read as the reverse complement.
GTTTGCTAAGTTTAAAGACATGCCTACTCGGTATTATTATAGCCATAAGAGAGCAGTTAGATGTCAACTATTCGCCTTGGATCGGACGTGGCAGCAATTTAATGGAATGGCCACCTCATTCTCCAGACCTTACACCTTTGGACTTCTTTTTATGAGGACCTATGAAGCAGAAGGCCTTTTATATGGTACCAAATACCAGAAAAGAATTATTGGAGACGATCTTGTCCGTTGCAGATAAAATAATTTGTATTTGGACATGATCCAACGATCCTCCCAACATGAAGCAACTAGCTAACAGAACAGAGATGGTAATTTCGGTTTGTGGCGGAAATAACCTAGTTTTTAGGATATCTTTAGAGTTATTGAGTTTATAACTAACAAAAATTAAATTATAAAGTTAAGATTTTTTTACCTTATTTGCAGTAAAAAAATGATGAATCTTAAATTTGGGTTCAATACTCGTAATTCATGCTTGGGGACGAAGTACTTACAATTACCAATATCTCCAGAAGTAAGTAACTTACAGTCAAATTTTTTATGTCGTTTTGTTGCTTATCTCAAAAGCTGTCGATTTAATACTTAATAATGTGGTCTTAATGACCTCGTTTTTGCAAAATGCAGCAAAAACTTGTAGTTTTCAATATTTTTGAAAAAATATTTTTTTTCCGAAGCATTTTTGATCGAGTTATTTTAACATTTTATTCTATTGTTTGGTATTTAATGATGGAGAATATTGTATCCAATCGAATAAGGTCATTTGAAGACCTGTGCATCAGCAGACTTTCGAGTTATTACATTTTTTGTGCGCACATACCCACAAAAACGCACACCAAATTGAAATGGCTGTCCCTGGGAGGGGGAGGGGGGCAGGCCCTAATAAGTGGTATTTTCAGAGAGGTAATGAGTTGTAGAATATGTCCCTAAAATATCGCTAATTCGATCCCGGACACACTGTACTATATGATGTACTATACTAGTCTATAGATAGGTACGTATACAGATGACAATAGTGATCTGTTGCCCTCGCATCCCGTGGCCGCACAAAGAATGTCCAAGTATTTGACTATTTGCGATGCATATCTGCCGCCGAGGCCTCTTCGATATAAATTAGGGGATCGCTTATTGATTCTTCCCCTGCCTATTGGATGCTGTTGGAGTTCCGGCATTTGCAAGTTATGACGCTCCGGGGCGGATTCGGCCAAGAATGGCGCCTGTGGGACACGTTCAAATATAATAAGATACTGTCTATTGTTTTTGAGCTTCTCATGCTAATTAATATCTTAACATGAGGTGCTACTAATTCTTAAATGAGAAGCTATTAAATCAATTAAATTCGCAATAAGTATACCTACTTACGGACAGATACTTACTTATACTCATTTCTTTTCTTGACTTTTAAATTATTTCTTAAGTTTTAAATATAAGTACCTACACGCGTCTTATAAACATACCTAGATGTCATGTCAGCCTCCTTTGAATTATAACAGTGTGCTTAGTCTAAAGCGGAGCACTCGAAAACGAACTCGAAAACTATTGATCGATTTCAGAGTAAAATAGACCTAAAATGTCTTGTATTAAGGTTTGAGTTCGCCAATACATTCAGCATTGTTCGAATGCTGAATGTATTGGCGAACTCAAACCTTAATACAAGCCTTTTTAGGTCTATTTTACTCTGAAATCGATCAATAGTTTTCGAGTTCGTTTTCGAGTGCTCCGCTTTAGACTAAGCACACAGCTACGAAAAACTTAGCAAGCGTTTTTTTTAAACGTACTAAGTATTTAATTTGACATATTTTCAATACAAATTCTGCCATAGGTACCTACGTCCTGGTTTTTCTGTTCCGTCTTCCGTGGGTACGTCTAATCAACCGTGCAACATTCTACAAATCTGTGCGTGCAACTTATTTAATTTTTTGTTATAAAACCGTGTATATTATACAATTAATAAAAGTTACTTGTATAGTAATACAATACGAATAATATGTGTTTTATAGAATACCAAATGAAACTATTAAAAGAAAGACCAAATTGTTTTAGTGTCGGGGCGTCATGTGAGAGCATGGCGCCTGAATTTGGCGCCAAAGCGAGCCGTCAGCGAGACGCTGTGTTCAGTTCACACAAAAACGAGCAAATTAAGGTGAAACACACCCAAAATCAGGGTGATAAGCACTATATTTGGAGCGATGTTTATAGAGAGTATAGACGTAAACAATTGGGTTGCTTCTATTTTCTATATTATATAGGTACTTTACATACGGATTGATTGACTTTGTTTATGGATAAACAATTGCTTGTTTTTAGTTTTAGCACGGTATATATAAATTGTAGGTATCTACGCGTAGATCCGGTAGGTACAATACGCAATTTTTACTTAGGTATAAATAAATAAAATCGAAGTAGAGTCATTCGGGGCAACTGTGCGCACTTTTGTCTTTCGAGCCATGCTGTGTTTTAAATAATAAAGCTAACGAAATCAAAACATATTTTTTAGATAGAGCATTTATCTGGCTATCAACGAAAATAGAAAACTAAACAAATTAAAAGTATATCTTTTGGCAAAAAACAATTGAAGAGAGAAATTTGGAATGCGTTCACTTGCCCCGTATTGCGGGTAACCATGCGCAGCCATACGGGGTAAGTAAACGCATATGGGGTAAGTGAAAATGAGTGAAACACAAACAATTATTATAGAGCCCAGCTTTTTGTTTTCATCCATTTCCTTCTAATGAACTACAAACTCTTCTTCTGGTTCATTATTGAATGTTTGCAAGTTGCAACCCATTGAACTGGAGCTTCCCTCAGTTTAAGTATTTTGCGCAGACAGGATTAACTTGTTCCAATGGCATTTGCAGCACTTCTCTTACTTTTCCCATTTTGGATAAGCACTTTAGCCTTAGCAATTATTTGTTGTTCTGTAACTGGCATGGGCGTCGTCAAGGGAGAGCCGGTAGGGGCTGCTGTTTCCTCCTAGATATTTGAAAAGATATAGCCAAATGCAACCAAAATTTAGCCAAAATATAACCAAATGTTTACAAGTTTTTAGTCAAGTCAAGTCAAGTCAAGAGCTTGTAAAACTTGCTTTACAACTTCATAATCTCTCGATTGTACCTAAGAATCATACTTTTCCTATCTTCGATATATCAACATGCCCTGATAGCTGGCGATGCTCTTGTTAACTGATGTTAGTTCGGATTTTTCCTAACATAATTAATTTTGTTCGTGACATGATGATACCAACATACAAAATAATGATGCATACAAGAGGTGTAAGACGCATAACTTAACCAGCAAATAATTATTATTCATTCAGTCATTATTAATTTTTTACTAAAATATGCGCACACTTACCCGCGCACACTTTCCCTAGGGAGCCAAAATACAAATTAATGTTAACACTGGTTTATGCAACAATCATAATCTCAATATTGTTGCTCACATATCTACAAGAATATGTTCATAATCAAAGAAAACATAACTGACCAGTATCGAATCCAAAACTTACAAGTGACAGGATTTGTCAAAACGCCAAAAATTACCGATGAAACTAGTAAATTTAATTAATTGCGAATAAAATGTTAACAAAACGTTACACGGCACAATGTTATGTCAAAACTAGTTGGCCACTCCAGCGTCCTTATTTCATCCAAACAAACCCCCCCTCCCCCACACGTAGTTACGGAGTTATACGCGATTCGTTCACTTACCCACTGCGCTCGGTTACCCCGAACGACTCTAAGTATCTGCCACATAATAGGCTCGTATTGATTTTATTATTTGAATGATAGAATCATCGAACTATTACGCTTAGAATGGAAGTTTCTAACAAATTTCCGCTCGAAACGTAAGCTATAAACCAACCCATGTGTGCCCTGTAATTACATTTGCCGACACGCACACAAGCGCATGAGTACCTTGAGCACTGACGCGACGATAGACGTATCGAGCCTGTTAAGGCCCGTTAAAAACGGCTTATCGCCGCGTCGACGACTGCCTTTCTTTACCTATTTATTCTAAGGATAGAATATAATTAATCCAAATACTTACACATTATTAAAATTTTGGTCAGACTGTAATAAGTTTGTCCAGTTTAATCTTCGGAACGGCGGAATCGTAAGTAGTAACTAGTTACTACCATTAGTACTGATTAATGAAATGAGGGAGTAATTAAGTAGATAACTGGTACACAAACCTGCCTTCAAAATGAAAGCGCCTTGTGCGCGCGTACTTGTGTACAGATTACTTACAAATTCAACGCGCCATACGTACGCGCATGCGTCACGCGCGCCATTCATTAATTTGTATTTTACACACAAGGGCGTCGCCAGGTAGGGGCAGGGGGAGGCAGCTGCCCCCCCCCCCCCTAGAGATTTGATAGAAAATATAGATATGCTACATTTTGCATTAAGTATCTAAATTAAACCGGGCGAAAACGAGGTCAGTGAAAAATTCTAATTCGAAATTAAATTAAGAGCTCGTAACCAGTTTCTAAAGCTCTCGATAGTAACAACAATACTCTCTACTTTTCCCATACTGTAATATCGTCAACTTGCCCCCACCTTGGCCATCGGCTGGCGACGCCCTTGTTTACACATGCACTTCAGAGACAAACCTAGCGCCTAGCGGCTAAGTTTATAATCATGCCTACAAGCTTGTACATATACCACCACCACTACAGTGACTACAGCCTGTTAACGTCCCACAGCTGGGCACAGGGCTCCTATCTCATAGGACTTAGGAGAGAGGGATTTAGAGCTTAGATCCGTCACGCTGCTCCAATGCGGTTTGGCGGGCTTTAACGTTTATTATTAGTGACTAGATGATGCCCACGGCTTCGCCCGTGTGGATTTAGGTTTTTAAAAATCCCGTGGGAACTTTTGATTTTCCAGAACATAAAGTAGCTTATCTGTAGAAACCCGTCCCCAAAACGGAAAAATCCCGTGGGATCCCCACGATTTCGGAATACAATTCCTTACAGCATCAGGGTTGAGGAGTTGGATATGTACCTACTCGAGTTCATTCAACGATAAAGTCTTTAATTGGTACCCCCAATATCAATTTAAATAACCGAAAGTTTCTAAAACCCATTAGTTTTGGGGATTAGGTCCCCTACAGCATCAGGATTGAGGAGTTGGAATCCAAATTTTTTACAGAACAGGGTCGCAATGTTTCTCTATCGATTAAAAAAAAAATTACGCAAATCGGTTCAGAAATCTCGGAGATATCGGTGTACATAGGTAGAAAAACACAACTCCTCCTTTTTTTAAAGTCGGTTAAAAAAGTAGCCTATGTTACTCCCTGGTTAATTCTCTACTTGTATGTGAAGGTCCCGTCAAAATCGGTTCAGCCGTTCCGAAGATTAGCCCGTTCAAACAGACAGACAGACAGACAGACAGACAGACAGACAGACAAAAATTTTAAAAACGTGTGATTCGGTTATGGTAGCGTTCAAATAACCATATGAGCTTAATATGAGGTAGTTATTTCGATATTACAGACAGACACTTCAATTTTATTTATTAGTATAGATAATAACCGGAACCGACTGCTTAACGTGCTCTCCGAGGCACGGGGGTGAAACAACGCTAAATACCAACTCCAGGCTGACACTGACAATTTCGTGACAGAAAAGAAAACCATTGAGCTAACAATTTTGGCCGGTGAGTAAATCAAACCCGGGACCTCGTGATCTGTAGTTGAATACGCCAACCACTAGACCAACGAGGCAGGCACATAAGTATACGTATACAAAGATTGCGGAACCAACTTCATCAACGGAATCAACAAATTCCGGAAAACCCGGCAACGCCTCCTTTTGATCTAAGGCAGGGTTCTCCAAACTACGGCCCGAGGGCCAAATCCGGCCCGCGACAGCTTGACTAGTGTCATCAATCTGGCACGCGACAGCCAATGTCTAATCTTATTGTTGCTACTATTGCTGCAGTAAGTTGAAGAAGAAAACACAGAATGATAATTTACTCGGTTTGACTCGGCGCACTTTGCTACCTAGAAATATAGTTAAGGGCAGAAAAATTAAAACTTTTTTGGCCCTTGGAACATACTGAAAAAATCATTATGGTCCTAAGCCTTCAAAGTTTGGAGACCCCTGATGTAAGGCATTGACCGGTTCTCTGGCACTGCAATCACTAAACACTGATCGTTTGCTAGCTATTCATTTATAAAAAAAATCAGCGTGGCTGAAATGACGCGCGCGGCGTAGAGTAATCATCATCATCATCATGATCAACCCATTACCGGCTCACTACAGAACACGGGTCTCCTCTCAGAGTGAGAAGGGTTTTGGCCATAGTCTACCACGCTGGCCAAGCGGATTTGCAGACTTCACACACCTTTGAGAACGTTATGGAGAACTGTTTTCCTTCACTGTTCCTTCACTGTTTTCCTTCACCGTTAAAGCAAGTGATATCTAAATACTTAAAACGCACATAACTCCGAAAAGTTAGAGGTGCGTGCCCGGGATCGAACCCACGACCTCCGATTAGAAGTCGATCGTCCTAACCACTAGGCTATCACAGCATAGAGTACCTAATAGAAAGAGAGAAAGAAGGCTCGGCCGCTAACTATGGGCCTCATGAGAAAGATGACCTAGCAGCCCAGCGGGCAATGCTGAGAGCAATGCTCGGAGTTTCTCAATATGATCAAGTCGGAAACGAGAAGATATCCGTTGAAGAACCAGTGTAGCCAACATACGGAGGTTGCAAGGCTGAAATTGCAATGGAAGTGGCTAAACCGATAAACTCGTTTTTCGTCTCGTGGTACCTACTGAAATAGTGACAAGTCATCCACTACAAGTGAGTGGACCGACGACGTTCGAGTTGCCTGTTGCAGAGAGTCGTTGGATACAAGCGGCGTAACCCCGCGGCGTTTGAAAGTCCCCATAAGAGACCTATGTCTAGCTGTGTAAGTCTATCGGTTGACGGCGATATTCAAAAGGAATTTGGCGCGCTTTTTGCCGCTAAACATGCCCATGGACCTTTTGAAATAAATGCGCGTTGAATAAAGCTGACTTGTCTGTTTAAAACGTTAAACTAGCAGACGCCCTCGACTTTTACACTCTTTTATGGGATGGAAAGTATCCACGAAGTGACTCTCGGGCATAAGCTATCCCTGTACCAAGTTTCAGCTCATTCAAATAAACGATACGCGATCGGACAAACATTTAGGTAGGTATTTTTAACCCCCGACGCAAAAACGACGGGGTGTTATAAGTTTGACATGTCTGTGTGTGTGCGTGTGTGTGTGTGTGTGTGTGTGTGTCTGTCTGTTCCCCTGTAGCGCTCAAACGGGTGAACCGATTTGAATGCGGTTTTTTTGTTTGAAAGGTGAATTAGTCGAGAGTGTTGTTAGTTATGTTTGATGAAAATCGATCGAAGATGGCCGGCGCTACAAAATGGCGGATTACATATTTTTTCATAACTCCCTTAATATGGGTAGCAAATGAAAGGGCTTGACTAGTGGAATAGCACTATGCAAATCCAAGATGGCCGCCGCCACAAAATGGCGAATGTCGGGGGTTTTTAAATTTTCAATTTATACTTGTTATTATTTAAACGAAATTCATAGTAAGAGGAGGCAGAAGCGTTAACTTTTAAATATTCATCATTCCGAGAGAGCCGAAAACACAAGATGGAGAATATTTCCTCCCGATAAACATGGGAGATATGAATTTTAAATCGACTAAAGCGCCTGTGATTGATGAAAATGATATCTATCTGAAAATACGAATCAATCGTCCGTATCAGGTGATAAATCATGTTACGTTTCGCGCTGAATTATTCAAATCCTGTTTTGGGCATCACGGGAACTCATAAGTAGGGAATATTTAACATTGTTTCACAAACACAACAACCGAGGGTCAGCACGAATTGAACTGAATTCTGCACAAATGTATTGTAATTATTCAAATGTACGAGAGCTCAACCCAGCGTTCTTGGTACAATCTGTCCATTGCGCGGAGTAAGAAACCTCGTCCCACCTCGGTAACTGGATGGGTCGATCCATTTCCATTTATTCGGCAATCCAAATCCAAGGGCCTCTTCGTTCCCTCCGTGCCTCGGAGAGCACGTACAGTCGTTCCGGTTAGATGTTATTCATTAACTTAAGATAAAATAATGTGAGTAAAAATTCTCGAATTCAGAAGAATGCAGATGGTTATCTCAAGAAAACCAAGAGCGTCGCCAGCTGATGGGCAAGGGGGGGGGGGCAAGAGCATGGAAAAAGTATCAATTTTAGGTAGAGTCCAGAGGTTATGAAGCTGTAAAACAAGTGTTACGAGCTCTTGACTGAAAACTTGTAGGTACACCATTGACTTATACATATATTATTTACATCAATGAGGTACACACAGTTTATTAATTAAGTACTAGAGAATGCCCGCGGCTTCACCCACGTGAATTTCGGTTTTAAACAAATCCCGAGGGAATCGTGGATTTCCGGTTCCCGTTCCCGCTCCCTTTTCCAACCTTTATACCTACTATCAAGGAAGTTTGCTGTAGTGATCTATACCTATAGCTGTAGCTATAGATTTCGGGTTTTACAAAATCCCGTGGGAACTGTGCATTTTTCCAGGATAAAAAGTAGCCTATGTTTTAAGTCAGGGCATAATGTATCTCCATTCAAAATTTCAGCCAAATCGGTTCAGTAGTTGCGACGTGATTGAGTAACAAACATCCAAACATCTAAACATCCAAACATCAACACTTTCACATTTATGATATTAAACGTAGGATTCCAAGTCATGTGAGTGAATTTAGGACTTTGATTGCATTTGGCTATATGACTGCTAAGTAATAAGTATATGAGTTGCAGCATGATGCTGATCTGCATTTGGTCACTGATTCAATTTATTTAATACTAGCTGAACCCCGCAACTTCGTTCGCGTAGATATAGGTTTTTATATAGGATCGGATCGGATCCCATAATTTTTTTATGTAGGTACCTTAACTAAATGTAGCCTAAGTTACTCCTTATAACATTGAAAGTTCCATTAAAATCGATCCAGCCGTTTCGGAGATTAGCTGGAATAAATAGACAGACTGACAAACATAAATTTAAACGCACACCAGTTTAAAATAAGCCGTACGTTCAAAGATCCGGGTTCCAAGTTATTTGAACCCAATAGTGAGGGTTGTAATGTCTGTCATTTCTGAACTAAAAAACCTATGACCTTGAAATATTTACGGGACAATATGTAAAGTAACTACTACCTTTCTAAGAAAAAAAGAATGAGTGAAATCGAACAACGCGTTAATGAATTACAGCTAAACACACGTTTTAACTTTCATCCCCTCTCCCAAGGGAACCGTGCTGAATTTCGGGATAAAAAGTATCCTATGTCCTACCTCGGAGTATAAACTCAAATCGTACCAAGTTTCATTCGAATCCATTCAGTAGTTTCGGCGTGATGCACGGCCAAGATACAGACAGACAGACAGACAAAAATGAAAAAAATTGCAGTTTTGGCTTCAGTATCGATTATAGAGTGCCCTCCAATAAAAATTTTCAAAATATCTTCAATGTACAGAATTGGATCTGTTACAGTTTTATTATATTATAGAAGATAGATAGATAGAAGATAGATAGATAGATATTTAGTGTACCTAGCTTTTTAAGTCTTAACCAATGTACATATTACTTGTGTGTGTGACCAAATAAAAGTTTTTCTTTCTCTCTTAGCAAGAATAATAAAATAATAATAATAAATGTCTCCCTATCGAATTTCAGCCACGGCGGCCAATCTCAACCGAGGCTAGCCAACTAGGTAGGAGATATTATAGTGCATAAGTGTGAGCGCATACACAGATGCACTCTCTATTCCCTCACTCTCATAGTCCGAAGGGATGCCAATGCGACACGACCGGAGAGAGGTCAGGCACAGCACCGAGGGCTTTACGGAACGGGGATGCCGTCGACTTCCAACTCCGGGCTGGTAAGTACTGAGAATTTCTCGACAGAAAACTCACAATATCTCATATTTTTTTTGCCCGATCCGGGAATTGAACCCAGGACCTCGTGATCCCCATCCACGTCCACCGCTAGACCACCGAGGCAGTCTATCAGCAATAAGGAATATACGACTCAAATAGTCAAGGCTCTATCTACAATATGTTTCTCTCGGCAACTCATTAGCGCCCGTTACCTCCCGAGCGGCTAATTTCCCCACAATACGTGTAGGTACCTATTAGGTGCGGTGAAAAGATAAATATGTGTTGTTATTATGAATGATACAATGCGCGCGGGTCGGTGACGTCGCCGCGTCGCGTCGCGCCGGCTCAGCGGCGACGCGACGGTGGCGACGCGACGCTGCGGCGGCGGCCCGGCGCGGCGTCGGCGCGTCCCGACGCTCCCGACGCCGGTCAGCGCCTGCCAATCTCTCGCGCGCAGGTATCATCCGATACACCCGTTATACTATTGTTAAGCCTTTTTAACTTTTTAAAACGACGGGGTGTTATATAGTTTGACGTGTCTGTGTGTGTGTGTGTGTGTGTCTGTCTGTCTGTTCCCTCGTAGCGCTCAAACGGGTGAACCGACTTGAATGCGGTTTGTTTTTGTTTGAAATGTGAATTAGTCGTGAGTGTTGTTATGGCTAACAACACTCTCGACTTTGTTTGATGAAATTGTTTGATGAAAATCGATCCAAGATGGCCGCCGCTACAAAATGGCGAATTACACATTTTTTCACAACTCCCATAATATGGGTATCAAATGAAACGGCTTGACTAGTAGAATAGCACTATGCAAATCCAACAATGCCGCCGTCACAAAATGGCGAATGTCGGGGGTTTTTTTTAATTTTAATTTATACTTATTACTTAGTAAGATCAGTCAAAGTTACTAAGTCCAAATAAAAGAATTTTCAAAATCAGAAAATCGGTGTCCGTCTCCGTTGAGATTGGCCTCCGTTGAGATTGGTCTCCGTTGAGATTGGCCTCCGTTGAGATTGGCTTCCGTGGAGTTGGCCGACATTCCGTCGGGAGAACATATAATTATTCATCAATCTCGTACAGGTCATACCGACGTAATATTATGTCGTGCATTGGCTATGCACGCCATGCCATATTATGTTAGTAGGTAGGTACAGCTAGCGCCTCGTCGCTTAAATTATGATTAAGGGACCCAGCCATCCGAGGCTCTCAATCATGAGGTTGTTCCGAAACTAGTCGGGCTTATAACCCCCGGCACGTAAGTCGACCGGTGACCTTCAAGTGCGCGCAGCGTCGTGCGAGTGAGCGGAACACAATACGATCGGAGAGCCAATCAGCGCTTACGAGGGATCCGCGAGAGCTAATCAGTGCTTATGAACGATCCCCACGCCCTCCCCGCGACCCCCTCACACCCCGAGATACCTCATTTTCGACTTCTGCGCATTGAAGGTCACCGGTCGACTTATTTGCCGTGACCTGTAGTCCGGCGGCGGCGCACATCATATCCGGAGTCCAGCTGGCCGTTTATCTTATGTAGTGAAACTGGATTTCTGTACGCAACGTATTGTTATTATGAATTGTACAAATGATGATGACGCGACGGGGCGACGCGGCGCCGACGCGCCTCGACGCGCCCCGACGTCGGTCAGCGCCAATCCGCTCGCAGGTACTTACTTAATCTCGCGTATGATTACATTTTTTTCGACTGTCCGTAAGTTGCCGTCATTTGTGTAATGGTCTTTCTGGACAGCAGATAATAAATAACTTGTACCTATACGAGTACAGCTATAGATAAATAATAATTAATTTCTAGCTAGACAGGCTGACTACGCGGCTGGTACCTATTGTTAGAAGTGAAATAAATAAATAGACTATAATATAATTAGGGAATCAAATTTTGTTCATCTACAAGTTAGCCTTTGACTGCGATCTCACCTGTTGGTAAGTTACGATGCTATAAACATCGGCACGTAGATTGAACTCTGAAGGAAAGTGGAGGGGGTAAGCTATTGTACTACGTGCGTGACAGTTCCCATACGCAGCTATCCCCTCCACGTTTCGTTCAGCGTTCAATCTACCTGCCGATGTTTATATCTAACTAACCTGGGCAAGCCGAAAAAAAAATCTAGATGTTGACAACAGCGCCACCTACCGGTTCCCACTACATCTTAGCACCATTGAGGTGACACTATAAGTACAAAAAAAAATCATCAAAATCAATCAATCCGTTTAAGAGGTGAAGAATTACGAACACACGCACACCCGAATTTTATATATAGGTATACCTACACAAATAAATGTCAATTATGGGTAATCAAATGAAATAAACGAAGCATCCAGCATCGAAGTAGCAAATATTTATTATTATTATTATTATCCTAAAGAAAAATCGCACATGCAATCCGCGCTAAGGAAAATTACTCTTGAATAGACATCAACGGGAGACGCGGCTCGCGCGTCTTATATTAAAAAGGTTGCAAAACCTGTTTTTTAGGGATCGATCCAATTTTGTTTATTACGACTACCCGAGAGTATATAATTACAATATACTAGCGGTCCGCTTCGGCTTCGCCCGTGGTACATATATAATATAGCATATAGCACTCTAGGATCACTTACATATCCAACGGTGAAAGAATTTTTGAAATCGGTCCAGCAGTTCCTGAGATTAGCGTGTTCAAACAAACAAACTCTTCCGCTTTATTATATTAAGTAGTATAGATATTTTGTAATTGCATGTCACACTCTATATAAACTGATTATATTCGGTTCTTGCCTCCGACTAAAAAAGTAGCTAAAATGCTCGCTAAACAGACTACTTAATTAAGTACCTACTTACCTATTCAAAGTTTCTTTAAAGTTTTTTACCTGGAGGATCTTATAATTTTTTTTCGACGACTGTTCAGTTACCACCGCCGTTACTAATTAAATTATGCCCACGCTGTACTATTATTTATTCTGTTGCCCACACGACTTCCGAAATATACACACAAACATAATATTATTTGGTTAGTGCTGGCAATTGAAGTCGGTTTTTGGAAATAGACTTTAATTTTAGATCTTAAGAGTGTCTAAAAGATCTATATCTAACGTAATAATTGATATACTTACATACAATAATCTGGTTAAGTAGTACCTATCTCTATTCCTTAGCGCGTATTTTCCAAATGTAGATTTAAGACAGAGTTTAGCCATTTTCAATATGAGTATAGGTAATATTTACCTGTCCGTTCAACAAAATGTAAAATTAATGCCTTATCGTTGGCTCGTATTAACCGATAGAGCACTGCTGCATTAGATCGCCACACAACACGATCGTGTGCCGCTTGTGTCCAACGACTTCAGCGAATTCCTTGATATCGTCCGTCCACTTACTGAGGGCTCTTGCAAACTTTCCGTATTCCGTTTCCATGCTTGTTATGAACATAATAGGCCAATGGAAAAATAAATCTACGACATTTCGCCACTTTAATCCATCTTTAGGTAGATTAAAATTGATGAGAATAAAAATTATCATTTTTCTTCTTAAGTATTTCATGTACAATAAAAAGCTGTGATAGCCTAGTGGTTAGGACAACCGACTTCTAATCGGACGTCGTGGGTTCGATCCCGGGGCACGCGCACCTCTAACTTTTCGGAGTTATGTGCGTTTTAAGTATTTAAATATCACTTGCTTTAACGGTGAAGGAACACATCTTGAGGAAACCTGCATGCCTGAGAGTTCTCCATAACGTTCTCAAAGGTGTGTGAAGTCTGCCAATCCGCTTGGCCAGCGTGGTAGACTATGGCCAAAACCCTCACTCTGAGAGGAGACCCGTGCTCTGTAGTGAGCCGGTAATGGGTTGATCATGATGATGATGATGATGATGATGATGATGTACAATATATACATGCCTATATACAATATCTGTACAATACCATAAGAAAGAGTTACTAACGCATGTTACATTAAAAGTTAATAGTGCACAAAAAATCTGGTACCCAGTCAATAAAATTTCGGTGGCAGCATGGTTGGCAGTGCATTTTTGCTGCTAACGAGTGCACGCCAGCGTAGGGTGCTATCTAACCCACATCCACCCCTGCATACGAGTGAATTTATCAAGTTTCATTCACAATTCCGTAGCTGAGCACATAAATAGACCCCGTTTCGCGAATTCCCGCCATTCCACAATCAGTACGCGGGCTAGTTACACGCCCGCGCCGCCATGTATGAATACTACAGATTATAACTTTTACGAGTATTTAAAAAAAAATTGTGAACTTTCAATGGACTATAACATTTATAAGTATTTTGCTAATTGCACAATATTTTGTTATTTATTTTATTTTTATTAATATTATAGTGAGTATAGAGGGACTGAAACTTTTGTAAGATTTGTTTTTGTTTATTGTTTTTTTTTTTGTTTAAGAGTTTAGTGAACTGTGATTTAATGAAGTACATAAAATTATAACGGATGGCGGTAGATGACTCGGGTATGGATCTTAAGAATTGGTGTTACTTTGGAGCTTTTAAAGTTTTAATAAATAGCGCTTACCTCTATTAAATAATTAGATAGTTGCTTGAGGCTTTAGTTAATGGTATTATGTAGTACAAGCGGAAACCCGCGACTTCGTTCGCGTGGATATTGGTTTTTAAACATCCCGTGGGAATCATTTTGTCTTTCCTAAGCTCATTTGAGCTCATACCTTGCTAAAAACTGTTAAAAGTTCACTGGCGGATGTTTAGGTAGATCAAAATGTAAATATCCGCCAGTGAAAGTCCCATCAAAATCGATCCAGCCTTTGAGAGTCAGTAATCTTTAAAGTATTTCCTTTCTAACAAAAAAAGAATGAATGAATTAAATCGGACCACGCGTTAATGAATTACAGCTAATTACATATTTTGACTTTCATCCCCTCTACCAAGGGAACCGTGCTGAATGTCGGGATAATAAGTATCCTATATGTTACTCCGTAGTATGAACTTAAATCATGTCAAGTTTCATTTCAATCCACTCAGTAGTTTTTGCGTGATGCGCGCACAAACATACAGACAAACAGATAAACAGACAAACAGACAAAAATTTCAAAAATAGCTTTTTTTACGTTTTATTACTTATCCCTAACATCCCCCAGCTATTATTTTGCAAAAATCTTTAATGTACAGATACGGCAAGTCTACGATTTTATTATATGTATAGAATAGATATAGATAGAGCATTGTATGAACAGCTATTAGTACATGTATAGAAGACAAGTATAAATTAAAAATTTAAAAAAACCCCCGACATTCGCCATTTTGTGGTGGCGGCCATATTGGATTTGTATATTGCTATTCTACTAGTCAAGCCCTTTCATTTGATACCCATATTGAGGGCGTTGTGATAAAATATGTAGTCCGCCATTTTGTAGCGGCGGCCATCTTGGTCCGATTTTCATTAAACATAGCTAACAACACTCTCGACTAATTCACCTTTCAAACAAAAAAAACCGCATTCAAATCGGTCCACCCGTTTAAGCGCCACAGGGGAACAGACAGACACACACACACACACACACACACACACACACACACACACACACACAGACACGTCAAACTTATAACACCCCGTCGTTTTTTCGTCGGGGGTTAAAAATAAATACGCTTTGTGCATATAATTATCAATTATAAGTATTTATGTAAGGTAGATGTATATTCTTCTAAGTATAGTTCGTCCTCAGAGTATGGGTTTAATAAGATACCACAAAAAACTGGCCAAGTGCGAGTCGGGCCTCGCTCTTTTAGGGTTCCGTACATAATTATGAACAATATAATAATTTGGGTCTAAGAAATATTCAATTTCCGAGCTAGATATCGCAACAAACCGTAAAAGAAAAACCCAAAAAATGTTCGTTTGTTTTGGTCACTAGCTTATAAACTATTTTATAAATCGCTGTTTTCAATATTTGTTGTTTAAATAGAGCATAAGGTAGGTACATATTATACCGAAATATCATATTCCTAACTAGTTTAGTTTTTGAGATAAGTATAGCCCCCGTCACAAAAATGGTCTAAAACTGACAACTTTGATGGCCCCCCATTTCCTTATTTTTTGAGCAAAAAATTAAAAAATAATATATTCGTACTTTACTCAATGAGCTCTAAACAATGATACCCCACAAGCTAGTATAGGAAATTTTTTTTTGTCCGGCTCCTTTCGTTTGTATGGGAGCCCCCCTGAAAAATAATTTAATTCAATTTATAATTCAACTAGCGGACCCGGCAGACGTCGTCCTGCCCGCTATTAGCGCCACCTACCGGGCCACCTACCAAACCTTCCTCTTGAATCACTCTATCTATTAAAAAAAACCGCATCAAAATCCGTTGCGTAGTTTTAAAGATTTAAGCATACATAGGGTAGGGACATAGGGACAGAGAAAGCGACTTTGTTTTATACTATGTAGTGATATTTGATTTTGAGTCAACGTTTTACACAAATACCAAAATTTCAGGTTTGTAACTCATTTCCTCTGCGTGACAGTGCAGAGTGACATTAATAGGGTTCCGTTTTTACCCTTTGGGTACGGAACCCTAAAAATAATTTAAAATAATATTCATGTTTCCAAAACTAGTTTTTCTACTAAACTATGACCATTTCAGAATACTTACATAATTATCAAAATAAAATATTACAGCAATATTACGACAGAAATTAGTTACGCTTTTTGATTTGATTAACTGCCTCGTTGGTCTAGTGGTTAGCATATTCAACTGAAGATCACGAGGTCCCGGGTTCGATTCCCGGGTTGGACGAAATAATTGCTGGGTATGTTTGTATGGGTTTTTCTGTCAAGAAATTATCAGTGCCAGCCCGGAGTTGGAAGCTGGTGGTGTTTAACCCCCGTGCCTCGGAGAGCACGTTAAGCAGTCGGTCCCAGTTATTATCGCTATCATGACGTGACAATTGTCGTTAAAGCCCGCCAACCCGCATTGGAGCAGCGTGGCGGGTCTAAGCTCTAAATCCCTCTCCTATGAGAGCGGAGGCCTGTGCCCAATAGTGGGACGTTAAAAGGCTGTAGTGGTGGTGGTTTTGATTTAATGCAGTCGGATTTTTTTTAATTTAATTACCTACTTTTTATTTTACTCGGTAATTGGAACATCTCTATGAAAAACTTCAGTCGATTGGCACTGCAATAATTCTTAGTGGATAATGCGGGCTCAGACACAGCGTCTTAGCTAAGTTTAGTTGTAATTTTTATCTACCTATTATCTTGTAAAAAAAGCGAACATACCTAATACCTTGTAAAAGAAGGGAACCTGTTACCCGTTAGAGCAAGGCGTTACAACCAATATACCATCACGCCGTTTGTCATGATGCAAAAGCCATCTGTGGCAAAAGCTCGGAACTTCGTATGAAAACGAATAAGTGTGAGGAAACTCGGAAAGTTGGTATCGCTCTCGTTTCGCTACAATGCAAGTAGCTCCATCTGTCGTGAGGGGTGGGATTTATTGTGGTCAAGCGTGAGTCGGAATTAATAGCTCACAAATTAATAATGTTCTTCCGATCGAATTACGGCCTTCGCAGCCAATCGCAATGGACACTAGCAGCTTTATGCAGGAGATATTATTATAGACTATTATAGTGTACCATGTGCAACCACAGTCGCTGTATATTCTCTCACTCTCATAGTCCTTTGGGATGGCAATTTGACATGACTGGAGATAGATAAGGCGCAGGACCAACGGCTTTACGTAGATACATATTTGCTCTCCGAGATATGACAGTGAAAAAAAAACCAACCAATTTAAAAGAAAAAACCAATTTTGAATGGAGTTTGATTTGATTTTTTTTGACCCGACCCGGGATGAACAAACACTCAGAGTCAGAGCTTTACCAATTTTCCGGGGTGCTGGCAAATGACAACCTTTGATGGAGCTGTTAAAAAGACTGTCAAAGAAACAACCCTAGATGGAGCGGTTGGAAAAACCAACGAACCTTCAGAATCGCGGCTGCTCCGATTTTTCACGATGCAACCCTAGATGGAGCGGTAAGAACGACTAACGAAGGAATACCTTCAGAATTCTAGTTGCACGCATTTTCCACGATATTGGCAACCCTAGATGGAGCGGTAAGAACGACTAACGACGGAACACGAGCCTTCAGAACCGGAGCTGCACGCATTTTCCACGATATTGGCAACCCTAGATGGAGCGGTTCGAACTTCGAACTACTAACGAAGGAAAAGGAACCTTCAGAATCGCAGCTGCTTCGATTTTCCTCGATATTGACAACCCTAGATGGAGCGGTTGGAACGACTCGTCGTTTGGAACGACTGTTGCGATGGAACGGTGATGGAGCGAGTCAGATGCGAGATGCGAACGATTCCGCGTTATCGGCGATGTTGTTTATTAGCCTGATGCATGTCGCCGCGCATTCCGCCGCCCGGCATAGACTAGTCACCCAGTCTGTCTCAGATGTGGTAATTTTTGGAGATTTATACCTATGCCTACTTATGAATATAATATTTTGAATAAATCTTTAAAAAGTTCTTATTAGATACATTTTGTTACTAAATGTACCTAGCTCTTTCAATTTTATTTCCTTATATCTTCTAGGCAATTGCCAACCTAAGGGCCTGTTTCACCACCTTGTGATAAGTATTAGATAGTTATCTACAACTTTTGTCTTTGTCACTTGACATAAAGTAAGAAAGGGACAAAACTTACGTTTAGGCTATCGGACACTTATCAGAAGGTGGTGAAACAGGCCGTTAGTGTTTTCTTTAACTAATTAGTTAGATATGTATCTACTATCTACCTATTTAATTCGTGCCCTCGAAATAATTCTTATGAAAGCAAGTTGAATTTTGACGTGATAACGTCTTATAAATCGATGAACGCCGGCCACACGCACAAAAAAGCATGACTCATTGTCAAATGTCACGTATTATACCGCCGCGCCGCATCACGTAAAATTATCGACCGTAAACCGACTTTACAGACAACCAATTTTTTTGTTAGGTTAGGTATCACTTATCATCAAGAATCACGTTAGAAAGATAATGATTCAATGCAATGATTCAGCCAACTCAATCGCAGCGCAACGGAAAACCACGAAACAAATTATTAATTAAAAAGTCGACAAAGATTCCGATTTCCGCGTTGTAGTATGTTTGTCGTGGAACATACCGCCAGTAAGACTGGCATAGATTAAAAAAATTAAACAGATGTGTCTTAAATCGATGAATTTTTCCATTGAAGCTGGACCAATGTCTCCCGATTAAGATCGGTAGCCCATGGGAAGCCCATTTTGGGGAAGAAATCATGATACCACAATGCACAAAACTGCGCCAGAAAGAACTTCAGTACATTTATACTCTACAGTGTGAGTATAATATTATGACTTTGCAACATGATACAACTTTTGACTTTGGAAGGTTACTACTTAAATACTTATTATGTTTTTTTTACTGGTCTACAAAAAGGCTATGTAGGTACCTATCTATTTAATAGTCTGTTATGTGTACTTATCTTTTTTTTACAAAAAATTTAATAGTGACATTAACCAGTAGGTACCTACAATTCATTTGGGTACTATTTCTGCATTATGTTTGTTGTTGTTTGTCGTTGAGAACGCTTGGCAACGTTAGCCATTTGGGGGTAAGTCCGAGATACGAAGATTCGCGTTATCGACGATGATATTAGCTTGTTGCATGTCGCCTCGTTCGCCGCGCATTCCGCCTGACGACCGGACATAGAATAAAACTAAGAACAGAACAGTAATTTTTTTTTAGTAAGTTTTTTAAGTTCCTTGGTCATATAAGTAGTATGAAATAACGTAATTTTATGATACTTAAGTCTGCATGGGCGAACATGCGTGACGGTTGTATTTAAAAATAGAATTAAACTACTTTGAATGTGTATTGTATGTTCCTTTTCTGTCTTAGTGGCACATATTTTTTTTGTTCATTGTACTCACATAATATTAATTGCACATCCATACCTCTAACACCAAAAGATGACTGCACTTATTCTATGCGTAAAAAGGTAAAAAACTCGCAGACGCACAGAGTTACTATAGCATTTATAATAATTATTATTACCTATTATGTTAATTTTTATTACATATTGTCAATTGACTCCTAGAGGCAACATGAGTGTAGCCACAAAAGCGTGCTCGACTCGGCCAGTGTGGCGTGTGTCGGTGGCGCCGCACTCACACACGCGCGCGCACCTGACGCCGCCGCTGGCGCCAGCCGCGCCCCGCCCCGCGCGCCGCACACACCCCCCGCATAATGATGTCACTGCGGGAATACTGCCCAATTGCAGGGAGATTTCCCCCCAAAATTGCAGAGTGATAAATAAATACTTTGATTTTCTTCCTATTTATGGTGACTGGTGTTCGATTCGGTGGATTCGATTTTCTTGCTGAGCGGATCTTTTTGTTTTTTTTTTATATTGTTCGATTACTTATTTGAAGGACATTTTTTATTGTCTAGGTTTTATAACTTTGTCTTTTAATAGAAAACTAGTTGATTTTTAGTTTTTGTATCTTTTTAGTATTTGTCATTCGAGAGAAAAAGGAAACAAAAACAAAGTTTGGTTATTTTTTAAAGAAGTGTTAATTAATGCAGCTCTTGGAAAGTTGTTATATTACTATATTTACCTACCTATATATTTTATCATTGATTGATCAGATGTAGGTACTTACAAAAAAATATTTAATACCAAAGATCTGCTGCGTTTCGTAACTACATAACGTGGTGTCGCCAGGTATGGACCAGGCACCAGTAGCTGACCACCTTCACCGTTTTTAACAAAAATAAGAGCTAGATTAGAGTTTTACCGCTGGCAACATTTAAACCATGTAGAATAGGGATCTGTTTGTCATATTGACAAATATCATATGAAACGGCCATTTTTTTTTGAAATGGCAAGGCGAACAAAATGTTGTGTGCAAATATCTTTCGATTTCAATAGTTTTCTTAAGCAAATCGCTAAGAAGGTAAATAAACGTTTTGATCGATGGATTCTCGTTTCTGATTAAAATGTAAATTTACAATGATTAAATCACTTAGATATAAACTTTAAAACATGCTTGTGAAGGAATAAATGCGACATAGAGTTATTTTCAAGTTTTAGAGGGGATGTCCATTACTGGATCGGAAACACATCAAAAATCCAGTCATGGACCTATCTATTCTTATCATTTAAACACAATTACAAGTCAAAATTAAACTTGTATAGTTTAACTAGCTTCTGCCCGCGTGAATTTCGGTTTTTTAACCCCCGACGCAAAAACGACGGGGTGTTATAAGTTTGACGTGTCTCTCTCTCTCTGTGTGTGTGTGTGTCTGTCTGTTCCCCTGTAGCGCTCAAACGGATGAACCGATTTGAATGCGGTTTTTTTGTTTGCAAGGTGAATTAGTCGAGAGTGTTGTTAGCTATGTTTGATGAAAATCAAGATGGCCGCCACCACAAAATGGCAAATGTCCGGGGTTTTTTAAATTTTAAATTTATACTTGTCACAAATCCCAAGGGAATCGTGGATTTCCGGTTCCCGTTCCCGCTCCCTTATGCAACTTTTATAGCTACTTTCAAGGAGGTTTGCTATAGTAATCTACCTATAACCGTAGCTATAGATTTTGGTTTTTTTTAAATCCCATGGGAACTGTGGATTTTTTAAGTCATGACATAATCTATCTCCATCAAAATTTCAGCCAAATCGGTTCAGATCGGTATAGTAGAAGGATTGCATCTTAAAATTTTTTTCCTTCAAATCTTATCAAGTGGGGTGTCAAATTAAAGGGGTTGAATAGGTGATTCCGAAAATATAATTTGTTTGATAAAAAAATATTGTGATCAAAAGTGAAAGAGAAAAAAAATGATCATGCAGTTGATATTTTTTATTTTTTAACATTACTAGAAAATGCCCGCGGCTTCGCCCGCGTGAATTTCGGTTTTGCACAAATCCCGAGGGAAGCGTGGATTTCCGGTTCCCGTTCCCTTTTCCAACCTTTATACCTACTTTCAAGGAAGTTTGCTATAGTAATCTACCTATAGCTGTAGCTATAGATTTCGGTTTTTTCAAAATCCCGTGGGAACTCTTTGATTTTTCGGGATAAAAAGTAGCCTATGTTTTAAGTCAGGGCATAATTTTTCTCCATTCAAAATTTCAGCCAAATCGGTTCAGTAGTTGCAGCGTGATTGAGTAACAAACATCCATCCACACTTTCACATTTATAATATTAAGTAGGATTATACTTGTTTTAAAAAAATAATTATGGTTTCCATGCAAAAAAAAAACTGATGGGTGGGAAAGGGTTAAAAAATTAATACCTATTATTGTAGTTCCATTTAGATGCGCCACTTTTAACATTTTTTAGAAATGTAGGTATGAGCTCAAAGGAACTTAGAATAAACAAAGAGTTCCCGCGGATTATAATAAACCTAAATCCACGTGGACGAAGTCACAGTCATCCGCTTGTATGCAATATGGGGCCTAGCTCTATATATACAACACAAAATAAAGAAGTGTTAATAGTAAAACGTGTCATACGAGTAGCTATGAATGAGGAACCTTCTTTCACCTAGAAAGAAGATTCTCCATAGCTAAGGATGACCTTTTGCCCTCTTGGACAGTGTCCAAGTAATTATTACGCAAGAAGAAAGGAAACCTTTTACAGGTAACAGGCCTAGAAAAACACTTATTCATCTTTTCAAAAAACAGGCGAAAATTCCTCGCTGCTTATGTGAGCAGTATCGTGCTGCATCAGGATTAAGGAGCTGGGACTCAGAGGTCCGTGATTCAATCTAAGCTTGGTACCAAAAATATGAAGTCATAGTGGACAGTTCCCGAATCCCTTTAGTTTAGGTGGGTAGTACCCTACAGCATCAGGATTAAGAAGTTGAAGCAAATAAAAAATTATGGAACCATTTTGTAAACGTCCTCAAATAGACAAGTGTCAAATTGAAATGTGACGAACCTTGGTTGTTTCTACGTAACTTTGATATATTTATATATTATTCGAAATAATCAAGGAGCGGATCAACAAATTCTTTAAAAGCCGGCAACGTATTAGTGGTTCCTTTGGTGATGCAAATGTTCATGGGCAGCGGTAATCACTCAACATCAGGTGACCCGCTTGCTCGTTTGCCCACAATCCATATAAAATAAAACAAGAGATAAAGTTCGTAAACTAAAACCCATCATCATCATCATCATCATCATGATCAACCCATTACCGGCTCACTACAGAGCACGGGTCTCCTCTCAGAGTGAGAAGGGTTTTGGCCATAGTCTACCACGCTGGCCAAGCGGATTGGCAGACTTCACACACCTTTGAGAACGTTATGGAGAACTCTCAGGCATGCAGGTTTCCTCAAGATGTTTTCCTTCACCGTTAAAGCAAGTGATATTTAAATACTTAAACTAAAACCCGACTACTCATAATAGTATACAAGTATAAATTAAAAATTTTAAAAGCCCCTGACATTCGCCATTTTGTGGCGGCGGCCATCTTGGATTTGCATAGTGCAATTCTACTAGTCAAGTCCTTTCATTTGATACCCATATTAAGGCAGTTGTGATAAAATATGTAATCCGCCATTTTGTAGCGACGGCCATGTTGGTTCGATTTTCATCAAACATAGCTAACAACACTGTCGACTAATTCACCTTTCAAGCGAAATAAAACTGCATTCAAATCGGTTCACCCGTTTGAGCACTACAGGGGAACAGACAGACACACACACACACACATACACACACAGACACGTCAAACTTATAACACCCCTTCGTTTTGCGTCGGGGGTTAAAAATAATAATTTAGAAAAACTTGTATTCAATTGTGTACTAATGGAAGAAAAGGCGGGGCAAGCGGCTAGTGGCGCCATCTGTTATGTCTATCTAAAACTAACTTAATATTCCAATTTAGCTGTGCGAACGTCACTTCTCGATTTTTTCGCATATAAAATGTAGCCTATGTCATCCCCAAACTATAACAACGAATCAATTAACACCTCATTCATCAACATTGGCCCAGTAGTTTAGGTGCTTCGCTAGAACAAAAAATTGGATACAAACATACATACATAGACTACAAAAATCATAACTCTTTTTTGGCTTTGCAGTAATCGGGTAAAAACGAACTGTCCATCACTGGGTGTCCATAACTGGATTTAGACTGTCCATCATAAAGATTTTTACATATTTCAGTTGATCGTTTTTAGGTTTCCATATTTCAAAACTCGTTAGACTATTATTAAATTTTAGTAGATAGTGAGAAGCTCTGTATATCTGAGTATATCATTGTAAAATTATAGCACTCTAGATTAAATAATAAAAAAGTTATAGCCCCTCATGTTTGACTCGGCGCTTAACCCTGTCCATAACTGGTGCCACCACGTTACCTACTTTTGCAACGTGAACGTATACCTATTAGGTATTATTTATCACAGTAGTAAAATAAGGGCGTCTGCCCAGCAAGCAATAACTAGACAACATCCGGGCACGTGTGTTTGCTATTTATTGATTGAACAAGGCGCCGACAGCGGCAGATGAGAAAGAATAACAAGAAAAAAAAAGTGTCTCCGGTGGGGTAAAGCGGGCGCGTGCAGGTGTCGCTCCGGGCGGGAGTGGCGACCGGCGAATGGCGAGTAGAGCAGCGTGCAGTCAGTCTGTAGGCCGCACTCGGCTCGCGATGTCGTGTCGGGCGTCGCACCGCGCGTGGTGGAGTGTGTCGTGACGGCGGCATGTGATGTTCCGGAGACGCGCGCTGCGGCGGCGGCTCGCGGCGGGCGGCGCGCCCCCGGTGCCCGACGAGCAGCTGCGGCGGCTGGCGCGCGCGCTGGACGCGGGGCCCGCGGGCGCGGCGTGCGTGCCGGCCGCGGGCCCCGCGCTGCGCCTGGCCGTGCTGCGCGCCTGCCGCTACCCCGACCTGCGGGAGCCGGCGGAGCTGCGCCGCTTGCCGCACTGCGAGGAGCCCCACTGCTGCAACCCCTACCACTACAGCCGCCTCTGCGAGCCCGGTACGTCCCGACTCCCCACTCCCGGCCGTTGACCCCTGCACAAGCAACAAGTGAATATGTAAACATGTGTCGCGACGCGACGCGATCGCCTCTCGTGTCGGTGTACGGTTATGGAATTCGATCTGCCGTCATGTGAACGCCTGGTATCGAAGACGTGGCGCGTCCGACCATCCCAAAAATGTGAACGGTATTCATGTTGACAGTGACCCGGTATCAATGCCCGGTATGAATGAATATCGTCTTGTAGTGTCAAATATGTCCGGTCTGTATTCGTCCGTAGAAAGTAGGAAAGCGCGACTTGGCGTCATGTGATGAACTCTTATCGCAACCTAACCTAAGTACCTATTTGTGTTTATCTCGACGTCGTTAGTAAAGATTCTGGCGAGCTCATTAGCTCCCAACTAGCCCGTTCCTCTCAACTGTGAAGTATTAAATTCTCCAATTTTCACGTGAACCACGTATCGTCCTCGCTGCACCGGTATCAGTGCAGGTCGTTATCTCGTATCAGCGTTTTTATCGCTACTGTTTGCTTCTGTATCTGTCGTTACGTTGATTGTGGCGTCATCTTCGCTGGCGCGATATCGCCCGTATATTCAAAAACATTTGTCTACGAACTTCCATAGGCCAGAGTGTAGAACTGTAGAGTAGTTTCCATCCCCCGAGACGATTGTTTTTTTTATATATAAATTGCAGGCAAACGAGCGATCGGGTCACCTGATGTTGTCATTACCGCCGCCCATGGACATTTGCAGCACCAGAGGAGATTTTGAGGAATTTGTTAATGCGCCCCTTGAATAACCATATCATAGTTGAGTGGAAACACCACCGAAGGGAGGGAGTAGAGTTTAAACATTCAACATTGGCGTTCGGCGAGTTATTTATAGATCCCGAGTTCTGACATCAGCGGTCGTCTTAGATCGAGTCGGGTGCATGTCTTCACGAAATACCAAAAGGTCACACACATATCCCCAAACACTCAACCGTCCATCACTACAAATTACGATTCCAACCCACCTACGAATTTAATAGTACAATTCGGAATTCAGCTGGCGAGTCAGCGACGGGCGTGTGGGCTCATTATTGGTATTGGAATGCGCGGCGGTAGGAATTTATCACTTTTACTTGGCGCCAGGCGTCGAGGCGGCGAGGCGCGGCGGCGAGGCGGCGTGCGAGGCCGAGGCGAGGCAGCGCGGGGCGTGTGGCGAGCACTAATCTGCGAGGGTCAGTCGTCCGCGATAAGTAGCCAAGGTCACGGCGCCGGCGCCGCCACGCCGCGACGCCAGGCGCGCGACGTTAACTTTTTAATTCGTCGAGCGCCAGCGTCAGCTTTATTAGCGTCTACAGACTAGCCAACTTCCAACTTGGGAACTCCAAGTTGGAAGGGTCGATGACTCGTTCTGTATTTCTCTAGGTTGGTTGGCTCTCCTTAGGAACTCCAAGTTGGGACCGTCGATGACTTGTTCTGTTATTCTTGTAGGTTGGTTGGTTCTCCGTCCATATTAATAGAATAATGTTAGATATGAATGCATGTGGAGGCATAAAAAATAGAGGTAGAGGAAGACCAAAGAAAAGATGGATGGATGGATGTGTGTGAAAGAGGATATGCTTGTAAAAGGGGTGAATGATGCGTTGACGTATAATACGAGTAGGAGTGGAAGCAAAATACATATTGTGCTGATCTCGAAATAAGGATCACCGTCGAAATAAGGACAGGAAGAAGAAGATTGTCTCTCAGTCCCTCAGTATAAACGAGGCCTGCTCTTTCTTAGCAAACTAGGAATAAGAAACCGTATTATGTACTAAGTTGTCCCAGTGAATTTCTCCAGAGAGGAAGATAAATTCTCTTGTTCGTACTTCAGTAGCTTGGTTGGCTCTCAATCTTCAGTTCAACCGAAGTCTCTTTTAGTAAAAACGAATATAAAGTCTTACCACGTTTTCCCAGTGAATTTCTTCCGAGAGGTAGATAGATATCTGCGTCTGTCTGTAGTCTTCGATATAAAAAACGATAAATTCTATTTACTAGTTTGAAGGTTGTAGCCGACAAGTTAGCACATCTATAGATGGTTTGAAGCCATGCGCATACGCAGTTTCCTCGCCGCCGACCTTTGCGCTGAACCTTCCTGAATTTAGATTGAGATTAAACACGTTCATTACGTATGGCATTGTCAATAAATTGTTTTCCGTCATTAAGTTAGGAAACGTGGAACTTGGAAAATTTTTATACTTTTTATTCAACTACAAATTAGCCCTTGACTTTGCAGTCACCTGATATAAATGATGATGCAGTCCAAGATGGAAGCGGGTTAACTTGGAAGACGTATGCGTATCCCTGATATCGCTATAACTATTTCTGTTACTTCTCTCATACAAAGTTTAGAAGCGCGATTGAGTAACAAAACGGCAACAGTTTGATTCCCTCTGAATCTATCCTCTGGTTTTCCATAATATGATTCTTCTACAGATTGTCTGGTGTCAATCGCTTCAAACGATAAGACCTTTGCGCACTTTCTTAACATCTTGTTTGTTTCGTCACACTCACTTGTCATCCCGTTCAGGAATGCTAACCTGAATTCGTATTCAACTGCTTAGAGCCTAAGCCTTAGGCCATATAAAATGAGGTGATTTGAAAGGATCTGGGAACTAAATTGAACGTTTCCCGATACGATTTATCTCAAATTAACATTATATGCGCCGTCACTCTCACTTTTCTTAGCAATTAATTGCTTTCAAGTCGACCGAATCAGTGGTAGGTAGATGACAGATTTACGCCTACGCACCCGTCACTTCAGGTTATCTCAAGTAACACTGGCCTCAGATGTCAGTCATTACAAATAAACAAAAAATAATTTCTAATAATTTTATTGTTCCAGTCCGTTAAAATTTGAAAGTACCAGTACATACTATACTAGCGGACCTGGCAGACGTCATCCTGCCCGGTGACATAACGACATCAACGCCACCTACCGAGACCCGGTGGGTTACCTATACCTACCCGGTGAGTGTCATTGATAAAAATGAAAAATGTGATAAATGAAGAACCGCTCGACCGATTTTGTGCAAACTTCACATAAACCATCTACTAAATAGTCCGAAAAAAAGCCTGAACATTTTGTTTGGTTATAGCCCGTTCTTGAGTTATAAAATTACAACGAAAAGTGGCATTGATTTATGTATTTTATCTACTCTCATATCTTAAAATCCCGAATATGAAATCAAAATGTGTCATATATTGGACTACTTTATTCACATACATCTATAATATTTAAAAAAAATTAAAAAAATTCATTATAACACTACTTTGTTAGGAAATTATTGCAAAGTAATGTTATAAAATAATTTTTTCTACATTATAGTACAGGCGAACTGGGTTCTGGTATTTTTGAGCCATGGCGGGAAATTCGTGCGACCTCCTTACAGTAGATGTGTGTAACTGTACAAACGCGTTAAACATTGTGAATTGTGTTAAATTGCAGAAGAGTAACTACTAAAAATTAAGTTTACTTAAAATTAAGTAACTACTAAAAATAACTACTAAAAATTAATAACTATTAAAAATTAAATTTTTGATAAGCTTGAGCTATTTTCCGATCCACTAATTTCTATAGGACATTAGGACTCCTCTACTACTATTAATTTCTCTATGGTAACCCAGGCTGTATGGTCAACGATCTTGGCCTGTCCCGAAAGGGACAAACCGAAAAAGAAGAAGAATCTCTATGGTAACAACTGAATTTTGGCGCCATACGCTAGTTATAATATTTAAATTTTTTATTTGTTACTCAAAACTTTACAAGACATGGTTTTTATTGTGCGGAAAAATGTCTAGCAGTGATACTGAAGAGAATTTAACTCCACCTGACCACCGACCAACAATCTTTTGCCAGCAAAATCAAAGAAAACTCACGACAAATATTACCAAGATTTTATGGTTTGGATTTTAAGATATGAGTTTAGATAAAGTAGTGTATGAAACTCTACATAATTAGTTATTAAAACACTCGTGTAATACTATTAAAAAACTCGCCTGCGGCTCGTTTTTTAAACTAACACTCGTGTTTTAATAACCTCTATTATGCAACCGTTTCATAAACTACTAATATAGGTGTACTATATGTACGAACAGAATGTAAAAATTTGGTAAGAACAGCGTAACGCGTCCGTGACACAGGCTCGGCGTCTCGCCTACAGCCTCCCACGTGGCAGCACTACAAACACAACACCGCGTAGGTGTTGGCATATTAATTAAGAAGAAAGCCGACTTGTATTTTATTTAAACTACCATTCCACACATAGGTACTAAAGTTTCTTTAATAGTTTTGATTATAAACTGTTTTTTTTTTTCACATTTTCGTCATCATTAAAATCAGCATCTTGTGCAGGGCCTGACCATGCTCCAAAACGCTTCCCCATAAATCTCTACATTTCGCTAGTTTTCCGAATTTGTATCGTTCGTCGTTCGTGAAAAATTCACCGATACTCTTTCGCTATTGGCTAAAATGCATTGTTGCATCAGGAGTACCATAAATTCTGCCAATCATCGCAATTGTGATTGTAGCAACGATTGAGACAATCGACTAGCTGGCTGAGCTTGCATAGAGGTTGTGATGGCTTTTGTGACGTTCTGTTGCAATTTTACATTTGAGCCAAATAGTGAGTGTCAGTCAGTCACATTTTGGGTGTACTAAGGACCACAAAAATTTGGCTAAAAGCTTAGAATAGGTATTCTAAGTTTAAAAATAAACTCTTGTTCGTAAGTAACTTTTCTTGATCGTTGAAGGTCTTCTTGTCGACGTATATGATAGGGTTAGAATGTTTTTAGAACACTTCCGTATTCGAAGGACCAAAAACATAATATGATGAGATAGATCGAGTTGAACGATAATGCACGACAGTGGAACTGCGAACAGGAAACGCCGGTTATTATCTTTTCGGTGCGTTCGCTCGTTAAAACCATATCGATTCGATACGCTGGCGCCTGCCGCCTGCCGCCTGGCCTACGATAATTAGCGTTTCCATACATGCAAACTGAATGTTCAATATTTTTCTTTTTACATACTTGGAGCGTACATTGATTCTGATGGCAGATGAAGGCATTTTATTCAAGTACTTTATTGCCCATATAGACTTTTTCATGCTTCCGTTTCTATAGTTCATTGATAAAGAAGAACTCTTTTTAATTTCCATAGTAATTAACCGTATTTTAACTAAACTTTCTGATCATTTAGATATTTTAAAACTTATGTTTTCATTCAGATCCCACCAATGATTAGCACGATAAGAAAAAAATTAGTCATTCAACTTCTTCACGTTATTTCGACAATTCTGTAAACCGGTACACATTAGCTCAGTTATTCGATGAGCCTATTTGATCGTGCCCGTCTTGAACTTTCATCGCAGCAGGAAATACCTCGGAATCTTCGGCTTTGCTCACTTGACATCAATGTTCCAGTAGATCCTTGTATAATACGTCTCTCTATTACGGTTCACTTTCACTTTCGTCAAGTTTAAAATTCTTAAACTGCCAAGTAGGTACCGGTATTAATCATTTCCTTTTTAGATCGACGGCTTCGACCTTTTTATGTTGCCGCTATTTCATCAGCATCATCATATTATTTTAACCCATATTTAACAGACTATAATACTACTGATCGGTTCATAGTTTACTTCTTAAATTTTTTCTTTTTCCAATATTACCTCTTATAGACTTTTTACGACAAGCTACAGAGTAATCTGAGTAGTCTGTAGTAGTACTAGCAGTCTGAACTCTGAGTAGAGTCATAAATCTGAGTAAAGTCAGAGTACGCTCTATAAATCTCAGCCTTAGAACAATTTCTTCATGCAATGAACAACCAACAGATGTTAGTGATATAAATTGGGACCAAATAATGTGTTTTTTGTAGGTACTATCAGTATATTTAATAGTTTCAACCTTCAGTAGACAATAATCTTGCATCTACAAAGTACATATCTGCATCTACATACTTGTTCAATTCATCACATAAACCTGAAGTATTTCGTTACTTTTTGTGACAATCGCGAGTCGAACTGAATTTATGGGTCCAGTCCATTAGTGGGTGTATTGCGAAGTCGGGTTTTTATTTGCCAGCCCCTAACTTAAATTAAATTAAATTCATCTCCAAACTCGATGGCAATAACATACAAAATCATATGGTAATTAGCGTACCCCGTTTGGGGAATACATCTACACACATCTTTGGAAACTCGTCGTCGGTATGTCCTCGTAAAAGTGAATAAGAAATTCAGAATATCTCCATGTATAAATTGACGTTGGATATAAATTTTCGTGGAATCGTATGGCATGCTATTTACATGGCGTCATGGCCTCCGGTGTCTGTATTGCTGGACCTCACCTGTGCGGTTTTTTGCCGCCGTCTCGCCGAGTACTCGTCGCCACTGTTTTTTTTGTCAACTTTCGCGGCTTGTTCCCACTCGCCGCGGCGAGCCGGCGACGCGCGGGCATTCTTTTGAGTCATGCTTTCAACATGCTATCATTCCACGAGATCCAATTCAAGTGTGACTTTACCTACTGCGTCTTTTGATTTCTTCCCTCCTTTGGCTCTACTTAGATTGAGGATTGATCTTCGCCGGAGCGTAACGGAGACCAATCCTTAATCTAAGCTTTGGTTTTAATATGTTCTAAGAATTGCAATTAAAATTAAAGATAATTGGGACAACGTTGATTTGGGATCAGTAAATATTTTATTGGATGCTCGACCAATTTCAGTTAACTAACCGGTTGCTGCCACCGGTGTTTATATATAATCAAATCACGAACGATCATTAGGAATTTAGGCAGCAATAAAAGGACCAAAATGTTCACTGTTAACAATGACAGCTATTTTGGTTATTAAAACCGAAGCTGCAACTGGTCGTAACTATCAGTAATTGTTTGTTAGATTTTTGAGAATTAAAATTCCGTAATATATCAACGTTAATACTACAAAAGACTCACAACTTTCGCATTAAATTTCGTATTTATTTGAACTTTTATTGTTGCGAATTTTCCACGTGGGAATCTAATATATTACTCATTATTTTTGGTAGCGGCTTTGCAATCTTGGCCATCGTAAAAAAATGTCGTAAACTTAATCATCGATGGAAGTTTATTCTGGCACACCTGGTTCACTTAATTTATATGTCTTTATGGTTGCCAAATGATATTTATTATTTGGGTAATTAATTTTATCCGTGCTGACTGCTGTCGTCGCAGATAATAGATTCGAGAGACTTCTCTTTGTATGCGGCGATAAATCAGGGAGTTTAATGCGAAAAGTTGTTTATACTAATCTAAGCATTTTTGACGACTTCCCTGGCGCAAGTTATGATCACTTGCGCCATAAGAGTTCGATTCCCGGCAGGGGCAGTTTGGGATCTTATAATTTCTAAATTGTCTCTGGTCTGGTCTGGGGCTTCGGCCGAGGTTGGTTACCACCAAACCGGCAAAGCCGGCCGTGCCGCCAAGCGATTTAGTGTTCCGGTATGATGTCGCGTATAAACCATAAACAGATCAGAGTATCGGTGTAATAAAACGCTGCCATAACTCTTCCCAGTCAACCCGCTTCCACCTTAGTCTGCATCGTCACAATCAGGTGAGCTGGCAGTCATGGACTAACTTGTAGAATGTAGATGAATAAAAAAATTGGTTGTCTGTAAAGTCGGTTTACGTGATAACGTCTTAAGAAAACAATGACAGATAGATGCGTCACAAGCCGAACGCTTAGGCCGATCGTGCCTTCTCTATCGCTTGTTCCGCGCTCTCGCTTGCACGCGGTACGTGACAACGAGTCATGCTTTTGTGCGCGTATAGCCGGCGTTCATAGTTTTATAGTTTCATAGTTCATCACTACATAGTATAAAACAAAGTCGCTTTCTCTGTCCCTATATCCCTATGTCCCTATGTCCCTATGTATGCTTAAATCTTTAAAACTACGCAACGGATTTTGATGCGGTTTTTTTTAATAG
Organism: Melanargia galathea; assembly: GCA_920104075.1. Lineage (NCBI taxonomy): Eukaryota > Metazoa > Arthropoda > Insecta > Lepidoptera > Nymphalidae > Melanargia > Melanargia galathea. Next base: position 20,044,323 of record OV049869.1, on the reverse strand, counting down.
ATAGAGTGATTCAAGAGGAAGGTTTATAAGTAGAATTGGACCCGGTAGGTGGCGCTAATAGCGGGCAGGACGACGTCTGCCGGGTCCGCTAGTAGATTTATAAGACGTTATCACTTATCACGTCAAAAAGCCTTCTGTTAGAAAAATATTATGCTCACGGGCATTGTATTTTCGGACATATTACGGAGTATGACTCACAAAGGAAAAGCTATTCGGCGTGCACTTAAAAGTGAATGTAAAGTGACCCATGCACATCAATCTCGGATCGCGGTACGTGCTCGGAGCGTGTTTGCGGACCGGCGCCGCGACGGCCTTTATTTGTGAATGTTTTTATACCGGCGACGCTTTCTGAACGCGCACGAGGGAGGGGGATCCTTATCTTATCGGGCGCAGGCGTCGACGAGACGGGCAGGATTAAAGATCATCACCTCCGCGCCGCTCGCCCGGACCATTACCGTAATGCCACATGAGCAGATATCCCTACAGAGAGGAAGCTTCATATAAATTAAAAATTAAAAAAAAACTCCTGACATTCATCATTTTGTGGTGGCGGCCATCTTGGACCGATTTTCGTCAAACATAGCTAAGAACTGCCGACTAATTCACCTTTTAACAAAAAAAAAACGCATTCAAATCGGTTCATCCGTTTAAGCGCTACGGGGGAACAGACAGACACACACACAGAGAGAGACACGTCAAACTTATAACACCCCGTCGTTTTTGCGTCGGGGGTTAACAAGCGGCCCACTGTAGGTACACTCACTCATGAGCTCTCGCCAATGGTTCACGGACACTCCGCGTCTGACGCCACTGGCTCAGTTGGATGGCAAACGTGCTCTATGTGTGACGACAGCGGGCCGATTGTATGAAGCTTCCTCTCTGTAGGGATATCTACTCATGTGGTAATGCTCTTCATGGATGTCGTTCCACGAGCGACGCGCGTTATCGGCGCCCAAACCAGTCCCAAATACCGTTCCAGGTATCGTCGTCGTCGTCTAGACGCCCACTGCTGGACATAGGTCTCTTGCAAGGATCGCCACAGAAGATCTTGTGCCGCTTGTTTCCAGCGGCTGCCAGCGACTCGCTTGAGATCATCCGTCCATCTAATGGGGGATTTTCCTACGCTCCGTTTACCGGTCCGAAGTCGCCACTAAGCACCTCGGGATCCCAATATCCATCGGTTCTTCGAACAATGTGTCCCGCCCATTGTCGCCTTAGTTTCGCGACTCGATGAGCTATGTCGGTAACTCTAGTTCTGCGAATATCCTCATCTCTGATTTGATCCCGCAGGGATATTCCAAGAGTAGCTCTCTCCATCGCCCGCTAAACCTTACGAGGTCCATAGTCAGTTCCAGGCGTGCGAGTCATCCAACATTTCTCCATTATTCACGAGGCGAGTTCGAAATTTAACGATGTAGTCTAGATATAGCAGACTCCATCTGCCGGGAGCGTTGCGTCGGAGCGCGGCGCGGCGGCGTGGCCGATATTTATTTAGCCATAATTGCTCGTCGGCTGACTGGCGCCGGCGCCATGTCGCGCCGTGCGGGGCCGCGGGCGGGGGTGCGGGGGAGGGGGGGCGGTGTGCGCCGGCGCAGGTACGCCCGCCGCACTGCGTAAGCTCAACTCGATTTTCGTGATCGGTTTTTTTCCCCGTTTTATTGTATAGTCTGGTCATGTTTTTGGGTTGCTTTGTAGAATTTGTGAATGGTTAGGTAGGTAAATCTCGTTACGTCCGCCGCGCGCGCCGCGCCGGGGCTTATTATTGTTTCTACCAAAAGTTTTCTAACGGATCCGATGAACGCTATTGTGTGGTGATGTTTCTTTGTACCATCCGTCGCTTTTACGAATCGGTGTTACGAGTTTTTGTCGTCGGGTTTTGGAATCGGAAATCCTCGGTGACTTTCTTCCGTTTCGCTGTACGTTTATATCGATGATCTCAGAGCGGCGGACGGCGAGCGGCGGGTGTCCGCCAGGCTCTGTCGGCGTGTGTTCCATTGACGCGGCACCTGTAGGTCTACTCTAATTCAACGAAAAACGAAATATCGGACGAAATTACGCGTATTTCCTACCACGGTTCTTTTCGTTCCGAAGTTTCGTTCGAACGAAAATGTTTGACGTTTAGATTTTCTAAACCTACTCTAATTCATTTACGTTACGAACGAAAATTAGATTTTGACAGTTTATTGTTCGGAATTTTAACCTCAAATTGACGAAACCAAAAGTGTTATCGTTTGATTTTCGTTTCTCGTTCGTTGTGTGAATTTTGTCAAAAAATTGTTTGAAATGGCTACAAGAATGCTTTTAATAGAGGCTGCTCTACGTGAAGAGCGTTTAGAGCGTAGAAGGAGACGGCGCCGCCTGCGCAACCAACTCAATATAAGCCAAATTCCCGATTTAGAGTTTGTAGGAAATTATAGACTCAGTCGGCAATTATTCGAAGAGTTGTGCCAGGAAATACTTAGTGCCTTTACTACCTCGAGCCCACAGTTAAGGTACTGTACATTTTTTTTTTCATTTTATTCAATAAAAATAAGCATTTCACTGTTCACAATCTTCAACATTTTCAGATCCTTACGGCCTTGAATTTTTATGCCCGAGGTGCTTACCAAGGGTCTGTGGAGCAAAACATGGACGGGCCCTTTGATTGGACGGGCCCATGGCACAACAGACTGTTTCTCGTTGTTTGAAGGAGGTCACAACTGCCCTAAATACACCCCATATTTTAAGGAAGATATCATATAATATTATAAGAATTAATGAATTACATTCTTTTCCAGATATGTGATAGTGATTGCTAATTATAACAAATGTTGATGCTTCATTTGGTGGAGCGACACACATGATGTTTATATTTGGAGAGAGTGTGAGATAAGAAGCCACATGGAGGGTCATTCATCACCTATTCAAAAGCACTTGTAAAAGTTTATTTGAATAAAAAATATTTCTATTCTATTGTATGCTAAGGAATGCAAATAAAAGCTTTTTTTTTACTTTTATATAATAATAAAATTTATTTTTAAATTACAATAATGTTTTATTTACTTAACTCTACCTAGAAACAAAATATTAAAAAGAAAGGCAATAATAGTAGGTAATAAATAATCTAATATAATAAAATAATCTTAATTCCTATTGTCTATCTAAATAATCCCTAATAAGGCCACAAAGGTTTAACAAGGCAGCCCTAATGCCTGCAAGCTCGGTGTTCCTGACTGTTTCTCTCTCTACACGCCCCTCTTCATATTGAATAATCTGCTTCTGCCATCAGTGCCAGCAGCAGAATGTCTCCTTCTAGGATGTGTAGGCTGTGAGGCTGTAACATTCCAATTTAAAAAGGTACTTAACAAAAATGCCTTAGATAAGACAGAATGGGTTCAGATGTATGTTATGTTATGTAAATATTACTGTGTCAAAGTAACTATACTAGAGTAATAATAGTTTTTTTCTTGTATTATATTAACACAGTGATAGCCCAGTGGTCCCAGATATTCTCTGCATTACACAATTATTAATAAATTTATCTTTATGCAATTTGAAGTAGTAGTTATATATTATTCAATGCTAAAATTTAATGTCTTATCTGTAGTTTGTTTGAAAGTTATTTCATGCAAATAGACTCTTAAAATAATGTACTATCATGTACTAAAATTTTTATAACAGCATTTAATGATATACTTAAAATAAAATATCACAGTAACTTCTACTTACATGGATGAGGAGTCAGGATTTCTTGTGACACCGGCGGTTGACTCGCAGGTTCCGGGAGCTCTACGTCACCCTGGATGGGTTCCACATACTCTACAACTTCCTCATGTAGGTACATCCAAACTAAGAGATTGTTTGACTGGAGATTGATGGAATAGTTTCATTAGTCTGAAAATAAAACAGATTTAATACCTAACAGAATCATGAAATATCGAAATTACTTAAATCATATTTGATGAAATTGTTTTAAAATGGACTTTAAGTACTTATAGGTACAAGAAATAAAAATACTGTTTCACAACAATTATTATTGCAAAAAATATTTGAATTTATCTAAGATTGGATTTAAAGTAATTGAGAATTCTAAGAAAGATTACCTAATAAAACACTTCATACCTTTTGCCACTGCTGAATGGTTTTTATGCAGCCGCCCATGGAATTGAGTATATTGCACAATTGTTCCCACAGCCTCTTTACCTGCACATTTCCTTCGACACTCCTCAACCTCCCGCGGGCTAGATCCCTATGCTCGTCCAAAAAGTTGAGGAGGGTGTCGATTTGTTCGGAACTAGCGGAACCCGTATGTTTAGCCATTTTAAACTGAAAAGATGTATAAAAGAATATTAAGAAGAGGTGATAATTTTAGTGAATAAACAATAAATAAGTTACATATTTAGATATGAATAAAGATAGGATATTTACCAAAGTTTTTAAATCCAAACTTGTACGACTTGCACGTCTTGTAACTTTCTGACGGAATGTGTATTGAGATTTCGAAGTGTAAAAAGCACTTGAAAACATGATTTATCAACACCATACTTGAGAAACAAACTCCACAAAAGTTTTTAAAGAATTTCAAACAAAAAATCATAAGTTGACAATTGACGATTAGAGTAGGTACCTACTTTATAATAGGTAGATAATAAGTGTGCATAATACGGATATTTTTAGTTGTCCTAAGTTACTAAGCATTTTTGGCATTAAATAGTACTCTTCAAATGAGTCGGTTATTAGACCCACACGAAATCGTTCATTCCAATCGTTCACGAAAATTGTCTATGGATCCGTACTTCGTCTGCGGATCCGAAAACAAAATAGAGTAGAGGTGCTAACGAAACTTCGTTTAAATTTCGTTCGTTTGCGAAGTTTCGTTTGAGAGAAAGAGAGTAGGCCCCCTGTGCGGCCTGTGCCTCGACCGGTCCGCGCCGGCTCTTGCGAAACTGGTAAAATTCTCATTACCCGCTCTCCGGTCGGTCCGGAGGCGACCCGACGCGTCGCCGATCGCTCACGTCTCGATGTAATGTCGCTACAAATTCGAGAACGCCCGTTGTTTTGTTTGCCCACCGTTTATCGCTTGTCGGACGACTCCCGCTGTTTTGTTGTCTGTTCATTGATGGCGCCACGATTTTCGTGATGTCTCGCGTTAAACATGCGCAGGCCCCATTGGGAGCGACGCTAAGATTGTTTCGCTCTGCTCACGCCGCTACTGCATCTTGTCATGTGGTTTACTTACTGGTTATCGTCCATTTCGTGGAGTTGCTGAGTTGGAGAGGGTGAAAATATATGTTTTATAAAAAAAATTAAACAAAAACTTGTTAGAATAGGTACATATAATATACTCCTAGTAAAGTCTGTTTTCATTGCATGTTAATATTTTTTTTATGTTAACATTTTCAGCTTTTTAAATCCTATTTAAAAAGCTGAAAATGTTGATTTCACCGGTTATCTTCCACTAAATCTAGTTATCATCCACCTTTGTACCTGTTATCGTCCACTGATTTGTATGAGAAATTTAGTATGACAAAGTACCTACCTACTACGGTTTACACTGCGAATGACAGAGCGAAGCGAAGTTCTCATGTTTAGCGGCATGAGCGTTGCGAAACCGCTTCGCTTCGCTCCCAATGGGGCCTGCACCTTATATATGTACCATCTGTAATAGTTCAGGGTTTCTCAACCTTTTTCTAGTCATGGTTTCCTCTCAAAATTTCAAAGAGCCCACGGACCATTTCCGAAAAGATAGAAAACCGAGGTTTAGCTTTTACCAGCTTTGTTTGCTGCTGCTTATGCTGGATAAGAATGTCAAATTGTACACACTACCTATTTCTAACAAGTCAAAACATATCATAAACCAATTTTATATTGATGCATTATTTTAGGTAGGCTCGCCATGGACCTCCACTGACCCCTCAGGGGTTCACGGACTACTTGTTAAGAAACATTGAATTCTACTTCATGCCCACGACTTCGACCGTGTGGATTTCTGTTAAAAATTTTTTTTTAACTTTAAGCACCACTGTTCCCTTTCCCTGTGCACTCCTATAGGTAGATATTTGCTTAAGCACTGCAAGATTCTGGTTGAATGCTCCCTGGATGCTGGGATGCTATCACACTTACGAATCACATAATACATAGTAGGTACCTATCTAATGAAATATAATTTCCTAGAAATGTTGCTGTTGATGAATCAGGATAATAACTTGATTAAAGGTTTCCATTCATGTCCTACTGATACGAATTCGATACTTTACGACTGGGCTCACATATTACGAGTACCGTTAGGTATTTTATTAGATAACTTGCAGACAAGCAGTGTAATATTAATGTAACCATTAAGTACCTATATCTAGTTACTAGAATTATATGGTAATCGGTCTTGATTAAAAAAAAAATGCAGAAAAATTGACATGGCATCGCATCATTATTTGTTATGATTTTTATTACTTAATAGGTTGACTAAAATGGTGGTTAAGTAAGATTACGGTTAAGATTAAATTTTACAATGCAATAAATAGTTACATTTAAGTTTTTGTATGCGTCATAAGCACTCGTACATTGCTGCTAGCACGACCTAGATATTTTTTTTAATCTGTTTATTTTGTTGGGGTTTTTATCCAACATAGGTAAATTTGATTCCAGATTATTAACACTTTCTTCTTTTAACACCATCCCCAGACATGTCAAATTTTATTTCCAAAGTTAGTTCACTTATTCTATTCCAACAAATCTGTGCAAAATATAAGGCAAACGTGACGCATTTGAAAGTTGCTTTATCTGGTTGTGGTTTTATAGATACAAAGTAAAGGTGCGTCCAGACTTGAACATTTCACCGAACCGAACAGCGAACATTTCGGCGAACTTGTTACGCTCAATGTGGACGGCGCGCTTGGAGCGCTTGAGATGGGTTACTGGGTAACAGTTCGGCGAAAGTTTCGCCGAACTGTTACCCAGTAACCCATCTCAAGCGCTCCAAGCGCGCCGTCCACATTGAGCGTAACAAGTTCGCCGAAATGTTCGCTGTTCGGTTCGGTGAAATGTTCAAGTCTGGACGCACCTTATGAGGCCTCTTGAGGATAGCCAGCCAGACAAAAAGGTATTACGTCAAGCTATTAAATTAAATCAATTTTAATATCATTCATATACAACGTGTTTTTTAAAGAGCACAAAACAAAGACAGGTCGATTAGTTCATATTTTAATTTAACATTCTAATAGCCTACCTAGAAGGTACCTTCAATAAAGATCAATAGAGTCGATAGATTTCAATCTATTTGGCATAGAGATAGTTTGCATTCTGAAAAGGAACGTTATTTCTATCCCGATAAGAGAAAGGTTCCCATGGGATATATTATAAGGAAAACATTAATCCATGATACAAAGACTACAGAAAGTTTGTAGACGCAGTTAGTAGAGCGCATTTAGCATTATCCAAGTATAAATTAAAAATTAAAAACCCCCGACATTCGCTACTTTTTGGCGGCGGCCATCTTGGACATTCCACATTGGTCTAGACTCTAGTCAAGCCCTTTCATTTGATACCCATATTGAGGGAGTTGTGGAAAAATGTGTAATCCGCCATTTTGTGGCGGCGGCCATCTTGGATCGATTTTCATCAATCATAGCTAAGAACACTCGACTAATTCACCTTTCAAACAAAAAGACCGCATTCAAATCTGTTCACCTGTTTGAGCTCTACGGGAGAACAGACAGACACACACACACACAAACACGTCAAACTTATAACGTTTTTGTGTCCGGGGTTAAAACGGGAATGTCCCGCAAAACCCGAAACGTTTGGCGACCCTAGCCAACAACTTCCTTCCAAGCTAGTCCTAATGAGTCGTAATGTATTCTTCTAAGCCGGCGGCTCGTTATGTAAACTATAAACGCAGATGTCGGTCATTTCAATGAGCCTCAAACGATATAATTGGGTATAATTAGCCACTGAGTAGTATACTAGAGTATTCGGGCACGTAATCTTTCCGTTAGCGGTGCTATTATGTATTATACTATTTAAATCGATCTCATGTGATTCTATACAGTGATTTGCTTTAGATCTAGCCGCATTAACCTCATTGTTATTAGCCTCGACTTGCCTCAAGTTGAGGCTAATAACAATGAGGTTAACGTTATTGTTATTAGCCTCAACTTGAGGCAAGCTGAGGTTCCTCGAATGAGTGTTCTTAAGTCTCCACTGAACCAAACTAAACGCACGATTTGAAAAAAAAAATGTCTCGGCGATAACCTAGATTTTTTTTATCAATTATAATTTCATACTTCATCTTCATCTTTTACCTTTGCAATAAATCGCACTAATATTATAAAGGCGAAAGTTTGTGTGTGTGTTTTTAACGCCGCAACTACTGAACCTATTTGGCTGGAATTTTGAATGCAGATAGATTATGCCCTGAATTAACACAGGCTACTTTTTATCCTGGAAAAATATACAGTTTCCAAGATTTTGAAGAAAACCGAAATCTATAGCTACAGTTATAGGTAGATTACTATAGCAAACTTCCTTGACAGTAGGTGTAAAGGTTGGAAAAGGGAGCGGGAACGGGGACCTGACATCCACGATTCCCTCGGGATTTGTGAAAAACCGAAATTCACGCGGGCGAAGCCGCGGGCAGAAGCTATTGGGTTGATAAATGATGATGATAAATAAATAAATAAATACTCACACATACATACACGGTCGTCTGTTCCTAAAGTAGGCAACTTAATGCCTGTGTTATAGGTAACAGCCGACTGATAGACATATTTACATATAAAATACATATATATTTTAATAAAGGTATACATACATACATATTATAAATACACCCAGACTCGGAGCGGGAATCGAACCCGCGACCCCGGAGCGGAAGGCAGGGTCACTGCCAACCGCGCCAACGCGCCAGTCAATTGATGATGATGTCTAGGTTTGAAACTAATCTGTTTACACATCGACGGTTGGAACTTGGAACACATCCGTCGATGATGTGTATTATTGAAACGTATAATTTTATTATTACCCTCTATGCCGGGAATGTTGTTCGTAACATTTAATATTAATTTAGCAATTTATATTGCTTTACTGCGTACAGTAATAATTATAATTTATGCAAAATACTTGTCGTATTTCAGAAATACTTGTCATAGTTGCCTAGAGTTATTGTAATTAGAATTTATGGCCACGTTGCTATGTTAATACCAGTACAAAATTACGGTCCTGGTTAAAATTTTTGTGTCCGAATTTTCTTACACATTCTTTAATTTAAACCGTTCCACACTTATCAGATTGTGATTCAGTTCATATTTCTGAATTCACGCTATTTTACATTTATATAATCAAATTACCAATGACCTCATATTTTTGATTTTACGCCATTTTAAACATTTTTCATCAGTAATTACTTATCTATTTTAGATTTCTCTGATTATTGAGATCCACCACGAAAACCACATCTCACCCTGAGTTTATCTTCGAATTCATTCCAACACCCTTGGGATTCGTGTATTGACACCGCTGCACTGGGAAACCCATTGCAATACTATTGTTAGATCAGCTCATTTTTCATATCCACAGTATCGTGATCTTCATATAGCGCCTGCCAAACGTATTTGCACGTCACAAATTACTTCCACGTTTCACATAGTTACTCGTATGTACATACATACATCTCAATCAACAATTGGGACTGTGGGTGTATCGGTTTCTTTCGTATCGAAAGTGGACGCGTCACAACTCACAACTCACATTGTCTTCCGAAAAAAAAAATTGGTTGTCTGTAAAGCCGGTTTACGGACGATATTTTACGTTATAACATCGAAAACATTGCCTTTCTATCGCTTGTTCCGCGCTCTCGTTTGCACGCTCGGCTAGGAGGTACGTGACAGTGAGTCATGCTTTTTCATGCGTGCGGCCGGCGTTCGTCGATTTATAAGACGTTATCACGTCAAAATAGCTTTGACAGTTCATGTAAATTCCACAGCATGACGTTTTTAGAACTAACAATTAACATAGATGGCTCAACGACCTGAGGTGGATTTGCTACCAAAAAACGCTCTTGTTCGCTAGTCTGAAAAATGTCAAGTGTTTGTCAAGTGTTTTTAGGTCTGCTAAATATTTGTAAGTTGTATAACGAGAGAACTTGATACAGGTTCCTAAAGACACAAATTCCGTAATTCTGTATTCTTAATATCGAGTGATCTTGTTTACAGTACGGGTTACGCTTAGATATTTTCGTTAAATGGATTCTTTATTTCAAAGTATACCTATATAGTTGTAATCCTGCCTCATCTGACTACGATACAATCTCGGTTAGCTACTAGAGGTTTTTGTGACCGTGGTTTATTGTTGATTTTTATTTCACCTTTGGCAAATAGCGTGCCGAAATGGCCGTGAATGGAACGCGGCGAAAATTAATTAAAGGATAGATATATACGTGTTCGCGAGTCCAAAAGGTCTTAAACTCACGGCGCCAGACATAGCTTTAAACATGTAAATAACTACATACTTTAGGATGTATGGGACGAGTATTGTTACGTGTGTAGTTTGTACTTGTATTTTCATCGAATTCTTACAGATCAGTGTTATTAGGTAGTTTATATTATAGTTTATTAGTATTTTATATTATATATATTATTATATATTATATTATTATATATTGTATAATAATATAATATATAATATAATAATATAATATAATTATATATTATATTATATATTATATATATTAGTTTATTTATATTATAGTTTATTAGGTAGTTTATTAGTATAGTAGTTTACTGGCACTGTTATTAGACTAACCGACGGTTTTTGAAAATCACTAAATTGAAAAAATTGTGAATCGCCCGTATAATCGTTCGTCATTTCCAAATTGGATTATAACTTATAATATGGACGATTAACAAAAGATCAAAAATCATCTTTGTTAACGGTAACAACTGTTAAGTTTATCAGTTGATATTAAATGCGTACAATTAATCTGATGTTACAAGATAGGTAGTCATTGTAACAGACATGTAGGCATGCAGAGAAGGTGTATATGAATAGAGAATATTTTGAATAGTTAGGGATGTTACACACACGGTTGTAACTTGCATACGACGATCACCTTGAATAAAACATGGTACGCGACACTTATGTGTATTAATGCGACAAGTGGACGACGAATGAGGTGTGTCTATTGACGACTTAATCTCCGCCTACATTAAATATAGCTTGATGAGCTAAGAATGCCAATTCGTGCTCAATATCCACCACAAGCGAGGCTAGAAACAAATGCTAGAACAAATGAACGGTCAAGAATCCTGACTGACTCAAAGGCTGATTGCACAACGCTAGAATAGCCAGCGATTGTAGCTGCGTTTTTTGATAATCAAAATAGCCCTAATTTTAACAGTGGCAGTTATTTTGGTCTTTATTGCAACCCGGATTTCAAAGTTTATTTTTGTAATTTGGTGCACTGTGCACTTTTTGAATGTCAACCAATTTCACAAGAGTATGGAAGTGAGGTAATGGTGATAATTATTCGCGATAGCTTAAAATTAAAGTTACGAGTTGCATCTAAATGTAAAACAAACTCAGTCGGGTATTCTTTTTATTATCACTATTTGCGCTATTTTACAATAGCCATCATGCTTTATAGAATACTGACATGCATGACTGCTGACGAGGCGCGACACTAACTGACACTAGAACTGACAACGTTAGAAGGTAAGAAAGAGTAGGCAATATAAGTAGAGTAGTCAGTGCAAAAGATGCACTTACTGTGAAATCCATAGCGAGCGAAGCCAAGCTACTATCTACCAAGTTACTTTCACTCCAGCGCTTCCACCTTCGCCATCAATATTTTAGTGCTAAGATTTGCGAGCGAAGCTAATACGCTGTGGAATCTGAAAAGCACTTGTAATGTGAGCTAACCTAAGCTAAGTTAGTGCTAGCTTCGTTTCGCTTGCAGTGGATTTTATACGTTTGTGCAAACTATATTGGCCACTCCTCCTCTGCTTAGCCGGCAGCTTTGTGACGTCATCCCTGCATCGTTGTGGCGCCTGTCAGCATTCTTTAGCCATTTATTTCCTTATTTTCGAAGCTGTTATTCAGATTTAAGTCTTTATTTATCGTTAACCTCTTGACATCCAATCAGAATTAATATTCGAATTGTTTTTAAGATTTACTGCCTTTCAACTTTTAGCTAAAGCTTAAGGAGGTGACTGAAATGTCATCGGAAAATAATAAAGTGGTTGAAAATAATGGTTCCGTCGTTGACGTAAATGTTTTTATTAAAATTAGTGATCTCATATATCAGTTTTTAGTCAAACGGAATGATATGAACACCTCTACAGATATGGGAGATAAAGAGATATGTTACAAAGATTTGCATAATAACACTAGCACACGAGCACATAATAAACGAAAGAATTTCATTTGCGAATGGATATTAGTGTGTGAATAAGCATGTGAAGTTTTGACGAAACTAATCTTTTCACCAAGCGATAGTGAAGCGATGTGAGATTAGATTTGAAAAACATATTGCTAGTTTTGGTGAAAAAATAATAAAATCTGCTTGTCACCTGACGCAATGCCGCGCTATAAGAAAGTTAGATTACCTTTTGAGATTAACCTTGAACGACTAACATATCGAGAGGTAGTGGTCTCTTCTTCGAATGGTCTAGAATCTAGATGATTTAATAAGAAAATGCGTATGAAGATAACATTGGATTGACGTTTTCGCTCTAGGTTTTTACCCTTTAAAGTATGTTTTAAATAATTTTTTGTACTTCTCTATAGTGTTTTCAAAAAATGATATCTTCTAGTACCACCCAATGGTTCGACCCCGTCTTTTAAGTTCTACTGTTGATAAGACCTTGCAAGTATACCAATTCGCTAATTTAGTAGAGGTAACCCCTTCTTCTTCTGGCCCAGAAAGAAGCATGAAAAATGATCACGATATTTCATATTTTTCAAGGTTAGTTACGTAACCTTGAAATATTTGACTGTAATTCTTCTCAGCTCCTAGAAAGCCAGCTTTCGTATCTATAGTGTAATGACCTGCAGTGAAAAGCGATAATTCAACGAACGTGGGATTAACCTTGAAATTCTAACATTTTGACGCAAAAGAGCCCAGATGCCTGCAGTGGTAGTGAGTCCTCAGTCTTAGTGTCAGGCTGCTTGTCGGCACTGACAGGTCAATATGTATGGTTGCTAAAGAAGCCTTTTAGAATAACACCGACCGCGCTGCGGTGACGTGCTGACGTTCGTCAACGCTCACTGAAAACAGAGGCGTGGGGGCGGCGGTCGGCGCCGAATTCTCAGCGCTGACGGTCAGCGTGACACTAGAACCCCCCTTAAGGCTCGCCATAGGAAACTTGTCACGGAATTGTCCAAAAAGTGAGGGGTATCGTCGTCGGCGCGGTGTTGTGCGCGTGGGCCGCGGCCGCCCGGCGCCGCGCGCCGGCGCCATCCGACATGTTATAATTCGGGCGGGCTATTTCTGGCGATTCACACGCGCGCAACGCTCCGTGCGTTACGTTTTTTTAACCAACTCCAAAGAATGAGGTGCTCAATTCGAACCACCCTGAGTGAGTGAACGACGTTCCTTCTTCCTCGTCAGAGTTAATGTCTCATATTCAGAACAGGGAGGTATCCCTGTCTTTTGCTGGGAAAATTCTGGAAGGATTCCTCCCATGCTGTATGTTTAAGTGCTGCTATCATGCTCTTGCAGGCTTCTCCACGCTATCACCATTGGTTTGCACATGATTCGAAGGCAGGATATTATGCAATAAGTTTATTGAAGTTTTTATTTCAATGTCAGTTTAACTCTCCTCTCCAAGTACTACCTAAGTAATGCTTTTCTCAAGAACACATACTTTTCGGGCTTTAAGAAGTGCTCACCACTAGATCCGAGGGATTGCTGATGACTGAAATCTTCCTCAGAGTTTTACTAAAATGTAGGCCACTTGGAAGAAAGAACCGCGGGCAGTAGGTACTTGAAATATTAACAATTTTTTTAACATTTCATATTATTATGGAAAAATATGAAAATGACTCTCATCGCCAATATAAATTAATATTCCAGTAAGGAACATTGTTTTATAGTAGTTCTGTCAAAAATGTTTTCATCAGATTTAGAACTGCTATAGTAATCCACGGTGAATTCTGTATTATTTGTTGAAAGCAATTAACGTCACCATTCCATATATATCACGGATGCTTTATATTTTCGATAATGTGTTATTGGGCTAAATTGTTTATCAATTCATTCTCAACAGCTCGGGATCCCATTATTCGCGCCCTGAGTAAGATTTACTGCGAAACAATAATTAGCAAGATTATCGTAATCGTTGTTAATCGACAAACGTCCACTGCTGGACTCTCTCTTTTAGGGACTCTTGTAAGGTCTCTTATAAGTATTTTCATTGCCGCGATCTTGCGCTGCTTGTATCCAGCGGCTTCCTGCGACTCGCCTGATTCATCCTTCCATCTATTCTAGTCTGCAAATACTGCTAATTCCCATGCGCGGTCGTCACTTTAGTAGGTACTTACTACTTCGGGACCCCACCATATCTATCGTTTCTTAGAACTATGCGCCCCATTACCATACTATGCCTCCATCTTTAATCTTTGCAATTAGCGAGGCGATCAAAACACATTTTTTAAGCGTATTTTTTAATGCGTCTTTCGACTTAATTAAATCTAATATGACCAAGTAAATGAATAGTTTTACATTGCTAATTTTAAGTAAGTATAAATAAGTAGTTTGTATTGTAGTTTAATTTAACCTTTATTTTAATTTCTTCAAATACTGTATTGTTTGTTACCTTATCAGCTCACTCCTCGCATATCCTCTCTTCCATTGTACCTATCTAACTTGTTCTTTATTGTTTTTGTTATACTGTTTTTTTTGTAATTTGTGTAAGATTTTGATTTTGTATTGATATTCTTCTTCTTCTTAAGCGCTACGGTCTTGACAGACTATTCGTGGTCATCACTTTAGTTGTGGCTTGCTTGACAATCCGTCTGCACTCTTCCCTGATGGTCGCTTTTCTTGTATACCTACTCGTGTAATGGGATATTATTCTAATAAAGTTAATTTTTTGCGCAGTATTACTACTCTAACGCTATACAGCTAATACTATGCATCGAAAGCAATATAAATAAGGAGCTGGCACGACCGGTTTCCTAACCTAGCTATTGAAGGACGTAGCAAAAGACCTATACGGCTAGACATTTCGAATTCCTTACTTGACAATTTTCAAATTAAAACATAAATACATATATACAGGTACAGTGTGGTACTGATGATTTCTCCATAAGAATTCAATTGAGTGTCATGTTGGTACGCTGTAAGAATGGATAAAATTGATTATTCAATAGTGTATTTTATGACCGTCGTAATAGAGTTATTTATCGGAGTATTGTGTTTTACGATTATTGCTAAATTGTGTGTCTTATTTACATTGTAATAGAAGATTATATCAGATTGTTAAACTTACTACCGCTACTATTCCATTCTTGTTTATACTAAAGCTGCGCACTCGTGTCATAAGTTGGCATTCCTTTGTGCGTTCAAGCAAATCGAAACCGTATCATAATTAATATACGGTTAATTTTCAATGATACATTTAACTCAATGATTGAAATATCATATAATTCGGAGTATTGGAATTTAAACTGTAGATATGTTGTTATATAACATCTTTCAGCTCGCGGCTCACATGGTTTAAGTTCCTGATAAATATTTTATTAATTTCTAATTGAATGTACTTTATGATTATCGATGCAGAGTCTTTTTTCCTTTAAAGCTCGGGGGGTACATATGACGAAATAATATCAAAAGAAATTTCAGTCACGCCACTCCACATATAATTACGTAAAGGTTCCCGTTGCAAAATGTTGGAAGCGTCTATCGTTGGTAGTAACATTATAATGTCTATTTTGGAGAGTTTAAGGATACAGTTTTCATTGTTTGCGATTGCGTTTAGTGTAGAAGTGACACGCGGATCTAAAAGTCAACAATTGATATTATTTATATCTTCTTCGTACGCTAGTCGTTTAGGGTCATTTACTTTTGCTCGTTCGTTTTTCAGCCTGTTCCAGGGCGAAGGAATCTTATTGTGAGTCATGGAGAGTATTTCAGGATGGTAACTGGTTAGCGTTTAAATTTCTTTTAATAGGCAATAAGTACGTGTCAAGGGGTGCGTTGTTATTGTGGTTTGTCCGTCTGGCGCTGTAATTAAGATGACGGGTGATTGTAAAGATCGTCTGCTGTTAACATGATTTTGTTAGTGGTTTAATTCTGTACACTCGCTGGTTTATGAGATCTCCTGATCCAAGACGGAGGCAAAGCGAGCTAAAATTTAGGACGAAGTTAATTTTTTGCTGTAGAAGTGTGTAAAACGATTTTAAAATAGCTAGTCACCTCTAGTGTATTAGCTACAACTCATATTATCAAAATTAATGCTAGTTACGTTAAACTTTAACAAAAAGTTAAATATGTGACTCCTTGAAAAAAAACAATGTAAATTCATTAAGCTTTGCATTGAGCTATAATATATAACAGTTCAGTGTGTACATTAGTGATAAAAATGTTGTTATAATACTTTCAAAATGTATTATAACGAGTTATAAGTAAGTATATAAAACTAAGGAATCTTGATATAATTTGAATGTCAAATGAAAACAATTCAATATGCAGGTGCATACACTGGAAATTGTTTAGAAATTTATTGCGCATGCGCCATTAAAAACTTCTTGGAAGCGGCCAACGTTGGTTATAAAACCTTATTGTGCCCGGCTGATTTGTATTCGATTATTGTTGGAGGAGTCGAAAATATTCACACTTCACACGTCCGCCGCCGCCGGCGCCGAATTGCAAATGACATTATTGACAATTTCACGACGCGCGTTCGGAATTCGAAAATATTAATGGCGCCCGAAAATCGGAACGGGCGATAGCGCGTGCGGCGCCAGTTTGTTTTGCAAATATACTTGTAAGTTATTCCTAGTTGTTGAGCGCAAGCTACGCCGTAAACTCAACTAACTTAGCTTCTTAGCTTAGCTCACGTAGCTTAGCGTGCAACCAAATATACGAGCTAAAATAAGTATGTTATCGACTTGGGTCATCGCTTCTTACACCCATTGATCTAATATTTAATACCTACGCAGGTAACTGCTGGACGCATTCTCTCTTAAGAGTCTCTTGCAAGTATTGCTATGGATCTTGTGCCGCTTGTGTCCAGCTGCTCCCAGCGACATGAAGTTGATAGGTACTTATTAGATACAAAATTGTGTTCCGTATATAAAATTTTCTCTCACACTATTCATCCAATACTTAACGATCTAAAATTACACAGACTTCCCCAAAATGACATAAAATTTACAAAAATAATTATGAGTGGTTTTTATGGAATTTGTTATGGGGTCAAAGTATAGGTTGCACTCGATTCGCCGGCCGGACATAATTGCCCTACCTGATCTGGTCGTGTGTGTTTGTTTATGTGCTCTTTTGTTTTTGGGCCCGCGGGTAACGAGACGACAGTTCTCAGAATACCAACTCGGGACCTAAGTTTGTGGACGTAAACATTTTATAATTATGTGGTCGATAGAGGCGTATCCGTTTGGAAATTCATTTTAGGACTAAGCCTTACTAATACCTAGTTTTAGGTCAACTTGACTTAGTCAGCTGTGATAGCCTAGTGGTTAGGACGACCGACTTCTAATCGGAGGTCGTTGGTTCGATCCCGGGCACGCACCTCTAACTTTTCGGAGTTATGTGCGTTTAAGTATTTAAATATCACTTGCTCTAACGGTGAAGGAAAACATCGTGAGGAAACCTGCATGCCTGAGAGTTCTCCATAACGTTCTCAAAGGCGTGTGAAGTCTGCCAATCCGCTTGGCCAGCGTGGTAGACTATGGCCAAAACCCTTGTCACTCTAAGAGGAGACCCGTGCTCTGTAGTGAGCCGGTAATGGGTTGATCATGATGATGATGATGATGATGATAATGACTTAGTCAACCCCGTTCATTTATGTGTAAGTTAAAATTTTCTATATGACCTTTTCTTGGCAACCTTAGAATAAACTTGTCTATAAGGGATCATTCACCATACATCGTTACATTTAGATACCTATCTAAACCAGATTAAGCTGTTTTGTGCAAGAGGACCCCAAAGGATATCAAATGCCTTACTATGATATATGAATAAATCGGCAAAATTAGTAGTAGGTAGTTACTATCTGGGCACCACTGCACCCAACTACTGGGCCGATTTAGATGAATGAGGTATCAAATATCAATTGATTCGTTGACATATAGTCCGGGTGACCGCTACATTTTATATATGAAAAACATCGAGTAGGCTTAGAGGCTTTAACTAGAATATTAAGGTAGTTTCGGATAGACATAACAGATGGTGCCACTAGCTGCTTGTCCCGCGCTTTCTTCCATTCCAATTCTCATTAGTACGCAGTTGAATACACGTTTTTCTGCACACTAAATAATAAGTAGTCGGGTTTTAGTTTACGAACTTTATCTCTTGTTAACGGAACCAACGATTCCAACGAAATTAAATTTAGAACAGATTATTCTATGAAAAAAATATTTTTAGCTTTAGGAATAGCTTTTTTTTATTCAAGCTTGTGAGGGCTTGAAAATATTTTGTGGTTACTTTACTACTTACTATTTTGTAAGGGCTTAGTAGAGTTTTTAATTAAAAATACAACATTATTGTTTTTTTTTTTTTGTTACAGAAACCCCTCCGCCTCCATACAGTCGGATCGCAATGGACGACGTAAAACCGAAAGGTTAGTTATAATTAATATTTAATACTTAAACAAAACTAAAAATAAGCAGTTAGTTATTAGATTGAATCTTTATTTATTTATTTTTTATTTGTAAATATGTAGGTATATTAGGTATCAGCATTTTAAATACGTAAGAGAGACTTAAACAAAAACAATTAAAATTAATTATTTGGTAATCATCGAAAAAAAAAAAAACGGGTTCTTAACTGTAAAGCAAAATTTTACCCTATTATATGAAACTCATTTTAGATACTGTTTTTTGGTGGTCAAAATTTTAATGTCAAGAATCAAGATCATACACTAATACCTAATACATATTATAATAATTATGTACACATTAATAACGTTCTGAAGCAAAGAGACGTATCTACATTCGGTAGTCGTAAGAGTAATTTAATGAAACTTACAAGTGTAAGTTTGCACTAAAGTGTAAGTTTTAAAGTATTTCAAAAGGCTGGGAGCAGTCTGTGAGATCGTGGTTGTCGAGGAAAAACGGGAGATTGAGGAATCCGACCGGAGCCGGCGCCCGCACCGCTTCCTGGAAATTAGGGATATCTAGTGACGTACCGAGCATAGGCATATCGGCGTTATCGATAATAGGGTATTTGACTCGATTTTTGAAGCAAAATCTTGTTTAGGAGAATTTTATTTTGTGGGTATTGAATGAGACTGAGCCGTCACGCTCGGTTATGTAACGCTCGTTCGGGTAAAGTCGGCTCGAGTCGACTGAGGGAATGAGAGGGATATAGTCAAAGTGTCACTACTATATCTACTCTCTCTACTTTAAGGATATAAACAAAAAAAAATGGTACTAATTTCGTAAATTTCGTATTATTATTATTAATTAACCTTTTGTCTTAAGCACCATCAATTTTTATCAAAAAGTGGATTCACAATATTTAAGTTAGTTTACGTAAAAAGACAGAAAAGGCATAATTAAGAGTAGGTATAGCGATTTCATAGATGTTTAGATTAATCTTATAAGTTTCCATTCTACTAAAAATCAAGTTAATAGTGTTTTTGTTAGAGTAAATGAATAGATAAAAATGCTTGTGAATATTTAAGTATATGTATAAGCTATTAATAGTTTACATATGGAATGATTAATTGAGCTAATTATCGGGTCTTTGAACTGGGACGTATATACCTACCTAACTTTATTTCGTTCTGAACTCTACATTTGAAAAAGCTTTTCGTTTATAATCTACTATTCTTACAAGATTTTAATATCGCTTGCCGTAATTTTGTGTGACAAAATACTATTAGAATACGCGTACAAAAATTATCTTTTTCCATTAAAACCAGAATATTACAGCGATAACCGTGCTATTTTTTTGCAAACAGAGCTATCTGCTAATCAAATAGCGACAGAGCCGGCCTGTGACTAACCATGCTTACTGGTTCTGATAAATATGCAAAAGCGTGTTCGTCGACAGTCGAACATCGCGATGAATATCGACAATACTCAATCAATATTCTCTTATAGATCTTGAGTTAAAGAACTTAAAATTTTACGTAAGTATTAAGTATCTACTATGCGGATTCCCATTACTAATAGAAAACTATCGTACGTTAACGAAGTAGGAATTTAAGATAAAAATATACAATTCCAAATATTAATTCCAAAAATACCTACACCTCTAAAATATCAAGTCGATACATAAGAAAAATGTACGTAAATAAAATAACAATAAAATGGAGAAATCGAAATCACGCGATGAACATGATTCGAAATAACTACTGTCAATAAATCCATTTGCCACACGATAAAGCAGTACACATTCTGTAAATAGGAAAAACTATAATAAAATAAATCGCCATCGATTATTTACCGACTCGAGCGCAGCCCTAGAGAGCTGGTCCCTCAGCTTGCGCGCACGGCGCATTCCAACAGCGGCCGCCATCTTTAAACTACATTATTAATGCTTACGGCACGGCAAACATCACAGCAACTTTTTTCTCTTCCCTTTGAACGACGTAACTCTGCGGGGAGGATGTGTTTGTTTTTAATAAAGATCTTTCTTAATATTTTCGTATTGGCCCTATTGACATCACTTTGGTTGACAATTAAGATATAAATGGCTTTTCGAAATAGCGCTTCTTGCGGCTTGTAATGGATAATTTGATTCAGCGATTGAATTTAACTGAGCGTTCTTAACTGTTTTTCATTTTTGGTATTTATTACATTCGCCGTTATAGTGCTTGCCTGTAGGAGTATTTTTAGTGCTTGGTCATTTATTATATTGTTCTGTGTTTTAGTTTTTAGATGGTCTTCATTGGTCTTCTATTTTTACGCCGTAACGAATCGAGAATCTTGTCTTACAAAGCGGTTATGTCCGGACATACCAAACCATACCTTTGTTGTTCTTTGTGTTTTATAACCGACGGCCTAATCTTCCAATCCATGCATTCTTTTAAATTTTCAAGTTAAAAGAACAAAAAGTATTTTTCAATTTTATATAATGTAACATGTACAAAAACCTTTCATGTACAATTTATCATCCCACACGTCACAGGAATTTCCGTTTTCCACAGTAAGTGCTACCGCACAGGGGTGCAAAACTTGCTCCTTTATTGCCACGGGATTCCCTTCCAGCATTCATCATAGGGTTTTCCGGGATTGCAGACAAATTCCTCCCCTATACGTTTTTCAGCTAATTTGGCGTCTGTCTGCGCAATATTAACTAACCCTTTGATATGACCCTCCTACTATTTAAGTTGGTTAATTTAAATTCGGGGCCACGGTATGACTGCCGAATATTGTCCGCCGGTGTTTTGAAATATTGGCATTTGGTACGATACCTATTTCATTAAATGGCCCGACTGAATTTTAATGGTATTCTGGATCGATACAGGCTCTGTCGTCGCTTTGGACGTTGCGTTTTGTGAATGGATGGGCACAATTTAGACCCTTCCTTTTTTCTGATACGGTTGACATTGACATTCCGATTGGGTCCATTACGGTCTTTCTCACGTGCTTCCTCGAATCCATTCATTCCATTTGCACCGCTTCGGACGCACAACGACTAATAAATATCGCAGGGTGTAACGGAGATTCGACCTTAGGCGTGAAGGTTGGGGGATCTTTTCAGAGCGCCGCCCGTTTTCTCGTTTTAAGTGATTCGGTCCCTTCTTGCGGGTATCGGCTGAGTGTCGCGATAACGACGGTATCCATTAACGTTATCGTCACGTTATCGTGGCGCCGGCGCCGCGCCGCTCGCCCGACACAAATATAACTGGTCAGCGTTTGCTTTTCATCGCTCTCGTTGTTGCCTTATTAATTCATCGTTGCTATTTTGTGCAGTTAGGAATTGTCCTTAGCATTCCTTATTAAACACTGTGTAACAATTTCCTCGATTTGACCCAAAAACCCCTAACCCTAAAGCATCGGCGCCTTCGATTCGATGGGCAATTATTATACCATCAACAAAGACACCCACTGAACACTAAGCATCAATAATTTTCGTATAATTTGGTACTTAGTCAGTTCATAACCGCTCCGCTCGATCGTTCACCTTCACCGTTTTTATCGCATTCAATTTTAATCTGTAAGCCGCTGCGGTCAAAGCGGAACATTACTCGATGGAAGCGTCAAGATAGTGCTTATGGGACCGGTAATGCATCCATCTGGTTTTATCGAGTAAGGATGAATTTTTAAAGTGCTTTCGAAGTCCTAACAAGTAACAAGCGCAAGACACCCGATAACCCCGTGACATGTTTATTACGGAGGTGTGCCTTCTATTTGATACGTCATCGCTTGATTTATGAGGGTTTTATATACATAAACGGTTTTATTGTTATGCCATATCAGTCTGCCCGTGTGACTAATGTTTCTGGTTTCGTGTTTTATTTGCTGTTTTGAGGTCTATTCTGCCATTCGTGGCCGTTGGAGTAGTTAATTCTTTACTTGTTGCAGGATGAAAAAGTTGTGTACGAAATTTTCCACGTTTTGGAATCCGCGCGAGTGATGGTCTGAGTAGAGTTTGTGCAGCCTATAATGAAACGATTGCGTTGATCGACTAGTCGCTAAACGGATCGCTAAACTGATTGCGGTTAGATGAGGTCAATATTTTTCTCATCTCAAAGAGCACGTTAGGCTGTCAATTCTGGTTATTATAACTTAGATGATCCTCAACTCTAGTTCGGGTTAATTCTTAATATCAGCTTATCACTTGTAAGACGCGGTCGCCAGTCAAATCGATCATAGAATAATAAGCAGGCCCTGGTTGAATACCGGGAAAAATGTTATGTCGAAGATGTGTGTGGTGGAGTGGGCCCTGGTGTTATTTCGGACGCGTCGGTTATAGATGTTTATTTGTGTTCGCTTACGATTCTGAAACTGAACGCGGTCGGTTTGTAAACAAGTCTCTGTGAATAAAATGCTTCGTTAGTATGTCGGTTATGTTTATGGCGCGAGAATTTCGAATTCCGTTATGGTATTTATTGCATTTTCGACAACTGGATGTCGTACGTGCAGTTGGTGTTTATGTCGCTGTTCAGACGATATGTCGATGTCGTGTCCTCCGTGAGACAATAATTGTAGCTGCAAACTACAATTTACGTTCTGCTAACTGAATATTTAAGTTTTACTTCACGGATGAACTCATATTATTATATTGTGTTGCTGATCAATTTGTAAAAAGCTCGAGTTTAGACATGCATGGAGTGTTCCAACTTCTAAGGGACTTTAAAGGAAGGAGAATGTCCGTGGTTCTGTATAGTAACTGGCAGCTGTTTTATCCTCTTAACCCTTTGATTCTAAAAGTCAAAAAGTCGCCTAAAAGTCTACTTTTAGGTGATATAAAGCGTGATTTTACTCTTTATAGTGACAATTTCATTTCGGAGTCTCAGAAGCTGATGGTAATGTCTTTCTTACTTATACAAAAGGGTTTGCTTTTAAAAAGAATGCCCTACTAAGTCTAGTTCTAGGTTTATCGATTCGTCTAGGCAGGCAGGTCACTCACTAAGTCGTATATAAACAGTTGATTATTACAGTGTAATAATCAAATGTTTTAAGTTTATATGTTACTAATTTTATAGATGTTAAAACAAATACTGAGAGCCCTCCTAACGCCAAAATTTTTAATAAGACTAAGCCTCAATTACATTTTTTCTTATTGGACTTGTTTTATTACTTGTTTGAAAAAAGTACCCGAGGTTCAATTCAATTTTGATGCTACAGGAGTTATTTCGTGAAGAAATGAACTCAGCGCTGATATTCGTCATCAGCTTTCAATTTTATTTCAACGCTATTCACGCAGTTGTTAAGCTGGATGTGTTGTTTTTATCGTCGTTTGATCGTCTGTATCTCGTTGGGTGTAAAGAGCCAGTGTCATTGAGCCGCTAATTATTCGACGGACCGCGGGACGGCTGTGTTCTTGCGCATTATCTACAACAATTTTCGAACTTTTTCTAGAGATTTTGATATCGATTCAAATTATAAGAATCAATCATATACTCTCTTTCGTCGCGTATCATTTATAATTCATTTATTGATGAATGCTGTAAATATGGTAATAAATAATAATAGAATACAGTAGCGAGTCTTTTAGTTTCTATACCACTATGTGCTGTATACCAAACGCAAAGTTTTTTGCTGGTTCTTCTCGGTTGGAACGGCATTCCGAAGTCCGAACCAGTGGTAGATTCAATTGAAGAAAATTGATCAAAAGTATTTCTAAAGGTATAAGGTTGAATAAAAACTTTTCTATTATATTCTATTCTATATATATGTATAATGCGTTCGTCCGTAGTACGTACTTCCTTCTGTACGTATACAATAATCAGCAAATATTTTCCAACCAATACTGTCTAATTTTTTGATGTCTAACTACATTCTTCTTTCTTATGATTTTGCATTTGATATTTCTTCTGTAGTGTTAAATAAAAATGTTCTTAATCATCATTGTTGTAAATATATTTTCATGAAACCCGAAAACCTATATTAAAAACTTTTTGTATAATTAATGCAATCGTAACCTGCATGTAAAAATATTTAACTCAAGTGTACTCGTAACTATTTAACATAAACTATGTAACTGTGAATATGAATAACATATTTTATATACAAGAGAAATAGTTTTGAATATCTTATAATAATAATATTGTAGGAAACGCGCATGCAAACATAAACATCGTTACACGTGGAATCCTTGTTATAACTTTCTTGTAAAAACAATTTGTGTACAGACCTACTTACTAACGCATTTGCTGGACCGGTAAATGCAACTATCTTTTATTTAGCTTTATCTGCATCCAGTAAAACGAAATTATATGTGAAAATGATTCTAATTCCCAAGCTAATTTTATGCTTATCATGTGGGTTATAAAATTATATATAAACATCTTAACCAATTGCAGGGGTCATATGAAAATCAATCTTTGTAGACCCCGGTACCAACCCAATCCCGGTTTTGGGCACCAATGTTTGCTACTGTGACGATCGCTAACAATCAAGAAGAAAAAAATAAATATATATGTTATAATATTAATTAGATTCTGGTTAAAATTCGGGAACATCGAGTTTAGAGATTCCATACTTCAATACGAAATTTATTAGATACATAAATTACCGTGTATATTTACTAACATGGTAAAGGAATGCGCAAGCGAGTAAAAAATACCCAAAGAATTTTTCCTCCCGGTGTCGTACACCGTATGACATCTGTATACTGTAATTAAATACCTATATATCTATTAATATGTGTACGCAGTCGGGAGGCCTTGATTAAGATCACTAATATGCTAATATGTCTCTCATTATGCGGACACACAAGACACGCCTACAACTACAACGATGTACTTGGGTACTTTTAAATATAAACTAAAGGCTTTATAAATTGTGCTAGACATGTCGCACTGCTAGTACAATATTGGCAAATTGAATGTATAAGATGCTCTACCAATGCAAAATTGAATGTAATTTTAATTCTTAAAAACTGTTTTGGAATTATAACCGAAAAACAACTACAACAATTTTACGTACCTATTAGTAGTTCACGTATTATAGATATAAGCAAAATTACCTATAAACTTTTTACATTGACAAGGTTACTGTTTAAGCATCACGGGCAATAAACGGTAATTTTAAATATTTAATTCATAAAAATAACTACTTCGATAACACTATATCGATACTATCATTCGCGCCTAGCCCGGTGGGACCACGGGCCCTTCATCATATTTTTTTTAGTAATAAAAATTTAATTCACAAAAAAAAAGCTCATAGACAAGAAGATGTTTATTATTATTATTATCGATATCTATTTTTATCGACACGTTCGACACCGCAAACTCAAAACGAAGCTAGACAAAAAAAGACGTTATACGCATGGAGTTATAAAATACGTATTCGTTTTATAACCTTTTTCGTTTTCTATATATATAATACTAGCGACCCGCCCCGGCTTGCACGGGTGGTAATTAGGTATGTATGCAAAAATGTATGGTGACATTGTTTTGTTATAGCTCAATGGGGAATTTGAGTTTTCTATGAAAGCTCCCAACCGGCTCGACGTTTTCTGACATTTTTGATGAAAACCGCATGAAAATCCGTTCAGTAGTTTTTGAATTTATCGCGGACAGACAGACGCGGCGGTGGACTGTTTTATAATAATACTAGCGGACCCGGCAGACGTCGTCCTGCCCGCTATTAGCGCCACCTACCGGGTTCAATTTTTCTACTTATAAACCTTCCTCTTGAATCACTCTATCTATTAAAAAACCGCATCAAAATCCGTTGCGTAGTTTTAAAGATTTAAGCATACATAGGGACATAGGGACAGAGAAAGCGACTTATACTAATGTAGCAGTAAAACTTCATTAGCGGTCGTGAAAAATCGGCAACCCAAGGGGGTCTCGGATTTCGTCTCCCATACACAGCCTCACCTCTGCAGGTGTCCCAGAGATGATGTCATCGCTGACTAGAAATACTGGTTACGGATACTTTTATAATTTACAACCTAATTTTTTTTCGAGCCATTTTACAAACCCGCTCCGGCCGGTGTCGCGTTCTCTCGACGTTTCATATTTTTGTATTCGTGATATTTTTTTAACCCTCGACGCTGACAAAACGTTTGAACCGAGAATGATTTAATCTATACTTATTCTATACTTAATAAAGCGGAAGAGTTTGTTTGAACGCGCTAATCTCAGGAACTACTGGATCGATTTCAAAGATTCTTTCACCGTTGGATATGTACCTGATCCCTGAGTGCTATAGGCTATATATTATGTACCACGGGCGAAGCCGGGGCGGACCGCTAGTACGCTATACACTTCAAGACAGTAGTAATACCTAGCGTACATTGCCTAGAAATGAACAGGTATTGCAGCAGCAGAAGTGATCGAAAGTTGATATTTTTTATGTTTCAATCATTTTTTAAGTAAATTAAATTCATAAAAAAATCAAAAATTAAATTAAAATTTGTAACTAAGTAGGTATGTAATGCAAAGTTCATTTTGCATTACATATTGTTACAATTTTTCGATACCGTAGTAAATGGTAAAGTTTTGAAGGTGCGCAAACTCAGAATAACTATACAGTTATAGCAGTTGCATGTCACGCGGTTAAACTTCCAGTTAAGGCTCTACAACACCTATATAAAACATTATAGGTTAGTCCTAGGCGGGTAGAATTGGTTGTCAGTCTGACAGTCTGTTTGTCTGTTCCAGAACACGGCGAGAATACACAGGACGCGAGGAGGACGGATCATGAGCGGCTTGCTACGGGCTCCCTCGCTACCGATGGCGAAGGTAAGTTATTACCTTATACAGGGTATAAGGCACTGGTTCCCAACCAGTGGTCCGCGGACCACCAGTGGTCCGTAGGAGTTAAAAAGTGGTCCGCGAACGATTTCAAATTTCGCGGACGAAACAACACCGCGCGTCGTGAGTGGCGAGAGCGCTGATGGCGTAGGAGACGCGAGGGCCGCTAAGAGAGGAGAATATATGGAGGCCTTAAGTGAACAATGCAAATAACCATAAACGTGGTAAATGTTAACAAAAGCAGTACCCTAAATACACGCCTTTTCAAAAAAAGCATGCTCAAAAAAATTAACTTCTCACATGGACACAGAAGTTACGTGGCTATCGAAGGGTATTAATGTTCGGAAGATTGTACGAACTTATTGCAGAGATATTATTAGAGATAGATTTTTTAGCTGTAAAAAAAAATGAATTACTTAGTTGCTGAAACAGTTTTTAAATCCGACATTTCAGATGAATTTGGCTTATGTTGTTGATTTTTTTTACACACTTAAATAAATTGAACTTAACTTTTCTTTCCAGAAACAAACAGTTAGAACGCGTTGCAAATGTCTTTGTAAATTTTATCTTCGCGTCTTTATTTGCAAGCTTCAGTTATGGTTGGGCAATATTGAAGAAAACAATTATTGTGCGTTTCCAACTTTAAAAGTACTCGTGGAGACCAATAGGGCAAACATACAAGAAGACATTAAGAGTCAATCTACAAATGTTAATTAATGAATTGAATCCTTGTCAAACAGCTAAGAACACACCAGACTAATTAGACTTTTAAACAAAAAAAATCGCATTCAAATCGGTTCACCCGTTTTAGCGCTACGGTGGAACAGACAGACAGGCACACACACACACACACACGTTTTTGCGTCGGGGGTTAAAAACAAAGCCAGAAAGCCAAAATCGATTGAAAGTAAGTGATGATTTACGTATATCTTTGAGTTTGTGAGTTCGTGTTAAGTAATATATTAGTCCTAGGACTACCGAATTTGATTTTCAACAAAATATTTGTTTTTTATTAAAATAATATATTGAATACAAGTTACATTGAATTTTTGATTGTACCTACGCGACGTCGTGGTCCCTACGAACTACAAAGAAGACAAAGTGGGCCCTGATCAAGAAAAGGTTGGGAACCACTGGTATAAGGGGACTGCTATCGAAAATTTAGCGCTATTATTATACTACCTAAACACAGTCCAATACCGATAACCATTTGTCTTATGATTTCTAACTTTAAAAGTATTTGTAGTATTAGTGGTTTAATCAAACCGGCAATGTGTAGCGTGCAAAATATGGCGACATTTAATTAATAACAGTAGTTACCCAACATTCGTTGAGCTAGTGTCAGTTGATTGCATTACATTGCGACTTTTTTTAATACAGGAAATATTTTAATATTTTTTCCCCTTTTTTTTTGGGGTATCTTGTCAGTAATAATCACCTATCTACGTTTTCAACAGCGGTCCCTTTCGTTATGTTCTCACTTCTCAGCCGCTACGAAGTACGAAATCTATAATATGAATCCCTATTTTCCTTGGTCAGGCATCACGATTCACGCGTGAGCGGCTGAACCGATTTTGACGTTTGGTATAGAGGTAGGTAGACTAGACCTTGGAGAAGGACATAGGTTACTTTTTATCCCGGAAAATTATAGACTTCCCGAGAAAACGTGGACGAAGTCGCGGGCATCAGCTAGCCAAATCATATATTTAAAGCTTGTTGACTCGTTGTTCATTTCATTTCATTTCATTTCATTTCGGGGGGTCAATAGTCTGTTACCTTTCCTCGGTGCAATCAGTCAATCGATCTTGATGAAGACAAAGAGATAGCGAAGATAAGGCGGTGCCTATGAGGAAAAAGATACCTATGAGATTTTTCCAAAACAAATCCTTGAGACGATAATATTTTTAGCAAAGGAAAGTTCATCATTCAAATCATCACGTTGATAAGATGATGAAATTGTTCACGGTCCGTTTATCTTTTCAATGATAACATTGTTTTTCAATTGAAATTCCAATAGGTATATTATTATAAAAACATGAAGAAAGTTTAGGCAGTAAGTAAGTAGATCCAAATCAATAGACCCGGAGAACTCATATTGAACCCATATTTATCCTTAAATAGATTTATAGCTGTAAAACTATAAGGCCCTGTTTCACCACCATATGATAAGTGTCGGATAGCTTATTCACAACTTTTGTCCTTGTCACTTGACATAAGTAAGGTAGTGACAAAACTTACGTTTAGGCTATCCCGACACTTATCAGAAGGTGGTGAAACAGGCAATAAATCTATTTAAGGATAAATATGATACAAATATGATAAATATGATACAGGTTGGTTAAAAAAACTCTGGTTATTCTCGTACTTACGTAACTATACCACACCCCCGACACTTCATACATACGAGCCTACTACTGTTATAGGCACGGCTGTATGTAGGAACGTATATGTAAGACTGCTATTGTGAGGGGATAGAGGGGTGCAGTGACTGTCACTTCTTCAAGGGACCTAATAGTTAGTACACTTCGCCAAATTAGTTATGTCAGGTATCCTTGAGAGTTTAGATCTTTCGTCGTAGGTTTAGGAGAGAGTGGTAATGTTTCTAGCATTAGGTGGTAGGATGTTTGTGCGGGCACAAGCTACCGTTACATGAGTGTGGCACGTGGTGGTGGCATGGTGGTGGTGTAACCTTGGCGATCGATCGCCGGCAGGCGCCCGCCCGGCGCCAGTTTCGGTATTACAAACCCACCTACCATTTTTCATGGGGTTTGGCAGACACCTGGTGCCATTGAGCTATAGACCATAGAGATGGTAGCTTCATGGGGCGGGGACAAAATATATCACAGACATCACCTAATTATTGGTACAAAGAAATACCTACATAATTAAAAAAAAAAAATTCGAGTAAATAAATAGGTATAATCGTTAATCCGTACCAATATTACAAATGCGAATCTCTCTGGCTGTTTATCCTTATACCTTTTCATGCCGAAACCGCTGAACCGATTTCGACAAAACTTTACAAGGAGATAGCTAGAATGCTAAGGAAGGAGGACACAAGCCATCTTTTGTCCTAAAAAAAGAACAGAAAATGTTTGAAAACGTCCCGCTTTGAAAGAGGTTTCCTTGGAACGGTTTAGGATACTTTTCATCCCGAAAAAGAATTGCCCCGGAACGAAGTTGCGAACATCTGTTTGTAGGCAATATATCCCTTTTAATTTTATTACAATATCATAATAGTTCATAGAGATATATCATATCATAGAGATAGAAATATCGTGGACAAATTAAAAGCAAGTATAGGTACAGCGCTATTTTACTGAATGTCAAAAGGCACGGCTGAAGGGACATCACTTATGTCCCTGCTAGAAGCTACATGGCATGGCACCTCTGAGCCTGGTAGTACTCTTTCTAGAACTCTGCCTAGTTTACGAACAAAAAGATTATAAAATTTATTTTTAGAGAGTAGAATGATACAATAACAAAAAAAAAACAGTAAAAAAACGTAAATAATTTTCTGCGGACGTTTTGAAAAAAAAAATTGCTAATACCTACCTGACGCGCCTTTTTCGCGTGGAAAATGTTATTATAGTTAGGTATTCACATTTTTTCTATTCGTTCTCGTAGGCACATAGAGAACACCTTCAAAGAGTGAAAAGGCAAGAGCGTTATAACTTAGACCACATCGTTGCTTTCTGTCAGGCATGATTGTTAAGCTATAGAAAAAAAAAAACCGAGATAAAGAGCATAAGTAACTAGCCACGGCCGAAGCCTCTCTTCTGATGAAACTGAAGACAATTTAGAAATTGTAAATTCCCAAAACCGGGTATCGACTCCAGAGCGTCCCACCAATAAAAAGACAGCACTCACCACTGCGCCAGGAAGGTCGTCAAAAATTTTAGCCGTGAGATCATCACAATTTCAAGACTCGTATACCTACCTAATTAATATTTAATGGCAATCAAAAACATGTCGTTGAGGTTGTTAAGCTGCTTTTACATCATAATATTTGTATTAAATATTTTTAATGGGCTTCACCCGACACACTGGCTACGTAATCAATTCAAATAAATACAATACAAAGTTGATCGAATCAAGGTAAAAAGTTAAGGCCGATACACATTTTAAGCGCTTTGTTGCGAATTGGAGCTAATTTGATTGTACACAACTTGTGTTAAAGTAACTCTCCTATTCCGCAGGGAACATGGTGAAAAGTATAACACTTTTTCTAGAAATATTTACTTGACAGTCCGCAGAATGTGTATCTGTCTTAAGCCCCAGGTTTGTTAAAATTTTCAACAGATACGAGGAGCGACGGAAGCTGTCATGTCATGTCAAGTACGCAGCATGTCATGGGCTCCGTAAACGATCAATCGCGATTGTCAATGCCGATTGCCTTTTACCAACAGTCAGTCAGGATCAGTCGCTACAATCTCTTAGTAAACGATCAAATGAAAATCGCGATTAATTGTGTCCGGGCCTCTTAACACTAGAGTTGTAACACAAAGAACCCTCCATGCGTGTTTTAAGCCCCGCATACAACGATTGCAAAGTACTTAACAATTGTGCGTTGTGAAGTTGAACTCCTACATTGCCACGTACTACATCTGCCTAACATCTGTCTACAGAGAATAGTGGGCGCTTCAACTTCTAGGAGACGAGGTTTATGTTGGATTCGTCACGCCGCACGCATTGTCTGATTGAAAGCCCTTAAAGTTTAAATATATATATCTAATGCTCGAACTTAATTATTACATTTTATATTCTCTATAATTTTCCTATCTCAATCATCGGATACATTACCCGTGTACGATGTTAATGTAAAAGGTCCGCTATGAGTTTTTCCGAGAAATATTAAAAATTGGCCAGCGCTGATGACAGTCCGTCATGTGGCGCGCCGACGTCGCGCTCTGGACCAGCGACGTGATGTAACAACGCTGAAATACATTAACAAATTGCTCAATTTTATACATTGTATATTGCTTGGTTTGAAGCAGGTGTTACTTTACGGAAAGGAATGATACACAAGGAACGAAAAGTTGCTATACTCCGCGAAGCCAGAAAAATCTGGTGCTTTGGTACTTACAATGTACTTACAGCAAGCAATATGCACCACTTAAAAAACGAATGACACAGAAATTGTGCTTTAGTTCCCAGTTCATCATCCAGATCATTTTATACGGCCACAGCCTGGTTCCAGCGTTTTTGTACTAGCGGTAGGTAAATTTTATGGAGAAGTAGAAGCTCAAGCCTCTCCTCGTTGTTCTTCTTCTTCTTGTGCCTCTCCATTACTAAAGGTCAGCAGTCAGTCTTTTGAACCTCTCCTTGTACATGGTTAGGTGGAATAGTTGTGCGACTGTCTTGATGCTAGGCCATTCCCTTATGTTTCTTAGCAATGACTTCTTTCGCCTTCCGACCCCTCTATTTCCTTCAATTTTCCCCATCATAATAGTCTGCTCCCCGTTGTTACAGAGCGTCAGAGCTGGGAGACGGAGTGGTGCAGGCTGGCGTACTGGGAGCTGACGCGGCGCGTGGGGCGGCAGTTCAGCGTGCGCGTGCGCGCGGTCGACGTGTTCGGGGGCGGCGGCACCGGCGCCGGCAGGCACGGCCTGTGTCTGGACGCGCTCGACGCCAAGGAGCCGCAAGTTGAACAGGTGAGAACCGATCACCGCGAGAGGATATGACACGAGTACTGGGAGCTGACGCGGCGCGTGGGGCGGCAGTTCAGCGTGCGCGTGCGCGCGGTCGACGTGTTCGGGGGCGGCGGCACCGGCGCCGGCAGGCACGGCCTGTGTCTGGACGCGCTCGACGCCAAGGAGCCGCAAGTTGAACAGGTGAGAACCGATCACCGCGAGAGGATATGACACGAGTACTGGGAGCTGACGCGGCGCGTGGGGCGGCAGTTCAGCGTGCGCGTGCGCGCGGTCGACGTGTTCGGGGGCGGCGGCACCGGCGCCGGCAGGCACGGCCTGTGTCTGGACGCGCTCGACGCCAAGGAGCCGCAAGTTGAACAGGTGAGAACCGATCACCGCGAGAGGATATGACACGAGTACTGGGAGCTGACGCGGCGCGTGGGGCGGCAGTTCAGCGTGCGCGTGCGCGCGGTCGACGTGTTCGGGGGCGGCGGCACCGGCGCCGGCAGGCACGGCCTGTGTCTGGACGCGCTCGACGCCAAGGAGCCGCAAGTTGAACAGGTGAGAACCCGGTACAAGTCCGGTACCTACAGGGTACAGAAGATTCTTACAATTTTCTGTCGTGTACACGACAAATGGCTCCTGTAAGTCCTGCTCAGTACTAGGCTCGTAGCTCAAGCCTCGAGGAAGACGTGTATGTCGGCTAACAACTGTCGCAATCTTCAGACGTGTCACACAATAAGCCTGTGCTATGGCACACTGTGCCACTGAAGCAGTGTTGCCAGATGTTGTGGACGAGACCCTGAAATAGAACGAAGATCTCAAAAAACAAAAGGGGACAAAATAGGTTCATACATTTCCCTTATCGCTGATCTTGACGAAATATGACACGGACATAGCTTACATTCCGGAGGCTACTCTCTGTACGGAGAAATCGAAGAGTCACGAAGGGATTTCTAAAAACCTCTAGTCGACAATTATAAACCGCTACAGATGGATGGCCGTTAGCGCAGCGACGGAGTGCCAAATTTGCAAATTCGCAGTACGTGCCCCGAATCGCATCAACTAGCTACTGGCCTACGTGAGTACCAACATGGCGGCCATGTTTGCACAAAGTACTACAATCAACATTATCAATCGGCCGGTTCATAAAACGTTTAACGATGTTCCGCATATCAGAGGAATCTCTTCGCGTTAATTGATGCGTGATAGATGATGTTACTTTGATGTTACATTAAAATGTACATCAATCTGCAAAGTTACTTATCAAATTACGAGTTATACTATGTATTTTATGGTCGTCATTGGAAATATTTTGCTGGATAGCTAAAGAGCTAAATGGAATCTTTGCCTATCAACTTATCAAATAACTTTCTGACTTATCAGCTCTTGGACCATAAGAACAAATACTTTTCATACTCTTGATAGAGCTGTCAATCTTTTTGGCTTCCTTCGTCGAAGTCGATAAGAGTCTTTGTAATGCAAGAACAATTGGTACAGCTGGAATTATTGGCAGATCTGATAAAGGATGTCCCTCAGAGAACGATGGCGTATAATCCGAAATCTGATAAAGGATGTCCCTCAGAGAACGATGGCGTATAATCCGAAATCTGATAAAGGATGTCCCTCAGAGAACGATGGCGTATAATCCGAAATCTGATAAAGGATGTCCCTCAGAGAACGATGGCGTATAATCCGAAATCTGATAAAGGATGTCCCTCAGAGAACGATGGCGTATAATCCGAAATCTGATAAAGGATGTCCCTCAGAGAACGATGGCGTATAATCCGAAATCTGATAAAGGATGTCCCTCAGAGAACGATGGCGTATAATCCGAAATATGATAAAGGATGTCCCTCAGAGAACGATGGCGTATAATCCGAAATCTGATAAAGGATGTCCCTCAGAGAACGATGGCGTATAATCCGAAATCTGATAAAGGATGTCCCTCAGAGAACGATGGCGTATAATCCGAAATCTGATAAAGGATGTCCCTCAGAGAACGATGGCGTATAATCCGAAATATGATAAAGGATGTCCCTCAGAGAACGATGGCGTATAATCCGAAATCTGATAAAGGATGTCCCTCAGAGAACGATGGCGTATAATCCGAAATATGATAAAGGATGTCCCTCAGAGAACGATGGCGTATAATCCGAAATCTGATAAAGGATGTCCCTCAGAGAACGATGGCGTATAATCCGAAATCTGATAAAGGATGTCCCTCAGAGAACGATGGCGTATAATCCGAAAGAGAATATTATGATGCAACAGCTTGCTTGATGACATACTACTTTTAGTTCGATAAGCAAAGACAAGAACTTGGATGCAACTTAGAATTCTATTAATTAACTAGCGGTCCGCCCCGGCTTCGCCCGTGGTACATAATATAATTATAGCCTATAGCACTCAAGGATCACATATCCAACGGTGAAAGAATTTTTGAAATCGGTCCAGTAGTTCCTGAGATTATAGCGCGTTCAAACAAACAAACTCTTCCGCTTTATTATATTAGTATAGATAGTATAGATTTCGAATAGGTTTCAGTTAGTCTAAGTACGACACAACTTCCCTCAAACTATAGCTAAGCATACCTATTGCAGAAAACAACAGTAATTCAACAAGCTATTTGCCAGGTTTTCCAACAAAGCGGTTGTCAGAGAAGCTAAACACGGTAGAATTACTTATTGCCAAGCTTTCAAATCGTCCCTACCTCAGAATCGACGATTCAATCGAATCGGAGAGTTGAATACTCGAATCCTATACATTGAATGTACAGGCCAAAATAAATCAAACGCTTTGAATTGAGCAGCAGTCGAACGTTGTGCGTTGCATCTACGAGTATGTACACTGAGAAAAATGGCAATCATAAATGCCGTGAATTCAGCTAACGGATCGATGAATTCACGTCAAGTACGGAGTATACTGATATCACCAAAAAGTACGATGATCCTACTACTTTAGTAGGATGCTGAATTACAATAATATTAATTCCTATTGTTTTTCCTACAATTTATCTATGCCTTCCTCTAATCTCAGATTATTTCCTATTATTTTTCCTACTATTTAATTATACCTTACTCTTATTTCATAGTGTTTCATATTACTTCCTCTTATTTCTGATGACAGCCTGAACAAGCCCAGATGGTGATCCCTCAAAGTGGGTGTCCGGTGTATTAAAACTCCCGGTATGAGCAAAGACCCATGATCAAGCCATGGTGTGGTCCCTCAAAGTGGGTGTATTAAATAAAACTCCCGGTATGAGCAAAGACAGTTAATCCTAGTGATGTGCGGAATCGATTATCAATAATCGATTAATCGATTATTAAAATGATCGATTGCAATCGATTATGATTTTGCATAATCGATTATGATCGATTATAAAGATATACGTTAATTACCAAACTTTACTACCAGCTTTCTGTTATTAATTTGCTTGCTAAAGTATAATATGGTTTGGCAACTGTGATAGTTTTCTATATTTAAATTAGACTGTCAGTCGTCAACCGTCATGTTATTTAGTTTGTTGATAATATGGCAGAATTCAATTTTCAATAAATTGAAATAATAGATACCCGATTAAAAGGCTTTATTGAAAATTGAATTCTGCCATATTATCAACAAACTAAATAACATGACGGTTGACGGCTGACAGTCTAATTTAAATATAGAAAACTATCACATTCTTCCCGCCTTATTACCTCGCATAGTCTGCGAGGTAAATCGGAGGCCGTCTCTGTCTATTTGTACGCCGTGGTTCGATGACTGGTTGTGTTGAATTCGGAGTCGAAGTTACCAGTTCATTTGACCCAGGATCTTGTGAGCTTGAAGTCGGTGGAGCAGATACATCATTCTCTGAATCCGGTGTTGAGGTTGTGGGTTCCCTAGAATCTGAATTTGATGTGTCTGACTGTGAAGAAATATCAAAATATTGAGATTCATTAATGTTTTCGTCGTCTTCGTCACTTTCATCTTCTAGATTCCGACCAGTCGGTGCCAGGTGTCTGTTTGATACTATAGCCTCTCTGCCGCTTGATAATCGTACCCTAGAATGACACGGATTCACTTCCAAAAGATCACCTTCTTCGACTAGAGGATCATTTTTGCTAGTTCTTACATTGTTTCTTATCAAGATTCGTCCCGGTACTAGCCATGAGGGTAAAGTTTGTCCGTTAGAAGATCTCCTGGGGTGTGAAAACATACGCTCATGTGGAGTACAGTTTGTAGCGGTGCACAATAGAGACCTAATGGAATGTAAAGCTTGAGTTAAAACATGCTGCCACTTTGTTATCGGAAGATTTTCATTTTTTAGAGCCAACTGAATTGTTTTCCAAATAATGCCATTGTACCTTTCAGTTTGTCCGTTACCTTGAGGATTATAAGGCGTAGTGTAACTCGTTGCAATTCCCTTGCTATGTAGAAACTGTTTTTGATCTAGCATGAAAGATATAGATTTCTGATCTGTTATGAGACGAAAATGTCGGCCAATCAATAATTCTCTCCATTTTCTCAAACATTCTACGATGGCTGAAGCTTCTTTCTCTATTGCAGGGTAATTACGTTCGGAGTTAGTTAATGTCCTAGAGAAAAAAGCTATAGGTCTCTTATCTTGGGATAATGTGCCAGCTATGGCAAAGTCTGAGGCGTCTGTTTCAACAATAAAAGGCATGTTATTATCTATAGCTTGCAAGGATGCCTCAGCTATCTCTTTCTTCAACGCTTGAAATAATTTAAGATTTTCACTGTTGAGTGGAAAGTTTTCAGTTGATATAAAAGGACGAATTTTGTCAGAGAATTTTGGAATCCATCTAGAATAATGAGCAAATAAACCCATAACGCGTCGTAGAGAAGCGGAGTCACTTGGTGCTGGTAGCTCTAAAAGTGGCCGTAATCGATCTGGATCTGGTTTAATTATTCCATTACATATATTGTATCCCAAAACATTAATTTGTTTCTTTGAAAATTCGCTTTTGTCACGATTTATTGTTATGTTGTAGCGCGTTGCAACATTTTGAAATTGACTCAATTTCATGTCATGATCTTCTTGGTTTATTCCGCATATCGTGATGTCGTCCAAATAAGCATACGTACCTTTTAATTTTTCTTTGGATATTATATTATTAATAGCACGCTGAAATGTCTTAAATGTGGAAAAAAGGGTCATTTTTCTAAAGTATGCAAATTGACAAGCCACCTGCCCAATCCCAAAAGAAAGCTGATATCGTCGCATGGCTTCGTAAAAATGGCGTAGATGCAAACATGAATATGTTAAAAGCGGAATTAGTACGTCTTTTAAAAGAAAACAAACCAACCAAGATCCGATACGTCATTGACGAAATAGCATTAGAACATGGGCACAGAGTTATACGGTTACCGCCTTACCATTGTGAGTATAATGCGATTGAGTTGGTGTGGGCTCAAATTAAGGGATATGCTGCAAGACACAATACAGAACCCCCATTTACCACAAAAAAAATGCTAAAATTATTAGAAGAAGCTTGTGAACATGTGACTAAAGGAGACTGGGAAAAGGTTGTGAATAGAAATGTTAAATTAATAAGGGAAGATTATGAAAGAGATGTGAAAATAGATAATATTATAGAAAACGAACATAAAATTATTAATGTATGTGATGATAGCAGTGACGACAGTGAAAATAGTAGTATGGACGAATCTGATTAATTATGGCCTTTTGTGGCACCTTTTTTGGTATCTTTTGTATTCATATGTTTCTTGTGTGCATATAAAGTATGTATATTCATTTTCGTTCAAATATTCAGTTCGTTCAAATAAATTAAATAAACATATACATTTTTGTTTTATTAAACCTATTTAATCAGGTACAAAAACAAAACTTATTGAAAATTCAATTTATTGAAAATTGATTTTAAAATGGACAAATATTTACGTCCGGATCGTTTTGAAGGAGATCCTTCCTCAAGTAAGGACCAATCCAACCAATGGATTCATTGGAAGACGAACTTTGGTAACTTTCTCAATTCTATTAAGGTCAAAGAAGAACAGGTCATCGATGAGTCCTATAAAGGACATGACCAGTGCCTGCCTACCGATTAGGAAAAATGTGCAGGATTTCTGCTTTTACAGTAAGATTCAAAAATTAAAGCTTAATTTAATATGGATTTATTATTTCGAAAAAGGCCATGGTTTAAAATATCTAAAAAAACAGTATGTTTATTGATTCCGCTTTTTCCTTTTATTTACTACTCCATCAGAATTGCCAGAAAGATATGAAATGTACGAAATTGGTACTTTTTAGGTGACCTTCGGTCTTATTTTCAATTTAACTTTTATTTATACATTCTTTGACGTTTCCATTGCTACCAGATTTTTATAAAAATAAATATTGCTGGGGACAAAAAGAGATTGGTATGAATCACTAGCTCGGTTGCTAGTTTGCTACAGTAGCTATATGAGTAACTTTAGAAAGGTGTCAAATATTATGAGTCTTTTTTTTAATAAAAATAGCGAGCAAACAACAACGAACCATTATTATTAACAGAATAAAAACTTAGTATTGGATTTTGTACCTGGAAGTCCCTTAATGAATGACGACCTCTGACTCCTGACGTTCTCTTTCGTTCCGAGAATATTGACTTTTTGTTACGAAAGTCAGTGGCACTACAGCTTCGTACTTTATCTAGCTTTCGAACTTTTCAGGGTCTCGTTCGTAGGATTCACGACATACCATCTGGCAACACTACACCATTTATACAAATAATAACAGGGACTGAAAACGGTAGAGCATACCGGTACATACCACCGTTATCATACCGGTACAAAATAGGTACCAAAATCTCAACCTTTATAAAAGATACCTTTATTTAACCGGTTTGCGATTTCGGTACCGAAAAAATACGAAAAGGTGCGCGCGCGGGGGTGAAGAATTTGACCACGTGCCGCGCGCCGCGCGTCCCCCGCTTCCCGTCGGTTCCAGTGTTTGTTAAAACGTAAGGATTTTAAGAAATTCCAAATGCTAGTTTTATTCTAAAAATAAGAATATTAAAGAATATAGAATGCCGAAGTGGTGGGATTCATTCAACGGCACATCAAAGTAAAGCCTTATTAGATAAAAATATCGATATAAAATTTCGGTACCGAAATTTTATTTCGGTACCGGTAAACTGAAATATAAAGGTACAGAAATAAAGAGGTACCGAAATGAAGCGGTACCGAAATTATAGGTATTTAAACAATTCGGTACTTTTATTAAAAGGGTAGGCCCATTACCGCTAAATAAAACTACCATTAAATTCCGGTTATTCAGTCCCTGAATAATAATCATTCATGAAAGTTTTACGAAATAACTCTGCTATTCGATACTAGATGGCGCTAGGCAATGTCTAATCAAGTCTAAAATGTAAAAAAATGATTTTCTACTATTCAACGTCATCTATATAGGTGGAACTTTGCTATAAAAAGTAAAGCTATTTATTATTTGTTCAAAATAATTTAAATTATTCAGATTTGCTTGAAACGCCTAGCGCCATCTAGTATCGAAAAGCAGAGTTATTTCGTTTTAAAGTTTTATGAAATAACTCTGCCCCTCGATACTAGATGGCGCTAGGCGTTTCAAGCAAATCTCAATAATTTAAATTATTCTGAACAAATAATAGAAAGCTTTACTTTTTATAGCAAAGTTCCACCTATATAGATGACGTTGAATAGTAGAAAACCATTTTTTTTTACATTTATACTTGATATTCCACAATGTTTAGCGCCATCTAGCATCGAAAGGCAGAGTTCTTCATAAAACTTTTCTTTATTTTTCTCAGTTTTCTGAGCCTTTAGATCCCTGAAAGTTTTTTATCTGAAAACTAGAGAATATAAGAATTCCAAAAATAAAACAATCTTTGCTGCACATTGATTTTTGACACCTAGGCAAGTGCCCATAGTGCCACTGGTCATGTCCTTTCAATTGCTGCAAAATCATCTGTCATCAACAATTTTCATGTATGTTAAGGACTGCACGAGTTACGAAACCGCATTATCTAAATTAGATACATTATTCATAAAGCCACCAAATGAAGTCTTCTCTAGATACAAACTTACCAAGAGGCAACAAAGACCTGATGAAAATATAGACCAATACCTTCAGGCTCTACAACTACTATCTAAAGACTGCAATTTCAAGCAAGTTACAGCGGAACAAAATTGTAATGAATATATTCGAGATGCTTTTATCGCTGGCCTTAACTCATCAACTATACGGCAACGATTATTAGAGAAAAGCACATTGACACTTCATGATGCTTTCCAACAAGCAAGAGCTATGGAAACGGCAGAAACAAATAACGAAATATATAAGCATCCACCATCAGCATCAACGTCATTTGATCAAAGCGCGTCTACGTATCATCAAAAAAAGGAACAGCTTTGCTATTTCTGCGGAAATAAATTACATCTACGACGATACTGTCCAGCGTCGACGGCAACCTGTCTTAAATGTGGAAAAAAGGGTCATTTTTCTAAAGTATGCAAATTAAAAGAGAACCGACAACAACAACAATCCAATGCGGC
This sequence comes from Melanargia galathea, assembly GCA_920104075.1. Classification (NCBI taxonomy): domain Eukaryota; kingdom Metazoa; phylum Arthropoda; class Insecta; order Lepidoptera; family Nymphalidae; genus Melanargia; species Melanargia galathea. The sequence goes on along the minus strand of OV049869.1, from coordinate 20,002,613 downwards.
TGTAGATGTAGATACAACAAATTCAGCCCCAGATGCCGAATCTCATAATGTATTAGCTATTATAGCCTCGACTGATTTATTAAACAAAGCTACGATTTCTATAAAAATCAATGACACAATCGATGTTAACGCTCTCATCGATACCGGGAGTACGTCTAGTTTCATCAACAATAGCCTAGTCGAACGATTTAATCTAGGAAAAGTTTTATGCATCCACCAAGTTTCAATGGCATCATCTCAATTGATTTCGAATATTAACGGAAAATGTTTATTAAATATAAACATCCAAGGTCAGTCTTTTAGAGCAAACTTATATGTCATGGAAAATCTTTGTGCGGATGTCATACTGGGCCATGATATACTAAAGCGATACAAATCACTTGAAATCAGCTTTGGTGGACCTCACTCGACCCTCAAGTTGATGTGCACTGTGCCTCCAATGAAGATTGATCCTGTAAGCATTTTCGCTAATTTACAAGAAAACTGGAGGCCAATTATTACAAAATCGAGGAAATTTTCAGATATTGATAGGGAGTTTATATCCTCCGAAATAAAAACACTCTTGGCACAAGGTATAATAGAACCTAGCCATTCGCCCTGGCGAGCGCAAGTTTTAGTTACATCGAACGAAAATCATAAAAGAAGAATGTGTATTGATTATTCGCAAACTATAAACAGATTCACTTATTTAGACGCATACCCTCTACCAAGTATTGATGGAATTATTAATAAAATAGCAAAATATCGGGTTTTCAGCAAAATAGATCTCAAAAGCGCGTACCACCAGATACCGATTTTGGAGCACGAAAAGCCTTTAACAGCTTTTGAGGCGGATGGTAATCTTTATCAATTTTGTAGGATACCATTCGGCGTCACAAATGGTGTTGCAGCATTTCAGCGTGCTATTAATAATATAATATCCAAAGAAAAATTAAAAGGTACGTATGCTTATTTGGACGACATCACGATATGCGGAATAAACCAAGAAGATCATGACATGAAATTGAGTCAATTTCAAAATGTTGCAACGCGCTACAACATAACAATAAATCGTGACAAAAGCGAATTTTCAAAGAAACAAATTAATGTTTTGGGATACAATATATGTAATGGAATAATTAAACCAGATCCAGATCGATTACGGCCACTTTTAGAGCTACCAGCACCAAGTGACTCCGCTTCTCTACGACGCGTTATGGGTTTATTTGCTCATTATTCTAGATGGATTCCAAAATTCTCTGACAAAATTCGTCCTTTTATATCAACTGAAAACTTTCCACTCAACAGTGAAAATCTTAAATTATTTCAAGCGTTGAAGAAAGAGATAGCTGAGGCATCCTTGCAAGCTATAGATAATAACATGCCTTTTATTGTTGAAACAGACGCCTCAGACTTTGCCATAGCTGGCACATTATCCCAAGATAAGAGACCTATAGCTTTTTTCTCTAGGACATTAACTAACTCCGAACGTAATTACCCTGCAATAGAGAAAGAAGCTTCAGCCATCGTAGAATGTTTGAGAAAATGGAGAGAATTATTGATTGGCCGACATTTTCGTCTCATAACAGATCAGAAATCTATATCTTTCATGCTAGATCAAAAACAGTTTCTACATAGCAAGGGAATTGCAACGAGTTACACTACGCCTTATAATCCTCAAGGTAACGGACAAACTGAAAGGTACAATGGCATTATTTGGAAAACAATTCAGTTGGCTCTAAAAAATGAAAATCTTCCGATAACAAAGTGGCAGCATGTTTTAACTCAAGCTTTACATTCCATTAGGTCTCTATTGTGCACCGCTACAAACTGTACTCCACATGAGCGTATGTTTTCACACCCCAGGAGATCTTCTAACGGACAAACTTTACCCTCATGGCTAGTACCGGGACGAATCTTGATAAGAAACAATGTAAGAACTAGCAAAAATGATCCTCTAGTCGAAGAAGGTGATCTTTTGGAAGTGAATCCGTGTCATTCTAGGGTACGATTATCAAGCGGCAGAGAGGCTATAGTATCAAACAGACACCTGGCACCGACTGGTCGGAATCTAGAAGATGAAAGTGACGAAGACGACGAAAACATTAATGAATCTCAATATTTTGATATTTCTTCACAGTCAGACACATCAAATTCAGATTCTAGGGAACCCACAACCTCAACACCGGATTCAGAGAATGATGTATCTGCTCCACCGACTTCAAGCTCACAAGATCCTGGGTCAAATGAACTGGTAACTTCGACTCCGAATTCAACACAACCAGTCATCGAACCACGGCGTACAAATAGACAGAGACGGCCTCCGATTTACCTCGCAGACTATGCGAGGTAATAAGGCGGGAAGAATGTGATAGTTTTCTATATTTAAATTAGACTGTCAGCCGTCAACCGTCATGTTATTTAGTTTGTTGATAATATGGCAGAATTCAATTTTCAATAAAGCCTTTTAATCGGGTATCTATTATTTCAGCAACCCTATCATTGCAAAAAGGGGATTCCCTCAAAGTTAGTTTTAGGCTTTGTTCACACCAAACGGATAGTCAGCCGCCGACTGTGAGCGAGCGTTATGCAGCTTACAGCTTTTTCATACATACTCAACTTTTCGAACACACCGAACCGACGATACGCCTTTACCAACTGTAGTGAAATTACCCCCGCTATGAGTATCTATATATGTACAAGCTGTGCCCCGCGATGTTACCCGTGATTAATAAGTTTGTACACATAAAAAATATTTGAACAAAATCATCTAAGAGTAACTTAGCAACGAGAACGACAGCAAATTCATGCAAAAGCATACAAATGCATGCAACGACAGCAAACTATTGCAATAATTTGTTATGTGAGCGTGATGTACCTAAGAACAATCAGCGTTTAACAGCACCTATCTCGTTTTTGGAAGTCTATATCTATTTAAATCCCTCAGGAACACTTTTCTGGGATAAAAAGTGGCCTATGTGTTATTCCAGGACTTAACCTATCTCCAATCCAAATGTCAGCCAAATCGGTCCAGTAGTTGCGGCGTTAAAAAGTAATAAACATACACACATACATACACACACACACAAATTTTCGCCATATTGTGATAAATAGGTACCTAATAGGTATGTATATTTAATTTTGATCAATTACATTATTTTTTAATTAATCTATTTAATTTTCTAATTTCAATTTCAAAAAATTTAAAAAATAGTGTTTGTTTTTCTTTTTTCAGAACAATCTAAAAGGTTATAATATAGATGTTGCTACTAAATGCAAGGGTTCAGAATTTTTTCCAGAAAGTAGAATTGTTTTTTCAGTTCTTTCTAAGAATTATTTCATAATCGATCAATAATCGATTAATAATCGATTATTATTTTATAATCGATTAATATAATCGATTAATCGATTATCAAAATAATCGAATCGGCACATCACTAGTTAATCCAGTAAGTTTGAAACTACTTATGTTCGACAAATGAACATTTCGACAGTGCGAGGTAACCGACATACAACGCCATCTATCGATCGCTTTACACAACACTACACAACATACACTGAATACTGAACACAGCCGCACTAGCCATGTCACATATCGATCCTGTTTCTACAATTGCTAATGACTCGAAAAGCAGGAGACGCAGGAGATATTATAGTGCACAAGTGTGTACATACACAGGTGCACTCTCTATTCCCTCACTCTCATAGTCCGATGGGACGCTAATGCGACACGACCAACGATGGCACAATTATATGCAGCAAAACAATACCTAACTGGGCATGGATACGCACAGCACAGAACAGCGAGATTCACATAATAATACTATGATTTATATTTAAAAAACTTGATGCTTACTCTAGAAATAAGGTGATATGGCACATTATTGCTATCTCAGTACAATATGGTGACTTCAGCGTACTATTAGAGACGATCTTCTTATTATACTATGAAATATTTATAATATACGGCAACACTTTCCTTATGTTTTATAATTATAAACTTATTTCTAACTATCATCTAATTTCCTCTGAAAGTGTCTAATTTCCTATTATATAATAGTTCATAATACAGATGGTAATATTGTTTTTATGTGACAGTTTTTTACGGTGATGAGTATATTAAAATTCGATTAGTTCTTTATATGTTTTAATTATAGCATAACATTGACATATTATAAACTTATTTTAGATTTACGCACTTGCTTTAGACCAACGTCACGATATTTTATGATTACGCCAAAATGACATTTTTCTCAGTGTAAATTGATTTAGCGGCGAGCATACGGCAATCGGCATACAGATAACCCCGGCCGATAACTTTAGATAGGTACATACACGATTAGGTACCTACACGAGCTGTACGCTAATAATTCACTAATAAACTGCTCTATGTATACCTACCTACTCTTGATGTCTTATTAAATTATGTATGTACATATCGTAGCCTGAAGACCAAAGTCTTCGAACTGTGCGTGTTGCCAGTGATGACGTATGGCTTAAAGACTTATAGTTGCTAACTTTGGGCCTCACAAGAATCCTCAGAGTCACTCAGCCGGTAATGGAAGGAGCTGTGCTCAGAATTTGTCTACGTGGTTAAATCAGAGTAACCATCATCAATAAGTTGTGAAGCTAAAGTGGTTATAGACTGCGCACATACGCAGTTCGAAGAATCTTTGGCGATAGTTTTGGCGCCTCAAGATGCTGGAATAGCGGACTCGCACCGAAAAACGTAGTGTTAATCATGTAAATCATGTCCAGCTGTAGAATTCTATAGACGATATACCAGCAGGCTCTGCCATCTGCATATCCATCTACAGTTTTGGATCTAGCCTGTATATAAATTCTGAAGTATATATGTATACTTATTGTATATACTTCAGAATTTCTGTCAAGACAAGCAGGTGGTCTCACAATGTTTCGCCGAAAAGTGCCTGATGGATTCTTGGATGTCTCCAAACCATGAAAAAAACAGATTGATTTCCTAAACGAAGTTTCATAGTGTTCATATTTTCATAGTTCTCATCTTTAACCAGTTTTTCTCTATCGTTTCAGGTGCGAAAAACTCGAGCGAAAATCGGCTTAGGTGTCACCCTGTCCCTCGAATCCGACGGCGTATGGCTGTACAACAGAAGCCAGGAACCAGTGTTCGTCAGCTCGCCAGCGTTGGACGCGGCCGCTGCGAAGGCCCTCCTAGTGTGGAGGGTCGCTCCGGGTCACTGTCTGTGCATCTTCGACCCCTCGTCCCCTCCTCCAGCGGTGTCCTTACCTCACGTGGGTCCAGTGGACCCCAGATCCGTGAGGATATCGTTCGCCAAGGGCTGGGGCCCTAAATACTCGAGGCGGGACGTCACGGCCTGCCCTTGTTGGCTCGAAGTCCTTCTAGCGCCTCCGAGCTGACGCTAAGACTGTTATGTACTTTGATTTATTAAAAAAAAAACAGTGCGGGCTTGTGATACTGGAAAAAATGGTGGAACGGACCAAAGTGATTTTGAAATAAACTTTTTATTCGTTTGGACATTGTTTTCTATAGCAGTGATATGGGAAACGTGCTAAAATGGTAGGTCCGTAAAGCGAAATATTGTCGCGCGATTGTTTTTATAAAATAAATTAGATTATCATAAGAAACACGAATGCATCCGTACGCTAACTAGAAAAGTGATGCTAAATTCAGCAGTTAAAAACGCAAACGCGGGGTAGTGGAATATTTTCATGTGGGCATAGAAAAATAAACGCACGATATTATTTCGCAGTGCGGGCATACCTGTAGAGATTTTTTTTCGTTGGCATTTTATGGTGATGATGGTGTTTTTCGTGTCATTAAGGATCAGTTACACCGGTAAACTGACCCTTATTGTCTTGTGGAGTGGATTGTATGGTAACCACAGTTGTCATTTTATGTGGTGGTTGTTTTTATTATATGACTTTTTTTGTTAATAATCTCGTAAATTGTTTGGATTGGGGTCATGTGGTTCGTCGATTTTTTTGTTTGTCACACTTTTTTTTGTGTCAATTTTTTAATCATTCGTGATTTTTTTTAAATTCAAAATAGTGAAATTAAGTTTCACCTATCAGAATTTGATTAAGTAAAAAAAAATTTAATTGTCATTTATAACTTCGCGTGAAATTGTATTAGACAAAGAAATAGATTTTCATATAATTGTGAATAAATCGAAAAGCCACATAGGAGAATACCCTAGAACAATAATGACTAACAGACTGTTATCAAATCATTAGACCAAACTTGTATAATCGGTTATATTTATTTAATAAAAAAAAATTGTTGATGTAAATATTATAAATTGGAAATCTATTTATATGTATATTGAAACTAAGCGCTCGTGATCGTGATAACTAAAATGTTTGGAGAATTAGAATAAGATTAGATAAAATTAATCTACTTCGAAAGGAAAACTTAATCATAATAATTGATTAAAAATCTATTTCTGCTTGACTGACTTAAGAGATAAACAAGTTGCTTCACACATATTATGACATAGGCACATAGGACGTTCTTACCGCGAAAGTACAAGTGAAAAACCGGATGAAACGCGTCGTTTACGCGTTTCTCAAATAGGTTTTCAGCGATAAATCAGCTAAGAAGAAATAGATTACAGTTTTCATAATGCTCGCTCAGATTGGAACAGCCAATTTTGACGTGGAGTACTGATTCTCTAGTGATAAGTTTTTCACGATCAATTTCATTAATTGTTTTTTACGGTTTTACAACACAGATTTACGGTAAAATGAAAACGTCCAAATTGTCTAAATATTTTAGTGTAATTTTTTTCTAAACACTAAGATGAAACATATTTCCTACTTTACGCAAATTTAAATGATAAAATTATGTGTTTAATTTAAATCCGCTAGTTTCTCAATTTCATAATTGACATCGTTGAATCGTCGAGATCGTTGAATTTCATGTTTTTTTTTTGATGAATAATATTTCGTTGATAAAGATGAAAATCAACTTTTTAGATGAAATTCTGTTTTCTTACGAAAAATATATTGTCAAAAATGAATACCTACATAATGTAATTTTATTTTTTCCATCAAAGTTTGCCGTGTAGAAATATGTGAATTCATTGTCACAGATGTAACATTACAATTAAAGTGTACAATTTTAAATGTAAAAAAATATGTATAGAACTCTGCTTTAAGTTACGCGAGACTGTGTATATAAAAGTTTATATGTACTATAGTATATTATTTGTAATTAATTAATTTATAATTATAAAATATGCCTTACCTTAGCACGTAAATTATTTAAGACTAGGTTAGGTTTTAATTTTTTTGTACAAAAAAATAATATACTTCGTTCATTATTTGACGTTTGCACGCTTAACAAATTCCGTATTCCTTGACCGTGAATTGTACACAATATTGTTAAATACTTCTTTGTTTTCACCAACTGGCGAATAGGTACTGAACCGTCTCTTAAAACTCAAAAACGTCTTAAATATTAAGTGACTCGTTTGTTCAAGTTTTTGGACATTACTGTATGGACAAATTTTAAGATCATCTTTTTAATGAATTATTAAGAGACGTTCAACCTATCAATCAAATAGTTGATAATAATTATTTAGTAAATATATTTGAACGAAGTATAATATGACGCAATTCGTATCGAGTGGGTTCAATGGAGCGTTTAAGGCTGTGCGAAAAGCATTTTAACCGGTTCCATTTAAAAGGCGGTTACGACTTAAATCTCAAATTCGATGGGAGCAACACCGTGAATAGATAGATAGATTACCTAGTGTGTGTTTTTAAAGATCTGCAATTTGTTGGATGCGTATGAAAAAAATTGTGCAATCGAGTTAACTTTGATGTGTTAGCGTGTCTACAGGATGTCCGGTGGGTCGATGTAAGGTTAATTCTGATCAAAAATAGTGGAAATAACGTGTCCGTCTGAACCGCGGGCGCTACCTCATAAAATCAAATGAAACCTTATCTATAATTTAGTAGTTTTTTAGTAGTATTTGGTAGTTAAGATAAAATATTTAGTAGTTCAATATAACCAAAATTAAATGAAAAATAAAGTGCGCCGCCAACCTGACGTCAGGTTGGCGGGTGGAATTTTAACGGCGTACAATACTTTGAAAATATATATGTCAAATTTTAGTAGTCTTTTGGTAGTTTAATAAAATTACGTTAAATCTTATTCACGCCTTTGTTTATAGACTAAAAAATATATTTTCTTTTTCTTCATCGGAAACGCCTGTGGAAATTATCATAGCAATCTTTCAGCAGAACTAATTATCAATAATTGTACTTGTTACATAATAGATGCTAATAAAATTATATTAAAATAGAATTAATATTATATTTTTAGACATATTTAAAGCAAAAAAACATAGAACTTACAAATAATGACGTTATTAGGTTTGGGTAGTATTTAATCGTACACCTATTACTGTAACAAAATATTCCGAAAGTAGCACCTAAAATACTTACCTACACTCAAATTTTTTGTTCAACTACAAATTAGCCCTTGACTGTAGTCTGTAAATCTCACCTGATGGTAAGTGATGATGCAGTCTAAGATGGAAGCGGGCTAACTTGGAAGAGGTATGCATATCTACCCCTGATTGGTTTCTACACGGCATCGTACCGGAATGCTAAATCTCTTGATGGCACGGCTTTTGCCGGTATGGTGGTAACCAGTCACGGCTAATAAATTGTCTCTGGTCTGGTGGAAGGCTTCCTTCCACCAGACCAGAGACAATTTAGAAATTATAAAATCCCAAATTGCCTCTGCCAGGAATCAAACCCGGGACCTCCCACTTTACGACCACAGCGCTCCGAATGTCGGCCACGGCGGCCAATCTCAATAGTGGCAGGGCCAACTACGCAGAAGATATTATAGTGCACAAGTGTGTGCGCATACGCAGAGCACTACGCAGGAGATAGTATAGTGGACAGTTGTGCAATATAATACCTCCCATAGTGCACATTTGTGCACTGTAATATATCCTACAGTGCACACGTGTGCACTATAAAATCTCCCTTAGTGCACACTTGAGCAATATAATCTCTTGCGGTGTGACCTATGTACATATACACATATTGTGCACTTGTGCGCTATAATATCTCCTATAGTGCATACTTGTGTATAAAAATTGCCATTCCTGTACCAAAAAAAAATTACTGCCAATTTCCGGGCTGGCACCTGAGAATTTAGGGACCTGGGACCTCCCACTTAAAAGACCACTTTAAAAAGTGAAAGCGCACTTTATTTTTCATTTAATTTTGGTTATATTGAACTACTAAATATTTTATCTTAACTACCAAATACTACTAAAAAACTACTAAATTATAGATAAGGTTTCATTTGATTTTATGAGGTAGCGCCCGCGGTTCAGACGGACACGAAATAACATCAAAATGGATTAATATCAACATATTTTAACAGATATTATATAAAAATTCCTTTACTCAATATTTGAAAAATATTGATGAAAATAAAATTGAATTCATTCATAATTATGAATTTCATTGGTATTTGTTACTATAATATAAAAGACGTTATTAAATTATCTTCTTAATTGCTTTCATTTGTTTCACAGTTCACACGTTTCCGGTCATCCTGTTGAACATGTTATAAACTTTGTGCCTTGCGTTGTATTCAAATAATATTATATGAATATAATCCAAAATAGGGTATATCAGTCAATTTCACTGAACTATACGAGTAAGGAATATACATTAATAATAATAATTATTATATTATACAAATTATGTTTTTATTATAAAAGCTCGAATTTAAGAGTGTATAGCTTCGACAGAGTAGCGAGAGTTGACAATAAGATATTTCAATCTAGTCTCTAAATCAATCTTGCTTTGTCTTTGGGTGTTTTGGTGAATAAAGGCCAGTCTGTGAGTTTATTGTGTAACGAAATTGTATAAATTATACATTGTATAATTTTGATTGCATATGTACATATAATCATATATTTTTTTATTTGTTCATCAAAAATGTTATTTCATCAAAATATATGAAATTTTTAAATGAAATTCAATTTTTTATTCACATGAGGAATAATTTTAAATGTATTGATTCAATGAAATGCTAAGCGAGCGTACCCTGTATTTCGAATGCAGATTGTGTTTACAATCGCAACAGTAGCAGGTTCTCAAACTCGAAAACAAAAAATAAGTACTTACATACCCGCCTCACCAAATAATTTGGATTTTCAAAGTGTGAAAGCGCTTGTGCACTGTCCGGTCCAAATGCGAGAAAATTTGGATGTCACTGTCGTCTTCGACACTGACGACTTGCTTGATTCAGTGTTCAGTGTCGTTTGACGACCTCGTGCATCTTTGTATGTTAAAGCCTTCCTCAAACGAGAATTACCAGATATTGTAGGTGCCCGGGACAGCGCGTGTATGAAATTCGCCTACCTATACGTATACTTTGAATTACTATACCTTGAATACTACCGATAACCATAATGTCTGACCGCGACTGCGACCGCAGACCGCCTCTAGGCGGGCAAATGTTATCATTGCATGCATCGCTGCATCGCTCTTAGGATCAAGACAGACTGAATGTATTCGGACTGCGAGCCGCAGACTGCAATTTAAAATCGGTCTGCAGTCCAAATGTTGTGCAATACGAAAATATTAGATAAATAAATAAATTAAACAAACGAATCTCTGAATTTGGACAGGACCAGTGCACAAGCAATCTTGGACACAGATTACTTATAACAAGCACCAGTGCCTCAGCCAGCATAATCAGTCACAGATGTTAATACATTAATTAAGGAACAGAGAAGTACATTAATTATTTATATACCGTAACGCAAATCGCTGTTTAGTCATTAGTCATTACATTAGACTGACGTAGCGCCTTATTTAAAATTGCGACAATATTTTAATAACGTAGATGTGTGAAAATAATACCGTGGTATAATTACTTACCTATACGAAATTTTACACAAATGTCGTTCTAAAAGTTAGGTAAAAAAATAAAACATCTAGAGGTACTCGAGGTGATAAAAACTGATATTTGCTTGCTAATATATTTCTCTATTTAAGTATTGTTTTGATGTTTTTTTTTTTTCAATATCAAGACACGCCAGAGTGTCAAGACAAGTTCCAATAAGAAAAGTTGTTATAAGAACGGTTTTTATTTCTTAGCAATCAGATTCTACCTTTTTCTAATTCTAAAACACTAACCCTAAAATACAGACAGTTAAAGATTAAAAGACAGTACCTACAGCCTATGTTGCTTATTTATTATTGTTCAAAACTTGTTAAATTAGTTAAACATACGTTATTAAAATGTGTCGCAAAGCTAAACTTTAAAAATATTGTAAATAGCAACCATAGTCCATGATTCGCCGATTTATTGTTAAGTTGTGAGTCTGACTGAGATGAATGAGATTAGGATATGATAATGATAAATTATAATAAAGAAAAAGAATATTTTTAATTCACTTGTTTTCTTTGTCGCCTTCCCATTTATTAAATAAAAACCCAAAACATTCACTTTCAGTAGGTAGGTAGGTACACTTAAAATTAAATAAATACCTAGTTACCTATCATTTTACTTGATCCTTAGAAATAATATTACAAACTAGCGGTCCGCCCCGGCTTCGCCCGTGGTACATAATATATAGCCTATAGCACTCAGGGATCACGTGCATATCCAACGGTGAAAGAATTTTTGAAATCGGTCCAGTAGTTCCTGAGATTAGCGCGTTCAAACAAACAAACGCTTCCGCTTTATTATATTAACTATAGATAAATTAGATAGGTACAGCTTTAGTGGATTTATTCTAATTTCTTCAGGGTAGTATTTGGTAAAAAGAAGCAGGCCAGCCCGCTTACTGAAAAGAAAAAAAAATGCGATTTTAAAATAAAGCACACAGCGTCATCTATCTAAAGTTTTGTGTACTAACATGAAAAATGTATTTAACGCCATCTAGCTAAGAGTAGTAAATAGAACTATTACGTAAAAATGGTTCTATCATACAAAAAAAAAAGGTTGAACCTTACATCGAAGTTCACGATGTTGCTAAGAGATGACGCTCTATAATTTTTATTGTCCAAGTTATTATTATTATTGAATTTAAAATAAAAGTAATTAATTATTAATTTACGGAACAATAGATGTTTTTATGTTATAAAACTTACTCATTAAAACTACTGCAATTGTCATAAAAGGTGGCAAGCATCCGAAGTCCATGAGAGCAGGGAAGATGACGGTACCCATGATAGTGCCCAGTCGACCGATCATCAGGAATGTTGCCATCGCCATCACCCTATTATTTTAAGACATAATTAAATAGGTAGAATTAAATTAGTCATTAGTTTGCTTTTAAATTTTTTATTTGAGACTTGTACAAAATCGTAATGAATGGTCTGCAAATAAAGAACCCAATGTTCAACGATGGACCAATCGTTAGACAATGGAACAAGAATAAAGTAGATTTGTTTTCTTGTATAGATACTGGGGGTTTACATGTTCTGTGCTACAGACGCAGTGGCGGGGCAAGGCCTAAATTTTATGTGGGCAAGATATATTTTGCGAGGCCCTCTGCCCGCACAAGAAGATTTTATCATACTTATATGAAATGAAAAAAAGGGGGCGCGAGGCCCTCCGGAGCGCGAGGCCGTGGGCCTGGGCCCACGTCACCCACGCCTTCCGCCGCCTCTGTACAGACGCAGCGTCAGTAGATAGACGGGAGTGGGCATACGACAGCATGCGATTCACCATTCATCATACAACTAACGGCACCAGGCTTTGGAATTTGGATTGCAGCAATCCCTTCAACTGTACAGGTACAGAAGATAAAAGAGAAAAGAATAGAGAAACACGAAGCGAGAGGGAAATGAGTCAAAGCTATAGTGTCCATGATTTACTTATCAAAAAATGGTTGTACCTCTAAGAAAAACCTGATGCGCACCAAGCACCGTCAATCAACAGAATTTTGCCGGATATCTTTCTAAACATCAGAAAGTTTTCTGACAGACAATTTTTGATAATATATGCAGCCGGTCTACATGATCGTTACCTGAGTGAAGTGGGGAACAGGTCAACCGCGATGCTGGACAGGGTAGCGGCACACAGTGAAGTCAGCGCCAAGCCGGTGGTGAAGATTGCCACTAGAGTCAAAGTCTTGCTGCCCGTGAATGGCAGTACCACGATGAAAACCGCGCTGAAGATGCCACACACGCCCGCTACAGACCTCTTACCGCATCTATGAAAACGAAATCAGTTTTTGATGGAATTATTATACTGATAAAAAGCTGTATAAAGCCTAGTGGTTAGGACGACCGACTTCTAATCGGAGGTCGTGGGTTCGATCCCGGGCACGCACCTCTAACTTTTAGGAGTTATGTGCGTTTTAAATATTTAAATATCACTTGCTTTAACGGTGAAGGAAAACATCGTGAGGAAACCTGCATGCCTGAGAGTTCTCCATAACGTTCTCAAAGGTGTGTGAAGTCTGCCAATCCGCTTGGCCAGCGTGGTAGACTATGGCCAAAACCCTTCTCACTCTGAGAGGAGACCCGTGCTCTGTAGTGAGCCGGTAATGGGTTGATCATGATGATGATGATGATGATTATACTGATATGCTCACATTAAATTGTCTTTTTAAATAAATAATTCTAATCTAGTCTACCCTCATTAATTTAATCGTATCTGGTTTTTTTATAGCAAGATTATCTAGCGCTTGATGACTTTCAGTAATGATTACATGTCTTATCCCAGATAAGCCTGAAACTATTTTTACTCAAAATCTTTACAATAAACAAATTTTTTTAGTTGCATTACCTTTAAAATGAAGAAAAAAAATATTAAAAAAAATATTTTCCTTAAGGTTTTCCGGGAAATGCCCGTCCTATATATAGGACAGTAGGATAATAGGTAGTAAGTAAGGGTTAGTATTGACCGTAACTGAAAATGGACTAATATATTTATCTATTTATGAAAAGGGTACAAATAATGAATTTTAATGTTAGTATATCAATTTTGCAGTGTGATGACATATATATGATAAGTTATAAAACACATAGCACATACTTCTATATCAAATTTATGCAGCGTGTCAAACATTTTTTGACATTGACGGTAAAGTCTTTGTTTTGATTGAAGAATAACCAAATGATTTAATTGGTTATGCCTTGATCTTTCCAGCTGTCATCACGTTCATATTGGGACGGTTGACTTGGCCCCATTTTTCCAAATTTTCTGTTTGACTCAATCATAGCTGTTGTTACTCTCCTGCGGAAGCTTAGGTGATCCAATTTCCCGTATTTTGTTTTATACAATAATTGCCATGCAAAAACGTTCAGAAAGATATTATTTGTAAGTTATGGCATGTGCCATTTCTTGACTGTAATGCCTACTCTGTGTAACCAATCATGTAAATTTTCGAACCAGTCAATCTGAAGTTTATCTTGGAAAACTCCTTGAACTTCAAGCCAAACCACTGAAGATGTTGCTAAGCCTCTTTTCCTCCACGCATAAATTCTTTTACTCTGAGCTGATCAACTAACAGCAAGTTGCTCTTCGGTATCAATAATGGGATACTCAACTTGGAGAGATATTTCTACAGGTTGAAGTAATATGTTACGTAGGAAGTTATTCAGCGTCCACGTTATCTTCATCACCCTTGTCTTCATCACCTTCGTCAGTAGGGCAATTGGGGTGAACAAGGGGTGGTAGAATACATATTGCTACCTTTCTGTCATTTTTCTCACCATCGGAAGCTTTTCAAAGCGTCTATTATCCCATAAGCAGTTAGCGGTCCGAACATAAAAAGTTACCTGTATTATCCTACTGTCCTATATATAGTCCACCACTTTTTGTCGTAAATTATTTCCACTTTACGAAATATTATATCAATAAAATTGTTATACAAAGTAAAGAAGAGGTTATCCAGAACATGTGAAATGTGAAATTTGCAACCTAAACATAAATTTCTGATTTTTATACATATCTCTTGTGAGCCGTTTCTGTAACGCGCTTTTATTGCGCACTTTTTAGTGAAATATATCGAAAAATATTAAATAAAACGTCGTTTTTATATTTTTACTATAATAAACATAGTCTCCTTACTTCATATCACAATAAAAGAAATCAACCATTTAAATGGGTACTTTGATATATTTTTTTATTTTCACTGTCCTACATACAGGACAGTAGGCTTATCTGGGTTATAGAAAGTGATGATGAAGGTCTAAGTTAAAGCGCGCTTGTTTAGAAGATACCCATTCACTTTTGCCTTGAAATCAAGTGTGGCATGAAACACGGATACCGAAAGGCTGGTTCCACACCTTAGCAATAAATAATTCGTATATCTAACGTTGAATGAAAGCGTTTCGAACGAGTAGATTAGATTCAAGTTTCAACCACATATGGATGTTGACGCTCGCCACCTCGTCGTCGCAATCATCACAGTTCGTAGGGTTATGCCAAGTTTGCGCAATGATCGATTTCGAGTATCGAGAATAACTTCAAAGTAAAAAACATAAACTTGCTTGTTTGTTTTTAGGTAACCGCACTTGGAGTTTGGATACCTACCTATTTATCAAAGCACCTCCAATCCCATAGGTGAGAACGGACCCAGCGCCCACGACAGCACTCTGCAGGTAAGTCAGCATGTCAGTCTGTATGGGCGTGCAGGCTATCTCCTCAACTTCCACCGGGCCTGGGGCGATGGCTGAACACAGGGTCTCGTTGCCTTCAGAGCCGATCATGGCTGCGAGTTGAGGGTACCAGAGGCGGATGGTGTTTGCCCTAGAAAGAGGATTCATCATCATCATCATGATCAACCCATTACCGGCTCACTGCAGAGCACGGGTCTCCTCTCAGAGTGAGAAGGGTTTTGGCCATAGTCTACCACGCTGGCCAAGCGGATTGGCAGACTTCACACACCTTTGAGAACGTTATGGAGAACAAGAGGATTACCTATATTTATTTTAACAACTTGTCTGGATACATATAAAAGTATACAAGGGTACACTTGCAAACCCTGTGTAAGTCGCGGGTTCAATCAAATCAGCTAGTTAAGATATAAAAACATATTGTCGTCTCAACTGACAGACGTCCACTATTGGACATAAATCTCTTGCGCCACAGAAAATTGTGTCACTAGCATCCAGCAATTTGTTTCAGATCGTCCGTCCACTTTGTGGCGATCTACCAACGTTGCGGTCACCGATACGGGGACGCCATTCCAAAGTCTGGTGTATGGGTTTAATGAAAACTGCCACAGATAGGTACCTCTTCCAAGTTAGCCCGCTTCCACCTTAGACTGCATCAGGTGAGATCAGATGAGATCGCAGTCAAGGGCTAACTTGTACATGCATAAAAAAGAGATATATTGATACCTTACCCAAACGTGCACCCCATGTGGGTAGCACATATAAGCAACAGCCAAGCTACGTGCGGCGGCTTGTAAAGTGGCGCCATCTGCGCCCCTCCGCCTCTCAACGCCGCCAAGCCGCGACCGCGTTGCTTCGTCTTTTCTTCTTCTAGTTTCGTTATCTGCACAGAATTTTTGGTAACATATTGTAATACTACACGTAGGTATGCATTGTGTCGGAAGACAGAGCCTATAGCTAGTGACGACATAAGTACTGCTGTACGACTTGATAGCTAACTATGGGAACTCTCATATAAGAACGCTCAGAGTCATTCAGCGGGTGATGGAGAGAACTATACCTCCTATAGGCCTTGTAGGCTCGCTTCATTCAAGACCCTCTTTGCAAGATTCTGGCTTCACTTCGCTTCCGGGTGGGACAGCCAAGACTGCATGGATTATGGGTGACCAGCAGCGACAACAGCTAGTTTTAACCGTAGCTGAATTGGATAAAACTACTTCGGTCTTCGGTCGTAACATCTACGATCGAACATCTGCTAAATCAAAAGGGCAATTCGCGCAATTTATAATTTAAAACCGCGGGATTCCCTTCGAGAGAAATTTAAAGAAATAGGTATTCTTACGGTAGCTTCTCAATATATCTATAACAATATAATTTTTGTTAGGCAAAACATTCACAGTTACATTAAAAAGTGCGAATTACACGACAGGCAATTAAGAAATAGAAATAGGCTCGTGATTCCTCAGTTACGCCTCAAAAGGGTCCAAAGGTCATTTGTGGGAATGGGCGTAATGTTCTATAATAAAATTCCACAAGCAATCTTAGACTTGCCTTTACACAAGTTTAAGAACTCTATTAAAAATATGCTCATAAAAAAAGCATATTATACAATTGAAGATTATATAAATGATAAAAAAGCATGGAGCAATTTCTCAATGACAGGTTGCTTGGAAACAATCTAAGAAAATTTAACTCATGTCTTAAAACGAGTATTTGATTATTGGTGTTCAATTCGATGCTTTGATCATGGGTAGCCTAAGTATGTCACGCTCTCTTTAAACATTTCTGTGGTGGTGTCGTGTGGTGCGGGTTGTTACGTTCCCTCGAATATGGTTGAGCGAAGCAATGGCTGGATCATGCGTCATGCTCGTGAACGGGTGCCACCGTCGGAAATGGGGCTACTTTTGTCTGCCCTTCTTCACATGTGTAGAATTGTAAGCACCATTCCGAACCTGTGGTAGATTCATTTGTCGATTCGTAAACGCTTCCGAAAGTTTATCTGAATAAAATTATGATTACTTATATAAATGATAAAAAGGCGTGGATTTGACTCGTTCCAGCAATGCGCGAGACGGCAATTCAATCATGTACTTAACATAAAATTGTTATATTGATATTGTAAATTTGGAAAAGAGCAACCGCCGAGTTTCTTGCTGGTTCTTCTCGGTTGGAACGGCATTCCGAACCAGTGGTAGATTCATCTGACTATTCAAAAGCACTTGTAAAAGTTTATTTGAATAAAAAACTTTTCTATTCTATTCTATTCTATTCTAATATTATACATGCAAAAGTGTGTTTCTTTGTCCTTCAATCACGTCGCAACACATCAACAAATTGACGTGGTTTTTTGCATGTAATTAAGGATCTGGAGAGTGAGATGGATTTTTAAAAACTTAGGCAAGGGCTACATCTTTGAAATCAAGCTTAATTTTGATTTTTGGAAAACTAGTGCGCTGTGCGGCACACGCACGAAACAGAAAATTTCTGTTTCGTGGGCACACGCATCTAGGCATCTAACTTTCGGTTTCGTAAAGCATAGTAAACTTACTGAGTAAGTTTCAGGTGGTTTCCCAGTATTTAGGGCGTAGATCCATCGGAAGACCGACAAGGCCTCGTCGTTGCGTCCCCTGGACATCAGGAACTTGGGGCTCTCTGGCAGGAAGAGGAACACCGCGCCGCTCAGCAGCGGCACCAGCGCGGCGGCCAGCAGGAACAGGTTCCAACTGTGGATGACTGGAAAGTGTAAAACAGATTTCGATTTAAGAACTTCCTCTTTTTTAACCCCCGACGCCAAAAACGACGGGGTGTTATAAGTTTGACGTGTCTGTGTGTGTGTGTCTGTTCCCCTGTAGCGCTCAAACGGGTGAACCGATTTGAATGTGAGTTTTTTGTTTGAAAGGTGAATTAGTCGAGAGGGTTGTTAGCTATGTTTGATGAAAATCTATCCAAGATGGCCGCCGCTACAAAATAGCGGAATACCTTAGAATAAATAGGTAAAGAAAGGCAGTCGTCGACGCGGCGATAAGCCGTTTTTAACGGGCCTTAAAAGGCTCGATACGTCTATCGTCGCGTCAGTGCTCAAGGTACTCATGCGCTTATGTGCGTGTCGGCAAATGTAATTACAGGGCACACATGGGTTGGTTTATAGCTTACGTTTCGAGCGGAAATTTGTTAGAAACTTCCATTCTAAGCGTAATAGTTCGATGCGGAATACATATTTTATCACAACTCCCTCAATATGGGTATCAAATGAAAGGGCTTGACTAGTAGAATAGCATTATGCAAATCCAAGATGGCCGCCGCCACAAAATGGTGAATGTCGGGGGTTTTTAAACTTTAAATTTATACTTGTTGAAATAGTCAGTTGAAAAATATCAAAAATTCAGAAGTTATTGATCTAACCAAAAGCAAACTAAATGATATTTTAGAAACGGTATCAAATGCTCATAAGTTTGAGGGTTAAAAAGTTAAAAGTGTCCAAAAAGTTCAAAGAGACAAGATAGTTAATATCTTGTCTCTTTGAACCTTTCGGCAGAGGTGAATATATTTAGGGAGCCTTTTTGTTTGGTTGTCACTCACCAATGCTGTTTCCAAAGAATGAGAAGTCCAGATCCCTAGTGATGATAGCCCAGGCGAGGAGCGGCAGCGTGGTGTTGGCGATGGTGAAGAACAGCCCCGTCAGCAGCAGCACTCGCGCGCGCAGGTCCGTCCGGTGCATCTCCGCTAGGTACGAGATTAGAACTGCGAAGGGGCCGTTGAACCTGGACAATTGAAATCCACACTAACCATACCAGTATTATAAAAGTAGTATGTATGGCCGGTTCAACAGCACAGCCCCACACGTTTTCCACTGGTGTATTCTTATATAAAAAAACTAAATTCCGACAGTTGTCACCCCAAGCCGATTGAACAGCAATTTGATCAGATTGTTCATAAAAAAGTGCGCTCGCGGGGGCTACCTGCCGGTATGCGGCCCATGACAAAAGCGCATCCGCGCCAGGTACCCGAGGCAGGCAACCCCTCCGTACGCAGGTAGCAGACCCTTCGGCAACTATGGACTCTTGCTTTGCTATGGTTTCCATTATTATCCGACTTCATATAAAAGTGTACTACGAGCTATGAGTTTATCTTGTTATTTCATGATAATTATAATGAATGAAAAAATAGAATTTTATATTTACTTATTTATAGATTTAAATATGATTAATAGCTAATGTATGTTATACAAGCAATGCGAACAATTTCAATTTCAACTAACCTAACCTTTATAGTTCTTATTATTCACTATTTAATTAATTACAAAGAAAATATACTCGAACTTAACTGTTGAGGAATTGAACCCAAGACACACTCTATTATAAGACCGCCTATTGACGGTGGTCAGTTTGTCAATAAATTCATTTCACAAGTATAAATTGAAAATTTAAAAACCCCTGACATTCGCCATCTTGGATTTGCATACTGCTATTCTACTAGTCAAGCCCTTTCATTTGATACCCATACTCTTGAAACGCGGCTGAAAAACATGTCTCCCTCTCTTGCGGCTGTCGGACCGGTTCGACAAGACTATGTTATCCTAGTTTAGACCTTATAGTTAAAATTATTAAGAGAGTTGTGAAAAATATGTAATCTGTCATTTTGTAGCGGTGGCCATCTTGGATCGATTTTCATCAAACATAGCTAACAATACTTTTAATTAATTCACCTTTCAAACAAAAAAAAAACCGCATTCAAATCGGTTCACCCGTTTGAGCGCTACGGGGGAACAGACACACACACACACACATTATTTGTCCGACCTGGGAATCGAATCTGGGACCTCGCGATCTGCAGTCGAATATGTTAATCACAAGACCAACGAGGCAATTACATCATAACTTACTTGTACGTTTCAAAGAATTTACCCTAATAATAGAATAATTTATAGCTCTATGCACGAATCTACCTGTTCGATTTTTTTGTCCATTAGATTTATGCATTTTACGATCTCACCAACCCCTTGACACGCACAAACTTGTCTGATTTTTTATTACTCTTTTATATTTTATCATCCCATTATCTTCGGGGAGGTATGTAGACAGGAAAAAATATTGCACGCAGGTGCAAAACAGGTGTTCAAGCATGTTGCTGCACGTCTAAGAGCATATAGTATAAGAACGATACATTTCAATTTTTCTAACACAAGTTTACTCAGTGCGACATCGTTAGGATCTCAGTCTAAAATAAGTCTTAAATATTACTTAGCTGTCAGTAGTAGAGTAGTAGAGTCAGTGTGTTGTGAACCTACATATTTATTATGGCGGTAAGTGTGTAATTGCACCAATTATTTAAATAATGATAGCTTATAATATTTTTTAGTGACAAAACCCAGGGACATACCTAAATTGCTCTAAAAGCCAACAGTTCAAATAATCATTTATAAGGTTTGACCATATTGTGACATGGTGATAATAAACCCTCGTATTTTTAGTTTTAAGTTTTCGTGAGTAATTATCACCATTATATCATGTTCTTAAATTGACGTTCAAAAAGTGTACAGTGTACCAATTTTGAATAAAGTTTATTTGTCTTGACTTTGTAACTAACATCTTGATTCGTTAGTAATGGGACTTTTATAAATTGTAACAAGTACTTTATAAATTGAAGTTAATTTAATTAGTTTATGTAATTTTATTTGTTGAAATATCATCTTTTTATTTCAGGACTCGCAGAATGATGAATTCACCTATAAACATTACTACTATCCACTCAATGTGTCAGACGATCAAGATGCGAGTGATTGTGCGTCAAATAATAAAAAGACTGCTTCAAAAAAGAACAAAATGATGGAGCAAAACAATATAGATGTATTTTTTGAACAACCAAAAAAAAAGAAGAGAACTACTATTTCTTCAACGGTAGCGCAAGCGACTGAAGGAGGTCTATCGTATATCTCATCCAATGATGGTGATGGTGTCAGTGCAACTCATCTCATCAAAATAGATGTCTATGACATGAAGAATCTGAAAGGGGTTTCACCTCTTGAGTACTGGAAACATGCAGATTTACGATTAAAGTACTACGCGAATTCAGACGCTGATAAATTTTATCACGCCACTCGAGATATTATTTACAACATAACAAAGCAGATCGCAGGAAGAAATGATTGTAAAAAATATTTTATCGACAGAGATGTCAAACAATAAAAATACCTATAAATTATTCCATCGTAAGAAATATAACTATTTAAAAGATAACATCGCTGCCTGCTGCAAATAAATAACAAAATTAGTAACCCAGGTCACTTAACGTAAATATATTTCAAAATAATATGTACTCTCCCTACTATTTTGCCTGTGAACACAGCCGAAACAAATTATAAAAGAGTCCTGTTCTAACACACTCAAGTCATATTCCATCTCGCCATCTACAACAATGCTGTGTCAACTGTGTGCCTTTAACGACTCTGTTGACGATGAAGAATTGCTGGCAAATTGTGAAGAAGCAGAATTGAACGCTAAGTTAGTTAACATATGTATGGAAGTCGAACGAGATCAAGTTTATTCGTGAGTATTTTTTATCCATCATTTTTTTCTCCATGAACAGTGTTTATTTTAATCTATTATACCCCAAACGGTTGACCGAAGATAAGGTGCATGATTATATTTTTTTATTGATGTAACGGCCACCATCCCATACACCCTCGTCCCTGACTAGTTCAAACTTGTTTAAACACAACGCTGATGGGGAGGGGCTATTTACGTATAAATACTCGGTTTTATTGTTAACTACACTCATTCAGAGCGAAGTTGTGATAGAAAAATATTAATCATGGAAGCTTTTTCCAATGATGAAATAAGTGTATTTACTAAATCATTTGTGTTAAATAAGATGCACCGATACATACGGTTGTGGTACATTTCTGAAAGACTACCTAGATGGATGTTAGATGACCCAGAGATTAAACCGTTTTATACACCATGTAGTGGTCATCGTATCTCCATTTGTCCTCTTTCGGATGAAATTGACGGTGTATTTCCTATGAAAGCATATTGTAATATGTGTGCTACAAATGGTAAATATTTAAATAAAGATTAGTGTAACGTTTGTATTATAGAAAATATGTTTCATAATTCTATTTTTATTTTTCAGTTCAAAGCAAACTGGAGCCGGAGTGAAAAGAGAGGCTACTGCAGTCACACAGTCTACGAGTAAACGACCATGTTGTCAAGAACCTTCTACATCTACGGGGTTATTAACGACATCAAAATCAGTGCAGGAAGAATCGTCCTCATCTGTAAGTTCTACAAAATATCATAGTGTTGAGTGTCCTTACTGTAAAATAAATATTAGTCGAAAGTACTATACCAACCACCTTAAAAGCAAGAAACATATGAATAATGTACTTCTTAATAGTTCGGTACAAAACTTAACCAACGTGCAATTAATAGAAAATGCTTTTGGTCGACGGATAGCAACATACAGGATTTCCAATAATAATTTAGAATTTGAGACGCCTGAATCTTTTTTTAATTCCATTAAAAATATTGTTCATGACTTGCTTCATACGCTTTTAAAAGAGCATACTTTGATTAAAGTTAACTTCATTTTAAACGGTGACTTTATTCAAGAATCAAAAAATTTAGAAAATTCATTTGACTTTCAAACGTGTAACTATACATTCTGTTTAGGTGATGAAATTAATACCATTTATTCGGATTTATTAGCTGAAACTTCGAGTAAAGTTTGTAATTTTGAAAAGAAAGATAGTGGTTGGAGTCTTAAAAAAATTAATTATGTGGATTTAAATATAAATAAATTAAACCCGTTAAAAGGGAACTCTTATATAGATTTACCAATAGATATCAAACATAAACTTGCTATTATTAATGTAAAAAATAATGACAATAGATGCTTTCAATGGGCTATACTTTCCGCTTTGTATCCAGTCAAAGTGAATGCAAACAGAGTGACTTCATATATAACGAAACAAAACTCTTTAGATTTTACAAATATTTCATTTCCAGTACAATTAAAAGATATCAGTAAATTTGAGACATTAAATAATATTAGTATAAATGTTTTTGGACTTGAACTTGACACAAAAAGCAATTCTACGAAGATTATTGGTCCTCTCTATTTCACAAAATCTCGAAAACATAAACACATAAATTTATTATACATAAATAATGGTTCTAATGGTCATTATTGTTATATAAAAAATCTTTCCAGGCTAGTTGGTCAACAATTAAACAAACATCACCACGCCACATTTATTTGCGATGGTTGCTTACTATATTTTCAATCGGAGAGTAAATTAAAATCACATCAAAAGTTTGATTGTAATCACATTAAAACTGATATGCCCGATATCACGAAAGCTAAATTAACATTTAATAAATATGAGAGAAAGCTCAAATTGCCTTTTGTTGTTTACGCAGATTTTGAAGCATTTCTAAATCCTATACAAGGATGTGATAATGATCCAACTACCTCATACACAACAAATTTTCAAAAACATGAAGTATATAGCTTTGGATACTATATCAAATGTACATTTAATGATAGTCTATCAATATATAAAACATATACAGGTACTGATTGTGCCAAAGTGTTTATGGAGACCTTAAATGATGATATAAAACGAATTTATGATGATCATTTAATTGAAGTTAATCCACTGCCTCTAACGATAAATGACAACGAAAAATTATCTGCAATATGTACATGTCATATATGTGAAAAAGAACTAAAATCGGATCGCGAAATAGCATATAATAAATACACTGGAGTTTTTGTAGGTGTCTGCCACAAAAGTTGTAGTAAAAAGTTAGAAACTCCTCAATTTATACCGATAATTTTACATAACCTTAGTAACTACGATGCTCATTTCATTGTGCATGCATTGAATTTCTCAGAAGGTGCAATAAATGTCATACCCCAAAATAAAGAACGATATATTTCGTTTTCAAAAAAGACACAAATCACGAACAAACAAATTGAATTGAGGTTTATTGATTCTTTTAAATTTTTATCTAGTAGTCTAGAATCGTTAACAAATAATTTAAATGATGAAGATTTCATCGAATTGCGAAGAAATTTTCAAAGTGAAAAAGATATTTATTATTTAAAACGTAAAGGTGTATACCCATACGAATATATGACATCATTTGACTCCTTAAATTTAACATCACTTCCAACACAGAATCAATTTTTCAGTACACTTACAAACAGTACTATTTCAAATGAAGATTATAAACATGCTAGAGATGTTTGGAACCATTTTAAATGTCTTTATATGAGTGATTACTCTGATTTATACTTGAAAACGGATGTATTACTTTTAACAGATATATTTGAAAATTTTAGAAACGTTTGTATTAAAACTTATGATTTAGATCCTGCTCATTATTATACAGCACCAGGTCTTAGTTGGGATGCAATGTTAAAGTACACACAAATAACATTAGATTTATTAACAGATTTTGAAAAAATTGCATTCGTAAAATCAGGTATACGCGGTGGTGTTTCACAGTGCAGTAACCGCTATGCACAAGCCAATAATAAGTACATGGCAAATTTTAATGAGAAAATTCAATCATCTTATCTCGCATACTTAGACGCTAATAATTTATATGGTTGGGCTATGTCTCAATACCTTCCTACAGGTGGATTTGAATGGGTAAATTGTGAGACTAATTTCAACATACCGATTGATTCTGATGTGGGTTATATTCTAGAAGTAGACTTAGAATATCCCGAAGCTTTACATGACTTACATACCGATTTTCCTCTTTGTCCAGAGAATATACTTGTTGGAGGGAGTAAAACTTTAAAATTAGTTCCAAATCTATTCGATAAAACTAAGTATGTAATTCATTATAGAAATCTTATACAGTGCCTAGAAATGGGTTTAAAACTAAAAAAAATTCATCGGATTTTAAAATTCAATCAAAGTCCTTGGCTACAAAAATATATTGATTTAAACACACAGTTACGTACATCTGCCCAATCTGATTTTGAAAAGGATTTCTATAAGTTAATGAATAATTCAATATTTGGGAAAACAATGGAGAACATTGAAAAACGTGTAGATGTCAAACTATGTACACATTGGGAAGATAAGGGAAAATATGTTGGTGCTCAAAAACTTATTGCGAGACCTGAGTTTCATAGTGTCTCAATATTTTCAGAAAATTTGGTTGCTATACAATTGAGAAAAACTAAATTACTTTATAATAAACCTATTTACTTAGGATTTTGTATTTTAGATATTTCTAAAACTCTTATGTATGATTTCCATTACAAATATATGAAAAAGAAATATGGCTCAAGTTGTAAAATGCTTTATACAGACACAGATAGTTTCATATATCACATTTTTACTGATAACTTTTATGATGACATTAAACCTGACTTAAATAAATACTTTGATACTTCGGATTACCCCTCTAATAATAGTTATGATATTCCTCGGACAAATAAAAAAAAAATTGGTTATTTTAAGGATGAAAATAATGGTACTATTATGACTGAATTTGTTGGTTTGAGATCAAAAGTGTATGCTTTTAATACACAAAATAAATTCATTGCTAAAGCAAAAGGCGTAAACAAATCGGTTACCAAAAATTTTAAAATTAAGAATTATAAAACAGTTTTATTTGAACAAAAAAATGAGTTATGTGAAATGTATAGATTCAGATCGATAAAGCATATAATATTTACTCAAAAAAATAATAAAATATCATTATCACATTCAGATACTAAACGGTTTTTAATTAATAACTCTACCAACACTTTAGCTTGGGGTCATTACAAAATAAAGTCGATTACTAATGATTTGCGGTAAGACTCGATGTTATTTTTTAAGTAAGTGCTACAATGTATAGATGTATCTTTAAGTTATAAATTGTATAGAAAATTAAGATATAATTATGAATAAATGTATACTTAAATCAATGTCTTATTACTTTATTCCCCATTTCTATATCTAATTCAACTGAAACTACACGTATTTTTGAACATGTATCATTTTCTCCATCCATTTACTGCTATAGTTGCAGGACCGAGTGGATGTGGTAAATCACATTTTGTGACAAATTTCTTAAAACACTGTAATGATATATGTAATACACGATTTGATCAAATTTTGTGGTGTTACGATGAAATGCAGCCTCTATACAATCTAGAAAATGTAACTTACATTCAAGGAATTCCTGAAATGAGTATGTTTGATGGAAAACATCCTCGATTAGTCATAATTGATGATCTTATGAGGGAGTCAGATGGTCGTGTTGTTGATATTTTTACTAAAGGTAGTCACCACAGAAATTTAAGTGTATTTTATATCACACAAAATCTTTTTCATCAAGGGAAAGGGCAACGAGATATTTCTCTAAATACAAGTTACATAATTTACTTTAAAAATCCCAGAGACCGAACACAAATTCGCCATTTAGCACGTCAAGTATTTCCTGAGAATTCAAAGTTTGTTGAAGAGGCTTATAAAGATGCCACTACAGAACCTCATGGTTATTTAATGATTGATTTAAAGCAAAATACAAATGATTCATGTCGTTTTAAAACTAAGATTGATAATACTTCTAATGATTGTGTAGTATACATCCCTAAAAAGGGGTTTAAATATGGTTTGCATGACTCAATTCTTGTCAGTAGCAAATAATGGTTGAAGGAAGTACTACGCAAGACACGAAAAAGTTGAGGTGTGCATTACAAACATTTAAACCAAAATATCGTAAAATTTTACTTCGCTCTCTTAAGAAAGAAGAAATTAATCGTGTTTGTGAGTATATCAAAGAAATATTTAAAGAAAATACCCCCAATAAAGAGACAAGAGAATCGTCTGTAAAATTGAATTGCTTCTTTTCTACAAAGTTAATATAAATATGTATTCAGAATCACTGTAAAACAATGTCTGCACGAGTAAAAACACACAAAAATTTACTAAAGGCTTTACACACACTTCAACCAAAATTCCGAACAGCCTTATTGAAAGTGTGTAAGGACGAGGAAATCAATTGTATTTGCGAGTGTATTTTCAATATACTAAATGGTAAACTACCTTTAAAGGATTGTGAGAAGACTAAGTTAAAAAAACACAAAACTATTCTCAGAAAATTAATAAAGAAAGGGGGAAATAAATCACGAAAACGTATTATCATTCAAAAAGGAGGAGCATTTCTGCCTATTATTTTGGGAGCTGTTTTAAATGGGTTGTTTAATTTAATATAAAAATGGAACACGCAAAAAAAATGGTTCTTATTGAACCAGAGGTCATTGAAAGACTAAAATCAAGAAATATTGCATCTGACGATTCTTTGTCAAGATTAGATAAAGAAATGCAAAAAATACTGAAAAGTAAACTAGATGATCGTGAAAAATGGACGTTATACACGCAAATTTTACAAAGATATCTCCATATTACCGAAGGAGAGAGAAAACCAATTAAATTACCAGTCACTGTAGAGGACGATCGAAACTATGACAATAACAGTATATTTAAAAAGGAAATGAAAGACAATGATTCAGCAGTTAATGCGGAATCAGATGATGATAAGCACGTACTTGGGCTACCGATTGAAATTTTATATACCCCTACTTATATAAACAAACTTATACCAAAAACGTATAGAAAAAAAGGTGAAATATTGTTAAATACTCTGTTAAACAATAAAGAAAAAATTAGTTGGAAAAAGGATGGATTGATAGTCGTAGATAATGAAGCTGTAGATGGTAGTAATATAGTGGATCTAGTAAATTATACCTTGAGACCATTAAAACGCCCCAAGCCTAATGGATGGGAAAAATTTATCCAAACTATAAAAGATATAGGGGTTCCCTTAATATGTATTGGTAACCCTCAAGCTTCTGAAAATATTAGTAATATATCACCAAAATCCAGAAGACATAGTTCTCCAATTGATGATAAAAGTCCAAAAACTTTAACATCATACAAACTAAGGAAAAAACAGGACGTTTGGGAAAGATGGAATCCATATTAGACATCAAAGATATATATTACGATGTGTCCAATCCTGCTGGTTATGGAAGCGCAGAGAAATTATCAAGAGCATTAAAAGGTAAAATGAATAGAAAGCAAGTGAAAGAATGGTTGCAAGCTCAGGAAACTTATACATTACATAAGCCTGTGCATCGAAAATTCCCCCGGAATAAATATATATTGTCTAATCTTAATGAACTTTGGCAAGCAGATTTAAGTGATATGCGTACTTATTCTCAATATAATGAAGGTTTTAATTATATTCTTTGTGTTATTGATGTTTTTAGTAAATACGCTTTCGCTAGAGCCCTAAAAAAGAAAAATTCTGAAAGTATAAAACAAGCATTTGAAAGCATATTTACTGAAGCTAATGCAACTCCCATCCACTTACAATCAGATAAAGGTACCGAATTCGTATCAAAAGATGTTAGACAATACTTTAAAAGTAAAAATGTAAATTATTACACAACCAACAACCCAGATATTAAAGCAAGTGTAGTTGAAAGATTTCAGAGGACATTAAAAACTAAAATGTGGCGTTATTTTACACATAAAAATACCTATACTTATATTAATATTTTACAAGATTTACTCTATTCTTATAATCATAGCTTCCATTCAAGCATAAAAATGTGTCCGTTTGAAGTTAATTTTAATAACATTATGATAGTTTGGAATAATTTATATGGAAATATAAATAATAAAATCAGTGCTATACCACAGTCTAAGTTTTCGATTGGAGATCATGTAAGAATAACAAAATATAAGCACATTTTTCAAAAAGGATATGAGACAAATTGGAGTGATGAAATATTTATTATAACTGGTATAAAAAATAACATGTCCAGAGTAGTATATACTATTAAAGATCTTCAAAGTGAACCTATTGTTGGTACTTTTTATGAGAATGAATTACAAAAAGTTACATATAGCCCCACCACTCAATATAAAATTGATAAAATACTACGGTCTCGCTACTCAGGTAACAGAAAAGAAGTACTTGTCAAGTGGAAAGGTTATCCTGATAAGTTTAACAGTTGGATTTTAGAATCCAGTCTTAATCAGATAGGATGATGGAAGACAATTTTTATTTAACTTTACTTAGTAATAGTTCAATGGAATACTTCCCGGAAAACACGACGACCATGTTCTCAACAAAATTACCAAAATCACTTATTTTGGAAGGAGAATGGCACGTTGGAGTTGTTGAATTTCAATATCCTTGCACTATGTATACGG
Source organism: Melanargia galathea (assembly GCA_920104075.1). NCBI lineage: Eukaryota > Metazoa > Arthropoda > Insecta > Lepidoptera > Nymphalidae > Melanargia > Melanargia galathea. Next base: position 19,972,777 of record OV049869.1, on the reverse strand, counting down.
TTCGAGAGTATGAAAATGTTATTTATACATCAAAGTGGATTACAATACCCGATGAAGATATAAGTTCATTAGTGCACTATAGAAACCGTATTCCTGTCATGAATTATGATAGCATTGATCATATTGTAGCTGAATTAAATAAAAATACCGATGCTGGAATAATGTTTAATTATGATGAAATAAAGAAGCAAGTATCGGTATTATGTACGAATACCTTCATTGATGTACTTAAGTTGTCAACAAAGTTATGTTTACAACTCGGTTTTGAACCAAATACAAACCTAATTCAAAATAAAACTGGAACATATCCTTATAATTTAAAATTAGGATTGCCATCTCAGTTGTTCATTTATTGTGATATAATAGAGCCACAAATTGTTGGAGATGTTATGGCCCCTCTTCTCAGAATCGCACCACTAGATCCAACAGTCTATGTATACGGGGCTAATAAAATGCATATTTTTTCACCGCCTCATTATGTACCTGTCATGCGTAGAGAGTTCGATGTGATAGAAATAGATATAAGAACGAGTACAGGTCGAAAAGTACCATTCCAGTTTGGGACCACATGTATTAAAGTACATTTTAAGAGAATCAAGTGAAAAAGTGTATTTAAAATGTCGTGTCCGTACTTACATTATTATTCTCATCAAGCTGGTACTGGTATTGGTGCAATTTATAAAGGTGCACCTTATCAGCGAGGTCATGGTATTGGTAGTTTTTTGGGTGGACTATTCAGATCTGTTCTTCCACTTTTGAAAAGTGGTGCAAAAGTTGTGGGTAAAGAAGCTTTGAATGCTGGTGTGGGTCTATTATCTGATATGTTAAATGTGCAACCTATGGATGAATCTATGAGATCACGTTTAAAAACAGCAACTTCGAATCTAAAACAAAAAGCTGACAAAAAAATTGATTCAATAATGAGAGGATCAGGATATAAAATTAGGCGACAAAAAAGGAAACGTATCACTCCTAAGAATACTCTCAAACGGAACGGTACTAAGAAAATTAAACAGAGTAATATTCAAGATATTTTTCATAAAAGTTAAAATTAAATAATGTCATTTTTACATCATAACTCCTGTGAATGCGTAAAATCTGAGTTGGATTTGTTTGCTTTACCATCAACTCAAACTAGTATTGAGGGAGGACAATGGATTCATTACAACCCCATTTCATCGTTGACTGATGATGGTCCCATTGAGTTTTTAGTACCTGGAAATGGAGATGATTACATTGATTTATCTCATACCCTACTTCACATAAAAGCTAAAGTTCAGAATGCTGATGCAACTAGCATTTCGGCGACGACTAATGTTGCTCCAGTTAACAATTGGCTACACTCACTTTTTAGTCAGGTTGACATATATTTAAATCAAAAGCTCGTATCACCTCCAAACAACACTTATGGGTATCGAGCTTACATCGAGACTTTGCTTAATTATGGTGCAGCTGCTAAGAAATCTCATCTTACTTGTGGCCTTTGGTATAAAGATACAGCCTCGAAAATGGATTCATGTGATGCTTCAAATCAAGGATACACAAAAAGAGAAGAATTAGCAAAGGAAAGTCAAACTATTGAAATGATTGGTCACATACATGCTGATATTTTTAATCAAGATAAGTTTTTAATCAACGGTGTCGAAATGCGTCTAAAACTAGTACGTTCTAAAGATACTTTTAATCTTATGTGTTCAACAGCAGATAGTAAATTCAAAGTGCATATATCTAGTGCTAGCCTTGTAATGCGCAAAGTTCGGATCAATCCCAGTGTATTAATTGCACATGAGAAAGTATTAGCTACTACAACTGCAAAATATCCTGTCACTCGTGCTGAAGTTAAAGTCTTAACGATTCCATCAGGGATTCAGGGAAAAATGCTTGATAATGTATTTTTAGGACAAATTCCCAAAAGATGTATAGTTGGTTTCGTAGGAAATTCGGCCTTTAATGGATCTTTAAATACAAACCCTTTTAATTTTGGTAATCACGGACTTAACCTGTTCGGTTTGTATGTTGATGGCCAATCTATACCATCAAAAACATTAACACCCTCTTTTGATAATAATATGTTCACGAGTGCATATCATACTTTATTCTCTGGAACAGGAATTCATTTCTTGAATGATGGAAATGACGTCTCTAAGGAGGAGTATAATAATGGATATTGTCTGCTTGCTTTTGATTTAACTCCTGATTTATCTGCTAATTCAAACTCCCACTGGAATCTCATAAAACGGGGTAGTGTAAGATTTGAAGTTCGATTTGAAAGAGCTCTAACAACAACTCTTAATTGTATTGTATACGCAGAGTTTGACAATGTAATTGAAATTAATAAAAATCGAGATGTTAGTTTAGACTACAATAGTTAAAAATGAATATAAATGCGGGTATTTAATTTTTGAGTCATTTGTTAACCACTCATTCAATCAAGAAGATTATCTTATTTACTTTTAAATTTATTTCTATTTAAGTTTTCAATGGATACTACTGAGATTGGGAAATATTTAAACATAATCGATCCAAATATTCACTTCAATGTTTTTGCAGCAAATAAGATACCGATCTATTTAACACCACCGGCTTATTTAATTTCTAATTTAGATCCTGATACAAAACCTGGATCTCACTGGGTAGCAATATACGTGGATACTAATGGTGTTGGTGAATATTTTGACTCGTTTGGTCGAAAACCAATGGATTATCATGAAATGTTTTTGAAAAACAATTGTAAGAAGTGGAGTCATAATAATAAAGTACTTCAGAACTATTTCAGCCCATTTTGCGGAATGTATTGTTTAGTTTATATATATTTTAAATATAACAACATCTCAATGTCACAATTTCTTAATATATTTTCTGATAATACTTTGTATAATGATCAACTTGTACAATATATGTTTATGACTTTATTTATAAGGTAATGAAATAAAAAAAATATTGTTTTGAATAACTATAGTTTTATTTACATACCATTTTTTTAAAATAAATCTTAAAGTAACGATAACTTAAGTGTACACTGTGATGAGAACGGGCTGTAGAGACTTGGACTTGGACTGGAATAATGATTTTCATCTTGTGAGAACGAATGGAGTGAATCTTGCTCAGAGTCTTCATAGTCTGTTGCTGGTATTCGTATTCCAAATAGAGCATCTTCCCTCTCAATGAATTCAACCGGGCTGTAGAGACTTGGACTTGGACTGGAATAATGATTTTCATCTTGTATGTCTTCACACAACTCGATCTCGATATCCTCAAAATTGAGCGTATTTTCCTCTTCCACTTCTTCACATAGTGAAACCATTTCTTCATCATAAATGGTCTCGTTCAGTTCACACAATTGAGACGACATTGTATGGTTTTGACGTAGTGAAATAGAATATGAAGTTCGTCTCTCAGGGCAAAACACTTTTATACTTTGTTCCGTCGATGAAGAGTGGGGGACTCGGTTTAGGAATTTATTAAAAACACATGTGTATACGCCCATCATTAGGAATCCGTCTAAACATCTTTTAAATAGTTATATTTCTTACGATGGAATAATTTATAGGTATTTTTATTGTTTGACATCTCTGTCGATAAAATATTTTTTACAATCATTTCTTCCTGCGATCTGCTTTGTTATGTTGTAAATAATATCTCGAGTGGCGTGATAAAATTTATCAGCGTCTGAATTCGCGTAGTACTTTAATCGTAAATCTGCATGTTTCCAGTACTCAAGAGGTGAAACCCCTTTCAGATTCTTCATGTCATAGACATCTATTTTGATGAGATGAGTTGCACTGACACCATCACCATCATTGGATGAGATATACGATAGACCTCCTTCAGTCGCTTGCGCTACCGTTGAAGAAATAGTAGTTCTCTTCTTTTTTTTTGGTTGTTCAAAAAATACATCTATATTGTTTTGCTCCATCATTTTGTTCTTTTTTGAAGCAGTCTTTTTATTATTTGACGCACAATCACTCGCATCTTGATCGTCTGACACATTGAGTGGATAGTAGTAATGTTTATAGGTGAATTCATCATTCTGCGAGTCCTGAAATAAAAAGATGATATTTCAACAAATAAAATTACATAAACTAATTAAATTAACTTCAATTTATAAAGTACTTGTTACAATTTATAAAAGTCCCATTACTAACGAATCAAGATGTTAGTTACAAAGTCAAGACAAATAAACTTTATTCAAAATTGGTACACTGTACACTTTTTGAACGTCAATTTAAGAACATGATATAATGGTGATAATTACTCACGAAAACTTAAAACTAAAAATACGAGGGTTTATTATCACCATGTCACAATATGGTCAAACCTTATAAATGATTATTTGAACTGTTGGCTTTTAGAGCAATTTAGGTATGTCCCTGGGTTTTGTCACTAAAAAATATTATAAGCTATCATTATTTAAATAATTGGTGCAATTACACACTTACCGCCATAATAAATATGTAGGTTCACAACACACTGACTCTACTACTCTACTACTGACAGCTAAGTAATATTTAAGACTTATTTTAGACTGAGATCCTAACGATGTCGCACTGAGTAAACTTGTGTTAGAAAAATTGAAATGTATCGTTCTTATACTATATGCTCTTAGACGTGCAGCAACATGCTTGAACACCTGTTTTGCACCTGCGTGCAATATTTTTTCCTGTCTACATACCTCCCCGAAGATAATGGGATGATAAAATATAAAAGAGTAATAAAAAATCAGACAAGTTTGTGCGTGTCAAGGGGTTGGTGAGATCGTAAAATGCATAAATCTAATGGACAAAAAAATCGAACAGGTAGATTCGTGCATAGAGCTATAAATTATTCTATTATTAGGGTAAATTCTTTGAAACGTACAAGTAAGTTATGATGTAATTGCCTCGTTGGTCTTGTGATTAACATATTCGACTGCAGATCGCGAGGTCCCAGATTCGATTCCCAGGTCGGACAAATAATGTGTGTGTGTGTGTGTCTGTTCCCCCGTAGCGCTCAAACGGGTGAACCGATTTGAATGCGGTTTTTTTTTTGTTTGAAAGGTGAATTAATTAAAAGTATTGTTAGCTATGTTTGATGAAAATCGATCCAAGATGGCCACCGCTACAAAATGACAGATTACATATTTTTCACAACTCTCTTAATAATTTTAACTATAAGGTCTAAACTAGGATAACATAGTCTTGTCGAACCGGTCCGACAGCCGCAAGAGAGGGAGACATGTTTTTCAGCCGCGTTTCAAGAGTATGGGTATCAAATGAAAGGGCTTGACTAGTAGAATAGCAGTATGCAAATCCAAGATGGCGAATGTCAGGGGTTTTTAAATTTTCAATTTATACTTGTGAAATGAATTTATTGACAAACTGACCACCGTCAATAGGCGGTCTTATAATAGAGTGTGTCTTGGGTTCAATTCCTCAACAGTTAAGTTCGAGTATATTTTCTTTGTAATTAATTAAATAGTGAATAATAAGAACTATAAAGGTTAGGTTAGTTGAAATTGAAATTGTTCGCATTGCTTGTATAACATACATTAGCTATTAATCATATTTAAATCTATAAATAAGTAAATATAAAATTCTATTTTTTCATTCATTATAATTATCATGAAATAACAAGATAAACTCATAGCTCGTAGTACACTTTTATATGAAGTCGGATAATAATGGAAACCATAGCAAAGCAAGAGTCCATAGTTGCCGAAGGGTCTGCTACCTGCGTACGGAGGGGTTGCCTGCCTCGGGTACCTGGCGCGGATGCGCTTTTGTCATGGGCCGCATACCGGCAGGTAGCCCCCGCGAGCGCACTTTTTTATGAACAATCTGATCAAATTGCTGTTCAATCGGCTTGGGGTGACAACTGTCGGAATTTAGTTTTTTTATATAAGAATACACCAGTGGAAAACGTGTGGGGCTGTGCTGTTGAACCGGCCATACATACTACTTATAAATGCGAAAGTAATTCTGTCTGTAAACCTACTTATCTGATTTATCGTATCGTTGCATTTCTGCGCAGAACTATATAGGCAAAATATATCTATGCACTGAAGGCTGATCCTTTATCCAAAAAATGGGCCAGCCTTTCGTCACCAGAATTTCAAGTTCAATTGCAGATTTTATCCAGCTTGTATCCAGCGTTCACTTTGGCCATATTATGAGAAATGCCAAATATGACCTCCTGCAGCTCATAATTCAGGGGAAAATTGCCGGAAGAAGACCACTTGGTCATAGAAGAACATCATGGCTGAAGAATTCACGCCAATGGTACAGGAAAAGTACTCGATCTCTGTTCCGTGCAGCAGCATCCAAAGTACAAATAGCCCTAATGGTTGCCAACCTCCGGTAGGAGACGGCGCTACAAGAAGAAGATCCAGCGATTGCCAGAGACTTTCTTGAAATCGTCCGTCCACTTAGTAGGTGGAGGTCTTTCAATGAGTGGTTATGAGTTTGCCCTTCGAGTACCAAGGGACTCGGGACACCAATGTCTAGCCACTTCAGTCACGCGCATTAGTGGTAACAGTACCCACTTACAAGAACCCGCTACAGAAGCGTGTGACGAGCAGCATGGTGTAGTTCTGGCTGAGAGCAGCGGCGACCTCCACCAGCCCGGCGCAGAAGAACCCCCACACGAGGATGCACTTCCGTCCGAGGGTGTCTGACAGGAACCCCCACACCATCGCTGACGATATCATACCTGAACACGAAAACAACAAACAAAGACTAATGATTTATGGTTTACTAGCTTCTACCAGCGGCTTCGCCCGCGTTCAGAATCTAGTCCCTTTTCCAACCTTTATAGCTATTTTCAAGGAAGTTTGCTATTAGTAATCTACCTACAGCTGTAGCTATACATTTCAGTTTTTTCAAAATACAGTGGGAACTGTAGATTTTCCAAGATATAAAGTAGCCTATGCGTTAAATCAGGGTATAATCTATCTCCATTCCAAATTTCAGCCAAATTGGTTCAGTAGTTACCACGTTAAGCATGAGCACTAAATATGCCAAATAGCTCTGCTTCTCTCTAGATCCCCAAAAAGACAATGACGTGAAGGCAAACGGGAGAGAGTACTAGAGAGTAGAAACTAGTCCCTAGTTTAGATTTTTAGTGGCCTGATGGCTTATAATAAATAGTATACACATACAAAAATATGACGAGATCAAAGAAAGATATATTTTATAGTTTGCAGTTGTTAAGTTGAAAGCATCTGTATCACTAAACAAAGACTCTCCGATTTGTCTGGTTGTTTGCGTATCTCACCGTGTTTGTACTGTAAACCATACAAACTTATGCAAAACTAATATTTGTAGGTACTTTTATGGCGTAATTATGCTGTAATGGAATTATCAAATTCCTCTACTCCCCATCATAATATACCTATTAACTCTATGATTTCCTCTATTTTACCATAATATATTTACCATATATAAACATTGTCGCTATTAGAGAGCGATGGAGAGAACTATACTCGGAGTTTCTCTACGCGATTAAATCAGAAATGAGGAGATCCGTACAAGAACCAGACATAGCCAGTCACCGACATAGCTTAATGGGTTGCAAAACTGAAATGGCAATGGGAGAGAGAGACCTATGTCCAGTAGTGGACGTCTATCTGTTGATGACAAAGACGACGACGACGATATAGGTAACCTTGCTAGGTACCCTACTACTACTATCTCTGCCTGGGTAATATTCCTTTTGCCAAAATTCCAATGGGTCCATTAATAAAATCTCAGTACCCCCGAGTTCCGAGAGTACATAAAGTCGTTGGTCCTTCACGATCTCTCTCTGGGTGTGGCCGGTTGCCGTCTCAGAGAATAGAAACTCACACTCGTGCGCAATAATATTATCTTCCTTTAAGGACAGTTCCTTAACTTTTACATCAATTGTCTTGCCTCTCGCCACCCAACCCTCAACCCTCTTATGAACGCCGCTACCTCAGGCACCATCTCAGTCATAAGTAAAACGGTAGTTCTATATATGTACTTAGTTGACTAGTTTCAGGTAGGATTGGATGTCACGACTAAATTGCAATCAAGAGTCAACATTATTATAATGACTAGCGACCCGCCCTGGCTACGCACGACTAGAAATTACCCACTACAGCTATACCACCATGTTTTGTTATATCTCAAAGGGAAAAGGGCAGCGTTTTCGATGAAAGCTCCTAGGCGACTTGACTTTATCCGAAATTTTCAATAATTATCGTCATATTTGAATCAATTTACACATAACCTAAACAAATTATACACTTAAACCTTCTTCATGAATCACTCTGTCTATTGGTGAAAACAGCATGAAAATCCGTTCAGTGGTTTTTTGAGTTTATCGCGAACAAACAGAGAGACAGGTGCGGCGGGGCACTTAGTTTTAAAATAGTAGTGATAAAGAGGCTTACCCATATAAGTGATGGCGTTGATGGTTCCCATGTCCAAGAGGCGCAGTTCCAAGTCGCACTGGGCGCGGGTGAAGATGAAGGAGGGCGCGCTGGTCACGGACACGGAGCTCCAGTAGGCGGGCAGGGTGCACAGCATGAGGGCGATGTTGAACCAGCCGTAGCCCGTCGCCGCGATCGCCTCCTCGAAATCAGATCCTGGCTCTTTTAAAACAAAAAACAATATTTCAAAGTTAAGTAGGTATAGTTCATTCGGTAACTTAGTGTCGGTACAGGCGCAGATGTTCTTAGTATTCTGCTTTTATTTTTATTACTTTTTTTCTGTTTGTAATTTTTTTTCTATTCTAACAGAATCTCCGAATAGTCTGCCAATCCGCACTTGGCCAGCGTGGTAGACTATGGTTAAAATCCTTCTCATTTTGAGAGAAGACCCGTGTTCATGAGAATATTATATTTTATGTTTATGGTTACATTGTAATAAAATACGAATATAAAAAAATTTAAAAAGGAAAGAGAATTTTAATGAAAAAATATGAGTAGGTATAAAACGCCAAAAGCCCTTGTGCCTGTACACTCCGCGCGGCATGCTTTGAAGTCACGGCGGTGTCTTTGGCAAAACACCGCGCGGCGGAGGCGGCTAGACGCAAAAGGCGACCGTAAGAAAACGAACAGACTATAGGTACTCCTCTAAAACGCATCGTAAAAATGCCATAAAGAAAGCTAGGTCCACCTTGATTTCGCCAAGGTGATATTCCGCAAATACTAAACGGCGTTAAGATCCGTTGAGTCAGACTATGGAGCAGCAGACTTCATTGGACGGGCATCAACAAACGACGCCGCCGCCTAATATTTTTATTTTTTACCCGACTACGGCAAAGCCAAAAGGAAGGGTTATGATTTTAGCAGTCTATGTATGTATGTATGTATGTATGTTTGTGGCCGATTTTTGTATGATATTCTGTGTGTACCACCGTAGCGCCTAAACTACGGGACCGATTTTGATGAATGAGGTGTCTATTGATTCGTTGTTAAGGTCCGGATGAAATAGGCTACATTTTATTTACGAAAAAAATCAAGAAGTGACCTTCGCGCGGGTTTCTAGATTATTAAATTCAGATAGACATAACAGATGGCGCCACTAGTTGCTGGACCCGCGTTTTCGCATACTAAATTATTAATAGTAGTCGGGTTTTAGTTTACGAACTTTATTGACACAGAGTAAAAGCACGGCCCAACAGCAAGTGAATTTTAGCTGTGGCGCTATGAATTAGCATAAAAATTTGCTTACTTTGATTCGCCAAAAGTCTGGCGATTCAAAGTACCTAAGCAAATTTTTGGACATTCGTCCAGCCTACTTGCAATATACATTTTCAGTGGATCATTGCTGTTCTAGTAATAAGACAACTCTCTGCTACGGATCCATAAACCCCACAGTGACATTAGCCACTGCTGCCTCACATGACGCGAAGATCGCGGTGTAAGTTGGCTGAAATCCAGAATTTCGGATAAAACCAGACTGACTTGAGACGTATTTTGTTTTGATCGCTCAATAATGTTATTATTGGAATGGTTGCGTTGCGTTGGCGCGGATTGGGATGTTTTTGCTTTGTTTCTCATGAAAGCGCATATTTCATTCAACAGTAGGCAGTGCAATAAACAAGGTAATACTTATTGTTATGCCTCTTTTGGACAAAGATTGTAGTCTTGTGGTAGAGATATTTTACGCAGACGTTGTGCATAGGCACAACGTCTGCGTAAAATATCTATAGTTCGGAGAACGTCTATAGAGACGTTCTCCGAACTATATCAAGACACACGGCCGTTGAAGCCAAGTTCCAATAAGAAAAACTTTGTGCGTCCAAACTTGAACATTTCACCGAACCGAACTTTGTAACATTACCGCGAACTTGTTACGCTCAATATGGACGGCGCGCTTGGAGCGCTTGAGACGGGTTACTGCGTAACAGTTCGGCGTAACAATTGTTCGCGTAACAAATGCCGTCCACACTACCGTAACTGTTACGCGGTGTTGACACGGTTACGCAGTTCGGTGCGGCGAAATGTTCAAGTTTGGACGCACCTTTATAAGAACGGCGACAGACGAGCAGTATGTATATTAAGGTATAGTAAGGTAGACCCCACACACTAATCGCAGATATAGATCGATAGACCGACTCGCAATGCGCCGCTGGATATACGCGGCGCAAGATCACAGGATGCCTTCGTACTTCCTGTGGTTCTTCAAGTCCATACAGTCTGTTCCACACAGGAGATATTGTACAAGTACCCACATATCATGTGTGTGCGCAAACACACGTGCACTCTCTATTCCCTCACTCTCATAGTGCGATGGGACAGCATTACGAGTTACGACCGGTGAGAGATATATGTACGTCTCTGTGTTTGTAGATAACATATTGTGATTATAAGGGTCTACTCATAAACTAAATACTCATGGTTTTTAGGGTTCCGTACCCGAAGGGTAAAAACGGAGCCCTATTAATGTCACTCGGCTGTCTGTCTGTCTGTCTGTCCGTCTGTCCGCCGGTCACAGGTCTCTAGCTCGCAGACGAAATGAGTTACAAACCTGAAATTTTGGTATTTAGTGTAAAACGTTAACCCAAAATCAAATATTCAATTAGAAATTGAATTAAATTATTTTTCAGGGGGCTCCCATATATGAAAAAGGAGCCGGAAAAAAAAATTTTTTCTTTACCCTAGCTTGTGGGGTATCATTGTTTAGAGCTCATTAAGTAGAGTACAAATATATATTTTTTTAATTTTTATCTCAAAAAATAAGGGAATGGGAGGCCATCAAAGTTTTCAGTTTTAGACCATTTTTGTGACGGGGGCTATCTCAAAAACTAAACTAGTTGGGAATATGATATTTCAGTATATTATGTACTAGGTATATGCTCTATTTAAACAACAAATACTGAAAACAACGATTTATTAAATAGTTTATAAGCTGTGACCAAAATAAACGAACATTTTTTTGGGTTTTTCTTTCACGGTTTGTTGCGATGTCTAGCTCGGAAATTAAATATTTCTTAGACCCAAAATATTATATTGTTCATAACTATGTACGGAACCCTGAAAGAGCGAGGCCCGACTCGCACTTGGCTGATTTTTTTTTTAAACTATAGCTTTTTTAGCTTTAAGATAAATTCATTAAAATTGTCTAAAACATTCTCAATCAGTCCTACTAATATTATAAATGTGAAAGTGTGGATGTTTGGATGTTTAGATGTTTGTATGTTTGTATGTTTGGATGTTTGGATGTTTGTTACTCAATCACGCCGCAACTACTGAACCGATTTGGCTGAAATTTTGAATGGAGATAGCTTATGCCCTGACTTAAAACATAGGCTACTTTTTATCCCGGAAAAGTATTCCTGTGGGACTAAAATAGATATAATCTTCCAAAAACGCCATAGAGGGCGCTGACTGTTCTTAGGTAAATCACGTTCACATAACACATTATTGCAATAGTTTGCTGTGTTGCATGCATTGGCAACACATAGGCTACTTTTTATCCTGGAAAAAATGCACAGTTCCCATGGGATTTTGAAAAACCCGAAGTCTATATCTACAACTATAGGTAGATTATTATAGCGAACTTCCTTGATAGAAAGTATAAAGGTTGGAAAAGGGATCGGGAACGGGAACCGGGAATCAACGATTCCCTCGGGATTTGTTCAAAACCGAAATTTACGCGAGCGAAGCTGCGGGCAGAAGCTATCACACATAATCACAATACAAATCCTACTAATCCTACTATCCTACTAATCCTACTAATCCTCCTACTATCCTACTAATATTATAAATGTGAAAGTGTGGATGTTTGGATGTTTAGATGTTTGTATGTTTGTATGTTTGTATGTTTGGATGTTTGTTACTCAATCACGCCGCAACTACTGAACCGATTTGGCTGAAATTTTGAATGGAGATAGCTTATGCCCTGACTTAAAACATAGGCTACTTTTTATCCCGGAAAAGTATTCCTGTGGGACTAAAATAGATATAATCTTCCAAAAACGCCATAGAGGGCGCTGACTGTTCTTAGGTAAATCACGTTCACATAACACATTATTGCAATAGTTTGCTGTGTTGCATGCATTGGCAACACATAGGCTACTTTTTATCCTGGAAAAAATGCACAGTTCCCATGGGATTTTGAAAAACCCGAAGTCTATATCTACAACTATAGGTAGATTATTATAGCGAACTTCCTTGATAGAAAGTATAAAGGTTGGAAAAGGGATCGGGAACGGGAACCGGGAATCAACGATTCCCTCGGGATTTGTTCAAAACCGAAATTTACGCGAGCGAAGCTGCGGGCAGAAGCTATCACACATAATCACAATACCAATCCTACTATCCTACTAATCCTCCTACTATCCTACTAATATCATAAATGTGAAAGTGTGGATGTTTGGATGTTTAGATGTTTGGATGTTTGGATGTTTGTTACTCAATCACGCCGCAATTACTAAACCGATTTGGCTGAAATTTTGAAAGGAGATAGATTATACCCTGACTTAAAACATAGGCTACTTTTTATCCCGGAAAAATCTACAGTTCCCACGGGATTTTGAAAAAAACCGAAATCTCTAGCTACAACTATAGGTAGATTACTATAGCAAACTTCCTTGAAAGTAGGTGTAAAGGTTAGAAAAGGGAGCGGGAATGGGAACCGGAAATCCACGACTCCCTCGGGATTTGTGAAAAACCAAAATTCTCGCGGGCGAAGCCGCGGGTATTCTCTAGTCAGTCAATAAATAATACAGCATGCATTAAAATAGTTTATTATTTAACGTAAGTATGTACTTGACAATGACGTAAGTACAGTACCTACGTACGTAATATGTTAAACTTCCCGCGATTTTCATTATAAAATCGATCACCGATGACACTGGAGGTAAGAATTTCACCTTCGGCTCAAATATTATTATTAGAGACCGCCTCAAAGTTATTAATAAAGTCCTTACCTTGTGCTAATTTCTCCATATTCATTGAAGACGAACCTGTAATTTCATGTAAGGGAAGGAGCTGTTTTTCCTGGTTTTCTACCAGAGATGTGAAAAGATACGGATACTGGGAAGAGTGTTAAGTAAATCCTCTTTCTTGATTTTCTACCACCACCAGCTTTTAACGTCCCACTACTGGGCACAGGCCTTCTCTCTCATAGGAGAGAGGTAGGTATTTAGAGCTTATACCCGCCACGCCACTCCAATGCGGGTTGGCAGGCTTTAACGACGATTGTCACATGATAGTGATAATAACCGGGACCGACTGCTTAACGTGCTCTCCGAGGCACGGGGATGAAACACCGCCAACTACCAATTCCGGGCTGGTAGCTAGTAGGTAGGTACTGAGAATTTATTGACAGAAAAACCCAATACCTAACAATTTTTGCCCGACCCGGGAATCGAACCCGGGACCTCGTGATCTGCAGTCGAATATGCTAACCACTAGACCAACGAACCAATTTTCTATCAGAGATGAGAGATCGTCTTTTTAACCGATAGATGTCCACTGCTGGACATAGATCTGTTGCAAAGATAGATAGTCACTTACTGATTTGACATTGCTCGGTCTAACTGCCTCGGTGGTCTAGCTGTTGGCGTTGTCGACTGCGGATCACGAGGTCCTGGGTTCGATTCCCGGGTCGGGCCAAAAAATTATGAAGTATTGAGTCTTTTGTCAAGTTTTCAGTGCTAGCCCGGAGTTGGAATTTGGCGGTGTTAAATACACACCCATACCGCGGAGAGCACATAAAGCCATCCGGTCGTGTCGCATTGGCGTTCCATCGGACTATGAGAGTGAAGGAATAGAGAGTGCACCTATGTTTGCGCACCCACTTTTGCACTATAATATCTCCTACGTAGTTGGCTAGTCTCCACCTCGGTTGAGATTAGCCGCCGTGGCCGAAATTCGGCTGGGAGACAAAAAAAGGTTTTTTTTTTTGAAAATTTCAATTAAACAACTTAAAATTTAAAGTTCCTACCTTGAGCTAATTTCTCCAAATTCGTCGAAGACAGCCCGGTGACTTTGAACAAGTGATCATGGGGAATTTCCTCCCTCGGCCTCTGAGCTTCGACGTCAGTCTTCGACACAACCATTTTCTCAAATCTTTTAACTTTTAAATTTTTTCGAAAAAACTCAAAATTTTGTATCGAACGCCCGGCCCATGTGGTGAATCCGATGGATTGTATAAACCACTGGCATTCTTGATATCGTTAGTTGGAATGAGGTAATATTTTTGATACTTACCATGTTATATAAAATCTTCCGAGACTATCTTCCAAGTTTGCGTTGGGATCTGTGTTGTATGTAATACAAACAGTGTAATGTATAGGTATGTATACATATGTTCAGTTTTCCACCAACTGATATCTACGGTAAATATAAACTAACGTCAAAATGGTTATTGGTAGACGAGACAATACAGATATATCAAGAGAAATCTTACTATTGGCTATAAAAAGTTATCGTATGATTCGTTTGAAAGAATAATTATTGTATAGATCGACCAGAATCTCATGAAAAATAGGGAAATGAAATTCCAAGGTTAGCAACACTACGGCTGCCCTAGCGATAAACAAAGTAACTGACATTTTTTGTGAAATTGACTTTTTGCATTAACAAAAGTTTTATGTCGAGTAGTTTTTTACCACAGTTTAATATTTCAAATAACTTGAACCGTTTACTGAAATTTAAATTGCCCAAACAAAGTAACTGCACTCACTAACCCGGAATATAAATGCAAAAACCAAGTAAACAACAAGCACAACACAAAAACAAAGTAATTGGATGTTGATTACTTTGTTTTTGTATTTAAAATGCAGTTGCTTGATTTTTCGTTTCGTGAAACGATCCCAGGTAAGGTGTTCTGAATGTAATTACTTTGTTTATCACTAGGGCAGCCGAGTTAACCCAGTGTTGCTTACTACAAAATTTAATTTCCCTATTTTTCATGAGATTCTGGTCGATCTATAGTATCATGTGAATGGTTTTAGGTCTTTAGCACATCTCAGCCGCGAAACCTAAGATATTGTAATATATACTCTAAATAGATGTCAAGTTTACATCTGTCTGTGGTCACAAGTTTTTTAATGACACTTGACGATGACACGTGACGTGCTAGTGATGTAACTATCGATATTTTGACTGTAAGGATCTATAGGGACACAAATACAATATGCGT
This sequence comes from Melanargia galathea, assembly GCA_920104075.1. NCBI lineage: Eukaryota > Metazoa > Arthropoda > Insecta > Lepidoptera > Nymphalidae > Melanargia > Melanargia galathea. Next base: position 19,957,181 of record OV049869.1, on the reverse strand, counting down.
GTTTAAATATGTGGACCATACTCTAATATTACATTATGCGAAAGTGTGTCTTTCTGTCTTTTACCTTTTCAGGGCCCATCCGATTTGGACGAAATTTTGTACACAGACAGCTTGCATCCCGGGAACCGATATCTAAGGCTACTTTTGTCTTGCAGTATCAAAGCGTTCCTACAAGATTAATAAAATAAAAACCTAAGCTCACGTGAATGAAGTCTCGGGCATCATCTTGTTAGGAAATACAAGAATAATATGTTTCATATTATAGTATATTTTTAACCGACTTCAAAAAAGGAGGTTGTATGTATGTATATATATGTATGTATATAAGTATGTTCGCGATTATCTCCGCAACTAATGAACCGATTTTGATGATTTTTTCACTACCATAATCTACATACTTTCAGAAAGGTTTTAGTGTACACATCGAAAAATATACCTACATATATATATAAAAAAACACAAAATATACATATCCTTCTAGAACCTTTGTTGTGCCTTCTAGAACTGAAATAAAATCGAGTCTTTTTGGAGTCGATGAAACTTTATAAACGGTGTTCCGAAAATACGATCATACAAGCTATTTTTAAGAAAAATTAAACCGACTTCGGTCCAGCAATCTCAGAGGAACCGCGGTGCACCAGTCAAAAATATTAGTGACATGTGGGTACATTTATGCGTGTAACTTCGCACATACGAATGGTAACTAGGTGTGTTATACATATACTAAAACCTTCCTGAAAGTACTATGTAGATTACAATAGTGAATTGTTTTGTCTCGAAATACAAAATATTAAACCTATTTATATTAACCTTTAAGTACCGACGTGTGGTCTGACAGACACCTCGAGAGGTCGAAAAGTCTGATTACCTATGTTAGCGAAAAAGTATCTTCCTGTGCTTCTCTCTACCCCTGGAGAAGTCGCCCAGCAGCGTTCCTGCAGAGTGGCAGCGTCGGTGCGTACGATTTCGGTAAGTTTTGATTTTTATAAGATCGCGAGTGGTCTGTCAGACCACTCGTCGGTACTTATGTAACTTTTTTTGGATGCGACTTTTTTCAGATTATATTGTTTTCTCTTTTATTTTCAGTCAGTTATAACAATGGATCAGCCAGGTTCTTCAGACATGAAACGGGCAGCCATAAATAAAAATAAAAGTGTTCCTGTACGTAAGAAAAGATATCAAACACTGCTTCAATATTAAGCCCACCAAGAAATTTTAGTGAAATGGCTAAATGATAGCTCAGAGTCCGAATCTGAGAATATCTATCCAAATTTTACTGCTGGTAGAGTGACAATAATTCAGCACCTGACCAGACTGTGATACTTGTATGAAACACGTGTGCCTACAATGCAGTTATGTTATTAGTTGTATGCAGTTAAGTTATGCAAAGACTGTTTGTAAACTTTGATAGTCCCTGCAATTCGATTCCTTGTAATTTTTGAGAAAACGGTTGATTATTAAGGTTTTTTTATTTTTTATTATTTATCTAGCTATTAATCTTTAAGAAAAAAATGTTTTTAAGAAAAAATAATAGTATTACTGATAAATATGAATTATTAAGATAAAAGTTAATTTTTTCAAACGAAGAATTTATGATTGCTATATTAATGCTTATAATTAGTAATAAATGTGAAAACTTCTACATTTTGTTTTACTTATACAATAAGTAGGTATATAACAATACATAGAAACATGTTTTTTAGAAGAAGAATAAGAAACACAAAAGTTTTCGATTGGAAAACTATGGTGGTCTAGCAGACCTCACGTCGGTACTTATGTAACTAAAATAGGATGTCGGTACTTAAAGGTTAATAGGTAGTAATATTATACTTCGTGCAATTTGCACATTGCACACGTTGCACATTGCACGAAGAACCGATGGACGTTGGGGTCCCAAGGTGCTTGAATGGCGACCTCGCACCAGCAAAGGAAGCGTAGGTAGACCCCCCCACTCGATGGACAGACGATCTCAAGCGAGTAGCTGGTAGCCGCTGGAATCAGGCGGCACAAGATCGTGTGCTGTGGCGATCCTTGCAAGAGACCTATGTCCAGCAGTGGACGTCCATTGTTTGAAACGAACGAACGAACGAACGAATATTATACACTTACTAAATTTCTTTGACAATTAATGTTTATACGTCACTCCGTTAATGTGCGAATGGAAACTTCATTGGCGGAATTTTCTTCTGCATTACAGACATCCATTGGTAACGGTTCTCTTGCCTTAAATTAAAAAAATCAGACGTGGTAGAACATTTTTCACGTTTCGCTTCAGCGTTTTTCATACACCAATAATAGCTTTTAGGGTAAAACTTTTAAAACGTGCCGCCTTGATATGGGTTATGGGATGGGGGGAGGGAGAGGGTAAATCATCCAGTGTTGAGGTTAGAATTGATTTTCGTTGTTTTCTTGAAAACGATGAATTACCTTATTATAAGAGTGTTAGCATTATACTCGTGGACCAAACATCTATCACTAATGACTATTTTATCTCTGAATTCGTGCCAAAGACTATTAAGTCCAACCCTAGTATTTGCATGTATTTTGCACCTTCACACAACACTAGCATGAAATTATGGTATTATTACAAATATTTGGTATTATTATAATTACCAATGTGTCTATATGCGGCAAAAATAATAGCGTTTGCTTTTAAGCGCCTCCATTTTAAATTGTTTTTGGGCACAAATCAATTAAGTGTGAAGTGTTTTGAACAAATATGACTGTGTTTCTGCGATGTCCAATATTGCGGTCTTATTCTTTGTGCCCATTCATTTCTTATTTTTGGGTTCTTTGGAAATCTGTAACAAATAAAAATTTAGCGATCATGATACAACAATCTAGCACGCGGAAATACACGTAAGTATTCATTGTGTGTAGTGGCTACGGAATCTAATGTTCAAAAATTAAAAAAAAACCCGACATTCACCATTTTTTGATCGCGGCCATCTTGGATTTGCATGGTGTTATTCTACTAGTCAAGCCCTTTCATTTGATACCCATATTAACGGAGTTGTGAAAAATAAATAATCTACCAATTTGTAGCGGCGGCCATCTTGCAGCGATTTTCATCAAAATAGCTGACAACACTTTCGACTAATTCACCTTTCAAACAAAAAAACCGCGTTCAAATCGGTTCACCCGTTTTAGCGCTACAGAGGAACAGACAGACAGACAGACACACACACATACACACACACACACAACACACACACACAGACACATCAAACTTATAACACCCCGTCGTTTTTGCGTCGGAGGTTAAAAATTTTATCGCACGTAATCGATATGCAATTTTAGTACATCACTATGCTAAAAAACATAACCTTTATTAGTCAACAGAAAATATTTAAAAAATAGGCAAAAATCGGTGTAGAATTGAACACGATGACGATTTCCAAAAACTACAAATAACGTTACATAATTTTAGATTATATTTACATACAAAACTATCAAAACTCACCGATGAAATGATAATGTTTCTTTAAAATTTTCTTTTCGGCCCCTATAGGAATTACATTCTTTCACAGCACAGGACATTATAATAAAACTACGGAAAATTTATCACAAATAACTTAAGATCAAACATTTATAAATTCTTGGAAGAAGAACACCAAAATAATAAAAATTTATCAGCCTCGTAATGTATGTTTTTGGAAAATTATGATGCGACTAAATTCAATGGTCAATTGACATAAAACATGCAAAAACAATATCTAAACAATCCATAAAGTAATGATGGTTTATGAGACGTACCTATTTAATTTGGTAGGATTAAATTTTACATTAAAAATAAAAAATTATTTTTAATGAAATTATTAAAATTTAACAAATAAGTCCATTTGACAATCAATTTAGTGACATGCTTAGAAATAATAAAAAGCAAGTGCGATTCGGTGTTTCATTTACACCTAGACAGGAGTCATTTAGGTTAGGTGAGTACAATAACTGTACCTCAAGTTAATTTTTAGCTTCAGATCTCTTAGTTAATAGATCAATGCGCGAAACCGTAGCTGCGAGACCGCTAAAGCTCCGCCATGAACACGGCATAAACTGCTTAGCTGTAATCTGCAGAATTGAGAAAATGTTATAGTTTAGTGTAAAATGTAAGTTTGACGTGTCTGTGTGTGAGTGTGTGTCTGTCTCTTCCACCGTACCCGGTGAACCGATTTGAATGCGGTTTCGGTCCAAGAAGGCCGCCACCACAATATGGTTTTTAAATTTTTAATTTGTTACTAAGTACAATAAATTCTAGGAGACGCGATGGACCCGCTACCGCCACCCATCGTGTATGGTGGGGCTTTATAATAACAGAAGCACCCGCGGAAACAAGCAACTGCTGAGTTTTGTTTATTGTGCGTCGTGATCTTATTAGATGAACAAACACGAATACGATTTATTACTATTATTATTACTTGCATAATACCTATCTTGTTGACTTTAATTTGCTATTTTTACATCATGCACAATAATGAAGAAAGATAAAATAGGAACATACCTAAATAATAATAATAATAATAACTGTTAACACTTAACACAAAATAGACACGTTAATTGAATATAAATACTTAAATTTATTTTTAAGTCGTCTCTACTGTCTACCTTAGTTTATTGTTTCATCATCATCATGATCAACCCATTACCGGCTCACTACAGAGCACGGGTCTCCTCTCAGAGTGAGAAGGGTTTTGGCCATAGTCTACCACGCTGGCCAAGCGGATTGGCAGACTTCACACACCTTTGAGAACGTTATGGAGAACTCTCAGGCATGCAGGTTTCCTCACGATGTATTCCTTCACCGTTAAAGCAAGTGATATTTAAATACTTAAAACGCACATAACTCCGAAAAGTCAGAGGTGCGTGCCCCGGGATCGAACCCACGACCTCCGATTAGAAGTCGGTCGTCCTCACCACTAGGCTATCACAGCTTTTTTTTTTTTTGCTATCACAGCTTTTTTTTTTAAAGTAACTTATTATAAAAAAAAGTTCTTAGGCCTTTAGTACATCTGTAGTGTCTTAACGTTGCAATGATATTTTATTATTTATTTATTACTAGCTTCTGCCCGCGGCTTCGCCCGCGTGAATTTCGGTTTTGAACAAATCCCGAGGGAATCGTGGAGTTCCGGTTCCCGTTCCCGCTCCCTTTTCCTACCTTTATACTTAAAATATCAAGCAAGGTCGCTATAGTAAATAGTAATCTACCTATAGCTGTAGATATAGATTTCGGGTTTTTCGAAATCCCGTGGGAACTGTGCATTTTTCCAGGATAAAAAGTAGCCTATGTGTTGCCAATGCATGCTACACAGCAAAGTATTGGAATAATGGGTTATGTGAGCGTGATTTACCTAAGAACAGTCAGCGCCCTCTGTGGCGTTTTGGAGGTCTATATCTATTTTAGTTAGGTTACAGGAATACTTTTCCGGGATAAAAAGTTACTTTATGTGTTAAATCAGGGCATAAGCAATCTCCATTCAAAATTTCAGCCAAATCGGTTCAGTAGTTGCGGCGGAGAAGAGGAACAAACATACACACAAACTTAATAACTTAATAACGCCTTTATAACATTAGTGTGATTGTTATTTTCCTCGCTAGAGAGCTCCGATAGCATACGCGTCCGATCGCTGCTAAATTCAAAATGCTATATGGAGAGAACTTTACGCACCGCCCCGGCCGGCCGGCTGGAACCGCGCGCCGCGCGTAAAGGCTATGTCCCGCAATTTTTAAATCTGTAATATCTTCGAAAATATTCATTTAAATCATATGCTGTAAAGGGCCATATAGATCTATAATAAATCAACAATGTACTTAAGGTATTTAATTAGATAAGGATTAATGCTGTATTGGTTAAAATCGCTTCTAAAATTAGCCATTATTTGTCGTAAAAAAGTAAATGACAAAAAAAGTTATTGTGGGATATCCATAAGAGATAGACATATACCATCGCGGAGTTTTCTATAGACCTTTTCAATGTGTACAATACTTAGTACATTATATTGATAAATCTCGTAGGGTTCAGCCTGCGTTTGCAATGTAAGCGGAAAAAATGTAATTATTTACGACATCACATTAGAAACCTCAAAAATAACAGTATTTCTCCACAATTTAATGGATGTTATTATACATATAAACCATAGATAAAATTTTCTCTTCCGTGATATAAACCTTCCTCTTGAATCACTCTATCTATTAAAAAAAACCGCATCAAAATCCGTTGCGTAGTTTTAAAGATTTAAGCGTACAAAGGGATATAGGGACATAGGGACAGAGAAAACGACTTTGTTTTATACTATGTAGTGATAGTGATTTACAATTTCTTATTTAGGTACAACTTATTTCATAACATCCTGAAACTCTTAAGAGTTTGTGTGAAAGTTGCACAGTCCTCTTAAATATAATTAAACTTATGAATTATTATACTACGGGAGCAGTGGAACGAAAGGGATGATCTTATCACCCCTTGTTCTAACTGAGACACTTGACTGACTGGAATGCAGTCAAGACGTGTTTGAGTTAGAACAGACACTTTCGCTAAGGTTAAGCAAATAATTTGCAAAACCTTAGCGTCTCCATTCCGTCGCTAATCCTTTCCTTTATCTCTTTGTACGAAGCGAAAAATCTGAAATATATAATTAGCATTAAATATTCATAAAGGTTTGCATATTTTTTAAAGAATAATAATTCATTTATTCATTATTCATAATAGAGGTAAAAATTACAGAAAAACAAAACAATGTCTCTAACTAGCACAGAGCCAAGCTTACAACTTACCTACTAAGTATTAGTGACTAGGTCTTCGGTCAAAAATTAAAGTTACTGTACATATTTTTTTTTTTTTTTTAACTACAAGTTAGCCCTTGACTGCAACCTCACCTGATGGTAAGTGACGATGCAGTCTAAGATCGATGCGGGCTAACTTGGAAGCGGTATGTATACCCCTTGATCGGTTTCTACACGGCATTGTACCGGAACGCTAAATGGCTAAATCGCTTGGCGGCACGGCTTTGCCGGTAGGGTGGTAACCAGCCACGGCTCAAGCCTCCCACCAAACCAGACCAGAGACAATTTAGAAATTATAAAATCCCAAATTGCCCCTATCGGAAATCGCACCCGGGACCTCCCACATATAAGATCACAGCGCTCGCCACTGTGCTAGGATCGCATTAAAGTTATTGTAATGGAAGGTCTTGCCACTGTTATCCTTTTGCTACTCCGCTCTTATCTATTGGAATTAAGTATGTCTAATTAAAATATTGTTTAAAACTGCAGCCGCATAATACTCTGCAACAGTCTCCGGCCGTGACCACCCGTGACATCTATTATTTATTTTTAGAGATAGCAGTTTATTGACCAGAGCGTGTAATGTGACCCTGGGCCTTTGTTGCACGGCGAGCGACGCCCCGAATCACGCACTCATCTGCAGTGAAATTAATTCTCATTAATTTATTATTCTGTATAATTTGTTAACACCTGTATATCGGAGGCACTATGAATTAATGGGATCGGTATCTCTGTGGGTGGGCACGCGACGATTTCCAGAAGGAGAAGATTATCACATCTTTCTTTTCATCATCATTATCAACCCATTACCGGCCCACTACAGGGCACGGGTCTCCTCTCAGTTGAGACGAGGAAACACGGAAATGGAACGGAAAACATCGTGAGGACATTCCTCACGATGTTTTCCTTCAAACGCACATAACTCCGAGTAGGTACCCAGCAAACCAAAACACGAGACGGAACACCGTGGGGTTTTAGTTGGTAAAGTCCAACATAACCACCGTGCTTCCCCGGGCACGGTGGTATCCATGACGGATTTCCCCACGTAAAAAAAAAAAAAAAAAAGGTAGGTACTTAGTTAGAAGTGCGTCCTACCGGGGAATCGGACTCGGTATGAGTGTGAGTCAGTAAAATAAAGTGCAGTTTAGCTCGCAAACAGCGGTGAGCGTCTGAACTTTATATTCACCCACAAAGCCCTCTTTTTTAACCCCCGACGCAAAAACGACGGCGAGTTATAAGTTTGACGTGTCTGTGTATGTGTGTGTGTGTGTCTGTCTGTTCCCCTGTGGTGCTCAAACGGGTGGACCGATTTGAATGCGGTTTTTTTGTTTGAAAGGTGAATTAGTCGAGAGTGTTGTTATCTATGTTTGATGAAAATCGGTCCAAGATGGCCGCCGCTACAAAATGGTGGATTATATATTTTTTCACAACTCCCTTAATATGGGTATCAAATGAAAGGGCTTGACTAGTAGAATAGCATTATACAAATCCAAGATGGCTGCCGCCACAAAATGGCGAATGTCGGGGGTTTTTTAAATTTTAAATTTATACTTGTATCAGTATCGTGTTATATTAATTAATCTCACCTGACGCGGTAGGACGACGGAATTTGCACAGCGTACCTATTTGCACCGACGCGGACGGCTTTTTTGTCAAGAAATTTTCAGTGCCAGCCCGGAGTTGGTAATTGGCGGTGTTTCACCCTCCGACAGCCCATTAAGCAGTCGGTCCCGGTTGGCGGTTATCATCACTATCATGTGACAATAGTCGTTAAAGACCGCCAACCTACATTGGAGCAACGCGGCGGGTCTAAGCTATAAATCCCTCTCTCCTATGAGAGAAAGAAGGCCTACGCCCAGCAGTGGAACGGCTGTAGTTAAAAAGCCTGTAGTGGTGGTGGTGACTGGTGGTGGCACCGACGACGGCGGCATGCGCTACTGAGTGCTTAGTCTCAGTTCGGAGCGCTCCAAAACTTTATAGTATACTATTGATCGAATGACAATGACTTCAGAGTAAAATGGACCTAAAATGGCTTATATTAAGAGCCCTCTCCATGGGCGCGACAAATCGTTGGTGAGTGGAGTCTAAAACAGTGATTTCTGCATTTAGAGAGCGAGACGTCTCCAGTATAGAAGAGTACTAAAAATATATACATAAATAAATAATAAATTAATTAAATAAATAAATTTTGCTTGAGATATCATGATTTTTTGTCATAACTTTCAAAATAAATATAATTTTACTAATATTTTTATTTTATGGCATAGGTAATGGAGATATAAATTGATATCTGGCTTAACTTTAGACCTATTGCGACAAATATTAGAATAATAGGCGTAATACGTTTGTATGGAAAAGCGCGTGAAGAGAGCGGCCTTAAGGTTTAAGTTCGCCAAATACATTCAGCATTCGAAAACAGCCCGCGCTCCAAGCAGAAATGTTGTAAAATAAATATTCGAACTACGACGAATTACGACTTTAAAATAAGAGTCTTTGGGTTCATTTTGCTCTGAAGTCATTTGTGATTCGATCAATAGTATACTATAAAGTTTTGGAGCGCTCCAAACTGAGACTAAGCACTCTGATGTAGATGTATTTACAGTTGGTGACTACTATATACTATGGCGAAGTGAGACAGGCTCGCCCATACGTACTCGTGTCTCGTTGGTCTCGTAGGCAGTAGCGTCCGTAGCTCGTAGTAAGTGTATTACCTATATTGTGGTACCTAGGTGTATGTAGTTAGGTATTCGTAGGCGATCACGCGAAAGCGGCGTGAATGGTGTCTTCAGAACTTCATCAGAATTCTTGGGGCTTCATTACAAATTTCACTCTCGTGTCTCCAGGGTTGGCACAGTATAAGATATCAACAGTATAAGTATCAGATGAATACTAATAATATTAATACTATTATTATCTATGAAAAAAGAGATAGTCAAATCTATTTAGTTACGATTCGTTACGTAGCTTTACTATCTTCTATCTATTCTATCTATCTATTCTATATCTATACAATAAAATCGTAGACTTGCCGTATCTGTACATTGAAGATTTTTGCAAAATAATAACTGGGGGATGTTAGGGATAAGAAATAGAACGTAAAAAAGCTATTTTTGAAAATTTTGTCTGTTTGTCTGTTTATCTGTTTGTCTGTTTGTCTGTATGTTTGTGCGCACATCACGCAAAAACTACTGAATGGATTGAAATGAAACAACGTTGTCATCTTAACCGATACATGTCCATTACCTTGCAAGTATTGCCATATAACACGACTTTGTGCCTCTTGTATTCAGCGGCTGGTAGCAACTTGCTTCAGATCGGCCGTCCTCCATGTGACACCCTCAATCCTGCGTACACCGGTGCTTGCAATTGGAAATACTTGTTGGTAATTCTGGTTCTCCTACTGATTGATCTGCTCATTCTTGATTAGCAGAGCTCCCTCTATCGTCTCAGTGACCCTGAGCCTACATAATGTGAGCCTACAATGTGTTCTCTAAGTAAATATTAGTTTATCAGGTATATAGTATACTAGCTTCTGCCCGCGGCTTCGCCCGCGTGAATTTCGGTTTTGAACAAATCCCGAGGGAATCGTGAAGTTCCGGTTCCCGTTCCCGCCCTCTGTGGCGTTTTGGAGGTCTATATCTATTTTAGTCCTACAGGAATACTTTTCTGGGATAAAAAATTACTTTATGTGTTAAGTCAGGGCATAAGCTATCTCCATTTAAAATTTCAGCCAAATCGGTTCAGTAGTTGCGGCGGAGAAGAGGAACAAACATACACACAAACTTAATAACTTAATAACGCCTTTATAATATTAGTGTGATTGTTATTTTCCTCGCTAGAAAGCTCCGATACTCGATAGCATACGCGTCCGATCGCTGCTAAATTCAAAATGCTATAGGAGAACTTTACGCATCGCCGCCCCGGCCGGCTGGAACCACGCGCCGCGCGCAAAGTCTATGTCCCGCAATTTTTAAATCTGTAATATCTTCGAAAATATTCATTTAAATCATATGCTGTAAAGGGCCATATAGATCTGTAATAAATCAACAATGTACTTAAGGTATTTAATTAGATAAGGATTTATGCTGTACTAGAGAATACCCGCGGCTTCGCCCGCGAGAATTTTGGTTTTTCACAAATCCCGAGGGAGTCGTGGATTTCCGGTTCCCATTCCCGCTCCCTTTTCTAACCTTTACACCTACTTTCAAGGAAGTTTGCTATAGTAATCTACCTATAGTTGTAGCTAGAGATTTCGGTTTTTTTCAAAATCCCGTGGGAACTGTAGATTTTTCCGGGATAAAAAGTAGCCTATGTTTTAAGTCAGGGTATAATCTATCTCCTTTCAAAATTTCAGCCAAATCGGTTTAGTAATTGCGGCGTGATTGAGTAACAAACATCCAAACATCCAAACATCCAAACATCTAAACATCCAAACATCCACACTTTCACATTTATGATATTAGTAGGATAGTAGGAGGATTAGTAGGATAGTAGGATTGGTATTGTGATTATGTGTGATAGCTTCTGCCCGCAGCTTCGCTCGCGTAAATTTCGGTTTTGAACAAATCCCGAGGGAATCGTTGATTCCCGGTTCCCGTTCCCGATCCCTTTTCCAACCTTTATACTTTCTATCAAGGAAGTTCGCTATAATAATCTACCTATAGTTGTAGATATAGACTTCGGGTTTTTCAAAATCCCATGGGAACTGTGCATTTTTTCCAGGATAAAAAGTAGCCTATGTGTTGCCAATGCATGCAACACAGCAAACTATTGCAATAATGTGTTATGTGAACGTGATTTACCTAAGAACAGTCAGCGCCCTCTATGGCGTTTTTGGAAGATTATATCTATTTTAGTCCCACAGGAATACTTTTCCGGGATAAAAAGTAGCCTATGTTTTAAGTCAGGGCATAAGCTATCTCCATTCAAAATTTCAGCCAAATCGGTTCAGTAGTTGCGGCGTGATTGAGTAACAAACATCCAAACATACAAACATACAAACATACAAACATCTAAACATCCAAACATCCACACTTTCACATTTATAATATTAGTAGGATAGTAGGAGGATTAGTAGGATTAGTAGGATAGTAGGATTAGTAGGATTTGTATTGTGATTATGTGTGATAGCTTCTGCCCGCAGCTTCGCTCGCGTAAATTTCGGTTTTGAACAAATCCCGAGGGAATCGTTGATTCCCGGTTCCCGTTCCCGATCCCTTTTCCAACCTTTATACTTTCTATCAAGGAAGTTCGCTATAATAATCTACCTATAGTTGTAGATATAGACTTCGGGTTTTTCAAAATCCCATGGGAACTGTGCATTTTTTCCAGGATAAAAAGTAGCCTATGTGTTGCCAATGCATGCAACACAGCAAACTATTGCAATAATGTGTTATGTGAACGTGATTTACCTAAGAACAGTCAGCGCCCTCTATGGCGTTTTTGGAAGATTATATCTATTTTAGTCCCACAGGAATACTTTTCCGGGATAAAAAGTAGCCTATGTTTTAAGTCAGGGCATAAGCTATCTCCATTCAAAATTTCAGCCAAATCGGTTCAGTAGTTGCGGCGTGATTGAGTAACAAACATCCAAACATCCAAACATACAAACATACAAACATCTAAACATCCAAACATCCACACTTTCACATTTATAATATTAGTAGGATTAGTAGGATAGTAGGAGGATTAGTAGGATTAGTAGGATAGTAGGATTAGTAGGATAGTAGGATTAGTAGGATTGGTATTGTGATTATGTGTGATAGCTTCTGCCCGCAGCTTCGCTCGCGTAAATTTCGGTTTTGAACAAATCCCGAGGGAATCGTTGATTCCCGGTTCCCGTTCTCGATCCCTTTTCCAACCTTTATACTTTCTATCAAGGAAGTTCGCTATAATAATCTACCTATAGTTGTAGATATAGACTTCGGGTTTTTCAAAATCCCATGGGAACTGTGCATTTTTTCCAGGATAAAAAGTAGCCTATGTGTTGCCAATGCATGCAACACAGCAAACTATTGCAATAATGTGTTATGTGAACGTGATTTACCTAAGAACAGTCAGCGCCCTCTATGGCGTTTTTGGAAGATTATATCTATTTTAGTCCCACAGGAATACTTTTCCGGGATAAAAAGTAGCCTATGTTTTAAGTCAGGGCATAAGCTATCTCCATTCAAAATTTCAGCCAAATCGGTTCAGTAGTTGCGGCGTGATTGAGTAACAAACATCCAAACATACAAACATACAAACATACAAACATCTAAACATCCAAACATCCACACTTTCACATTTATAATATTAGTAGGATTGGTTAAAATCGCTTCTAAAATTAGCCATTATTTGTCGTAAAAAAGTAAATGACAAAAAATGTTATTGTGGGATATCCATAAGAGATAGACATATACCATCGCGGAGTTTTCTATAGACCTTTTCAATGTGTACAATACTTAGTACATTATATTGATAAATCTCGTAGGTTTCAGCCTGCGTTTGCAATGTAAGCGGAAAAAATGTAATTATTTACGACATCACATTAGAAACCTCAAAAATAACAGTATTTCTCCACTATTTAATGGATGTTATCATACATATAAACCTTCCTCTTGAATCACTCTATCTATTAAAAAAAACCGCATCAAAATCCGTTGCGTAGTTTTAAAGATTTAAGCGTACAAAGGGATATAGGGACATAGGGACAGAGAAAACGACTTTGTTTTATACTATGTAGTGATAATTATAGGTATAGGTATAAGTATAAATAGTATGTAATAATTGTTGTAACAAATACATTATCAATGTATTTGTAATACATAAATAGTGAGCGTATTGTACTTATCTACACGACTTAGGTCCACCTGTAAGGATAGATTCAAGTATGTTAATCTATCTATCTTCTATCTTCTATCTATCTATATCTATATCTATATTATTTAATAATATAAAGTAGCTTGTCCTGACTGACAATCAACGCACAGCCAAAACCACTGAAGCTAGAAACTTGAAATTTTCACAGTAGCGTCCTTTTATAACGTAGGCGCACACTAAGAAAGGATTATTGCGAATTCCATCCCTAAGGGGGTTAAATAGGGGATAAAAGTTTGTATGAAAGTCGGTCATTTTTCAAGTTAAGTATATCCATGAAAATTGGTATTTAGATTTTCGGTTAAAAATAAAAAGTTACGAGTATAAGAAATTTTGGAGAAACTACCCCCAAGTGGGTTAAATGGGAGTTCAAAGTTTGTATGAAAGTCCGTCATTTTTAAAGTTATATCAATGAAAATCGGTATTTGTATTTTCGGTTAAAAATAAAGAATTACGTATTTCAGGAATTTTGGAAATTCCATCCCCAAGTGACTTATAAGAATCCACGCGGGCGAAGTCGCGAGCATCAGCTAGTAATAAATAAATAAATAATATGAGGCCCTCAGATAACGAGAAAACAGTTCTAAGTCTCTTTAAAAAGGTCCAATAATAAGATCGAAGGTACAAAAGTACAAACATGATTCAAAGAGTACGAACTTCGTAGATTCCTGACAACGCTGACCCCATTAGTTATCTAGTACGTAGGTATTTCCGCTTTGAATATTTGTATACCCTAGATGACGAGACCATAATATGGAAATAATATAATTAATCATTACAAACCCTCACCGATTGTAAACCTCAGATGACAGTCGTTCCGCCTAAAAACTTGTATTCCAGTCATCGAGGAAGGGGGTGTGAAGTGGTGAAAGTGTTGAAAATAATTTATTACTCATTAACTCAGCTGTTTAATGGTAGAAAAATCAGTAGGTATACAAGTATACAGGTATACAGGTATACAGGTATACAGTATAGTCAGGTAACTTTCAGAGACCCCTGCATATAAAAAAATCCCTTCTTCGCTGTCTTCTGTTTACTTCGTTGTCTAAAATGTAATTTCGATACATTACCTACTACAAATCTTCTACTTTACAATATACCTACTTATATAATCATTCTAAATCTATACTACAAACAGGAAATTCATCCAGGATCCAGGAAAATAATTAGGATATTTTCTGGGGCGATTGAAAGTCTCCAATAATGTATAAATTAAAAATTTAAAAAACCCCCGACATTCTCCATTTTGTGGCGGCGGCCATCTTGGATTTGCAACAGTGCTATTTTACTAGTCCAGCCCTTTCATTTGATACCCATATTAAGGGAATTGTGAAAAAATATGTAATCCGCCATTTTGTAGCGGCGGCCATCTTAGACCGATTTTCATCAAACATAGCGTAACAACACTCTCGACTAATTCACCTTTCAAACGAAAAAACCGCATTTAAATCGGTCCACCCGTTTGAGCGCTACACGGGAACAGACAGACACACACACACATACACATACACACACACACACACACACACACACACACACACAGACACGTCAAACTTATAACACCCTGTCGTTTTTGCGTCGGGGGTTAAAAACGGTTTAGAATAAGCAGATCCCGGAACACAACAGAGACCTAACACGACGTAAAAACAACAATGCAATGCAAATTATTTATTTTCGAGTGCCAACCCTAAAATACGACATGGACTTTGATCGGTCCATATAACATCGTGTACAACCAAATAAATATCGAAGATACAAAGTCCACAAGACTATTTTTAAACAGAAAATACTCATTCGACTTTGTAAATGGAATCTTTTATTTTTGAAAAACCTAAAAACAAACAAGCTATTTTTTGCTTAAGCTTCATACTTCGTACATAAGAATGAAGAACTTCTAGGTGTGTTACCTTCCTGAAAGTACTATGTAGATTAGATGATCGATTAGATTAGATTAGACAATCATCAAAATCGGTTCATTCGTTTTTGAAATAATCACGAACTCACATATTTACATACCTACATACATACTGGTCGAATACAGCACCTCCTTTTTTAAAGTCGGTTAAAAATACAGGGTGCTAGGGGACCGCTCTCGGTAACAAAGACAGGTGATAGTACTGATGATTACTGATAAGATATCACATAAAAAAATTGAAAAAAAAAATTACATAAAAAAAATTGCACTTTTTATGCAATACCTACCCGTTTTGGATGTTACTGTGGTTTTACCTGTACCTAATTGCAAAAAACTTATTTGCTGTATTTTGTAAAAGTTTGTTACGTAATTCTTGCGTGATTAAAATAAAATCAGCTGGAGGTCAACGAACTTTGTGTGACCTGTTTACGTAGCGTTAGGTACCTACGAAACCGCGCTCGCGCCGACGCCGATACCTACCCCATAAGATTGTGTTTATACCCGAATTACCAATTTCCCGGAATTCTGACAGCTGTCATTGTCATTTACAGATGAGTTATTTGTATGGAGAACAGGGTTAACATCTACGAAGTACGATTTTACCCCAAACTACTTTAATTCCCTGTCATCATAAAAAACCATTTGCCGAGTAATAATATTAGTCGTTTCGCCCTAAAATAGAAAACACCAAGAGTGGAAACTAGAAAGTGCACACTAACAGCAATAGAAAACAAAAGAAGCACATTGAAAAAATTCATTCAAAAATGGATGTCGAATGACTTTCTCACCATGAAGTGTCTGTTAGGCATTTGTCATATCTACATGCGGCAGTTGATTTTTATTTGCATAAGTTTTGAATTTTTTATCTTTTTTGTGGGAATTGTTTTATCTCTGGTAACATTACGAAACGTCAGAATTCCGGGAATTAGTAATTCGGGTATAGATAGTATAACAATAGCGCTAAGTTTTCGGAAGCGGTCTCCTTATACCCTGTATATGAATAAAATGCAAATCAAAAAATAGGCTCGATCATCCGACGTAGGCCTTTTCGAGAGCTCGCTATATCAAGTATGGTCCTCCGCCTACTACTCAACATTAATATAATACCCTATTCATGCAAATTAAAGTTACAAAGTATTTAATAGTCTGTGCCTCAACATTTACACGAAATATTTACCTATCACCTAACTCACCACTACCACTGCTGGGCACAGGCCTCCTCTCTCCTATGAGAATTTAGAGCTTAGCCCGCCACGCTGCTCCAATGCAGGTTGATGGGCTAACTTTAACGACTATTGTCACATGATAGTGATAATAACCGGGACCGGCTCTCCGAGGCACGGGAGTGAAACGCCGCCGACTACCAACTCCGGGCTGGCACTGAGAATTTCTTGTCAGGAAAACCCAATACCTAACAATTATTTCTTGCCCGACCCGGGAATCAAACCCGGGACATAGGGATGTGAAAAAAATCGATTATTTTAAAAATCGATTATTTTTTCACATCCTTACCGGGACACAGAGTACCTACAGAGGGGAAGCTTCTACAAGCGGCCCGCTGTAGGTACACTCACACATATGCGCACAGTTTGTCACCAACTGTACCGGTTAGTGGAACGAGCGGGCGTCCGTGAACCGTTGGTGAGTGTGTTTGTGTGAGTATACCTACAGCGGGCCGCGTGTGGAAGCTTCCTCTCTGTCAGGCCTGTGTCACTCCGCGTTTAGGTATTGAAAACATACCTACAGGCGGCGGCCGTTGCGCAACGGCCAATCTAGTATAGGCTGCCATAGCCCTAGAGTCCCCGGCTCTTTCAAATGTATAACCACGTATAACCTATTATGAACCGTAGTCCAGTGAATTAAGGCCCATATTCCCTCAAAAAAATTTGGTAGGTACGTAAACGAACACGTGCTCGACTGGAACGCGAGCTAAATTAAATCATATTGTTTATCAGATTGAGTACATATTTCTTTGAAAACCATTGCGAAGTAAGGCTTCTGTACCTTTAGGTACTAGTTATTATTCTGTGTCTCTGTAGATTTACTACTCGTGTGCCGGGACCTCGTGATCTGAGTCGAATAATCACCTAACTCAACATAGTAATTATGTTTGCGAGTTGTTTTGTGTGAGAGTTTATGAAACTCATCCGCTTACGAGGCTAAATTGCTAATTGAAACTATTTCTATGAATAAACTCGAAGCTGAATGAAAACTCTGCTAAATGTACTGTTAACAATTTTTACCCGACTACGGCAAAGCCAAAAAGGGTTATGATTTTAGCAGTCTATGTATGTATGTATGTATGTATGTATGTATGTATGTATGTTTGTGTCCGATTTATGTATGAGATTCTGTGTGTACCACCACCTTTGTGTACCAAATGTGCACCTAAACTACTGGACCGATTTTAATCAATGAGGTGTCAATTGATTCGGGTGACATAGGCTACATTTTATTTACGAAAAAACAATCGGTAAGTGACCTTCGTGCGGCTTTCTAGATTATCAAATTAGAATAGTTTCGAATAGACATTGTTGATGGCGTCACTAGCTGCTTGCTCCGTGCTTAACCCGTTAACCGACTTCACCACATACACAAAACTGCTGAAGCGATTTTGATGAAACTTACCTACTCTGTTCCCCAGTTGAAGTAAATGTAAGCCAATAAAAAAATGGTCACAATCCGATTAATAGTTTCGGAGAAATCCATGGACAAACATACATACATACATATATCTATAAAATTTTGTATATTTGTTTGGAAGCGCAGGTCCAATAATATACACATACCTAGGTGTCGAACTAATAACCTCCTTTTTTAGAAGTCGGTTAAAAAGATCTCAAATTGCGTATGACGGTCACTTCGTCGAAAGGTCGATAGTGATAATTGTCGTGTGTCTTGATAATAATTTAATTACACCCATGCCCTTGATAAAGCGAGCCTGGGGGATGGGTGACGGGCGGGCAGGGCAAATACGGGCAGGGCGGGGTAAATACGGTCACGCGGCGTGTTGACACGGCCCAGACGCCATTAGCCGGCCTTGGCTCCACGATACACCTGCTTTGTGAGCTATGGCTGGCTATTATATCATCATCATTCGGCTGGTGGGAGATTTCAGCCGTGGCTGGTTACCACCCTATCGGCAAAGCCGTGCCGCCAAGCGATTTAGCGTTCCGGTACGATGCCGCGTAGAAACCGATCAGTGGAGCTATATTCACTAACTTAGGTACCAATTGAAAATGGTTGCCAACGAATTAGTTCGATATATGTACATACATTGCTGCTTTACTGTGTGAAAAATATAAACAGTGATTTTTCGTTCGTCGAACTAATTCGTTGGCAACCATTTTCAGTTGGTAACTAAGTTACAGAATAACCCACCAGGGCTAGGTTTAATAAATAAAACCGGCCAAGAGCGAGTCAGACTCGTGCACCGACGGTTCCGTAAACCAGAAGTAACTATAAGTAGGTAGGTACAATTTGTTTTTCCTTAGTTGTCTTAAAAGGTAAACAAATCGCAAAAATCTTCTCTTACGAGAAACTCGTAAGTGAATCTCTTTCCTTTCCTTTCCTCTTTCCAATAGCACAATTTTATTTATTTACCTAATTTGAGGTTGGTGCCAATTAAGCTAGGCCTCTAAATTGTATGAGCGCCCATACAACTCAAGAGGTCTATATTAACAATTTAATTCGCAGTCAATTTCAGGACAGCGGAGTCTTAGTAATAGGGTCCCGTTTCACCCTTTGGGTACGGAACCCCAAAAAGCCCATGATGCAATCAGCGGGTGTTACAAGTTTGACCTTTCTGTCTGTCTGTGTTTGTACGACACGATGTTATAAGTATTATAGGCAATCTATACATCTATCTTCTTCTATATCTATGATCTATCTATACATCTTCGATATCTTCTTCTTCTATCTTTACATATAATCTATCTATCTTCTATCTATATTCTATCTATACATTTATAAAATCGTAGACTTGCCGTTGTTTATTTGTTTGTCTGTATGTTTGTGTGCGCATCACGCAAAAACTACTGAATGGATTGAAATGAAACTTGGTATGATTGAAGTTCGAATACTACGGAGTAACATATAGGATACTTTTTATCCCGAAATTCAGCACGGTTCCCAGGGGATGAAAGTCAAAATGTGTCTTAGCTGTAATTAATTAACCCGTGGTCCGATTTCATTCAGTCTTTTTTTGTTAAAAAGTAGATACTTTAAAGATTACCGGCTAATCTCTGAAAGGCTGGATCGATTTCGATGGGACTTCCACTGGCGAATGTTTACATTTTGATTTACCTAAACATCCGCCAGTGAACTTTAAACAGATATGAGCTCAAAGGAGCTTAGGAAAAACAAAATGATTCCCACGGGATTCTCAAAAACCAATATCCACGCGAAAGAAGTCGCAGGTATCCGCTTGTAGAAAATATATAAATTATATATTTTGTAGAAAATATATAATTTTGTTTGGTATAATAAATGAATTCACTAAAAAAACCACACACCTACCTGAATCAGACATCATGTTTTTGCAGACAATAAATTCCAATATTTCCAATGCACTATAAATTTTTGTGGTAATGCGGTTACATGGTTTTCCTTGTACTTAGGTACCTACTTGTTTTTAGCTTAGATATAGCTAGTTTTAGCTAGCATTGTTGAACGCTCAGTCCAGCAAACACACGAAATATAGCCCAGTCAATTTAGACTTTCAAGGCTACAATAATTCCCACCTGGCTGAAAATTGGTAGGATTGTTCAAAACACAATTATAAATGAAATGTGAAAAGTCCTCATCGATCCGACACCGGGAAAAAAATTTACTCCTGGACACGCACAGTTCATTCACACTTGGCTGAAAATTTGTAGGATTGTTCGGGACACTATTAAAAATCAGCCAAGTGCGAGTCGGGCCTCGCTCTTTCAGGGTTCCGTACATAATTATGAACAATATAATATTTTGGGTCTAAGAAATATTCTAACCTTCTTTCTAAATTTACCGACGAAGTCAATGGATACTTAAATGAAAAAAAACATGTCTTAGCACTGTTCATTGACTTCTCGCGAGCTTTTGACACCCTGAATCATGACCAGCTGCAAATAAAATTAGATATGTGTGGTATACGTGGATCTTTGCTCGTCTGGTGTGCGGACTATCTTCGTAATCGCACTTATACTGTAAAAATTTGTAATACCAACAGTGACACCATTGTAGCGAATGAAGGCACAGCGCAGGGATCCGTCCTAGGCCCCTTGCACTTTTTAACATATGTTAACGATATGAGTAACTGTATTGAGCACTGCACTTGCTATCAGTTTGCAGACGATACATGTCTCCTGTTTGCAGACCGAGATCCCAACAAGATTTGTGATCAATTACAGACAGACTTCAACACGTTGACTAAGTGGTGCCACGATGCAGGCTTAGTATTGAATGCCAATAAAACAAAACTGATCCATATCAGATCACCATATTTAAAATATACGCAGTTTAAAAATATTATAGCGCACAACCACAGCTGTTTACACGCGCGTAGTCATTATGCTTGTAACTGTCCTATTATCGAATTAGTCGATAAATATACCTATCTCGGGTTAACTATTGACTGCAAATTTAATTGGAGTCAACACATTGACCACGTATGTAACAAATTAAGGCAATTTCTAGCAAATATAACTATCTTAAATCATCGTGTTCCTTTCAAAATAAAATTAATGTTGTATAATAGCCTCGCACAAACCTATATCCAATATGGTCTCACTAGTTATGGTCGTACTTATAATACCTACCTAAATAATATATATAAACTTCAACTTAAAATCTTAAAAACAATTATCTCAGGCTCTATGAAACAAAAATATGACAATAATGAGCTAGGTATATTTAAACACTGCAAAACATTACCTATACAGGAACACTTTAAATACACAATACTTAAACAAGAATTCTTTAACGAAAATTTACGTAAGAAAATAGAACACTCTGTACAGACGCGGGCGAAAACAGCAAACCGGTTGTGTACTGAGCGAGCTAACAACTTGTACGGTGAGAGAACAACAAGCTACATTGTTCCTCGCCTAATTAATCAGCTACCCTCAGTTCTGTCCCATGCAGTGACCCATAAAAATATTAAACATAAGCTGAAGGAATATTTCCTAGGTAATCTATGATCGCATTTGCAACTAACAAGGACGATCATGGGTTGTCTGGGTAATATATTGAAATTATACTTGAACTTTGGCTGCTTCGGAGATGGTTTCCTTGTCTGTTGAATAAATGTAGGAATCTAGGGCTACCTACCTACATATTATCTGTTGTTTAGTTCTTGTACGTGTTAGTATGTAAATAATGTTACTTGTATCCCATTGTGATTGTGTTACATACGTATTACAGAAAGTATTTGTCTTGTAGGTATAAGATTTAAACTTAAGCATAATATTGTATTTGTTTGTAAGATTTACATAAGGCGTAGACTAAGCATTGAGGACAAACCTCTGTGGTTTTTTCAATGTACTTAAATAATTTGTTCAATGTAAAATATTATGTATTTTGATAAATAAATAAAAAAAAAAAAAAAAAAAAAAAATTAATTTCCGAGCTAGACATCGCAACAAACCGTGAAAGAAAAACCCAAAAAAATGTTCGTTTATTTTGGTCACAGCTTATAAACTATTTAATAAATCGTTGTTTTCAGTATTTGTTGTTTAAATAGAGCATATAGTACATAATATACTGAAATATCATATTCCCAACTAGTTTAGTTTTTGAGATAGCCCCCGTCACAAAAATGGTCTAAAACTGACAACTTTGATGGCCTCCCATTAGTCCCATTCCCTTATTTTTTGAGATAAAAATTAAAAAAATATATATTTGTACTCTACTTAATGAGCTCTAAACAATGATACCCCACAAGCTAGGGTAAAGAAAAATTTTTTTTTTCCGGCTCCTTTTTCATGTATGGGAGCCCCCCTGAAAAATAATTTAATTCAATTTCTAATTCAATATTTGATTTTGGGTTAACGTTTTACACTAAATACCAAAATTTCAGGTTTGTAACTCATTTCGTCTGCGAGCTAGAGACCTGTGACCGGCGGACAGACGGACAGACAGACAGACAGACAGACAGACAGACAGACAGACAGCCGAGTGACATTAATAGGGCTCCGTTTTTTACCCTTCGGGTACGGAACCCTAAAAATGAAATGTACAAAGTCCTCATCGATCCGACACCTGTAAAAAAAAATTACTCGGGGTCAAAGTTTTCACGGGAAGTTTTCAGCAAAACGGTAATTCTTATCATAAAATTATTGTAAACAAAATTGTAGATCAGATAATTATCTATAAAAAATGTCTGAATACTTTTTTTCCTAAGAGCCACCGTTTTTGAGATATAATGATTCAAAAAGATGAGTTTCGAAATAAAAATGAGGGACTGGATTTCTTTTTTCCCGAAATTCTGATATTTATAATATTTTATATGTGTAAGTGTGTAACTTATACATAACTTACACATAAGTTACATACTTACACACATAAAATATTGAAAATATCAGAATTTCAGGTAAAAAGAAATCCAGTCCCTCATTTTTATTTCGACACATAACTTTTTGAATCGTTATATCTCAAAAACGGTGGCTCTTAAAAAAAGTATTCAGACATTTTTTATAGATAATTATCTGATCTACAATTTTGTCTGAGCTAATTTTATGATAAAACTTACCGTTTTGCTGAAAATCATGAAAAACCCGTTTTTGTGACCTTTGACCCCGAGTAATTTTTTTTCCAGGAATCGGATCGATGAGGACTTTTCAGATTTCATTTATAATAGTGTTTCGAACAATCCTACTAATTTTCAGGCAAATGTGAGTCAACTGTGCGTGTCCAGGAGTAAATTTTTTCCAGGTGTCGGATCGATGAGGACTTTTCACATTTCATTTATAATAGTGTTCTGAACAATCCTACCAATTTTCAGCCAGGTGGGAATTATTGTAACCTCACCCCTATGTTTTAGTCTAATTAGACTGGGCTAATAACTGTCTGATATTTAATTTTCAAACGACTTCAAAAAAGGGAGGAGGTCCCTGGGAGAATCCCCGATTACTCAAAGACGCCTGGACCGATTTGGAAAATTCTTCTTTTGTTTGAAAGTTACAGTGTCTCGATACTCGAAGTGTATCAACGTTGTCGAGTTGTCTAAAGTCGTACTAAACATACAGTTTACTTATGTAGTAATATAAGATTTCAGCGGTTTTGCTCTTATATATAGTAACTGCTTCGTTGGTCTAGTCGTTAGCATATTCGACTGCAGATCACGAGGTCCCGGGTTCAATGCCCGGGTCGGGCAAATAATTGATAGGTAGGTATTGGGTTTTTCTGTCAAGAAATTCTCAGTGCCAGCCCGGAGTTGGTAGTTGGTAGTGTTTCACCCCCGTGCCTCGGAGAGCACGGTAAGCAGTCGGTCCCGGTTATTATTACTATCATGTGATAATAGTTGTTAAAGCCCGCCAACCCGCATTGGAGCAGCGTGGCGGGTCTAAGCTCTAAATCCCTCTCTCCTATGAGAGAGAACGCCTGTGCCCAGTATTAGGACGTAAAAAAGGCTGTAGTGGTGGTGGCTCTATAGTTGGGACATGTGCAATCCAAGTCATAAATCACGTGTATCGGACTTCTCGCTCGCACTTACAGTCCTTATAGAACTGGAACCTACTGTGATGTGATGTTGTGTGTAAAGGATTTATCGATAGTCGATAACAGGTTATAAAGAGCAAGGGAGAGCCCTCAGAACACTATGATCTGTCAGCATTATGACTCAGTTCGCACGTTTGTAATGCCCCAACTTGGAGTATGTATGATCTACGACCATCGACGATACATCCCATAGACACCTCATGTTTATTTTAATTCTACTGAAACAATTCTGGCAACTAGCTGAAGTATGAAGGCGCGGGGAATCGCGTTCTGATTGGCCCGACCAAGGTCAGTACTTACCTAGGTTGCGAAAAGTACACGGACTAGGGATGGGACACGTTTGATTAAAACACGATAAGTAGATACTTACCTACCAAACATATTGTATGAATGTTATTTTATATTTTGTATTACAGATTGCTATATTGCCCCTACCTCTACATCTACCTACCTCTACCTACCTACCTAGAGGTAGGAGTAGAGGTAGGGGTAGGGGTAGAGGTAGGGGTAGAGGTAGGGGTAGAGGTAGAGAGGAGAGGGTTGTCAGTCACTGTCAGTCACTGTCAGTCATTCAGTCAGTCACTGTCAGTCATTCAGTCAGTCACTGCCAGTCACTGTCAGTCAGTCAGTCAGTCACTGTCAGTCACTGTCAGTCACTGTCAGTCAGTCAGTCAGTCACTGTCATTCATTGTCAGTCAGTCACTGTCAGTCAGTCAGTCACTCAGTCATTGTCAGTCAGTCACTGTCAGTCATTGTCGGTCACTGACAGTCATTGTCAGTCACTGTCAGTCACAGTCAGTCATTGTCAGTCACTGTCAGTCATTGTCGGTTATTGTCAGTCAGTCACTGTCAGTCACTGTCAGTCAGTCACTCACTGTCAGTCATTTTCAGTCACTGTCAGTCAGTCACTGTCAGTCATTGTCAGTCACTGTCAGTCACTGTCAGTCATTGCCAGTCACTGTCAATCACTGTCAGTCAGTCACTGTCAGTCATTGTCAGTCACTGTCAGTCACTGTCAGCCAGTCAGTCACTGTCAGTCAGTCAGTCAGTCACTGCCATTCATTGTCAGTCAGTCACTGTCAGTCAGTCAGTCACTCAGTCATTGTCAGTCAGTCACTGTCAGTCATTGTCGGTCACTGACAGTCATTGTCAGTCACTGTCAGTCACAGTCAGTCATTGTCAGTCACTGTCAGTCATTGTCGGTTATTGTCAGTCAGTCACTGTCAGTCACTGTCAGTCAGTCACTCACTGTCAGTCATTTTCAGTCACTGTCAGTCAGTCACTGTCAGTCACTGTCAGTCATTGTCAGTTACTGTCAGTCACCGTCAGTCACTGTCTGTCACTGTCAGTCACTGTCAGTCAGTCACTCACTGTCAGTCAATTTCAGTCACTGTCAGTCAATCAGTCACTGTCAGTCATTGTCAGTCACTGTCAGTCAGTCACCGTCAATCACTGTCAGTCATTGTCAGTCATTGTCAGCCAGTCAGTCACTGTCAGTCATTGTCAGTCAGTCCCTGTCAGTCATTGTCAGTTACTGTCAGTCACTGACTGACAGTGACTGACAGTGACTGACAATGACTGACTGTGACTGATCACAGTCAGTCATTGTCAGTCACTGTCAGTAACTGTTAGTCAGTCATTGTCAGTCACTGTCAGTCATTCAGTCAGTCACTGTCAGTCATTGTCAGTCAGTCACTGTTAGTCATTGTCAGTCACTGTCAGTCAGTCGGTCAGTCAGTCAGTCAGTCACTGTCATTCAGTCAGTCACTGTCAGTCAACCAGTCAGTCAGTCAGTCACTGTCAGTCAGTCAGTCACTGTCAGTCATTGTCAGTTACTGTCAGTCACCGTCAGTCACTGTCTGTCACTGTCAGTCACTGTCAGTCAGTCCGTCACTGTCAGTCATTTTCAGTCACTGTCAGTCAATCAGTCACTGTTAGTCACTGTCAGTCACTGTCAGTCATTGTCAGTTTCTGTCAGTCACTGTCAGTCACAGTCAGTCATTGTCAGTCACTGTCAGTTACTGTCAGTCATTCATTCAGTCACTGTCAGTCAGTGTCAGTCACTGTCAGTCACTGTCAGTCATTGTCAGT
This sequence comes from Melanargia galathea, assembly GCA_920104075.1. Lineage (NCBI taxonomy): Eukaryota > Metazoa > Arthropoda > Insecta > Lepidoptera > Nymphalidae > Melanargia > Melanargia galathea. The sequence continues at coordinate 19,930,843 of OV049869.1, read as the reverse complement.
CACTGTCAGTCATTGTCAGTCAGTCATTGTCAGTCACTGTCAGTCAGTGTCAGTCACTGTCAGTAATTGTCAGTCAGTCATTGTCAGTCACTGTCAGTCATTCAGTCAGTCACTGTCAGTCATTGTCAGTCAGTCACTGTTAGTCATTGTCAGTCACTGTCAGTCAGTCGGTCAGTCAGTCAGTCAGTCACTGTCATTCAGTCAGTCACTGTCAGTCAACCAGTCAGTCAGTCAGTCACTGTCAGTCAGTCAGTCACTGTCAGTCAGTCAGTCAGTCAGTCAGTCAGTCAGTCAGTCAGTCAGTCAGTCAGTCAGTCAGTCAGTCACAGTCAGTCAGTCAGTCTGTCAGTCAGTCAGTCAGTCAGTCACTGCCCAACGACGTGACGCGATTGTCGCGCGAATGCCTATTAGGACACCTATTCGAGATCAGTATGTTTGATCGCGAGTTCGTACGAGTAAAATTCGCGCGAACTTGCGATGATCGCGCATTCGCGTTGTATTAGGACAACGTCTAAGAGAAAAACAATTCGGTCTACGGCTTTATTATGTTCATACTATCGACAATAGAATAGAATTGATGTTGAACATCACTATCGTTCAGAAGGTAACTAATGAAACGAGATAAATACTTACGCGGCGAGTATGAATAAAAGAGATGCGGCGATAACGCGAGTAGATTTCAAGCTCCTCCTACTCTGAACATGACCAACATAAGATGAACCCCGCTATAAATTATTTTATTTATGATTATTTTGGTAAAATTAGTTTTACTGACTTATCGATGAAATGTTATGCTACCTTTCTTTACCTCGATGTTTGAGAGATTTTACCACACCATTTTACAAATCAGCAAGGCATCCTTGTATTTTTTGTCACTATATTTCATTCGCCAAAGCGGACGTGTTTACGGCGCTCAGAACTGGTCGATACTAATTCGGAATTTTCGAGCAGCCACTTATATAAGACTAAAAAAACTCAACTGTTACCTCACACCGCGTGCCTGTTATCATCCGTCTATGGGGTATGTCGTCGTTGTCTACGACAGTAGTGCAAAGGGCGGGATTAGTATACTTAGTCCCACTTTGCAGAGCTACAAAACTTTATAGTATACTATTAATCGAATCACAATGACTTTAGAGCAAAATGGCTTACGTTAAAGTTTGAGTTCGCCAATACATTCAGCATTCGAAAACAGCCAGCGCAAGCAGGAATGTTGTAAAATAAATATTCGGACTATTGAATTACGATTTTAAAATAAGAGCCGTTAGGTTCATTTTGCTCTGAATTCATTGTGTGTCGATACTCGAATTTCGATCATCGTTGCCACTACTGAACAAACTGAGACTACCGGCATAGAACTTAAGACCTTTCGAAAGGCTGCCTATCGTTGGACTGTAGGTGCTCCGGACAGAAAACTTAAATAAAGAATACAAAAACAAAACAATGAAAAATGTCAATTATGCAAATCAATTTATTGATACCAAGTACCTAACTACTTAAACTTGAAAATAAATTATCGGAACAGGTCCATTGTCATTAAAAACTAGGTTATCTGGCTTTTTACATTTCACATTCTACATTCTACTCAGGGCCTGTTGCATGTCTGACGGTTAAAGTAATGTTACTGTTAGTGTATTTGAGCACCAAAAAATCACTTTCTGGGTTGCTTAAGTCAGAGCTCTAACTTGCTACCATTTGCCCCACAACCTTTATCATGGAGGTACGAATAGTGTCTTGTTCAACCTTTAGCTTTTTGATGGTGGCAATTAGCTTAACTTTAATTTTAATTTAACCGCATGAGATGCAACTGGGCCTTAATGATACGAGTACTAGGTATGAAGTTATTATGATTTACTGAAAGTTTTTTAATTAATAAGTAATATTAGAATTTTAATAGCTATTCAAATTCTAACTGACACTGCTTGTCAATACCCTCTAACTTAAATTAATTAATAGTACTTTTAGCCTTAATAAAAAAAAGCCTTAAGTTGTGAATGAAGTAAGCATGAGACGCAAAACCACGCCTGTTCTATTAGCACTTGGTTCGGTTAATGGTCACAATAAAAACCAGGAAAGTGTTGCAGAAGATGAATAATTAGTAATTAAACAATTTTTTTACTCAAAATTTCGCGAATTAAGCGTGACAACCAACCTAATGAAATGTCTGTAAAAAGATTTCATCGTAGAGTTTGATTATCCGTAAAATTCGCATGAAATTATGTGTTACAGATGCCTTTTGTAATTGCGGAAGTGCTAGATATTAGAATTCGGCCTGCCAATCAGACAATCCAAGGTTACCTACGCAGTATGTAGTAGGGTTTACGGAACCGGTCCTGTTTTTGAGAACCGGGAATTTCGGGACTTTTACCCAAAGGAACCGGGAATTCCCGGTTCTTTCGGGATTTTCGGTTCTTTGTAGTTTTATTTTATAAAACACGTTTTAACACTTTAAAAGTAAACCACAATGAAATATTTATGTAATTTTTATTGTCATTTAAACTTTCATCCGCTATTTAACCCACTTGGAGATAGAATTTCCAAAAATCCTGAAATTCAAAATTTTTATTTTTATCGAAAGTTTAAATACCAATTTTCATGGATATCACTTGAAAAATGACCGACTTTCATCCTCTATTTAACCCCTTTAGGGGTGGAATTTCCAATAATCCTTTCTTAGTTAGCCTGCGTTGAAAAAGCTTACGAATTCAATGTACCGTGTGTTTCGTCTACTACAGTAAGGCCTTTGACTGTGTGAACTGGAACAGTTGGATGGACAGTTCTCCAGGAAATAGGAGTCCCAAAATATCTGGTCAACATCTGGTCTGGAGTGCTTCAAAGCCTATACTCAGATAGTCACGGGGTAGTAAGAATTGACAAGAAGATATCAACACCTTTCACGTTTGGCAAAGGAGTTCGTCAAAGATGCATCGTATCCCCTATTCTGTTGAACATCTACGGAGAGAGCACTAACGCCGGACCTGCGAAGACTGGGATGGTGGAATTACCATCAATGGCATTAAAATTCGAAACCTTCGCTACGCCGAAAAGGATGGTGCCTTTTCGCAGCTAATGAAGCTGAAATGTTCCAACTCGTGAACAAAATGGAGCAACACAGGCCATAAATCGGTTTAAAACTAAGATCATGGTGGTGGATTGTACTTCTAAGCTAGAACTCAATGGAACACTCAATTTAAAACCCGTTGATCACTTCATTTACTTGGGTTCTGGCATCAGCAATAACGGTTCTAGTGAAGCTGAAGTTCGTAGGAGAATCGGAATGGCCAAGACCAAGGGCGTCGCCAGGTAGGGGCAGGGGGGGGCAGCTGCCCCCCCCCTAGAGATTTGAAAAATATAGATATGCTATATTTTGCATTAAGTATCTAAATTAAACCTGGCCCAAATGGAAACGAGGTCAATAAAAAATTCTAATTCGAAAATAAATTAAGAGCTCGTAACCAGCTTCAAAAGCTCTGGACTGTACCAACAATATTTTGTACTTTTCCCATACTATAATATCAACAACTTGCCCCCCCCTTGGCCATCGGCTGGCGACGCCCTTGGCCAAGACTGCAATATATCAGCTCGATAGAATATAGAATGATCGTAACATCAGTACTAAGACAAAATTACACTAGTCAACACTTTAGTCTTCTCCATTTTCCTACTTATACGGGGCGGAGATATGGACATTAAAAGCTGGAGACCGCCAGCACAATACGCCTTTGAGATGTGGTACTGGAGAAAAATGCTCAGAATCTCTTGGAATGCATTCAGGACCAACCAATCGATCCGTGAAGAACTCAAAATTGACAAAAAGCCGAGGCTCTCAACATATGCCTGAGGAGGATCTTTGAGTTCTTCGGCCATATCGCCCGTAAACCCGGCGATAACCTACAAAAACTTATAGTTACCGGGAAAATCAACGGCAAGAGATCGAGAGGTAGGAGTCCAATTCGCTGGACTGACCAGATCCGCACCACTCTCAACATGAATGTTGCCGAAGCAGTTCACAACGCTGAAAGCCGGAACAGATGGCGCAACATCGTCAGAAACTTGAAATTTTCACATTGCTTCCTTTTATGATCTAGGCACACACTAAGAAAGGATTATTGGAAATCCCACCCGTAAGGGGGTTAAATAGGGGATAAAAGTTTGTATGAAAGTCTGTCATTTTTCAAGTTATATCCATGAAAATTGGTATTTGAGCTTTCGATAAAAAATAAAAAATATAAACAGCATTTTTGAAAATTCTGTCCCAAGGTGGATTAAATATTGCATTCCGAAAACCGAGTATAAGCGAGCAATCGCACACAACAGCGAGAGAGGTAGACTTGTAAGTTACCGCGCGCCATTTATTTTAGCACTGAATTCACATTAGTTTTGAACTTTTGAACAATAGGAAGTATAAAAAAGTAAAGTTAGTATTGTAAATATTATGTATGTAAGTAGTAGCGTGAATCATGTAATTAAATTAAAATTCCCGAAAGTACCGAAAGAACCGGGAATCAAAATTTGATTTCCCGGTTCTTTTTACTGACAAAAGAACCGGGAATTCCCGGTACTTTCGAGACCGGGATTTCCCGGTTCTGAACCCTAGTATGTAGTAAGTGGTAAGTAATAAGAATCATGTAACTTAAGATACATATTTGCTTGATAGCGTGATATTCTTTTATATAATACTAGCTGACCCCCGCGACTTCGTTCGCGTGTTTATAGGTTTTATATAGGATCGCAACGGATCCCATAATTCTTTTATGTACCTAAACTAAATGTAGCCTAAGTTACTCCTTATAACATCACCTATCTGCCATTGAAAGTTCCGTTAAAATTGATCCAGCCGTTTCTGAGATTAGTTGAAACAAATAGACAGACCGACAAACATAAATTTAAACGCACGCCAGTTTAAAATAAGCCGTACGTACAAAGATCCGGGTCCCAAGTTATTTGAACCCAATACTGAGGGTTGTAATGTCTGTCATTTCGGAACTAAAAAACCTATGACCTTGAAATATTTATAGGACAATATATAAAGTATTACCTTTCTAACAAAAAAAGAATGAGTGAAATCGAACAACGCGTTAAAGAATTACAGCTAAATACACGTTTTAACTTTCATCCCCTCTCCCAAGGGAACCGTGCTGAATTTCGGGATAAAAAGTATCCTATGTCCTACCTCGGAGTATAAACTCAAATCATACCAAGTTTCATTTGAATCCATTCAGTAGGTTCGGCGTGATGCGCGGTCAAGATACAGACAGACAGACAGACAGACAAAAATGAAAAAAATTGCAGTTTTGGCTTCAGTATCGATTATAGATTGCCCTCCAATAAAAAATTTCAAAATATCTTCAATGTACAGAATTGGATCTGTTACAGTTTTATTATATTACTAGCTGACCCCCGCAACTTCGTTCGCGTGTTTATAGGTATTATATAGGCTCGGATCGGATCCCATAATTCTTTTATGTACCTAAACTAAACGTAGCCTAAGTTACTCCTTATAACATTGAAAGTTACATTAAAATCGATCCAGCCGTTTCGGAGATTAGCTGGAACAAATAGACAGAACCACAAACATAAATTTAAACGCACACCAGTTTAAAATAAGGCGTACGTTCAAAGATCCGGGTCCCAAGTTATTTGAACCCAATAATGAGGGTTGTAATGTCTGTCATTTCTAAACTAAAAAACCTATAACCTTGAAATATTTACGGAACAATATATAAAGTACTACCTTTCTAACAAAAAAAGAATGAGTGAAATCGAACGACGCGTTAATGAATTACAGCTAAATACACGTTTTAACTTTCTTCCCCTCTCCCAAGGGAACCGTGCTGAATTTCGGGATAAAAAGTATCCTAAGTCCTACCTCGGAGTATAAACTCAAATTGTACCAAGTTTCATTCGAATCCATTCAGTAGTTTCGGCGTGATGCGCGGCCAAGATACAGACAGACAGACAGACAGACAGACAGACAGACAGACAGACAGACAGACAGACAGACAGACAGACAGACAGACAGACAAAAATGAAAAAAATTGCAGTTTTGGCTTCAGTATCGATTATAGAGTGCCCTCCAATAAAAATTTTCAAAATATCTTCAATGTACAGAATTGGATCTGTTACAGTTTTATTATATTATTATAGATAGATAGATATTGATATACGTGATATGTTTTTTTTTAAGTTCAGAAACTTGACTCCTTGAAGGTTTATTAAGCCTAGCCTTTATTCCTTCCTTACTAGCTTCACGACATCCTTACTGCCTTGCTCATGGATTTAGGTTTTTCAAAAGTCCCGTCAGAACTCTTCGATGATTTTTATGAAGATATGATGTATAGATGATAGTATTTTTCGCAGGACTTGTCTGTGATCCTTGATGGTATGATATGACGCGATCGTTTCCAATGGAAATGAGCTCTCCTGAAATCTGAAAGATATATCATGTATGGCAGGCAGCTTGATAGTCTAATAGTCACTTATCGTCGGTCTCTTGAAGCGATTTTCACAAACGGTCTTGTGTCGCTTGTATCCAGCGGCACCTTGTGCAACTCATTTGAGACCATCTATTCTGTCCATCTAATGCAGACTCACCTGAAACTATGTATGGCTCTGCCGTAGCAAACAGTTTTTAACCCCCGACGCAAAAAACGAAGGGGTGTTATAAGTTTGACGTGTCTCTGAGTGTGTGTGTGCGTGCGTGCGTGCGTGCGTGCGTGTGTGTGTGTGCGATTTGAATGCGGTTTTTTTTGTTTGAAAGGTGAATTTGTCGGGAATGTTGTTAGCTATGTTTGATGAACATCGGTCCAACAGTGCCGCCACCACAAAATGGCGGATAACATATTTTTTCACAACCCCCTCAATATGGGTATCAAATAAAAAGGACTTGGCTATTAGAATAGCACTATGCAAATTCAAGATGGCTGCCATCACAAAATGGCGAATGTCGGGGGTTTTTTATTTTTTTAATTTATACTTGTCTTTCAATGTAACTGTATGCTTAGTCTCAGTTTGCACAGCTCGAAAACTTTACTAAATACTACTGATCGAAACAATGACTTCAGAGTAACAAGTATAAATTGAAAATTTAAAAAACCCCCGACATTCGCCATTTTGTGGCGGCGGCCATCTTGAATTTGCAATAGTGCTATTCTGCTAGTCAAGCCCTTTCATTTGATACCCATATTGAGGGTGTTGTGATAAAATATGTAATCCGCCATTTTGTAGCGGCGGCCATCTTGGATCGATTTTCATCAAACATAGCTAACAACACTCTCGACTAATTCACCTTTCAAACAAAAAAAACCGCATTCAAATCGGTCCACGCGTTTGAGCGCCACAGGGGAACAGACAGACACACACACACACACACACACACACACACACACACACACACACAGACACGTGAAACTTATAACACCCCGTCGTTTTTTCGTCGGGGGTTAAAAATGGACTGGACTGGGTTCTTTTAAAGTTTGAGTTCGCCAATACATTCGGCATTAGTTTACCTACAGCGCCCCAAGCAGAAATGTTGTAAAATAAATATTACATTACATATCACAGTTTTTCGATACGTGGTATTTGGTGAAGTTTTGGAGGTACGCAAACTCAGAATAACTATTTGTTTGAGAATTGTCTTAGAACTAAGTTTACGGCTTGCAAAAGTATTACAAACTCATTACCAGTAGCGCTGTGCACTCGAGGACGTTAAATTAAACAAGCTACATTTTAGGAAAAATTAAACCGACTTCAGTGAGCAATCTCAGAGAAATCAGTGTATTAATCAAAAATTTGCATATAACTTCGTACGTAAGAATTATAACTAGGTGTATTATATACTAAAACCTTCCTGAAAGTATGTAGATTACGATTGTGAAAAATCTTCAAAATCGGTTCATTGGTTTTTGAAATAATCGCGAACATACATACACACGGATCGAATATGGAAACTCCTTTTTTGAAGTCGGTTAAAAAAATGCTATCTCACACGGAGTAGATAAGGTGAACAAAACCAAAAAACGGTGCTACGAAAATTCACTTTCAGAGCTCAAACCTGCGTGAAAACTGAAAACTCGGCTGAGTAGCAAAATTAATTGCCAGTCGCGTCGGTTCCTTCGTCGATATAATTAGTATCGATAAACGCTCGGTTCGGGAGTCGCGTGCCTAGCGTCCAGTCCTTGTTTGAACGCCGATAGGAACGTTCGCCCGACCAATGCCGCCCGCTTTCAGAACTCGCGTTAAGCTGAAGTAAGGACAGACTATCTAAATAATCGGAAACTACCAACAAATGGGATAAAAATAATAAAACACTTACATAAACACTTCTGTGCAAAGTGGGGGACATTTTCCAAGTGAATTTAATCATTGTGATTATTTAATTTTGAATTAATATCAAATTTAATTTATATTAAATTTTTCGTGTGATACTAGGTAATAAGTTTAGTCTAAGTTAGTGCTTTTGACTTTCGTGGTTAGTGTGAAGTAAGGTAAACAATTAGTATGGAAGAGCACGCAGGTATGTGTAATTTTTTATGACTCCTGAATTTTCACTTTGTTCCTAGTTGTATATTTTGGAAATAAAACAGTTTCAAAATCCTGAAAAAAAATTATAGTTATTAAAAAATTTTTTTTTGCTGTTCGTTCGTCACGCATTATGCAATACTTAAGTTTTCTATGAATTGAAAGTCTCATTTTATATTGTTATTGTAAGATTAGATTAGACAAAGCGTTTGACTAAATAGATATAGTGGGTAGCCTAAAAAAGCTTTTGCCGGTAGCACGAACTCGCGGTTGCTTATATATCAACAGGTTTTTACTTTGGTTCCCCGTAGCTTGAATAGGTAGCAACAGTTTTCAGACTTGTTGATTGAGGAAAATTTATTGGGCGGTGGATGACGTCATCGTGAAAAATATTGTGCTGTTAAATAAGATAGGTACCTTAATAATAATATTAAATTCTTCTGATGTTTGTGTGTATATTTCAATGGGTTCCTGGATGGTTTGAAAACACAATTTGAGCCGGTAGGTGGCGCTGATATCGGTATGTCACTGGCAGGACGACGTTTGCCGGGTCCGCTAGTTTTTTAATATATTAGGTAGGTACTTTGTTTCAAAAATTTTGTTTCATGTATTACGTAGGTACTGTGATGAAATTTTCATACTAGGTAAATTGAAACTACAATACTTACTGAAAATTTACATAAGTAAGCATAACTGCAGTAGACATACGTGTACATTATATTTACACAACTAGATGATGCCCACGGCTTCGCCCGTGTGGATTTAGGTTTTTAAAAATCCCGTGGGAAGTTTTGATTTTCCAGAACAAAAAGTAGCTTATCTGTAGAAACCCGTCCCCAAAACGGAAAAATCCCGTGGGATCCCCACGATTTCGGAATACAATTCCTTACAGCATCAGGGTTGAGGAGTTGGATATGTACCTATTCGAGTTCATTCAACGATAAAGTCTTTAATTGGTACCCCCAATATCAATTTAAATAACCGAAAGTTTCTAAAACCCATTCGTTTTGGGGATTAGGTCCCCTACAGCATCAGGATTGAGGAGTTGGAATCCAAATTTTTTACAGAACAGGGTCGCAATGTTTCTCTATCGATAAAAAAAAAGTTACGCAAATCGGTTCAGAAATCTCGGAGATATCGGTGTACATAGGTAGAAAAACACAACTCCTCCTTTTTTGAAAGTCGGTTAAAAAAGTAGCCTATGTTACTCCCTGGTTAATTCTCTACTTGTATGTGAAGGTCCCGTCAAAATCGGTTCAGCCGTTCCGAAGATTAGCCCGTTCAAACAGACAGACAGACAGACAGACAGACAGACAGACAAAAATTTTAAAAACGTGTGATTCGGTTATGGTGGCGTTCAAATAACCATATGAGCTTAATATGAGGTAGTTATTTCGATATTACAGACAGACACTTCAATTTTATTTATTAGTATAGATATCAAAACATCGGATATTTATGATATACTAGATGATGCCCACGGCTTCGCCCGTGTGGATTTAGGTTTTTAAAAATCCCGTGGGAACTTTTGATTTTACAGAACAAAAAGTAGCTTATTTGTTAAGTAACCCGTCCCCAAAACGGAAAAATCCCGTGGGATCCCCACGATTTCGGAATGCAATTCCTTACAGCATCAGGGTTGAGGAGTTGGATATGTACCTACTCAAGTTCATTCAACGATAAAGTCTTTAATTGGTACCGCAATATCAATTTAAATAACCGAAAGTTTCTAAATCCCATTAGTTTTGGGGATCAGGTCCTCTACAGCATCAGGATTGAGGAGTTGGAATCCAAATTTTTTATAGAACAGGGTCGCAAAGTTTTTCTATCGATTAAAAAAAGAATTACTAAAATCGGTTCAGAAATCTCGGAGATATCGGTGTACATAGGTAGAAAAACACAACTCCTCCTTTTTTGAAAGTCGGTTAAAAAAGTAGCCTATGTTACTCCCTGGTTAATTCTCTACCTGTATGTGAAAGTCCCGTCAAAATCGGTTTAGCCGTTCCGAAGATTAGCCCGTTCAAACAGACAGACAGACAGACAGACAGACAAAAATTTTAAAAACGTGTGATTTGGTTATGGTACCGTTCAAATAACCATATGAGCTTAATATGAGGTAGTTATTTCGAAATTGCAGACAGACACTTCAATTTTATTTATTAGTAAGTATAGATAACCTACTTTATGAACTTTAATTATAATAAAAAGTTAGGTAACCTAAATCCGTTATAACGTCTTGTATGATTTGGCGTAATAAGCCGAATACCTACTTAAATAAAGCAGGTAGTTTCATTGCATTCGTGTTACAAAAGAAATGTTGTCAAACCCTGAAAAAATTATTCGCATAATAATTAGTAAGTAAGGTGCGTTGGGGTAATACCGGACGGATTTTCGACTAGTTGGAAGAGTGTCGCAAAAAATTTTTTTTCTCGAAATCCATACATCTTATATTAATGTAATATATCGTAAACGGTTAATGGTTAAACGTAGTTTAGCTCTGAAAATAGTTTGTTTATGTAAACTCAACGGTTTTTGTTTTATACGTACGCAAAGTCAACACAATTTTTTTTATGACCATGATTAAGAATTGGCCACCAAGGGGCATGACCGGACATAAATTTAAAGTCACTTCTAGTGCTTGGAGAACAAAGTCTTAATAAGGAATATATTCGGTCTTTCCTATTCTAAAACATATTTGAATATGAATTATAAATGACTAGAAACAAAAATGTTCCAATCGATTCTTTCATTTTTGGTTTTATGCCATTCGAACTTACCCCTGATGTAAAAAAATTGTGATTTTGTGGTTCTCAAACTTTGGCATGCCACAAAGTAAGTAAAACGGTAAAGATCGGATGCATTTACCGGTACCCAGTGGGGAAGCCTGGTGTAGTAAGTACCTACTCAATTGTTAAATTTATTGTGTGTACAAGTTCATATACGTGTAGCAGGCGCGTGTCTTATTATAAACAGGAAGGGAGTAGGCATAAAAGAGTCGATTAGAATCGGAATAAAGGTATAGAACTTGATGAAGTAAAGCAAATGTGACTAAGTGGACCAGGATATCAGATATTTGGAAAAGGAAACTGAATTACTACTTAATACGTAAGGTCCCTGGCTTGCCTTTGGATAAAACTTTAGGCAACTATAAAAACTAAGAAATGATTAGCAATGTAAAATTCATTTTTTTTTCATTAATGGTACATATTAGCCTAGTTCATGCTTGTAAGATAAGTAATTATAGTAAGTAACCAACTTTCAATAAACTTTTTTTTTAAATTGTCACATAATGTATCTTGTTATTAACGATCTATGAAAAGTACTCGTACCAGATTGAGCTATTAAGGCACAAAATTTGTGTTTTAACTCTACTTTGGAATCTTACTATTACTCCGATTAATTAATCTTACTGTTAATCCGTTTTAGAATCTTTTTTTATTTTTTTTTTTATTTCCGGTTTAGATTGCTTTTACTGAGTAATCTCAGTAAAAGCAATAGCGAAAGAAACCTCGTACGGCAGAAACATTTATGATTACTTAATAAAAGTTTGACTATCACTGCCTTATTTGAAACTTGCAAAGATCGGAAAATTTTCATCCGATCTTCACTTGCGAGGGGGTACACCGGATCTTCGCCAACATCAATGTTAGCTCTATTTGGATCAAATTAATCTCTTTGTGGCATCATAAAACTAACTATCCAGGCAAAATAATTACAAAAAAAGCTATATCTTCGCTAAAAAAGACAGATAAAAATAAAAGTTGAAGACCGGATTGACGAAAAAATTACGAAAATTACCTTGTTTTGTTTAATGGCGCATAGCACACGTCCGACTTGATGGAGCGATTTGCGGGAACCACGGGCCGGGGCCCAATTAAATGGCCTAATACACAATATTGCCCGCATTTAAAAATATGCCCTAGTTCGTCCGAAATTTGAGTCATACGGTCTTAACCCACCTCCGATCTTACCCTAACGCACCTTATGTCGTGGTTAATTTTAATGTATTTATTACGTGATTAAATAATTAATTTATCAATGATTATATTTTTCAAGAACGATTTTTAAGCACATCAAGTCAAAAAGGTATACATATTACATACGTACAAGAGACTAGTATATATAATTGTAAAATATTTTTCATATAATATTATCATTTTCCTTAAGGCCACATAGGTACGACCCTGTTTTTTTTTTTGTAATTTCCAGTTACATTTTAATCCATTTTAGATAAGATAATGTATTAAATCCGTGCTAGTTTCCGGATTTCATAGAAATTGGTTTATTTATTACCTAGTACCTATAATCTAGGTAATGTTAATCTTTTTCATCGTTTTAATCTTTTAATTATTATTCTTTTTGTAATGACTCCCAACATTATTCTTTATATTTTCATGATGGTTTCAATAGGCAGAATTCCGGTATTTTATAGGATTTAATAAAATATAATTAAGTTATGTCTTAATTAAGTTAAAATCATTTATTTATTTTTACGCAGCTTTTTTGTATTTGCTGAAAAATTGCATTTCGTTCAATAAGTTGCAGTCCGCTTAAAATAAAGTTCCGTTTGAAAAACATCTGCTTTTCATTACTGATTATTATTTTTCCAATTCCATATGAAGCTTCAAGTATACATATGTTATTCTAATGAGGATAGATAGTAGATAGTGTTTGATTGATGGCAATTTGATCGGATTTCGGCGTCCTCGTGTGTTGCTTATCATTCCCACGTTATGTTACTTGTGCGGTAGGTCAATAATAATAAAGATTTGATGCAGCGTGGTTATTTTATACTAGTTATCATTATATTATATAATATCAATGGAAACCTTTTCACTTCGTGACGTGCACGGACTATCTATAGGCGTTTGGAATAAATTGCAAAATTGCTGTTATGATGCTATTCTATTGCAGTTGGCATAACTGCACTTAACATATTGCTCCGATTACCGAAAAGCTGTTGTGCTGTTAAAGTACTGCACGCTGATTGTGCATTCGGTCGAGACACTTTTGTGTCAGCTGTACTCCAAACCGCAATCTAGCTGTTTGCTTGCAGCCATAATGCAGATTTACTGCATAGACCAAAGCAGTAGCATATTTTATTTAGCTATATATAAATTAAATTGGTTGGTCACTTTACATAAATCCTGAATTTTCGTTGAGACTGCTACAAGAATTAGTCACGCGTGAATGTAATTTCCGCTATTGATCGGTACGTGCCTCTATTGGGGCTGACTGTACATTGTGCAATAATAAGCTCATTATCGCATAGTCGGCTATTTGAGAAGGAATTTAAAAGTTGAATTTATGTAAGTTTTTATACGTTTGTTAAGTAAACAAAATTGATCTTGATATTATTTGCTTATTGTAAAGTTTTTATTAAGTTTGCGGTATTGAGTCAGTTTTTCGTAGAAAAAATCCGCTTACACTGTCTAGGTCAGATATAAGAACTATTTATTAATCTTAACTAAATATTCTTTTAAGAACAATACGGTTTTGTTCCTAGCTGGGTTAGTTCACTAAACTGAGAAGGAGCAAGTAAGCTTTTCTTAACTGGGTTTTCAAAAATTCGGCCCTTGTGAAACCTATAAAATCTTTCAGTCATTGTGGAGTAGGATTTTAAGATCCTTGCAAGATACCTATGTCCAGCAGTGGACGTTCATCGGCTGAAATGACAACGATATAGATAAATCATGACGTAGGATCCTCGTGCGACGAGACAATTATTATAAAAATAATACTTGTTTTAGTCCAATAAATCACCATTACCGTTGCAAGTTATCGCAACTCAGTGTAAATGGTCGCCGCATGTGCCGCAGCTGTGTGTTCAATAAAAGACAATGCAGGGAATAGGGTTGTCACTCCCAAAAAGCATACTTAAAAAAACTTTATATTTTTTTATTTATTTATAGTCAACAGCATTTATAATATCAGTAAGTATAAGGTTTTCTTAGATTCAATAGTAGGGCCAATATAGATTACATAGTAATAAAATATAAAATTAATATAACAGAGAAACAGAAGTTAAAACAACTACATGTATGTTCAAAATCGTGTTCTCGATATTATTGAATTTTCGTAACAAGACAGGTTATTTATCTATTTTTCCTGCAATTTTTTAAGGAAACAAATAACAGATAATATTTGACATTAGAAATGCTTTTCTTAATAGTTATTTCAGTGGCATATTTACAAGTTAACTGAACATTGTACAAAATTTCCTGTATTTTTTTATCTTTTGTTACACTTATTGTGAAAAAGGTAACTTACCTTGTTCCTATCGCAACTGCTGCTTTGTGCACAGAAATGACATGCAAGAAATAAAACGAATTCACAAATACATAATAACAAAAAACTATACAATAAATATTGAAAGTCACCACTGACCTCCACATTATCCGGATTTCAATTGCTAGCAAGTTTTTATAAAACTTAAATCATCATCATCATTGGCTACCGCACTACATCTTTTGTGGGCCCGGGCCTACTCAAGAAGATTCCTCCATCGAAACCAATCGGCTTGGCGTCTTGGTTTACTCCATCTATCCATCTTCTATCATCTATCAAGTCTTGGCCGAAGAGACTACAAGAAATATGTATATAACACACTTTATTATTCGTGACTTAAGTAAAGTAATCTATCGTTACACGGCGTTTATCAACCCGTGCATAATATTAGACTACTCAAGTCACACGTATCGTAATGTTCTATTTCTATTTCTCCCAACGGTGGCAGCCCTACATCCGTTTGATTGATTTCTTAGTCGCAAGTCGCATTTACGAGCGTGTATGTGACGCCATTAATATAGCTTATTGATGTTCAATTAAAGTTTACAATAAAAACGGACAACTTATTGACGTTCCACAAATAGGCAAAGGTCTATTTGTTTTATTGAAAAGGCACATTATAACGTCCAATATACAATAAGACGTAAGAATTTCGAACGACTTCTATAGAACGAAATCTATAGAGCATATTTTGATTTTGGACAGACTTTATACTTCCTAGTTTAAACAAGAGATTTTTATTCGGACATAAATATATTAGGGACTGCAAAATTCCAGTTAGGATGCAGTAATCTACTGACAACTATGATTGACTACCTCCCTTTCACAGTGGTGAGAGCTGCCGTCTTACCAGTGGGAGGCAGTGGCGCAACTATAGGGTGGCATTTCGACAAAATGCCACAGGCCCCCAGCCGGAAGGGGCCCCCAGCCCGAGAGGACCCTGAGCACAGGAACATCCTAACACAACAGATTTTCAATTTCATGCCCTCTCCCAAGGGAACCGTGCTGAATTTCGGGATAAAAAGACAGACAGACAAAAATGAAAAAAATCGCAGTTTAAGCTTTAGTATACAGATTTAGTGCCCGCCAAAAAATTTTCAAAATATCTTCAATGTATAGAATTGGACCTGTTACAGTTCTATTATACATAGGTAGGTATACCTAGATAAAAAAAACTGACGTCGTGCTTCTATACATTTGGGAGAGACCCCATCCGCTAATTTGCCACGGGACTCAATCAGTATAGTTACGCCACAGGTGGGAGGTTCCGGATTCGATTCCCGGCGGCATGAATTTACAATAAACGGTCCAGTGGTACCTCGCGCACACTGAATGCACTACATAAAATTGTACAATCACTACATAGTATAAAACAAAGTCGCTTTCTCTGTCCCTATGTCCCTATGTATGCTTAAATCTTTAAAACTACGCAACGGATTTTGATGCGGTTTTGTTTAATAGATAGAGTGATTCAAGAGGAAGGTTTATAAGTAGAAAAATTGGACCCGGTAGGTGGCGCTAATAGCGGGCAAGACGACGTCGTCTGCCGGGTCCGCTAGTAAATAATAATCATGGAAGTAACTTTCATTAGGTACCTACCTACGTATATCCTAAAGGGAATAGTTACAATCCCCAAAGTGGTGACCTTACGTGATTAACCTCTATCAACCCTAATTACCTATTACATATAATAATATTATTAAAATAAAGCCTATATCTTTCATATTATTGTAGAATGTCGTAAATCTCTGAAGCAATTGAATTTTATGACGATCAGGGTGAAATCACATTTAACAGCGTCGATTCGCATTTAGCTGTGTGCTTTTGGATACATCATACACTTACACGCATTGTGATCTGTGAGACGAAAGGCTGCAATAGTTGGCTATTGCATAAGTTTACCTTCAATAGTAGGTATGCTATTATAGTTGTTGCTAAGGAATTGTTGAAAACACGTGTTGTACTATGGATACAGAGAGAATCTATAGTTGGGACATTACAAACCTGTGAACTGAGCTATAAAGCTGACAGATCATAGTGTTGTGATCATAGTATTCGTATTCTACTCAATGAGCTCTAAACAATGACATCCCAGAAGCTAGGGTAAGAAAAACTTTTTTTTCCGGCTCCTTTTTTTGCATGGGAGCCCCCCTGAAAAATAATTTAATTAAATTTCTAATTAAATATTTGATTTTGGGTCAACGTTTTACACCAAATACCAAAATTTCAGGTTTGTACCCATCTCATTTCGTCTGCAAGCTAGAGACCTGTGACCGGCAGACAGACGGACAGACAGACAGCAGAGTGACATTAATAGGGCTCCGTTTTTACCCTTTGGGTACGGAACCCTAAAAAAGCGATAGATACGGAAAGAAGAATAGATGCGTACGTTTCATCATACTTACAAAAAAAAAAAAAAAAACAATTTTTCGTCGTTTTTGCGTCGGGGGTTTAAAATATGCGAATCGATGCTTTTAAATGTGATTTCACACGTGCACTATCTAGCAATAGATAAGAGTTGAATCGAATAGACAGTCCCAACTGATTAAATATAGAATTTCGATAAACTGGTGGATCTTTGAAGACAGAGTCATTCATCACCCGCAGTCGCTTGCTGCCGGATTAACCGTGTTATCTGCAACATGCCCTATTTATCTTCAATTAATCTATTTTATCTATATTTTACTTAGCTAATTCGAATATGTACCTACCTAAAAAAAATAATTCCAAAACCCGAAAACAGCAACTTTGCTGTTTTCGGGTTTTGGAATTATTTTTTTTTTTGCATTTTTCGTCTATTCAAAGTTATGTGCTTTTTAAGCAATTAAAAATAACTCACTTTACCGGTGAAGTTTAACATCGTGAGGAAACCTGCATGTCTGAGAGTTCTCCATAATGTTCTCGAAAACGTGTGAAGTCTACCAATCCGCACTTGGTCAGCTTGGTGGACTACGACCTTAAACCCTTCTCATTATGAGAGGAGACTCGTGCCGTGTAGTAGGGCGGTACTGGGTTGATAAAGATGATGATGATAACATAATGAGGAAAAGTCATTTACGTTAGATACAAAATATCTTGTTAATTAGCCCATATAGAGCCCACTTTTACCGGGACTGACGCACGAGGTAAGGCTAGAATTTTATTGACACTTTATTTGAAGTATTTAAAAAATACCCAACATTCGCCATTTTGTGGTGGCGGCCATCTTGGATTTACATAGTGCTATTCTACTAGTCAAGCGCTTTCATTTGATACCCATATTGATGGAGTTGTGAAAAAATATGTAATCCACCATTTTGTGGCGGCGGCCATCTTGGACCGATTTTCATCAAACATAGCTAAGAACATTCTCGACTAATTCATCTTTGAAACAAAACAAACCGCATTCAAATCGGTTCACCCATGTGTTCACAGACACGTCAAACTTACCAAAAGTAATTAAGACAGTAACTGAATATTTTGTATTAATTTGATCAAGTGCACTAGATTTAAGGTAATTAAATTTATTCAATGTTTGGGAAGGCACTGGCCCCTAAGATACAGGTTTTCCTAGTTTAGGGGTCAGGATTCCAATGAATATACTGTAAAGAGTTTAATTAATAAAGATTATTATTATTATTATTATAACACCCCGTCGTTTTTGCGTCGGGGGTTAAAATAACAAATGAAGTGACTCATCTTGCTTTATCTGTGATATGTCATTCTTTAAACACATTCTATCGTTTGAACAGATTTTAGACAAAGTTATTGAGAGTAAAAAAAATTAAGTGTTGAACTGTTAAAAAAGGTACCTACTATGGTGCCATTAAGAAATAAACAAAAGACACAAAAGCATCAAAATCAATCCGCCTAGGCCCTAGGCGGATATAGGATAAGATTAGATAACAAAGGCCATAAGTAGGACTAAGTGGGTGAGGAATTTTTAAGATTTCAGTAACAAAAGGATAATTCTAGAAGGTATAGATAAAAACGTTTGGGGTAGAAACTCGTTGAGAAGGATAGTTGAAGTGATTTGGACTTTGGAGTAACAGAATTATGACTAGCGGACTTAATTATAAGGTAGTTGGAAATAAATGATAGGAAATAATAATTTGAACCATATGGAATTCTTTGATAGGTATATTCTTTTGTTTGGAGAAACCCCGGCTTCTCTCTGATGGAATTTCTGATAGTCCTTTTTTATTGTGCTCTACGCTACACAGAAAACCTATATGCAAAATCAGTCGGTTTCTCATTTTCTACCGCCTTATTAAGCGTCCCACATCTAGGCACAGGTCTTCTCTCTTATTGGAGAGAGGGATTTAGAGCTTAGACCTCTTTAGGCTTTAACGACTATTGTGACATGATAGTGATAACAAGCGGGACCGACTGCTTAATGTGCTCTCCGAGACACGGGGGTGAAACACCGCCAACTACCAACTCCGGGCTGGCACTGAGAATTTTTTGACAGAAAAAATTAATACCTATCAATTATTTGCCCGACCCGGGAATCGAACCCGGGACCTCGTGATCTGCAGTCGAATATGCTAACCACTAGACCAACGAGGCAGTAATCTCCTTTTGCTATACTTTAATTAAAAATGGGTATTCGAATTGAATCAACCTATAACTTCGCATTAGGTAGGTACAATTGGCAAATAGACTAATTATTGTTCTTTTTTACCCCCGACGCAAAAACGACGGGGTGTTATAAGTTTGACGTGTCTGTGTGTGTGTATGTCTGTCTGTTCCCCTGTCGCGCTCAAACGGGTGGACCGAATTGAATGCGGTTTTTTTTGTTTGAAAGGTGAACTAGTCGAGAGTGTTGTTAGCTATGTTTGAAGAAAATCGATCCAAGATGGCCGCCGCTACAAAATGGCGGATTACATATTTTATCACAACTACCTTAAATATGGGTATCAAATGAAAGGGCTTGAATAGTAGAATAGCATTATACAAATCCAAGATGGCTGCCGCCACAAAATGGCGAATGTCGGGGGTTTTTTAAATTTTTAATTTATACTTGTCTGCAATGCAACAGATAAGGCCCCGAATGTGACCCAAAGCGTGTCAACGTTTGAACGAAAGAATAAATATAATATTTATTGTACGAGTTCGTGTACATAATAATGTGTACCTACGACTTTACATAATTATAATTAATACGCAAGCTGATAACGGCACATATTTACGTCTGAGAAAGTTGATTGACCCAATTTCATTGAGTCATCTTAAAAAATATTCGTTTTATTTGCATGAACAAAGGTCTTAAATCCAAAATTTTAATTAGATATAAATAATTTTATTCGAGCGTATTCCCCTTTCACTTCCAAATAAGCTTAACTTGTGTTAGGAGTAGGTATGATGACAATAGTGACAACAGGTGGGATTTGAACCGTCGTTGGTTCTCAGTCTAGGCTCGAAGACCGTTGCGCTAATGAAATTTGTTATTATTGAGTATTATTGTGTAGATCCTTTAGATCTATAAAATGCAACAATAACTACAATGCAAATACTTGCACCATGAAAATCCTTGCTTGAGACCTATGTCCGGCCGTGGGCATCTATTGATTAAGAATACAATTACGATGAGGAATGTAGCTAATACCTTAATCTAGTTAAAGCTGCTATGCAACATTAAGGTTGAATTTTGATATTTCGTAACTTCTAGAAAACTCTCCCAAAAACTGTGTTTTTTCATTTTCATTTCATTTTCAATTAGGCCCCGCAATTAGGCGCAGTAATTTCGAAAGTATGCTTACTGATTTACTCATTAGGTACGACATGTAGTATGTTGTGGCAAGCGGCCCCCATTGCTCCACAGTCACAAAGCTCTTGGTACATAATAAACCATGCACTGATGCAATAGGGTGTTCTTTATTTTTCCTACGTTCAATCACAAGGCTAAATTAAAAATTTAAAAAATCCCCGACAATCGCCATTTTGTAGCGGCGGCCATCTTGGATCGATTTTCATCAAACAGCTAACAAAACTGTCGACTAATTCACCTTTCAAACAAAAAAAACCGCATTCAAATCGGGTCACCCGTTTGAGCGCCACAGGGGAACAGACGAACAGACAGACAGACAGATACACACACACACACACATACACAGACACGTCAAACTTATAACACCCCGTCGTTTTTGCGTCGGGGGTTAATAAAATAGATCGTCCACGTGCTTCCTCCGGAAACAAAAATGGCGTGTGTAGCAATTAATGATTCACTCATCACGAAGCGGAGTACGATGTTTTATTACGAGTTTATCAGCTATAAGCTGTTAAATCAATCATTTCTGTCCCTAGATAGTTGTTAACGTGACAGTTTCAATGTGGCGAAAAATATTTGTGTAGGTATGTATTTTGGACTCACAGTATAGAGTGCTCAAGACATTCCTTAATAAGTAACTATAACAATTTATTGTATTGCTATGTTGATTCCACTAGCGTGCTACCGGGTTCGTGGCCTGTACACGAATGGTCTCACAATTTTTTTCGGATTGTGTACTTATAATAAATACTGCTTTGACCCTATTGGCTGCTACGGTGTCATCGTGGGGTGTGGACGAGCGCAGAAGCTCTTGATCCTTCGGAGGGAACGTTCCTTTTTCCTTGATAAATTAAAATTTTAAAATTTTAAAAACCATTTTAAAAAACATTCTTTTCATTCAAAAGCTGTGATAGCCTAGTGGTTAGGACGACCGACTTCTAATCGGAGGTCGTGGGTTCGATCCCGGGGCACGCACCACTAACTTTTCAGAGTTATGTGCGTTTTAAGTATATAAAATATCACTTGCTTTAACGGTGAAGGAAAACATCGTGAGGAAACCTGCATGCCTGAGAGTTCTCCATAATGTTCTCAAAGGTGTGTGAAATCTGCCAATCCGCTTGGCTAACGTGGTAGACTATGGCCAAAACCCTTCTCACTCTGAGAGGAGACCGGTGCTCTGTAGTGAGCCGGTAATGGGTTGATCGTGATCGTTAAAAAACATTCGCCATTTTGTGGTGGCGGCCAACGCGCATAAGGGCGCCTCGTGTGAGGCTCGGAACTCGGCTTAGGGTGACGTTGAGACGCTGGGGTTTCAGAATGACGTTGAGACGCTGGGGGTTCAGACTAGACGTCCCCGTGACCGTGGAAGGGTTCCACGTTTGGGGGACGTAATCGAAGACCTTGTTTTCGCCCGTGAAGACGCTGTGTTGAGGTTGTATGTGTGTGCCCTAGCCTAGCTTAGCTGCGACAGGGCATTATCGGCCGTTGTTTTGTAGTCAGGATCGAAAAGGACGTGCACAGTACACAGATACAACCAGTAGTGAAACTACCTACAAACGTTCGAAACGGCTCACTCACACAAACATGCACATCGACGAGACCCCTACCGGGTTTTCGCGTGGATGTCAGTAGCGACTGCCGCTAAATGGTCTCGTCGATGCGCATGTGCATCGAGCATCGAGCATCTCCTATCTGGGGACCACCACGAGAGAGTTGGGGTGTCTGGCAGCTTTCTCAAAGTAGTTCTTTGAAAGTTTCTTCAAATGTTTAGCAAGAGTGAGGAGATCGCGATCTCGGTGAAGATGCCGCCTGTATTTATCTGTTTTCTTTCTACCTGCTACCTGCTGTATATACTAGAGATAGGAATCATTTTAATAGCCACGGAGTTTCTGGCAAATTCGCTATATGATTAGCTTGTAATTGGGAGTGATAGGCAACGAGAGTTTTGAAGCTTGCGAACAAGGTAAACAAGCAGGCAAGGTTAGGTGACGCCTCGTCAGCCGCTCTTAAAATAACCCAGTGCCAAAATAACATCGATAATATCGGTAGAGCGTAAAGTAGTAAATAAAATCATTAATTTATCGCCACAGCAATTTTCGTTTCTTTTTTGTCAACCCTACTGAGTACAGACCATCGTCACTACCGGCTAACATAGCGCGCGCGTTCAGAATGTGATGGAACCTTGTCCAGGTCAATTGAAAATGACCGTTATAGAGAGAAATTGGGTCAGTAAAGAGGTTCTAAATAATATTTAACATTTATTTATTTGTACGATCACTCATATTACGGGTTACGATTATCAGTACCGTTCATATTTATATAAACTATAACTATGTTGTATTATAAATAACAAAAATTTAACGCAAAAAAAATTTATACTAAACTAGCAAAAATCACATTCTAATCGCGCGTGAATTATAGGAAATCGCAGTTATACGACAATTATGGTAACTTTGATATGGTGACCTAATGCTGGAACCAGGTCATTCCATGGACTAGGACTAGCCAACTCCTCAACTCCTCACGACTTAATGTCTGATGATGAAGCAGTGTGTCAGATATACATATGTAAATGAAACAGATCAATAATTTATGACATGACATAGACCACGTCATGATTGTTTAATTTATCTAATGTTGACACCCCTAATTGGAAGTAGGTCCATATTATATTATTATTTGGTGAGACACACATAGTATAGGTAACTTTTACAGTTTGTCCTTCTCACTACATCGTATATGGGAAGTGTGAAAAGTTATTCAGTGGAATTTACTTTTAACAATGTTTTGAATATGGAAATGTGTATGTTTGTTTATTTCGTTTAGTATTTAGTATGCATTGCCGTGAGTGCTTAGAATGCGTAGAATTTTCTAGAAAAGATACCTAAAGCTTTCATTTTAAATTATAGCAAGCGACGACTTCATATAGGTTTTAAAAAAATGTTTCTTTTTACCATCTCTTTTATCCCTTTAGGAATGGAATTTCAAAAAATTCCAAATCTCTAAATCCACCAGTTTAGGTTTTTCGTTGTCAGTCAGTCAGTCCGTCACGACATTGTTTTATCTAGATATAGAAGTCTATAATAATATTATTTTTATAGTATTCTATATTTGGAAATTAAAACCCGTTAAAACCTATTATTTTGATTTCATAATTCTGTTGTTTTCAATAATTGAAATTAATCTGGAAACAGCTTTCCCTAAAAGAAGCACTGGGCATTTTTTTTAAACTTAAATTAAAAAAAATTAATATTATTAAAATAAGACATTTTAGCATTATTAATTTAATTGCACCAATTTAGGTACACCTTACTACCATAGCATAGTTTTCTCTGTAACGATCAAAGTTATAAAGAAATTTTTTGCAAGTGGAAACTCTATTGATAAATCTATGTATATGCGATTTCCATATATCAGAGAGCTCTTCAAATATAAATTCGAGGATTAGATTGTCATATCGAGATATAAAGGCGAAAATATAACCTAAGCGCTGTACAAATTCAATATAGTCATCAATGGGGCGGCGTTATTAAGCTGATAAAAGCTTTTGTGCGTGATACAATACGTCTGGATATATCCAGTTATACATATAAGTATATGGAATACCTAAATACAGTAGCGCTGAGTTATGAGGATGATGGGTATGTGCCGCAAAAGGGTGATAGTACATTAAAGTTGAATGGTGTTCAGTGGATAGACGTACACTTCTGGACATACTCGTAGCACACGAGTAGATAAGTACAGAGAGGAAGCTTCATACAAACGGCCCGCAGTTGCTTCATACAAACACTCACAGAAACACACTCACCAACGGTTCACGGACGCCCGCTCGGTCCACCAACCGGTACAGTTGGGTGACAAACGTGCGCATATGTGTGAGTGTACCTACAGCGGGCCGCTTGTAGAAACTTCCCCTCTGTACTTATATCTACTCGTGTGATCGTAGGCTCTTGTGCCTCTTGTATCCACTCCCTCGACGCGGCGACTCTTGTGATGTCGTCGCTCCATCTAGTGGGGAAACAAAAGTGTCAATTGTTTGAGACGATGAAACGTTCGTTTATTAGGCTGGTTTTTGTGTCAAGCAGGCAGGTTATTCTGTAACTTAGTTACCAACTGAAAATAGTTGCCAACGATATAGTTCGATTATATACATTGCTGCTTTACTGTGTGAAACTATGAAAACACTTTATATTTCCCACAGTAAAGCAGCAATGTATATCAAACTAATTCGTTGGCAACTATTTTCAGTTGGTAACTAAGTTACAGAATAACCCTGCAGATCGTCGCCGCTGAGAGTTCGTGGCGTAGTTGGTCCGCTCAGCGCTGACATTGACCTGTCAGCGCCGACGATCAGCGTGATTAAACGAGCCTTAGGTATGTAGGCATACTATAACCCAAACACCTATGTAATAAATTCCATATATTCGACAATAGGATTGCTTATTAAATTGATAAAAGCTTCCATACAAGATATATTATAACACAATATCGATATCGTTCACATACAATGGCATTCACCTTGGATTAGTGACGTGAAAACGAATCATCGATTAACAGTATAATCGATAAGCTAATTAGGTTTGGAATAGTTTTTTGTTAATCTTATCTAACGTTGTCGTTGCCTCGACATGTGGAGTATTTGTAAGAAGCTTTTGAATGTGTAAACATTTTCTAATAGTGTATTATGTAATTAAGTATTAGATTTGGTTAGATATCAGCTGAAAATCAGCCCATATAATTATCTAAAGATATCTTACCAGTTTTTGGCAGTAAGCCTGAAATTAGACTCGTATTACTATTTTTAGCTAGTATATATCTACTTTACTCGTATTTACAATATTTGAAGACAATGTTTTAGTGTAGTTGTTGTATTTGTAATTACATATTATTATTATGTGTTTTTATTTTATGGGCCTAGTTATCTGAAATCCTTTACGACTATTATCTCATGATAGTGATAATAACCGGGACCGACAGCTTAAGGTGCTTTTCGAGGCACGGGGGTGAAACACCGCCAATCACTAACTCCGGGCTGGCATTGAGAATTTCTTGAAAGATAAACTCAAAACCTAACAATTTTTAACCCGACCCGGCAATCCAACTCGTGACCCGCAGTCATACATGCTAACCGCTAGACCAACGGGGCAGTTTGTCAAGTCACCACAACACAATTTAGGTTACGGTGCGGTTATGGAAATGGCCGCCGCGCCGTCGCGTTCACCCCCCGGAGAGACGTCTGGGGAGAAATAGTCTAGTTTCTGTAATAAAATTCCACAATCAATACCATCTGAATCCTTTATAATATAGAGGAGACCAAAAGAGGCCAACCGCTGATTCCAACTCGGTTGGGCAGAGTTTGGGAAGCTACGACACATTTCTTTAGTGTCTGAGGACTAAAGTTTTCGAAGAGTGCATGTTGCCAGTGCGACTGCATAAGACTACTTATGGATCTGAGACATGGTCACTAACTAGGTTCATACGAAGGATTAAGAGTTACTAAGTGGGTGATGGAGGGACCTATGTCCTGCAGGATCACATGAAAAATGCAGAAATTCGTCGAAGATCTAAAGTTACCGGCATCATTGAATCGCGAAGCTAAAGAGGCAACGGGACAAGCAGAATTAATAGACGATGGGTTTCCAAGGTGTTCGAATGGCTCGGCTCCCCTGCACCAGGAAATCAGAAGAGAAAGACCCCCCCAGGTCACTGGGTACCGGTGGGCACAAGACTGTGTTCTGTGGCAATCCTTGAGACATGTCCAGCAGTGGACGTCTATCGTTTTAGATGATATCAATGATATACTCCAAGAGCCTAAGTCGTCGTCTTCGCTTAAGATAGTTGGCTGAGATTCGAACCAATACGAAGCATCAGTCTTCAATTGCGCCAGGTCGAATGCAAATGTCGACGCCTTCGTCTGTCGTCGTCGTCAACCGATAGATGTCAAAAGTCTTGAAATGATGTAAAAAATCAGTATAGCATGTGATTTACCTTATATTAGAGTCATTTAGACCCTTTTGCGAATCTGGGGGCACGGTAGTGTACTCGCCAAGTCGAACAAAAAAAACAAAGGCACGGCCGTACTATCTTATTTCTCGAAACAACTCAGGCCGTTTTCGACTCCCCGTAACATCGTTGTGGATAAATCTAGAAGCCTGAATTTTTAGTGACCAAGAGAAGTAAACACTAAACATAACTAAACACATCTATACTAATAAATAAAATTGAAGTGTCTGTCTGTAATTTCGAAATAACTACCTCAAATTAAGCTCATATGGTTATTTGACGGTACCATAACCAAATCACACGTTTTTAAAATTTTTGTCTGTCTGTCTGTCTGTTTCAACGGACTAATCTTCGGAACGGATGAACCGATTTTGACGGGACTTTCACATACAAGCAGAGAATTAACCAGGGAGTAACATAGGCTACTTTTTTTAACCAACTTTCAAAAAAGGAGGAGTTGTGTTTTTCTACCTATGTACACCGATATCTCCGAGATTTCTGAACCGATTTGCGTAATTTTTTTTTAATCGATAGAGAAACATTGCGATACTGTCCTACAAAAAGTGTGAATTCCAACTCCTCAATCCTGATGCTGTAGGGGACCTGATCCCCAAAACTAATGGAATTTAGGAACTGTCGGTCAATCAATTTAAGTAAAATTGATATTGGGGGTACCAATTAAAGACTATCGTTGAAAGAACTCGAGTAGGTACATATCCAACTCTTCAACCCTGATGCTGTAAGGAATTGCATTCCGAAATCGTAGGGATCCCACGGAATTTTTCCGTTTTGGGGACGGGTAACTGCAGATAGGCTACTTTTTGTTCTGGAAAATTAAAAGTTCCCACGGGATTTTTAAAAACCTAAATCCACACGGGCGAAGCCGTGGGCATCATCTAGTTACCAAATGTATTTAATTTGAAGCTGTATTTTAAGAACTTATTACACTTCAAGTCAAGTCCTTAGTATCAGTTTTTCACACAGAATCAAAACAAATAGGTAGGTACATTCATGGCAATTGGCAAACTCTAGAATCGTTTAAAAACAGTTAAGCCAAGGCTTCGAAAAGAGCTTGCGTGTCGGTGTCAGTCACACTCAAAATAATTAAGATCCCGCAGGAACGCGGTGACGTCAGCGATGTTATCTGATGTTCTCCCATAATCTTTGACCGTGTCGCATCAACACCAATCAACACTCATCAAGCTCGGCTAATCGGGGGTAACAGAGACCGGATGATTTTGGTTTGGAACCAGATTTAACTGAATTTCACCGGTTGCTTTCACAACTAGCCCGTAAACATCTCGAGGCAATTAGTTACCTACTCGATGTAATATATCTGTGGTTAGTGGTTAATCGTACCTATTATGTACCTTGTTTCGAAGTCTTCTTTATGGGGATGATATTTGATCATATTTGTCATTGACAAAGACTCAGTAGGTACGAAGGGGTAATCTATTCTTGTATTCTAGCTGTCTTTTGTGCAATAAAGTATTTCTATTTGGCTATCTATCTATCTACTATCTATCTTTTCTATTATGTTACCTAGTTAGAGTAGGGCCTTACTTACAGTATATGTTATGACTTACACCTTTAGGTTGTAACATATCATATTGAGGTTAAGATTTTGGCATTGCAAAAAATAGGTATATCGCACACAGTGATGGAAAACTCCATTGTTATGTCTACGGATAACTGACTCTTCTTTGTTCTAAGTGATGTGAGACACACACACATTCGTCTCTCAAACACAAATGATTATAAACTTCACTTACTTAAACAAAGTAATCGCAAAACCTATATCGCTACACCCGTAGAGTTCCAAATTTTTCAACTGCATCTATGGGAATATTAATTTAATATCGTTAAATTTAGGTATATTTATTTGTAGTTTAGTGGGTTTACTTATATTTGAATTTTATACTTAGTTTAAAGAATAATATCTGAACACCGAAAACGGTTTAATATGACATACATTATGTATGTAGGTACTCTACTGTATTAAACTTTCTGTACTAGTCTCAAATATCGATAAGTTATGACACACAAGTATAAATTAAAAATTTAATAAACCCCCGACATTCGCCATTTTGTAGCGGCGGCCATCTTGGATTTGCATAGTACTATTCTACTATTCAAGCTCTTTCGTTTGATACCCATATTGAGGGAATTGTGAAAAAATATGTAATCCGCCATTTTGTGGCGGCGGCCATGTTGGACCAATTTTTATCAAACATAGCTAACAACACTCTCGACTAATTCACCTTTCAAACAAAAAAAACCGCATTCAAATTGGTCCATCAGTTTGAGTGCTACAGGGGAACATAACAGACACACACACACACACACACACACACACACACACACACACACACACACACACACATAGACACACACAGACACGTTAAACTTATAACACCCCGTCGTTTTTGCGTCGGGGGTTAAAAATGAGTAGGTACCGTGCTCGTTTTGAGTTCGCTGTAACCAATTTATTTAAGTTGTGAATATTTCAAAGATTCAGTTTCACTTCGTTGTGACATTCTGTTTTTGGATGGTGGACTAATTTCAGCTGGATAAGCGAATTCGGTCTTTAAAAGCCTGACATATTATTATGTTTGATTTCGAAGCGAATGCGAAGATAACCAAAACGAAAACAAATGAATGACGCCAAACTTTTAAATTTACGAGACCTAAGTTGTTTATTTAAATAGAGTTTGTTTGTTAAAAAAGTCTATAGTGTAATATATGACGGAAGATTTAACTCTTCAGTGGCGCAGACGTCACGGCCCACCTATCTTTTATTGCAAGTGTTGGATTAATTGACTTTCCGTTTGTTTTGCTTTGTTGCAAACCGTTAGATCTGTTTACACGTTTGCGAGCTTTTTGCACATTAACGCGTCGCGGCGCCTACGCGTATTTTGATTAAAATTCCGTTCGGTGAATAGATTCGTTCGAGTTTTTCGATTGTTGCACAAAAAAAATGCCAGACTGTTCCAAATGAATATAGTTTAGGAGTTTTTTTGTGCCTGATGTATCTGTCTGTAAGTATTTTTAACCGCGTTAAAAAAAGTTGTCAATTCGTCACGTATTATAATTATGTATGTAAAATTATTGGATCCGCATTATATTATTCACATATGATAAATAATCTAATTTATATATATGTTTGTTCACTTATTTTCCAAAACTGTTAAACAGATTGTGGGATCATTCTTTTTTATTGGCTTACATTTTCTTCAACAGTGTAAGGTTCATTAAAATCGGTTTAGTAGTTTTCAAGATATGGACTGATAAGTGATACGTGTACCTAAATAAGACGGCCCTGGTTTATTTCAGTATAATTTTGAAGTCGGTTTATCTTTTCTTAAACTACAGCTTGTCCGTATTTTTTTTGTCGCAGATGTGAATTATAATAATCTAAATGCCTAGTTATATATAAAAAGAAGAAAAGGTGACTGACTGACTGACGGATCTATCAAAGCACAGTTCAAACCAGTGGATGGATCGGGTTGAAAGGCATGCAGATAGCTATATCTACTAGCGAAAGGATTTTTGAAAATTCAACCCCTAAGGGGGTTAAGTAGGGGTTGAAAGTTTGTATGAGATTTATATGAATCCATGCGGAAGAAGTCGCGGGCATTAGCTAGTTATAATATAAATCTACCAGAGGCCTATATATTAAATTAATTGTTCGCGTAAACGCGTAAATTGACGTAAACATCCGCCGCTGGTATCGTGAAGGCGAACCGAGAGCAGCTGAAGATAGTTAAGTAGTTAGTTCTAGGGCGAGCTATTTCGGAACTCTTTGTCAATGGCGGTCGCCGGTCGGTGATAATTTACACACCTGCCGACGGTTCACTGAACTACAAACTTTTTTCTGATAAAAAGTTCAATTTATATAAATAAAATTAAATCAATGGCCACTCTCAATTCTTAACTCTCATGTTTCTAACTTGCCAAGTAGGAAACATATTATTCTATGAAGATATACAATATGTACACATATCTAAGTACCTAATGTGTTTTTATTGTTCTAACAAGTGTAAATTGAAAATTTAAAAAACCCCCGACATTCGCCATTTAGTGGCGGCGGCCATCTTGAATTTGCAATAGTGCTATTCTACTAGTCCAGCCCTTTCATTTGATACGCCATATCAAGGGAGTTGTGAAAAAATATATCATCCGCCATTTTGTAGCGGTGGCCATCTTGGACCGATTTTCATCAAACATAGCTAAGAACACTCTCGACTAATTCACCTTTCAAACAAAAAAAACCGCATTCAAATCGGTCCACCCGTTTGAGCGCCACAGGGGAACAGACAGACACACACACACACACACACACACACACACACACACAGACACGTCAAACTTATAACACCCCGTCGTTTTTGCGTCGGGGGTTAAAAAAAGGACAAAAAAAACTTAGGGCATATTAATTCATACGGAACTATAACTCACACCTCCCACAGAATCCTCACAGGGCAATACCCCTGCAGCATCAGCCTTGAAAAATTGGAACCAGAAATTTTTATGGTATAGGTACCTACCATCTTGCAAATTTCTTTTGACGATTAAAGACGCAAATTGGCCAGTCAGAATAAAAATTATACATCTTTTTGACGTGATAACGTCTTATAAATCGATGAACGCCGGCTGCACGCACAAAAAAGTGTCACGTTCCAGCTGAGCCGAGTGTGCAAGCGAGAGCGCGGAACAAGCGATAGAGAGGCACTATAGGCCTATATAATGTCCTCCTGACCGAAATTCGGCCGTGGCCGAAGGACATTATGTGTTCTATAATGTTTTCTTATGACGTTATCACGTAAAATTATCGTCCATAAACCGACTTTACAGACAACCAATTTTTCACAAAAATTAAGCCTGTCATCGTTAAAAATAGAAATATGTTTCGTAAAAATAGTAATTGTTAATTATTATACTTAGGCCAATTATTAGGATTACTATAGAATTTGGGTATTATTCAAAGTTAATCCTTTTATCTGATGAACATAATATACATAGGTATTCGATCGAGAAGATAGATGATTCATTTAAATGACACCCTGTTAATCCTTCTATAGGTATACCTATTTTCTGCTACTTAATATTTTTAAATATTGTGCAATATTGTGATATTGGCAAAGGCTATAGATACGAGGCTTGTAAACGCGCCCCGATTTGAGAAAAGATCACTTCCTATCTATCTATCTATCTACTTTATCGATCGATCAATTTATCGATTGATCGGTGCGGTGGTATCACCCTGAATCGAATATCTGCGATGTAGTCGGACACTTGGCACGGTTGTGATCTATTTGTATTTGTTGGCAGAGAGCAAGGAGCGACTGCAGCGGGCGCCCTTCGAGACGGCGCTGCACCACGCCGGTGAGTTACCTTTGAACTTAGCACTCCTACCGTCATCATAATCATCATCATCACCATCATCATCACCATCATCATCAGCCAGTGTGCGTCCAGCGTTGGACATAGGCCTCTTTCCACCATCAGCACTACAGCCTTTTTAACGTCCCTTTGCTGACATCTCATAGGCCTCTCGCATAGGAGAGAGTGATTTAGACCTCCGGATATCGTCGCTCCGCTCCCAACACTTCTTTTGCCAAGACTTTCCATGGAAACTCGAGCTAACTTGAGCGGGAGATTCGTGATCACGAGCACAAAAAGTATGTTTTTCAAACTGAGACACTAGTGACGGCAAAAAATCCGTCTCTTTCCCGTCCCATACAAAATGTACTCAACGTTAAAGTTAACTTAAAAACTTATGATAGGTTCTCATGAGTGCGAAATAAAATTACAGATATTTTTTTCCATTTAATTCCCGAGTCTCCACAAACCTGGAGCGATACAGTTTCAAAGTAAAAGCTAAACGACCTAGGTCTTAATAGTCGCTCGTAAACTCCGTAACGACTACGACATCGTGCGCGGGACTTTATGTCTCCGGCATTGAGGAGGAAAGTTAATTTCAACTACAATTGTTTTCATTACATTTCATGACTTAACTCGTTTTTGTTTCGTGCTACGAGTGTCTTTTCCGCGCCTCGATTACATAAATGTAAATGTTGATTAAAATGTTATCGTCGTCGCCAACCGATGAACGTTGCTGCTGGACGTAGATCTCTCATAGAAACTTCCACATATGCCTGGATCTTGTGCCGCTTGTATACAGCGGCTCCCAGCGAGTCGTCGGTCCGCCTAGTAAATCCTTCAGTACCTGAAGACGAAAGTTTTGGTACAGTATGTTGCCAATGATGACATACTGCTCCGACACATAGTCACAAACTATGAGCCTCTTAAAAGAGCTATTCCTGGAGTTTCTCTACGTGATCAAATTAGAAAAGAGGAGATCCGTAGAAGTAACAATGTTCGACAAAGCTTGTGAAGTTGCAAAACAGAAATGATAAAGGCAATCCATAGGG
Source organism: Melanargia galathea (assembly GCA_920104075.1). Taxonomy (NCBI): domain Eukaryota; kingdom Metazoa; phylum Arthropoda; class Insecta; order Lepidoptera; family Nymphalidae; genus Melanargia; species Melanargia galathea. The sequence continues at coordinate 19,897,849 of OV049869.1, read as the reverse complement.
CATATATAGTTCGAATAACCGATAGATATTAAGATCCCAAGATGCTGGAATAATTAATAAACAAGTCATAAAATGTATAATACTTGCCCGGGAAGTTCCCGCAGGATTTTTAGAAATCGAAATCTACGGGGATGAAAAAGTCGAAATTCACGGGGATGAAGTCGCGGGCATCAGCTAGATCATAATATAATTTCAACACTCTTTCATAGATTAAACCACAAAGATTAAAGAACTATGAAGAAAACCTTTCAGATCTGACGCGTTAGAATTACAAGCGTCCTATAAATTATTGTTCTAGAAAAATAAGCTAAGCGTTTAAATTGTGCTTCATCAAAAGAAACAATAAAAATTCAAGTGCGGTAATAAGCTTGCGCTTTGTGATCGCAGTGACATGTTGTTTTGGCGGGTAATGCTATATTTAGGACGTCAGTGACGGCCATCTTGGATTGATAAAAGCGGAGTAAACCACATATTTTTGTATTCTGGGACGTCAACAGATGGTCAAAAGAAACAATAAAAATTCTAATGCTCGCACTTTGCGATCGCCTGCCGTAACGCGTTGTTTTGGAGAGTAACTAGTTCAAAGGACTACGTTATTGTTACTTCCCCCTTATTTCCTACACCCCCTCCCCCTTATTTCATCCCCTTTTGCAATGAAAATAAAAAAGTTTTTAAAAATCTTTCATTTGCGATAAAGTTGGCCAAGCATTATTTACTTTTTCCTAGTTCATATTAATTATCAAGAAACTTAAAAAATATACTCTATTACTTAATTTAAGCTTCTTGGTTAATACGACGTACCTATAGTATGTAGCATTATTATATTTATGAAAGACGGACAGACGGACATACGAAGGTGCACCATAATGTATTATTTTTACCATTTTGTTACAGAACTCTAAAAACGCGTTAAATTGACAAGAATCTCCTGCTTTTTAGAAGTCGGTTAAAAACATGTGCCGTTCTCTCTAAATACTAACTATATCGACCTTGAAAAGAGCGCAATATTCGCCAGAGCCGAATTCCATACTCTGAACAACTATTGTAATTCAACCGTCGCCTAGTCGTTAACAAAGCGAATTGTTTTTCACTAACAACTAACAGTTTTTTTGGTTTTATTATAAACAACACGCCGAAATTAGTCGAAAGACGATGCCCAGTGCATATTGTTTACCCACTGTTTACCCTTTTCAACCGGAATAGAATTACTTTTCTCACACACTGAAATATTTTTAAAAAGAAGCAATTTTTTTAGGAAAAATTAAACCGACCAGCAATCTTAGAGAAATCGGTGTACCAATCAATAATATTAGTGGCATAAATAGGTATATTTATCCGTATAACTCCGTACATAATTAGGTGTAATATACACTAAAACTTTTCTGAAAGTTACATAGATATTTTCTGATTACGATAGTGAAAAAATTATCAAAATCGGTTAATTTGTTTTTGGAAAGTTGCCTCGTTGGTCTAGTGGTTAGCATATTCGACCGCAGATCACGAGGTCCCGGGTTCGATTCCCGGGTCGGGCAAATAATTGTTAGTTATTGGATTTTTTTGTCAAGAAATTCTCAGTGGCAGTCCGAAGTTGGAAGCTGGCGGTGTTTCACCCCCGTGCCTCGGAGAGCACGTTAAACAGTCGGTCCCGGTTATTATCACAGTCCGTCAACTCGCAATGGAGCAGCGTGGCGGTTTTAAGCTCTAAATCCCTCTCTCCTATGAGAGAGGACGCCTGTGCCCAGCTGTGGGACGTTAAAAGGCTATAGTGGTAGTGGTGGTTTTTGAAATAATCGCGAACATATGTACATACATACATACATACATACGGGTCGAATACAGAACCTCCTTTTTTGAAGTCGGTTAATAAATTGGAGATAAGTTTCAGGTAGAATATAGGTATAGTGTGTCCGGGATAGGACTATCTAATTCAAGGACTTCTAATATCAATTCATTGCCCATCTAAGAGACCCCGCAGACATACAATTTCAAGTTGGCCGACTTTGTGGAGTGGTTTAAGCTGTGCGTTGATAGATCCGTCAGTCAGTCAGTCACCTTTTCCTTTTATAGGTATATTTATAGATATTGGAGAGACAATTTATAGTGCACTCCAATATTTTAGTATTCAGGTATACAATTAATATATTCGTGTTTATCAATGAACCAAGCTGTGATAGCCTAGTGGTTAGGACGACCGACTTCTAATCGGAGGTCGTGGGTTCGATCCCGGGCACTCACCTCTAACTTTTCGGAGTTATGTGCGTTTTAAGTATTTAAATATCACTTGCTTTAACGGTGAAGGAAAACATCGTGAGGAAACCTGCATGCCTGAGAGTTCTCCAAAACGTTCTCAAAGGTGTGTGAAGTCTGCCAATCCGCTTGGCCAGCGTGGTAGACTATGGCCAAAACCCTTCTCACTCTGAGAGGAGACCCGTGCTCTGTAGTGAGCCGGTAATGGGTTGATCATGATGATGATGATGATGATGATGTTTATCAATGAAAGGAAGTATCTATCAACAAAATGGCAGACTGCCTGGTTCTTGAAACGTCATTGTGAATTCACGTTGACTTAATTATGATTTTACTAAGTAGGTATATGTACATTGTACAACCTTTAGAGCCTCTTTATCTACTAATTGGAAACGATTAATATAATCTCATTTACAAGTACCTATCACACTAATATTAAAAAGGCGATAGTTTGTGTGTGTGTGTATATGTTTGTTACTCTTTAACGCTGCAACTACTGAACCGATTTGATATATTTTGTTATCTTTATCTTCATCGTGTAATACTTAATTTTAAAAAAGACAGTAGACATAATGACCTAGATATTTTTTGCTAAGCTCTATTATTTCGATAGCTTCATTTCCATTACGAAAAATTTATTATGAAAATGTCGACAGCGAAATTAGTGTAGGTTGTGAACGGGATCGGCCACTGAACCTCTTTATTTTTGGAAAATAGCGCGTGTTATACGAACGATTCGGAACATTCGACTTCTTTGTTTGTGTCTCACAGCTGGGCTGCACTCTATATATTTGTTTGGCATTGCATACCCTATGGGCCTATACCCTATACACTGTGTATCAAAAGCCCTGTGGTTCCTGTGACCGATTGATATTCAAACATAGGAAAACAATTTATTTGTAAAAACTCTTCTTCTTTGTTATCATTTATCATCTAACAACATGTGGGTTATTTGTTAAATTACGACTGCGATTGTCAGTTGATTGTGCTGATTAAGCAACGTTGACCCAAGTTGGTAACCGGATGGGTGACCGACATTGGATATCCGAATCCGGAATGTTTGTTTTTTCCGGAGATCACTTTAAGCCGTCGCGAAGAAAAACTCAACCGTTGCATAATTAATTTGGTTTCTGTCAAGAAAATTGTTTCTAATCATTTTTCTGTTAACAAGTATAAATTAAAAATTAAAAAAACCCCCGACATTCGCCATTTTGTGGCGGCGACCATCTTGGATTTGCATAGTGCTATTCTACTAGTGAAGCCCTTTCATTTGATACCCATATTAAGGGAGTTGTGAAAAAATATATAATCCGCCATTTTGTAGCGGCGGCCATCTTGGACCGATTTTCATCAAACATAGCTAACAACACTCTCGACTAATTCCCCTTTCAAACAAAAAAAAAACTGCATTCAAATCGGCCCACCCGTTTGAGCGCCACAGGGGAACAGACAGACACACACACACACAGACACGTCAAACTTATAACACCCCGTCGTTTTTGCGTCGGGGGTTAAAAAAACGATTTTGCCTAAGATATTGAAGATTCAAAAAAAATAGGTAAGTACCTATTTTACATTCAATATGAAAAACTGGTTCATAAAGTTTTTATGTAACCGGCTTATCAAAAATCGCGTAAATTCTCAATATGTCCAATTAAGGAAATTACGTTAGAGTTTGAAACTTGGAAACAAATCGATTTTTTGTAGCCTTATCAAAAGCTATGCACGCCACTGCTTACAGTGGGACTTTCCAATACAGGGAAACCCGCGTCGCTCAATATTTTCCCTTCATAACCCTTCATACATAGGGGAAAGGGGCCCAAAGCGGTTATGGTGCCCAAAGCGGATTTGTCTTTTTAAATGAACGCGCCAATAGTTAGGTGTATAAAAAGCGCGCGGGTACGATGCGCTCCCCCCGCTCCCCTTGGGGCATTCGTCCGACTCAGCAAGAACGTTTACACGAGTAGGTGCAGTAAAAAATCAAAATTGGGTGCATTTCGAAAAAAAACCGCGGTAAGTGTAGAGCGTTTTTTTTTAATTTACAGTTAAAATAAGCCCTGATCAATAAATTGATCTTAACTTTTGTGTATTTGACTATGATATGAAAGTGCCGACTTGTATGTACTCGTCTAATTTTGAAGTTATTTTTGATTGTGAAAATGAACAGTCTAAAAAGGCAAAGCGGTTCGGGCAAAGAGGTTACCTAACCGCTTTGCCCACGACTAGGGTGAAATGAGATCTGTTATATCAATTGTATGTATCGTTTTAGATGGTGAATAAATACTAACGAAAAACTGCTCAAGCTGCGTGGGACGAAAAGTCCATGGCCAGTGCTTTAAAGGAAGGCCATATTTTCATCATCATTATTAATTTTTAAGATTTCTTTTATTTTGCTGAAAGGAGAGATTGAATTTGCTCTTTTTTAAATTAAAATATTTAAATTGTGCGTTTTTTATTAAAACAATAAAGATTATATGACTTATTTTGCATTTCTTTGGTATGTCCGCTTTGCCCGATACCAAAAACCGCTTTAGGCCCCCCTGAGGGCAAAGTGGTTTTTCTTTAAGTTTTATAAATTTCCTTGTAACTTTATTATTTATCAACCGATCTTTATCTGTTTTAACGACTTTATGCGCCATGAGACACACTATTCGTTTGTGTAAAAGTTAATATTAACATCGATTAACAAACTACTGATTTTCAAACTCAATCTTAACGTATCCGCTTTGGGCCCCTTTCCCCTACACCTGACACCATGGAAACGCGGTCGGTTTTACCTAAGTACCTACACAAATGCATAAAATCGTCATCCACTCTGTTAAATACTCCATCCAATAAAATATTACTATTACCTACTCTATAATATAATTACCTACTGTATCTATACTAATAAATAAAATTGAAGTGTCTGTCTGTAATATCGAAATAACTACCTCATATTAAGCTCATATGGTTATTTGAACGATACTATAACCGAATCACACGTTTTTAAAATTTTTGTCTGTCTGTCTGTCTGTCTGTCTGTCTGTCTGTCTGTCTGTTTGAACGGGCTAATCTTTGGAACGGCTGAACCAATTTTGACGGGACTTTCACATACAAGTAGAGAATTAACCAGGGAGTAACATAGGCTACTTTTTTAACCGACTTTCAAAAAAGAAGGAGTTGTGTTTTTCTACCTATGTACACCGATATCTCGGAGATTTCTGAACCGATTTGCGTAATTTTTTTTTAATCGATAGAGAAACATTGCGACACTGTCCTACAAAAAATTTAGATTCCAACTCCTCAATCCTGATGCTGTAGGGGATCTGATCCCCAACACTAATGGGATTTAGGCACTGTCGGTCATTTAAATTGATATTGGGGATATCACTTAAAGACTTTATTGTTGAATGACCTCGAGTAGGTACATGTCCAACTCAACCCTGATGCTTTAAGGAATTGCATTCCGAAATCGTAAGGATCCCACGGAATTTTTCCGTTTTGTGGACGGGTTACTACTTACTACAGATAGGCTACTTTTTGTTCTGGAAAATCAAAGTTCCCACGAGATTTTTACAAACCACACGGGCGAAGCCGTGGGCATCATCTAGTAATATAATAAAACTGTAACAGATCCAATTCTGTACATTGAAGATATTTTGAAAATTTTTATTGGAGGGCACTCTATAATCGATACTGAAGCCAAAACTGCAATTTTTATCATTTTTGTCTGTCTGTCTGTCTGTCTGTCTGTCTGTCTGTCTGTCTGTCTGTCTGTCTGTCTGTCTGTCTGTCTGTCTGTCTGTCTGTCTGTCTGTCTGTCTGTCTGTATCTTGGCCGCGCATCACGCCGAAACTACTGAATGGATTCGAATGAAACTTGGTACGATTTGAGTTTATACTCCGAGGTAGGACATAGGATACTTTTTATCCCGAAATTCAGCACGGTTCCCTTGGGAGAGGGGAAGAAAGTTAAAACGTGTATTGAGCTGTAATTCATTAACGCTTAGTTTGATTTAGTTCATTCTTTTTTTATTAGAAAGGTAGTACTTTAAGTATTGTCCCGTAAATATTTCAAGGTCATAGGTTTTTTAGTTCAGAAATGACACACATTTATTCGGTTCAAATAACTTGGGACCAGGATCTTTGAACGTACGGCTTATTTTAAACTGGTGTACGTTTAAATTTATGTTTGTCGATCTGTCTATATGTTCCAGCTAATTACCGAAACGGCTGAATCAATTTTGATGGAACTCTCAATGGCAGGTAGGTGATGTTATAAGGAGTAACTTAGGCTACATTTAGTTTACTTAGGTACAGAAAACGATTATGGGATCCAATCCGATCCTATATAAAAACCTATATCCACGCAGACGAAGTCGCGGGGGTCGGCTAGTACTAAATATTTTCACTCAAACTCGATGATTAAAATCCGGGATAAAAAGAAGCCGGGATCCTGGATAAAAAGACACCATACATGGTGTGTTTGTAACTAAATCGCGGCTTGTTAAGGTCGTATTTGCCTTCTAACAATAGATTCTGTTTATCAGGTTTACTCCGGGACACTATAATTCAGTTGATAGTTAAGGGCGCGCGTGGGGCGGCCGGTGGGAAAGTCAATGCCGGCTTTTAGCTAATGAAGGGCGGCACCGTGACGTCACAAGGTTGCCTCCCCAAGGGCAGGTGCAATTTAATGAACGGACGTAATAGCTGGATGATGATACCACCTCAGGGTTAGACCACACTAATAAAATTTCTATGTCTTCCTTGACCGAATTTCGTCCAGTCTCAATGGAGATAGGGGCTAGTCGACTACATAGAAGACATTATAGTGCACAAGTGTGCGGAAACGCCAAATATTGAACGTCAATGAACGTCAATAAAGGCTGAGAGAGATCAGGCACAGAACCGAAGGCTTTATGACGTCCGCTTATAACCGATATTGACGAAAGGGCTTTGAATATTTTTGTATGGAGCCTGTCCTACCTACCAGTTCGCCATTTTCCTTTTTTTTCAAAATAACGGCGACGCATAATACCTGTATAAATCAATAGCTGGCATGAATACAAACAACTATTGTTATGTAACAAAATCTTTCTAAAGGTGCGTCCAGACTTGAACATTTCACCGAACCGAACAGCGAACATTTCGGCGAACTTGTTACGCTCAATGTAGACGGCGCGCTTGGAGCGCTTGAGATGGGTTACTGCGTAACAGTTCGCCGAAACTTTCGCCGAACTGTTACGCAGTAACCCATCGCGTAACAGTTCGCCGAAACTTTCGCCGAACTGTTACGCAGTAACCCATCTCAAGCGCTCCAAGCGCGCCGTCCACATTGAGCGTAACAAGTTCGCCGAAATGTTCGCTGTTCGGTTCGGTGAAATGTTCAAGTCTGGACGCACCTTTAGTGTCACGTTTTCGAGATATTATAAGATATCAAAGTTGTAGTCTTGTTGTGTCTTTTAATTTTATGCGTGGCCGTTATTTTGAAAAAAAAAATAATGAAAATGGCGGACTGGTAAAAAATTCAAAGCCATTTGACACAGAGATAGCTTGCATCCCGAAGATGGACCTAGGCTACTTTTTATGCCGGGAAACAAAGAGTTCCTACCGGATTAACAAACGGGGATGAAATCGCGCGCATCAGCTCGAGATTAATAATTTATTACGCACTATTTGCCATAGATTAAAGTAAGTGTTTAAAACTGTGAACCACTATAAATCATATAATTATCTATTTGTCACTTCGGAATATTCCCCGCTCTTTCGGACGTCAAAGGTGACTCCATGAGATCGTCAGATGGTGGCAGTAATGTTTTAATGGGTCATAAAATGGTATTAATGATCTGCGCGATATATAGACAAGATATAGATATGACTTACAGAAGTACAGTACTTATAGGCATGTGCCTAGTTTGCCTAAAGAATAATCCGCCACTGCACATGATAGTGATAATAACTGGGACCTGCTGCTTTGCTCTCCAAGGCACCGGGGTGAAACACCGCCAACTACCAACTCCCTGGTACCGAGAATTTCTGGACAGAACAACCCAATATACCTTTCAATTATTTGCCCGCACACGGCACCTCGTGATCAGCAGTCGAATATGCTAATTGCTAACCACTAGACCAACGAGGCAGACGTTTATGGACACGAGTGACGAGTGGTACCTATATAATATCCTGCGCCGCGCCGCGAGAACATAATTACATGCTCATGATTTAGAGCAATGGTTGGGTTCGAAAAGTCGGGCATACTCCGACAAACATCACGTCCGCGTCGGTCCAAAAGTATAATAATAGTTAAGTTTGTTTTAACTAAATTTCTATGCCGCCGTTCGCTAGGTGGCATACCTAAATTGGTGGTTTCGAAAATACCAGATAGGTATTTCGCGTTTCATTATATTCGCGTAAGTTTACATCAGAATGTTTTCAGAGTCGCGATGTAGGACATTGTCCGTGTATAAATAGTAGTGGAACCTTGTTGTGAGTATTTATCGTTCATCTAGCGACGGGACGCATCGCGTTACGTACATCAGAGACTCGTGAGGTACGCGCTAGGTCGCTCGTGACGACTGTGACCAATTTTTGGCAAGCAGTCAAAGTATGGGTCAAAATATAAGCGTAGAGGGTGATTGGATTCTAAGGTTTCCTAATGGCTCATAACAAAAGCGTAGAGCGACTGGATTAGCTTAGCATAAATAAAGGAATAGGTTGATCTCACTCTCACCAGCGCGGCGCGGCGCCTACCGCTACGCAGCTTTGTAGTATTTTTTTTGCATCTCCTGTCGCTTGAGAATTGCACCACAACTCAGCGCTCGTATTATCGAGCAGGGCGCTGTTAGTAAATACAGAGACAGCTGACAGAAAGCACAACGCTGCTAATTTTAGCGGCGCGGCGGAAAAAAACAATGGAATCACGTGCTCCAATTTGTTTCTAACACTAGTAACAGACGTCGTTGGTTTCACGATAACCAGACAACTGGGACTCCGGCTACATGAAGTTTAAGAATTAGTAGTTAATTTTGTTGTACATAATCTCTAATACTCTAAACCAGGGGTTCCCAACCTTTTTTTGTCTACTGCCCACTTTAAGAATAAATTATTTTTTAACGCCCCCCTTTTTAAACATACTTAAAAACCGCTAAGTACTTATAACTGATTATTGAAACGCAAATTAATAGTATTCGGACAGAGTATCTTTTATTGAAAACTAGATTCTGCCCGCGGCTTCGCCCGCGTGAATTTCGAGCTCAGTCGGTGTCTAAGAGTCTTCCTAGCTAGGTAGATGAACTTATAAATCGACCCCAAAGCCCTACACAATGCCCCCTTTTTTTTCTGGGTCTCTTACCGCCCCCCTTTAGGCCTGCAGCGCCCACAAGGGGGCGTTATCGCCCACGTTGGGAAAGACTGCTCTAAACTAAACTAAGGTTTAAAAATAGTGCTATACTGTTCGTCTTTTTCGCAGGGAGCGGATTTCTCATTTTAGTCTAGTTTAGAGATTGTGAAAAGCTGTGATAGCCTAGTGGTTAGGACGACCGACTTCTAATCGGAGGTCGTGGGTTCGATCCCGGGCACGCACCTCTAACTTTTCGGAGTTATGTGCGTTTTAAGTATTTAAATATCACTTGCTTTAACGGTGAAGAAAAACATCGTGAGGAAACCTGCATGCCTGAGAGTTCTCCATAACGTTCTCAAAGGTGTGTGAAGTCTGCCAATCCGCTTGGCCAGCGTGGTAGACTATGGCCAAACCCTTCTCACTCTGAGAGGAGACCCGTGCTCTGTAGTGAGCCGGTAATGGGTTGATCATGATGATGATGATCATTTATTAGAATATACACATAATCACTATCGCACTAGGGCTTGTTGTTACTACCTAGTTGTCCGCGTACCTATCAGTCGATTTGTATTGTTAAGCAATTTTGACTCGAGTCCGTAAACGGACGGGTGACCGTAAACCAATGCTAATATGGATGCGTGGCATGGATGACACCCCGGGATTGAACCCACGACCTCCGATTAGAAGTCGGTCGTCCTAACCACTAGGCTACTTCCTAACCACTTTCTGCACGGTGTTTCAAGCAGAGATGTATGCGCTATACCAGGCTACAAAGACTGCCAATACACTGGCCGACAGAGATATCAGCATTCTCAGTGATTCGAGATCATCCCTAGAACTTCTGTGTAACCATGGTGCGTCCAACCCACTAGCATTTTCTATAAAACAGAATATTAGGAATTCTAGAGAAAATGGGAAAAATATAACTCTATTCTGGATAAGGGCGCACGCAGGAGTTCAAGGAAATGAAAGGGCTGATGAACTGGCAAAACAAGCAGCCAAAAATAAAAAGACAGCCCCAGACTACGACAAATGTCCACTGTCATTCATTAAACGAACTATTAGAGCAAACACGATTCAAAAATGGAATGACAGGTATATAGGAAGTGACAGAGCCTCTACAACAAAATTGTTCTTCCCAGAAATAGTAACAGCTTACAAAACACTGAAAAAGTTGACACTTACCCCGACACTAGTTCAGGTGTTAACAGGACACGGAGGTTTCGCTGCGTACTTGCACAAGTACAAGTGCAAGGACAGTCCTGAGTGCGAGTGCGATCCTGGAAAAGAGGAGACGGTGATTCATTTGTTGACAGATTGCCCAATATTCTGTAGGCAGAGGTTTGATGTTGAAAACAAAACTGGTCACCAAATATCAATGGAAAATCTGTCAACAATGATATCTAGTAAAGATGCACAAACAGAACTGGTAAAGTACTGCATAAAGGCTGCAAATTACGCGATAAAGAAAAATAAAACTAAATAAAGTAAAGACTAATTTACGAGCACAATGAACTAGTTATTCGTGTTGTATTATTTAGGCCAATATAGACCTAATGTATTATATATATTATTAGAAGAATATATTAAATTACATAGGTAAAAATTGTAGCATAAATAATATAATAATAATAATAACAGTAATAGTATAAACTAAAAAAAAAAAAAATAATAATAATAATCATCTAAGTATAAATATTTAAAAAATAAAGCTCAGTTAATAAACTTAAATAAAATTAAACAAGAACTCCAACCACCACATTGGGGAACGAAGCAACTCCAAAACAGGAGTTATAAAAAAAAAAAAAAAAACCACTAGGCTATCCACAGCTTGAACAGGCTAATAAATGATATACATACTAAACTATTGTAGCAATAAAATATTACTTACTTTAACGGCGAAGGAAAACATCGCGAGGAAACCTGCATGCCTGAGAGTTCTCCATAATATTCTCAAAGGGCAAAGGCGTGTGAAGTCTACCAATCCGAACTTGGTGGCCAGAGTGGCGGAGTACCTACGGCCTGAACTCTTCTAATACTGGGAGGAGACCCGTGCACCGTAGTGGGCCGGTAATGGGTTGATCATAACGATGAAGCTATTGTAGGTACTAGATAACTAAAGTTGGAATAGAATCATCTAAATTGGCTTAATGACAACTGGGCAGAAGTATTTTATAAGTGAAAGTTAATTAATCAGAGTAAAAACACGAACAAGCGACGCGATTACAGCTGTAAATGTAATATTATACCTACTACTGTTAGAAATAAGTTACGTAACTGTGTAAGTGAATGTAACATTACCCGGGTAAACCCGAGTGATCTGGTTTTAGGTAGGGTTTTGAGGTTTAAAGGTAAAACTAACAGGATTTGGCGACGGCACCCGCCCGATCCAATTAATTGGGCTGAGGCGCCTAGGGGTCGCGCGCTGCATACCTAGGTACATTTTATACTTGAGAACACCATATACACAGACTTTATACGTAACGAATGAATGAATTGTGCATCAATTTTAGAGTGCATCGTCGCTTACTATATGGGGAGATCGCAGTCAAGGGCTAACTAAGTACTACACTATTCTCCTCGCCCAATGTACATTGTACACAGACTGTATACGTGATGAATGAATAAATGAATGAATTGTGCATCAATCTTAGAGTGCATTGTCGTTTACCATAAGGGGAGATTGTTGTCAAGGGTCGGTAACTATTACACTATTCTCCTCGCTCAACTTCTATAAACTTTACGAGTAGAGTAGAGGGTGTATTAAGCTTCAATCTGTACACAAGATTTCAGTGTTTGATATCTACCGAGTTATCTGACGACAAATCTGTCTTTTGTGTAAGTTTGATAAGAAATTCAAAATTTATTTCCAAATTAATTTGTTGTTAACATAAAACCCATCGATCTTGTATCTATTTGAAATCTGCTGCGAAACTGTGTTTGCACCACTTTCCATGAAAAAACGGACCTTGATTCGATTTTTTTTAAAGAATATTAGCCATGCTTCCCTCTTTCCCCTTTCCCCTCCAAATAAGCTGTAAGCTTGCGCTAGGAGTGGGTATGATCTGTGAGTGGGTACTGGGTACGACATAGTAGTTACACGGGTGAGGTTTGAACCGTCAACCTTTATTATTTTTTTTAACCCCCGACGCAAAAACGACGGGGTGTTATAAGTTTGACGTGTCTCTCTCTGTGTGTGTGTGTGTGTGTGTGTGTGTGTGTCTGTCTGTTCCCCTGTGGCGCTCAAACGGGTGGACCGATTTGAATGCAATTTTTTTTGTTTGAAAGGTGAATTAGTCGAGAGTGTTGTTAGTTATGTTTGATGAAAATCAATCCAAGATGGCCGCCGCTACAAAATGGCGGATTACATATTTTTTCACAACTCCCTTAATATGGGTATCAAATGAAAGGGCTTGACTAGTAGAATAGCACTATTGCAAATCCAAGATGGCCGCTGCAACAAAATGGCGAATGTCGGGGGTTTTTTAAATTTTTAATTTATACTTGTTTATTCAACTAAGTAAGTACAGTCTACAAGATAGCTCTTGACAGCAATCTCACCTGATGGTAAGTGATGATGCGGGCTAATTTGGAAGAGGTATATATGCATACCCCTGATCGGTTTCTACACGGCATCGTACCGGAACGCTAGATCGCTTGGCGGCACGGCTTTGCCGGTAGGGTGGTAACCAACCGGCTAAAGCCTCCCACCCGACCAGACCAGAGACAATTTAGAAATTATAAAATCCCATTGTTCCTGCCGGGAATCGAACCAGGGACCTCCCACTTATAAGCACTCACCACAGCTCCAGGGAGGTCGTCAAATTTCAAACAACCTTTCGGTTTTCAATCCATGCACTGATCACTATCATTTTGCTCTACACCCAATCCATACACCACAAGTACTTATAAAGTTCTTAAACTAAAACCCGACTATCTACGCAAGCGAAACCCGAAATCGCGGGGCAAGCAGCTATTGGCGCCATCTGTTATGTATATTACTAATAATTAATAGGTAATCTAGAAGGCGCGCGAAGGTCACTTCTCGATTTTTTTCGTAAATAAAATGTAGCCTATGTCACCCGGATCATAACAAAGAATCAATAGACACCTCATTCATCAAAATCGGTCCAGTAGTTTAGGCGCTACGGTGGTACACACAGAATCTCATACAAAAATCGGCCACATACATACATACATACATACATACATAGACTGCTAAAATCATAACCCTTCCTTTTGGCTTTGCCGTAGTCGGGTAACAATATTATAGACTTTTCTGAAAGCTTTCGAGGTTAGCCTAGATACGTCATACTGGTTTAATGGCAAATCGTTTACACAAGGTCTTCAGGACGCGCCCGCTTGGAAGTAATTTAAATGAATCGTGTTGTTAACTTGCTCATGTGCAAAAACTGTTCATTATATAATATTAAGTAGGTATTAATTAGTGGTATAATACAAGCTGTGATAGCCTAGTGGTTAGGACAACCGACTTCTAATCGGAGGTCGTGGGTTCGATCCCGGGCACGCACCTCTAACTTTTCCGAGTTATGTGCGTTTTACTTGCTTTAACGGTGAAGGAAAACATCGTGAGGAAACCTGCATGCCTGAGAGTTCTCCATAACGTTCTCAAAGGTGTGTGAAGTCTGCCAATCCGCTTGGCCAGCGTGGTAGACTATGGCCAAAACCCTTCTCACTGTGAGAGGAGACCCGTGCTCTGTAGTGAGCCGGCAATGGGTTGATCATCATGATGATGATGACATTTAACATTAGACAGGCAAGGCCACTGTATAGATTACGACCTTAGCACTTGATTTTGCATTGACAACTTCATTTGTTACACTAGCGAAGTTAAATTGCAACATGCATGATGCATCCATTGAGACTCGTTAACATCAAGTGCTCTCAATGCATTCCAAGATCGATTGTAAATAAATATAAATAATACATTGTGGCCGATTCTGTTGTACACAATTCTCTAAATTAAACTAAAATGACAGGTCTAAATTTATTCCTATCTCTTTCACAGTGCTCACTGCGGAAAAGGATAGCTATAGATTTAGACCTGTCATTTTAGTTTATATTTAGAGATTGTGTACAACAGAATCGCCACAATTGTTAGTGTAAAATGGGAGGATTATACTAGGCACGATCATCGAATAGACTGAAATAAATATAGGTATATTTTCTAGTTTAAACTGGTATGGCGAAATAGGTTCGATATCTTTATTAGATGGATCAATTTAAAACTCGCCTTGAAGCACTTGCTACATTGTTACTGATAGTGATAGAGCATGGTATAATTTAAAGATGTACTCAAAAATGTTAAAATACGCGCCGTAATCTCCTCCTTTTTGAAGTCAGTTAAAAAGAGAGCAGAGATTACTTACTTTTGAATGTGAAATCATGGGACTAACTACCACTGATTTTTGACATTCAAAACGGAGAATTTCTAAAAAATTACGTTTTTATCATTGTAGCCTGTACTGGGCTGTAGCTAAGCTGAAATGCACAGTTACAACAGGAATGTCTTAATTTCATCCAATAATAATTAATTGCTTGACTATCTCAGCTTCTAATTCAGTATTCCAATACTTAACAAAAAAAAAATTACTCAGACAGTCTGTAGGCCCATTCAAATAAATAATTCTGGACTGCCTAGTCCAAAGCCGAATTGATATAATTGAAATGGCTTTGGACTAAAACTTTTTTTTTTTTTTTACCCGACTGGGTATATTATGTGTTTCACCTGTGTGTATGTATGTCCATTCCTATGTCCGCTTGTAACTAATCAACGGCTCAACGGATTTTGATAAATGATAGGTACGTCATTAGATTTGTCTTGATGACGCGAGTGTTATTGGGTACCTAAATTAAAAAAAAAATCAAAATGGCGGACTTTATGCGCTTTAATGTGCAAGCTGAAAAATATTTTTTTCTTCAAGACCCTCGAGTGGGGTATATTAATAAAGGGATTCAAAAGGCAAATACGAAAATGTATAAATTTATATATTTGGAAATAATTTGGAGTGATAAATCGTAGAAAATGACCGTTTCCTATGTCAGTTCGTAACTACTTAACGGCTCAACTTATTTTGATAAATTATACGTCATTAGATTTGTCTTGACGGCGCAAATGTCACTGGGTACATAAAATTCATAAAAAATCAAAATGGCGAATGTTATGCACTTTTATGTGCGGGCTGAAAAAATTTTTTTTCTTCAAGACCCTCCAAGTGGGGTACCTACAAGTGGGGTATCAAAATAAAGGGCTTTAAAAGGCAAGTACGAAAATGTATACAACCTATATGTTTTAAATCAATTTGGAGTGACAAATCATGAAAAACAAAATAAATAACAACTACACTGTAAGTGGTACGGTGGTAGTTTATTAATTTTTTAGTTCGTTTTTAGCATGGCAGTAGGGTTTTTTTAATTTTTAAATTATAGCTTGTTAGCCAAACTAATCGAAGTTTTGGCTTTTGACTGAGCTCTCTCGGCATTTATGAGAATTGCTTAGGTCAAATGTGATGACGCCGGCTTTGGTTTTTTTAGAACTACCCGAAGTTTTGACTTTTGACTAAGCGCTCTCGTCATTCATGATGACTACTTGGGCTAATTGCGATACGCCGGCATTTCGTCTTTGAACTAATTAAGGCATTAGCCGAAACCTATTTGTTCTCGTCTTCATGATGACTACTTGGACCAATTACGATGCGTTTATGCGATGTAATTTGGTCTAATTTAGGCACTAGTTGATGTATTGGTTTTTGATTAAGCGCTCTCGTTATTCATCACATAGGCTAATTGCAATCCATGCATTGCATGTACTATCATATTATTATTTTGAATTCTTTTCAGGTTACGGATGTTTCCAATGGCTGCTGCTCATGTCCTGCGGGGCAGTGTATGCAGTGTGTGCGCTCAGCACCACCACACTCAGCTTCGTGCTGCCGGCCGCCGAGTGCGACTTCAATCTCAGCTCCAGCGACAAGGGGAGGCTCACCGCTACGCCGCTCATTGGTAAGGAGCCTTGAATGTTCCTCACTGGTACATCGTACAAGCTGTGGTAAGGAGTACGCGGTGTGTGCGTGCGCTCAGCACCACCACACTCAGCTTCGTGCTGCCGGCCGCCGAGTGCGACTTCAATCTCAGCTCCAGCGACAAGGGGAGGCTCACCGCTACGCCGCTCATTGGTAAGGAGCCTTGAATGTTCCTCACTGGTACATCGTACAAGCTGTGGTAAGGAGTACGCGGTGTGTGCGTGCGCTCAGCACCACCACACTCAGCTTCGTGCTGCCGGCCGCCGAGTGCGACTTCAATCTCAGCTCCAGCGACAAGGGGAGGCTCACCGCTACGCCGCTCATTGGTAAGGAGCCTTGAATGTTCCTCACTGGTACATCGTACAAGCTGTGGTAAGGAGTACGCGGTGTGTGCGTGCGCTCAGCACCACCACACTCAGCTTCGTGCTGCCGGCCGCCGAGTGCGACTTCAATCTCAGCTCCAGCGACAAGGGGAGGCTCACCGCTACGCCGCTCATTGGTAAGGAGCCTTGAATGTTCCTCACTGGTACATCGTACAAGCTGTGGTAAGGAGTACGCGGTGTGTGCGTGCGCTCAGCACCACCACACTCAGCTTCGTGCTGCCGGCCGCCGAGTGCGACTTCAATCTCAGCTCCAGCGACAAGGGGAGGCTCACCGCTACGCCGCTCATTGGTAAGGAGCCTTGAATGTTCCTCACTGGTACATCGTACAAGCTGTGGTAAGGAGTACGCGGTGTGTGCGTGCGCTCAGCACCACCACACTCAGCTTCGTGCTGCCGGCCGCCGAGTGCGACTTCAATCTCAGCTCCAGCGACAAGGGGAGGCTCACCGCTACGCCGCTCATTGGTAAGGAGCCTTGAATATTCCTCACTGGTACATCGTACAAGCTGTGGTAAGGAGTACGCTACTTAAGTGTTCCTTTAAGCTGGAAACGTGGAATGACAGATGGCTTCGTCAACAAATCCTGGTTAACGTTCATCGTCTCTAAAATCTAGAATAACCCAAACTGTAGGTGGACCAAAAATATCATCAAGATGGAATTTATATAAAAAGTCAAAATAAAGGTGACTATCAAACTCAAGCTCAAGAATGAGAAGGGTTTAAGGCCTAAACCCTATGGCCTAAACTTTAGTCCAAGGGCGAATTGATATAGACTTCATACGCCTTTGAGAACATAATGGAGAACTCCCAGGCATGGAGGTTTCCTCACAATGTTTCCCTTTACCGATAAATGTATGTATCTAATGGAGATCGTATATTTTTCCAGGAATGTGCGTGGGGTCCTACTTCTGGGGTAACCTGGCGGACGCGCGCGGTCGCAGGAAGGCCATCATCGGCGCCCTACTGCTGGACGCCCTGGCCGCCTTTTTGTCTAGTCTTATGCAATCTTTTCCCGCGTTCCTGGCTTGCAGGTATGTTAAAGGAGTTGTCCAAAAGTGGTTTTTTAAATTTGAATGTAATTAACCCGGATGATTTTAATGTATTTGGGTAGAGATCTAAAAAGGTTTCCATTTAAATAATTTTCAGATTTTTTAAAGACCCCCATATTGAGAAAATCATTTTTTTATTTTGAAGCCATTATTGACCTTTGCTTGTGATTAAACACTGGTTTAAAAAAAACTTCAAAAATATCATTTGTCTAGGTAAGTGTCAATGTCAGGTGATTGTCAGAACTGTCATTTTAATCTTATTTCTTATTTTTCGTGGTCTGTGCTCAAGGCCCACAGACGCAAAAGTGACATTTAATCTAAGATATTGTAATATATACTCTAAATAGATGTCAAGTTTACAGCTGTCTGTGGTCACAAGTTTTTTAATGACACGTGACGATGACACGTGACGTGCTAGTGATGTAACTATCGATATTTTGACTGTGAGGATCTATAGGGACACAATATGCGTGTTTAAATATGTGGACAATACTCTAATATTACATTATGCGAAAGTGTGTCTTTCTGTCTTTTACCTTTTCAGGGCCCATCCGATTTGGACGAAATTTTGTACACAGACAGCTTGCATCCCGATATCTAAGGCTACTTTTGTCTTGCAGTATCAAAGCGTTCCTACAAGATTAATAAAATAAAAACCTAAGCTCACGTGAATGAAGTCTCGGGCATCATCTTGTTAGGAAATACAAGAATATTATGTTTCATATTATAGTATATTTTTAACCGACTTCAAAAAAGGAGGTTGTATGTATGTATATATGTATGTATATAAGTATGTTCGCGATTATCTCCGCAACTAATGAACCGATTTTGATGATTTTTTCACTATCATAATCTACATACTTTCAGAAAGGTTTTAGTGTACACATCGAAAAATATACATATATATATACATATATATATATATATATATATATAAAAACACAAAATATACATATCCTTCTAGAACCTTTGTTGTGCCTTCTAGAACTGAAATAAAATCGAGTCTTTTTGGAGTCGATGAAACTTTATAAACGGTGTTTCGAAAATACGATCATACAACCTATTTTTAAGAAAAATTAAACCGACTTCGGTCCAGCAATCTCAGAGGAACCGCGGTGCACTAGTCAAAAATATTAGTGACATGTGGGTACATTTATGCGTGTAACATCGCACATAAGAATGGTAACTAGGTGTGTTATACATATACTAAAACCTTCCTGAAAGTACTATGTAGATTACAATAGTGAATTGTTTTGTCTCGAAATACAAAATATTAAACCTATTTATATTAATAGGTAGTAATATTATACTTCGTGCAATTTGCACATTGCACACGTTGCACATTGCACGAAGAACCGATGGACGTTGGGGTCCCAAGGTGCTTGAATGGCGACCTCGCACCAGCAAACGAAGCGTAGGTAGGCCCCCCACTCGATGGACAGACGATCTCAAGCGAGTCGCTGGTAGCCGCTGGAATCAGGCGGCACAAGATCGTGTGTTGTGGCGATCCTTGCAAGAGACCTATGTCCAGCAGTGGACGTCCATTGTTTGAAACGAACGAACGAACGAACGAATATTATACACTTACTAAATTTCTTTGAACATTAATGTTTATACGTCACTCCGTTAATGTGCGAATGGAAACTTCATTGGCGGAATTTTCTTCTGCATTACAGACATCCATTGGTAACGGTTCTCTTGCCTTAAATTAAAAAAATCAGACGTGGTAGAACATTTTTCACGTTTCGCTTCAGCGTTTTTCATACACCAATAACAGCTTTTAGGGTAAAACTTTTAAAACGTGCCGCCTTGATATGGGTTATGGGATGGGGGGAGGGAGAGGGTAAATCATCCAGTGTTGAGGTTAGAATTGATTTTCGTTGTTTTCTTGAAAACGATGAACTACCTTATTATAAGAGTGTTAGCATTATACTCGTGGACCAAACATCTATCACTAATGACTATTTTATCTCTGAATTCGTGCCAAAGACTATTAAGTCCAACCCTAGTATTTGCATGTATTTTGCACCTTCACACAACACTAGCATGAAATTATGGTATTATTACAAATATTTGATATTATTATAATTACCAATGTGTCTATATGCGGCAAAAATAATAGCGTTTGCTTTTAAGCGCCTCCATTTTAAATTGTTTTTGGGCACAAATCAATTAAGTGTGAAGTGTTTTAAACAAATATGACTATGTTTCTGCGATGTCCAATATTGCGGTCTTATTCTTTGTGCCCATTCATTTCTTATTTTTGGGTTCTTTGGAAATCTGTAACAAATAAAAATTTAGCGATCATGATACAACAATCTAGCACGCGGAAATACACGTAAGTATTCATTGTGTGTAGTGGCTACGGAATCTAATGTTCAAAAATTAAAAAAAAAACTCGACATTCACCATTTTTTTATCGCGGCCATCTTGGATTTGCATGGTGTTATTCTACTAGTCAAGCCCTTTCATTTGATACCCATATTAACGGAGTTGTAAATAATAAATAATCTACCATTTTGTAGCGGCGGCCATCTTGCAGCGATTTTCATCAAAATAGCTGACAACACTTTCGACTAATTCACCTTTCAAACAAAAAAACCGCGTTCAAATCGGTTCACCCGTTTTAGCGCTACAGAGGAACAGACAGACAGACAGACAGACAGACAGACAGACACACACACATACACACACACACACAACACACACACACAGACACATCAAACTTATAACACCCCGTCGTTTTTGCGTCGGAGGTTAAAAATTTTATCGCACGTAATCGATATGCAATTTTAGTACATCACTATGCTAAACAACATAACCTTTATTAGTCAACAGAAAATATTTAAAAAATAGGCAAAAATGGGTGTAGAATTGAACACGATGATGGTTTCCAAAAACTACAAATAACGTTACATAATTTTAGATTATATTTACATACAAAACTATCAAAACTCACCGATGAAATGATAATATTTCTTTAAAATTTTCTTTTCGGCCCCTATAGGAATTACATTCTTTCACAGCACAGGACATTATAATAAAACTACGGAAAATTTATCAAAAATAACTTAAGATCAAACATTTATAAATTCTTGGAAGAAGAACACCAAAATAATAAACATTTATCAGCCTCGTGATTGATGTTTTTGGAAAATTATGATGCGACTAAATAAGGACTAAATTCAATTATGACACATCCAAAAACAATATAGTAATGATGATTTATGAGACATACCTATTTAATTTGGTAGGATTAAATTTATTAAAATATAACAAATAAGTCCATTTGACAATCAATTTAGTGACACGGTTAGAAATAATAAAAAGCAAGTGCGATTCGGTGTTTCATTTACACCTAGACAGGAGTCATTTAGGTTAGGTGAGTACAATAACTGTACCTCAAGTTAATTTTTAGCTTCAGATCTCTTAGGTAATAGATCAATGCATTTAATGGCGCATTTTGAACTTTTGACAGTTAAATGACATTAAAGTGACATTGACAGGTGCCTGATTTGATTAATTAAATGGTTAGAAACGTTTTTAGTGTTGCCATCCATCTAAAAATATTTTCTTCAATTGATATTTTCTTTATTAATTTAAAAAAAAATGGGGTTTTCAAAAATTATTATTTAAATGGCGTATAATTATATATTTTTTTCTCTTTCACGTGATGGCAGTTTGGTTCTGGTTAATTGACACTCAGAATAAAAAACCACCTTCCATACTGAACTGGGACATGTCCTTTACATTTTCTTTCTTTCTTTTTTTTATTAACCCCCGACGCAAAAACGACGGGGTGTTATAAGTCTATCTGTGTGTGTGTGTGTGTGGTGTATGTGTGTGTGTGTGTGTTTGTCTGTCTGTTCCCCCGTAGTGCTCAAATGGGTGAACCGATTTGAATGCGGTTTTGTTTTGTTTGAAAGGTGAATTAGTCGAGAGTGTTGTTAGCTATGTTTCATGAAAAACGATCCAAGATGGCCACCGCTACAAAATGGCGGATTACATATTTTTTCACAACTGCATTAATATGGGTATCAAATGAAAGAGCTTGACTAGTAGCACTATGCAAATACTAGATGGCCGCCATCACAAAATGGCGAAAGACGGGGGTTTTTTAAATTTTAAATTTATACTTATTCATCTACAAGTTAGCCCTGGACTATGATCTCAATGTGGCGACGCGGTCTAAGGTGGAAGCGGGCTAACCTGGGAGAGGTATGGCAGTTTTGATTAAACCCATACCCCATGGAGTCATGTCATGATCAACCCATTACCGGCTCACTACAGAGCACGGGTCTCCTCTCAGAGTGAGAAGGGTTTTGGCCATAGTCTACCACGCTGGCCAAGCGGATTGGCAGACTTCACACACCTTTGAAAACGTTATGGAGAACAGCTCTCAGGCATGCAGGTTTCCTCACGATGTTTTCCTTCACCGTTAAAGCAAGTGATATTTAAATACTTAAAACGCACATAACTCCAAAGTTAGAGGTGCGTGCCCCGGGATCGAACCCACGACCTCCGATTAGAAGTCGGTCGTCCTAACCACTAGGCTATCACACATACCCCATGGAGTAAAGGTCCGATATTTCATTAAGGTTAAGGTTAGCATATATTTATTTTATCCTGTTTTTGACTAGCCACCTACAATCTAGAGTCTAAACCTATGAACCGATTGGTTGAATATAAATGAGAATTTTTCAACAATTTAAGAATGTTAGCTAGATAAGTATACCGTGTCATTTAATTTTATAAACATAGTTTCGAATCATTGATATTATCTTGTAAAGTGTTCATTAAAATAATATAATGTAGGTATATAGGACAATTTTAATCTACATTAAACGCCCAAGGTAATTAACTTATTTATCTGGATAAGTATAGTACTTACTGATTCGGAGAAAATTGCTTGGCAAATTAACTAATATTTTTATAATTAATATTTAAATACAAAAATGGTTACTGTGGGTCAAGTTTAGGATATAGAAATAAAATATGCCATCGCGGACTTTTCTCTAGGCTTTTTATACATAACATTTAACTTCCGTAGGAAATTCTCTAAATGACAGTGATAACCATATCAAAATCTGTTGCGTGTTTAAGAAGAGGAAAGCGGAAAAACAAATGATGACAGACAGACAGACGTGAATTAACTATATGTGATAATAATCGGCCAAAGGATTTCCAACTCTCATGCATTTTGGTTTTTGGTTTGGTTCAAGTGGCAAGGGTAGGTACTTAAAAAGACTTGCTTTTCTAATAGAAATTTTTGCTAATTACTTAAGTAAGTAGTATTAAAGAACTGTAAAACTTAGTGGTAGTTGGAAGGTCTTTTCATAACTTTATTTTCTTCTAAATTTTCTTGTTTCTTTCTGTAATTGTAACCATTAATAAGTATGATCTTTTTCCAGGTTCTTCTCGGGCTTTGGTATAATAGGAGCCACCGGTCTCGTGTTCCCCTACTTCGGTGACTTCCTCTCGTTACGGCATCGAGATGTGATGCTGTGCCGGCTAGAAGTGTTCTGGACGTTCGGAACTATTTTGTTGCCAGGTAAGAAATTAATAACATAAAAAAATTTACTGTTATCCTGGATTCTAAAATTAGATTGTTCAAACTTTTTTTAAAGTATAACATATCAATAAGCTATATTTTAGTAAAAAAACTGACTTCAGTATACCATACAATTTAAAGAGTTCCACCGATTTCTCCAGGATCCGATCATTAGATCCTGACCTGATAACCGTGAGACCACCTATTAGAAAGTTATACCTTTTCAAACAAAAGAAGAATTTTGAAAATCGGTTCAGGCATCTTTGAGTAATCGGGGAACATAAAAAAAAGATTATTAAACTGGTGCACGGGATTCAAATCCGCAGTTTTAGGGTTCCGTAGTAAACAAGGAACCCTTATAGTTTCGCCATGTCCGTCCGTCTGTCCGTCTGTCCGTCTGTCCGTCCGTACTCGGTTAATCTCAGAGACTATTAGTGCTAGAAATCCGTAATTTGGCATGAGTATAAATATTAATCACGCCGACAAAGTGGTGAAATAAAATTTTGATAAATATTTTTTTAGGGTAGCTCCCCTACATGTAAAGTGGGGATGAATATTTTTTTCTCATCTACCCCATAGTGTGGGGTATCGTTGAATAGGTCTTTTAAAAATACTGTGGGTGTGGGAACATCATTTTTCGATTTCTAGATCCGTTTGTAAAATATGATGTTTTAAAGTGCAAATTTTTATTAGAGTCAAGTGTCCCCCCCCTTCTATCAGCCAAATGGCAGTATATAGGAACTTGAAAAAATTCACAGCAGTAGGGTATATAATTAATTTTAAAGGAAAACTATCACGGCTAAGTAGGGTTCAC
The DNA here is from genome assembly GCA_920104075.1 of Melanargia galathea. Classification (NCBI taxonomy): domain Eukaryota; kingdom Metazoa; phylum Arthropoda; class Insecta; order Lepidoptera; family Nymphalidae; genus Melanargia; species Melanargia galathea. The sequence goes on along the minus strand of OV049869.1, from coordinate 19,873,445 downwards.
AGGTTAAGGAATTATATCTGTTTTTCGAGGATTGTGACTACGGAACCCTACACTGCGCGTGGCCCGCCACGCACTTGGCCGGTTTTTCTGGAGATAATGTTGAAATTCTGATATATATCTTTGCAAGTCTAAGCAACTGTTAAATGAAAACTAAGATTAAGACGTAGGTGCACACTAGTTTACCGTAATGCTCTAGTGCACATTTGTGCTGGAGGCGCGGTCCAATTGTTTGATTGTCACAAACATAGGTTAACACAGTTACACCTAATGTGTTTACGCCTCAAAGATCATCATCATCATTATTAGCCTCATATATGACCAGCCCATTACCACTACAGAGCACGTGTCTTTTCTCAGAATGAGAAGGGTTTAAGCCATAGAACGCTGAACCTGGCCAAGTACTTGATAGATTTCATACGCCGTTGAGAACATTATGGAGAACTTTCAGGGTTGCAGGTTTCGTTGCGAAGTTTTCTTTTTCAGTTAAAGCAAGGTATATTTTACTGCTTAAAACGCACATAACTCCGAAAAGTTATTAACCACTAGACTATCGCCGCGTACAGGATTTTCAAGATGTATGCTGGTAATTTAACCGGTGTCTTTCAGGTATCGCCTGGCTCATCATCCAAGACCCTCGGTTGAACCTCACAGCCCCGGGCGCGGACTTCCAGTACACGTCGTGGCGTGTGTTCGTCTTCGCGTGCGGCATCCCCAGCCTGCTGGTGGTGCTGTTGCTGCTGCCCTTCCCGGAGAGCCCGAGATACTTGCTGCACGCCGACAAGACGGAGCAAGCGCTGCACGTGCTGCAGAGGATATTCGTCGTTAACACCAAGCTGTCTGAGAAGGATTTTCCAGTGAGTGGTTTTTGGGTTTAGTAAGCTATGTTAAGTGCGGCATCTCCAGCCTGCTGGTGGTGCTGCTGCTGCTGCCCTTCCCGGAGAGCCCGAGATACTTGCTGCACGCCGACAAGACGGAGCAAGCGTTGCACGTGCTGCAGAGGATATTTGTCGTTAACACCAAGCTGTCTGAGAAGGATTTTCCAGTGAGTGGTTTTTGTGTTTAGTAAGCTATGTTAAGTGCGGCATCTCCAGCCTGCTGGTGGTGCTGTTGCTGCTGCCCTTCCCGGAGAGCCCGAGATACTTGCTGCACGCCGACAAGACGGAGCAAGCGTTGCACGTGCTGCAGAGGATATTTGTCGTTAACACCAAGCTGTCTGAGAAGGATTTTCCAGTAAGTGGTTTTTTTGATTTAGTAAGCTATGTTAAGTGCGGCATCCCCAGCCTGCTGATGATGCTACTGCTGCTGCTGAATTTGTTAGTAAGCACATTATTTACTTGGTTAGGGCGCGGCTGTAAGTATTATGCGTTAAGGTTGTCTGGAAGAGATCGCTATTAGCGATAAAACCGCCTTGTTGTACCTAACGTTTTAAGTTTTCTTTTATATAACATGTCCTTTGTATTCTTCTCTTATGTAATGTATATATATATGTATATATATGTATATATGTTATGTATGTATGCAATAAAGTATATACATACATACAATATACATACATACATGCATATTATTATGATATTTTTGGTCAAAAACTCAGTACCCGATAGCCAGGTAGTTTTCATATATCTTGTATTTTATGTTTCTTCATAGTTCCAAGCAAGTTAAAATTTTGAGGCAAGAATTATTATTATTAAATGTTCATAAGATGATTATTATAATGTATAGGTAGAATCAATGATCAGCGCGACTGACGGTGAAGAAGAAGATATAGTTCCAGCAGACAACAACGGCAACGAGACCAAGTTGCCGCTCACATGGAACCAGAGGTGGAACGCTTTCTGGTTCAGGAAGAAAATGCTCGTCACCCCACCGTACATTGGCCTACTCGTGCTCTGCTGCTTTGTGGATTTCGGGCTTATGTTCAGGTGAGAAAAATTATCCATGAAGATCTATATTTTGGGACATCAAAGTACAGCTTGTTAGAGTTGGGATAGCGTAGTATAATGTCTTTATTTTTCATGTTGTCTATCTAACAGTTGGTTTGCCGAATCCCGATCTATCCGGTACGAGATTCCCATTCCAACCTATGGAATTGGACCTTAGAATCCCAACGTCTATCAGTTCTTCAAACTATGTGTTCATTGTCAATTGCTTCTCTACTCGTTGTTTTATGTATACTGGTTCTTCTACGGATCTCCTCATTTCGGATCTGATCACGTAGACAAACTTCTATATAGTTATCTCCATGGCTGATGGTGTGCTGAGTGACTTTGAGCTTTCTTTTTAAAATACTGTTAAAATAATTCCGATACCTTGCTTCTTTTCAGTTACTACACTCTCATGATGTGGTTCCCGGATCTATTCGAAAGATTCAGTCAGTTCTCCTCGCTCTTCCCCGGAGTCTCCGCTGGTGTCTGTGAGGTGTCTGCTAATGTCACGAGGAGCGAACTGTTGGTGGGTATATCACTTTTTAACTAAGCTAAGTATATAATATGTTCAGTTGGATATAATTGTATATAGCATAGGACGCCGGAAGGGTGTTCCGTAGTGGTCCGTATCAGAATCGTTGCGAGTAGATTGGACGTCAACCACACAAGGATGCCAACGCTCATGACGTTTCCCAGTTCTGTAATAGAACGGTAAAGGAGGAACTAGCTTATGAAATTCCTGAGCACACTATCCAAAGTACCTATATCCGATAAATGACCGATAGAGTGGCGACATTGCGTCAGTGCTGCAAACTGAGCAATTTCGCCTGCGTTAGTGATTGATAGTCTATAATATTGCCTCGATCGCCTCAATTACCATGGTCTTATAATAGAAAATGTTTGTTCCAGGGTAAACAAGAGTGTCCACAAGTGATAGATGACAGAGTGTTTATCCACACCCTGGTGGTTGCGCTGAGTTGTGTGCCCACCGCGCTGATGGTTGGTCTCACTATCAACAAGATTGGGAAGAAAATTATGCTCGGTGAGTTCCGCTTTTCATTTAAACATAGCAAAAAATGCGAAAGCACACGGCGCCCCAAGAATCGCATTGTTCACAATTAATTTCCCGATGTTATCGGTGTTTCTTTGATGTGGCCGTTGCTGCCGAAATACTGCTGACGTCATTAACACATCACTTACGCCTTTGGCAGTTCTCACACTTTAGAGACGCAGCATAAAAACTTCAGTTTGGTGGGATTGTTTGTTATTGACAACCGTATGGTCGATGTAAATAAAGATAAGTTTAAGTTCACTACCCCGCTGGGTCAGTGCCTTACGCCTTTTTTGACTTGATAACGTCTTATAAATCGATGAACGCCGGCTACACGCACGAAAAAGCATGACTCATTGTCACGTGCCGCCATCAAGCGAGAGAGCGGAAGAAGCGATAGAAAAGGCACGATCGGCCTAAGCATTCGGCTTGTGACGCATCTATCTCTATTTATTTTTTAAGACGTTATCACGGAAAATTATCGTCCGTAAACCGACTTTACACACAACCAATTTTTTTTTGCGTCGTGGAAAAGCTTTATGTCTACCACCGTTCTTTGGGGAGAACGGAGATTATGTGGGACTCCTCCCCCGGCCCCGAATGGGGGTATATCTCACTATAAACCACCACGGCATGTCCCTCTTGGGCTATGCTGGACGCCTGGGGAACCCGCTGTATACGTCCCAGGCGAAGCCTTACGCCTTAAAATCTTGGTATTTTAAATTTAACAATGAAATCCTCTTTGCAGTGGGAATGTTGATAATTTCCGGGCTGGCGGCGCTGGGCTTGAACCTGGTGGTGTCGTCACTGCAGAACCTGGTGCTGTCGTGCGTGTTCGAGGCGCTCGTCAGTTGCACCGAAGCGGTGCTGTTCTGCGTCATATGCGAGATCTTTCCCACTAAAGTCGCGTGAGTACTCGAATAAATTAACCTTATGTTCCCTTACTTTAACTTCTAGGATTCTGACTGAAATGGGCCCTTATGTGGGAAGTAACCATTTTTCGTTTTTTGACGTGGTGGAAAAGCTTTTATAGCTATCCCTGTTCTGCGGCAGAATGCAACAGAACGAAGGTTATATGGGACTCCCCCCCCAGGGGAGAATGGGGGTATACCTTACTAAAAACCATCACGGCATGACCTCTCACGCTGTATGTACATATGTGCTAGATGCCTGGGGAACCCAATGTATGCATCCCAGGCGTTCGGCAGGTCATCGGCCATGGCTAACAATATCTCCGTAGGAAAATTATTAACCATGTTACCGGGGCGCACCTGCCCGAATACTGCTCATACCCTCGGACGTATCTAAGAGGACCAGCAGCACCCAGGCACACTGGAAGGGTACCTGTCTGGCACCCCATGTGGGATATAACCTGCGTTTTCACAGCGTTGGCACATAGACCCCGGATCATGTCAAGGATGTGACTAGGTTGAACATCAGTTCATCCTGTTCATCCTAGTCACATCCTTGACATCATCAAGATAATGAAGTCAAGTTTCTACCATCGGTTCGGAAAGCATACATATTATACTATTAAGATGAGCCGGTAAACACGCTCAGCAGTTGCTCTTTACGAAACGCAAATAGCTATAATGTGTAGCAGTTTATGACACTCTTCAGCCTATGATCTTGTGACAGCTGAATGCAAGGAGATTGCTTCCAAGTAACATTGTCACTAAACAAATTGATTAATTGTTAAACCCTCGACTAAATAAATGTGTTTTGTTCTCCTCTTCCAAGGATTCCGTCATCTGTAAGGGTATTCTTTCCTGTTCTTTTGTTGATTGTAAGTTTTCCTCTGCAGTGCTACTGCCATGGCGGTGACGGTGATGTGCGGTCGGATCGGCGCCATCGTTGGCAACGTGGTGTTCGGCGCGCTGGTCGACGAGCATTGCATCGTGCCTATATACATGTTCGGCTCGCTGCTCATCAGTAAGTGTTCTTACATACTGCTAGCCCTCTGCCTCGGAGAGCATGTAAAGCCGTCGGTCCTACGTCTGATATTTTGTTGTCTTGCCGTTCCTGAGGGTGAGAGAGTATGTACTGAGTCTCTGGGAGAATAGAGAGAGGAGAAATTCAGTCAGGAGGACATTATTATTATGATTTTTCGCAAGTGAAAAAACACTCTGACATACAATGAAAACAAAGTTACTTTGCTATAATCCGTTAACAGAGACTTTGTAGGCACAACACCACACAAATTCACGACAAAATAAATTCGACGATCGTTTTGCTCCGACACCGGAGCATCTTCGGGAGATGTCGACTTCACAACGGACGATTGCAAATTTTTGTGGTGAATTTGGCTCTCAGGCAACCTGATTTCCTTACGATGTTTTCCTTCACCGTTGAAGCAAGTGTTGTTTAATTTCTTAAAATGCACATAACTCCTAAACTTGAGGTGCATGCCGCGGACCGAACTCGGTCCCCGGAAAAGAATGCCGAAGATTTAACCACTTCGCTATCACCGTTTATTAGTACAACAGAATTAGTAACTAGATAGACTACATCTACCTCTTTTATGATTGTAAAATATGAAGTAATTTTTATAGGGTAACTAGCTTCTGTCCGCGGCTTCACCCGCGTGAATATCGGTTTTTCCAAAATTCCGAGGGAATCGTGGATTTCCGGATCCCGTTCCCGCTCCCTTTTCCAACCTTTATACCTACTTTCAAGGAAGTTTGCTACCTATAGCTGTAGCTATATATTTCGGTTTTTTCAAAATCCCGTGGGCTGGGCTTTATCCTTGAAAAATCAATAGTTGATTTTTCAAGGATAAAGCCTATGTGTTAAGTCAGGGCATAACCTATCTCCATTCAAAATTTCAGCCAAATCGGTTCAGTAGTTGCGACATACAACATACACACACACACATACACACACAAACTATCGTATATTAGTGTGATATAAGGTAATAATTTAGTGTGTTTGTTTCAGCGAGCGGCCTCCTGTGCATCATTCTGCCAAAGAGCACGCGGCCGGAGCGGCATGAGTGATGCCGTTTTGTTATAATAATTTTATCTGTATCGTGATTAATAAAATAGCTACTATAAGCACCGTTTACGTTGTTTGATTTTGTGTGCGTGTGTGTGCGTGCGCGTGCGCGTTATCCATACAAACCGTGAGTTTCCACGACGTGTGAACAAAGGCCCTAACGGGGCGTCTTTAACATTTAAAGACTGCTGCACTTATATTATATTGTATTGTATATTGGATTTCAAACGACGGGCGGAGCTCCGTCGCGTAGTAAGAATCATGGTCCAAGAGCGAGCGAAGCGAGCTCGGGACTTGGGGCACTCCGACTCGGATAGGTTAGGTTAGAAGGGGATGGCGGGGTCTGTAAGACCCTGCCATCCCCTTCGTTGTTATATCTTTAAAAAAAAGAAAAGAAAAAGGTTTTTCTTCCGCAACCGGGCCTCGCTCCGTCGCATAGTGGGAGTTCTCTTACCCTCCCCCCACTCACTCCCCTCATAAATGAGGTTTATGATATCAAAAAATAAGTGAAGTTATGATTTTACAAAAAAAAAATCATTACTTAAAAACTATGATATCATGGAAACCCTACTTAAATCATAAGGCCAAGCCAAACGTGGATGAAAATATCATTAAACAGTGATGTTTTAGATGGCCGTATCATGAAATAGAACCGTTTCATGAAATGGCCACATCATGAAGTGATCAATTCTAAGATCTGGCGACGACATATCCGTGGAAATTGCTTATTAGGAGTTTCGGTCAAAATGTCATTTTGAGTAAATATTCGTTGAGAATGGGTATTTATCCTTGGAGTATTTCTCATCAGTAGTATGGAAGGTCATTGGTACCTAACTACTGGATTTATATTCCTAGCCACATATACATCTCTATGTGATGAATTAGGTGTAGGTATAAGATTATACATTTATGGTAAGTAACAAAGTTTGTGTTTCGGGTAACCCGGGTTTCGGCACCAATGTTTGGAATTAATTAATACAATAATCACTCCAATACTTTAAATATTTTTTTATTAGCGAGCACAATAAATTGTACATACATGACATTGGTTACTTTACAGATTACACAGATTATGAAACCGTAGACATTTTTATGAACAAATGAATGAGGGGAAAATGAATTATTAAAATATCTAATCTTGACATAAGTATTTTTATATTGTATTCTGTATATGTTATATTACATCTGTATATGTTATAATATTAGTATCCTACTAATATTATAAATGTGAAAGTGTGAATGTTTGGATGTTTAGATGTTTGGATATTTGGATGTTTGTTAGGTACTCAATCACGCCGAACTGAAACTGAACCGATTTGACTGAAATTTTGAATGGAGATACCTAGATTATGCCCTGACTTAACACATAGGCTACTTTTTATCCTGAAAAAATCCACAGTTCCCGCGGGATTTTGAAAAAACCGAAATCTGCAAAAAACCAAAAACCGCAAACTTCCTTGAAAGTAGGTATAAAGGTTGGAAAAGGGAGCGGGAACGGGAACTGGAAATCCACGATTCCCTCCGGATTTGTGAAAAATTGAAATTCACGCGGGCGAAGCCGCAGGCAAAAGCTAGTTTAATAATAATTATTATTTATTATACCTAGTAAGCGACAGAAAAATAATTTTTCCTACTGTATTATTTTAAAGCACCTAGTTAGTCGGGTTTTAGTGTTTCAACAAAGTCTTGTTAGTAAATCAATCTGAGAAATACCATGAAGACGTAAAAAAAATTATATTGCATAACTAGATGATGCCCACGGCTTCGCCCGTGTGGATTTAGGTTTTTAAAAATCCCGTGGGAACTTTTGATTTTCCAGAACATAAAGTAGCTTATCTGTAGAAACCCGTCCCCAAAACGGAAAAATCCCTTGGGATTGGGATTCGGAATGCAATTCCTTACAGCATCAGGGTTGAGGAGTTGGATATGTACCTACTCGAGTTCATTCAACGATATTATCAACGTTATGGTACAGTTCAAATAACCGTATGAGCTTAATATGAGGTAGTTATTTCGAAATTACAGACAGACACTTCAATTTTATTTATTAAGTATAGAAGTATAGATAAAAAGTGATGTTTAACTTCTTTGAATAATGATACAATTCAAATATTTAACTTGAGTATTAAAATAATCAGTTTCACGACAGTGCTTAGCATACATACTCGTGCATTCAGAAAACGTTAAATAGATAGTAATTAACTGTAGGTACCTAGGTAAACAAAGTACCAAGTAAGTAGTAAGTACTTACCAAGTATAAAGTAAGTACAAAGAAAAAATGTCCAATCGAGGACAATATTTTAAGAATGAAGAGTTTTTGGATAGCAATGGTAACGGTGTAGAATGTGGTCGGACTGCAAATGATCCTGAAAAAGAAGACAAAATTTATACTTATGACGAAGCTTTAGACTTGGCAGGTGAGTAAATACTTTAGAAATAAAAAATTGTTTGTATGTAAAGTTGGTTTACGGACGATAATTTTACGTGATAACGTCGAAAACAAAGAGAGATAGATGCGTCACAAGCCGAACGCTTACGTCGATCGTGCCTTCTCTATCGCTTGTTACGCGCTCTCGCTTGCACGCGGTACGTGACAGTGAGTCGTGCTTTTTCGTGCGTGTAGCACGTTTCGTATGTGTGTGTGCTTGATCACTTCTATGGGCTTTAAACATTATTCTAGTTTTCACTTCTATCTACTATATAAAAATAAGTCGGGGTTTCTTTCCTGACGCTATAACTCCAGAACGCACGAACCGATCTCCACGGTTTTGCATTCGTTGGAAAGGTCTCGGGCTCCGTGAGGTTTATAGCAAAGAAAAACACGCGAACGAAGTCGCGGGGGTCAGCTAGTTGGCTTATAGTTTTTTTCAATATACTTATAAATAGCAATAGGCGGGGTTACCTAAGTTTAAATGAGTTTACTAGTTAACGTCCTTTCAATGATATCTTAGTTTGAGACTTTACATCGATGGAGACACCACATTGCAGGTTCCCTCAACGGTTTCACTTTTTTCTAATCTGCTTATTTTGTTGGGGTTTTTATCTATCGGATTATATCAAACCTATCGATATCATTTGGCCTTGAAACTTTTGTTATTTGCAGGAAGAGGATGGTACACTTATGGTCTTGCAGCCTTCCTGATTCTGGCCTTCCAAGGACTGTCATTGGACATGTTCGGTATCTCAGTTGTGCTCACTGGAGCCTGTGATTTTAACCTTACTCACTATCAGAAGACAATTCTCCTCTCGATGCCCTTAATAGGTACCGACTTGGCTATGTATAGTGTTAAATGGGTAATTAATCATCATCATCATTATCAACCAATTACCGCCTACCGATCCACTACAGGCCACGAGTCTCAGAAGGGCTTAGGCCGTAGTCCACCACGCTGGCCAAGCGCGAATTGGTAGATTTCACCTTTTGATTTCACCTCTTTACATTATCGATAACTCTCAGGCATGCAGGTTTCCTCGCGATATTTTCCTCCAACGTTAAAGCAAGCTAATTGCTCAAAACGCACATAACTCCGAAAAATTAGAGGTGCGTACAAGGAATCGAACTCGGCACCCTCGGTGTGTGTGTGTGTGTGTGTGTGTGTGTGTGTGTGTGTGTGTGTGTGTGTGTGTGTGTGTGTGTGTGTGTGTGTGTGTGTCTGTCTGTTCCCCTGTAGCGCTCAAACGGGTGGACCAATTTGAATGCTTTTTTTTTGTTTGAAAGATGAATTAGTCGAGAGTGTTGTTAGCTATGTTTGATGAAAATCGATCCAAGATGGCCGCTGCCACAAAATGGCGAATGTCGGGGGTTTTTTTAATTTTTAATTTATACTTGTACTAGATGATGCCCGCGACTTCCGCGTGGATTTAAGTTTCTTAAAATCCTGAGGGAACTATTTTCTTTTCCGGGATAAAAGTTGCCTATATCAATTTCAGGGACGAAAGCTACCTCTGTCTTCGGATGAACCTTCAAGAGTCCCGCGGGAACTCTTAATTTTCCGGGATAAAAGTAGACTATGGCTGACCCCTGGCTGTAAGCTAACTTTGTACCCAACATCAAAATCGGTTAAACGGATAATGTATTTCAAATTTTTAGTCTTCCCGTGGGAACGTGTTATTTTTCCGGGAGAAAAAGTAGCCTATGTTCTTCCTCGGGATGTAAGCTACCTCTGTACCTTTCATTAAAATCAATATTTAAATTTCGTCAAATTCGGTTACACTGTTGGGCCGTGAAAGGTTGGAAACAGACAGATACACTTTCGCATTTATAATAGGTAATACTAGCGGACCCGGCAGACGTCGTCCTGCCCGCTATTAGCGCCACCTACCGGGTCCAATTTTTCTACTTATAAACCTTCCTCTTGAATCACTCTATCTATTAAAAAAACCGCATCAAAATCCGTTGCGTAGTTTTAAAGATTTAAGCATACATAGGGACATAGGGATATAGGGACAGAGAAAGCGACTTTGTTTTTAACCCCCGACGCAAAAACGACGGGGTGTTATAAGTTTGACGTGTCTGTGTGTGTGTGTGTGTGTGTGTGTGTGTGTGTGTGTGTGTGTGTGTGTCTCTCTGTTCCCCTGTGGCGCTCAAACGGGTGGACCGATTTGAATGCGGTTTTTTTTGTTTGAAAGGTGATTTAGTCGAGAGTGTTGTTAGCTATGTTTGATGAAAATCGGTCCAAGATGGCCGCCGCTACAAAATGGCGGATTACATATTTTTTCACAACTCCCTTAATATGGGTATCAAATGAAAGGGCTTGACTAGTAGAATAGCACTATTGCAAATTCAAGATGGCCGCCGCCACAAAATGGCGAATGTCGGGGGTTTTTTAAATTTTCAATTTACACTTGTATACTATGTAGTGACTAGTATGGATTAATGAGCTATATGTATATTAAGTATCATAAATGAGTAATATTGTCTTCAGGTTCCATAGTCATGGCGTGGCCGTGGGGCTACATTGCGGACACCCGGGGTCGTCGCACAGCGTTGGTAGTCGCACTATGGGGAAGCTTCATTTTGTCCACCATCAGTGCCTTTTCACCAAATTGGATAGTCCTTGCTGTGTTAAAATTCGGAAGTTGTAGTTTGTAAGTGACAATCTGATATTATAGTGTTTGCTTTCATCATTACTCGGAGAGTCTGAGATTTCCGTTCGTTTGCGAAATTTCAGCTTAACAATTAAGTACTTAGTATAAATTAAAAATTTAAAAAACCCCCGACATTCGCCATTTTGTGGTGGCGGCCATCTTGGATTTGCATAGTGCTATTCTACTAGTCAAGCCCTTTCATTTGATACCCATATTGAGGGTGTTGTCACAGAATATAATATAATAGTACTACGTAGTGTTGTGATAAAAAATGTAATCCGCCATTTTGTAGCGGTGGTCATCTTGGACCGATTTTCATCAAACATAGCTAACAACACTCTCGACTAATTCACCTTTCAAACAAAAAAAAACCGCATTCAAATCGGTCTACCCGTTTGAGACACACACACACACACAATAATTTAATGAAAATTTAATGAAAATCGATCCAAGATGGCCGCCACTACAAATAAGTGGATTACATATTTTTTCACAACTCCCTTAATATGGGTATCAAATGAAAGGGCTTGACTAGTAGAATAGCACTATGCAAATCCAAGATGGCCGCTGTCACAAAATGGCGAATGTCGGGGGTTTTTTAAATTTTTAATTTATATTTTTCCCAGTGCGCTTCAATTTTATTGTTACTGACTTTAATGTACTAAGTAGTAGATGTGGCAATTTTACTCTTGCTATATAATTTCCAGATCCAGTGGAACTCATTCCTTAGGTATAACATTACTCGGAGAGTCGTGTTGTCAGAAATTGAGATCCCCGTTCTTGATACTAGTGACCACTTCTCAAGTTGTAGTATTTGGAAGTTATACCGGTAAGTATCGCTTTTATATTAGTTTGCCCTAAAATGTCGCGCACGAATTTCGTTCTCATGGACAATACAATATTATCTATATAAATTTCTGATGATGCAAAAGTTTCTGAATGCTTGAGTGTGTATTTAAATTGCTGATATAAAGTATGATGGATTGTGGTCTTCTCTTTTGATTTCTAATCCCTGGTGATGCAGAGATAGTTTCGAGATTTAGTAGATGAGAATATAGAGGATCTACTAATGTTGAGTTTATATTATGGGTCAAATAAAACTGACTAAAGTAAAACTTGTTACGTTGATTTTACCGGTCACATATTACCAGCAATCGATTGTCAGAAAAAACCGGTACATTTTGTACTACACGCCGCAAATATAGTTAATCAGAATTTCACAAGATTATACGTAATTTTCTGACGCCAAATCTACAGATTTCAGATAATATGTGGCTGGTCCTTGTATCAAATATTATTTTCAGTTATTGGGTACTTAATCCTGAATCTGAACATTTGGGTGGATCTCGACTTCATTATATTTAGCAATTGGCGGTTGCTCATTCTGGTGTTCGCTTTGCCGCTCGGGTTATCTGCAGCCTTTCTGCCTTTCATTTTTGAAAGCCCGAAGTTCCTGGTTAACGCTGGACACGAAAAAGAGGCTGTTGAGATTCTTCGAAATATTATGAGACGAAACGGTGGGGATGACACCAAATATCCGGTTAGTACATTACCAGTTTTAGTGATGGAAGTAAAGTAAGAAGAAGCAAATGTAGATTTTAACGCATCATTCAACGTAAGTACATTAGGCAAGCGTATAGCCCCGACGCTACTTTTCCACCTCCTCTGTCCTTTGACGCATAGCGTATAAAGTATCATATAGTAATATGATCTTTTAGACTAGGTATACCAGAAACCTAAGACGAGGCATGAGCAATAGCTAATTTTGTATCTACAATTGTTTTACTAGGATTATAGATAAATAAATTGTCTTTGACTTTGTGTAAAACGCCTTATGCGTTTTGATGTGAAATTATTAGATTTGATGTGGCAAAATATGGTAAGGAGAACAAATTTCTCATGTGTGGAGTTTCTGTTTCTATATTTTTTATCTCGACAGGTGAAGAAGGTAGTTCTGAAAGAGACGTCAACTCTGAAGCTCCAGAACGTTCCACTTTGGCAGTCATTGAGAGATCAAACACTGCCTTTATTTAAACCTCCGCTTCTATTCAGCACCATACAAATGTTTTACATCACTGCTGTCATTTATTCCGCGTAAGAATAATTGTCATTTTTTTCAGTCTTCTATTTTTTTCTGATATGCCAGTGTTAAATACAATCTATGCCACTGACTGAATCATGGCGAAGATCTATCTCAGATAGAGATTTCTATGGAATTATTTTGCTAATTTTCTTTTAATGATTTAAGGAATAACGGTTTCTTCGTTTGGATGCCGTTTGTTATGGATTCATTTTACTCCGGTTATAATGACAATGGAACTAGCGGTGTCTGTGATATGATTGTTAATTCCCACAAACTGGATAATGATATGGAGGTAAGACCTAGTACATTTCTTAAAAAAATCATTTAGAGAAGCGAATTCAAACTTATGAACGTCGTTGATTTCAATCTTTATTTAAAAAGTTATATTTAAACCATTATAACAATTGATTATTCAAATCTGTTCAAACATATATATATATATATATATATATATATATAATATAAGGTTATTAACCTAATAGATATAACTTATAAGTGGTTAAGACTTCAGCCTCCCTTCTGAGGGGACCGAGTTCGATTCCCGGCACACATCTCAAATTTTCGGAGTTATGTTTCAAACAATTAAATATTATTTGCTATAACGGTGAAGAAAAACACAGTGAGGAAAGAGAGAGCGAGAGAGTTCTTCATGATGTTCTCGAAAGCGTGTGAAATCTACCAATCCGCACTTGGCCAGCGTGGTGGACTACAGCCTAAACCCTTCTCACTCTGAGAAGAGACTGACTGAGAGACAGACTCGTACAGAGTGGGCCAGTAGTGAGTTGATCATGAGAATGATGAATATATAATTTTTTCAGACCTGTGTTGGTACAGTAAAAGAGCTGGTACTATGGATTGCTGTGATCCAGTCAGTGGTACAAATCACACTTAACACTGGCATATCATTGTTATCGCGTTGGAAGAAATTTATCCTGATAGGTGTGCTGCTGTTTTCTTTCATATGCGGAGTCTTGATTCCTGTGGTAACTGACAGGATGGCCAGTATAGTCCTGCTGAACGGGTTTGTGATGAACTCACTCTGTATATCGATAATTTTCTCCTACTACGTCGATCTGATCCCGACATCGTACCGGTAAGTTTATATTTTATTCTCCTTGTTTTTACTTCATACAGTTTATTTATTTTAGATATTTTAACCGATTCCAAAAAAGGAGGTGGTTCTCAATTCATGGGAATCTTTTTTTATTCCCCAATTATTACTCAAAGATTCGTGGACCGATTAAAATTCTTTTCTTGTTTGAAACAGTATACTTACCAGGTGATTCCATGGTTATCAGGTCAGAATATGATGATGAGATCCTGGAGAAATTGAGGGAACTCTTCAAATTTTATGGCATATTAAAGTCGGTTTTATTTTTCCTAAAATATACTTAGTTGTTTAACATAGACATAACAAACTTCTAGTCCATTGATAGATATAATGACACACATTGCCTGTACTTGTAGTGCCATCTCGTATCGGAGGTTGGCAACCATTAGGGCTGTTTGTACCTACTTCGGCATGGAACAGGAATTGAGTATTATACTTTTCCCGTGCCATTGGCGTAAATTCTTCAGCTAAAATGTTCTTTTACTGCCAAGTGGTCTTCTTCTAGCTATTTATGAGCTGAAAGAGGTTATACTTCGTATTCCTCATAGCAAGAAGATTTATCCCTGAATTATGAGCTGCAAGAGGTCATACTTCGTATTCCTCATAGCAAGAAGATTTATCCCTGAATTATGAGCTGCAAGAGGTTATACTTCGTATTCCTCATAGCAAGAAGATTTATCGCTGAATTATGAGCTACAAGAGATCATACTTCATATTCCTCATAGCTAGAAGATTTATCCCTAAATTATGAGCTGCAAGAGGTTATACTTCGTATTCCTCATAGCAAGAAGTTGCTAGAGAAAAATATGTGTTTGTAGTGCCATGGCAGCATGTCTTGGGGTGATGGTCGCCCGAAGCAGTTCCCTGGCCGGCAGCAACTTGGTGGGACGCTACATCGACTCTCACTGCTTCACCTCATTCTACGCCTGGTCCATCTACGTTTTAAGTGAGTGTTATCCCATGGATTACATGGATGTCTACCTTTTGTCTGCGTAGATTTCTTCTTTGTCCCGATGGAATTGGATTGGATTTCTCCTCTGTTTCTGGATGCAAGCTTTCCCGTGTCTTTCGAGAAAATTGGTTCAGTGGTTAAGCTGTGAAATGATAAGACAGAAAGACGCATTTTTCCAATTTTATTTTTTAATGTTTATTCATCTATATGTTAGCCATTGACTGCAACCTCTCCTGATGATAAATGACGATGCCGTCTAAAATAGAAGCGGACTGACCTGGAAAAGGCAGTTTTTATTAAACCCATAGGTACCTCTGATCAGTTTCTACGTGGCATCGTACCGGAACGCTAAATCGCTTGGCGGCTCAGCTTTGCCGGTAGGGTGGTAACTATAGCTACGGCTGAAGCCTACCACCAGACTCAGACCAGATATGTATAATTATTTAGAAATTATAAAATCCCAAATTGCCACTGCCGGGAACCGAACCCTGGACCTCCACTTATAAGACCACAGTGCTCACCACTGCGCCAGGGAAGTCATCAATTATAAAATTAAGTACCTATCAATATCTGTTATATGTAAGTAATGGTCCTCCGGTCGTGTCTGATTGCTGTCTCGTCAGACTATGAGAGTGAGGCAATACAGCGGCCACCAATCTTTGTCCCCACCTTTGTACACTATAACATTTCTTGCTTAGTTGGCTAATTTCCATTGAGATTGGCTATTAGGACAGGTGACCACATTTAAGAGTTGTTCTTACAGAAATGCCTTTTTCATTTTTTCAGGCGGTGCCGTCGCGAGTTGGTTCCTACCAGCCGTTAACACAAAAACAGAAAGTTAATAGGATAATAAAAATTAAGCACTTAGTAAAATTTTTGCAGGATGAGGCTTTTAGCACATCTCAGCGAAAAAACCGAAGCGAAAATACTAAGTGTCAAGGACCACCATGATTGCCTGACCAATAAAGCCCAAATTAGCCAATGCCCCTTTCATCGTTCATTTTTGCGATGAACGATGCACGATACAATATTTGCTATGGCACAGTGCCTGTGAACGATGAGCGATCGGTATTTAGACGTTTAATTTTCGACGACTTATCGATGAAGCCTCGAAAATGATGAACTGTCTAATTTGGGCTTAAGACTTGAGTACCTATAGTAGATTTGACTATGATTCTGATTTCTGATTTCATTCCCGTGCGATTCCAATCATGATGAACTTACTCAGACGCCTGTCACATCTCTGCGTTTGGTTTTGCTATATTAGTTTGTACAGGGGCCTGGGTGTGTCGTCGAATATTTATTATTTTATGTACCTTATTATACGTTATTTTTTTGTTTGACTCAATGCTTTTACCACTTACAATATATTATGTATAAAGAGCGTTATTTCAATATCCATAATAATGGCCCATTTTATAGGTGATGGAATCATGACAGGTTTTGAAATTCCTTGGAGCTGTACTTATCGAAATCTACAGAAATCTATTATTAGCTTAGATTTTTCTCAACAAACGCTGTCAATTGACAATTCTTTACAAGAAGAAAGTTTTAAGGAGGCATGCACGGCACACTGTATCTGATTATAATTATTTATTGCCGGTAAAGCAATATTTACATCTAGACGCACGAAGTGCGTCAGGGCAAGTTCCGGCCTTGTTGCATGCAGTGTGTTATTACACGAACCATTTCGAGCTGTTTTGACCCCCTCATAACTCTGGTTCTATTATTGTTAAACCAATTTAAAGTAAGTAGATTATGATAGTAACATTGTAAGACTGTGTCATAAGACTCCCAAGCTACATTAATCTCTCGGTATAGATGTCGAATCACTATATTTGTCCGTCCATGTAGAGACTAAATGACAGGTTGAGTATTTGGCAGTTCACGGACGTTTAGCCATTGTTTACACTATTTAGCTAAACTCACGTTAATGCAACAAAGTTACATAAACGTTTCAAGTACAATTTCTGAGTTCGAATTCCGGTAGTTTGAAATATCTTGAGATGGGGTCTACATAGGTACCTACCTACACATGTGTAGTCCGTGATAAAAGTGGCGTGCGGGCGACATGTGAGGCTTGATATCATGTACCTATCCCATGGGTTCCCCGCATGCGTCAATTAGTCCCAACAAGGCAGGTGTGCGGGCAACGTATCATATCAGGAGCGACGGCGCACCCGCGTTCCTCGCATGCGTTTATTAGTCCAGCGTACCACTTACGTCTGCTCTGGGCATATGGCACAATTTGGAAAGTTGCCGCAGTTTCTTAACTTTAAATCTGGTGACAAAAGCTTCAAAAGGAAATCAGTTTAGTAAAGGTAACGCACTTAGTGACCTCTACAAAGTGGAGTGTGGAGTGAGCCAAGGGAGGTTGACGTCATCTAGGTTATTTAATTTGTATGTAAACCGGCTAATTGAAACTCGGCTGAGCAGATGTTCACAGACGGAACTGCTCAACTGATAAGAGTAAATCAATCGCGGGCAGTGCTATAATAATAATATAGTTCTGTAAATAGCTGTAAACTTTAAATCATACACATAATACATAATTATGTACTTAGGTACCTACATAATTATACTTACTCATATTATAGCAAATGTTTATTTAATGTAATTTTATTTAAATTTAAGTCACTTCAAATGATTAAAAAAATTCGCTAAAAACCAACGACCTCAACGAAATGAATGCAGAAAAACTTGTATATTTTTTATTGACAAACGTAGCCGCGCCGTCTCATCTCAATTATTCTCAGTCTAAACTTGTTCAGTTACGCGGGGATTATCAAACGGTCGTCATGTGAAACACTAAGTAGTGATTAAAATTATAATTCTGTGTTAAATAAAATAACATAAATAAATATACAGCAACTACGAGAAAATTACAAAATTTCATAACAATATGTTAAATACTTAAAAATTAAATAGAAAAAACAAATAACATTGCATATATGTAACAACATTGCCGATTTACTCGAAAAAAAAAATGAATGTGTTGACGTAGTTTTCATCAACATCGTTATGAAGAGTTTAAATTCAATGTTCATTAAAAAAATTACCTACTAGGATATTCTTATGAGTGCTAGACTTATCTGTATTGTATAAATTTTATTCAAATTAATTACATTTTTTTATTTACTAAGTGTTAGTTATTATAATATAAGTAGCAGTATATAAAACTCAAAATAATATTAAGAACAAAAAGTAAAAATAAATCAACGAATTTTTTGGGATTCATAATTCGAATAGGTACTTATTTGTGCAAATAAAATATACAAATGTATTGAATAACAACTTAGAAATTAAATAAAAGAGTTACACCAAAAAATGGCGCCAGATCCCAGCGGTAAATATGGTGAGAGAGATATGGAAATGAGCCGTAGAACCAACTTGAAAGATGCGAAGTGCTATAGTTACGAAGAAGCCTTGGATTTGTCAGGTACGAATATATTATCATCATTACATATTTAAAAGGTATTGTTCAAGACATGAAATTTTATGGTTTAGCTATAACAAGCGTAACTTAATTTAGGGCTGCCACTTCGACAATCTTTCATTATTTTATTTTACTTACCTCGCTGGTTGATTAGTTGGTCGAAAAGCAGCATCAATCAATGCTGTATTCTCAATTCCTTTGATTGGCTGAATTTATGGTATTTTTGCTAATCCTAGCCACAGAAAAATCCTAATAATATAAGGCATTAGAAGTGCTGTGTACCATTCAAACTATACAGAACGCATGTCGCCTCCTTACTGTATACACAAACATAGTTCTACGCAGTCACAAACACATGTACACTCAATGCTGTGCAGACAGAATCAAGCCGTAGGATTAGCGCGTTAAGATTGCAAATGCGTCGCATCGTTGGCTTACCTCACAAATCGTTGCACTGGCGACATCCTCGTCCTCAGCACGGCGGCAAAGTCACGCGTACACCGCATTTATAGTGCCTTATATTATTAGGATTTCTGTGATTTTAGCCAATAGCGGGAGAATGTCGGCCAATCAGAGCTGAATGTGATCGTCATACTGGTATCATTTGATGATCGATACATCGGTGGCAATCTTTCGCACACAACTATCATGTTGACAAGCGAACGCCCTAGAGGAGGTACTTATATTTTATCTTAGCGAACGCCGCTCTTAGCATGACAGATAACAGCTCGCAAATCTTGCTCGAGGATTGCCTTAATATCAAGAACTTTTATAAAAAATTTATAAAAAAAACTGGCATGTACCTACTTTATTAAAAAGAGTAAGTACCTACTCCTTAGTTAAATTATTCTACTTCTTGTATAAACATTGAGAAATACCACAACCCTAATCATTTTCTTAGCATAACGTTTCGGTTGCGATTTTCCTTTTAGAGTTAGGTATTTTACAAAAATAACCTTCAATTGTTTTTTTTTTCTCCTTAATTAAAATCTAGTTATCCTGACAGTGTTTCGAGGTTGCATTGTTATAATTTCTGTTGTTTGTCAATCGTATCACAGAAACTTAAGGTAATTATAAACTTAGGTTCTAAGGTTAATATTAAAATACTAGATGATGCCCACGGCTTCGCCCGTGTGGATTTAGGTTTTTAAAAATCCCGTGGGAACTTTTGATTTTCCAGAACAAAAAGTAGCTTATCTGTAGAAACCCGTCCCCAAAACGGAAAAATCCCGTGGGATCCCCACGATTTCGGAATACAATTCCTTACAGCATCAGGGTTGAGGAGCTGGATATGTACCTACTCCAGTTCATTCAACGATAAAGTCTTTAATTGGTACCCCCAATATCAATTTAAATAACCGAAAGTTTCTAAAACCCATTAGTTTTGGGGATTAGGTCCCCTACAGCATCAGGATTGAGGAGTTGGAATCCAATTTTTTTATAGAACAGGGTCGCAATGTTTCTCTATCGATAAAAAAAAAATTACGCAAATCGGTTCAGAAATCTCGGAGATATCGGTGTACATAGGTAGAAAAACACAACTCCTCCTTTTTTGAAAGTCGGTTAGAAAAGTAGCCTATGTTACTCCCTGGTTAATTCTCTACTTGTATGTGAAGGTCCCGTCAAAATCGGTTCAGCCGTTCCGAAGATTAGCCCGTTCAAACAGACAGACAGACAGACAGACAGACAGACAGACAGACAAAAATTTTAAAAACGTGTGATTCGGTTATGGTAGCGTTCAAATAACCATATGAGCTTAGTATGAGGTAGTTATTTCGATATTACAGACAGACACTTCAATTTTATTTATTAGTATAGATAGGTATAATATTGAAATGAGTTTATCTCCGGCGTAATTTGCATTTGATTATGGAAGGAAATACCTATGCAAAAGACACGTGAATGCTAATAAAAAACGCTCATGTTTAAGACCTCAATTTTATCAATAATGAAACTACGCAATATGTCTGCCACTAACATATTATGCTTGGTGAGACCTTACTTAGATAGGCACGAGTAGGTACCAGCCAAAAACTGACTGCAGATTCAAAAAAACAAAATCGAATATTGTGGTTCTCTAACTATATAATATAAAGATTTTCCATAATAGATACGAGTTTTTATTGAATAGCTAGTAGGTAGTTCCAATATTTCATCATGATCAACCCATTACCGGCTCACTACAGAGCACGGGTCTCCTCTCAGAGTGAGAAGGGTTTTGGCCATAGTCTACCACGCTGGCCAAGCGGATTGGCAGACTTCACATACCTTTTGAGAACGTTATGGAGAACTCTCAGACATGCAGGTTTCCTCACGATGTTTTCCTTCACCGTTAAAGCAAGTGATATAATTAAGTACTTAAAACGCACATAACTCCGAAAAGTTAGAGGTGCGTGCCCGGGATCGAACCCACGACCTCCGATTAGAAGTCGGTCGTCGTAAACCACTAGGCTATCACAGCTTTTTTTTTTTTTGTTTTTGTTCCAATATTTAGACTTACTTATTGTCAGATAATGATATATAGTAAAAAGAATACTTGGCTGATTTTTTTGTGTTTTTAAGTACAAGATATGTTTAAAACTATCGTAGCTTTCTTTATAAGTTGTCGTAAATACTTATTATCACCATAATTTCCATATGTACTTATAAAATTGGTTGACATTCAAATGGCGCACATTTTACCAATTTTGATATAAATAACCTGAATCTGAATAGGTAATTCTTTATTCAAACACACTTTCTTCGTCTTTTACTACTTTCTCAGGTAAGTTAGCTCTGTTCGTTTGTATGAAATCAATAAACTACTTATTTAATGACTAAAGACTCATTATTATTAATGGTCGATAAAGTTTTAAATTTAGAAGTCTCCGACACTTCGAATGCGTTCTCTATCGACCAATGAAAATGATGTGACTTCATCTTTCTGGATCTTTTGATTCAATTTCAAAATTATTTATTTCATATTTAAACTCTTGACTTGTCATATTAAGATCCTCAAGATCTCTACAATATCTAATGTGACAATCTTCAGCCTTTATCAGATCACTTTCATTTCATTTCATTTATCACCTTCCGAACTTTCCTATCCTGAATATGGTAATTTATTTTTCAAGGTCACGGGAAGTACAACTATGGGCTGCTATTCGCCTGTTTCATGGTGATCGTCGCTATGGGCATCGACATATTCGGCCTGGGCATCATAGTGACGGCGGCAACTTGCGACTTGGGGCTGAGTCTGCAACAGATCGGAGTGTTGTCTTCCATGCCTTTCGCTGGTAAGATTTTCCTACAAGCTAGCCCTTGATTGCTATCTCACCAGCTGGCAGTGAAATTATTGCAATTTAAGATGGAAGAAGCGGTGATAGCTGAATGGTTAAGACACCAGCCTCTCTTTCGGAGGACCGAGTTCAATACCCGGCACGCATTTCTAACTATTCGGAATTATGCGTTTTAAGCAAATATCACTTGCTTTAACGGTGAAGGAAAAGATAGTGAAGAACCCTGCATGCCCGAGAGTTCGCCATAATGTTCTCAAATGCATGTGAAGTCTAACAATCCGTACACGGCCTGCGTAGTGGACTACGGCCTAAAACCTTCTTATTCTGAGAAGAGACATGTACCCTGTAGTAGACCGCTAATGGGTTAATCATTATGAAGATGGAAGTGGGGTAACCTGCAGTGCGATTGTGTAAAAAAATCGTATTTTTTTTGACGGCATTAAAGGTACGGTTTAATTTATCAAACGACTTTAAAATTATTCGAATAATGTTCGTGATAATAATCGGGATCGACGCCGGAGCATCTACTTGGGTCAACGTTGCTTACCAGTGCAATCGACTGACACGCACTGTCGCAACTAGCCCACACGTCCCTCCGTACGTTCGTTCGTTTGTTCATCTAAATTATAGTCAATAGTAAATCTGCATCACTTCAGGTATCATCGTCATGTCGTACCCATGGGGCTACCTGTCAGATACTAGGGGAAGGAGGCTGGTGCTGTTGTGGGCGATGGGCGGCAGCTTCATCAGCGCTGCTCTCAGCAGCTTAGCTCCTAACTGGCAGGTCCTGGCGGCGTTACGGTTCATCAGTTCTGCTTTGTAAGTGTAACAATTTGAAGCCTGTTTATTTGGCTATCTCTACATCAAGCACTAGATGGCACTGTACAAAACTACATATTATGAAGGAAGTTTATTAAGTTGTTACACGCCGCCGCTGCTGTAACAGTAACTCACAATGATCGAACTAGATGCAGCTACGAGCTCGCAAAAATCAAAGTGTCTACTACATCATGCAACCCCCGTGTGCAACCCTGTATCGCGCTATGAAAATAATGACCATAGATAATACACTACTATAACGGTACTACCTGCTAATAATGACTCTAGAATGGATATTACAAGTTTCAAGACGCGATACTGGACAAAACACCAGCTCAGAGATTAGAGAAAGATCTTCAAATTTTCACGGTCGAGCCTATATTATAATATACCCTCGGACAGTTGAACTTAACGGGGAAGACCTAATAAGATAATAATTTCCTTTGAAGTTCGTTGTAGCTCCTTCATTACATTAATCATGGTCGTCATAACTTTCAGATCTAGCGCAGCGGAATCAGCAACGTACGCGCTTCTGGGCGAATGCTGCAACTCTAGATCTCGTGCTAAATACATGCTGCTGATGACCAGTGCTCTTATGTTGACCCCAACCCTTTACTATGGTAATCTAACGACTTTTGTATTTTGTACTTTTTTTTACTCAGCAGTTGGAGAGAGCTACTGCTGAGAGAGTTACTACCTATTACCTATATATGATCAAATTAGAAATGAGGAGACCCATAGAAGACCAAGAGTCACCGACATACTCAACGGGTACTCATATTCAAATACAAGTAGCGGCACGTAAGTCTAACGCTGAGCGAGAGAAGTGCGCGCAGCGTCGTATGAGTGAGCGAGACACAGTACGATTGGAGAGCCAATCAGCGCTTACGAGCACTGAATTATTATATAATAATTCCTCAAAGCTTACGAGGGATCCGCGAGAGTTAATCAGTGCTTACGAATCCCCACGCCCTCCCCGCGACCCCCTTACCACCCCGAGATACCTCATTTACAACTTCTGCGCATTGAAGGTCAACGCTAGACTTATTTGCCGTGGCTTGTATACTACTGTACGTATGATATCGTTAGGCAACGTTTCTGCTCATCCACACGTTCGCCAACATGCTGACCCATCTTACGGCCCAATATGTTGGCCCAACGTGTAGAGCGGGAGTTGGAAGGTATTGGAACGATGGCCCGCAAGTTGGCGCGAGATCCATTTCGTGTCGGTACATCAAAGGGTTTGGGACAGAGTTTGGCCGCACCATCCACACGTTGGAGGCAAGTTCAGTTTGCTACGAGCTCTCAGAGTGATCGCACGCATGCACGTCTTTTAAATTTTTTTACCCGACTGGGTTATGTGTTTCACCTGTGTGTATGTATGTCCATTCCTATGTCCGCGTGTAACTAATCAACGGCTCAACGGATTTTGATAAATGATACGTCATTAGATTTGTCTCAATGACGCGAGTGTTATAGGGTACCTAAATTTAAAAAAAAATCAAAATGGCGGACTTTATGCGCTTTAATGTGCGAGCTGAAAAAAAATTTTTTCTTCAAGACCCTCGAGTGGGGTATCAAAATAAAGGGATTCAAAAGGCAAATACGAAAATGTATAAATTTATATATTTGGAAACAATTTGGAGTGATAAATCGTAGAAAATGACCGTTTCCTATGTCAGTTCGTAACTACTTAACGGCTCAACCTATTTTGATAAATTATACGTCATTAGATTTGTCTTGACGGCGCAAATGTTACTGGGTACATAAAATTCATAAAAAATCAAAATGGCGGATTTTATGCACTTTAATGTGCGGGCTGAAAAAAATTTTTTTCTTCAAGACCCTCGAGTGGGGTATCAAAATAAAGGGCTTTAAAAGGCGAGTACGAAAATGTATACAATCTATATGTTTTAAATCAATTTGGAGTGACAAATCATGAAAAACAAAATAAATAATAACTACACTGTAAGTGGTACGGTGGTAGTTTATTAATTTTTTAGTTCGTTTTTAGCATGGCAGTCGGGTTTTTTAAATTTTTAAATTATAGCTTGTATATTCACGCGTCGTAACTAGTATAATGTGCACAAAATGGCAGTGATAATGACCAATGAAGAAACTTTTTGCTTTATAGAGCCCTACTAAGCCGAAAATTGTTTGTGGAACCCAAGAAATAAAATCACAAAAATAAAAAAATACAATTTTCGTATACACATTCACGTAGTTGTGGTATGCTGTGAATAATTAAACCGCAGCAGCTGTTAACGTCTCAATATTCAATTTAGTAAACACGTCCGCACATTGGCCCTAACCGGAGCATACTGAACGACCTTCCAACGTGTGGAGGCGAACACAAACTCCTCGCCCAACACCTTCCAACATATCCGCCATCATGTTGGCCAACGTGTAGAGGCGCCTTTAGGCGACTATTAGACGAAAGGTTCTACATGAGTCAATTTCGACGATTGATGGAACAGACTAACTAGGAAATTGTAAATAGGATCACAACAAGCTATTATAATTAAAAAATTAAAAAAACCCGACTGCCATGCTATAAAACGAACTAAAAAATTAATAAACTACCACCGTACCACTTACAGTGTAGTTGTTATTTATTTTGTTTTTCATGATTTGTCACTCCAAACTGATTTAAAACATATAGATTGTATACATTTTCGTACTGGCCTTTTAAAGCCCTTTATTTTGATACCCCACTCGAGGGTCTTGAAGTAAAAAAAATTTTCAGCCCGCACATTAAAGTGCATAAAATTCGCCATTTTAATTTTTTATGATTTTTCTGTACCCAGTAACATTTGCGCCATAAAGACAAATCTAATGACGTATAATTTATCAAAATTGGTTGAGCCGTTAAGTAGTTACGAACTGACATAGGAAATGGTCATTTTATACGATTTATCACTCCAAATTGTTTCCAAATATATAAATTGTATACATTTTCGTATTCGCCTTTTGAATCCCTTTATTTTGATACCCCACTCGAGGGTCTTGAAGAAAATTTTTTTTTTCAGCTCGCACAATAAAGCGCATAAAGTCCGCCATTTTGATTTTTTTTTTAAATTTAGGTAGCCATTGACACTCGCGTCATCGAGACAAATCTAATGACGTATCATTTATCAAAATCCGTTGAGCCATTGATTACTTACAAACGGTCATAGGAATGGACATACATACACACAGGTGAAACACATATACCCGGTCGGGTAAAAAAAAAGAAGTTGTTCTTGTAAAAATTAAAACTAAAATGACACATAATTTGTCCTTTCATTTCAGTGTTGGGTTACCTCATAACTAAACTGAACTTCACCTTCTACATAATTGGTATCGCCTATCGTCCGTGGCGTCTGCTGACGCTGGTTATGTCGCTGCCTCTGGGCGTGGGTGCTCTGTTGCTGTGCTTCTTCAAGGAAAGCCCAAAGTTCCTCGCCAATGTTGGGAGGAAGGAAGAGGCTGTGGCAGTTCTGAGAAGAATGTACGAAGTCAATGGAGGAAAGGGGGAATACCAAGTAAGCCTTGACGATTTATTTAAAAGCTGTCTTTTGTATTTCTACTGTCTCTGGGCATAGGCGTTTCGTCTTCTTCAAAAGAAGTCCTCAGTTCCTCTCCAATGTTGGAAAGATGGAATGGACTAGGACAGTTCTGGGACGAATATTTATTTATTTAAGGGTTACAACTTACAACACATTGCAACTAAGTATAACAATCATCCGTGTAAAGAAATAGCAAATCAGATCCAAGTAACTAATATCACATCATGATACCATACTAACTTATATCAAAATCAGTTAACATAAAATTTGCAGAATCTAGGTTCAAAAATTACAGTCTTATACAAAAGGTATACCTACATACCTATACCGTACTCAATATCACATTAGGAATACTATGACTGACTATTGGCATGATGCATCTACTAAACTATCCTTTGTACTGGACTTTTACGGTTATTGGGTGAAGATCACCATTGCCTGACACTCTTTCACTATTGACTAAAATGTACAGTTATACAGCATCATAATCATAATCATTTATTTATTCCATAAACTCAACCAATCAGAATGAATCTGGTAAAATCACGATGATCCTGTACAAAAGACCCATAAACATGAAGGTATGTGTTGCTATTTCCAGGTTCATGATATCATAGGCGAAGACTGCAAAGAGGAAGTGGGTCAGGTGACACTTCGGTCTCTGTGGATCCAGATAGCGCCGCTCTTCAAACCACCACTCCTCGGCAGGACACTGCTGCTCTACTATCTGACTTTTGTGACTTATATTGCGTACGTAAGTCTTACTCTCATGACTGAGGAGAACGGCGAGAAGACATCTTGTGGTACATATTCTTTCACCAAAGCCTACATTAGCCATAAATATCATCATCAGCCTATCCCCGTCTACAGCTTGACATAGACCCTTCTGTGAGGTTATTGAGACCCCAACTTATATCAGTTCTTCTTTACGACACTTCTTCTATGGATCTTCTCATTAATGATTTGATAATTAAATAAATAATGAGCATAGCTCCCTCTGTCACCCGCTGAGTTACTCTGAGCTTTCTTATTAGGTCCATAGTTAGCAACCATGTTTCAGAGCTCGTATGTCATCACTGGCAACATGCCAAAAATCTCCATGGATAGGTATCTGGCTACGGACTATTGGTCCCACTGGTTGACCCACCCAGTCTAATTTTTTAAGTTTAATTTAGAATTTGACATAACAAGTGGTCTGTTCTGTTTATAATTTACTAATCTATTTACTAATATAATAAAGCGGAAGAGTTTGTTTGTTTGAACGCGCTAATCTCAGGAACTACTGGACCGATTTCAAAAATTCTTTCACTGTTTGATATGTACTTGATCCCTGAGTGCTATATATTATGTACCACGGGCGAAGCCGGGGCGGACCGCTAGTAATTTATAAAATTGAAGTTTATAAAATTGTAGATTATATAAATGATAAAAAGGCGTGGATTTGACTCGTTCCAGCAATGCGCGAGACGGCAATTCAATCATGTACATTGTTATATTGATATTGTAAATTTGGAAAAGAGCAACCGCCGAGTTTCTTGCTGGTTCTTCTCGGTTGGAATGGCATTCCGAACCAGTGGTAGATTCAATTGTCTATTCAAAAGTACTTGTAAAAGTTTATTTGAATAAAAACTTTTCTATTCTATTCTATAGTAACAACAGCTTCGCCATAATACTGCCGACAATTTTCAACGTTTTCTTCACGTCGTATGCAAGCAGCAGTGCCGGTGTGGGATTCTGTGAAATCTTCGGGAGCAATGCCAACACCACGACCCATGAAGAAGTAGGCTTTAATTTTATTTTAGCTTTTGAAGTTAAGTTTTGAAAAATCCCACGGGAATCCTTTGTTTTCCCGGGATATAAAGAATTTCAATGCCACTTTCTAGGTCTTTAACTATACCTATCCATACAAAAAAATCAAGTTGTTTATCCGTTGTGATGCTGCGTAACTGAAACAAACCAACTTATTAACTTATTACCAAAAAGCCAATTAATAAAGACGCTGTCGCATCTATCTATATATAAAACAAAGTCGTGTTAGTTCGAACACTTATAACATACGTAGTATCCTCTAGTAAGTAATCTGTGCTTATAACTCGAGAACGGCTGGAGCGATTTTCATGGTTATTGATTTGTTGTGTTTGTCTCCATCCCGAATAGCAGAATAACTATTAAAAACATTGGAAAATTGTCGAAAAAATAAAACAAAAGAAAAAACATTTTCCCATACAAAATGTTCACGGGTTTCGTATAATTGTCAAACATCCCGACGCATGGATACGGTAAACTCTCTCACCCGTACCTATATAATTCTTCCGTACGTGTGTTTGTCACCTAACTCCTCCTAAACGGCTGAACCGATTTGGATGAAATTTTGTTAGTATATTTCAATCCTGGGTGGGTATTACCGGGTAGGTACTGATAACCTACCGGGTCTCAGTAGGTGGCGCCGATGGCGGTTTGTCACCGGGCAGGACGAAGTCTGCCGGGTCCACTAGTTTATAATAATATTCGTACATACTTAATGTAGAATTAATAGGATTTTTTTTCATAACCTTCGAGGTGCCCAACCCAAAAATATCCTAAAAAGTTTCACTTCTTTAACGTCCACAAACTTTTTGCCGACGAAATTAATGCATTATTTGATGGAAGTATCAGCCTTAAGTCATCAGTCATCAGCCTTAAGTTTGTAATGCAAGTGACGTCGTAAAACTTTTTCTTATTTGGATTAAAAAAAATTTGACCATAAGGAATACCAATTGGTTTCTCGTTTCAGGAGATGGAGTGTACTGGCAAAATTGAGAACAACACCATATGGGCGGGTTGCGCTCACGGGTTGTCTTTCTTCGTGCTGAACGCAATGATCTCCCAGTGTGCGGGAAGACGAAAGGTACTTTTACTTTCCAAACGGAAGATTCCTCGTTGTCGGCGTCAACCAATAGACGTCCACTGATGGACGATCTGGACATAGGCATTTTGTAGGGCTTCCACAAACAGCGGTTATATGCCGCATGTATCCAGCAGCTCCCTTGCGACTCGTATATCTAATATCGTCGAATCAATTCCTTCTATTTTATTAATCCCCGACGCAAAAACGACGTGGTGTTATAAGTTTGACGTGTGTGTGTGTGTGAGAGTCTGTCTGTCCCACCGTAGCTCTCAAACTATGTTAAGCTATGTTTGATGAAAATCGGTCCAAGATGGCCGCCGCCACAAAATGGCGGATTACATTTTTTAACAACTCCGTCAATATGGGTATCAAATGAAAGAGCTTGACTAGTTTCTACTAGCACTATGCAAATCTAAGATGGCCGCCATCACAAAATGGTGAATTTTGGGGGTTTTTATTTTTTTTTAATTTATATGCTTATAGGTACTCACGATAACAATTCTCCTGATAGCTGCAGTGGCGGCCGTCGTCATCGACTTGACTGGTGAGGCGTTGTCCGGGCTGGTCCTGTTCTACGTATACCTCACCACTGCCATGGTCTTCGGAGTCATTTCCTCCTACTTCGTTACACTATACCCTACTTCTTATAGGTACGTTCACATAATGGAAAAGTTGCTCTCCGTCGCATACCTCTTTGTTGAGGGGCATGACCCTTTTCTAATTGGGATCCTCCTCTTGATGTTTTTTCGGAGTACTTAAGATAACTTGTTTTAACTAAACGGATTAAATGAAAATAGAAAAAACCTATTCTGAATTGACAAATGAAGCAATTTTATATGATACACCACTTGACCTACTAGACCCACTTTATAATTTGGACCCCCCTTTCAATGAGATGAAAATAAAAATGCAATACCCTCCTGCGATGAAAATCAAAATATTAAAAAATTTCATTTGTAACATAGAGTGAGATCTATTTAGCATACTCTGAACTCTACCAGACTCAAGACAGACAAATACACAACTCTGTATACTCGTTACAAATATCTCGTTTAAACTCTGTCTTGAGTCTGAGTATAGTCCAGAGTATGCTCTGTAAATCTCACAATAAGTTTGACAAGTTATTTACAATTATTACAAATCAATATTAGCATATTCGTAGTTACTGAAATAAGAAGTTGTGAGGGAAAGACCGACGGATGAAGTCGCACCATATGAGTTTCTTTTACCATTTTGGTTCGGAACAGTAAACCCTTACTTATTGTTCTTGTGCACAGAGGGATGGTAGCTTGCTTGGGCATGATGGTGGCTCGGCTCAGCGCGTTCACTGGCACCAACGTGGTCAGCGCGGCCATCACCAACAACTGCGCGGCCACTTTCTACGGCGCCGCTGGGTTGGTGATCAGTAAGTGTTTTTGTACAGAGGGATAGTAGCTTGCTTGGGCATGATGGTGGCCCAGCTCAGCGCGTTCACCGACACCAACGTGATCACAAGCACCGGCAGCTGATGATCAGTAGGTGTCTTTATACAGAGGGCTGGTTGCTTGCCTGGGCATGATAGTGGCCCGGCTCAGTGCGTTCATAATCACCAGCAGCTGATGATCAGTAATTGTCTTTGTAAGTACACAAAGGGACGGTAGCCTGCCTGGGCATGATGTTGGCACGGCTCAGCGGGTTCACCGGTAACAAAACAATCACAAACACTGGCAGCTACAGTTCTATCTTTGTACGGTTTGACATACATATCAGTCAATAACCTAAGAAAGGTCATAAAAATGAACTACAACAGGTCGTAGATAATAATTGGAGTATCCAATACAATTTAAATACGTCTTTTCAGGTGGCGCTATCGCTGCGTGGTTCTTGCCTCCAGATGGTGTAGAAGTTGATTAATCGTCGAGTATAGAGAGTTGTTCGAGCGAAGTGAGCCGTCAACATTTGTAGCGCAACAATAAGAAGGTCTAATAAATGAGGCTTAATGAAGAAGCGTTGAAGCAAGTCTTCTGGCTTAACATCTACAAAACTTGACCACCATAATAGCCCCCGGCTATAAATCGAAATTGCGTAATCTTCTTATATCTTTATTTATAAAAATAAATAAAATTACAGTGTCTTTCTGTGATTGCGAAATAACCGCCTCTTAGAAATTAAGCTCTTAAGTAACTGTTACCTAATAATTTTGTTAAAATAAAACTTTTGAAATAAACATAATATTATTATCAAACGATTATTTTTGTTTTTCTTTGATCAGTTATCAGGGATAATAATTATCCAAAAGTGAAGTTCGAGTCTTTTGCATGTACTCTTATACTGTCAGTTAGGATCATATAGTATCGTAGGAGTAAATGGAGTTGCCTTTCAGTCTTAATTTTAAACGTACGGATGCGCGAAAAATATTTTCTGCCAAACTTTGAGGTAAGCGGCCTAAGTACGCAATATACACTGACAGAAAAGTTATGTGTCACTATGACGAAATACATGAACAATTCACGCACACGACAGTAATTTCATGATAATCACGATTCTGATCATGATCTTTATAAAATTGATCTGGATCATTTTTTAAATTAGATTAATTTAGTCATCACTCGGTGGCACACAGACGTTTGAGTTGTGTATTAATAGAGTAGGATCCCGCCATACAACGACCTTCACCGAGATGCTTATTTGATGAAACGTATTTTATATTTAATTTAATACGTCAATAAATATATTGCATATGGGTTGCCTAACAAATTCCAGTCCAGGATATGATTAATTAATAAATTATAAAAAATATTTTTTTTTTTTTAACATTTCACCGGTTTGATTTCGGAAAATCAAAAATTTCCCACGGGATTTTTAGTAAACCTAACTCCACGGAGATGAAGTCACAGGTGTCAGGTTCTTATAGTTTAAATAATTTTACATATTTTTAATTGTCCCGTCTAATTAGCATTGAATTTACGACATCTACTATACTTATTTTACTATTGTTTTAAAACTGGTTATAATAAAATTATAATCTCAGGGAACGATTTTAACACTAATACAAATATTATATTCATATACGAATTTCCTCATCACATTGTTTTCTAACAAGAGTTAAGTAAAGTTCGTAAACTAAAACTCGACTACGCTTAAACTTCAAGTTTCGTTGAGTAGGTACTTGAGTCTTGAGCTTTTGTTTTACTGTTTTGTTACTTATTATTACTCGACTACAGCAAAGCCAAAAGGAAGGATTATGATTTTGTATGTATGTATGTATCCAATTTTTGTATCAGATTCTGTGTGTTCCACCGTAGCGCCTAAACTACTGGGCCGATTTTGATGAATGAGGTGTCAATTGATTCGTTGTTAACCCGGCTGAGTTTGTTGTGGGCTCTTCTCAGACCAGGGCGCGTTTGGAACCCTCGTAGTTTTTAGTTTTATGTTTCCGTAGTAATTATCACCATTACATCACTTTCATGTAGGTACTTTATATATTGATGTTCAAAAAGTGTACAGTGTACCTACCTACTTTGAATAAATGTTTGAATTTGTTATGGTCCGGGTGACATAGGTGATAGGCTACATTTTATATACAAAAAAAATTGAGAAGTGACCTTTACAGCTTAAACTAGAATGGAGACTAGAACCACCTAGAACGTTAGTTTCGGACACACATAACACATGGCGCCACTATAGTTGCTTGCTCCACGCTTCTTCCGTTCGTATTCTCATTAGTAGGTACGCAGTTGAATACACGTTTTTCTGCACACTAAAGTAGTCAGGTTTTAATTTAGGAACTTTATCTCTTGTTTTACATTTACAACATTTCTGCTTGGGGCGCTGGCGAATTTTGAATGTATTAGCGAACTCCAACTTTAAAATAAGCAAATTTAGGTCCATTTTACTCTGAAGTCATTGTGTTTCGATCAGTTGTAGGTATTTAGTAATGTTTGGAGACTTGTGCGCTTTTTTGTGTGATGGGCATTAGAAACTAATTAATTCAACTTTTAGTTTCTGTGTGTGTAAAATTCCTTATTTCTGAGAAAAGGGGCTGTAACTCCAAAAGGATATAATGTGCGCTTTTTTCGCTGTGCGCTTTTTTCACATAAAACGTTCAACTGAGACTACTACAGACTACTACAGGTGTCTACACTCTACACGGCGTCGTAGCGGAAAGCTACGTCGCTTGGCGGCACGTACATACATATGTAGGTACTAGTGGACCCGGCAGACTTCGCCCTGCCCGGTGACATACCGACATCGGCGCCACCAGGTTACCTGTACTTACCCGGTAATCGTATTTTCAAACCATACAGGAACCCATTGAAATATACACACAAAATTTCATACAAATCGGTCCAGTCGTTTAGAAGGAGTTACCTGTGACTAACACACGTACAGAAGAATTATAATTATAGGTACGGGTGAGAGAGTTTACCGTATTCACGCGACGGGATGTTTGACAGTTACGAAACCCGTGAACATTTTGTATGGCCAAATGTTTTTACTTTTATTTTATTTTTTCGTCAATTTTTCAATGTTTTTAATAGTAATTCTGCTATTCCGGACTGAGACAAATACAACAAATCAAAAACCATGAAAATCGCTCCAGCCGTTCTCGAGTTATAAGTGTTCGAACTAACACGACTTTGTTTTATATATATAGATAGATATATTATAGAAACAATTTAGAAATCTATACTAATATTATAAATGCGAAAGTGTGTCTGTCTGCCTGCTAGCTTTTCACGGCCCAACAGTTTAACCGATTTCGATGAAATTTGGTAGGTACAGAGGTAGCTTACATCCCGTGAACAGACACAGGCTACTTTTCATTATGGAAAATTAAAGGGTTTCCACAGGATTCTTAGGGTTTCCACAGGATTCTTAAAGCCCCATCCGTTTAACTGACTTGTATGAAATTTGGTTCAGAGATAGCTTACATCCGGGAAATTAATATAGGCAACTTTTATCCCGGAAAAGTAAATAATTCCCACAGGATTAAAAAAAATCTAAATCCACGTGGACGAAGTCGCGGTCATCATCTATTTACCTATAAATCATATTTTTAGGTAAGTACCTTCGAATGATTATAGAATTTACGACGTTTTAAATAGCCATAAGTTATAAAAAATATACAATACCCTTTATACTCAGTTACATAATTTGCCGTTGTCAACTGACCTCTATAAAAGCAAGTTGTAAAAGTGCTGTTATCGTCATAAGTTATTGTTTTTTCCGGTTATATGCTCTATCATAAAATGATAACCAAGTAGGTAGCTATTTAATCATTTTAACTACAAAGTAAAATATTATCAGTTCATGCAGTGGCGTAGCATATCTTGGCGGGGCCCCGTATAAAAATTAGTTTGGGGACCCTTATGAAGGGTAAAGATTTCTCACAAAAGAAAAAAAATGTCTGCATAAAATTAAAAGCAATATTTATTTATCATAATTATTTATCTGTCACTTTTTCTAAAATTTTTATAAACAATTCAAATTAAATATACCTATAGGTACTCTCCTTGCCTTCTTTTCGGCAAACTGATTTATTAAATCTTAAATTATAGCTGATGATGACTTTAGTTTTTCTAAAGATTCTGCCTCTATGGACAACTTTTTGGACAACATTTTTTGACTTTTGTCATTTCTGAAATAAACAAAAATTTGGGAAGTTTTTGTTAATTTTTGCTTACGCACGTCGGGGGCCCCCGTGGCTTGGGGGCCCCGTATAATTGATACGGCATATACGGCGGTAGCTACGCCCCTGAGTTCATGTATGTAAATAACCTCACGACCTACTTATATCCCTATGTAACAAGTATAAATTACCCCCGACATTCGCCATTTTGTGGTGGCGGTCATCTTGAATTTGCATAGTGCTATTCTACTAGTCAAGACCTTTCATTTGATACCCATATTGAGGGGATTGTGAAAAAAATATGTTATCCGCCATTTTGTGGTGGCGACACACTCGTGACCAATCCATCCGAAAAAAGTCAAAAAGTCCACACGGACGATGTCGTGATCAGCTGTTTTTATGTACAATTTGATTAAATCCATACTAATATTATAAATGTGAAAGTCTCTGTCTGTTTGTCTGCTACTTTTTATCCCGGAAAAATTAATATGTTCCCACGGGAAGACGGAAAAATTATAATGCATAATCCGTTTAACCGATTTTGACGCAAGGTAGGAGGTACATAGGCAACTTTTATCCAGGAAAAGTAAATATTTCCCACAGGACTTTAAGAAACCTAAATCCACGCGGACGAAGTCGCGGGCATCATATATTTACCTATAAATCATATTTTTAGGTACCTACGAATGATTATAGAATTTGGTGAAAAAAATTATATCTATTATTGTGTATTAAAGTCGCTGGTTCTAGAATAATAATTATTATTCCCACACTTGCGGATGCTTTGTAGAGATCTTGGGATATTTTTTTTGCAGTTGACACCATTACAAAATTCGTAAGTATATATTATTACAAGACTTTGCATATAATAAATTAATAAGTAGTAGGTACCTACTTATATAAATAGCAAATATAATATTCACTTCATTTTTGCATCTCTCAACTATTAAATTAATTAAACATAAAATCACATTTTTAAAGACCAGCATCAATTTTTAACCTCCGACGCAAAACGACGGAGTGTTATAAGTTTGACGTGTGTGTGTGTGTGTGTGTGTGTGTGTGTGTGTGTGTGTGTGTGTGTGTGTGTGTGTGTGTGTGTGTCTGTCTGTTCCACCGTAGCGCTCAAACGGGTGAACCGATTTTAATGCGGTTTTTTTTGTTTGAAAGGAGAATTAGTCGGGAATTAGTCTTAACTATAATATGTTTGATGAAAATCTATTCAAGATGGTCGCCGCCACAAAATGGCGGATTACATATTTTTTCACTACTCCCTCAATATGGGTATCAAATGAAAGGGCTTTACTAGTACAATAGCACTATGTAAATCCAAGATGGCCCCCGCCAAAAAATGGTGAATGTCGGGGGTTTTTAAATTTTCAATTTATACTTGTTGGAAGTTGCTTAATAATAAAAAGAGTTGAAGAGAAGAAAACTACATTAACTAATAAATTAGCGTTTAAAAAATCAAATACAGAATGACATCGCATGTAATAATTAAGATGGAATGCGTTTCCATTATTCACTGGTCGTGCCGTGTTCATAACATCGGTAAAAACGCGACGCAATATTTTAGTTTTTGGAATCGAAATGTGCATTTGAAATTTTTGCAATTATATTTTTACACAATTGAGCTTATAAAATTTAAAAAGACAATTAAGTAAATGGTCTTTTTCATTGTTACAAAGTTAAAATAAAAGAGATAAGTAGAACTACTTAAATATCTTTTTTATTTTATTTTTTGAACCAAATTGCATAGATAGTGTGTACACGTGTACACATACACCACGGAAGCTATACATATTGATTATTGAGATTTAAAAAGTCATATTTTTATAAGTAGACTTTGCACAAGTACGGTTTATTATTGTTTCAATGTTAAACAAAAATAAATAAACAAGACTGCCGTTTCCAATGTCAACTCCAATCTATAAATTACATAATATAGGTCACTACTTGTGTCGTATAATGTCTTTTTCGACAAATTAAATGCAAATAATATCAAAATTACTGTCAGTCAGTAAGTACCGGTTTTTAGTTATTATAATATTATGACAGTCTAACAGCGTCTATTACGTACGTCTATTCCGTATTTAAATAGTTTGAAATGTAATACCTACAGCATAGCCCGAAAAAAATTTACAAGACAATATCGATGCCATAAAGTTAAAAAAAATCTTGTCAAAAAAATCGACTTCAAACGCCACTACAAAGTATATACATATATTTTTTTGTTACATTGAACGTATTGAAGCCGGCCGAACGTCACACGTCGCGTCGGTTTCGTTGTTTATTTTAATTATATTTTATCTTATTTACTCCCTACTACTACAATATATGAGTAATCTATTTCAATGAATTACTTAACCATTTCTTTCTCCAGATTCAAACAGACAAACCAGAAAAAGCAATGAAGCAATAAGTATATCAATTATCAAAAAAAAAAAAAAGATTCACAATCAACAGTTCCTGAATTGCAGTACAGAATCCATGGCTTAGAATTGCAGTACCCTGCAGATTCAAGATTGAGGAGTTGCAGCTAGAAACCTTCTTCTATTGATTCCATAAAATTACGCAAACTAGTCCAAAAATCTCGGAGAAATCGGTATACACAAATCTAGCTAGATGGATAGACAAACAGATAGACAGACAGATAGATAGATAGATTGATAGACAGACAGACAGCCACACTATCGCATTTATAATATTAGTATGGAAGATAAATATTACAATATCCAAGCAATTATGATAGATTGCCAATTTTATTGACCTCAAGTTAGATAAACTTGCTCTAAGTTAAGAATATTGTTTTGACCTCAAATCGAGGATAATTTGTTGATGCGCAAGTAATCATTTTAAATAAATTAGATCAACGGTTCTGTATCACAGACCATTGAAAACCAAAATTGTTTTATTTCTTACTATTTTGAGTCCCGTCTGGGATTAAAAAGAAACGAATGTTTTCAATTCCGGAAGTCCATGACAATTTCTTTTTTACTAACCCCCGACGCAAAAACGACGGGGTGTTATAAGTTTGACGTGTCTGTGTGTTTGTGTGTGTGTGTGTGTGTGTGTATCTGTCTGTTCCCCCGTAGCGCTCAAACGGGTGTACCGATTTGAATGCGGTTTTTTTTTATTTGAAAGGTGAATTAGTCAGTAGTGTTCTTAGCTATGTTTGATGAAAATCGGTCCAAGATGGCCGCCGCTACAAAATGGCGGATTATATATTTTTTCACAACCCCCTCAATATGGGTATCAAATGAAAGGGCTTGACAAGTAGAATAGCACTATGATAATTTATACTTGTTATTCATATACAAGTTAGCCCTTGACTATGATCTCACGTCATGGTAAGTGACGATAAAGTCTAATATATAAGTAGTGTAAGTGGAATAACTTGGAAGAGCAGAGCAAGAGCAGAGCAGAAGTATGGCAGTTTTTAAGCCTGTACCACTGACCGGTTCGATCGATATCGAGACATGTTACCGGTTCGATCGAGACATGTTACCGGAACAACAACACCAGTAGGTAACGGAAGACTAAATCACGTGGCAGCACGGTTTTGTCGGTAGGCGTTATCTATTCTATACATATAATAAAATCGTAGACTTGCCGTGTCTGTATAATTAAAGATATTTGCAAAATAATAACTGGGGGGTGCTAGGGATAAGTAATGGAACGTAAAAAAAGCCATTTTTGAAATTTTTGTCTGTTTGTCTGTATGTTTGTGCGCGCATCACGTAAAAACTACTGAATGGATTGAAATTAAACTTGGCATGATTTAAGTTCATACATGATTCAATTTCAGGATAAAATGTATCCTATATGTTACTCCGTACATATAGGATACATTTTATCCTGAAATTCAGCACGGTTTCCATTGGAGAGGGGATGAAAGACAAAATGTGTACTTAGCTGTAATTCATTAACGCGTGGTCCGATTTCATTCAGCCTTTTTTGTTAGAAAAGAAATATTTTAGAGATTGTTTCGTCAAATAATATTTCAAGGTACCTAATCAGTTTAGTAGTTTAAAAATTACAGCCATCACAACCCTCAGTATTCCATATAACTTGGAACCCGGATTGTACGAGAACCTTTGAACGTCCGGATTATCATCTGGGGTAGGTACATTAAAATTTTTGTTTGTCTGTCTCAGAAATGTTGGACCGATTTTGATGGGACTTTCACTGGGAGTTTTCCCAGTGAAAGTCAGTAATGGGAAAGAGCTATTAAAAAATTAATACTTATTACTGTAGTTTTAATGTGTAACTTTTAACAGTATGAGCTTAAAGAAGAAGCTTAGGAGAAACAAAAAGTTTTCGCAGGATTTTTTAAATACCTAAATCCACGCGGACGAAGTCGCGGGCATCCTGTAGTCAATTAATAATGCCAAAAGTACCCATCCGTCATGAATCAAATCAAAATGGAAACAAGTTTCCAAGTTCATAATTTAGTTTACAGTTTAAACAGATACAGGCCCGTTTGTTCATTTGTGGTCTTTAGCGTGGTCGCTCATGTCTTAACTTATGCTTAGTAACGAATATATGAGTGCAGTTAAAGAAAGAACTTGTACATATTATTAGTGTGGAAAATTGCAATTTTAATTAATATTTTACATCTATTTCTTTTTGAGTTGATATAGCGTATATCTAAGCTGTAAATAAAAGTTGTAATATAATCTGTAATGTAATATCTGTAAAAAAAATTGTGAGTTTATACTCCGTAAATTAGTGAATTAACACGTCGACGAATTGATACATTTCCTGTGACAAGAAGCGTAAGTTATTATTTTGAATAATTTTTTCGGGCTCTATGAAAAGAAAGTTCTCAACTCGAAGCGTATTTTTCTTCTTTTTTTACACGCTTTATATTAGCTTCACCTGTATGTATGTTTGTAACCGACTTCTTTGAACGCGATTTTGACCCACTTTAAACAGTCAGATTTCATTCAAACTTTGTAGATTTATCGAGGACCGATGACAATACACTAATTTGATAAGATTATTTCATTATTCAATTTGGAAAATAAGATTTTGTGTTCATTTATCAAAAGTCGTCGGTAAGGAAAAACAATAAACATTCAAAATCGCACCGTAACTAACTGTAAATAGGGTAAACAGAATAGATGTCACACACAACTAAAATCTAAGCACAAAACGCACGATTGCGAAGATAAAACAATATTAAAACAAAATAATATAATTATTAATTAGTACTTATTTACTTTAATCATATTGTACGATTTACAATAAGAAAACAAATAAAATAATTTATTAATAATTAATATCTGTTGTATTTTAAGTGACATGATTTTTTAGTGTTTTATAAATAAACCAAACTAAAAAGTAGAAAATAAATAATAGTTTAAAAAAACTAAAAAACACGCTTTTTATAGAAAACCAAACTAAAAAATAGAAAATAAATTTTAATAAATATAAATTAATAATAGTGTGCATATGAAAAAAATGTATTTTATTTAAAAAAAGCGTGGGGTGCTTTTAAGATATTATCGAAATGATAATCCTCTATACACCCATGCACCCACGCTTTTTTTTAATAAAATACGTTTTTTTCATATATGCACAATATTATTAATTTATATTTATTAAAATTTATTTTCTATTTTTTAGTTTGGTTTTCTATAAAAAGCGTGTTTTTAACCGACTTCAAAAAAAGGAGGTTCTGTATTCGACCCGTATGTATGTATGTATGTATGTATGTTCGCGATTATCTCCGCAA
The DNA here is from genome assembly GCA_920104075.1 of Melanargia galathea. Lineage (NCBI taxonomy): Eukaryota > Metazoa > Arthropoda > Insecta > Lepidoptera > Nymphalidae > Melanargia > Melanargia galathea. The sequence goes on along the minus strand of OV049869.1, from coordinate 19,832,922 downwards.
CTAATGAACCGATTTTGATGATTTTTTCACTATCGTAATCTACATACTTTCAAGAAGGTTTTAGTGTATAACACATCAAGTTATCATTCTTATATACGAAGTTATAAACGAAAATGTACACATATGTCACTAATATGTTCTCTGAGGTTGCCAGACCTGTTGCTGAAGTCCGATATAGCTATTCTGTCCAAAAACTTCACTCTGCTACGCCTACGTAACATTGACCTTTTGCAAAAAAAAAAATTGGGCCGAGGTCAATAACAGCTACATTTAGAGTGGAGTTGGATTTTGTGCATGGTTACGCGTATTTCCATTATATACCAGGCCAAACCGCAAGGATGTGAAACTAGTCGCATAAAGATTGTAAATTAATTTTTAATCAAGGTCTTCCAAATTATACAAGAGTAGTACGCATACAAACTAATCTTTATAGATCGGAAGTTAGGTTAGGTTGGATTAGAACATTATAAAACCATGCACCTATAGTATGACACATAAAAATATGTATAAGTCACAGGATAATAATGATAATAATTAATAATATATAGGTCATAATCTATTTTACATAGTTCTCATTTATATTATTACCTAATATAAAGAAAATAAATCACTAAAAAACATAAAATAATTTTTTTCAAAGAAAAATGAACCGACTTCAAAAGATTCGAACTAAAAAGTTTAAAATAATTTTGTTATTCATTTAGATTGACGATTAAACTACCTAACTCAAATGATATATAATTTTTTGGAGTCGGCGCCAAACCACATTCCAATTCGTGTAAGTAAAATCAGAGTATCCACTTTTGAACGCGAGCGCGGTGAACTAATAGTCGCAGAGGGTGAGGCTGTCCGGGACGCGGGGGGCATATTTTCGACTTGAAGTGAATTTGAAGTCATTTGGCGCCGACTTCAAAAATTATATATCATTTGAGTTAGGTAGTTTAATCGTCAATCTAAATGAATAACAAAATTATTTTAAACTTTTTAGTTCGAATCTTTTGAAGTCGGTTCATTTTTCTTTGAAAAAAATTATTTAGTTTCTTTAAACTATTATTTATTATAAGTATACTTACATATTAAAGTCGATTTATATTACTAATTAAATATACTTACGTATTTTCTTTTTTCGTATAAGTAATATGTGATGTATAATTAGTTGGGTTTAATTTAAACTTAGCGAACATTCGAAAATGTAGGATGGAACTTTTCAATCCTTGTAAATAATTTGCGATCACTTGCGTGCTTAAAAAAAACTTCATATTGCATTGCATTCACTTGCTTGAATAAACGTTTTTTCTTGTCTTTCATAAAAAAATATCTTAAATCCATTAATGAGCGACTAAGCTAATTAACGAAACGGTTATATTTATTTAACTAACGAAACCCTTAAAAGCTTGGCGGTAAAGCTTTTGAACTCATTTTAGTAAATAAGTAAATAACAATTTCAACCATATAATATAGGCTATATTACTTATAGTTTTTTTATAGTTATTTATGCAACTATTGTAAGTATAATAAGGGGTAAAAATACGAATGTGCCGCGTGGTCGGCCAGGGGTGTTTTCTCTCCGATCTCTCCGCGTCTCTCCGCAACCGATCTCAGCGAAGATTAGCCAGTTATGCAGGAGATTTATTATATAGAGTACAATTTGTATGTGAGACCACATTCTCTATTCCCTCGCTCTCACAATACTATAGGATAGCAATCCGAAACGACCGGAGGGAAATAAAGCACAGGCATTACGTGCTACGATATCCGAGGCAACTTCCCAACTCTGGGCTGTTATTGAGAATTTCTTGAAATAAATAAGCATCTACCAACAGAATTCAAATTTATAGAGTACTAGTTGATGCCCGCGAATTCGTCCGCGTGGATTCAAAAATTAAGGAAATTGAGCGGAACGCTCAATTTTAAACACAACAAAAAGAGAATTAGCGAGATTGGACCAGAAGTTCACGAGTGATGCCGTGACCCAGGAAATTAGAGATTCATTTTTATTTATGTATCTATATTGTAATTATTCATTCTATTGAATATCTATTTTATTCAAGGTTTATTAGGTAGATAAGAGTACACAAAATATATTTAACATTAATTAATAATATGCATTGTAATTCTAACTATAGTTATTGTAGTCCAGGTGATGCCACGGTCCCGCATCGGATCAGGGTCCTGGCTGAAAATCAGCGCTGTATGTTCTTGTGCTTCTATTAAGGTGGGTACTGACCAACGTTACGAGGTGTAATGTAACATTCGCATCGAGCGTGTTCGCATCGAGCATGTTAACGCTGTGTTTTAAAATCGGCGTAACATGCTCGTCAAAACTCTGTGCTCCGCTTTCGCCGTTTAGTTCACTCAAGATGGCCGACAGCGAGGACGCGTTTGCATCTTTGATTCTACTTAATTATTGTTTCATCCAAATTAAGAAGAAGAAAAAACGTTACTGGACATCAAACTTATTTAAAAACAGAGTCCAAGCGTCTTCTTTCTTGAGTTTGTTATAATGCTCTGGATGAGCTGGGTTCCACAACACTTCCTCTTCTCTGTATTTTTCTATAAAATACAGAGTTTTTTCTTTGGCCCACTCCATGTTTTAAGAAATAAATACGAGAGGAACCACGTGTGATTACTCGCGACGCGCGTGCGCTCGGGACGATTTGCAAGAGCGTACTGACCGAACCGCGTAACACTCAAAGGATTCGCCAAAAAACCGACAGCCGGGTGGAGCACTCAAAGCGAGCAACGAGCGGCTCGTTGCTCGCTGGTTTCCCCGTAACACGACGTACTGACTGCACGAATGCTCGCGGTGTAACACGTTACATTACACCTCGTAACGTTGGTCAGTACCCACCTTTAAAGCGTACAGCATAATATAGTACGGGACCCCAAGAGGAGATTTTTGGATTTACTCGAGCGCATCAGATTAACATAAGGGAGGCATCTTACATCCTGCTGAGTACCCTCTAGCATATACATTATACATATAAGCTCTTTATATAGAGCCACTCGTAAAATAAAAAAATAAAAACAATGGTCAGAAATACTCAGAAACGTCAGATTAAGGAATGGTGGGTTAATTACGAGCTAAAAAAAGTATATCTAGAAAATCAGACTATTTGAACGTAACTCACGAGAGTGGGAGCGTTACAAAGCTGCAAAAAAAAACGTTATCTTGACATTCTCGAATATCGAGGGCGGTTGATTTTTTTTTTTCTATTTTGAAGGAAATGATGCAAAACAAAAACTATAATCAGCCGATTTTCACAAGCTGAAGTAATAAAAATCGTATATGAAGTTGAGAGCGCGCAGCTAGACGCTTTCCCCACCACTGAAAGAGGAAACATTATATAACCTTTTGTTCTTCCTATCAACTAATCTACAAAATCTAATAGGTCCCGACGACACTCGAGTAAATCCACATTTAGTATCATCGGCTCCCCTACCAATAAGCTGAGCTGGGACCTTTTCTCGGGTTGTGCCATGCATGACACAAAATGATATTGTTATCACGTCGCTTGTATTGCTTGGGACTTATTAGTTGACCGTTGGAAACGTCGAGCGGAATTATTGTTATGTTGGTCACAACGCTTTTAATGACTTAATGATGTTTATTTTCTTCTTTCTATCAATAATTTTTTAACCCCCGACGCAAAAACGATAAGTTTGACGTGTCTGTGTCAGTGTGTGTGTGTGTGTGTGTGTGTGTGTGTGTGTGTGTGTGTGTGTGTGTGTGTGTGTGTGTGTGTGTGTGTGTCTGTCTGTTCCCCTGTAGCGCGAAACGGGTGGACCGATTTGAATGCGGTTTTTTTTTGTTTGAAAGGTGGATTTGTCGAGAGTGTTGTTAGCTATGTTTGATGAAAATTGGTCCAAGATGGCCGCCGCTACAAGATGGCGGATTACATATTTTTCACAACTCCCTCAATATGGGTATCAAATGAAAGGGCTTGACTAGTAGAATAGCACTATGCAAATTCAACATGGCCGCCACCAAAAAAGGGCGAATGTCGGGGTTTTTTTAAATTTGTAATTTTTATACTTGTTCGCTATAGTGCTACAACCTAGAGGCGAAAATTAATACTAAAGAAATGATGTAATCTACAGTTTAATAGGCTGTATGCCTATAGATCTTTGTGTTTAAAAAAAGTTCATTTGATAACTTAACAAGTGTAAATTGAAAATTTAAAAAACCCCCGACATTCGCCATTTAGTGGCGGCGGCCATCTTGAATTTGCAATAGTGCTATTCTACTAGTCAAGCCCTTTCATTTGATACCCATATCAAGGGAGTTGTGAAAAAATATATCATCCGCCATTTTGTAGCGGCGGCCATCTTGGACCGATTTTCATCAAACATAGCTAAGAACACTCTCGACTAATTCACCTTTCAAACAAAAAAAACCGCATTCAAATCGGTCCACCCGTTTGAGCGCCACAGGGGAACAGACAGACACACACACACACACACACACACACACACACACACACACACAGACACGTCAAACTTATAACACCCCGTCGTTTTTGCGTCGGGGGTTAAAAATAACCGAGCGCACATGCATAAAATCTAAGAGAAAGTATAAGTACCTACCTCCTCTTCATAAAATAGTGTGGTGATAAAAACGCACCAATTTGAAATTTCAATTGGAATTTTTACATAATTGTTGTTTTTTGCTTTAAACATGGATTCGCGTGATGAAATGGAACTAACTCCGCCTCAAATTTTAACCGAGGCGCTTATGGCGCTGAATGGCCTCTTGCCGCCTAAATCTCGTGACAGATAAGTAGTTACATGGCGGCTTATGATAATTAATTTTATATCATGGAAGACTCAAAAATAAGCCAAATCATTTTCAGAAAATGTTTTCATGGCTTATTTCCACGAATTAAGCGGCAAGTACCTATAAGCCATCATCGTTGTGGTCGATATACTCGATGCTTAAAAGTAGTTACTTACTTTAATTCTTTGGCTATAAATCTACTTTATTTATGTTTTCTCACAAATAAATTGAAAAATGTCGTGTGATATACGGACGTGGTTATTACAATCTCGTAACCATGTTTCCCAACAACCGACCAACCAACCCTCGCCTGCGGCGCGGGCTTACAAACGTCACCTCGATTGTAATAACTTAATTACCGTCCTTGTATCACAATATACTATTATAATATAGATAGGTAAACAAACCCGTGCAAAGCCGGGGCCATCAAGTTTTTTGATGAAGTCACACGAGCAAAAAAAAAATCCAATCATTTTCATTAAATAATTATATGTGGGAAAAAAATTATAATGATAATTAACAACCGATTGTTTAGTACTTAATTGTAATTTAAATTAAATTATTATCAATAATTCATAATAATAAGGGTGTGAATTGTTTATATATTCCGCCGTAGTGACTCATTATTTTTCGGTCAATGTACATTTAAATTATTAATTGCGCATGTAGGTACTGGGGGGGACCTTAAAAACTTTTCAGAAAATATTTTTCACACATTTATACATCAAACGTCGAATGGCCACTGTATTTCCTGTATAGCCTGTTTTTAAACTCAGGATATTAGTATTGGTTTAGATGCTTCACGCAACAAACAATGGCATAAACGTAATCAATCGCGTAGCGTGAGTTTTCACTGCCAAATGTATTTGATTTAATAGAAACAATGCTCAGGCACTCATAAAGAAAGCGAACTCAACATCTAATAGATACCTACTAAATAAATATCAAGAGCGAAGCGAGGGCAACATCTTATAAGCTCTACACTTACTATACATCTTATAAGCTTGAATTAATGCTCCTTTAACCCTAGGTCGGTCGCATGGGGCCTTTGAAAGCCCGGGGTTTGCAAAAACTGTCATATTTTTTTTAATAGTTATGATACGAACTTGTAATTTATAGTAGCTTCCTAAAATATACTTAAGTATAAAATAGAGCAGTTATCACTGATTTAGCGCACTGCGTTTGCGCATGATAAACGTTTGTTTTGCGCGCGGGCTTCAAAAGACCCCACGCGACCAAACGTGTAACATTTTTTGTTTGAAGGCAGACACTTACATTATGTTAAATTTAACAGAAAATGGAATATTTTAAAAAACAGCAGATTGTCCGAAAGCTAGAAGAACAGTCCGAAGAAGATGTAGATGTTACGATCGATGAAACATTGGTAAACATTTTGATTTTCGACCTGACGTACCTAATTGAAAAAAGTTCTCTTGAAACTGATTCTGAGGCATCCTGAGTTGCCCGAATAACTGGATTCAGACAATGATGATGAGGATAAGGTTCCACTCGCTCGACAAATAACATTTATTTATGTATTTAGCATCAACCACGTATTATGTCATTAGTCGGAAAACTACGCAATCGAAATACTGAAACGATATTTAGCTGGAAAAAAACTGCTCCTAATCCTTCAGTCAGAGACAATATTGGAATATAATTAGCCAAATAGGACCAAGATACGCGAAGACTATTTCAAAACACATGCATTTCATCTTTTTGATGATTATAAACACCCTCCCGAGAACGCTCCGGTGTGGCAGCATATGAAGCGCTTTTTGGTCCTGATGTCCTGCAAAATCGATGTGAAAATCAGCCACAAATGTCCAGAAAGAGATGCACATATTGTCCACGATATATTTGATAGAAAATATTCGACAGGATGCTTTTCATGTCGCCAGAATATATACCCGAGGCATGCAGCATCAAATTGCGCAAGCTGTTCGAAATTGCAAAATGAGGTGTAAAAATTTACTAATGTTAATGAATTCATTCATGTTGTTTTTTGTGATTTCGTTAAAATAAGTCTTATTTTGATAGTTTGTGTTGATTTTAGAAAGAAAATATAATAAATGATTGGTTTTATATTAATTTAAACTAAAGTTGCCGAAAATGAGTCAAAAATGTTTTTCTCTAGTGGGACTGAGACTGACGTAATCTTATAAAGATTTAAAAGATTATAATACTTTTATTTTAAAATACATCTTAATACCTTATTAATACATAAATAAAAAATCTGAATATACGAAGTAATTATATAAAAATAGTAGTTTATGAAACGGTTGCATAATAGAGGTTATTAAAACACGAGTGTTAGTTTAAAAAACGAGCCGCAGGCGAGTTTTTTAATAGTATTACACGAGTGTTTTAATAACTAATTATGTAGAGTTTCATACACTACTTTATCTAAGCTCATCAATAGGTATCTTACGTATAAAAGAAAAGACTAAGAAATTAACAAAATTATTTATTATAATAAGTATTCATGTTTTGGATATTGCAATTTATAAATGTACTCAATTCTTCAGGGGAGAACGTTTTTGCATTTTTTCCCTTAAAGCCCTGCGATTTTCTTTTTAAAACAGCAATCAGTCTTGTGTATTTAATAATATCGATTTGGTTGTAGATACTCAATATACTTTTGAGCATTGAGTATTTAGCCCATAAGGACAAAGACTTAAATTTATTTGATAATTCTTGGAAATATGCTAGCATTACATTTTCTGAAAATGAAGTGGTTTTTTTCAAAATTTTCCAACTCATAAAATCTTGGTAACATTTATCGTAAATTTTCTTTGATTTTGCTGGCAAAAGATTATTTGTCATTCCCGATGCTATTTCCAGAATGTCTGGTGGAGTTAAATTCTCTTCAGTATCACTGCTAGACATTTTTCCGCGCAACAAAAATCACTTGCAAAATTTTGAGTTACAAAAACTGAATAGTAAATAAATAATAAATTAAAAATTTAAATAATAGGCGCCAAAATTCAATTGTCAATTTCGAATGTGCGGTGCGTGCAGTGCGTCTATGGTCAATTATGGTAGCACTACACTCTGTCCTCTGGCCGCATCTTGCTACCGCCACACTTTCGCAGTAGTAGTAATAGGGTAACTTTGATAGCGGGATAATCATTGTAAGTAACAAAATTAAACTAACTAACTATTGTAAACTAACTATTGTACCTATTTCTTTTAAAATGTTTCTTTTGTTTAATTTATGTTTTTTTGGTGTACAATAAAGTATTAAATAATAATAATAATAATAAACACCCGGCATGGCTCAAAAATACCAGAACCCAGTGCCTGTACTATAATGTAGAAAAAATTATTTTTTAACATTGTTTTGCAATAATTTCCTAACAAAGTAGTGTTATAATGAACTTTTTTAATTTTTTTTTTACATATTATAGATGTATGTGAATAAAGTAGTCCAATATATGACACATTTTGATTTCATATTCGGAATTTTATGATATGAGAGTAGATAAAATATAAAATAAAACGGGGCTTTCAAAGACCCCATGCGACCGACGAAGTTACAAAAACTAGCGCGACCGACCTAGGGTTAATGCTCAAAACGAACGAACTTAATTTTACAGCTATACGATGTTTACTGAAAATTAAAGCGAATATGATAATGATGAAATCAGCAAACAGTCTGCAAAATTTTCTATAAAATAGGAACGATCCTCAGTACTTCAAGTACCTACTAGGCGCACCAAACCAGATATCGTCCATTTAAGCGGAGTTACTGACTTTGAGAGGGTATAAATATTATGTTCTGTATTATGGTATGTTCCGTACCATTATCTATAAAAACGGCAAAAAAAATCACGTTCACGAACCCTAACAAGTTGTTTTTCTGTTGTCTGTCTATTCAGAATTTTTGAAACAGCTAAACTTTCATGAACTGAATTTTGACTGAACTTCCACAAGCAGGTAGAATACTTTTTAAAAATCATGTGGATAAATTTCTAGCGTGCTACACTGCAGGTAACAGATTATTATTAAATAAATTATTGTACAAAAAAATGGTAGCCAACAAAATTATTTTTAATTTATTTATTTATAGATAGGGCACTTAATATTAACCTTCGTGTCCTGAAAGTCTTATGAGTTTATGTGGACGTTGTATATTCATCTTAGACAATAATAATTATACTTTTGAACTACACTAAAAAATAACTGTCAACTAAGCTTAACATATTATTTACATACATAGTCAGATTACTTAGGTAGGTAAGGTAACTTTATAATAAATAATGTAGAGTACTGTAGTGGCTTCGTACCATCGAACTATTACGCTTAGAATGGAAGTTTCTAACAAATTTCCGCTCGAAACGTAAGCTATAAACCAACCCATGTGTGCCCTGTAATTACATTTGCCGACACGCACACAAGCGCATGAGTACCTTGAGCACTGACGCGACGATAGACGTACCGAGCCGTTTAGGCTTGCTAAAAACGGCTTATCGCCGCGTCGACGACTGCCTTTCTTTACCTATTTATTCTAAGCTTCGTACAGTGTAATCCTGTACCAAATCAGTTTAAGCATCGAGAAGCAACCAGGCATATTATACAGGTTATTTTGAAACAGGTAATACGTCATAATTAACCACCAACTTTTTTATGGATTTGACTCGTAGATTTTTTTTGTAGAACCCGTTTTATATTTGTATCCATGATTGAATCTATTATAGCCCGGGGTAGATCCCTTTAAAAATAATAAAAAGTAAAAAAAAATCACAGTAGGAATTAAGTGGCAACTCTAAAATAAAAATTGTAATATTTTCTTTAAAAAATAACATGCTTAACGTAACATAACCTAAAAAATTAAAATTGAATGATATTTTAGTACAAGATTTAAAAAATTCGAACTCCGGTTTTTTTTTCATTTTCTGAGTAGATTTACTATAGTGACATATATAGTTATATATTTTTACACCATCAGAAAGTAAAGATTTCGACGAACAGAACGCACACCTATTTTTTGAAAAAAGCTGATATTTTGACGGATGATTTTTTTGTGATTTGATGATGGTAGTTTTTCCAAAATTCCTTCAACATGTAATTTTTAATTTTTAACCGAAATCTAAATACCAATTTTCATGGATATAACTCGATAAATGACGAAAACGTGACGGGGTCTCATTTAAACTTTCATCCCCTACTTAACCCACTTGCGGATAGAATTTTCAAAAATCCTGAAATTCATATTTTTTATTTTTTATCGAAAGCCTAAATACCAATTTTCATGGATGTAACTTGATAAATGACAGACTTTCATACAAACTTTCGTCCCCTATTTAACTCCTTTAGGGGTAGAATTTCCAAATATCCTTTCTTAATGTGTGCCTAAATCATAAAAGGAAGCTACTGTGAAAATTTCAAGTTCCTAGCTTTCAGTTATTTAGGTTGTGCGTTGATGATCAGTCAGTCAGGACAAGCTTCTTGAAGCTAGAAACTTGAAATTTTCACAGTAACTTCCTTTTATGATATAGGCGTACACTAGGAAAGGATTATTGGAAATTTCACCACTAAGGGGGTTAAATAGGGGATGAAAGTTTGTATGAAAGTCTGTCATTTTCCAAGTTACATCCATGAAAATTGGTATTTGGGTTTTCGATAAAAAATAAAAAATATGGATTTCAGGATCTTTGAAAATTCTATCCGCAAGTGCATTAAGTAGGGGATGAAAGTTTAAATGAGACCCCGTCACGTTTTCGTCATTTATCAAGTTATATCCAGGAAATTGGTGTTTAGATTTTCGGTTAAAAATTAAGAATTACGTGTTGAAGGAATTTTAGAAAACTACTCCCGAATTGGTACAATGGGAGATGGAAGTTTGTATGAGATTAAGAATTCACGCGAGTGAAGTCGCGAGCATCTCAGTAAGTAATGTACCTACAGAGCTGGTTCTGGTCTTAAATTGTAGCAATTTTATTCTACTTTAAAAACGCCCTGAAAAGGTAGTGTCAAGAACTAGTCCTTTTGGGTTATAATCGCTAAAATCTAAAAAAAATCCGAAATTTTAGCGGTTTTTTCGATTTTTGACAATGTTGCGTTCGTCGCTCGAGGTCACAAACTTGGATTATTCATTAGACAAACATCATAAACAAGTATGCAAAAAATCAGAACTACCCGATTTAACGCAAGGTACCCCATACTAGCAAATCCTAAAGTTACTGGACTAAATGGGTTTCATCCTACTGTGATTTTTCTTGGTTTCAAAAATTATCGAGACTGGGCTATTAATGGCATTAGCGAACTGTTTATTAGCCTAGGTATGTGATAGTCGGTCGTTCTTTTCTCGTAGAAATTAGTCGCTGTTATAGTTATTACGTTTTTTTTTTCATAAGTAATTTCTCGTATATTTATTTTTGTGCTTTTATGTCATTATAAATCAGGAAGTTTTCTATAAGTAAGAAGCAGTAGTTTTACGTTTTGGTGAATAGGAAAAACTCTGCATTGTTTAACTACATATGTCTTTGTGCATCGTCATTTTTAGAATTTAACCTTATTTTATTAGGTAAAAGTTTTTATATTCTTAGTTCGTAGGCACATTTCAGCACAGCTTCATTTTTTAATCATTTTTTAGGGTCCTTGATCCTACTAATATTATAAATGTGAAAGTGTGGATGTCCAATCGTCCAATGTTTGGATGTTTGAATGTTTGTTACTCAATCACCGAACTAATGATGATACTGAACCGATTTGGCTGAAATTTTGAATGAAGATAGATTATGCCCAGACTTAACACATATGCTACTTTTTATCCTGGTAAAATCCACAGTACCCACGGGACTTTGAAAAAACCGAAATCTATAGCTACAGCTATAGGTAGATTACAATAGCAAACTTCCTTGAAAGTAGGTACCAAGGATGGAAAAGTGAGCGGGAACGGGAACCGGAAATCAAGCATTCCCTCGGGATTTGTGAAAAACCGAAATTCACGCGGGCGAAGCCTCGGGCAGAAGCTAATATGTACTTAACTTTGTGTCTTTAGGACGGTGCTGCCCTCTAGTTACAAAGCCTATGCCTGAGAACTAGTCAAGACGAACTATGAAGCCGAAGACAAAGAATAATCAGAAAACACAAAATGTTATGCCAAGTAAGTAACAGAGTTTGGAGGTAAGTACCTATTTCAGGAAATGTCATAATTTTTTTTTGTAAATAAACACAAAATTAATAAAGTAGTAACGAAGTTTAATCTAGGCTTAATATTGTAACTTTAAGCGTACAAAGGCGGTCTTATCGCTAAAGCGATCTCAAATGACCTTTGGCGACAGGAATTTGTAGAGAACTGGTTGATGCGATAATAGATATCCATACTTAATTATATTATTTATTATTTTATTATTTTTATTTTAATATAATAAAGCTGAAGAGTTTGTTTGTTTGTTTGTTTAAACGCGCTAATCTCTGGAAGTACCCATCAGATTTGAAAAATTCTTTTTGCATTTGGTAGTCCAATTTTTGGGGAAGGTTATAGGCTATTCAATATCCCTAAAATCCTCCCCTAAGGGGGTAAAATGGGGGTAGAAAGTTTGTATGAAAGTCCTATGTTTTTAAAGTTACAGACTTGAAAATCGGCATTTACTTAGATTATTAGTTTTAAATAATAAAAACCTGTGTATTTTATTCAGAAAAAATCTTCCCTTAACGGTGGTAAAATAGGGGATGAAAGTTTTATTGGGAAGTTTTAATTATATTATTGTTACTAGCTTTTGCCCGCGGCTTCGCCCGCGTAAATTTCGGTTTTGTAAATGCAAGCTTAAAAAAAGAGTAAGTACCTACCTAGATAAGTATCTAGGTTTACTTAAGTTGGAATTAACGCCAGTACCTACCTACTAAAAATAAAAATAAACTTGGGTAGGTAGGTAGTAGGTACTACCTATATACTACCAGTACTCTGTGCCGCGGTGCCGCGTGTGGCGGGCGCAGGAGCGCGCGGCGCGGCGCGGAGAGTTCCGTGCAGCGCGAGCGTCGGTACTTACCGATTTCAACACAACTCCTTTTTTGTAAGTCGGTTAAAAAGTAGCCTATGTTACTCCTTGGTTAATCCTCTGCTTGTCTGTGAAAGTCCCGTCAAAATCGGTTCAGCCGTTCCGAAGATTAGCCCGTTCAAACAGACAGACAGACAGACAAAAATTTTAAAAACGTGTGATTCGGTTATGGTACCGTTCAAATAACCATATGAGCTTAATATGTGGTAGTTATTTCGAAATTACAGACAGACACTTCAATTTTATTTAGGTATTAAGTAAGTATAGAGTATAGATTTTCAACTTGAAATTTGGAATGTAGGTTCATTCTACGGCTTAGATATCAGCCTACAAAACATTTCACGAAAATCTATACTAATAAATAAAATTGAAGTGTCTGTCTGTAATATCGAAATAACTACCTCATATTAAGCTCATATGGTTATTTGAACGCTACCATAACCGAATCACACGTTTTTTAAATTTTAGTCTGTCTGTCTGTCTGTCTGTCTGTCTGTCTGTCTGTCTGTCTGTCTGTTTGAACGGGCTAATCTTCGGAACGGCTGAACCGATTTTGACGGGACCTTCACATACAAGTAGAGAATTAACCAGGGAGTAACATAGGCTACTTTTTTAAGCGACTTTCAAAAAAGGAGGAGTTGTGTTTTTCTACCTATGTCGTCGTCGTCGTCGTTGTCAACCGATTGACGTCCACTGCTGGACATAGGTCTCTTGAAGGGACTTCCACATGCCACGGTCTTGTGCCGCTTGTATCCAGCGGCTCCCTGCGACTCGTTTGATGTCGTCGGTCCACCTAGTGGGGGGTCTACCAACACTGCGCTTCCCGGTGCGAGGTCGCCACTCCAGCATCTTGGGACCCCAACGTCCATCGGTTCTCCGAACTATGTGCCCCGCCCATTGCCACTTCAGTTTCGCAACCCGTTGAGCTATGTCGGTGACTTTGGTTCTTCTACGGATCTCCTCATTTCTGATTTGATCGCGTAGAGAAACTCCGAGCATAGCTCTCTCCATCGCTCTCTGAGCGACTCTGAGCTTTCTTATGAGGCCCATAGTTAGCGACCATGTCTCGGATCCGTATGTCATCACTGGCAACACGCACTGTTCGAAGACTTTCGTCTTCAGGCATTGAGGAATTTTGGACGAGAAGACATCGCGAAGCTTCCCGAACGCTGCCCATCCGAGTTGGATTCGGCGGTTGACCTCTTTCTCGAAATTGGACCTACCTAGCTGGACTATGTGTCCTAGGTATATATACTCGTCTACAATTTCGAGCGCCGAGTTCTCAACGATTATCGGGTGAAGCGGGACATGAGTATTTGACATGATTTTCGTCTTACTCATGTTCATTTTTAGGCCCACCTGTTGAGAAACCCTGCTGAGGTCGTTGAGCATTGTATTAAGATCTTCCAGAGACTCTGCCATCACGACTATATCATCGGCAAACCGCAGGTGAGTGATGTACTCGCCGTTGATGTTAATGCCAAGTTCGTTCCAGTTCAGAAGCTTAAAGACGTCCTCCAATGCTGCGGTAAAGAGCTTCGGGGAGATGACGTCTCCCTGTCGCACTCCTCGCTGCAATTGGATTGGTCTTGTAGTCTGATCCTGTATACGGACTGACATGGTGGCGTTTTCGTACAAACACTTCAGCGCTTGGATATACCGATAGTCGATCCGGCATCTCTGTAGTGATCTCAATACAGCCCAAGTTTCCACCGAATCAAAGGCTTTCTCATAGTCCACAAACGCTAAGCAAAGTGGCTTGTTATACTCTTCGGTCTTCTGTATAACCTGCCGCAGCGTATGGATGTGGTCTATGGTACTGAAGCCTTTTCGGAACCCGGCCTGTTCGGGAGGCTGGAAGTCGTCGAACCTACGAGCGAGACGATTCGTAATGACTCTCGAGAACAACTTATAGACATGGCTCAGCAGCGAGATGGGTCTATAATTCTTCAGCAAGGTATTATCACCCTTTTTGAAGAAAAGAACAACCACGCTCCTGTGCCATGCCTCTGGCGTTATACCCTCGTCAATGACGGAATTGAACAATCGCTGAAAGATCTTAAGAACTGGTTTGCCACCTGCTTTCAGGAGTTCCGCTGTGATTCCGTCATCGCCTGGCGCCTTGTTGTTCTTCAGTTGTTTGAGAGCCATACTAATCTCGTATAGGCTGACGTCCGGGATATCTTCGGTATAGTGTCGGGTCAATTTGGCTCTGGGATCTTTAGCCAAATCTTCAACAGGCTTCTGAGTTGAGGTGTACAACTGTCCGTAAAAGTTCTCTACCTCTCTCAAGATCTCAGGCTTTGATGAAATGAGACTACCGTTGTCGGTCTTCAGTCGCGTCAGCTGGCTCTGTCCGATAGACAGATCTCTTGCGAAGACTTTTGAGCCCTTGTTTCGCTCGATCGTATCTTTAATACATTCTGTATTAAAGCAACGCAAGTCTCGCGTTTGCGCCTTAGAGATCTGCCTATTAATCTGCCGGTAAGCCAACGCATCTGCTGAAGACTGCAGTCTCATTTCTTGCCTCTTATTCATTAGCTTGAGAGTCTGGTCTGAGAACTTTTTGGTTCTGATTGCACGGTGGGTCTTAAAGTACTTGGACCCAACCGTATGGACAGTTTCCACCAGCCTGTTGTTTAGATCGTCCACAGAGTCGCAATCTGCTAGGCAATCGAATCGGTTCTGCAGTTCGAGCTGAAAGCTTTCGGGGTTTTGGATATGAGCACGAGAAGGTCGGAGTGTAGACTTCACCAGTTTGGCCCTTTCCAGCTTTATGTTGATATTCAATGTGCCTCTTACCATACGGTGATCACTTCCGGTTTTCACCCTGTTGATCACTGAGACATCATTGAATATATGCCGTTTGGTCGACATGATGAAGTCAATCTCGTTTCTCGTGGAACCATCTGGACTTATCCACGTCCACTTTCTGTGTGGCCGCTTCTTGAAGAAGGAGTTCATCATAAAGAGGCCCTCCTTCTCCATGAAGTTGGCCAGCATGTGGCCCCTATGGTTCCTTCGCCCATATCCAAATTGCCCCACTCTCACCTCTGCACCGATTCGTTCACCCAGCCTTGCGTTAAAATCCCCCATCACAACACTGTAGTGAGTGTTGGAGGCATGTATGGCTTTAGAAATATCCTCATACAGTACCTCCACTTCCTCGTCGGGTTGTGTCGATGTCGGTGCGTAAACCTGTATGACCTTCAGCGAATACCGTTTGGTGATTCTGAGTATAAGGTACGCTACCCTGCTCGACACACTCTCGACTTGAACAATGCTGTTGACGAGGGACTTGTGGACGATGAATCCGACACCACCCTGGGACTGTTGGTCGCCCTCCCGGTAGTAGAACAAGTTGCCGGAATTGAGAATTATCGAGTCCTCCCCCTCTCTTCGGACTTCAGACAATCCTATAATATCCCAGTGCAACTTGCTCACTGCTTCTTCCAGCTCGATGATCTTCTCGTCAGTCCTCAATGTGCGTGCGTTGTATGTTGCCAGGTCTAGTCGTCGGGGTTGGCAGCGGAATCTCTTCCGGAGATTCTTAGCACCCCCTGCCCCGCCGTTACCATAACCGCTGCCAGAGCCAGGAATAGCGGGGCCGCCGGGGACTAGGGGCCTTGGCAATGCGAATGTGTCCATTTCAAGGATTTGCCCAAATAATGACCACGCTGGGCAGGCGTGTTGGTCATCGCAGAGCTAGACTGTTCGCACCGGTGTCGCTGCTGCCCGACACCGGCCTCTGCCATTTACTCAGTCTAGCTAGTTTTCGATGGTTATACCGCCATCGGTCGGTCGTCAGGGCCTCGTTGGTAAATCAGCAGGGGGCACCGCGTGCAGGTGAGGTTGACAATTGGAGCTCTAGATGGAGATGAGCTCCCTTACCCCCATGAGTACCTATGTACACCGATATATCTCCGAGATTTCTGAACCGATTTGCGTAATTTTTTTTTTAATCGATAGAGAAACAATGCGACCCTTTTCTGTAAAAAATTTGGATTCCAACTCCTCAATCCTGATGCTGTAGGGGACCTAATCCCCAATACTAATGGGTTTTAGAAACTTTCGGTTATTTAAATTGATATTGGGGGTACCAATTAAATACTTTATCGTTGAATGAACTCGAGTAGGTACATATCCAACTCCTCAACCCTGCTGCTGTAAGGAATTGTATTTCGAAATCGTGGGGATCCCACAGGATTTTTTCGTTTTGGGGACGGGTTTCTACAGATAAGCTACTTTTGTTCTGGAAAATCAAAAGTTCCCACGGGATTTTTAAAAACCTAAATCCACACGGGCGAAGCCGTGGGCATCAGCTAGTCTTACCCTAAGAGGGTAAAATGGGGGTGGGAAGGTTATATAAATGTTCTATGTTTTTGAAGTTACAGATACTTACGAAAATCGGCATGTAAGTTATTAGTTTTAAATAATAAAAACCTATTTAAATTATTTTGGTAAATCTCTTCTAAAGGGTGGTAAAATAGGGGATGGAAGTTTGTACAGGGAAGTTTGAATTATTGTTATTATTAACTTAAAATTTGGAAGTTAGGTTCTTTCTAGGGGGTAGGCATCAGCTAAGAAAAAATTGACGAAAATCCACCCCAAATGGGGTAAAATGGTTTACTTATATTACGACATCAGTTTATGAACTTTAATATAATAAAACAGGGATCCTGTACTAATTAATATCGGACATAACTACAGATTGACGTGATTTATTGCAGTTGCATTTTTTTAACCGCTGACGAAGTCGCGAGCAACAGCTAGTTAGGTATAATTTGGATCTAGCTTTATCCAATTTTAAAATATATAGATATATATGGCGAATAATTCCAATACACGATATTATATACTACCACTGCAGCCTTTTAACGTCCCACTGCTGTGCATAGGCCTCCTCTCTCATAGGAGAAAGGGAATCACTACATAGTATAAAACAAAGTCGTTTTCTCTGTCCCTATATCCCTTTGTACGCTTAAATCTTTAAAACTACGCAACGGATTTTGATGCGGTTTTTTTTAATAGATAGAGTGATTCAAGAGGAAGGTTTATATGTATAATAACATCCATTAAATTGTGGAGAAATACTGTTATTTTTGAGGTTTCTAATGTGATGTCGTAAATAATTACATTTTTTCCGCTTACATTGCAAACGCAGGCTGAACCCTACGAGATTTATCAAAATAATGTACTAAGTATTGTACACATTGAAAAGGTCTACAGAAAAGTCCGCGATGGTATATGTCTATCTCTTATGGATATCCCACAATAACATTTTTTTGTCATTTACTTTTTACGACAAATAATGGCTAATTTTCGAAGCGATTTCAACCAATACAGCATTAATCCTTATCTAATTAAATACCTTAAATGCATTGTTGATTTTATATAAATCCATATGGTCCTTTACAGCATATGATTTAAATGAATACTTTCGAAGATATTACAGATTTAAAAATTGCGGCGGCGCGGGAGCGTGCCTATAAGCGCGTCGGCGGCCGCGGTTCTCCCTATAGCCCATTGTCGATAATTTTTGAAACCAAAAAAAAAATCACAGTACGTAGGATGAAACCCATTGGAAAAGGAGGAGAATATTATAAAATACAAGGAAAAATAATTTACGGGCGATCTGAGCTCGGGAAAAAAGGGGGGGAGTTTTAAGGGTAAAAAACGGTTTATCTCGATTTCCGGCAAAACTAGAAGTCCTATGGAAAAAAATTAAATGGCAAAGTTGTAGGTAATAAAAAGATCTACAACTTTTATATTTACACTTTTTTCACATAACCTCAAAATTTATGTGAAAAGTTCAAAAAACCAAGTTTTTGGTTCTTTATTTTTATCTTTTAAAATAATTTTTTTTTTTCACGGAATCTGGTGAAAACTTACTTTCTTATGTCCCAAATACACTAATTTATTTGATTTGAAATATTTAGTTTTTCTCCTTATTTTTGACTTAATATCGACTTAATTCTGACAGCTGTCATTTTCATTTACAGATGAGTTATTTATATGGAGAACAGGGTTAACATCTACGAAGTACGATTTTACCCCAAACTACTTTAATTCCCTGTCAACATATAAAGCTCTAAGCCGCTTAATAATATTAATTGTTTCGCCCTAAAATAGAAATTGCTAAGAATGGAAACTAGAAAGTCATATCTACATGCAGCAGTTGATTTGTATTTGCATAAGTTTTGAATTTTTCATCTTTTTTGTGGGAATTGTTTTATCTCTGGTAACATTATGAAACGTCAGAATACCACGGAATTAGTAATTCGGGTATAAGGTGAGATATAGTAAGTTCATTGTGGAAAATATCGTAAAAAGTCGTAAAAGCCGCCTGGGAGCTTTCATCGAAAACGCTGCCTAATCCCTGAGCGGGTAGTACCTACGCATAAAATGCTCTACTACCCGTGCGAAGCCGGGGCGGGTCGCTAGTATAATATAAAAGTTTTTTATTCAAATAAACATTTACAAGTACATTTGAATAGTCAATTGAATCTACCACTGGTTCGGAATGCCATTCCAACCGGGAAGAACCAGTAAGAAACTCGGCGGTTGCTCTTTTTGAAATTAACAATATCAATATAACAATCTGTGTTAAGTAGGTACATGATTGAATTAAGTAACCGCCACGCTGCTCCTATGCGGGTTAGCGGGCATTAATGACTCTTGTCACATGATAGTGTGACCGGGACCGACTGCTTAACGTGCTCTACGAGGCATGGGAGCCAAACGCCAATTAACAACTCCGGGCTGGCACTGAGAATTTCTTGTCAAAAAAAACTCAATATACTACGTAAAAATTATTTGCCCGACTCGGGAATCGAACCTGGGACTTCGTGATCTGCAGTCGAATACGCTAACCACTAGACCAACGAGGCAGTTATACCTACCAGTTTTGATCTACCTAAACATCCGCCAGTGAACTTTTAACAGTTTTTAGCAAGGTATGAGCTCAAAGGAGCTTAGGAAAAATAAAATGATTCCCACGGGATTTTAAAAAACCAATATCCAGGCGAACGAAGTCGCGGGTATCCGCTTGTCATAAATAAGTTGCTAGATAAGAATCATATGTAGACGTTTCTAAGAGGTATTCCTTCGAGGTTCTTGACCTTCAGGTCAAACACCTCAGTGATTTATTTAAGAAAAAATTGTTTTGGTATGTACTTACTCGTAATTTTATGAATTGGGATGTTCAATTCCTACAAATTATATGAGCATCAGGTTTTAGCTTTTTTATCATGCAATTTTTACGTAACAAATCCGCGAATTTTCTGTACCTACAAACTTACTATAACGGTCAAATGGTCCAGTTGAGTTATTTGATAGCTTTTGACCTCTGCTATAATACATTTAAGATGTTTATCGGTGACCCAGTATACTTAGTTATAAAGTATAAAAAACAGATTTGCGTTAATTTTGCAATGTACCTCCTGTTAAGAATTCGCTATCTTTAACCAACTCGTGGCATGATATCCACGTGGAACTAACCTAACCTAACGGTGCGGCCTCCACCGCCCCTCACAGCCGTCCAATCGCACACCAACCTAGCCTGATGACATCGACCTTCTATCCAAGTAATCAGGCCCCACAATAGGCCCCACAATAATCTAATTTTAATTATTAACCGACTTCAAAAAAAGGAGGTTCTGTATTCGATCCGTATGTATGTATGTAAGTATGTATGTATGTATGTATGTATGTATGTAAGTATGTTCGCGATTATCTCCGCAACTAATGAACCGATTTTGATGATTGTTTCACTATCGTAATCTACATACTTTCAGGAAGGTTTTAGTATATAACACATCGAGTTATCATTCTTACATACGAAGTTATAACCATAAATGTATACATATGTCACTTAAATGTTCTCTGATATTGCCAGACCTATTGCTGAAGTCTTATATTCCGTTTATTATAAAGACTTCACTCTGCTACGCCTACGCTAACATTGACCTTTTGCAAAAACTTTTGGGCCGAAGTCATTACAGTAGAGTGATTCCTTGGAGTTAGTGCACGGTTACGTGTATTTCCATCCTATATAAAGCCAAACCGCAAGGGTGTGAAACTGGTCGCGTATAGATTGTAAATTACTTTTTAATCAAGGTCTTCCAAATTATACAAAAGTAGTACGCATACAAACTAATCTTGTATAGATCGGAAGTTAGGTTAGGTTGGGTTAGAACATTATGAAACCATTCACCTATACTTAGTATGACACAAAACTATCACTATAATATAATCTAACTATCACTAAAAAGCTTAAAATAATTTTTTTCAAAGAAAAATGAACCGACTTCAAACCATTCGAACTAAAAAGTTTAAAATAATTTTTTATTCATTTAGATTGACGATTAAACTACCTAACTCAAACAATATATAATTTTTTGGAGTCGGCGCCAAACCACATTCAATTCGTCGGAATCGAATTCGGGGAGCATATTTTCGACTTGAAAAGTATGAGTCATTTGGCGCCGACTTCAAAAAATTATATATTGTTTGAGTTAGGTAGTTTAATCGTCAATCTAAATGAATAAAAAATTATTTTAAACTTTTTAGTTCGAATGGTTTGAAGTCGGTTCATTTTTCTTTGAAAAAAATTATTTAGAAAAATCACGACACTCCTAAAAACCTCTTACTTTTTGGAAGTCGGTCAAATCGGTCCAGCCGTTTCCAGGTGATGCGCTTACATTTATTATTAAAAATTAATAGCAATATTATTTTTTACTTATTTAGAATCAGGGCTCGGAAACCGGTAAAAAATCCGAACCGGTTAAGGCCTAAGTACATAGTGAACTTTTCATTTCGGTTTTGTTCTACCTTTACCCAAAATTAACCGGTTTGAGGCAAATAAAGTTCTTAAATAGGTTTCGTTGAATAAACCGGTTTTAACCTATTTTAACCGGTTTTTGCCGTCTTTTTTCAATGCGCAGCCATTTGGTAGGTACGTAAAAATAAAATTACTAGGTACCTATTCAGCGTTCAGTCGAAAACAAATATCGCATTACGTCAACGCGCAGGGAGACACAAAATTATTTTATGAGATGGTATGTAAGTATGGTTTGTTATTTTAATACATGTATTTTTAGATTATTTAAGTATATTTAATAATTGATTTATGTTTACGTACGTACCTACTTATACAGATTCGTACCCAATAACCCATCACTCCAAACACGATCTCATTGATTGTCTACCCAATAGTCAACCGCTTTTTCCGGAAAGTGAGCAATGTTATAGTGATGGAAAGAAATATTTTCGTAAGATATATCTATGTAGGGTGGATGCTCCTGGTGGTGTGTGTGTATGCGTGTGTAGTGTGTGTATGTGTAAGCATGCATGGATGAATGAGTGTGGATTGCAGGCTAAGTTTGTGTATATGTAGCTTTTATATGTACATATGTGATTGAGTAAAATGTGACAGTGTGGAATATGTATAGGTATAGATTTTGTCATGATGAAAAAAAGAAATGTGGATCGTAATCAGTTTTTTTTTTATTCAACTACAAGTTAGCCCTTGACTGCAATCTCACCAGATGGTAAATGATGATGTAGTCTAAGATGGAAGCGGGCTAACTTGGAAGAGATATCTATGTATACCCCTGATCGGTTTCTACACGGCATTGTATCGAAACGCTAAATCGCTTGGCGGCACGGCTTTGCCAGTAGGGTGGTAACCAGCCACGGCTTGAGCCTCGCACCAGACCAGACAAGAGACAATTTAGAAATTATAAAATCCCAAATTGCCCCTGCCGGGAATCGAACCCGGGACCTCCCACTTATAAGAAAGACCACAGAGCTCACCAATGTGCCAGGGAGGTCGTTTATTGCAAGTACTTTCTATAAATATATTATCTTTACAGGTGACTCTCAAAAGACAAGTTTGAAAATTCTGATGAAGATGATTCTTAATCAATAAAATTATTATCTACCAAATCATTTATTAATTATTATTAATAATCCTAATCCCTAATCCTAATCCCTAATCCTGAGGTACCAAAAATTACAAGCACATATTTGGTAGATAGGCCAGTCAAATTTTAGGTACATTAAAATCGCAATCAAACGGCTAGTTCTGATTTTTTTATATGTTGTTAGGACCACTACCAGTAGTCTAAATCCAATTTTGCAGCTTCGAAAGACCTGTGCTAATTTTGCAGCACTTGAAAAACCACAAAATTTTTGCACTCTTTTTGGTTTTTAGGGTTCCGTACCCGAAGGGTAAAAAACGGAGCCCTATTAATGTCACTCGGCTGTCTGTCTGTCTGTCTGTCTGTCTGTCTGTCTGTCCGTCTGTCCGTCTGTCCGCCGGTCACAGGTCTCTAGCTCGCAGACGAAATGAGTTACAAATCTGAAATTTTGGTATTTAGTGTAAAACGTTAACCCAAAATCAAATATTGAATTAGAAATTGAATTAAATTATTTTTCAGGGGGGCTCCCATACATGAAAAAGGAGCCGGAAAAAAAAAATTTTCTTTACCCTAGCTTGTGGGGTATCATTGTTTAGAGCTTATTAAGTAGAGTACAAATATATATTTTTTTAATTTTTATCTCAAAAAATAAGGGAATGGGAGGCCATCAAAGTTGTCAGTTTTAGACCATTTTTGTGACGGGGGCTATCTCAAAAACTAAACTAGTTGGGAATATGATATTTCAGTATATTATGTACTATATGCTCTATTTAAACAACAAATACTGAAAACAACGATTTATTAAATAGTTTATAAGCTGTGACCAAAATAAACGAACATTTTTTTGGGTTTTTCTTTCACGGTTTGTTGCGATGTCTAGCTCGGAAATTAAATATTTCTTAGACCCAAAATATTATATTGTTCATAATTATGTACGGAACCCTGAAAGAGCGAAGCCCGACTCGCACTTGGCTGATTTTATTTCAATATAAGTCCTAAACTGCGCGTTTCTTAAAAAATATTTTCTGTAATTTTTTTTAAGTATACTATAATTGCTACAATTTAAGACCAGAACTAGTTCTTTCAATACAATATTAACTGTGATTAGGGAACGCAAATCTCGCGAGATTGGGGCTCAAGCGAGATCCCGCGAGTTTATGGAATAACAATACTGCGAGATCTCGCCAATTTCGAGATCTCGCGAGATTAGCAGTTTGATGTGTTTTTTTGCAAATAAATAATCACAATATTTAAATAAATTAGGAAAAAAATTATAAATATTGTAAGTATTACAAGATAAACATTTATTTTCACGAATTTTTTCAATAGACTTGTATGCATCAAACATTGTTTGACGTATCTGTCTATAATTTTTTTATAAACTTCTAAGTAGTAAACTCTGACATCTATCAAAAATGTCATGAATAACAAATGAAAGAAACAACCAGTCTTCTCTTCTAATATCAAACAAAAATCTTTTAGTAATAAAACAGTTTTTTTTATAACAAACAAAACAACGAGAAGTCAAAAAAATGAAACTTATTATCTAAGTTGTGTTGACTATTAAACTGAGATAATATTATCAATTAAATGAAACTATATCTATTCAGTAGATCCATTAGATATTACAGATTAATTAACAACATATACCAATTACCTAGTCAGACTATTAGAAATTACAGATTAATTAACAAAATATATCGATCAAATGAAAGATTTATTCAGTTCAAATCACAAGTCATTATTACGAATTATTTTGAAAGTAGCTCTTTGAGAAGCACAAAATGCCCAAAGAATCATCTGCTAAACGGAAACGCACCGAACAAAACCAACAGATCGCAACTCCGTCCACTCCATGTCAGTCCGCGCTTCGAATAAGACGTTTATATGCTTGAGTGCAATCTCGTTAAACTCGCGAGATCTCGCCTTTTTTTCGTCCGAGATCAATCTCGCTAAAAAAGGCCGAGATCTCGCGAGATCTCAGCCTTTCTTAACGAGATTGCATTCCCTAACTGAGATACAGCTCTCCAAAAATTTACAATTATTTCCAAAAAAGTGAAATTTTAAGAATTGGTCAACTTTCGACAAGAAATATATGTTAAAATTATTATTAAGTATTTTTATTAAGTATTTATAATGTTATTTATTCAAGAAAAAAAATTATTTATATTATTATTGATATTTATTGATTTTTATGAAAAATATTAACTTGCATTATAAGGACAATAAGAGTGCCGAGCAATATAAGTCGTAAACTACGCATTTTGTTAACATTTTCTCATTTTATATACATTTTTAAAGTAGACTAACATTGCTACAATTTGAAACCAGAATCAACTCTGTAGCTTTAATACTATTGCTGCGATACAGCTCTCCTAAAATTGAACTTTTTTCCAGAAACGTTAAATTTTAAGATTTGGTCAATTTTCGACCGCGATCTTAGAGATAATACTCTTTTTACGGGTAGAATTATAGGTAAAAATGTTGTAAAAAATCTAATTAGCTTTAATTAAAAGTAAGTACGATGTCTCTAGGCTATAATATAGTTTACTAACCAAAAAGAGTGCAAAAATTTCACGGTTTTTCAAGTGCTGTGAAGTTAGCACAGGTCTTTCAAAACTGCAAAATTTGATTTAAACTACTGGTAGTGATATTAACAACACATAAAAAAATCAAAACTAGCCGTTTGATTGCGATTTTAGTGATTTTTGAGTCAAATTTGACAGGCCTAAGATGAAGATTATATGATACAAGTTTTAAACACCGCTAATTCTGATACTGAATGTCTCAACAAACAAAAAAAAAGAAATGAAAGTGATTATGAATAAATAATGCATGTTGTCCTTAGGCATAATGGGATTTTTTTTTATATAGCTTGCTCCAATGGGATTTTTTTTTAAATAAGGCAGCATTTTTCCGTACCCTGTATCCTTCAATTATCGCTTATAACGAGCGCGAGAGCGTAATTTGCTGGATTTCTTGTAAAATTGCTACTTCCAAGTTCGGTTTCCGTCGTTTGGTAAGAAATAAATTTCGTATAATCTATAAAAAAAATTGCCTCATTGTTTGTCAAGGTTGTAAAAAAATCTATATCTATTTCTTCGAAAATTCTTTTAAATTTTGGAGAAGGGTCTTTGTTAGCGTGAAAATGAAATAAAATTAAAACGATAAAAGAGTTCCTATTTTTAAGAAGTTGCGGGTAACATATAATTTTCTATCAGACATAATATGAGGACTGACTTTGGGAACACAAATGCCGGGGAAAGGCATAAAGGTGCCAAGCTTAGGCAATTAGTACTTTTTTTTTTAAATAAATAAAATAAAATACTTCTTTATGGGTACGAAAAGCAGGACACATAAAGTCGAAAGCATCAAGTATTAGAAAAAAAATATTTTACTGAAATTGCTTCGTTTAACACGTCTACGAATTTTTAAACGTGACACAACCGTTAAATTGCCGACATATGGAACATCAACCCTATCCCAATGTGGAGTTGGCATAAAACAAAAATAATATTAAAATATTTTATACATGAAATATAGTATTGCCAATTAATAAATAGAATAAGAATTTTATTTAACAAAGCGTCAAACACAAACGCGAAAGCAAGTAGGTGCATGTCTGACGTCCGTTCTGTGTGCTTAGTCTAAAGCGGAGCACTCGAAAACGAACTCGAAAACTATTGATCGATTTCAGAGTAAAATAGACCTAAAATGGCTTGTATTAAGGTTTGAGTTCGCCAATACATTCAGCATTGTTCGAATGCTGAATGTATTGGCGAACTCAAACCTTAATACAAGCCATTTTAGGTCTATTTTACTCTGAAATCGATCAATAGTTTTCGAGTTCGTTTTCGAGTGCTCCGCTTTAGACTAAGCACACTGTTTATTTAGTAGGTAAGTATAGCGCCGCGGCCGGCGCGGCGCGGCGACCGCCCCCTCCCCTATTCCTCTTGCGGTGTAAACCGGTTAATATGGGTTTTCAATAAGCTCTTTTAACGGTTACACTCCGAACGATAAAATCAACTTTAACCTTTAATAACCGTTATTAACCGGTTAATTTTTAACCGGTTCCGAGCCTTGTTTAGAATATCCATCTGCAGTCTGGAACCTGATTAAGAAATATTAATTGGTTTAAAATTGTGCAAAATCAATAAAAATGTTTATGAAAAGTGATAAAGAATATAGAGTTATTACATAATTGCTTTGTTTACTCAATACTATTTAAGTATTTTCAATAAACAAAACGATTTGCGAAGCTCTTGTCACACGAGTAGTAAATCTACAGAGAGGAAGCTTCCACAAGCGGCCCGCTGTAGGTATACTCACACAAACACACTCACCAACGGTTCACGGACGCCCGCTCGTTCCACTAACCGGTACAGTTGGTGACAAACTGTGCGCATATGTGTGAGTGTACCTACAGCGGGCCGCTTGTAGAAGCTTCCCCTCTGTAGGTACTCTGTGCTCTTGTTTGTCAGTTATCTCGCTGTACGAGTTTATCTAAAGTTTATTGAATGATTAATTATTTGCAATCATTATTTCATATTTTTTTTAGGGTTCCGCATTAAAACGGTTAATAGAACCCTTATAACTTATGACCCAAGTTTTCAATATTTAAAAAGACACCTTCACATTATTACTAGAAAATATAGTAGAAGACATTCCAATCATTGAGATAGGTACACGAAGATGAAGTGACAGTGGGAGGCGCACATCGAATCATTCGAAAAAAAAAACGTTTCTTTTTATCTCTGGCATGTAAGATGTCGTATTCATAACAAGCGGATACCCACGACTTCGTTCGCCTTTATATTGATTTTTAAAAATCCTGTGGGAATTATTTTGTTTTTCCTAAGCTCCTTTGACCTTATACCTTGCTAAAAACTGTTAAAAGTTCACTGGCGGATGTTTAGGTAGATCAAAATATAAACATCCACCAGTGAAAGTCCCATTAAAATCAATTCAGCCTTTCAGAAATTAGTCGGTAATCTTTAAAGTATCTCCTTTTCAACAAAAAAAAGAATGAATGAAATCGGACCACGCGTTAATGAATTACAGTTAAGTACACATTTTGACTTTCATCTCCTCTCCCAGGGGAATCGTGCTGGATTTCGGGATAAAAAGTATCCTATATGTTACTCCGTAGTATGAACTTAAATGATGCCAAGTTTTATTTCAATCCATTCAGTACTTTTTGCGTGATGCGCGCACAAACATACAGACAAACAGATAAACAGACAAACGGACAAAAATTTCAAAAATAGATTTTTTACGTTCTATTACTTATCCCTAACATTCCCCAGTTGTTATTTTGCAAAAATCTTTAATGTACAGATACGGCAAGTCTACGATTTTATGATAGTATC
This sequence comes from Melanargia galathea, assembly GCA_920104075.1. NCBI lineage: Eukaryota > Metazoa > Arthropoda > Insecta > Lepidoptera > Nymphalidae > Melanargia > Melanargia galathea. Next base: position 19,804,847 of record OV049869.1, on the reverse strand, counting down.
TAAGATACAAGATAGATATAGATTGTAGGTAGATCGCAATTCTGAAAAAACAACCGAACATTTTCAGTTTGTCATTTTATGTACCTACGGAATCCTAATAGAGCGAGGTCCGGCTTGCACTAGGCCGTTTTTTTTAAATAATTAACTTGCATAGCTATTGTGGAAGTTATCAAGAATGCCACATATTCAGTGCAAGGTTTAATTAAGGCATTAATCAATTAATCTTCAACTTGACCTTTGTGCAGTGTCCACTATCTTGCACTGTGTAAACACTTGTAGCAAGCAAAATTTCTGCAAGTTGTAGCTAGTCTGATGATTGCTGCAAGAAATTCCATTAACATTCCATTTATACATGATATACAAAGAGATATAGTGTCTTTGCTTTACTGCCTAGGTAATTAGCTTTTTTTTGTTGTTCAAATTTTACTGTACAGCCAAGTTTTTACGAAGCCAATGCGCTAGCGCCGCGCGGTGCTTCAGAAGCCAGCGCTGGCTTGGTTCGACGCGGGCGGAGGTCGCTGGCTTGAAGAAGTATAAATTGAAAATTAAAAAAACCCCCGACATTCGCCATTTTGTGATGGCGGCCATCTTGGATTTGCATAATGCTATTGTACTAGTCAAGCCCTTTTATTTGATACTCATATTTAGGGAAATGTGAAAAAATATATAATCGGCCTGCATGTTGTGGCAGTAGCAATCTTGAACCGATTTTCATCAAACATAGCTAAGAAAACTCCCAATTGATTCACCTTTCAAACAAAAAAAAAACCGCATACGGGGGAACAGACACACACACACACACACACACAGACACGTCAAACTTAACACCCCATCGTTTTTGCGTCGGAGGTTAAAAATAGACGGGCGCTCTATTCAAGCCAGCACTGGCAGTCACTGCTGACCTGACAATATGAAGCCAGCGCTGGTTGCCAGTGGAACTGGCACTCAGTGCTGGCTTCATGTAAATCTACCTTAACTATAACCTTATTGTAACCACCAGATGTGCAACTAGCTCTAAGAACAGAATCGCATCATTCTAGGTTAACTTAAACTTAGTACGATGTATTTAACCTCCTACCTACATCTGTACTACTCAAAGGACATAAGAGTTTTAAAAATCTCTTACCTTTTTTTGTAACTGAAATACTAATTTAGTTTACCAGAGACACCTATCGGCTATAGAGGTTTATGAAAAAAAATTAATGTGCCACTTCCCATCTGCCATTTTATTTCAAAATGGCGATGGAAGGTGAAGGTGCAGCCAGGCGCTCATGTAGGGGTAAGTTAATCTATTGAAATCTTATCAAATTCTTAATAATTATTGGATTTTGAATAATAAGTAAGTAATTAAGACTTGGAAAAGTACACGTACAGTGTTATTTTTGCATAAAAATAAATAATGTACAGTTAACTTTGCATTGATTTTCTATGTCCTCTGCAAAGGACAAATGTAGGCTATTAAAGTTTTGGTAGTTGAACTTCCGTTGTACTTTGTGTAGTACATTAAAATATATTATGGTTTTTTTCAGCGTTAACAGATAATGACATAGCTGAAGCGTTAAATGATTCTGTGTAAGACCTTCCTAGAAACGATTGCGATGACAATCTAGAGTTTCTCCCACTAAAACTTATCCAAAAAGTTAATTACCAAGTTAGCATACTCCTAGTGAGTCAAACAGTTCACACGAAGAAGAGGACCTCACTCTAATTCCTCCTGCAGCTTCTCCAGCGCTTTCCAATGGTTCAATATAATTATGTGTCTTTTTCATTGCAATCTCGCTCATGAGGGCGTAGAAGGAGTAGATGCGAAAGAGGACGCGGATGTGGTTACGGACATGATTCGAATCTTGGCGAGAAAACTCAATAAACGCAACAAAAAATAGCATTCAAGACACGTGGTAATCTCGCGAATGTATTCGGTCAGTGAGATCCACTCCACCAGTTTGGGTGGACTGGATCTCACTGACCGAATGCTTTCAGTTTGTCTATCGCGTAATCGGACAAGAAAGTGACCTCTTTGATCTTGCTTGTTAATGCTTGGCTAGAAGAAGAGGAATTTTATGCAGATGTGAGAGTATAAATTTATAATTACAAAACTTCTGACAGAAAACGTAGAATAAAGTGACGGTGGTTTCGGAGGTGAAGAATATGATGAGCTTGAATCGAAACATACGAAGTGTAAGGTTCTTATAAAACTTCCTCCAAGGAACGCTGAGCGAAAGCAGCTGTACACATGCCTGAATATGGTTTGAAATAATCGCGCTGTAAAAGAAGCGGATACAACAAAACAACAACAGTTTTTTTGTACAAAATGTGACATTTACCTTTGCTTTACGCCAAATCGAAATTGTTGAGTAGTCCAATTTTCATGAAGATAGTAGTCTTAGACTATAAGTTTTATTTCCACTTTGCTGATTTTTTAAACTATTTTATGATACTTTTTTATTTTACCTCAATTATGTTCCTTATTTCTGAATGATTAATAATAATTATTGTAATAATGTCAATTTTAGAGCAATTTTAAGTTTTTGGGGGAAAAAAATGTTTATTTTGATAGTTTTGTATGACAGAACGTTTAATTTTTGTTTATTTATATGTAGTGTCTAATAAAAAAGCATAATTAAAAAAATGATTTTGCTTTATGATTCTTATCCTACAATAATTACAATTTATGCACAAAAACTATTCTACGTCCTACATAAATGACATAGTAATATCATCACTTTGTCCTTCACATAGGACATAGTGAAAAACCATTTTCCGACAGGTGATATTTTTTCCACTATTTTTCCGGTACAAGTTAACCTTTCAGGAATAGAATAGTGAAGTTTCAGAAACATACTAGACAAAAAGTATGTCTGGTAGGCAGGAGGTTAATACTGGTTACATGTCTCTGTTAGCCCAGCTAGTGCTAGTGTAAACTTAACTCTACGTCGTTAATGTGAACCCGTCAACACTACGTCATTTTAAATGTTAGTAAAACCAAAATATTATTCGAATTGCCGATAAGAGGTGATAGGTGCCAAAAACAAAAAACGCGTCTTAAATAAAATGTCACTGTTTGTAATTAATGTAGGTACTTATTTATATAGATTAAATTTATTATAATTTTTCCATTCTAAAAACTTTGATCTATGACCAGTAAGTAATATCAACGGTTTTTCGGCTGCGGAACTTGAGATCGCGGCCTGAAGTCCAGGGTCGAGCTATAAAAGTTATTCCGTTTTTGAAGAATTGTCAAGAATTTCTCAGTAGGTACCTACCTACTCAAGTAAATTCCACGAAATGACAGGAGGAATTAGCTACTCATTTAAACCAAAACCATGGACATAGATTGCTCTAAAGCAAACAGTTGAAATCAGCTAAACCATATTCTGAGATGGTGATAGTAAAAAAAAAACCAGCTGAGTTTGTTGCGGGCTATTCTCAGACCAGGGACGCTGATCGTTCCTCCCTGTGTTGGGAACAATGCACAGAGAAACTTTCAGCTTTTATAAACTAACGAAGGTCTGGCCGTCATGGGCTCTTGCTCTACAAGTGATACATATGACTTCGAAAAGTTGAGGTGCGTGCCGGGACCGAACCCGGTCCCCCCGAAAGTGAGGCCGAACTCTTAACCACTAGGCTATTGCCTATTACCGCTGCGAAACTCTTTACCGGGATGAAAACATTTTCTATTTTGTTTTTCAAAACAAAAGGTGGCTTACGTCCTTCCACAGGATGCGAGCTATCTCCTCGCAAAAATTTGTCGAAATCGGTTCAGTGGTTTATGCGTGAAAAGGTACCAGACAGACAGATAGAGTTACTTTTGTGCTTATAATATTAGTACATAAGGATTATGTAAGTGTATAGAATAGATAAACCTCTTGTGCGAAGTCGGAAACTAATTAGAAACTTTTTTTTTCAGTGAAGATCTATATATTAATCGCAGTTGGATTTATATTACTGTTTTTACCATTGATATCGCTTTTGATGGATGGCCAACTTTTTGTCATAAAATACGTAAGTTACCTACCTTCTACCTGATGTTTTATAACCTTTTTATAATCGTTTACATAGCTAATAATGATAATTTATGATTATTACCTATATCTATTATTACCTATACATTAAAGTCAATATTCATTCATTATGATATCGTCCGGTAAAGTTTAGTACCGGTAGTAGGTAAATTTGAATTACAAATTATACAATGGAAATTAAATAATCCTATAGAATTGATGATGACACATAAAATATTTACCTAATAAACTCAAATATTAAATTTATTTTCGGAATGTGCGAACTATAATTAATTAACCCCCGACACAAAAACGACGGGATGTTATAAGTTTGACGTGTCTGTGTGTTGTGTGTATGTGTCTGTCTGTTCCCCCGTAGCGCTCAAACGGGTGAACCGCCGATTTGAATGCGGTTTTTTTGTTAGAAAGGTGAATTAATTAGTCGAGAGTGTTGTTAACTGTGTTTGAAGAAAATAGTTCCAAGATAGCCGCCGCTACAAAATGGCGGATTACATATTTTTTCCACAACTCCCTCAATATGGATATCAAATGAAAGGGCTTGATTAGTAGAATAGCACTATGCAAATCCAAGATGGCCGCCGCCACAAAATGATGAATGTCGGTGGTTTTTTACATTTTTAATTTATACTTGTTACAGATAACAAGGATAGCGAATGGGTCAGACGTCTACTATCTGTTGCAAGAGGAGATACCGGGAGCTTTCGTCCACGTTTACGTCTTCAACGTCACGAACGGAGAGAAATTCATCTCGGGGGAAGATCGGAAGCTGAAGTTGAAAGAAGTCGGACCATTTATTTACCAGTAAGATTACTGTTGAATATTTGTCCTACTGCCCGCCTAACTGTGGGATTGTTTAGGAACTGTCGATTGGAAATATTTATATACTCAGTACCATGAATTGAAGTCTAAATTCTAATTCCTCATTCTCGAAGCTACTAGGCTCAATTTTGATCCTGTGGAGTACCTACTGCACACCAAAGTCATGGGGATTCGCGACTGTCATCAGGCTTGTGAATTTATATTAACTTGCACAATTCAAATAAAAATTATTTTCAAAAATCGAACTCAAGCATTCCACAATAAATTGTAATAATAATAATAAAGCCTTTTATTTTCCTTATCAATTACATATCATATACAAGTACATATTTACAATGTTCTTAATTCTATATTATTTAATATTATGCGTTAATATGTTAGACTAAACTAAACTAGATTTATATTTGTGTGTCTGATTGTGTGTATTTATATGAGTGTGTGCTAATGTATGCGTGTGTGTGTGAGTATATGTGTGTAAGTGTGCGTGTGTGACTGTGGGTGGGTGTGTGTATGTGCACCTGCATGTTAGTGTGTATGTAAGGTGCTTGTGTTTTAGTATATTAGTAGTTCTTATATCTATGTTATCCTGTTTATACCTACATATTTTAGTTTATTTACATTTTGTTTTATTGATTTGATAAGGATCCCTCATTGGGTATAGGCCTCCTCCAGTTGTTGCCATTTCTTTCTATCCTTGGCATTTACGAGCCAATTGTTTCCTGCAATCTGTATTATATCATTGGCCCATCGCGATTTTGGTCTACCCACTTTCCTTTTGCCTACTGGCCCTGGCCATGTGGTTGTCTTTATTGTCCAACGGTCGTCTGTTAGCCTCGAGACATGGCCTGCCCACTTCCATTTAAGCTTCAGAGCGTGTTTTAGAGCGTCCGTCAACTTTGTCTTCTTTCTTATATCTTCACTTTTTATTTTTTGTATTTTGCGTAAATGAAGTAAGCTTCTTTCCATTGCCCTCTGGCAAGTAACTATTTTATTTTTTATATTTTTAGTGTACACCCATGTTTGACTGGCATAAGTAAGACAGGGAAGTATACAAGTGTCTATAACGGTTCTTTTAAGGTTAAGTGGATAGGATCCTTTCACTATCTCCTTTTGTGCCCAGTACTTGTTCCAACTGAGCTTAATTCGTCTATCAACTTCTTCTTCTGCACTCATTAGGTTGAATGAAACTTGTTTTCCAAGGTATATGTAGGAGTCTACATATTCTAATTGAATATTGTTAAGAAGAATTTTGTTTGGTAAACTGTTGGTCATTACCTTGGTTTTGCTTATGTTCATTTCAAGGCCAACTTTTCTACTTTCCTTATCTAATGAGTTTATCATTTTTTCAAGATTCCTGCTGTGTTCTGCGAAGAGTGCAATATCATCTGCGAACCTTAAGTGACTCAGAAATTTGCCGGAAATATAGATTCCTTCGTCATGCCAATTTAGTTTATTTATTACACTCTCCAAAACTGTAATGAAAAGTTTTGGAGATATTGGATCTCCCTGTCTAACTCCTCTGCCAATACTTATTTCTTCACCGATATATTCGAGTCTTACTTTACTTTTACTATTTGTGTATATGTTCTTCAATATATTAATATATTTAGCGTTAATATTGCAATTCGCTAGGGCCTTCCAGATGGATTCATGTGATATGCTATCGAATGCCTTCGCATAATCTACAAAGGCGATGTAAAGAGGTTTATTGAATTCTCTGTATTTTTCAATAAGCTGTTCGATTACATGTATGTGGTCGATTGTGCTAAAGCCAGCACGGAAGCCAGCTTGCTCTTTAGGTTGAAAATTGTCTATTTGGGGACCAATCCTGCTAGAGAGGATGGATGTGAATAATTTGTAAATGCTAGAAAGTAAACTAATTGGCCTATAGTTAGAGATATCAAGTGGGTCTCCCTTTTTGTATATGAGAATTATTTCCGAGGAAGTCCATTGAATAGGAACTTTCCCGGTATCTATAACCATGTTAAACAGTAGCGTCAGTGGGCTAGTTAATTCGTGTACAGCGAGTTTTAAAAGTTCATTTTGAATATTATCTGGTCCTGCACTTTTCCCAGATTTTAATATTTTTATGTGCTCTAAAGTTTCTTTTTCAGTTATTGGTAATAATTCGCTTGTTTCTACTTCGTGTAGTTCCTCGCCTGTGACTTTTTGTTCTAGTGGTGCCTTAGAGTACAAGTCTTTGTAGAATTTGGTAGCACAGTCCAATAGTTCCTTTCTAGTTTTTATTACCTTCGTACTTGAATGTAAAGCTTGGATCCAATTCTTGTGTGTATTTAATTCATTTAGTGCTCTTTTGTAGCTCCTGTATTTTATTAGATTTTTCTCAATTATATTTCTTCTGTGTTTTTCGTAGTCCTTCCTTACCGCTCTGTTTGAAATTTTGAATAGGTCACTCAGTTCTTTTCTTCTGTCTACATTTTTATGTTCACTTTTTAATAATTCTGTGCGTCTTTTAATAATTCTCTTGGTATCTTCGCTTAAGATATCACATCTATGTTTTGTTTGTTTAGTTTTGGGTTCTAAACTTGTTTTTATTGCTGTTTCAAGGGCATCGTAATAAGTTTGTACAGTGAGGTTATCTTCAATGAAAGTAGTATTTTCTAGTTCACTTATGCAAGATTTTAAATTTTTTAGGTAGGAATCCACTTCCGAATCGCTTTTAGGAAGTATGAGAGATTCTTTGTAGGATATTCTGCATTTTTTTGGAGTTTTTATTTCGAATGTAGCCCGCAACAATCGGTGATCTGATGGAAATTCGAAGTTGTTTAGTACTTCGATATTTTTTACGTGTTTGATAAGATTTGTTAGTATAAAATCTATTTCATTTTTCGTCCTTCCATCCGGCGATCTCCAGGTCCAGCGGCGGTTAATTTTTTTCTCAAAATAGGTGTTGACTATGCAAAGTTTATGTTCAAAAGCATGCGAAATAAGTAGTTCACCTCTTTTACTTCTTGACCCGTAACCATAGTTTCCCATGATGACCTTTTCGTTCTTTCTCGGTTGTCCAATTTTGGCATTGAAGTCTCCTAGTAAAATAATATTTTCATCTGCCACGTCGTGAGCTTTATTTAATGTACAGTAAAAGTCTATAATTTCTTCTTCACTTGAATTTTCTGTAGGAGCATAGGCTTGGATGATGGAAATGGGTGTGTTGTCAAAGTTTATTTGCAGCATTGCTACTCTATCTGAGAAGCCGGAAAAGCCCACAATGTTACTTTTGTGTTTTTTATTTACTATAAACCCCACTCCGTATTGACCTGCTTTTATACCATTATAGTAGAATATGACGTCGAAGTGTTCTTCTATATTGCATCCTTCTCTTCTTATTTCTGATAAGCCTAAAATGTCAAATTTAATTTTTTGAAGTGCATGTTGTAATTCTAGGAATCTTTCTTTAGATGCAAGTGACCTTACGTTGTATGTGCAGATTTTTAGGTATGACTTTTTAATAGGTTCTTTATTAATTCTGGAAAGCATAACTGGAGGGTTTTGGTCATACTCCCCCTCGGTGACCAACCGTGTTGGAGGAGGGTGAGAGCTCCTTTGTACTAATTGCTAATCTTCTTGTTCGTTTGTTTTGAAGCTTGTAGATGGCTCTGGAGAAAAGAAAGTTTCATTTCGGGTAGAATTGGATGTTTGTTTAGGAGTCCAGTACGATCTTACAATAAATTGTAACAAGTATAAATTAAAAATTAAAAAAAACCCGACATTCGCCATTTTGTGGTGGCGGCCGTCTTGAATTTCCATAGTGCTATTCTTCGAGTTAAGCCCTTTCATTTGATACCCATATTGAGGGAGGTGTGCAAAATATGTAATCCGCCATTTTGTGGCAGCGGCCATCTTGGACCGGTTTTCACCAAACATAGCTAAGAACACTCCCGAGTAATTCACCTTTCAAAAAAAAAACCGCATTCAAATCGGTTCACCGGTTTGAGCGCTACGGGGGAACAGAGAGACACACATACAGACACGACAAACTTATAAGATCCTGTAGTTTTTGCGCCGGGGGTTAGTAAAAATAAACAACAAAACCGACGCGCGAAGCTAGCACGACTTAACTTCTTTCGGTCGATAGTTCATCATCATCATCATCATGATCAACCCATTACCGGCTCACTACAGAGCACGGGTCTCCTCTCAGAGTGAGAAGGGTTTTGGCCATAGTCTACCACGCTGGCCAAGCGGATTGGCAGACTTCACACACCTTTGAGAACGTTATGGAGAACTCTCAGGCATGCAGGTTTCCTCACGATGTTTTCCTTCACCGTTAAAGCAAGTGATATTTAAACACTTAAAACGCACATAACTCCGAAAAGTTAAAGGTGCGTGCCCGGGATCGAACCCACGACCTCCGATTAGAAGTCGGTCGTCCTAACCATTAGGCTATCACAGCTTAGTATATACCGAATGTTTATGTTTCAGGGAGTTCCGAAGGAACGGCCAGTTCGAGTTGGACGAAGACGCGGGCGTGATGCGGTACACGCCTCGTCTGTGGACGAAGTTCGTCCCGGACGGCTCTATGGCGGACCCCCATGAGATCAATGTCACCGTGCCCAATTCAGCTTTATTGGTACCTAGATACTTTTAAAATAGGTAGATTATTTTTTAAATAGGTAGATTATTGGGGCCTATTTCATCACCTTTTGATACGTGTCGGATAACCTACGCAAGTTAGGTTATGTCAAGTGACAAAGACAAAAGTTGTAGATAGCTATCCGAAGTCCGTCACTACACTTTCTCCTATAAGAGAGGACTGCTAGTTGCTACGCTGTGGGAAATTAAAGGGCTATAGGGCAGTAAATGAATAAGTTTTTAGGAATCGCACTCTGACTAAGAAAAGTTAATACCTACACACTTACGTAACTCTTTTGTTTGGGACTGCATAAATATTTTTTTTAAGCAAACAAAGCAAGCTTTTTTTTATTCATCTACAAGTTAACCCAGACCAGGACCGGCGACAATTTAGAAATTATAACATTCCAAATTGCCATTGCCGGGAATCGAACTTACACGACCGACTTACACGATCGACGAACACTTATAAGACGACAGCGCTCACCACTGCACCAGGGAGGTCGTCGAAGCTGCATCGTCCTGTGGGTACAGGACAATTCAATATTCTTCTTCCAGGCAATGGCATCGATGCTCTCCAACCACGCGTTCTGGTTGAAGACCGGCTACAACATGCTAGTGCGACAAAAGCAGGCCACCGCGCTGATGAACATGGACGTGCACAGCTTCCTGTGGGGGTACGACGAGCCGCTCATCGCGCTCGGCAACTCGCTCCTGCCCGGTTGGATCCCCTTCAGCAAAATGGGCATTCTCGACCGCGTAAGTGTATTGCCTCCACTTAAGTCAGGGCTTCTTAACCTGTGGTCCATGGACCCCTGAATGTATTAAACGCTGGGGGCACTTGGCGAGCTTATGACTAAGATCGGCTACAACATGCTGCTGCGACAAAAGCAGGCCACCGCGCCGATGAACATGGACGTGCACAGCTTCCATTGGGGATAAGATGAGCCGCTCATCGGGCTCGGCAACGCTCTCCTGCCCGGTTGAATTCCCTTCAGCAAAATGGGAATTCTGTACCGCGTAAGTGTATTGCTTCCACTTTAAGTCAAGGTTTCTTAACCTGTGGTCCATGGACCCCTGAGTGTATTGAACGCTGGGGGGACTTGGCGAGCTTATGACTAAGACCGGCTACAACATGCTGGTGAGACACGACCCCGTTCTTTGGGCAGAACGGGAGTTATGTGGAACTTGCCCCGAAGATTACCCCGCGGGGGTATACCGCACTAAAAACCACCACGGCATGTTCCTCTTGCTGACTGTGCTGGACGCCTGGGGAACCCGTTGTATACGTCCCAGGACTAATGCCGAACATACCCGCGCTTTTCGAAGATCGAGAGAAGGGCCACGTGGAGTTTGTGGATGCAGAGCTGGAAGAGGCTGTCGCGAGGTGGTAGACACACATTGATACCACAAAATCCGCTTGCTTGAATAAAGTAAGATAATTTCCCCACTAGATAGACAGACGACATTAAGCGAGTTGTAGGGAACCGCTGGATTCAAGTGGCGTAAGACCAAGATGTGGGAAAGTCTAGTGTCCTCCACTTCCACTTTCTTAACCTGTGGTCCATGGACCCCTGAGTGTACTGAACGCCGGGGTTCCATGGCGAGCCTATCTAACATAATTCGCAACTCTAGTCTAAAGGTGTGTCTTGACTCGATTCAGAATAGACGGAGCACGGAAATCTGTAATATTTTTTTAATAAACTGAATTCTCGCTTGTTCCAGCTATACGACCAGGCAGCAATACCTCGCTTTGAACTTGGAAGCACGAACGCAGACAAGTTCATAATAAAGTCTTTGAACGGCGCTCGAGGATTGAACGTGTGGGGATACGAAAATCCCAGTAAACGGTACTTCTGTCTTACTTCTTTTGTTTATACACACTTCGAAAAGAACAATTTTGATCGCCTAAACAAAATACCCCTGTGTGCCTATGGTATGGCTGGCTCTTACCCTCTAATTCCCTTATGTCACATGTCTGGCTGCTCTTTCTGCGAGACTTAAGACGATAAATATATCTGCTATATATATTTCCTGTGTATGTGGTGCCAAGTTGCAGTTCCATGTGGAGTGACTTTTGCCTAACAAACTTTTCTTTCTTTTTAACCGACAGACAACAAAGACAGGGATAATGTTTTTCACGCGTACCTGGGTATGTTTGTATGTATGCGGGATTTATTATATTCTCGAAACATCCCAAAGGCTGGATGAATTTTAATGCGGGATGCTAGGTCCTTTTTTAAAGAACTTTCATCCCGTCTCGTGGAGTCCACGGGTGACCGGAGGGCTGGCAGTTACCTCGGTCAGCATATTAGTCTGGCCATTCAACGAGGTAACGCAGCCTCGTTATAGTGATTTGGATGTTTTATTTGATTTGTAATTTTTATTTTTAAGTATTTATTGTTTTAAATTAAGCAGAATTAAATAAATGTCAATAATATTAATCAATTAGATATGTATCGATTTGTCTAAACCATGCGATGGTTATAGACTAGGTTTTGTTATTACAAAGCCAAAATAGCGGCCGTAAAGTACAAAATAGCGGTAGAGACAAAAATATTAGGCACCATATTGAGTGGCATATCTTCAAAACCAAGATGATGTTTCTTTTACAGCCATAAGCTCCATTTTACACGACCTGAAAAGTTTTTAGGTAGGATCTCTACTACGTCATAATGTTGAAATACTTACTCTTTTTTGCAGTCGAATTTTTTTATTTTTTATTTAATTAACCCCCAACGCAAACACGACGGGGTGTTATAAGTTTGACGTGTCTGTGTGTGTGTGTGTGTGTGTGTGTCTGTCTGTTCCCTTGTAGCGCTCAAACGGGAGGACCGATTTGAATGCGGATTTTTTTTGTTTGAAATGTGAATTAGTCGATAGTGTTGTTAGCTAATAGCTATGTTTGATGAAAATCGATCCAAGATAACCGCCGCTACAAAATGGCGGATTACATATTTTTTCACAACTCCCTTAATATTGGTATCAAATGAAAGGGCTTGACTAGTAGAATAGCACTATGCAAATCCAAGATACAACATGGCGAATGTCGGGGTTTTTTTTTTAATTTTTAATTAATACTTCTTTCGTACTTGTTTTCAGTACTCGTTGCAACACTCTAGAAGACACATACGAAGGCATCGCCTACCCACCAGGACTGAAAACAGAGACAAAACTCAGGATATACCGCAATGTCTTCTGCCGGATTTTAGACCTGGACCTGGTTGGGACCAGGTCTATAGACTACGGTCCAGAAGCTTTTGTCTATCAAGTCAACAACGATACCTTCAACATAGGGCCGAGCACTGAATGCCTTTGTGGTACAAGGGGATGCAAGAATGGTGTGTCAGATTTGTCACCATGTTTGTATGGTAAGTGTCGTCATTTACTATACCTACTTGGAACGTACTGTGTAAAGCTATTTTAGAATAGAATAGAATAGAAAAGTTTTTTTATTCAAATAAACTTTTACAAGTACTTTTGAATCGTCAATTGAATCTACCACAGGTTCGGAATGCAGTTCCAACCGAGAAGAACCTGCAAGAAACTCGGTTTTTTTTTTAAATAACATTATAACAATTAAATTATTATTATATATGTACATGATTGAAATGCCGTCTCGCGCATTGCTGGAACGAGTTAAATCCAAGCTTTTTTATCGTTTATATAATCTTCAATTGTATAATAAGCTTTTTTTATGAGCATACTTTTAATAGAGTTCTTAAACTTGTGTAAAGGCAAGTCTAAGTATTAATAAACCAGTCAGTCTCGGATATCGTGGTTTTAATACATAATACATAAATTGTGATAAATATGCGTTTGGACTCCGATCGTTATTAATTAATATTGACGATGATGATAATGACGAAAATGACGAGAATCTGGGATGGAATGTTCTGTCTTGACTAGGTACATATGTCGGTTACAGTAGGTAGTCGGTTTTCTTTGACTCCAGCCATAAAACTCACACTGAGTGAAGCATAGATATTTAGAAGCATAATATTAGTTATGGTCCGGCAGCCGAGGAACAAATTTAGTGATTAATAACAACATTAATAACAATCTTTGTGAGAATTTTCATAGGGGAAAAAAATCAGCCAAGTGCGAGTCGGGCCTCGCTCTTTCAGGGTTCCGCATATAATTATGAACAATATAATATTTTGGGTCTAAGAAATATTTAATTTCCGAGCTAGACATCGCAACAAACCGTGAAAGAAAAACCCAAAAAAATGTTCGTTTATTTTGGTCACAGCTTATAAACTATTTAATAAATCGTTGTTTTCAGTATTTGTTGTTTAAATAGAGCATATAGTACATAATATACTGAAATATCATATTCCCAACTAGTTTAGTTTTTGAGATAGCCCCCGTCACAAAAATGGTCTAAAACTGACAACTTTGATGGCCTCCCATTCCCTTATTTTTTGAGATAAAAATTAAAAAAAATATATTTGTGCTCTACTTAATGAGCTCTAAACAATGATACCCCACAAGCTAGGGTAAAGAAAAATTTTTTTATTCCGGCTCCTTTTTCATGTATGGGAGCCCCCCTGAAAAATAATTTAATTCAATTTCTAATTCAATATTTGATTTTGGGTTAACGTTTTACACTAAATACCAAAATTTCAGGTTTGTAACTCATTTCGTCTGCGAGCTAGAGACCTGTGACCGGCGGACAGACGGACAGACAGACAGACAGACAGACAGACAGACAGCCGAGTGACATTAATAGGGCTCCGTTTTTTACCCTTCGGGTACGGAACCCTAAAAACTTGGTCGTCTCATCGAAACGAACCTACTCACGAAGATTCAGCCTGTTATTGATCACTAAAAAATTTGTTCCTCGACTATTAACTCTAAACTAGCCTTTGCCGGAAGCGAAGCCAGCGGAGGTCATCATCCACACGCTGGCATTGGTGTCGCCCGTGTCACCTCGTGGAGAGTGTACACACGGCATGACACCCTCTGCCCATTACTATTATTTAAGCTGTGCCTCTATGTCTTGGTTTGTACTCGGAAGTCTGCTAGAGTCGTAGATAGACCAGACTAGACCAACTAATCATTTCACAGCTGGCAACATAATAAATAGTGATTTCCCTTTGCAAAACTGTAAATATAGATTTTTTTAACCCCCGATACAAATACGACGGGGTGTTATAAGTTTGATGTATCTGTGTGTGTGTATGTGTGTGTGTGTATGTGTGTGTCTGTTCCCCTGTAGCGCTCAAACGGGTGGACCGATTTGAATGCGGTTTTTTTGTTTGAAAGGTGAATTAGTCGAGAGTGTTGTTAGCTATGTTTGACGAAAATCATTTATTATTTTTTTTATACAGGGTTAAATAAAAAATACCAGAAAGCTCTCGGCATGTAATTTTTATCATTAAAACTAACAACATTTGTTCTACGACTTTTTTTTTAACTCGATATTTTGTGAAATATTTAATATTCAATAGTTTACATAGATTCTCTCCTTGTAGCTACTCTGTAACATCGGCAACGCCGCGCGCCGCACGAACGCACGTCACGTGTCTTGGTCTCGAGTCTCGACTCTGTGCGCACAGAGTAATGTCACTTTAGAGAAATAACATATTGTTTTAATTATTTTGTATGAAAAAAATTAGTGCGGAATTTTGAAAAGTCGTAGAACAAAAGTTGTTAGTTTCAATGATAACAATTACGTGTCGAGAGCTTTCTGGTATTTTTTATTTAACCCTGTATACTTACATTGATTACATATTTTATCGCAACTCCCTCAATATGGGTATCAAATGAAAGGGCTTGACTACTAAAATAGCACTGTGTAAATCCAAGATGGCCGCCACCACAAAATGGCGAATGTCGGGGTTTTTAAATTTCTAATTTATACTTGCACAGTATACTTGTTATTAAACCCATACCACTGACGGGTTTCTAAGCAACATCGTACGGAACGCTAAATCGCTTGGCGGCACGGTTTTGTCGGTAAGTTGGTAACTAGCCACGGCTAAAGCCGTGACCAGACCAGACCAGAGACAATTTAGAAATTATAAAATCCTAAATTGCCTCTGCCGGGAATCGAACCCGGGACCTCCCGCTTATAAAACTCACTCACATATTTTTTCACAACTCCCATAATATGGGTATCAAATGAAAGGGCTTGACTAGTAGAATAGCACTATTGCAAACCCAAGATGGCCGCCGCCACAAAATGGCGAATGTCGGGGGTTTTTTAATTTTAATTTATACTTGTTTGTTTATTTTCAGATCTTCCGATGGTTCTATCCCATGGCCATTTCTTGCACTCCGACCCTCAGTTATACGAGCGTATTGAGGGCATGCATCCTGACGAAACGGAGCATGGCAGCGAGATCGTAGTGGATCCTGTGAGTCACCTACCTATGTTCTTTAGGGCTGCCTCACTAAGGGCACACGAGTAGATAAGTACAGAGGGGAAGCTTCTACAAGCGGCCCGCTGTAGGTACACTCACACATAGGCGCAGTTGCGCACGTTTGTCACCCAACTGTACCGGTTGGTGGACCGAGCGGGCGTCCGTGAACCGTTGGTGAGTGTGTTTGTGTGAGTGTACCTACAGCGGGCCGTTTGTAAGAAGCTTCCTCTCTGTACTTTATCTACTCTATCTGAGGGGCCGTTCAAGTATTACGTACTTGAACGGCCCCTCAGATAGAGTAGCAGTAGGGGGTGGGGGGGTCTTTGTTTTGCTTATTTTGGATGACATGGGGGGTAGGGGAGTCTAGATGATGAACGTCATCGGTAGTTATTTACTTTTTTACATTGTGGTAATTATAAAATTATAATTATAACATTATAATTCTAATATTAAAAAAATACATTTTTAATTAAAAATGTTTACGTAAGCATGGGGTGAGGGGATAAGAGCTTTGCTTACTTTTGCTGACAAGGGGGATGGGGGGGGGGGGGGGGTAAATAATTGTAATAAATCTGCTTAGGTAATATTTGATATAGGCGTGCCTACTGCCTACGTAATATTTGAACGGCCCCTAATGCAACAAATAATTAAAATTTGGATGGAATGGATTGGATGGAATGGAATACTATGTTTCTAAGCGAAATAATACTTTTGTATCGTTAATAAATGTTTACTTACTGAAAATATGATACACCATCTTCTTTTCTCACCTTACTCGGGTAGTTTTTAGGGTTCCGTAGTAAACAAGGAACCCTTATAGTTTCGCCATGTCCGTCCGTCTGTCCGTCTGTCCGTCCTCGGTTAATCTCAGAGACTATTAGTGCTAGAAATCCGTAATTTGGCATGAGTATAAATATTAATCACGCCGACAAAGTAGTGAAATAAAATTTTGATAAATATTTTTTTTTAGGGTAGCTCCCCTACATGTAAAGTGGGGATGAATATTTTTTTTTCTCGTCTACCCCATAGTGTGGGGTATCGTTGAATAGGTCTTTTAAAAATACTGTGGGTGTGGGAACATCATTTTTCGATTTCTTGATCCGTTTGTAAAATATGATGTTTTAAAGTGCAAATTTTTATTAGAGTCAAGTGTGCCCCCCCCCCTCTATCAGCCAAATGGCAGTATACAGGAACTTGAAAAAATTCACAGCAGTAGGGTATATAATCAATTTTAAAGGAAAACTATCACGGCTAAGTAGGGTTCACAGGTTAAGGAATTATATCTGTTTTTCGAGGATTGTGACTACGGAACCCTACACTGCGCGTGGCCCGCCACGCACTTGGCCGGTTTTTTACAAGGTTTTATAACACAGTACGGCATTATTGACGCGTGTTCTCTCTGATGACAAACACGAGACTGCAGTGCGATTGGAAACCTTTTTCGCATTTTGGATCTCTTTCTAGCGCTGACCCGAAGTCCAAGTATTATTACTTCAATGCCGTAAACCGACTTTACAGACAACCAATTTTTTTTGTATTAACGAACGATAGTATATCGTTCAAGTATTCAAATTTTTGGTCTGAATTCAAATAATTATGTACTTATTATGTGCAAAAAAATAAGAGACAGCATTTCGAAATTACAGAGTGACACTTTAGTTACTTATATTTTATTTGCATGAATTTATGTTGGAAGTGACATCATAAATTGTCATACATAATATCTATTTTTGCATCCATATTCTAAAAAAAATCTATCTTTATCTCCACCGCTTTCAGAAAATTGGTGCAGTGTTGAGCACGCGCCTTACTCTTCAGATCAGCATCGACGTGCAAGATGTCAGCTTCAACAGTGCGGCTAAACCATTCTCAAACATGGTCGTGCCTGTTGCATTTTTCAAAATTGTAAGAAACCTTTTACCTTTATTTGATTATTATTTATTACTAGCGGACCCGGCAGACGTACCGTCCTGCCCGCTATTAGCGCCACCTACCGGATCCAATTTTTCTACTTATCTATATGATAAATAATAACCCACGACGCAAAAACGACGGGATGTTATAAGTTTGACGTGTCTGTGTGTGTGTGTGTGTGTGTGTGTGTGTCTGTTTGTTCCCCCGCTCAAACGGGTGGACCGATTTGAATGCGGTTTTTTTGTTTGAAAGGTGAATTATTAGTCGAGAGTGTTGTTAGCTATGTTTGATGAAAATCGATCCAAGATGGCCGCCGCTACAAAATGGCGGATTACATATTTTTTCAAAACTCCCTTAATATGGGTATCAAATGAAAGGG
Source organism: Melanargia galathea (assembly GCA_920104075.1). Lineage (NCBI taxonomy): Eukaryota > Metazoa > Arthropoda > Insecta > Lepidoptera > Nymphalidae > Melanargia > Melanargia galathea. The sequence goes on along the minus strand of OV049869.1, from coordinate 19,786,752 downwards.
CTTGACTAGTAGAATAGTATTATGCAAATCCAAGATGGCCGCCGCCACAAAATGGCGAATGTCGGAGGTTTTTTAAATTTTTAATTTATACTTGTTTATTATAATCTATTTCAAGCAAATCACCATTTCGTTTTACAGACTCAAACAGACATACCAGAAGAAGCGAAGGACCAAATCACACAATTATACTTCAAATATTTTTACATAATCCGTGGAATGGAAATATTCAGTCTGGCCGCAGGCCTAATAGTGTTATTGTACGCAGCAAGAAAAATATACTGGAGTGAAATTTTCTCAAAGAAAATTGGGTACCAGATCTCTAAGAAGACGAAAACTTTAAATATTGTACACATAGAAGAACCGCTTATGGATGTAAAGGATTCTGAACAGACAAAAGTTTTACAATCAGACCATTGATAAGTAGGTCGAATATTCTAGAATCTCGGTTTACTAGCTTAAAATAATATTCTTCCTATCCAGAAGAATCAAAGAGACCAGCATAATAAAAAATGATGGTTCATAGAATTTACAAACCAAGATCTAAACTGTTGCTATACATTAGCCATTCTGTTGTTGATGTTTTTTTAGGGTTCCGTAAGTACCCAAACGGTAAAAACGAAGCCCTATTAATGTCACTCTGCTGTCTGTTTGTCTGTCTGTCTGTCCGTCTGACCACCGATCACAGGTCTCTAGCTCGTAGACGAAATGAGTTACGAACCTGAAATTTTGATATTTGGTGTACAATGCAACGTTGATCCAAAATCAAATATTGAATTAAAAATTGAATGAAATTATTTTTCAGAGGACTCCCCATACATCAAAAAGAAGCCGGAAAACAATATTTTTTCTTACCCTAGCTTGTGGAATATCATTGTTTAGAACAATATTGAGTAGAGTACGAATATATATTTTTTTTATTTTTTGCTTAAAAAATAAGGAAATGTGGGGCGACCAAAGTTGTTACTTTTAGACCATTTTTATGATGGGGGCTATCTCAAAAACTAAACCAGTTAGGAATATGAAATTTCGGTATATTATGTACCATATACTTACTTACTGTACTTAAACAAAAAATACTGAAAATAACGTAGTTTGTATGCTGTGACCAAAACAAACTGAACTTTTTTTGGGTTTTTCTTTCACGGTTTGTTGCGATGTCTAGTTCGGAAATTGTATACTTCTTACACGGAAAATATTATGTTGTTCATAATTAGTTGTGTACGGAACCCTAAAATAGCAAGGCCTGACTCGCACTTGGCTTTTTTATCACTGTTGTTTTTTTAATATTTCGCGTTCAGTGGTAATGGTAGGTAGGTATCAAAAATCTTTTTAATGCGAATGGTTCGCTGCAATATGTATGTGCTTATAAGCGCTGGATAGAGTCAGTCTTTTGTGCAATTTACACATACAATTGATTGATTGACTAGGGTGGATGCTCCTAAGCTCGGCCCCCTAGGAACAATGGGTATTTTTTTAGCTTTAGTTTGCTCTAATGGGAAAATAATTTTAAAAGAAGGCAGCAGTTTAGCACCAAAACGCTAATATCGATAGAAATAGACGGAGTGCCGACTTTTGGAGCGGGTGCCGGGTTAAGGAGCATGCACCCTATGTAACGGGTGTCTTGACCAGCGCATACTTAACTAGTGGCGCCGAGCCGCAGCTGTATGAGAACTTACGCGGTGTCCTGCGTGAGCGACGAACACTACGCGACGCGATGCGACCCGACGCGACGCGATTCGACTATATAGAAAATTACAAACTTGCCCACGCGACAACGTAGGCCACATGCAGGTTCAGCTACTGTATGATATTTTCGCGTCACGTCGTATCATGTCGCGTTGTCGCGTTTGTCGCTGACGTAGGACACCCCGGTCACAGCTTTATTTACTTTGTCATACCTAGTACGGTTGAAAGTAGTAATATAATGCCTGCTCCACACCTTGGGCCAACGCGATAGCCCACTATGATGGGACATTGTGTAGAAGGCGTAGTGGCATCTGATGGCTTATGGCGCGTGTGAAATCTGAAAGACAGGATGGCGTCGGTGTCGGTTTTCGGCCGCACATCAAATTATAGTGGGCCAGTGATGGCGGTACGCATCTACACGTGGCCCACGGCCACTACTCAGTGTATGTTCGAACGTGATTGAGTACTGAAGTGCTCAAATGACGAAACTATAAGTTTTATTGGATTGCTTCTAAATATTGAAAGCATAATATTATGGAGTCTCAAACATTTTCTCGAATATAATAGAGTAGAAAAGCTTTTCATTCAAGTAAACTTTTACAAATAGTTTTGAATCATCAATTGAATCTACCACTATCTGATATCTCGTTCATTTTATGAAGAAAATAGTACGTGCCAAATAAATATTATATTGACGCAGCAGCGCTAGATTCCACGTCCATCCTGTCTCAACTACCAATGAACACTGAACGTAGCCATTGTGTAGGTGCGTTGCAACCATCGTATAGCCATCTCACCGACCATTTGATAGGATAGCGATGGCCCATTGTGTAGAGCAGGCATAACACTAAACACGAGTCGCGCTACGGCGCAACCGAGCGACCTCACGAACCGGGTGTGGTGAACCGGGTGGTTCGTGTTTCGTTTTATTTTGAAGCTTAAGACAAAGTAAATAAAACTGAGTTTATTTGTCTTTTTAAGTTGTTATCATTTACTGTTTAAGTTGTTACAAGACTGTGCGCGTTAGCGCCACTCCACTACGCCTTATGCCCTAGAAATCCAAATGATTGTAGATAACTATTGTAAGAAAAATAATGTCAGTCATTGCTTTAATAATTATTTAAGGTTAAATTATGTTATTATTAACTATGTATTTTAAGGAATAGGTCTGCAGGGTCTTGTGTTTTGATAAATTATTTTTATTAAGAATTGATGTTTTATTTACTCTAGAAACTTCGCAATAGAAAATATACCTATATTGAAAAACGAACTTCAATTAATATAAAACTACCTACTTATAGCCGGGTTAAAATAGACATTTCAATTCACAGTAATTCCGACAGAGCTGAATTTTGGTAGAAACCTTGGCTACATCAGTAGGAATAATGTGACAAAAGTCCCCATTGCATGATCCCATGTCTGCTAAAAAAGTTATTCATGGTCAAAGTCAAAATTTTCGTTTTTTTTTTTGGATTTTTCTCGAAAACGGTAAGTTTTATAAAAATACAATCTAGGCAAAAATTGTAGATCATAAAATTATCTACAAAAATATTCTTTATACTTTATACTTTTTTTCCCAGGAATCACCATTCCTAAGATATCGTTTCCATTCTAAAAGTTACGTTAATAGTTCACTCCTGCTTCGAGATACTTTATCAATTTAAACATATTAAGTATAAAATTTAAGAAATGTAAAAAATTAGGGGCTTACTGGATAGATAAATGAACAATAATCCGCCAGAAAAATAAAATTATCACAATTTTTCAATTTTATGCAATAGTTAATTTGCTACTTGAAGATGAAAATTGCAAGTGTGATAATTGTTAAATTATAAATTTCAGATTTTTTTCCTTTCTTGAAGTTATTATTGAAAGACTGTAGAATAGATTTCCGTTGGAAAAATTAAAAAAAAGTCACTTTTCAATTTTTTACTAACAATTTTCTTAGGTGCAAAATTAGAAACTTTAATTAAACATCTAATTTTGCGAGGTCAAATAACTTTTTTAGCAGACATGGGATTAATGGGGACTTTTGACACTTTATTCCTACTGGTGTCTCTACCAAAATTCAGCTCTGTCGGAATTACTGCTATTTAATAACCTTTTTACGTCTATTTTGACCCGTCTGTTACAAAGAAAAACTTATTAATAGGTACAACACACACACATAGAGAGAATAGAGATATTGAATAGAGTGGGCATTTAGCGCTAGACGTATAGATGCACGAATTTTTTTTTCTGCCTTTTGCTCTTTTTCCGCGCTCCGACCACATGCGCAATTTAAAATAATTAGGTACACTGACAGAAAATTATGTGTCACTACGATGGAATACATAAGCAATTCACGCACACTTCAATAAAGTCATGATTAGATATTGATCATCCTTTGCGAATCCTTTTCTATACAATAACCGAATTGGAATGTAACAATGAACTTCCAAACTGATCTCTTATTTATACAAGTATAAATTAAAAATTTAAAAAACCTCCGACATTCGCGATTTTGTGGCGGCTGCCATCTTGGATTTGCAATAGTTCTATTCTACTAGTCAAGCCCTTTCATTTGATACCCATATTAAGGGAGTTGTGAAAAATATGTAATCCGCCATTTTGTAGCAGCGGCCATCTTGGACCGATTTTCTTCAAACATAGCTAACAACACTCGACTAATTCACCTTTCAAACAAAAAAACCGCATTCAAATCGGTCCACCCGTTTGAGCGCCACAGGGGAACAGACAGACAGACAGACACACACACACACACACAAACACACGCACGCACGCACGCACACACACACACACACACACACACGTCAAACTTATAACACCCCGTCGTTTTTGCGTCGGGGGTTAAAAAGAAAATATGGATAGGTATTCGAACTAAGACCAGCCCCAAATAAATTAATACCAGTCTGAATCGGTATCAGTTTCTGTATCACTACTGGGGAAATCGTCACTGCTTGAACTTGACGCAGAAGAGTGCTTTCTCCATCTCATCCTGTCCCGCTGAATAATTCTCTTTATTTTATGCAATGGTGGATGATTATGCACCACCGGTTCGAATACTGTTCTAGCTGGAACAATTATTGGAGCTGACATCGAGTAAACTGGTGGTGGAAGACATGGATTCTGGCACGGAAAATTTGTGCAACAATTTGTAGTTGCATTACTTTCAAAATTACTCCTGTCCATTGGATTAACGTTCTGTTCCATTTGCCAAGGAATCGGATACATGATCTGATTGTCTTGATTTTGGTACAATAGATTATTAGAGTTTCCAAAACGTCGCATTAGAATGTCCAGTAACGATTGGCCTTCCGGTTTTGCAAAGGAACATAATATTATTCCGCTCATTAGAATTGAAAATAGTACACTTCTGTGCATTTTTTAAATCCGAAACAATATGTAATGGAGTGGTAAGTATGCTTTCATCGTGTTTTATATGATTTGGCACTTCTATGGTGCATTGTGCTTGTATGAATTACTATTGTTGCGTGAACATTAAACACGAAGACGACAGTACTTTAGTTATTACGACTATTACGAGTACCTATTACCTAATCGCCATTGATGTTGATAAATTCACCATCAATTAGTAAAGCCTGGAATAGGTACACAATATGCTACTAGACTACTAGAAAAGCATGCTTGTTTGTTACTAGGTAGTATGATCATTTAAATCATGCTCTCTGAGTATATCTATACATTTGCTCATGAAAAGCACTGACCTCATAGCATATACTTATTACGAGCATACTTCATTCTAGCATATCTGATGACTGAGATAAAACCCCCGGCACGTAAGTCCAGCGATGACCTTCAAGTGCGCGCAGCGTCGTACGAGTGAGCGGGACACAATACGATTGGAGAGCCAATCTTGCGCTTACGAGGGATTTTTATGATTTTTTCGGATTTTTCTGATTTCGGATTTTTCTGAAATTCTGATATTTCCAATATTTTATGTGTGTAAGGAAGCTGTGATAGCCTAGTGATTAGGACGACCGACTTCTAATCGGAGGTCGTGGGTTCGATCCCGCACCTCTAACTTTTCGGAGTTATGTGTGTTTTAAGTATTTAAAATATCACTTGCATTAACGTTGAAGGAAAACATCGTGAGGAAACCTGTATGCCTGAGAGTTCTCCATAACGTTCTCAAAGGTGTGTGAAGTCTGCCAATCCGCTTGGCCAGCGTGGCAGACTAGGCCAAAACCCTTCTCACTCTGAGAGAAGACCCGTGCTCTGTAGTGAGCCGGTAATGGGTTGATCATGATGATCATGATGACTTCTTTCTAGCATGTCTGATGTCTGAGATACACATTATTTGGCATTCAAAATGGACGTTTCTTTGCGAAATGAATTAAATTCAGTTATATTATTACTTTTAACACATTTAATCTGGGAGCACGGCAGTGCTCCCCCCAAGTCTAGCAAAAACGAAAAAAAGGCACAGCGTACTACTACTTACTATCTTTTCTCGAAGCATTTCAGGCCATTTTCGACCCCCTGTAACTTCGGCATGGATAAAGCTAGAAACCTGAATTCGTAACGAAATCGTATACGGCTATAGAATCTACGTTCAACAAAATTTTCCTAGTATTAGCGTTCTGACCGTTTTACGTGGGTCATTCAATAAGTAAAGAGACAAATGGCTATAGCTCAAAAACGGTTTATTTTAATCTTTCAAAATTAAGGCTATTTTTCGACATAATCACCCCCCACAGTTATGCACTTGTCCCATCTTTCTTGCAGCTTCCTAGTTCCCTTGGCGAAGAATTCTTTCGATTTACCCCAAAGCCACTTTTGCACCACTTCCTTAACTTCCTTATTGTTAGCAAATCTTTTTCCACGTAGGGCGTCTTTGTGGTCCACACAGGTAAAAATCAGATGGGGCGAGGTCGGGACTGTAGGCAGGATGAGGTTAGCCCTCCCAACCCAATTCTTGAAGCTCATCTCGGGTCAGCTGGGCTGTATGAGGGCGGGCGTTATCGTGCTGAAAAATGACTCCTTTTGACAAGAGTCCACTGCGTTTGCTCCTGATAACTGGTCTAACTTTGTGCTCTAGCATCCCAGAGTAGTACCTACTGACTATTTATAGTTCGCTGATCTTCAAGGAAATCACAATAGACTGGACCCTGTGAGTCCCTAAAAATGGTCAGCATCACTTTACCGGCGGAAGGTTGAACCTTGATTTTTTTGCAAACTGGAGAGCTACTTAGTGTGTTTACACTCCATAAACTTACACTCCATGCCTTTTGGTCTCAGGGTCGTACTGATGGATCCAGACCTCGTCTTTGGTCACTATTCTTCTTGGTTTTACACCTTCTGCGACTAAAAATCTAATGACTGAGCGCTGCTCTTCTAAGGTGCAATCTTCTAGTGGACTTGCCATGGTGAATTGAAAATTTTGAGGTTATGTTGACATAAAATGACGAAACAGCTGATCAGAGCATATTCCAAGATTGCAAACTAACACCCCTAAAAAGATTGTACACATTCATTGTGTTCAAGCATATATGAAGTGTTTTCTTTATTCACATAATTTATGACGGACGCAAGAAGTTTTTGATATAGTACCTATTTGCTTTCTAATTGTTTCTTCGCTTTTGACACAATTCAAAAAAAAAAAATTATTGATTTTTCTAACACGCAATTGTAAAGTTAATAAAGAAAAATATTCGCTATTTTATTTGTTTCGCATTAAATAAACAATAAAACGCATATACATAATTTTGGTCCATACGAAGCCGAATCTACAATGAACCCGTGATCTACCTACCACGGTGTAAATAGCTATACTTACTACATGGATATTGGAAAACTACAAGACGGCGGCAGCGGCTAAGTTGGCGGCGTTGGCAATCAGCAAAGACGGCGGGCAATGCGCTAAGGAACGTTCGCTATCACAATGTGTTAGTGTAACGGTGTCTCAGTCCGGATTTGTGTCGGGTTGTCGGGTTTGTTTTTCAAACTAAGTAAGTAATATTTACTCGTTCCTCTCTTACATACCACCAAAATGTCTGTAAAGGCAGACGACGCGCTAAAAACATTGTGTAAGAGTCGTGGTTCAATAAAAGGTAGACTCACCAATTTCAAAAAATACGTAAATTCTTTACAAGATCAGGAACTTTCGCAACAAAAACAAATAGAAATAAAGTTACGTTTACAAGGAGCAACTAATTTGCTTCAAGAGTTTAATGACATTCAAAATAAAATAGAAGAGTTAATTCCTGATACGGATATTGAACAACAGCTCGCAATGAGAGATAGTTTTGAATGTGATTATTACAGTGTTCTTTCTCAGGCACAATGCAAGCTAGGTGTCGTTGAAGAAAGCAATAGTTCTAATAGTTCTAATGCAAAATGTGTAAAGTTACCGACTATTTCTTTGCCCACTTTCGACGGCTCATATGAACATTGGCTTGCGTTCCGTGATACCTACTTTTCATTAGTACACAAATCTAAATATATTCCGGATATACAAAAATTCCACTATTTAAAGTCTTCTTTGCAAGGAAGCGCGCAATTGGTCATCGATGCTGTAGAATTTTCAGCTGACAACTATAATATTGCTTGGGAGATTTTAATGAATAGGTATAACAATAATCGCTTACTTGTGCACAACCACGTTAAATCTTTATTCTCCATACCTGCAATTACTAAAGAATCGCCAGTTTCCTTGAGACAACTTATTGACACTATATTAAAGAATCTTCGTGCTTTAAAATTACTAGGCCAGCCTACTGACAGCTGGGATACTTTAATCAATTATATTATAGTTTCTAAATTAGATCTCACTACTGAACGCGCATGGGAGACACACAAAAGCACTCTTTTGTCTAATAATGAGGAAGATTCTAAGTTGTCAATAAAGACTGACGATTTATTAAAATTTTTACGCAGTAGGGCAGACGTGCTAGAAACACTAGGTGCCTCGCATAATAAGGCTACTACAAGTGCTAGTACAAATTGTAAGGTTGAAAATAAAAAACAAAATTATAATGCGCACAAACTTTCTAAATTACATTGCAATGTCGCTACAAACAAACCTGCTGATAAATCATTCGGAAAAACGCGAGTTTGGTTATGCATTATGTGTAACGCACAGCACTCATTATATTCGTGTCAAAAATTCATAGACTCAACTTTACAAGATAAATTAAAATTTATAAAGGAAAAAGGCTTATGTGAAAATTGTCTTCAAAAGGGGCACGCTCTTTCTGAGTGTAGATTTGGCACGTGCCGGCATTGCAGCAAAAAACATAATTCTCTGATACACAGGGATACTGCAGACGTTAATAAGCCCACGGTGTCACTTCATACATTAAGCGAACCTGTTACCACAAATGTCAGTCTATCCTCATCCTCTACGCCTAAAATCAATGTATGTCATTCCATTATCAACAATGAATCATCTGAGCCTTGTCATTCACTACACGCCAAGAGCTCTACCATATGTAATTTGAATGAGCATGATACTAATCCGGTGTTGCTGTCCACTGCCTATGTCAAGGTAGCCGATAACTTTGGCATTTATCATAAAGCACGCGCAATTTTAGACAGTGGCAGTGAGAGGTGTTTTATTAGCAAACATTTATGCAAAAAACTAAACGCAAATATTATACAGTCCACTCAGCAAATAAAAGGCGTAGGGAATTCTATCACTAAAAGTACACAAAGCTGTACTATAGAATTCAAGTCTATGAACGATTCATTAAGCGCGCAAGCTAATTGCATTGTATTACCGCAAATAATATCAACAATTCCTAGTGTAAGTATGATGATACGCAATCAATTTCAAATTCCGTATGATATACAACTAGCAGACCCTAATTTCTTTGAAAGCCAGCCTGTAGACCTTCTTATAGGTGCAGATTTGTTCTGGGATCTGCTAGATGATGGGAAAGTGCGCTTACACAACGGACCCTTCTTACAAAATACTAAATTAGGCTGGATTATTTCTGGACCTATAACATTTAATACGCGACACTCTAAATATACGCATTGCAATTTCACACAGTCCTTAGATTTGGACTTTCTAAACGATCACTTACGCTTTTTTTGGAGCTTGAGGAAGCACCTACCAGCCCTAGGTTGGGCAATAAGGTCAATACGCGCAGTGAGGAAAAGACGTGTGAAGATCATTTCGTTCATACGATAAAGCGCACGAAGGACGAAAGATTTTCTATACGCATTTCTTTTAAATACTCGCCTGATTTGTGAGGCGAATCATACGCTAAAGCTGAACAACGTTTTTATGCGCTAGAAAAATGTTATGTTGATGAACCTACGGATACTTTATACGCTACAACGGAGTTATCTTTAGGAGAAAACATTCATAACAAAACGTTGGGAGTAGGCTGGTTTAATCGGTCAGATAATTTACATTATCACACGCGCTATGAAACTCACGAGAATCAGCCTATCTACATTCGCTCTCGCATTATTTGTCAGGGGCTTTTCAGCTATTTGATCCTCTATTCAAATACAAAAAAGTATTTCACGCTGCTCTACTATTCTTATTATATACGCTTAGAGAAACGTGGTGGTCAATTGGTGGTCGTAACCTTGCAAGGACAATTGTTGATGAATGCTTCATGTGTGCACGCTTACGCGGTCAAACTTCACCGATTAATGGGTAACTTTCTCGAAATAACGCTAATACCGGGGTTACCTTTTTAAGAACAGGTGTGGGTTACGCAGGCCCAGTGTACATATTGAGCTGTAGGGGTAAAGGCGCAAAATTGATCACATCATTTATTATATGTTTTACCATTTCGAATTGGTGAGTGACCTACAATTTGAAACATATATATTCACGCTAGCTAGTCTTTTGGGTGGTATGTGGAAGGCAGGAGTGAAAAGTTGTAAACATCATTTACGCCGCGAATAGGTTACGATTTATTTTCACTCAGCCCGGCACATTTCTTGATTGGTCACCCACTCACTGCACTTGTGTGCGCTGAATTTGACGACGTTCCTGTAAATCGCATGAGGCGCTGGCAGAGAGTGGAACAAATACGCCAACACATTTGGTCCTGGTGGTCAAAGGAGTTTGTCTCTGGAACTACAACTAAGAAGCTAGTGGAAAACGCAAGAAGCAACTTCAAATGGCATTGTTCGACGAGCCTTTTCAATCTCTCAAATCTGTCCGCTGCCCGTAGCTGATGACTAAGTTGGAAGATAGTACCTCTTCCAAGGCGGGGAGTATGTTCAAGCATATATGAAGTGTTTTCTTTATTCACATAATTTATGACGGACGCAAGAAGTTTTTGATATAGTACCTATTTGCTTTCTAATTGTTTCTTCGCTTTTGACACAATTCAAAAAAAAAAAATTATTGATTTTTCTAACACGCAATTGTAAAGTTAATAAAGAAAAATATTCGCTATTTTATTTGTTTCGCATTAAATAAACAATAAAACGCATATACACATTGAATAGTTTTAAATTTATAGAATTTGTCTCTTTACTTATTGAATGACGTAATATAATTGTGAATGCAAAAGATAAGAATTTATGATCAAGTTGTTGGGTAGGTATTCCCATAGATAGGTACTGAATAAATTAAACGACTTGGTTTAACGTTAAATCTCACATCTTTTTGCGGCAGAACAGTTGCGTTGCGAGACTTGCATTTTTTTACATGTTATGTTTTTATTGGATAAAGAAACTTTTGATGAAAAGGAGCAATAGACGAAGGAAAAGAATTTGGGTGCAGAACTGGATTAGCAGAAGACAAGGTCTGGGAGCAAGTGAATGTTTACTAAATTAAATGAGGCACGAAGTTATTGGTGTAATAAATCTATTAAAATAATAATAATTATTATTAAATTATTAAAAATGAAATAAATATTATTATTGAAAATAAAAAATTAATAAAAAAAATTATATCCTATCAGTTAAATTTAACTTATATGGAAAGACACTGACAAGTTACTAATTTTCTTATCACCGGGTGGTCTAAATATTAATTCCTTCTTCCCGTCTCCTAAAGCATGGTTAGATACTCCTCCTCGCAACAAAACTTTCTTGTATCTCTCACGTTTTCGTTTTCCATCGTTATTCGAAAGTACAACTACATTGGGTCCATTATCCTCGTCTTCACCGATCGTCGCTTGAACTGTTTGAAGATCATTATCTGATGCCTTCCTTTCGCCTAGCAACTCTGCGACATCGTCGCCACTAATTTTGGTTTTAAATTTAACGTCACCGTTTTTTGAAATGTAACTGAGCATCGGTTTTACTAATTCATTTTCGCTGTCCGAACTACGAAGACTTCTTCTGAAACCACCGTGTCCTTTTCTCTTTTTATTTCTGCGTCTCCTTAAATAATCAGATTCAGAACTGCTGGAGTCAGTTGAGTCGTCGGAGCATGATGAATATTTGGGTTTCCGCTCTTTCCTTGGTCTATATCTGTCTTGTGGTTTAGATACAAGTATTGGAGGTGGGTATGGGACCACAACAACTGCTGGTGGCACCACGGCAGGCATTGGAGCAGGCATGCCATACGCTGGGCCTTGTGGTTGCCTGTTAGGCAAGGGTTCTGGTGCATCCTCTTTGTTTCTACATCTACATTTCAAATGGCACGGAGAACAGTATGAGAAGAAGGATGGTGTGCAAGATGGGCTGCAGACGCAAGGGGGGCAAGGGGGGCAGTTGTTTGGTCTAGGTGTTTGTTTTTGGCAGAAATTGGGCTGTGGAAATACTGGGACGCCCATTGGAACTGGCATTGGCATTGGCACTGGCACTGGAACTGGCACAGCTACGGCGATCGTCTCAGGTTTTCTTGTTGTTGTTGTTGTTGTTGCAGTTTTACTCGTTTTTGATGGCAACATGTCCCCTGGTATTGGCATTGGACATAAAGCTTGGACCATCATTGGCACAGGCATAGGGTACATCGGAGGTGGACCTGGGATCATGGGTGGACATGGAATTGCGAATTGGACTATAACAGGTTTTAATACGTTTGTTATGATAGCTGTAAATATCCAGGTGTGCTTGAACGTCTGAAACAACAGAAGTACATATGTATTAAACTATTTAAATTAAAGGAAATCTTAATTTCACATTTTCACTGTAACTTTTAGTAAGTAACTAACTACAGTTTTTAATTTATTATTACCTATTCAAATAATTTGCAATGATGTTTAGTAACTTATTGTTTACTTATTGTTACTACCTATAGTAGGTATGTTGTATTAAAAAAAATGTGTTGATGTTATGATAATTCATTGCTGGCTTTCAGGAATTTGTTAATCCACTTCTTGAATAATTCCACTAATTATAATTCGTTTTTAAAGATCACACTTCGAGTCAATCTCCTAACAGCTCCAACACTGGGCCATTAGTGGCGACGACTAGTGGCCGGCCACGAGTCGCGGAAGAGATTTTTCATACATTTCATATGGTACCATCGTACACTGAGCGCTCGAGTCTCTTCCGCGACTTGTGGCGGCCACTAGTTGCCGCCACTATTGGCCCAGTATGGGGGCTGTTATTCTTACAGTGAGATCTCACATGGACGATGGGAACTACAATTTTAATTACAGCATGAAACAAGCATTGGGTTATTTTTTCCATACCACTGGCGTACCGCGTAAGTTCTTCAAGACGTTGTTCTTTTATCAGTTGGTCTTTTACCTTCTACTGACTATTTTCCCCTTGAACTAAGTATGAGGTGAAGTTTGTCGTAGTTTAAATAGTAGGTACTATACATATGTCTATGTAATATACATATGTCTATGTACAAGTGTAAATTGAAAATTTAAAAAACCCCCGACATTCGCCATTTTGTGGCGGCGGCCATCTTGGATTTGCAATAATGCTATTCTACTAGTCAAGCCCTTTCATTTGATACCCATATTAAGGGAGTTGTGAAAAAATATGTAATCCGCCATTTTGTAGCGGCGGCCATCTTGGACCGATTTTCATCAAACATAGCTAACAACACTCTCGACTAAATCACCTTTAAAACAAAAAAAACCGCATTCAAATCGGTCCACCCGTTTGAGCGCCACAGGGGAACAGACAGACACACACACCTACACACACACACACACACACACACACACACACAGACACGTCAAACTTATAACACCCCGTCGTTTTTGCGTCGGGGGTTAATAAGTAAATCGTAAAATAAGAAACTCACGCAACTCATTCTCGGCATGCCGATGGTTATCGCGGCGTTTCCTCGATTGGAGTACGATTTTATGCATTTTACCTATTTCTTACACAACATCATCTATTCATTGTGGAGTAAAAAGAAAAACCTACAGTCGACTTGTGCGGTAAGCGAGCAGTAAATGCCGGTGTGCGATTTGGATTTGAATAATAAAATTCTCAATAACCATACATTAACCACTAGCATTTGCCCGCGGCTTCGCCTGCGTGGCCGCATGGCAACATGGCCGCTGCCCCATAATGCCAGATTAATATATAGGTATATCTATAATATAATAAAACTGTAACAGATCCAATTCTGTACATTGAAGATATTTTGAAAATTTTTATTGGAGGGCACTCTATAATTGATACTGAAGCCAAAACTTCAATTTTTTTCATTTTTGTCTGTCTGTCTGTCTGTCTGTCTTTCTGTCTTTCTGTCTGTCTGTCTGTCTGTCTGTCTGTCTGTCTGTATCTTGGCCGCGCATCACGCTGAAACTACTGAATGGATTCGAATGAAACTTGGTACGATTTGAGTCTATACTCCGAGGTAGGACATAGGATACTTTTTATCCCAAAATTCAGCACGGTTCCCTTGGGAGAGGGGATGAAAGTTAAAACGTGTATTTAGCTGTAATTCATTAACGCGTTGTTTGATTTCACTCATTCTTTTTTTGTTAGAAAGGTAGTACTTTATGTATTGTCCCGTAAGTATTTCAAGGTCATAGGTTTTTTAGTTCAGAAATGACAGACATTACAACCCTCAGTATTGGGTTCAAATAACTTGGGACCCGGATCTTTGAACGTACGGCTTATTTTAAACTGGTGTGCATTTAAATTTATGTTTGTCAGTCTGTCTATTTGTTCCAGCTAATCTCCGAAACGGCTGGATCGATTTTAATGGAACTTTCAATGTTTTAAGGAGTAACTAGGCTACATTTAGTTTAGGTACAAAAAAGGATTATGGGATCCAATCCGATCCTATATAAAAACCTATATCGACGCGGACGAAGTCGCGGGGATCAGCTAGTCTATAATATAACTAGTATGGCGCGTGGGTGCGCGGCCCGCTAAAGCGGACCGCGAGGTTTCGCTTTCGGGTATTTTGGTGTGAGCAGCCGCAAACCTATCTCTCCCATATTCCTAACCCTCGATCACTATCACTCTTCATATTTTTTCTCCGAATCATTGGTCAGAATGAGTTCTTCCATGTATCAAAGTCCTGCATAGTTCCCAACTTGTATTCTCTTCAATATTTGCCATATATTTTGCATGGAAAATAAATTCCGCCATCTTGTTTTTTTTCTGTTCATCAAATAATCACGTCTTGACCATATTTTGCCAAATAACTACTCTTCCATCTTTTATACTCAGTGAAATAGACACCGACGTTTGTATGGCCACCATCTTAAATCCGCCATTTTGGACTTTTTTTCAACTCACTGACAATTAGATGAGGTTTCAAGTAATTTTTGTTTGAGCACCTCCCACCTATCTTTAACACTCTGACCGTGCTCCTCATCCGTCTCAAAAATCTTCAATCATCAGCTCATTCCATATTTTTCCTCTGCATGAAAACCAAAAAACCACTCTTCTATCTTTTATACTTGGTGAGATAGACACCGACGAAATTTGTATATCCGCCATCTTGAATCCGCCATTTTGGGTTTTTTTTCAGCGCAGTGCCAATTGGATGAGGCTTCGAGTAATTTGTGTTTGAGCACCTCCCACCTATCTACAATATCCTGCCCGGGCTCCTCAAACATCTTCCAAACCCTCAATCATCATGTCTTCCCATATTTTTCTTTGAGAGTTCTCCAAAGAACCGCATCAAAGCCTTGGATAGTTCGCAACTTGTAGTCTTGTAGTCTCTTCAATATTCGCCATACATTTTCTATGGAAAGATAAATTCCGCCATTTTGTTTTTTTTTCTATTCATCGAGTAGACCTTTGGATGCTGATCATCTTTTGCCAAGAAACCACTCTTCCATCTTTTATACTCTCCGAGATAGACACGGACGAAATTTGTATAGCGGCCATCTTTTTTTCGCCATTTTGAATTTTTTTTCGGCTCACTGCCAATTGGATGACGTTTCGAGTGACATTTGCTCGAGCACCCCCCACCTATCTTCAGTACCTTAAGCGTGCCCGTCGCTCGTCTCTGAAATCCTCAATCATCAGCTCTCTCCATATTTTTGTTCCGAATGAATTTTTGTCCTCTATACGAAACCATTAGTGAAAAAAAAATTTTTCATACAAAATTTTACAGGAGGGGTGATCAATCAGTGAGTCAGTCAATGAATCAGCACGAGCAGCTATATATATATTAACTAGTAGGGCGCGTGGGTGCGCGGCCCGCAAGCGGACCGCGAGGTTTTGCTTTCGGGTATTTTGGTTTGAGGAGCCTCCACTTATCTTTCCCAAATTCCTAATCCTCGATCATTATCACTCTCCATATTTTTTCTTCGAATCATTCTGCTCATCAAATAGATCTTTAGGTATTGATCATCTTTTTCCAAGAAACCACTCTTCCATCTTGTATACTTGGTGAGATAAACACCGACGAAATTTGTATAGCCACCATCTTGAATCCGCCATTTTGGTATTTTTTTTTCGCCGTGCCAACTGGATGAGGTTTTGAGTAATTTTTGTTTGAGCACCTCCCACCTATCTACAATACCCTGCCCGGGCTCCTCAACCATCTTCCAAACCCTCAATCATCATGTCTTCCCATATTTTTCTTTGAGAATTCTCCAAAGAACCTCATCAAAGCCTTGGATAGTTCACAACTTGTAGTCTCTTCAATATTCGCCATACATTTTCTATGGAAAAATAAATTCCGCCATTTTGAATTTTTTTCTATGCATCGAGTAGATCTTCTGATCCTGATCATCTTTTGCGAAGAAACCACTTTTCCATCTTTTATACCCTCCGAGTTGGACGCCGACGAAATTTGTATAGCGGCCATCTTTTTTTCGCCATTTTGAATTTTTTTTCAACTCATTGCCAATTGGATGACGTTTCAAGTGACATTTGGTCGAGCACCCCCCACCTATCTTCAATAGCTTAAGCATGCCATTCCCTCGTCTCTGAAATCTTCAATCATCAGCTCTCTCCATATTTTTCCTCTTAATGAATTTTTATCCTCTATACGACACCATTATTGAAAAAAAAAAATTTCATACAAAATTGTTCAGGAGAGGCGATGAATGAGTCAGTGAATCAGAACGAACAGCTATATATATATTAACTAGTATGGCGCGTGGATGCGCGGCCCGCAAGCGGACCGCGAGGTTTTGTTTTCAGGTATTTTTTGTTTGAGCAGCCTCCACCTATCTTCCCCCATATTCCTAACCCTCGATCATTATCACTCTCCATATTTTTTCTCCGAATAATTTGTCAGAATGAGAGTTTTTCCATAAAAAAAGATTTTGAAAAGGAACTGTATCAAAGTCTTGCATCAGTTCCTAACTTACATTCTCTTCAATATTCGCCATATATTTTGTATGGAAAAATAAATTTCACCATCTTGTTTTTTTCTGTTCATCAAGTAAACTACGTCTAGATCATCTTTTGCCAAAAAACCACTCTTCCATCTTTTATACTCAGTGAGATAGACACCGACGAAATTTGTATGGCCACTATCTTGAATCCGCCATTTAGGAATTTTTTTCAGCTCACTGCCAATAGGATGAGGTTTTGAGTAATTTTTGTTTGAGCACCTCCCATCTATCTACAATGCCCTGCCCGGGCTCCTCATCCATCTTCCAAACCCTCAATCATCATGTCCTCCCATATTTTTCTTTGAGACTTCTCCAAAGAACGGCATCAAAGCCTTGCATAGTTCACAACTTGTAGTCTCTTCAATATTCGCCATACATTTTCTATGGAAAAATAAATTCCGCCATTTTGATTTTTTTTTCTATTCATCAAGTAGACCTTTGGATCCTCATCATCTTTTGCGAAGAAACCACTTTTCCATCTTTTATACCCTCTGAGTTAGCCGAAGCCGAAATTTGTATGGCGGCCATCTTTTTTTCGCCATTTTGAATTTTTTTTCAACTCACTGCCAATTGGATGACGTTTCGAGTGACATTTGCTCGAGCACCCCCCACCTATCTTCAATACCTTAAGCGTGCCCCTCGCCCGTCTCCGAAATCCTCAATCATCAGCTCTCTCCATATTTTTGTTCTTAATGAATTTTTGTCTTCTGTACGAAACAATTAGTGAAAAAAATATTTTTCATACAAAATTTTACAGGAGAGGTGATCAATCAGTCAGTGAATCAGCACGAGTAGCTATATATATATTAATAAAACTGTAACAGATCAAATTCTGTACATTGAAGATATTTAAAAAAAAATTATTTGAGGGCACTCTATAATCGATACTGAAGCCAAAACTGCAATTTTCTTCATTTTTGTCTGTCTGTCTGTCTGTCTTTCTGTCTGTCTGTCTGTCGGTCTGTCTGTCTGTATCTTGGCCGCGCATCACGCCGAAATTACTGAATGGATTCAAATCAAACTTGGTACGATTTGAGATTATACTCTGAGGTAGGACATAGAATACTTTTTATCCCGAAATTCAGCACGGTTCCCTTGGGAGAGGGGATGAAAGTAAAAACGTGTATTTAGCTTTGTTCGATTTCACTCATTCTTTTTTTGTTAGAAAGGTAGTACTTTATATATTATCCCGTAAATATTTTAAGGTCATAGGTTTTTTAGTTTTGAAATGACAGACATTACAACCCTCATTATTGGGTTCAAATAACTTGGGACCCGGATCTTTGAACGTACGGCTTATTTTAAACTGGTGTGCGTTTAAATTTATGTTTGTCGGTCTTTCTATTTCTTCCAGCTAATCTCCGAAACGGCTGGATCGATTTTAATGGAACTTTCAATGTTATAAGCAGTAATTTAGGCTACACTTAGTTTAGGTACATAAAAAAATTATGGGATCCGACCCGAACCTACATAAAACCTATAAACACGCGAACGAAGTCGCGGGGGTCAGCTAGTAATAATATAAAGAAGCTTGTCCTGACTGACTGACTGACTGACTGATCATCAACGCACAGCCTAAACCACTGAAGCTAGAATATGGGTATAAAATGAAAGAGCTTTAGATAAGTAAGTACTTACTAATAGAATAGCACTATGCAAATCCAAGATGGCCGCAACCACAAAATTTCGAATTTAAGGGTTTTTTTTTTAATTTTAGTTTTATTTGTAACTAGCTGACCCCCGCAACTTCGTTCGCGTGGATATAGGTTTTTATATAGGATCGGATCGGATCCCATAATTCTTTTATATACCTAAACTAAATGTAGCCTAAGTTACTCCTTATAACATTGAAAGTTCCATTAAAATCGATCCAGCCGTTTCGAAGATTAGCTGGAACAAATAGACAGACCAACAAACATAAATTTAAACGCACACCAGTTTAAAATAAGCCGCACGTTCAAAGATCCGGGTCCCAAGTTATTTGAACCCAATACTCAGAGTTGTAATGTCTGTCATTTCTGAAATAAAAAACCTATGACCTTGAAATATTAACGGGACAATATATAAAGTATTACCTTTCTAACAAAAAAAGAATGAGTGAAATCGAACAACGCGTTAATGAATTACAGCTAAATACACGTTTTAACTTTCATCCCCTCTCCCAAGGGAACCGTGCTGAATTTCGGGATAAAAAGTATCCTATGTCCTACCTCGGAGTATAAACTCAAATCGTACCAAGTTTCATTCGAATCCGTTCAGTAGTTTCGGCGTGATGCGCGGCCAAGATACAGACAGACAGACAGACAGACAGACAGAAAGACAGACAGACAGACAGACAGACAAAAATGAAAAAAATTGCAGTTTTGGCGTCAGTATCGATTATAGAGTGCCCCCCAATAAAAAATTTCAAAATATCTTCAATGTACAGAATTGGATCTGTTACAGTTTTATTATATTACTAGACTAGATGATGCCCACGGCTTCGCCCGTGTGTATTTAGGTTTGTAAAAATCTCGTGGGAACTTTGATTTTCCAGAACAAAAATTAACCTATCTGTAGTAAGTAGTGTAGGGGACATGTGCCGACGTAGGCATTTCTCAAATTGGGTCGCTATATAAACCGCCGTGGCACGCGGCACTGCAGTTGCTTCCCGCCCGCCGTGTACGCTAGCCTAAGCCTTCTTTGTTTAATGTAGAATCAAAGTAAAATATTAATTATTTGAAGTTTGAAGCGTGTCATTTCACAACCTTGTAGACTCACGAACACCGCGCTACTCTTGGCGTATCAGGTACGTGGACAGAAGCATCTTCGAGGCTCCATCATAATCCGTACATAAACTTGGTGGCGTGAACCCCAACCACCAAACTGGTGACCCCGAGTCGTGCCCGACTGCAAACCGCGTGGAAGACCAAACTGGTGACCCGCGCGCGTACAGTCTACAAGGTAACACGTGTACGCGAATTGAGGTCGTGCATTTTGAGGCGGCGTGGCAAGAAAAAAGGGGGCAACTCACAAAGGTAAGGCAGTGTACGCACGACTTCTATTTAAATATTAAAAATGGCGCAACCTACGATAGTCAAATTAGAAGACGCAGGATTGTCGGCGATTTCATTGGCAGCCAAGATCCCCGAATTTTGGACGGACCAGCCGAGGGTCTGGTTTATTCAGTTAGAGGCCATATTGGCACCGCAAAAACTGGGGGATGCAAGCAGATTCAACATGGTCGTCGCGAAGCTGGGAAAAGAGGTGATCCAACAAGTGACGGAGATCCTCATCAACCCGCCAGACGAAGGAAAGTACGAGCTGCTCAAAGGTAAACTGCTCGCAATTTATGAGGAATCGGAAAACCGACAGGTGCAGAAGTTGATCGGAGAGATGGAGCTGGGAGACCAGAAACCCAGCCATCTGCTCCGCCGCATGCAGGACCTTGCGAGAGGAAAAATTAACGACGAGACCTTGAGCGTACTCTGGTTGAAACTACTGCCAGCAGCTGCCCGAGGAGTTTTGGCAGCCACAGAAACGAAAAACTTGGAAAGGTTAGCAGTGATAGCGGATAAGATCATGGAAAATTTGAAGCCGCAACCCGTCGCTGAGGTAGTTACACGAGACACAGCGTCGAGCACTACGTCAGTATTAGCGGAGATAGCGAAGCTCAGCGCAAGGCTGGACGAAATGGGCCGTGCAAGACCCGGTTGGAGAGGCAATCAAGGTCGCGGAAGGTTCCGCGGACGTTCGCGCTCCCGGGAGAGAAACGGAAACAGGCCGAGACGGACGCCGGATAGCCCAGATTGGCTATGTGTACACCACTACAGGTATCGAGAAAGAGCGAATCGTTGTGTGCAGCCGTGTACCTGGAAGACCCAGGGAAACTAGCGCAAATGCAGGTAAATCCGGTGGGTACCTGCATCGACTTAGGAAACCACCGCTTATGTGTAACGGACAAGGACAATGGTATGCGATATTTGATCGATACAGGAGCAAACATTTCAGTGTTACCTAAAAGTTATAAATCCGTGTGTGATAGTCCAGTGAACGATAAATATAAACTTTATGCCGCAAATGGTAGCGAAATACAGACTTATGGAACAAAAACATTGGTGTTAAATTTAAGATTACGTCGCGCGTTTAAATGGACTTTTGTGATAGCCGACGTTAATCAACCTATTTTAGGAGCGGATTTTTTGTCTAAGTATAATTTGTTAGTAGATTTAAGGAACAAACGATTGTTAGACCAAGAAACTAATTTGTACGTCATTTCTACGATTGTAAACACAGAGCATACGTCAATTTTCACTATAGCTGAGTCTCACCCGTGTTATTATCTCCTAAGTAGATTTCCTGAATTGACTAAGCCGACGTCATTCAAAGAGCCGCCACGTCACAACGTGAGACATCACATCGAGACTACAGGTCCGCCAGTACATGCGCGCCCGAGACCGCTGCCGCCAGATCGATTTAAAAAGGTAAGAGAAGAATTCCGTCTTATGCAGGAAATGGGTATTTGCCGCCCGTCTAAAAGTGCGTGGGCGAGTCCACTACACGTAGTACCTAAGAAAGATGGAAATATAAGGCCGTGTGGAGACTATAGAGCGCTAAACGCTATTACGAAGCCTGATAGATACCCAATTCCTCACATAAGGGATTTCACGTTTATTTTAGCTGAAAAGAAAGTATTTAGTAGGATCGATATCAATAGGGCGTATCATTTTATTCCAATTGCAGAGGAAGACGTAGAAAAAACTGCAATTATAACAAGTTTTGGCTTATTCGAATGGCCATGTATGTCTTTCGGTTTAAAAAACGCAGCGCAGACATTTCAGCGTTTTATGAATAATTGTGTTTTACAGGATTTAGAGGCAAATTTTCGTCAAAATAACCCGGAATATGCGAAATATAAACCGGAATTTGTTTTCTCATATTTAGATGATTTAATAGTAGCGAGTGAAAATAGTACGTTGCACGAAAAACATTTAGAGGCCGTTTTTCAAAGACTGCAGGAAGTAGGGCTAACTATCAACCTAGCAAAGTGTGCGTTTTCGCAGGATAGAGTTGAGTTTCTAGGTCACGAAGTCTCAGCCAACGGATTAAAACCCCTACCAAGTAAGGTCCAAGCCATTGTAAACTTCCCCAGACCGAAAACGGTAGAAGAACTGCGTAGATTTCTGGGCATGGTAAATTTCTATAGAAGTCATTTACGTCACGCAGCCGAATGTCAGGCAGAATTAAATAAGTATCTGCACGGGGCAAAGAAACGCGATAAAAGTAGTATAGTATGGACAGAAAGTGCTGTTCAAGCGTTCGAACAATGTAAGTTGAATTTACAGAACGCTGCTTTGTTAGCGTATCCGATTTCAGGTCAGGCGCTTGCCATTATGGCAGACGCATCAAATAATTGCGTTGGTGGAACGTTGCAACAAAAAGTGAATAACGAATGGGTACCGTTAGGTTATTTTTCGAAGAGGTTGACTGACGCACAACAAAAGTACAGTACCTACGATAGGGAGTTACTTTCGCTTTATTTGTCAGTACAATATTTTAGAAACATGTTCGAAGGGAGAGATCTTATTTTGTATACAGACCACAGACCCTTAACATTCTCGTTTAAAAAGTTAGGCAGCAACAAAGAAACACCGCGCAGAACACGTCAGTTATTATTTATTAGTGAATTTACGACGAACATACGTTATATGAAAGGTATAGAGAACGCGCCCGCAGACGCGTTATCGCGAGTCGAAACAATTTCGTGCCCGACAGTACTTGATTTCGCAGAGGTAGCTTTCGCGCAATCGAGCGATAAGCAGCTCGCCGAGATGCTTAGAGCAGGAAACGGTAATGTGAGACTAATAAAAATAGACTTACCAAGCGTACCTAAACCGATTGTATGTAGTTTGCAAGGCGATAAAGCCAGACCATACCTACCCGAACAGTTTAGGCGTACCGCATACGAAGCAATACATAATCTTAGCCACCCAGGTATTCGAACAACGAGAAAAATGGTAACTAATAATTATTTTTGGCCCGGGATGAATAAGGATATAGGTATTTGGGCTAGGTCGTGCATAGAGTGTCAAAAAGCAAAAGTTCAGAGACACACTATGTCACCGTTAGGACAGTTTGCAAAAGTGGATAGAATGTGTCACTTACACATCGATATTACAGGTCCCTTCACTATGTCAGAGGAAGGATATAGATATTGTCTTACGATGATAGACAGAGAAACGGGTTGGCCGGAAGCATTTCCGATTAAAGACATTTGTGCAAAAACGGTAGCTAAACTTGTATATGAGGGTTGGATTACAAGGTACGGTTGTTTTATAAATCTAACTTCGGATCAGGGATCGCAATTTGAAAGCAGTCTCTTTAGGCATTTGATGAGTTATCTAGGTGTTAATAAGTTTAGGACTACACCGTATCACCCACAGAGCAACGGAGCGATCGAGCGTTGGCATCGTAGTTTTAAGGCAGCCTTAATAGCGAGATTAACGGACAATAGGTCGTGGATCGACGAGATGCACACCGTCATGATGGGCCTACGCGCAGCGCCGCGTAGCGACACAGGGGTAAGTGCCGCAGAGCTAACCTTCGGGCGAACTCTCCGACTACCAGGTGAATTTTTCGAACCGTCAGATATCAAGATAACGGATGGCGAAGAGTACGTAAAAAAGCTGAAACAGGTAATTAGCAATCTAAGGCCAAAACCTGTAGCACAAAGAGACTCCCGCACCATTTTTGTGCATCCGGCATTGAAGGAGTGTAAAAAGGTCTTCGTGAGATGTGACGTAATGCGAAAGTGTCTGCAGCCGCCTTACGATGGTCCGTACGACGTCATAAAGAGATTGGACAAAGCATATTTGATTCAGTTACCTAACAGACAAGCACTCGTTTCCATAGACAGACTGAAACCGGCGTTTGTTCTTGACGTGGAAAAGCCACAACAAACGCCGGGTGAAATTGTAGTTAAGGAAAAATGTAAAGTTAGCGACACAGATATTTTGCCGATGCCACCAGCTACTCGTACGACACGAAGTGGTCGCATAAGCAAAATGCCAGTTAGATTTAAGTAGAACACTAAGGTAGCAACTAAGCAAAACAATATTGTGAAATGTATCCGATCCACAATTTTTTCTCATTCGAAGATAGAACTAGACTTCACTATTGGGAAGTAAATTTTGTTCATTCCGAGTTCAACAAGCAGTTGTGCAAGATGGGTAAACAACAAAGTAAAACCAACGCGGTCGAGGAGCAAGTGATTATAGCTCAAAACGCTTCAGCAGGAAGTCAGGAACTGGAAAGCAGTATCAAATTTGTTGGAAGTATTTCGATTGGGATAATAGCGTTGTTAACGCTTATCATAGTGTACTGGATATTACGTAAGTGCAACCAACACTCAAAACGTTGGGTTCAGCGAAGGTTGGATGGCGCAGGCGTAGCTTCAGTTGAACGTGGTCTCGCCACGGCAAACCTGCCGCCACAACCAGCACAAGTAGTAGTGACGTCAGCCAGTGTATAATGTATTACCTATAGGTACGTCGAAGCGAAATGAACAATGTGTTATTGTTATCGCGTTCGGACTTTAATTGTCAACATGAGTGGATCGGGTATATTGATAGGGCTGGCACAAATAAAAAACAGTGTGATTGTGAAATTGTGAAATTTTATTAACGTATTGTATACAGATTTGAGTTTTGTAACACAATTTATTTCCGTATTTGTTGTTGTTTGTAATGTTAACTGATAATTTGAATTTTGTAAACTTTTTAATTTTTTTTCGTAATTTGTTAATTTTTACCGACGTAAAAATTTGGGGCGGTGTGATGTAGGGGACATGTGCCGACGTAGGCATTTCTCAAATTGGGTCGCTATATAAACCGCCGTGGCACGCGGCACTGCAGTTGCTTCCCGCCCGCCGTGTACGCTAGCCTAAGCCTTCTTTGTTTAATGTAGAATCAAAGTAAAATATTAATTATTTGAAGTTTGAAGCGTGTCATTTCACAACCTTGTAGACTCACGAACACCGCGCTACTCTTGGCGTATCAGGTACGTGGACAGAAGCATCTTCGAGGCTCCATCATAATCCGTACATAAACTTGGTGGCGTGAACCCCAACCACCAAAAGTAGTAACCCGTCCACAAAACGGAAAAATTCCGTGGGATCCTTACGATTTCGGAATGCAATTCCTTACAGCATCAGGGTTGAGGAGTTGGACATGTACCTACTCGAGGTCATTCAACAATAAAGTATTTAATTGGTATCCCCAATATCAATTTAAATAACCGACAGTGCCTAAATCCCATTAGTTTTGGGCATCAGATCCCCTACAGCATCAGGATTGAGGAGTTGGAATCCAAATTTTTTGTAGGACAGTGTCGCAATGTTTCTCTATCGATTAAAAAAAAAAATTACGCAAATCGGTTCAGAAATCTCGGAGATATCGGAGTACATAGGTAGAAAAATACAACTCCTCCTTTTTTGAAAGTCGGTTAAAAAAGTAGCCTATGTCACTCCATGGTTAATTCTCTACTTGTATGTGAAAGTCCCGTCAAAATCGGTTGCAGCCGTTCCAAAGATTAGCCCGTTCAAACAGACAGACAGACAGACAGACAGACAGACAGACAGACAGACAGACAGACAGACAAAAATTTTAAAAACGTGTGATTCGGTTATAGTATCGTTCAAATAACCATATGAGCTTAATATGAGGTAGTTATTTCGATATTACAGACAGACACTTCAATTTTATTTATTAGTATAGATAGATAGATAAGTACCTACTTATACTTAAGTATTTTCTTTTTTTTTATTTACCCGACTGGGTATATGTGTTTCACCTGTGTGTATGTATGTCCATTCCTATGTCCGCTTGTAACTAATCAACGGCTCAACGGATTTTGATAAATGATACGTCATTAGATTTGTCTTAATGACGCGAGTGTTATAGGGTACCTAAATTAAAAAAAAATCAAAATGGCGGACTTTATGCGCTTTAATGTGCGAGCTGAAAAAAAATTTTTTCTTCAAGACCCTCGAGTGGGGTATCAAAATAAAGGGATTCAAAAGGCAAATACGAAAATGTATAAATTTATATATTTGGAAACAATTTGGAGTGATAAATCGTAGAAAATGACCGTTTCCTATGTCAGTTCGTAACTATTTAACGGCTCAACCTATTTTGATAAATTATACGTCATTAGATTTGTCTTGACGGCGCCAATGTTACTGGGTACATAAAATTCATAAAAAATCAAAATGGCGAATGTTATGCACTTTAATGTGCGGACTGAAAAAAAATTTTTTCTTCAAGACCCTCGAGTGGGGTATCAAAATAAAGGGCTTTAAAAGGTGAGTACGAAAATGTATACAATCTATATGTTTTAAATCAATTTGGAGTGACAAATCATGAAAAACAAAATAAATAACAACTACACTGTAAGTGGTACGGTGGTAGTTTATTAATTTTTTAGTTCGTTTTTTAGCATGGCAGTCGGGTTTTTTTAATTTTTAAATTATAGCTTGTTATCTCCAAAGATTCATCATAATCGGATGATAGTTTAGATTTTGACGTGATACTTAACGTCTTAAAAATCGATTAATGCCGACTACACGCACGAAAAACCATGAATCATTGTCACGTACCGCGTGCAAGCGAGAGCGCGGAAAAGCGATAAAGAGGCAATGTTTTCGATGTTATCACGTAAAATTATGGCCCGTAAACCGATATTTACAGACAACCAGCTTTTTATTTATATGTTACCGGAAATGTATGTAATCCGTCTGTTTTGGCTGTCCTGCGGCACCCTCAAAAGGGGCCAGATCTCGGGGCCCATAGCGAAACCTAGCCGATACCGCAGGCAGACGAGCCGAGTCCCCTGGGGGCCCCGGCTCCTCAAATAAATAGAGACGGCTTGACGCGACCTAGCGGCGGTTATAATTATAGGCTAGCACTAACCTTGAAGCAGCGGCGAAGTCCAGGCGAAGCCGATGGTTGGTTCTAATGGTATGTAGTGAGTGTTATGAGGTAAGTGTTTTGTCAGTGTGTGTGTGTGGTGTGGAACCACCAAAGCGGCGCGTTGCAGGGGCCTCGGCACGAGGCACGCTGGCACGAGGTCCAACGGTTCGGTGTCCCTCCTTCTAGAGTCCACACCAGGGGTCCATTGTGCCCCCACACACTATAGACGCGTCAGTTGCGATAGCACAGTCCTTTACAGAGTTAATCGTTTAACGCGACAAACATAGCCGCCATTTTGAGAGACCGTTCAATCGGGCGCGTTAAACACACAGGCAATTTCACCGCGCGGCGTTCGCGAGAATTTCCAGGGCGCGGGTCCAAATTAAGGGGGAATCAAAACGAGGCCAAGTAGCTTTCCCGACCCGCACAATTCTCTCCAAATAACAAGGGCGAACTCGAGAGAAGCCGCATCTAACAGTGCGGTTCGTATGACATCGCGGCGGCGACACGCAGACGACTCTCAGAGCGCCGGCCGCGTTGCCGGCGCGCGGGGCGGGGGGCGCTCACCGCATCACGCGACATCGCGCGATTCCGCGATCATCCAATAAACAGCGCGAATGTCAAACCGGCCGAATTAGGCCAAGAGCGCGCCAAGGATATATTATTACGCCAACCGGGCGCGAACAATCCCCCGTCCCGGACCTAAAGGAATTAGGTCCGCTAACAATCAAAAGCGGAAGACGTGTCAAGGTAGACACAAATAGCTGCAAAACCGAATCTTCGGCCTTCAAGTCATACAGGTTTAACAGGGCGTCCATGACGCTAATACAAATACAGCAAATTAACTTCATTATCCAGGCGGGATCCCCCATTTTGGGGAGAATCCGGCTGTCAGCCCACTTAACGCGTTGCTGCAAGGATGAAACTCTAGAGGCCAACGGCGCCAAAACTGAGTGATCCGTTGCGACAATTAAATAAAGTCAAAGTGAGATATTCATCTCCCAGAGGAGGTACTAGGCAAGGCGTTAAAGGGCTGGCATCAAATACAGAACGCGATGGCGAACCTCGAAAAATCAAAATGGTTTCGCCAATAACGCGGCGGAGATGCGTTTTTGCAGCATTAGAACGACCTACTTAAATCAAAACCCGCCCCAATGGGCACACGCTGGGTGGTCGAATTTACATATACTTATTACTTATTATTCTTATATCTAAACAAATTCAACAATACAGACTTAAAACTAATGCCACAATCCGTCCGGACCAGGTCATGCAGCCTACAACAAAATTACAACTCACTAGCGCGGCAACAAGGCCTCAGTGCAGAGCGCACCTACAATTAATCATAAACAAAACACTTCAGTGGAGAGGCAACGAAAAATGCACGCGTAGGCTTCGGTCGACCGAGCAGTACAAGTTAGTGTTCATGATAGGGAACAGACGCGCGAACTCAGTCGCGGCTCCTGCAAAAGGTCGAGTCACGGTCCGGCGGCTAGTCTCCCATAATCGGCGGAAGAGGGGCGGCTTCCAATCGACAACATGAATGCATACAAATATAGCTCAAAGAAATGCGTGTCGGCCGGCCACAATTCCAAACTCACGATGCAAAAGAGCCGAGAGGGTAGTATGACCTAGTATTGGGTCAACAATAATTTTCATTCAACAAGGTACCCTCTTTGGGAGCAACAAGGTGGCGAGCCTCATAGGGCTGGTGCTGAATTCCTAGCACCGTCAAGGTTCGGATTTTCCGAATATTTAGACAAGGAGGATCCTGTTGATCCTCTCCTGAGAGGTCCTTCAAAATGAGTGGAGTTGAACAAGCAGTTACGAAACTCAGAACCTCCTAACTTCAGGATTACAATCAAGATTTGATACGTAATACAGTTCAATATCAAAATTTCAAAGTCAAAATCTCACAAATTCAGAGTGTTGTCCGCGGTGGAAGCTCCGGTGTAAATATCATGACATACACCCACTGATTGGGGCTAGTCCACCATCAATGCGGGTAGGAACCATAAATCGGAACAAAAGATAAACCAAATATGGTCAGCAAAACACAAACAGTAATAGGAGTAACAGTAGGTTGCAGCATACTAACCCACCCGATAAAGTCAGATCCAACACGTCGGGACCCAACAACAATCACTCGGGTCCGGATCAAGCAAATAGGGATCAGCGGGGGTTAGGCTCGACGTACAAGAACTGCAGTAGTTATTTATCGACACGTTCGGCAAAGGGCCCACAATATCGTCGAGCGCGTTCGCTTACTCAGAACGCGAAAGGATTATTGTCAGCTGGATCAAACATCAATTTCAATTCTCCCTTAGGAGTCGGGTGCTCTAGGCATCAAATACAAGACTCCAAGGGGGCCCTAGGCTTCCCACCAACCAATACAAGACAGTACAGCTCTGTGAACCCGAATCCAGCTTAGAACGGACCATCCAACAAACGCCCTTCGGGTTGTACACCATATCAGAGATCGTCGGCGAAGAACCAGTATGCCACAATAATTATTGACGATCCAATTCTCAAGAGAGGTGGCTGTAGTGGAAGCTAGGGCGGCAGTTATCTAGTATAAACTGCCATCGTCAAAACAGGGGTCCTCGATGAACCTCTGGGTCAAACCTAAGACCGGAGGGAATCAATCACACTCGGGTACACCCAGGCATTGCTCCCCGGTGGCAGCGCGGGTCCGGCTAAGCGAGCCGAACAAAACAAGACCCCACAATGCTACTGCCAACAAACAAACAGACCGAGGGAGGCAACCATCAAGTCGAGGACACAGAACCCGTGGGGGAGAGAAGGGCGGGACAGCCGCTGCGGCAAAGCCGCTACAAACCTTCATCAAACTAACAGAGGGGGGTCGTGACCCCCCGCCCCTGGAGGGCCAAAATACGCCCCACGGGGGGGAATAGAACCCCTACAGACGCCTGGAACCAAAGTCGCAAAAAATGCGGCGAGGGGGGTTGAGACCCCCCCGCCCCTGGCGGGATACCTTTCAAATCCCTAGCAAGCCCAGGTCAGAGGGTGGTTCACAAGCGATCAATCACGGTGCCATGAGAGTGGTAAGGACGAGCACCCCCGCCCGTGCGGGGGGTGCCCTCAAATAGTCCTGATGAACAGCACCAACAACACCACTCCTGTTAAGGCACGAAGTCAAAATCAAGAGGCGGTTGCCCTGAGATTGTGGGCAAGCGCGCTGGGGCGGGCAGCCAGTCGTAGGCGCTGTCATAAGCTACAATGCCACCAGCTCACAATGGCCCATCTGGACCTCAACGATTTGTCCAATGGGTAGTGACGACAAGACGTCCAGTGAATAGCCAGGTTGGAGACGACAAACGTCCGTCAATAGTCCAACAAGTAGGGACGATAAACGTCCAGACATACGACGATAATGAATTGCTTAGAGTATCTACAGGGGGTGGCCGCCAAAAACCCGCTGTAGGTTGACCGAACCCGACGGCATCCCGAGCGCGAACTGCTTTTAGCCTAAGTCCGGCGGGACGGTGTCTTTGTACTCGGTATGTTAAAACGCTATAACAATTTTTAAAATAGCACAAACAAACGCACAATGTTTTAACACAAACAGATACCGAGTAGCAATTACAAAGACAATACAAATTCAGTAAGTTAGTCCGTATTTACGGTCAACATCAAATATTTCAAAGTAATTTTCAGGATAATTATCAAACAAAAGATTATCAATAAAAATTAAATTCAATGTCAACACAACACACAAACAGACAATTATCACAGACTGATTCAAAAGAATTCTTACAAATTAATTACAAACAAACAACAAAGAGAATTCCAGTCGTGTTGTGTACCACGATCCGAATTGGGTTCAAGGTTGGATCGTGTGTAGCCGCCTTAACAGATAGCAACTGACGCAAACTAATTATGTAGGTCACGCACGAAGAAATTCTATTGTTGGAACAATAGTTCCGCGTGCCTACCAGGCAATCACTTGACCGAGTGAATAATTATTTGCTCCTACCCTCAAATTTACTCGTCGAATTAATATTTACAGTTTATCAAATGTAACATTAATATTACGAATACAATAGTTTTACCTACCTACAACAATACACAAAGACTTAAATCTACTTAATTAGACCTAATAGATCAACCTTATCACTGCCAAATTGCACCAAAATTGTGATAAGGTAGGTCGGTAGGTAGGTATATTACAGTTACAGTTTCGATTCTACGACTTCAATAAACCAACCTGGGCAACAAAATAACGTACTACGTAGCAAGTACCTACACACATTAAACAATTGAACAGTCAAGAATGCATCAAATTAAATAATTTGCGTACTATACGCGCATTCAACAGATTAGCGTAATACACGATAGGTACCTACAGTTTCTCAACAATATTAAGTATTAATGATTAGCAATATTTCAACTAGTAATATGAGTCGTAGGTACCCATCTTCAACTACTTAGCATATTACGCCGTAGGCACCTAAACTTTAACAATGCTACGTAGCAATTAACCCAGCTGCTAAGCCTATAATACAGCTACCAGGTGCGTAAGCCGCTCAAGTCCAGAAGCGTCAACCACGCTCTGCTACCAAAATGTTTTGGCTGTCCTGCGGCACCCTCAAAAGGGGCCAGATCTCGGGGCCCATAGCGAAACCTAGCCGATACCGCAGGCAGACGAGCCGAGTCCCCTGGGGGCCCCGGCTCCTCAAATAAATAGAGACGGCTTGACGCGACCTAGCGGCGGTTATAATTATAGGCTAGCACTAACCTTGAAGCAGCGGCGAAGTCCAGGCGAAGCCGATGGTTGGTTCTAATGGTATGTAGTGAGTGTTATGAGGTAAGTGTTTTGTCAGTGTGTGTGTGTGGTGTGGAACCACCAAAGCGGCGCGTTGCAGGGGCCTCGGCACGAGGCACGCTGGCACGAGGTCCAACGGTTCGGTGTCCCTCCTTCTAGAGTCCACACCAGGGGTCCATTGTGCCCCCACACACTATAGACGCGTCAGTTGCGATAGCACAGTCCTTTACAGAGTTAATCGTTTAACGCGACAAACATAGCCGCCATTTTGAGAGACCGTTCAATCGGGCGCGTTAAACACACAGGCAATTTCACCGCGCGGCGTTCGCGAGAATTTCCAGGGCGCGGGTCCAAATTAAGGGGGAATCAAAACGAGGCCAAGTAGCTTTCCCGACCCGCACAATTCTCTCCAAATAACAAGGGCGAACTCGAGAGAAGCCGCATCTAACAGTGCGGTTCGTATGACATCGCGGCGGCGACACGCAGACGACTCTCAGAGCGCCGGCCGCGTTGCCGGCGCGCGGGGCGGGGGGCGCTCACCGCATCACGCGACATCGCGCGATTCCGCGATCATCCAATAAACAGCGCGAATGTCAAACCGGCCGAATTAGGCCAAGAGCGCGCCAAGGATATATTATTACGCCAACCGGGCGCGAACACCGTCATTGTATGGAATTCCTAGGAAGTGTATGTAATTTCTAAAATCGCACGGAAAAGTGTAAAATAAATTATATTAGACAAATTTCCTAGGAAAATACATTTCCTATATAGCAATCGGAAATGTAAAACATTTGAGATAAATTAGGGCACTTAGGTTCTATTGGGTCCTAGGTAGCATGTGGTCCAAAAGAAAGTATTATTTTTATACATTTCCTAATACGATATAGGAATTATATATAATTCCTAGGAATTGTACACATTTCCTAGGACATTTATATATTAAATAGTTTTTGAAACAATAAGTATTTTGTACATTTCCTAAATAGCTTCGGAATTGTATAAACCTAGGATTTGTATACAATTCCTAGATTACATAAATTTCCGGTAACATAATATACATACTGAATATAATATAATTATGTATAGATAAGCACGTGAATTTCGGTTTTAAACAAATCCCGAGGAAATCGTAGATTTCCGGTTCCCGTTCCAGCTCCCTTTTCCAACCTTTATACCTACTATCAAAGAAGTTCGCTATAGTAATCTACCTATAGCTGTAGCTATAGATTTCGGGTGTTTCAAAATCCCGTGGGAACTGTGCATTTTTCTGGGATAAAATGTATGTTTGTTATGTTGTGTTCCTATGTTTTAAGTCAGGGTATAATCTATCTCCATTCAAAATTTCAGCCAAATCGGTTCAGTAGTTGCGGCGTGATTGAGTAACAAACATCCAAACATCCAAACATCCAAACATCCACACTTTCACATTTATAATATTAGTAGGATGTGAATGAATGAATGATAAACCTCAAAGAACCCAAAATAGTGATGTACCTACACCTTTCAAATCAAGTCGGCTTATTATTTTTATAGCAATGTAGGTATAATCTTCTTCTAAATACATAAAAGGAAAAGGTGATTGACTGACTGATCTATTGACGCACAGCTCAAACCACTGGACGGATCGAGCTGAAATTTGGCATACAGATATTGTGACGTAGCTACATCCACTGAGAAAGGATTTTGTAATATTCAACTCCTGGGGGTGAAATAGAGGATGGAAGGCTGTATGGAAGTCCTTGATTTTTCAAGTTATTTCCATGAAATTCATGTTTAGACTTTCGATTCGGATTAAGACTTTTAAATAAAGAACTATGTGTCTCACAGTTTTTAAGAAATTCCACACTCAAGTGGATTTAATAGGGGATGAAGTTTTGTATGACAGTCCATTATTTATTACGTCAATTACTAATCTAAATATATAAAAGGAAAACATGACTGACTGACTGATCTATTGACGCACAGCTCTTATCTCATAGGCATTCAGAAATTGTACGCGGATGAAGTCGCGGGCAACCACTAGTGTATCATAACATTCAAAAGTATAACCTTGTTTGATACCGAGTATTGGCAAAGCAACCTATCTACTCATTTATATAAACCGACCAAATTAAACATAAAATAAATTTCAAAAGACTGAATATATAAGTACTAAAGGTAGGTAGCTAATTAAAGGAGTAGGTATGTAATATGTTAACTGTTCATTGATAAAATATTTATTAAAAAATATAAAAGACCATACCTAATATAAAAGTTTCAATACAAAACTAAACTAAAATTAACTATTAACTAGTTTTTCTAATTGGTTTTCGTTTCAAGTTTTTCTTTTTATGTGCTTGATGTGGATTTGATTCTGTTTTAACTTCTAATTTTTCTACATCCTTAATCAAAAACTTCGTTCGACCCTTATCTTCATGAAGTTCTTTATTATCATATTCAAAATTATCGTCTTCACTCTTAGGCGTAGCAGTATCTAACTCATTTTTATGTTCACTTTTACTTACTAACCAATCTTTAGCCTCGCCTTTAGAAATCTGTTTTTCGAAAATAACGTATCCATCTTTAGTGACATACTGAAGTATTGGAGTAAGGATTTCTTTGTTCTGTTGTTGCTGATGTTTCTTTCTTTTAGATTTATGATGTCGATTGAACCTCCTGCTTGCTCTTGGACTTCTCCAAAAGCCACGTTCGGAAGACGTATCCGTGGAATCATCAGTGTCTGTAGATGAGTCAGTATATTTGCTTTCTTCATCGGAACTGTAGTATTTGGGTCTCCTTTTCCTGACAGGTAATCTGCGCTTCCTTGGCGGTCTACTTTGATGGGATGCATGGGAGTTTTTATCAGATGTGTCCGGTGAATAGAATGGCATTACGATTACAGGAAGTTTATGTGCTGGGGCTGGAGGCATGGGCATCATTGGCATTGGTCCTGGAATTGAGCCGCTAATTGAACCAGACATATCAGGCAGAGGACCCAGCATAGGTAGAGATTGTTTACCTGGTAATGGATTTTGATACACTGGTGATGGAAAAGGGGGAACTGTTCCTGGCATTCGACAATGCATCGGAAGATTTTGTGGGAAATATTGCATGTTGGTTGGACATAATGGTAGCTCAGGATCTTTTGCTTCTACTGCTGCAAAACTGAGGATCACAAGTACTCTTCGTAAACCCAGCCTCCACATTATTACCTGGAATAAATATGTAGGTATATTCATTTCATACAAACATTTGACATGCATAAAATTTTGATAATTTACAAATAAATTTCGTTATTTGATCGTTAAAAAAACTCCTTACCAGTAAAGATTTTCCATCAGCGACCTGCGCATTGAAATTCTGGGCTGCAAATGTCATATCAAAGCAAGAATGTAGTCCTTTTTGTTACTTCTGCAAAATAAGAAAAGAACACGGCTTGAAACACTTGCTGTAAAAATTACAATACAAGCCTTTTACATAATTATAGAACAATGTAAGAAATGGTAGGTACGGATGAAGTTATATAAAGTTTACTTAATGTCACGATAAAATGGTAATTATGAATATTTAGGTATATTTTCATATCAAGTTACTATTTTGTTTATAAATAAGTATATATTTTTTCAAAAAAACACTCATAAATCAGTCTATAAGTAACTTATAGACACAAACAACAGCAACTTTTATATAAAAGTATGTAGTAAGAAAAATATTGAAGTAGAAAGAAAATCTTGTTTATTCTTTCTTCATTCCATTTATCTCGTTTTTATTTATGTTCAACTTTTTTTTAACTTTGCTTATTTCAACTTTACTAACAATTCAGCTTTACTTACAATTCTTCAACTTTACAAGCCCCACAGAATAATTGTTTTGACGGCCTAAGTAATTAAATCTTCCAAGTTGTATAATTTATCTGCACCTCCTCCTCCTTGCGTCGATTCCCCAATACTGGGGGTCGTGACCCATCATGGGATTAACTTCTCCCGAACGATGTTGCGCCATCAGCCCCCCGATTGTGTAACTTTTGACGATGAAATGGTATTCCTTGACCATCGTTGGTCATCAAAGTAAAATATACCTTGACTGTATTGACTTAAAGTCACAAATTCTGTACAACTGATTTCAACATGGAGCGTTATGGATCGTACGTACATACCTAATCGTATAAGAATGGATACACGAAATTGAGCTCTATTTCAATAACGGTATGGTTTATTTTACTTTGATGCCTTAGACCATCAAATGAATACCATTTCATCGTCAAAAGTTACACAATCAGGGGGCTGTTCCGGCTTTCAGCAACATGAACCGCACATGAACATTATCTGCACCAGCACCATCCTATTAGCAATTCCTAAACTAAGGTGCGGATCATACTGCAAGATGTCTAGCAGTTCTAAATTCTGCGTTCAATATAATGGCTTGGGTCTTTATTCATAGCTACAAATTAGTCAACTGCTGCATTGATAAATAAGCCCTCATTCCATATTAGAAAGTTTCAACTGAGAATCTGATCGTCAGCGGTGGAATCAATGCTTTTTAAAATTTATCTTATATACCTATTACATTTAAATCATTACGAGGTGCAGCCACCTGCGGTTTACATCACAATGAGCACCGAACCCATATCAAAACCATTGTACTAATTTTGCATAGAAGTATTTAAAGGCTGAATAAGTATTCGATCGGTATTAAGTTGCGGGTTGCCGATGTCGACCTATCGATTAAGGTTTGTTAAAACTTTGAATTTTGTTTCTAGCTAGAGTTACTACTTTTAAACTGTCTACGTTAAACTAGACCAGCTCTATAACACGTCCTAAGACTAATATTTTGGCGTGACAATGCACCAAACCCAAAACACTAAATTGGTAAAATTAGACAGTTTTTTTAAACGGATCCAACCGGAAATCGAACCCGGACCTCTTGCTAACGAGTGAGCAAATGTTGCGCCACACGATATTGCAAAAAGTATATCCGTAAGTACCTGTAACCTACTATCACACACATTAAGGCCGCTCTCTTCACGCGCTTCTCCATACAAACGTATTACGCCTATTATTCTAATATTTGTCGCAATAGGTCTAATAAGTTAAGCCAGATATCAATTTATATCTCCATTATCTATGCCATAAAATAAAAATATTAGTAAAATTATATTTATTTTGAAAGTTATGAAGCTCGAAAAATCACTATTTTTGGGCAAATTTTGGGGCAACTTCGTGCGTAAATAAACTATATAAGAAACTAGAACATTTAAAAACGACCGAAGTCTTGTCATAGGTTACCGTAAACCCGGGTAACTTGGCCCGAATTTCTTAAGTTTTTTGGTTCAATGTCGAATATTTAAAAAACTATTATTAGTTTTACTTTGTTTGTGAGCTACACTACTGTTAAATGCACTCTTCTTTTCATATAATTAAAATCTATAACAATCAAATGGAAATGTATATGATAAAAAGCTAAATTTAGAGAGCGGGCCAAAAATTGATCACTTTTTACAACTTTGCCCATTTTGGGAAAACTTATATAACTCCAGTATTTTTAACCGTAAGATCATGAAACTTAGGGTTACTTTAGAAAAATAGTTTATGTAACATAGGATCTTATTACTAAACATTTAAATGTTCATATTAGCTGCCAAAATTGAGTGGGCAAAGTTGCTATAATTTTTTTGTAACTTTTCATACTAATAAAATGATAAGCTAGGGTTGTCATTTTTTATTCTTAACCAGGTTTAAGTTAAGGTACGTAAGTTATTATAATTTCAAACCAAAAATATTAAAACAAATATGAAATGAAGCTTATAAAAATCTTTAATTTACTTATAAGAAATTTAATAAGTATATTTTAACTTAATACTAATAAAACATTCTAGTAAGGAATCATCAAAAAATTAAATCAAATATATTCAGTCAGTTTGTTAAAATCACAAAAATTATTATTATTAAGGTAGGTAGGTATTAAGGAATAATGAGAAAAAACCTATGACCTTGAAATATTTACGAGATAATTTTCAAAGTACCGCCTTTCTAACAAAAAAAGAATCAATGAAATCGGACTACGCGTTAATGAATTACAGCTAAATACACGTTTAGACTTTCATTCCCTCTTCCAAGGAAACCTTGCTGAATTTCGGAATAAAAAGTATCCTATGTCCTTCCCATTTTGGAGTGTAAACTCAAATCGTGCCAAGTTTCATTCGAATCCATTCAGTAGT
Organism: Melanargia galathea; assembly: GCA_920104075.1. Taxonomy (NCBI): domain Eukaryota; kingdom Metazoa; phylum Arthropoda; class Insecta; order Lepidoptera; family Nymphalidae; genus Melanargia; species Melanargia galathea. The sequence continues at coordinate 19,748,469 of OV049869.1, read as the reverse complement.
TACGACGTGATGCGCGGCCAAGATACGTCTGTAATCTGTATCTTGGACAGTAGACAGACAGACAAAAATAAAAATATATGTATATTTTTGGCTTCAGTATCGATTATAGTGCCCTCAAAAAAAAAAAATTCAAAATATCTTCAATGTACAGAATTGGATCTGTTACAGTTTTATCATATTGTAGAAATAAAAACTTTCTCATAACAACAGAGATAGTTCCAAAAAGAACTGTGATAAACAAAACGTAAACGAAAGTAACTGTTAATGTGAATTTAAATTTACTGTACAGGTGACAACCCTAAGGGCTATATTTTGGTGGGCAAAGTTATAAAATGTGCGTCCGAAACAGCAATATAACATTGCCCACCAACATATTTCTGAAACTGAGAAAGCTTCCGCGCTGATTATTCGATCTATATCGTTTATTTGATATCAAATAACTGTAGTTTAAAAATTACTTACCTGTTGCAATTACCAAGCGAGTTACAACAAAAGTTTTTTACACTATTTTTGGCCCGCTTTTTATACCATCAACTTTGACTGGTGCTCACTGCTAACTGAAGTGAAATTGGTAACAGTTGTTTATGCAGTTTTGCCAGAAATATACTCAATTTTGTACCACAGATTAAATAATAAACGTAAAATATCTTTCCAGATTATTCAACATTTGTAAAAAGTACTGCGTCGGGCAAAGTTAGGTTAGTTGGGCGAAGTTACCCGGTTTTACGGTACTTCATAATAATTACAAATGTCTTTAGTGCATGTAAAAAATTGTCAAATATTTGCTAAAATAGGCGAAATTCCAAACCTAGATCTGCATCTTTTTACTTTGCCGTTTTTCACTAAAAATCATGATATCTCAAGCAAAATTTTTTTATTTAATTAATTTATTATTTATTTATGTATATATTTTTAGTACTCTTCTTTACTGAAGACGTCTCGCTCTCTAAATGCAGAAATCACTGTTTTAGACTCCACTCACCAACGATTTGTTGCTGCCATGGAGAGGGCTCTTAATAATAAGTTATATCACAAGCTCATCCAACCACGTGATGTATACTATTCAAAAGTCAAAAGTTCAAAACAGCTCTTCACAGTAAAAGAGCTATGCAAATTGTTTGTTTCATTTCCAGATGATCCGCTCCTTGGCTATACATTCACTAGTGATGTACATCGTATTATATCTCGTAACTGGTATTTTATCACAGTTTTTGCCTCCGTCACTTTATCAAAATCCGGCTATTTCTGGAGGAATATCCCCACCTATGGGAGGTATGATGATGCCTTCACCCATGCAAATGCCTGGCTTTCCTCAACAACGGTTACCAGTAATGGTGATGCCATTCCATTCTAAAGTTGCTGACAGGAAATACATGAGAAGGAAGAAGAGAAAGCCGAAGAAATTCTATGCTGATTCAGAATCGACAAGTGGCAGTGATAGCGACAGTTCCTCATCTAGCAACGAACATCTCAGGAGTCAAAAGCATAGGTCTGTTTTTACTATAAATTGTTAATTATTTTAAGAAATACAAATAAATTCAAATTATACTTGTATTTTAGTCTTATAGGGATGAGTATACTTTTGACAAGGCATGTCAGTCGATGGCACTGGTCAAGCAATGTTGACTCAAGACGGTAACTGGATTATCGACTGATTTTGGAGGTCCGAATATAGACTCTTAGATTCATCTGTACCTCGGAGAGCACGAAGTTATCGATCTTAGTTATTATCATTAACATCTCATGATATCGAAATCCCGTATTCTTAGTGAAGTCGTATTTCGATAGATCTGGGAACCCACCGCATTTATCCCAAGATATCCTCTTTCATTATGTGGTTAATGGAAAAAGGATCGCGATCCTCAACAATGACAAATACAACACAGACAGAAAGAGAGTTAGTTTTAGTGGAAATGTTACAGATTAAACTTTTAGTTCCATCAGAGTCTTTACTAAACGCCAATGCGATGATTTTCTCTTCAGATCGGCAGTATAAATAAAAAAGTTTTATAATCTGGATTAACGAATCAGATCAGAGTTCATTAAGAAGTCCATATTGCTAGCTATAATTATAAGAATATATGAAATAATATTGTAGTTACATTTATTTCTAGATCTGGTCACAGGAAGAAGAAGAGGCAAGTTTTAACCCCAGTAATATCCTACGTAACAAGAAATGGGCGTGTTGTTTACCAGAAGAAGATCAAGAAAGAGAATGCTGGAGACTGGTTGGAGATCGGAAAAAGTAAAATACCATCGAGATTAGTGGAAGAAGAACAAAAGAATAGCGGTGAAATGACGATACGCGAAATGAAAAACAAATACGGAATTAGGCATAGTCATCACAGTCACCATGATTAGTTCTACTATTTTTTATTTTTTAAAATGTTTTATACCAACCATTTTGTACAATAAAACTAAGTGAGCAATTGATTAAGCTATTTTTTACTGTGTTAAGAAAGTAGTTACGTCTTAGCTGTTTACATACACAATACAGTAAGTACAAATGGAGAAGATTTTAGAGTAACCTAATAATTATGTCAACCACAAAGAATTTAGAAAAATTCCTTTGATCAAAATGTAGCCTCAGACAGTCTCAGTCAATCAGAATGTATGTTTACGAGTAAACGTATCGAAACGAAAACGTCTTTTCGTGTAAAGTTTAGGCTAAATTAGAAACATTTCCTTATTTTTTTTTCAGATGCTCCGGTTGATGGTGCTAATGTTTCTTATTTTCCTGTTTTCTGTTAAAACCGGGTTGAATGACCCGATTATGAAACAAAATTCTAATGATTACGATTACATCAATTCTGAACCCAGGCCGAAATATTTTTGGCCTTGGCTACCGGGATATTACCTTGATAACACAACTTATGCACGTAATCAGACTCTATTCTTCTATGGCAAATAAACACTCATAAAAACAAATTTATAAAAAATTATCATAATTTTATTTTGGTTTTTTTTAATCATCCCTTTCTTATGTACTAGTACCTATATTTAGAAGTGAACTATAGGTATCTGTAGCAATAAATCTATTAGGATAAGATTCAAATCTACTATATTATTATGCAGAAAATAAAAGATTGGTAGATAGTTACCTAGTTCCAACAAAAAGAGAAAAGAAATATATACTTAGATACCTACCTACTTACATAAAGTTACAATTTATACGCTTCTGTATTAAACGATTATAAAGAGACGTATCTACTGTTCATTGTGTCCCAAGTACATAAATACTATATTTTATAAATTATTTATAACTGTGGCTCTTCCATTCAATGTCATCAGAAATTGGTACTTAACATTGTTGAAGAGCATTGTGCTGGCTTAGCACTGAAAAAAGCCAATAAATCAAAAGAAGAAGAATTATTTATAATCGAATAAAATTATTAAGATTACATCATGTCACCACACAAGTACAACACTATGCTTTGTCATTCTTGTCAAGTTGTCATGGTTAAACATTTTTCATTCACTCATTCACAAATTAGTTTGACAGTTCAACTCAACTTCAAAGTTGACTTTGACATTTACGGTTTGTCGTACTTTGACGAGGTGGTGTTACACTATTTTCAATGTTTTTCGCCGGTAATTAATGAAATGTATGCGTAATTAAGTGTTTCAAAGTGGTATTAAATATGTATAACGAGAGACTATATGACTAAAGTGCGAAAATCTGACCTCCGGATGAGTTTTTACGTAAGTGAAAAGTAAAACATGTAAGGTGACGCGGGAACTTTACACTGTTCCAAATTCAATTCTTGTTTCAAAATGGATTCTAGCACGAATAAGGATTGGAAGAAGAAATTGGGTTTCCCAATCAATTACGACTCAGGCCAGAGTTCAGAAGAAGAATTATTGTGAGTTGATTTTTTATATTTACATTTACTTAGAGGCAGAGGTTAGCACGAGCCCGATTAGGTGAAGGCCAAAACAATTTGAATTTAATCTGCGTAAGATAAAAAAATATCCAAAGTTTACCGTACCTATTAGTAGGTAAGTAGTTTTTATAATTATTCCCTTTTCAAATTTTTCTTAGCACATCCAACAGCCAACCCCGTCTTTGCTTATTGCATGAGATAAATAAAATAACACAAATGGGTCATTCACCTTTTAAGATTTTGCATGAGCATTGTTCTGTTTCAAACTAGTTAGTTATACCTGACTAGCGGTTCGCCCCGGCTTCGCCCGTGGTACATAATATATAGCCTATAGCATTCAAGGATCATGTACATATCTAACGGTGAAAGAATTTTTGAAATCGGTCCAGTAGTTCCTGAGATTAGTGTGTTCAAACAAACAAACTCTTCCGCTTTATTATATTAGTATTTAGTATAGATACTGATCACAACTAAGTCTTCCCCAGACAGGTGCACCCGTGCATTTTTGAAATTCTAAATCGCCTCCGTTTGAGGAAGGCTATATGCTGCTTTATTGTGCAAACATGTTGGTAGGTGTTTTGACTCTAATTAATTATTATTAAGAATTTAGTTAGAATCTAAATTCAAACATGAAATCATTTCTTGATGATCCTGCAATGATGCAATCTGCTATACAATTGAAAGCCCACCCTTGGGTGCTCTAAATTGTTGATATTAAGTATATTTATTAGCACTAAAGAATAAAGACCATACAAAATCAATAAAATTTAGATGGAAAATTTGAATTTCAGAGTAGAATAGTGCTTTAAAAAGTCAAACTGTGAGTAATGCTAGGGCCCTGCAGCGGACAATCACATTTGCATCTAGACAGAAAGAAATGTCATAAAATACACTGATCTCTATTATTTCCTTGAGAGTCTGCTTCCTAGAGGTTGATTACAAAAAACATGCATCTGTCAAGGAGCCTTTTGGTTCTGGCATACTTTGATGAGCGATATGGCCAATAATAAACCTTTACTCTTACTTTTTACAAAGCGCTTAAAAAAGGATAAGCATCAAAATAATAACCCCATGTAATCACACTAATATTATAAAGGCGAAGTGTGTGTGTGGGTATAGAATAGAATAGAAAAGTTTTTTATTCAAATAAACTTTTACAAGTACTTTTGAATAGTCAATTGAATCTACCACTGGTTCGGAATGCCATTCCAACTGAGAAGAACCACCAAGAAACTCGGCGGTTGCTCTTTTCCAATAGGGTGTAGGTATGTTTGTTACTCTTTAAAGCTGCAACTTCTGAACCGATTTGGCTGAAATTTTGAATGGAGATAGATTATGCCCTGATAACTTGAACCATACCATATACTATAACCATTTTTCATAGGAAAATTTCAAAATTCATTGAAATTGGTCCACCCTTTGAGCGCTACGGTGATGCAGACAGACATACAAGGATGAACAAAGCAGTCAGACATATTATAACATCCCATCTCTTTTGCATAGTTTGTCATCGAGGGAAGAATAGATTTCTCCATACTCTATATGAGAAATATATAAAAATAACTGCCTCGTTCTTCGACTTCGACTGCAGATCATGAGGTCCCGGGTTCGATTCCCGGGTCAGGCAAATAATTGTTAGGTATTAGGGTTTTTGTCAAGAAATTCTCAGTGCCAGCCCGGAGTTGGTAGTTGGTGGTGTTTCACCCCCGTGCCTCGGAGAGCATGTTAAGCAGTCGGTCCCGGTTATTATCACTATCATGTGACAATAGTCGTTAAAGCCTGCCAACCCGCATTGGAGCAGCGTGGTGGGTCTAAGCTCTAAATCCCTCTCTCCTATGAGAGAGGAGGCCTGTGCCCAGCAGTGGGACGTTAAAAGGCTGTAGTGGTGGGGGTGGTATATGAGAAAACATCAAGTACATTAGTTATGCTATTAGGTAATAAAGATTGGTGCTAGTAAAGTAGTTTAGTGAAGTGTTTGCATTGTATAAATTAATGGGCGTTATAAAACAATGGAATGGTACTACACTAGTTATCTGTGTCAATCAGTATTATCATTCAACCGCTAACAGTGTTGATAGCATGTTATACGGGCTTAACTAATGCAATTTTTCTATAGACTCTGTATTTTTAACCTGGGAACCACATTTTGTTTTTCAATAAATGTTAAACACACACGCACGCACGCACGCACGCACGCACGCACGCAGGCACAAAATGGCGGATTACATATTTTTTCACAACTCCCTCAATATGGATATCAAATGAAAGGGCTTGACTAGTAGAATAGCACTATGTAAATCCAAGATGGCCGCCATCACAAAATGATGAATTTCGGGGGTTTTTTAAATTTTCAATTTATACTTGTTATAATTTTGTTTCCTGTTCTCTATGTGTGAAGTGTTGGCATGCTGGTTTAGAGCTGCTAATTAAATATTGCAGTCACAATCACCATTGTCTACTTGTCTGGCAAGGTCGTCGTCGAGTGATTGTACTGAAGCGGGGGATCCCTATATTGATTATTATTATTATTATTTGTCATAGCATAAAATCAAATGACAAATATTGAACATCTCTATTGAACAATTTTTAACAGACTTCAAAAAAGGAGGTTATCAATTCAGTATGTATGTAATATTATTGCAACTGCAAAATGTTTACATAATGTGATAATCTATAAACGCTTCCAAACAAATACAAAATATCATAGGTGTATGAATGTATGTTTGTCTACAGATTTCTCCGAAACTATTCATCGGACTGACCTTTCCTTTTTTTAATGGCTTACTAGCTTCTGTTCGCGGCTTCGCCCGCGTAAATTTCGGTTTTTCACAAATCCCGAGGGAATCGTCGATTTCCGGTTCCCGTTCCCGCTCCCCTTTTCAACCTTTATACTCACTTTCAAGGAAGTTTGTTATAGTAATCTACCTATAGCGGTAGCTATAGATTTCAGTTTTTTCAAAATCCCGTGGGAACTGTGGATTTTTCCAGGATAAAAAGTAGCATATGTGTTAAGTCAGGGCATAATCTATCTTCATTTGTTGTGTTTTTATAAGAAAAATTAAAGTTTGATTATTTTTTGTTCTAAGTATAGATTTTAAATTTTTTCTTCATTAAAAGTTTATTTTTGACAAATATTCGCCGAATGCCGAGTAATAGCGAATATTCGCGGCATCTTTAGTAATTACTGACAAACTTGAGAATCAGTCCATCTACAGTTAAACTTTAAATGACGACAGGTTTTTAAAATATTATTTCCAATATACCTACCAAGAATTTTTAAGTTGTATCAAAAGGTCCACTAAAGTTCGCTGGTTGGAATAACGCACTATTGTCGCAACTCGTTTTGCCTAATGAACTTCACCTTGGATCGTTGGATGCTAATGTTGTTGAACTACTGTACATATATTGAATTTATATGCGTACTCGTATATAGTATAATATGTATGTTTTAATGTGTCTTTATTAGTACTTAGTATTGAAATTTTTGCTTTTGACGCTCAAGTCTCTCAATCTAAAGTTTTTACCCGACTACGGCAAAGCTAAAAGGAAGGGTTATGATTTTAGCAGTCTATGTATGTATGTATGTATGTATGTGGCCGATTTTAGTATGAGATTCTGCGCGTACCACCGTAGCGCCTAAACTACTAGGCCGATTTTGATGAATGAGGTGTCAATCAATTCTTTGTTATCCGGGTGACATAGGCTACATTTTATATACGAAAAAAATCGAGAAGCGACGTGCGAGCGGCAAAAGTTTATTATTTAGTTTCGGATAGACATAACAGATGGCGCCACTAGCTGCTTGCCCCGCGATTTCGGGTTTCGTTTGCGTAGTCGGGTTTTAGTTTACGAACTTTATACTTGTTCATGAAACATAGCTAAGAACACTCCCGAGTCCCGACTAATTCACCTTTCAAAGAAAAAAAAACCGCAATTAAAATCGGTTGATCCGTTTGAGTGCTACGGGGGAACAGACAGACACACACATAGACACGTCAAACTTATAACACTATAACACTCGTCGTTTTAACGTCGGGGGTTAAAAACGTAGTGTAACTCAAACATAGTATCTGTATATAATGTATATGTTTGAGTTGATGACAAGACGATTAGATGATTTTTTTTTCCTCCATTTTTTTCGAGTGCCTTAAATTTTTTAGTTCATCTCAAGGTTACGTTGTATAAGTACGTCGCTTTACACATCAGATTGTTATAAGATAAGCTTTTGCCGACGACTTCGTCCGCGTGGCTTTTAAAAATCCCCCGGGAACCCTTGGTCTTGCCGGGAAAAAATTTTAAAATTGTTTATTTGTTAATAATAAAAATCGGTCCAAGATGGCCGCCGCCACAAAATGGCCGATTACGTATTTTTTCACAACTCCCTCAATATGGGTATCAAATGAAAGGGCTTGACTAATAGAATAGCACTATGCAAATTCAAGATGACCGCCACCTGGCGAATGTCGGCGGTTTTTTAAATTTTTAATTTAATACTTGTATGTAAGACTAGCTGATGCCCGCGTCGTCGTCCGAGTGACTTTAGATTTTTTTTAAATCCCTTGGAACCCCTATGCGTTTCGGGACAAAAAGTAGCCTATATACTTTTTCAAGGTTTGAAGGATAACCTTCTATCTCTGTACCAAATTTCGTCAAAATGAGTTCAGCGGTTTAGGTGTGAAACAAACAAACTCAATTCGCATTTATAATATTAGTTAGGAATTAGGATGTATCGAGATCCCGTCTTAGAAATGTATACCCTCATCTGTTATTTAATTCTGATAGAGATTATATGCTAGATAATTCATAGATTGATACATTGCACTTTGGTTGCCTGGCTAAATTTGGTGCCTATGATGTTAAACACAAAAAAATTTAATCAATTTTTTTCGATCTGCTTCCCTCATCTGTTATTTAAACGAATTATAAGTCAAATGAAAGATTATTTTATTCCCAATCAAACCTTATTTGGTTGCCTGGTCAAAAGTGGTGCTAAATCATAGTTGTCTGGATTTTAAGATATAAAATTTTCTATGCGAATGTTGAAAGTGACAGAAAAGTGTTGCGCGCGCAATTCCATTTGACAGACAAAGATGCAGTGAGGCAGGCGTGCACTTGGCAGGTGCTTAGTCTATATATAGATTAAAACCATAGACTTGCTGTGCCTGTCCATTAAAGATATTTGCAAAAAAAAATAAGTGAGAGACGTAAGGGATAAGTAATAAAACGTAAAAAAGCTGTTTTTGAAAATTTTGTCTGTTTGTCTGTATGTTTGTGCATGTATTACGCAAAAACTACTGAATGGATTGAAATTAAACTTGGCATGATTTAAGTTCATACTACATAATAGCATATAGGATACTTTTTATCCCGAAATTCAGCACAGTTCCCTTGGGAGAGAGGATGAAAGTCAAAATATGTACTTAGCTGTAATTCACTATCGCGTAGTCCGATTTCATTCATTTTTAGGGTTCCGTACCAAAAGGGTAAAAATGGAGCCCTATTAATGTCACTCGTCTGTCTGTCCACCTGTCCGCCGGTCACAGGTCTCTAGATCGCAGACGAAATGAGTTACAAACCTGAAATTTTGGTATTTGGTGTAAAACGTTGACCCAAAATCAAATATTGAATTAGAAATTGAATTAATTATTTTTTTATTTTAATTATTTTGTAATTTCTGAACTACAAAATTGATGACTTTGAAATATTTACGGAACAATTTTTAAAGTATCTCCTTTCTAACAAAAAAAAATTAATGAAATCGGACTACGCGATAATGAATTACAGCTATAAGTACACATTTCGACTTTCATCCCCTCTCCCAAGGGAACTGTGCTGAATTTCGGGATAAAAAGTATCATATATGCTATTATGTAGTATGAACTTAAATCATGCCAAGTTTAATTTCAATCCATTCAGTAGTTTTTGCGTAATACATGCACAAACATACAGACAAACAGACAAAATTTTCAAAAACAGGTTTTTTACGTTTTATTACTTATACCTTACGTCTCTCACTTATTTTTTTTTGCAAATATCTTTAATGGACAGGCACAGCAAGTCTATGGTTTTAATCTATGTATAGACTAAGCACCTGCCGAGTGCACGCCTGCCTCACTGCATCTTTGTCTGTCAAATGGAATTGCGCTCTCAACACTTTTCTGTCACTTTCAACACTCGCACAGAAAATTTTATATCTTAAAATCCAGACAACCATGATTTAGCACCACTTTTGACCAGGCAACCAAATACGGTTCGATTGGGAATAAAATAATCTTTCATTTGACATATAATTCGTTTAAATAACAGATGAGGGAAGCAGATCGAAAAAAAATTGATTAAATTTTTTTGTGTTTAACATCATAGGCACCAAAAGCCAGGCAACCAAAGTGCAATGTATCAATCTATGAATTATCTAGCATATAATCTTTATCAAAATTAAATAACAGATGAGGGTATAAATTTCTAAGACGGGATCTCCCACTATAAGGTACGTACTAGTGTCACACAAGTAGATAAGTACCTACAGAGGGGAGGGCATTTCCGCCAAATTGCAAAATTTGAAAGATTAAAAAAAATCTTTAGATATCAGATTATGGATGGCTTTAATATATTTCCACAACCATTATAAAGGTCTCACTTCTGTGTACAAGAATTATTTTGAGAAGTTTAATAAATATTCCATGTTGAAAAAATGGTATGGACACAAAAAACACGGTAAGGACACGCTAAAAAAAAACTGTAACATTATCCAATTAAAGTAACTGCAGTCAATAGAAAATCGAAGAAGGAAATGTTTTCATCGTGGGTTTTTTTTATTGCCATCATAAATAATTAAAACTCGTAAGGAACGGTAAGGACATTAAAGTACGGCAATGACTGCTTTACAGTCGGAACTCGGATGTCTGAAATCTGACTTAATCTCTCTATGTCATGGTTACAAATCAAAATAATATATATAATCAACATTTTTACTGTACGTACCTAATCAAAATATTATAAAAATAGAGGATGCCCGCGATTTCGTCCGCGTGGATTTAGGTTTTTAAAAATCCCGCGGGAACTCTTGGTTTTTCTTTTGAGCTCATACCTTGCTAAAAACTGTTAAAAGTTCACTGGCGTATGTTTAGGTACATCAATATGTAAACATCCGCCAGTGAACGTCCCATCAAAATCAACCCAGCCTTTCAGAGATTAGCCGGTAATCTATAAAGTATCTCAAAAGAAAGGTCTAACAAAAAAAGAATGAATGAAATCGGAAAACGCATTAAGAATTACAGCTAAGTAAGTACACGTTTTGACTTCCATCCCCTCTCCCAAGAGAACCGTGCTGAATTTCGGAATAAAAAGTATCCTATATGTTACTCCGTATTATGAACTTAAATCATGCCAAGTTTCATTTCAAACCATTCAGTAGTTATTGCGTGATGCGCGCACAAACATACAGACAAACAGATAAACAAAAATTTCAAAAATTGCTTTTTTAAGCTCTATTACTTATCCCTAACATCCCCCAGTTATTATTTTGCAAAAATCTTTAATGTACAGATACGGCAAGTCTACGATTTTATTATATTATTATTAAGTATGTATATTGTATAGAATAGAAGAAGATAATTGACATCTTAATCTATCTCAAGTTTTAAAGCAATTTGTGTTAATAATAATTAAAATTGTGCTAATAATATAAATTAAATTAAAATTTTCCTTCAGATCTCCAGGTGTTATTTTTAGCCCGGTCAATTTAGACTTCCAAGGTTACAAAAATTCACATTTGGCTGAAAATTGGTAAGATTGTTCAAAACACTATTATAAATGAAATGTGAAAAGTCCTCATCGATCCGACACCTGGAAAAAAATTACTCGGGGTCAAAGGTTGCAAAAACGGGTTTTTCGCGATTTTCAGCAAAACGGAAATGAAATGTTACATGAGCTTTGCATTTTTTTAGAGGACGCAATTTTATTTTTGATACATGTGTAGGGGTTAATAAAAGCTTAACCTCAAGTTTGTGGGCTTGTGTCAGCTTGGAAAAAGGGGTGAAAACACTTTTTTCGCGATATCTCGGAAACTATGCGTCTTACAAAAAATTTGTAAAGACATAATTTGTAGCAAATTGTTTTGCCTACAAATATGTTTATATAACTTTTTGCCCTAAATTAAAAATTAAAGAAGATATGTGGAAAAAAGTAAGAAAATTATTATAAAATCTTTTTTGCTCCGGATTCTCATGAGCATTGACGAACCCGGTCAACTTTGGAGTGCAGTAACAGCGTTTTAAACGAATAAAATTAAAAAAAAAATGATTTTTCTGAGGTAATTTTTTTTGTAAAATGTATAAAAAAAAGTAATAGAGCAAAAAAGATTTAAAAAAAAAATCTCACGTTTTGCTTATAACTTCTTTAATTTTTAATTTAGGGCTAAAAGTTATATAAACATATTTGTAGGCAAAACAATTTGCTACAAATTATGTCTTAACGATTTTTTTGTTTCCGAGATATCGCGAAAAAAGTGTTATCACCCCTTTTTCCAAGATGGCGGCCGGGGGACAAGGGTGGCGACCCTACAAACTTGAGGTTAAGCTTCTATTGACACAATATGTCCCAAAAATAAAATTGCGTCCTCTATAAAATGCAATATTCGGTCCTTAAATTGTAACATTTCAATGGACTATAATTTTATCATAAAATTAGTCCAAACAAAAATTGTAGATCAGATAATTATCTATAAAAAATGACTTAATACTTTTTTTCGTAAGAGCTACCGTTTTTGAGATTCAAAAAGTTGCAAAAGTTGTAATCGTCATAATATGCATAAGTAATAATACAAGTAATATATAGTTTTTATTAATTTTCCATTTCTTTCTTATCAACCTCCTTTCTCTTTCTGGCATGTCTGCAATGCTTTTAAGTTTTTTTTGCTTGTTTTCTTTTTCTTTAACGCTCTCTTTCTTTTTCCAGTAATTCTGCATATTTTTCAAGATTTATATATTCATATCGATTCTTTTTATTTATTCGTCGTTCTTTCTTTATTTGCTGCCGTATTCACGTTCGACATTTTAATATTTTTGGGTGTAAATATCGACGTAATAAATAATTTATGTTTTTGAAGTCTCTAAATGATGCTTTGATCATAAAAATAATTAATAATACGAGTTAGAATAGAATCTAAGTGCAACAAACACTGCATTTTAAATACCTACTTCTCCCTTCGTCAATAAAAAGCCCATCGAGACAGTCAGATTAATTATTATTAGCAACAGAGCAAGAATAGATGGAGCGCTGTACCATCTCCAAGAGGGGATGGTATTTTTGTATGAAATGATGCTTTGTGAAGGTGGGCGGGGTGAAGGGGAGACACCTACTCACAATGATGACGACATCATTTGCTTGTTCACGCCAGCTTCTCTTTGTATGTGATGCAATTGGTCATTTCCGTAGCTATCGTGTCCTTACCGTAGCTTCTGGTTAACCACGGTAAAGACAGTACCGGTAGTGACATTTTGAACATTTTCTGATAATTTTGTACTTAAATCAAGGATTTCTAGTTTCTAATCACCGGATAGACATTCATAGTACTATTACATTCAATCTTATTCAATAATAAACAGGATAAAATGTTTATTTATTAGTACATTTCACTCTATGTAGGTAAGGACATTTTTTATAGTTTCGCAAAAGAATGCATCCTGAGACCGGATTATGCAACACATCCGCCACTCACAGCATTCATCAGCGTGCTGATGGCGAAAGCTTCGCATCTCTCTAACTGAAGTGGGGGGCGGGTGAATAAATAACTTGAAAATTGAAATATTGTGTGTGATTTGGTAATGACCGATTTTCGAGATACACATATATTACAACCAAAAGAATATATACCTACACCATATAGCATTATGTTATGACATGGTTCGATATCAGTAAAAGGCGTTTATTCTAGGAATGTTAGTATGAAGTCAATTTGTTTGCTCTTTTTCTTGTAAATTCGTAATGAATGTAGAAAACGTAGTTTGTTACACTAGAATTTGCGTCGACTAAGGTATAATTTTTGTTGTTGTTTAATATCTATAACAGATAGACTACTGATACTAACAGACGATGTAGAGAATGGATTTTATAACATTATTAAATTTAAAAGTCACAAAGATAATGAGTATTTTGGCTGCTAGCTAATTGTTACATGATTTTTTGTCGTTGGCGGAAATGCCCGGGAAGCTTCTACAAGCGGCCCGCTGCGCTGTAGGTACACTCACACATATGCGCATGTTTGTCACCCAACTGTACCGGTTGGTGGACCGAGCGGGCGTCCGTGAACCGTTGGTGAGTGTGTTTGTGTGAGTGTACCTACAGCGGCCCGTTTGTATGAAGCTTCCTCTCTGTACTTATCTACTCGTGTGCTAGTGTCACGAAACGATAATCGTGTTCATGAGAGATATGCTAAAATAGCGTGCTATCTAATCTTTACCTCTACCTTCCTGGAAATTGACTGTTATCAATATCAACAAATTTTCAAGTGATGACGATGCGATGAATTAGATTTTGAATGTGTTCCAAAAATGATGTTAAATTTTTTTTTATTAACTATTCATGGAAAATCGATAAAAATTGTCGTGATCAGTCACACAGGTCGGTCAATAGTTTCGGGAAAATTTCGATAGCATAAAGAAAAAAAATTAAATATACTTAATAAAAATATTTAGGTAGTTTTTTTTTAATATCTAATTAATTTCAATCTCAGTATTTTATCATCCAACTAAACGCAGATTTCTAATATCTTTCTGACAAGAGCTTCAAAGGTTAAGAAGAAATGATAAAAGTATCTCCGATGATTATTTCGGTGTTGGGGGTTCCCAGCAGAGCGAGGCCAAAGCTAGCGCGACTTTCTATAAGTTTAGTTGTATATAAATGTTCACTTGATCTTATCCACGAATATTAACTTAGAGAAACCTAATTAACCTAGAGAAAGCGAAAAAGAGATCAATCTTGAATTGAAAATCACGAGCGATACGCGCCTCTTATGAGCTTGGAATTAACTGTCAATAAGATTCGGAAACAAACAGAAAAGTATTGTCATCGAAAACGCGCTTGCTTCGCTCGCGCTTGCAAAGGCCTATTCACATACGTCAGTGAAATCACAGTAGGTACCTACTACCTACACCGCCGCCACCGTAATAATTATTGTTTCATACGTTCTCTATGAAAGCGTACTTGTCAGTGTCAGTGCCTGATATCACAGTGCTTCAGTATCAGTGCCGGCGCCGCGCCGGCGCGCATGCACGGATGTAATTTGGCGACGATGATATTTCTCGTCTAATCACGGATGCCTATGCATCGAAAACAGTCTGGAAAATCCGCAAAAGTACTGACATGTGCGAATTAAATACACTGTTTTATCACTGTAACACTGGTATGGAATTGTGAGGATACGGTGCCGGAACTGGGAGTTCACTGACATGTGTGAATAGGCCTTGATTCAGTACGGCCGATTGACATAACTTAGATGTCGCATTTTAAATTGAAACTTATACTCAGAGTGCTGTGTCGTCTTTTACAGTGACGCAAAGGATGTGGTGATGCGCCATCCGCGTCACTCCTCGGACTTTTACCTGGCGGAGAACGGGGACGGCTCAGAAGCGGATCTTCTCGGCAGCACCCCGCCGAGGGCGCGCATACGGGACAAGGAAAAGAGGAGGTGTGGCTTTCTGACTTTCATTATTTAAACTGTTCTCATGTGTGTGAAGGAATTAGAGACAAGGAAAAGAGTAGGTGCGGCTTTCTGACTTTCATTATTCAAACTGTTCTCATGTGTGTGAAGGAATTAGAGACAAGGAAAAGAGTAGGTGCGGCTTTCTGACTTTCATTATTCAAACTGTTCTCATGTGTGTGAAGGCATTAGAGAGAAGGAAAAGAGGAGGTGCGGCTTTCTCACTTTCATTATTTAAACTGTTCTCATGTGTGTGAAGTCATTAGAGAGAAGGAAAAGAGGAAGTGCAGCTGGCTGACTTTCATTATTCAACCTATTCTCATGTGTGTGAAGTCATTAGAGAGAAAGAAAAGAGGAGGTGCGGCTTTCTGACTTTCATTATTTTAACTGCTATGTGGGGTGTAGGTTTCCGTTAACCAAGGTTTGGGTTATTAATAAATTGTAAGACGGGAAGTTTATCACAACACTTAGTAAACAGACTTTTATTTTAGAGATGCCTAAATACTTGACTTTAAACTTAAGATATGTTAAGTTTCACCTTAGATAGAGAATGAGAAAGTATAATGATAAAGTATATCATCTATAGTGATAAGATTAAGATTCCTTTAGGAATCTTTTAGCTGTATTAAATAAACTTTGGGACTCGTTCACGTATTACTACACAAAACTGCCGTTTTTTCATGGAAAAATTTAAACATTTTTTAACAAAAAAAAAAATTCCATGTTTGTCTAGTAAAAGTAAAACGTCTCTGGAGATTGCAACATAGCGATAATTAAAAATTTTAAAAACCCCCGACATTCGCCATTTTTTGGTGGCGGCCATCTTGGATTTACATAGTGCTATTCTACTAGTCAAGCCCTTTCGCTTGATACCCATATTGAGAGCGTTGTGATAAAATATATAATCCGCCATTATATTACAAACATATCTAACAACACTCTCGACTAATAATTCACCTTTCAAACAAAAAAAACCCGCATTCAAATCGGTTCACCCATTTGAGCGCTATAGGGGAACAGACAGACACACACACACAGACACGTCAAACTTATAACACCCCGTCGTTTTTGCGTCGGGGGTTAAAAAGTAGTATAGTATGGTATCACGCGCATTTATGTCGCTTTATGAACTTCTACCAAACACCTCATTATTTACTCAATCTTGATAGGTATCTATCATCTGAATTGAACGCGCGACTGTATGAAATAAACATCCAAGGTTGCAATATGGACCAAATTAACGTTAACAATGACAGCTATTTTTAACCCCCGACGCAAAAACGACGGAGTGTTATAAGTTTGACGTGTCTGTGTGTGTGTGTGTGTGTCTGTCTGTTCCCCTGTGTCGCTCAAACGGGTGGACCGATTTGAATGCGGTTTTTTTTGTTTGAAAGGTGAATTAGTCGAGAGTGTTGTTAGCTATGTTTGAACAAAATCGGTCCTAGATGGCCGCCGCTACAAAATGGCGAATTATTATATTTTTTCACAACTCCCTTAATATGGGTATCAAATGAAAGGGCTTGACTAATAGAATAGCACTATTGCAAATCCAAGATGGCCGCTGCCACAAAATGGCGAGTGTCGGGGGTTTTTTAAATTTCTAATTTATACTTGTGTAAACAGGATTTTGGTTATGTATCTAACAGTGCTGGTTATCTTCAGCAACCGAGCGTGAACGGAAATCATTTGATCATGATAATTTAAATTATTTTGATGATTCATAAATCATTGAATTAAAATTATCGCAGACCCTACGGAGTCGATTTCTGTAATGGCTTGATTTGTGTATGAGAATACTTCTATGTCGCTAAAGTGATGACATACGGCTCCGAGACACGGTCGCTATGGGCATATAAGAAAGCTAAGAGTCACTCAGAGAGCGATGGAGAGAGCTATGCTCGGAGTTTCTCTACGCGATCAAATCAGAAATGAGGAGATCCGCAGAAGAACCAGAGTCGCCGACATAGCTCAGCGGGTTGCAAAACTGAAGTGGCAATGGGCGGGGCGCAGAGTTCGAAGAACCGATAGACGATGGGGTTCCAAGGTGATAAAATGGCGACCTCGCACCGGACAGCGCAGTGTTGGCAGACCCCCCACTAGGTGGACTGACGACATCAAATGAGTCGCAGGGAGCCGCTGGACACAAGCGGCACAAGACCGCAACGTGTGGAAGTCTCTACAAGAGACCTATGTCTGTGGTGAAGCTGTGGACGTCTATCAGTTGATGACGACAGTTAAAAGACAGCTATATACCTCTACATACATATACACCTATCTTTACCAAATTCTCATCGTCTCGCATTAGTCTAGTTTACATATAACATGTATAAAAAGCTGTGATAGCCTAGAGGTTAGGACGACCGACTTCTAATCGGAGGTCGTGGGTTCGATCCCGGGCACGCACCTCTAACTTTTCGGAGTTATGTGCGTTTTAAGTATTTAAATATCACTTGCTTTAACGGTGAAGGAAAACATCGTGAGGAAACCTGCACGCCTGAGAGTTCTCCATAACGTTCTCAAAGGTGTGTGAAGTCTGCCAATCCGCTTGGCCAGCGTGGTAGACTATGGCCAAAACCCTTCTCACTCTGAGAGGAGACCCGTGCTCTGTAGTGAGCCGGTAATGGGTTGATCATGATGATGATGATGATGATGACATATAACATAGCATAGTTTACATACACAGTGAGAAAATTACTCATACACCTCCCCCCTCCATACATAGGTTACCATACATTCGTAAGGTGGATATTTGAATGGTTGATGACGAATCACGCAGACACGCACAACCGAGACTGGTATCAGTATTGTACTGATACGTTATCAGCACTCGGCGCGAGAGGACGACCAACTAATCGCTCCATTAGCGTATACAAATATAATTGTGATGGGGGTATCTATTTTGTAATAGCTATAATGTATCTATGTGGTTATTGTGGTATATACGAGTGTTATGGTGTCGTGGCGAAGTTGCAACGCGTGAGTTTCGGTTTTTCACAAATCCCGAGGGAATCGGTGATTTCCGGTTCCCGTTCCCGCTCTCTTTTCCAACTTTTATAACCTACTTTCAAGGAAGTTTGCTATAGTACCTAATCTACCTATAGCTATAGATTTCGGTTTTTTCAAAATCCCGTGGGAACTGGATTTTTCCAGGATAAAAAGTAGCCTATGTGCTAAGTCAGTCAGTCAGTCATAATCTATCTCCATTCTAAACAGCCAAATCCATTCAGTAATTGCGACGTTATAGAGTAACACACATACACACAAACTTTCGCGTTTATAATATTAGTGTGACAAGTGTGTGTACAAACTGCAAGTGTTCTCTCTGTTCCATTACTCCAAAGTTTGTTCCCCTACTCTCATAGTCTGTTGGGACGCCAATGCGACCTGACCGGAGAGAGATCAGATGCAGGATCTACGTTTTTACCTGCTCTGTGAGCAGTGACGGATTAAGACTACTTGATGCCCTAAGCAATCCATGCCTGTGGGCCTCCCTATCCGTATCTCAACTAGAATCGGCCTAACTAATAAATCAGTGAAAAAAATTTTGAAATCCTTCAATAAATGACGGAGAAATTAATTATTTAATTTACGCAAAATGATTGGCGCCTCTTACTCGAGTATGACGTCACCGTGTCCGTTCGGTAACATAGTGTCGGTACAGGCGCAGGTGCTCTTATAATCCGACCGCGATATAGTTGGCCCTTCTGCGGGGGTTGGTGGAGTACGAGGGGAAGATGTGTTCATTCATAAGTTCATTGATAAATTGACGTAGTTCAGCAAAAAGGATTCAACTCACACGACTCATCATAGCAAAGTTAATTTTAATTCAGCAATATTTAGGTATATATTTGTATGACAAGTTGTGTGGGTTGAATCCCTTTTTCTGAACTACGTCCATTATTCATTGATAAATCGGCTGCCCTAGTGATAAACAAAGTAACTACATTCAGAATAATTTTACAGAATAATTTTACAAGCATAAACATTGAAAACTCTTATTTAAAGGCAACCTTTCTACAAAATACCTACTTATTTATCTTTAAAAAGATGTTAAGTCAAGTCAATTTCTTCCAAAAATATTTTTCAATTTATTACAAAGAGTTTACTTTGTTATTCAGATACAAATAGTTACCCCAAAAATTAATGTTCAAATGTGTGTGTGCGTGTGCGTGTGTGTGTGATATTGTGATTGTGATATTGTGAATAAAAAAATATTGCCCCCTCCCCCCATTTGCTTTAATGGGCACCCGCGCCCCTCCCGAATAACTCAAATAACTATTTTTATTATTTTTTATGTAATCACCGGCGGGAGCGCATTGTCTTACATATTTCTACTCCTATCATCGGATGTCCGAAAATATTTCTAAATATGATCACTAACGGTTATGAGATCCGTTGGTAGGGATAAAAAATGTATGAATAAAAAATTATGAAAAACAAAATTATGAAGAACGATTATTATTTATTATGACCACAGAACGGTAGTAAGACAACGAATAGGATTTGGAATTTTATGTGAGCCAATATGGACCCACCACCGGCATTAGGCCGTTATTCTACATGTTATTCTACATGTTATCGGTGAATTTGAAGTAATTCTTTTAATTAAATCAGAAGTTATAAGGCTGTGACAGTCAGACGGACAAAGCATATCCAACTTAGTTAACTTAGAGACGGTAAGTTAGAGCTTATTACAACAACTCAAGAATCTATACTTACCTACTAATATTATAAATGCGAAAGTATGTCTGTCTATTCTGTTCAGCTGATCTTAACGAGGTATACAGATAAGTTGTATTTTTGAGAATGACATAAGCTACTTTTTTATCCTGGTAAATTACAGAGCTTAAACTAGAATTTCAAAAACCTAAATACACGCGGACGGAGTCGTGGTCATCAATCAACTATGTTGATCTTGTAAAGTTATAATTTACAGTACTGTGTCTATTTTTAGTTATATTCCTGTAAAGTAATGTCCCTATTAGTTAATTATGTACGTAGGTATCTAAAATTCTGCACCTATCTTCAGTAGAAATATTTTAAAATAGTAAGTAGCCGGTAACAATTAAAACGATTATTTATAAGTACATAAAGTAATACCCTAAATTCCAGTTTCTATGTTTGATCTATGTTTTCGTCAACCGTTTGAAAACTTTTGACACAAGCGTGCAGCAAAACTGACAGATGACAGAGTGTTTAATTTGTTAACATTAAACATAAAGAAAGTATAGGTGATCTCAAACATAGACAAGTTTTACCTGGGATCGTTCCACGAAACGAAAAATCAAGCAACTGCATTTTAAATACAAAAACAAAGTGATCAACATCAAATTACTTTGTTTTTGTGTTGTGCTTGTTAATTACTTGGTTTTTGCATTTATATTCCGGGTTAGTGTGTGCAGTTATTTGTTTGGGCAATTCAAATTTCAGTAAACGGTTCAAGTTATTTGAAATATTAAACTGTGGACACTGTGGTAAAAAACTACTCGACATAAAACTTTTGTTAATGCAAAAAAGTCAATTTCACAAAAAATGTCAGTTACTTTGTTTATCACTAGGGCAGTCGAAATCTGTCATATTGAAAAGTCACTTTGAAACTTCAAAGTTCATTGTTTACATCGTTACGAAAATTTTGTGAAATACATAGCAGTAATCATCTTTATTGTGATAAAAAGTAGTGCTAGAAAAATTGTTACGGTAGTACGTTCGTTTTGTGCTCAAGAATGTGAGGGAAAACAACAAATATCTCTAAAATAAATATCATAATAATAAATATGAGGCTGACGACTGTGTCAAGTAAGTGTTGTCAGCTTCATGTGAAAAATTTCCATACCCATTGAAGCCATCACGCATCGTCAGATATTGGTTAAAACGGCCTCTCAATTATTATAAAAAAAACTATAATGTGGACCAATAATTTCAAGACAACATTTTAAATTATTTCGTTGGCGTTTCGAAACAAAAATATTAAATCTGGTGCAAGATGCTTTTCAAGCTGTAACGGAGGCTACGTGAAATCACATTGTAAGTTCACGTTGAGAGATTGCAGAATGACGACGATGAATTAGTGAATTATAATATAGCTGTTATTGATAGCGATAGTGACACATCATCTGACAGCAATGCATTGAAATTTTAAGATATACAAGAACACGTCTTGTTAGATCACTCTTATTCGAGATGTGAATAATAAACCTATCAATTCTAATTGTTTTATTATCTTTGTTTTATTCCATCTCCTAACATCTCCATGCCGTACTAATCTAAACGTCTGGTTTTTTTTACCCGACTACGGCAAAGCCAAAAGGAAGGGTTATGATTTTAGCAGTCTATGTATTTACGTATATATAATTTATATATGTATGTATGTATGCTTGTGGCCGATTTTTGTATGAGATTCTGTGTATACTAATGTAGCACCTAAACTGCTGGACCCATTTTGATGAATGAGGTGTCTATTGATTCGTTGTTATGATCAGGGTGACATAGGCTACATTTTATTTACGAAATAAATGGAGAAGTCAGCTTTGCGCGGCTTTCTAGATTTTTAACCCCCGACGCAAAAACGACGGGGTGTTATAAGTTTGACGTGTCTGTGTGTGTGTGTGTGTGTGTGTGTGTGTGTGTGTGTGTGTGTGTGTGTGTGTGTCTGTCTGTCTGTCTGTCTGTCTGTCTGTTCCCCTGTAGCACTCAGCTCAAACGGGTGAACTGATTTGAATGCGGTTTTTTTTGTTTGAAAGGTGAATTAATCGAGAGTGTTGTTAGCTATGTTTGATGAAAATCGATCCAAGATGGCCGCCGCTACAAAATGGTGGCATACATATTTTTTCACAACTCCCTTAATATGGGTATCAAATGAAAGGGCTTGACTAGTAGAATAGCATTATACAAATCCAAGATGGCTGCCGCCACAAAATGGCGAATGTCGGGGGTTTTTTTAATTTTTAATTTATACTTGTAAAATTAGTTTCGGATAGGAATAACAGATGGCACCACTAGCTGCTTGCCCCGCGCTTTTGCCCACTAAATTATTATTAAATTATTAAGCGTAGTCGGGTTTTAGTTCACGAACTTTACTTGTATTTAGTAGATGTATTAAATAAATTATTTTATTATGAGTATAATATGTATAAAATTTAAAAAATGGGGTATAAATTATATTTAATAACGTATCTTCTTCTTTCTTGGTTATGGAAAATCTTTTTTCCATATCCTGAAACGTACCTACTTAACTTTAAATGTATAGTACTAACTATAGAAAAGTATTGAGCAAACTTAAAGAGATCAAGATGAAAGACTAAATTGCGATTACACAAATAATAGAATAATTATGATAATTAAAATTATTATAATTATAAAATTTCTTTTTCCCTAATTTAGTGTCATGTCCTTACAGTAGCAATACACACACACACACTCACAGTGGCGCAAAGCCGCGCCAAAAATGCTTGTCATACATTATAGTACGAGCACATCCATTGATTATTAATTTATCAATGAGAATTTCCTCCCGTCCCGCGTCCCGCAGACCATGGGAGAGCCAAGTATATAATGGTTTTGCTATAGTATTCTGCTTTTATTTTTTCTGTTTTTTTTTTTCTATTCTAGCAGAACCTCCGAATAGTCTGCCAATCCGCACTTGGCCAGCGTGGTAGACTATGGTTAAAATCCTTCTCATTTTGAGAGAAGACCCGTGTTCATGATAATATTAGATTTTATGTTTATGGTTATATAGTAATAAAATACAAATATAAAAAAATATAAAAAGGAAAGAGAATTTTAATAAAAAATTATGAGTAGGTATAAAACGCCAAAACCCCTTGTGCCTGTACACGGCGCGCGGCATGCTTTGAAGTCACGGCGGTGTCTTTGATAAAAAACCGCGCGGCGGAGGCGGCAAAACACAAAAGGCGACCGTAAGAAAATGAACATACTTTAAACTAACTTGTTTTACCGATTTCTCCGAGATTACTGAACCGATTTGCGTGATTCTTTTTTTAATCGACAGCTGAAGATGTTTGCAAAATGGTCCCATAGATTTTTTCAAAAAATATTTTTTTTATTTTTTTTAAACTTTAAAGTTCGATAATTTTTTCAGTTTTTAAGATGACTTAATGATTCTTTCAGATTTTTGTTTTATTTTACTTAAATTTTTATAAAAAAAATTTTATAAAAAAAAAAATTTGGAAACTTGTCCATTGTCGAATGCACAAGCGGGCAGCGAGTGGACAAGCGGGAGTGGGGTTATGACTCTAGGTCGGACTCTATGTCACCTTAAAACGCGCGAATTTTCAAATTAGTCCTAGATACTTTTTTCGGTGTGGTTTTTGGTGACGTGAGAGTGAGACGTGATGCCCTAAGGACGGATTTTTTTTTCTGCTTCTTCTGGTGCCCCCTCAGAAGTGATGCCCTAGGCAATTGCTTAATTTGATTAACGGTTAATCCGTCACTGTCTGTGAGTTACGGTGGTGTCGGCAACTTTCCAACTCTGTACTGCTACTGCAAATTTCTTGACAGGAAAACCCAAAAACTACCTATTTCTTTCATTTTATATCTTTCTTTTTTAAGGATTCCGCATCCAAAGGGTAACAAGTATATATTAAAAATTTAAAAAACCTCCGACATTCGCCATTTTGTAGCGGCGGCCATCTTGGACAGATTTTCTTCAAACATAGCTAACAACACTCTCGACTGATTCACCTTTCAAACAAAAAAAAACCGCATTCAAATCGGTCCACCCGTTTGAGCGCCACAGGGGAACAGACACACACACACACAGACACACACACACACACAGACACGTCTAACTTATAACACCCCGTCGTTTTTGCGTCGGGGGTTAAAAACAGAGCGTTATTAATGTCAATCTGCTGTCTGTCCGTCTGTCCGCGTGTCAAAGGTCTCTAGCTCGTACACGAATGAGTAACGAACCTGAAATTTTAATATTTTGTGTAGAACGTTTACACAAAACCAAATATTGAATTAGAAATAGAAATTATTTCATCATGAGGACTCGTCATACATGAAAAAGGAGCCGGGAAAAAAGTTTGTTTTTGTTTGGCCGACCACGAACTCAAAACCTCATAATCCTATAAGGTAGTCCGAAGTCAAACAAGCTAGCCACTAAATCTATAAGGCAGTTGAAATCTAAAGTGTTCATTCAATTTTCATCAGTTTAGTGTGTTGTGTTCATCAACAAGTGTTTCATCAAATTTATCAACATAAATAGTTAATCAAAAGTTTAACTATTTATGTTGATACTCTTACATAAATAGTTAAATGCATACTTGCAGCAAAAATTCCAAAAATTCAGCATAGTAATATCGTAGCAAAGTACGACCCCGGTAGTAAAAACCCCGTCAAATAGACTAAGCATGCTATGCAGGCTTGATAAAATTCTGAAAAGTAAGTAGATAGATAAAAAAAAAGTAATGGTTAATAGATGTTGTCATGTTAACCTTTTAGATAGAGCCTGGATCTTTTGAGCTAACTTGTCAAACCCGAGTAAAGAAAATAATATAGTTCTAATAATGTAGACCCTAAAATCTTACTAAAATGTCCTAAATTTTAAATGCGTTTTAAATAGTTTAATAATTTTCAGGAATATCTATGAATCGGGAACGAGTTTACAGAAAATGCTAGTCGAAGGCAAGAATCTGGACGACGTGCCTCCACCAACGCCCCCAGGTAATTAATATTTAAAAAAAATAAGTGAAAACTATATCAATACAACTTTTTGTTTGTTTTTTTTTTTTTTTATATTAAGTAGAGCATGTATAGCAGTGACGCGTTGACTATATTATCTCTCTCGTTCTCTCAATCGACTCGAGCCGACTTTACCCGAACGAGCATTACATAGCCGAGCGTGACGGCTCAGTCTAATTCAATACCCATAAAATAAGTGCTCTGAGCGCCTAAAGAGGTTTTCACTGCAAAAATTGATAAAACCAAAACAAGTCATTTACTCAAATATTAAAACACGCGTATGGCACTTTGCAGCGTATCTTGCTAAATTATGCAGACACATATCCTTTCAGGGTGTCTGAATAAAATACATTTGCTCATGGCAAGTAAAGAATCATATTTCGCTGTGTTTTCAGAAAATACTACAAGTTTCACATCTAACGATGTGATGCAAAAATTTTAGTATTTTTAAATGTTTTTTAAACACGTTTAAATATTTGTGTCTTTTAAATCAAAGTTTTGTATCTACACAGAGCGGCCGAGAAGGCGCTGCGGACTGAAATTAAACAGATCAAGGGAACGTGATTGGAAGGACAGTCAGAGGGAGCCCAGGGCGGATTCGCTGCCATCGCCGGGCCTGCAGGCTGCTGTGCCTACTCTTGTGAGTGTTTAATGTATCAGGAGAATCAGTTAGACTTATTGAGAACCACTTTCTACACCAAATCTTTACACCACGTTTTTTCAAAAGTTCTATCGGAATAGTTAGGCTGGTTTTAGTGTCACGCTGATCGTCGGCGCTGAGAGTTCGGCGCGTAGTTGGTCGGCGCCGACCGCTGCCCACGCGCTTCAGTCTTCAGTGAGCGTTTTAGTGTCACCCTGATGAGCTTCAGCGCTGAGCGGTAAGCGTTATTCTAAAACGCCTCTGTAGCGTCTACACCCATTGGTCTATCAGCGTGACACTATAACCAGCACTAATAGAGAACACTTGGTTAAGCTTCCTATCAATTTCAAGTGTTTTCTTCCCGCTAGTTTTGTAAAAAAGTTTGTGAAGTCTTTATAGTTGATAGTCTTACTGAATAATTTTCTCAATCTTGAATCATGTTGGAAATATGGGTCATCCTAATTTCTAGGTGGAATCCTGCAGTCGTTTCATGTCGCTCACCTCCCGTCTGAAGTGTCAGGCAGCGTGCGAAGAAGAAGTGCAGGAGAGATGCGCTGACGACGGCTTGCCCGCTAGCAGAGTCAACTTCCACAACACATTCAGCATGCTCATCAATATGGGGAATATAGAGAAGGGGTGTAGACGTACGGTGAGTGATGCTAAAGTCGTTTTTTTTAACCCCCGACGCAAAAACGACGGGGTGTTATAAGTTTGACATGCCTGTGTGTATGTGTCTGTCTGTTCCTCTGTAGCGCTCAAACGTGTGAACCGATTTGAATGCGGTTTCTTTCGTTTGCAAGGTGAATTAGTCGAGAGTGTTGTTAGCTGTGTTTGATGAAAATCGGTCCAAGATGGCTGCCGCTACAAAATGGCGGATTACATATTTTATCAAAACCCCCTCAATATGGATATAAAATAGGGCTTGACTAGTAGAATAGCACTATGTAAATCCAAGATGGCCGCCACCACAAAATGGCGAATGTCGGGGGTTTTTAAATTTTTATTTATACTTAACAAAATCATTTTTAATATTACTTTGCCAATGTCGAACGGACAATAGTTGAGCTTGGCACTGACGATTCAATCAAAATTAGTAAAGTTAACCAACAGGGAATAAAGGCATTATTATTTTTAATAGATAAGTTATGAAGAGAAAGTATGGCAGAACGAGCTAAAGGATCTAATATGGCTGGAGCTGAAGGCCAAGTTGGCTGGTCGGAGCCTTACCCAACAAGATGAGTTTTTGTGCTCCCAGAGGAATATGATTCCAGGCATCATTCTAAAGATCCATGAATATAAGTAAGTTATAAATATAGACTCTTACTAGAAATATAGACATATACGAAAAAAAATCGAGAAGCGACGTTGGCGCGGCTAAACTAGAATACTAAGTTAGTTTCGGATAGACATAACAGATGACGCCACTAGCTACTTGCCCCGCGCTTTCTTCCGTTCGAATTATCATTACTACACATTTGAATACACGTTTTTCTGCACACTAAATTAGTGGTCGGGTTTTAGTTTACGAACTTTATCTCTTGTCATTATTTCAATTAAGAATCTTAAGAAAGAGAAATTCTATTTAATATTTCAAAGATAAAATATAAACATTCAACACAGAAAAGTCCAATGCATCTTTTTCATTTCGTGAAGGAAACATAGCCGTCTTTCAAGGGCATAATGTGAATTTTCTCCCACAGATATTAAAGTTCATTTCTACAAGAAAACAATTTAAATAGTGTCTTTGTGTCCTAGATTTGAGAATCCAGATCCTTGTAGAAACCGATCGCGGCTTCTGACGCCCATCGAAGGATCCCATGAAGATCTTTCAAATCAACCAGAGGAACAAAATTTGGGGGACAACAATGAAGGTGAATAATTTTTACGTAGACGATCTTGGTCAATAAAGTTTGCTGGGAAACTACGAATGGGGAGATTGTTAAAATTACCATTCCAAAGTCAAAATCAAATAAACTATAGTCTGATTATTAATTCTGTGGAATTCTGATCATTTAAAAATAGAATGAGTTGTTTGTATGAAATCAGGGTTACCTGAAGTTCGATTTTACCCCAAACTAATGTACCTGAGTTATATCAGGCATTTGTTATATCCACATGAGGCAATCGATTTTTATTTATATGTAAGTTTTGAATTTATTACCTTTTTTTGTGGGAACTGTTTTATCTCTGGTAACATTAAGAAACGTCAGTATTCCACGGAATTAAAAATCAGAGTATATATTTAGAATTACACTGTACACTTTTTGAATGTCAATTTAAGAACATTGAGGTAATGGTGATAATTATTTACGAAAACTTAAAACTAAAACTACGAGGGCTCCAAACGCGCCCTGATCTGAGAAGAGCCCACAACAAACTCAGTCGGATTTTTTTTATCATCTCCATTTTACAATATGGTTTAGCTAGATATAAATGATTTATTATTAAGAAATTATTTATTAATGAAATATTATTAAGGCTCCAAATACCTTCAGCAATCTTACGACGCCATATAAATGATTTATTATTAAGAAATCATTTATTAATGAAATATTATTAAGGCTCCAAATACCTTCAGCAATGTACATCTTACGACCTGCTGGGTTATAGTTAGCAACTGAAAATAGTTGCCAACGAATTAGTTTGATATACATTGCTGCTTTACTGTGGGAAATATAAAGTGTTTTCATAATTTTACACAGTAAAGCAGCAATGTATATCGAACTAATTTGTTGGCAACTATTTTCAGTTGCTAACTAAGTTACAGAATAAGCCCCCTGATCTCTTTCAGATTATCTCTTCGGCTGTGTGTCATTCGACTGTGAGCGCTGCGCTTCCGCAGTGGGTATCGCCATGAAGCAGGTGGGAGAGCTGCTTGACGCGTACGACGCGGCGATAGCATTGTACCCATCGAGCAAAACTGCCTCAGGGGAACATCCCGCGCTATTCTCACACAGGACAATGAACAGGCTGAGAGTAAGTAAAGTTCAGTAGCTACGACTCGACAGCTTTTTTTTTATGTTTCGCACTCAAATTTATCCTCTGACAATGCGTCAGAGACCTTTTTGTAGCGAATTTTGCTCTGAAAAAAGGAACAACTCACGATGGTCGATAAGTTGGATTTTTTTTTTTTTTTTTTTTCTTTTCTTTCTTTCTGTCTTTTTGTGTGTGTGTGTGTGTGTGTGTGTGTGTGTGTGTGTGTGTGTGTGTGTGTGTGTGTGTGTGTGTGTGTGTGTATGTGTGCGCGTGTGTGCGTGTGCGCGTGTGTGCGTGTGTGCGTGTGTGCGTGTGTGCGTGTGTGCGTGTGTGCGTGTGTGCCTGTGTGCCTGTGTGCCTGTGTGCCTGTGTGCCTGTGTGCCTGTGTGTCTGTGTGTCTGTGTGTCTGTGTGTCTATGTGTGAGTATCCCTGTCTCCAGCAGCCAATTGAGTGCTCCGTCAGTTAAATTACGACTCGACAGCTATATTCTGACACCATACCCACACTACAGCCTTTTAACGTCCCACTGCTGGGCACAGGCCTCCTCTCTCATAGGAGAGAGGGATTTAGAGCTTAGACCCGCCATGCTGTTCCATTTCGGGTTGGCGGGCTTTAACGACTATTGTCACATGATGGTGATAATAACCAGGGCAGATTGCTTAACGTGCTCTCCGAGGCACGACGGTGAAACACCGCCAACTACCAACTCCGGGTTGGCACAGAATTTCTTGACAGAAAAACCCAATACCTAACAATTTATTAGCCCAACCCGGAAATCGA
The DNA here is from genome assembly GCA_920104075.1 of Melanargia galathea. Classification (NCBI taxonomy): domain Eukaryota; kingdom Metazoa; phylum Arthropoda; class Insecta; order Lepidoptera; family Nymphalidae; genus Melanargia; species Melanargia galathea. Next base: position 19,718,785 of record OV049869.1, on the reverse strand, counting down.
ACCCGGAACCTCGTGATCTGCAATAGAATATGTTAACCACTAGACCAACGAGGCAGTTATTATATTCTGATAGTTTGTTTCAATTGCTTAGCTGCAAATCATTCGGTGACAACGTGTCGTATGCTAACCTGATGTAGAATTTGCGTAGGAAAACATCACACTCATTACACCACTAAAACAACGCTCACATGTAAACAATCTATCTTCTATGTGTATGTGTGTGTTTATTGTATTTGTGCTTGAATCAAAAAAGAATTACATTAGAATTACAAAGTCCAAAAAGTGTATCTGACATATAACTGAGCGTTGCTTGATTTGGCTTCTCTCGACAAAGTGCTGGGCCACAACCGAACCCGTTGTTTTAAGTGAACGACAAATGCGACGCGACACGATGCGACACGACGCGATGCGACGCGTCTCTGCGCTCTATAGACAAGTGTAAATTAAAAATTTAATAAACCCCCGACATTAGCTATTTTTTGGCGGCGGCCATCTTGGATTTGCAATAGTGCTATTCTACTAGTCAAGCCCTTTCATTTGATACGCATATTAAGGGAATTGTGAAAAAATATGTAATCCGCCATTTTGTAGCGGCGGTCATCTTGGATCGATTTTCCTCAAACATAGCTAACAACACTCTCGACTACTTCACCTTTCAAACAAAAAAAAACCGCATTCAAATCGGTCCACCCGTTTGAGCGCTACAGGGGAACAGACACACAGACACACACACACACACACACACACACACACACACACACACACACACACACACACACACACACACACACACACACACACACACACACACACACACACACACACACACACACACACACACACACACACACACACACACACACACACACACACACACACACACACACACACACACACACACACACACACACACACACACACACACACACACACACACACACACACACACACACACACACACACACACACACACACACACACACACACACACACACACACACACACACACACACACACACACACACACACACACACACACACACACACACACACACACACACACACACACACACACACACACACACACACACACACACACACACACACACACACACACACACACACACACACACACACACACACACACACACACACACACACACACACACACACACACACACACACACACACACACACACACACACACACACACACACACACACACACACACACACACACACACACACACACACACACACACACACACACACACACACACACACACACACACACACACACACACACACACACACACACACACACACACACACACACACACACACACACACACACACACACACACACACACACACACACACACACACACACACACACACACACACACACACACACACACACACACACACACACACACACACACACACACACACACACACACACACACACACACACACACACACACACACACACACACACACACACACACACACACACACACACACACACACACACACACACACACACACACACACACACACACACACACACACACACACACACACACACACACACACACACACACACACACACACACACACACACACACACACACACACACACACACACACACACACACACACACACACACACACACACACACACACACACACACACACACACACACACACACACACACACACACACACACACACACACACACACACACACACACACACACACACACACACACACACACACACACACACACACACACACACACACACACACACACACACACACACACACACACACACACACACACACACACACACACACACACACACACACACACACACACACACACACACACACACACACACACACACACACACACACACACACACACACACACACACACACACACACACACACACACACACACACACACACACACACACACACACACACACACACACACACACACACACACACACACACACACACACACACACACACACACACACACACACACACACACACACACACACACACACACACACACACACACACACACACACACACACACACACACACACACACACACACACATGCGTCGGGGGTTAATTAGGATAACGGGTAAGATGTGTTGCGAAACTTTAATCGGTGCAATATATTGGCAGGCGATGTGTCTGTGGTACAACACGGCGCTGCACATGCGGCTGAAGGTGCTGTCCGTGCGGCGCATGCTGCGGACCGTGCGCGCCAAGAGCCGGCGGGGCTTGGAGCACGGCATCTCCACGGAACCTAGTAGCAGGTTACTGATAATCCTACTAGAATTACTTTACTGAAAAAAAAAATGAACTTGAACTAAGTAAGCTGGATACAAGCGGCACAAGACCGTGACATGTGGAAGTCCCTACACAAGACAATGTCCAGCTGTGGACGTCTATCGGTTAATAACGATGACGTCGACGACTAAGTAATGCATGCACATTACAGTAACTATGTATTATTATTTTTTATTATTTGTATAACAGAACTTGTACGGAGATATTTCAACTCATTTGTGCCGTTTGTGCGTGAATTTTATACACAGTGTCTGTGTGTGCATTGATATGCAGACGAAGACTCATAATAGCGCCTCGCGCTTAAATGAAACTGCATTGCCCACAATCTTTCTCCTGTTATGCTTCGATAACGACCTTGTTTCGAGCTGGAATTTATTACAGGTCGATTTTATTAAACTGGAAAAAATTAAATATTTCTCAGACCCAAAAATTTTACCTGGACATTACTAATCGAATAAACATATAAATTCTTGGATTCTCCAAATAATTTAATTCCTTTTTGATTTTATTCTCAGAAAATCCTCAACCACCCAAAGACCGTGTCAAGTACGTTTCAACGTGAGCAACAACAACACGAGCGATTCCAACAACAGTGACTCAAGTGGACTGTCCGACAGGAAGTCTGATCAATCTGATGACCCGGTTAAGGAGCCTGATGTACAGGTTAAGGAAACTGATGTACAGAGTAATGAGGTTGTAGAACCAGGACATGATGAAAAAGAGAACGGAAGTGAGGAGAAAAGAGGCGTTGATACTACTGATAGTGGACAGGAGAAACCGGGTAAGTAGTTACTATACTATGGGAGAGTACAGTATTAGGCAGTTATATGTGTGTGTGTGTGTATTTGTTTGTCCATGGGCTCATTGCTTCCCTCATAATTGCCAGACTACTCATACGACTTTGATCATAGGTTATATGATGACGTCATGACAAATTCAATATGGCGAATGTGGCAAACAAAAATGATACATTAAGATAAAAAATCGATAGTTTGTTTGGTTTGAGAGATCTCTGGGTAACAAAAGCAGGAAAGTGATGTTAGATCATCATACTCGTACATCTATGGGTAGATTCTTTCGCTCTAGCTGAATAATTTTTTAACGTGATAACGCCGCCGCAACGCCGCGGCCGCACGTAGGAAAAAGCATGACTCATATTATGTCACGTACTGTCTAGCCGAGCGTGCAAGCGAGAACGCGGAATAAGCGATAGAGTGGCAATGTTAGCCGAGCGTGCAAGCGAGAGCACGGAACAAGCGATAGTGATATAAAGGCATTGTTTTCTTATGACGTTATCACGTAAAATTATCTTCCGTAAACTGACTTTAATACAGACAACCAATTTTTTTTTTTATAGAATTCTCCGTAGACTCGACGCCTGAAATAGTCATATCAGAGACGTACAGCACCACTGACACAAACGTTTCAAGCGAGAGCGGTTATATCTCCGGAGAGCATAACTACGAACGAGAAATGACGCACGACGTGTACGACATCGGCCCCCTGAGAGACGTGGCACAGCTGAGGCTGCTTGGACGAACCGAAGTGTCCGCTTACCGGTGAGTTGATTCTAACCATTGAAAATAGTACCTTAAATTCAGCGCATAGAGCTCATATTTGAATGATGGATGACCTTGACCACTGCGTGATGTGAACCGAGGTGTCTGCTTACCCGTAAGTTAGTTTGTAACCATTGAAAATAGTGCCTAATGTCCAGCGATTAAAGCTCATATTTATGACATCGACGTAGCGCAGCTGAGACTGCTTGGACGAACCAAGGTGTCCGCTTACCGGTGAGTTAATTCTGACTGTTGAAATTAGTGCCTAATGTTCAGCGATTTAGAGCTCATATTTGAATAACGCATGATATCGGCCCCCTGCGCGACGTAGCGCAGCTAAGCCTACTTGGACGAACCGAGGTGTCCGCTTACCGGTGAGTTGATTCTGACCGTTGAAAATAGTATTTAATGTTCAGCGCTTAAAGCTGCTATTTGAATGACGGATGACATCTGTGACATGGCGCAGCTAAGGCTGCTCGGACTAACCGAGGTGTCCGCTTACCGGTAAGTTAGTTTGAAGCGTTAAAAATAGTACCTAATGTTCAGCGCATAGAGCTCATATTTGAATGATGGATGACTTGTACCCACTGCGTGATATGACGCAGCTGAGGCTGCTTGGACTAACCGAGGTGTCCGCTTACCGGTGAGTTTGTTCTAACAATTGAAAAAGTACCTAATGTTGATCGCTTAGAACTCATATTTGAATGACGGATGACATCGACGTAGCGCAGCTGAGGCTGCTTGGACGAACTGAGGTGTCCGCTTACTGGTGAGTTAGTTTTAACCATTGAGAATAGTACCTAATGTTCAGTGCTTAAAGCTCATATCTGAATGACATTGGCATGGTTCAAAGCTCATTTTTGACCGACAGGCTGCATGTGCTGCGCATAGTACGATCAATGACAAGAAAATAGCAGTCGGTGGTCTGCGGACAAAATGCGATCTTGTCCTTGAAAAATCAACCTATAGCACACTACTGTAATCTTATATTTGAATGACAAACTGTATGTATTGCATATAATATGACGAAGTCGTGTGTAATATTAACTTACGTCATTAGCCATTTCAAATACTTAGAAATCAGAAGAGGAATTGACCGGCAAAGAAATTTTGAATCTCACTTGTGTTTTTTTAATGTGATTATTTTTTCTCACAGCGACTACCACTACGAGATGTTGAAGACTCAGGGCGTCCGGCGCTGTATGATGTTTATGAACAAAATGTGCAACAAACTGCTTAACAAGGTCTACCTTACGCTGCTTGAGCCTCAGGTGGGTCTTCTTTCGTTTTAACCCGACTTCAAAAAAAGTAGGTTATCAATTCGACACGTGTGTGTGTAATATTATTGGAACTGCAAAATATTCACATATGATCTTTAAGGGCTTCTAAACAAATATACGAAATTTCATAGGTACAAACCATACGTTTGTATGTTTTTCCGCGGATTTCTCTGAAGTTATTAATCGGATTGTCATTTAAGGAACAGTGCAAGTTTCATCAAAATCGGTTCAGTAGTTTTCAAGATACGGACTGTTAAGTGTATGGTGAAGTTCGGTTTAACTTTCAATCTTTTAGATTATCACTTCTTAACTAGCAGATTCCCGTGCCTTCGTCTGGATTTAGATCCGTTTAATCCCGTCAGAACTGTTTGATTTACCGGGATAAAAAGTAGTCTATATCCCATCTACGGGATGCAAGCTATGTCTGCGCCTGTCAAGATCCGTTCAGCGTGTAAAGGTGACAGACAGACAAACTTACTTTGGCATTTGTAATGTTATACTAGTAAGTGTATAATTGTAGATAATATGCGATTTTTTAAATTTCAGCCAGAAGGCGTCGAAGAAGACTCGACAGAAGTCACAGAGGAAACCAAAGATGCTGAACAGAAGACTGATACACATAATAACTATATCATTAGGAATACTTACGAATTTCGCAGGTGAGGGATTTTAAAGAACTTTCTTTTTTGAGTGGTGAAATAATCTGGTTAAAACCGAGAACATGTTGAAATCATTTGTCAAACCAGACTTTTGTATTTGTCTTAGATATGGTTGCTGGTGTGAAGAGACGCTGTCGATGCAGCTGCCGTCCTACCGGAGCCACTTCCTGCTGCTGACCAGCATCTGCATGGAGGCCGTTCACGACTACCTCTCCCTGAGGATGGAGGGCCGGCCCGAACACCCCTCCTGCCTGACCATCAAACAGGTATTGCTATTGAACAACCCTCCTGCCTGACTATCAAACAGGTATTGCTGTTGAACAGCCCTCCTGCCTGACTATCAAACAGGTATTGCTGTTGAACAACCATCCTGCCTGACTATCAAACACATATTGTTATTGAACAGCCCTCCTGCTAATTATCAAACCGGTATTCCTATTGAACAACTCTCCTGTCTGACTATCAAACACATATTGTTATTGAACAGCCCTCCTGCTAATTATCAAACCGGTATTCCTATTGAACAACTCTCCTGCCTGACTATCAAACACATATTGTTATTGAACAGCCCTCCTGCTAATTATCAAACCGGTATTCCTATTGAACAACTCTCCTGCCTGGCTATCAAACACATATTGTTATTGAACAGCCCTCCTGCTAATTATCAAACAGGTATCCCTATTGAACAACTCTCCTGTCTGGCTATCAAACACATATTGTTATCGAACAGCCCTCCTGCTAATTATCAAACAGGTATTCCTATTGAACAACTCTCCTGCCTGACTATCAAACAGTTATTGAACAGCCCTCCTGCTAACTATCAATCAAATATGTATAATTGCTTATTGTCTACCAAGTGCGTCAGTCAAGTCAAGTCAGTGTGGTGGACTACGGTCTAAACCCTTCTCATTTTGAGAGGAGGCCCGTGCCCCGCAGTGGGCCGATAATGGGTATGATAATGATGATAGTACACTGTGAATAAGTCCACCAACCGAGAGAGTGCATTCGAGAAGCAGCGTGGCGTGGTCTAAGCACTAAATCCCTTTCTCCTGTACGAGAGGAGGCCAGTGCTGTAATAGGTTGGTGATGATGGTGATGATGAGGATGATGATGATCATGATTTGTTCGCAGTTAATCCACGAACTCAAGGAGGGTCTGGACATAGCGGCGGAGATGCGCGCTTCCTTCGCGCGGAACGTCGAGGCCGCCTTGCGCGGGTCGCGCGCCACGCCTCAGACGCGCAGGGATCTGCTCGACATACTGTACACTTTTGACGCCACGGTGGAAACCGCTTTGCAGGTGAGGTTCACTTGTTTATACAAATAAATTAAAATCACACTAATAATATTATAAAGGCGAAAGTTTGTGTGTGTGCGTGCGTGCGTGCGTGCGCCCGTCCGTCCGTGCGTGCGTGCGTTTGTTACTCTTTAAGGCCGCAACTACTGAAACGATTTGGCTGAAATTTTGAATGGAGTTAGATTATGCCCTGACTTAACACATAGGCTACTTTATATTCCGGAAAAAGTGTTCCTGTGGGACTAAAATACATATAGACTTCCAAAAACGCGATAGATGGCGCTGATTGTTCTTAGGTACCTACATCACGCTCACATAACACCTTATTGCAATAGTTTGCTGTTTTTGCTGCAGCTTGCATGCATTTGTCCTGGAAAATTCCACAGTTCCCACGGGATTTTGAAAAAACCGAAATCTATAGCTACAGCTATAGGTAGATTACTATAGCAAACTTCCTTGAAAGAAGGTATAAAGGTTGCAAAAGGGGGCGGGAACGGGAACCGGAAATCACGCGGGCGAAGCCGCAGGCAGAAGCTAGTATGACAATACAAAAAGTTGTTTTATTTATCCAGCAATACCTATCGTACCTCCGGACTATGTCGGAGACGGAGGCGCAAAGTCGAGCGACCCTAGCGGCCGAGTGGGCGTTCACCGCGCGACTGGCCGCGCGGGCGCCGCAAGCCGCCGCCTTAGCGCCGCCGGCTTTCGCGTAAGTGTTCAGACCATAGATTTATTATAATTTCTAAATTAATTTAATTTTTAATATAATTTCTAAAAGCATATAATACATTCAGCGACTACGTATACCCATGCCAGGCGCACTCCGCATTGTTAATATGGCGCAACCTACAAGTACCTAGCGCGTTACGATTGATCGGGCCCATTCAACAACCCTTACTTAGTCGGAAGGGGTAAGAGCTACGTGATACAAAGAGAGGCAAAGTATAGGTTAATTAATATAACGGTAGGCAGTTAGCGCTACTACGACCTGAATTGCACTTTCGTAACATGTATGTATTCACCTCCACTCACTCGTACATGTAGGAATAGCTGCATCTCTTTTTAACCCCCGACGCAAAAACGACGGGGTGTTATAAGTTTGACGTGTCTGTGTGTGTGTGTGTGTGTGTGTGTGTGTGTGTGTGTGTGTGTGTGTGTGTGTGTGTGTGTGTGTGTGTGTGTGTGTGTGTGTGTGTGTGTGTGTGTGTGTGTGTGTGTGTGTGTGTGTGTGTGTGTGTGTGTGTGTGTGTGTGTGTGTGTGTGTGTGTGTGTGTGTGTGTGTGTGTGTGTGTGTGTGTGTGTGTGTGTGTGTGTGTGTGTGTGTGTGTGTGTGTGTGTGTGTGTGTGTGTGTGTGTGTGTGTGTGTGTGTGTGTGTGTGTGTGTGTGTGTGTGTGTGTGTGTGTGTGTGTGTGTGTGTCTGTCTGTTCCCCTGTGGCGCTCAAACGGGTGGACCGATTTGAATGCGGTTTTTTTTGTCTGAAAGGAGAATTAGTCGAGAGTGTTGTTAGCTATGTTTGATGAAAATCGGTCCAAGATGGCCGCCGTTACAAAATGGCGGATTACATATTTTTTCACAACTCCCTTAATATGGGTATCAAATGAAAGGGCTTGACTAGTAGAATAGCACTATTGTAAATCCAAGATGGCCGCCGCGAACTGGCGAATGTCGGGGGTTTTTAAATTTTCAATTTACACTTGTACGTTTAAACTGAGAACCAATAACCAGAGACAATTTAGAAATTATAATAACTAGAGACAATTTAGAAATTATAATAAACAGAGACAATTTAGAAATTATAATAAACAGAGACAATTTAGAAATTATAATAAACAGAGACAATTTAGAAATTATAGTAACCAGAGACAATTTAGAAATTATAATAACCATAGACAATTTAGAAATAGTGCGTCAGGAAGGTCGTCAAAAAATTAAATATTATATTGGTTTGCAGTGACATGGCGTGCAATCAGCTCAACAGAGTGCTGAAAAGGTTCGAGGACAAGTTCAAACAGGTCATGGAGCTGGAGAAAAGCGAGCACTCCGACCCCGACGATCAAAGGTATTATCCCATTCTTTCCATTATGTTTATAACAAGAATAATTAGACAATAGTCCATAGAAAAATGCTAGATGTCAAATATTAGTCTTATTTTGTTAGCCGGCACCACACCGGTCCGGCACCGACATCGACATTAGTGGACGCGTAAAGCTTGATTTACACGCATTAAGTTGTCAAGTAGATAACTAAATTTTAACTAAATTTTAAGTGAAATAACGCATGTAAACAGTGAATTTAGTAATAATATGCAAGTTAAAATTTAGTGTGCAAGTAAAAAGTATAATAGAATTTTGTCTATTTTTCGGTTAAGTAGCCGCGCCCTCCGCACTCCGCGCAACCCCCGCCGGTGGCTAGAAGCTACACAGAGCACGTTTGAACAGGTCCAATTTAGTGAAGTCGCAAAGTAATCGGTAGTTGCAACTCCAAAATTTCATTGATAATTTCTTTTGTGACTTCGCTGAGCACATGAAGAATTATAGAGTTTATTATTATATTTCTCGCACTTCGCTGTTCGTCGGTGTATGAACTTGAGAGCTTTACTAAATTACTTGTCTGGATTCGTGAAAACGCTTACTTAAAATTAAGTTAAAATTTAGTTAACTACTTGACAACTTAACACGTGTAAATCAGGCTTAAGTCCCTGAAATGTCGCTGTCTCACTGACCCGGTGCGATGCCGGACCGGCGCCGCCACCGGCATGTCGTCGGTAGCAAGTCTCCTACAGCTGGTGTCCCGTGTCGGTCCGGCATCGCTATGCATGTGTTGTGTACGCATGCAAAACTTCATGTGTGCGTGCGAGCGCCGTTATGACTGACCCTACCCCTCACCAAATAATTCTTTATTATCGTGTCGTTGTCGTGTCGTTGAGTACCGTCGGTGTCTGTGTCGGACCGTGCAATGAAGAAACGCCCATTATTTACTATGTCATGAACGATCGCTCCTTGTTACGAGATGCTTGAGGGCTTGAGGCTTGCGTCCAAACGGTAGCATTGGACATCATAGAGCAGAGAATTAGAATTTCTTTTTTAACCGACTTAAAAAACTTATGAAAATCCTACTAATATTATAAATGTGAAAGTGTGGATGTTTGGATGTTTGTTACTCTGTAACGTTGCAACTACTGAACCGATTTGGCTGAAATCTTGAATGGAGATAGAATGTGCCCTGACTTAACACATAGGCTACTTTTATCCTGGAAAAATTCATAGTTCCCGTGTGATCAAACAAAAACCGAAATCCATAGCTACAGCTATAGATAGATTACTATAGCAAACTTCCTTGAAATTAGGTATAAAGGTTGTAAAAAAGGAACGGGAACAGGAACAAGAAATCCACGATTCCCTCAGGATTTGTGAAAAACCGAAATTCACGAGGGCGAAGCCGCGGGCAAAGGCTAGTAATCTCATAATAATTAATTGTATTGTCTGCAGATATTTAGTGTACACGATATGTCGCGAGGCGCAGTGCGTGTACGCGAGCGAGCGCGAGGCGGCGCTGCAGGCGGCGCAGTGGGCGCGCGCGCTCGCCTCTCGCCTGGCGCAACGGCATCGAGTGCACTCCGGAAGGATATTTGTAAGTACGGCCGTGTAAAGGACGATCGGCGCTAATCCCATGTAGCCGATTAGAGCCGATCGTCCTTTGAGACGGTTGATAAGCTACGTTCGAAAGTTGTGTTCCTCCTCCGAACGGCCGTCGCAACGAAGCTTCGGTAGTCATGACCTTCAATTGATGAACTATCCGCCACGCCAGCGAATAGTAATTGCCTCCGTTCAGCCATCGCGGGCACTGATCGGCTGCTGCCGGAGTCGTAAGCAGCTATTCGGCTGTCAGTGGTGCAATTTGGCCGTCAGCGGCGCTGATCAACTGTCAGCAGCACTGTTCGGCCGTCAGCGGCGCTGATCAACTGTCAGCAGCGCTGTTCGGCTGCCAACCGTGCTGTTCGGAAATGACCACCGGCGCCGTTCGGAGATTATCACCTATTAGGCAACCGTCGGAAAGATAAGCATGCGGACGCGGGAGTTTGGATAGCATTAGCGGTGTACAGCTGCGATCAGCAAATAGTCCTAATCTAGTCGAGGCAAGCGACCTCATTTTGGCTCCTAATAACGTAAACAAAGATTTTTTTGCGCTGTTTTAAGCCGGTTCAATTAATGCCTCGATCCCATAATCTCCATTTTGTGTTCACAGAACAGTCTAATAGCCATCAGAGACTGCCTGGTCCGCCACACGGCGTACATCCTGGAACGGAGCCAGGCCGAGCACCTGTCTTCGCACGAACTGCCGAAGGACATACGCGACAGTATGATAGCGCGAGTCCGGGAACTCTTGCTGCAAGTGTACAAATTGGGATTCGAGGTACATGTGTGCATTTTCAGCATAAAATTGATACCTAGTTATCCTTTTATTTCTAGTCATGGAGTCAAGAAAAGTTAATCTAATGGAAAGTGTAAAATTAAGAAATTCCTCAATATTTGCTGGATGCAAGAAATATTACCCTCGGCTTGTACTAGCTTTATTTACTAGAACAAATTATTGAAAACATCTCCGGATTTTTCGAAAACAGTCGAAGGAATTCGATCAGAGGGAAAGTCTGATTTTATTTACCCTCTTCACCGATTGAAAACTTTATATTTATTTATATATATTTTATTGATTAGGATAAACTATAATAATTATTCACATGTATGCATTTGCATGCCCGTACACGTCAAACGCACCTCACGCATGCGTACTAACCGCACGCGCGCATGCACGTATGTTCGCAGCTGCACACAGAGTTGTACAAATTCGCGCAGGCGCCGATCAAACTACGAGAGAAGGAGGCGCGGCGCATGCGCCCGTCCTCCCTCCAGCCCTCCCGCCCTCAAACCCCTAAACTGAGGAGAAAGAGGCCCGAGACCATGCTCGTACACGAGTCCTCTTCCACGGCCAATCCGATGGTAGGACGACGATATTGGACCAAACGCTTTGTTGTGGCTCAACTTTATTGTGGTGTGGCTTTATATGGTGTTGGTCTTTTGTTTTGTATACTTTGGGGGAAGTTTTTCAGGTTCCCTACTTAGTAACTCTCTTAGAGGGTGTAACAAATGAGAGAATTATAGGCCATTAGTATTTTAATGATTATAAATGTGATGAAAAACGCATACTTCTTTCCTTGTCTTTAATCTTTCAGTCCTCAAACCCCTAAACTGAGGAGAAAAAGGTCCGACAACATGCTCGTACAAGAGTCTTGTATACATACTTCGGAGGAACATTTCCGAATCCTTTAATCCTCCCGCCCTCAAACCCCTAAACTGGCCTAAACTGAGGAGAAAGAGGCCCGAGACTATGCTCGTACACGAGTCTTCTTCCACAGCCAATCAGAGGGTAGGACGACGATATAGGATCAAACGCTTTGTTGTGGCTCAACTTTACAGTGGTGTGGCTTTGTATGGTGTTGGTCTTTTGTTTTGTATACTTTGGAGGAAGTTTTTTTAGGGTCCCCCAATTAGTAACGCTCTTAGAGAGTGTAACAAATGAGAGAATTACAGGCCATTAGTATTTTAATGATCATAAATGCGATGGAAGACGCATACTCCGTCCTTCCCTTTAACCCTCCCATCCTCAAACCCCTAAACTGAGGAGAAAGAGGTCTAAGACTATGATCGTACATGAGACAGACGCCTTCCACAGGTAGTCTGATGGCAAAATGACGATATTGCACCAAATTCTCTTTGTGGTGTGGCTTTGTATTGTGGTGTTGGTCTTTTGTTGCGATGGTATCTACTTTGGAGGGCCTTTTTCAGAATCCTCCTCTCGCTTAGAATTAAAAACGAGTGTGACAAATGAGAGAAATATACGCAATTACTAATTAGATGATCATAAATGCGACAAAGGAAGCATACCTTCTTCCTTTCCTTTAAATCTCTCTTCCTCAAACCCCTAAACTGAGGAGAAATAGGCTCGTACATGAGTTCTCTTTCTACAGATAATCTGTGGTTAAATGACGACATTGGATTAAATGATTGATTTGTTTCAAATGTTTGCACTGTGCTCGTGGTGTTGATGTATTGTGTTGTATGTTTTCTTTAAATTTAGCCAAAGATATTTTGAAGAATATTGTGTTGTTCAAACAACCTTCAAAATATTTTTGTTATGATCAAGATCTTTTGAAGAATATTGTAATTTTCGAACCCTATCCTCCAAAACATCTTTGGAGAAAATTCTACCATTTTGGGTCTTAAAATTCATTAACGACCTTTTAAACATTTAACATTTAATTTGATCTTTTTAGACCTCATTGTTGCATCTTTAGTGCAGATCTATTTGTGACTCACTTTAAAAAATGTAGGTAAGTGAGTGTTTAGTGTTTAGTGGTAGATGGATCTTAAGTAATTTTGTATTGCTGCAGATTATATCGGTACCAATTCTCAATACAAATGCCTAGACATTAACTTATAAATAATTAATCTGTTTATAATTTATATTAAGAGACCTTTTAGAAAAGGTCGCTTAGTTTTATTTTATTTTAGTCTAGGTCTAAATATTTAGATTTGTGTACCAAACAAATTACCCATATTGCGTTTTCAAACTATCAATATTTGGTACGTTTGGGTTTCTTTTTATGGCCTCTATTGCACGTCTTTCTGGTCCAAATAAGTCAATAGGTCAACTCTAACCTACTAAACAAGTATCAGCCCTTACGACATTCAAAACATTTGATAAACCCGTAATTTCTACTAAGAATTTGCAAGTTTCGAAAATGGAAAGTTTATTGTTCCCGAAAATCCCGTCATACTAGAACTAAGTTCATAGTACTTAGAATATTTATTTTGCTAAATTTTCGCTAGGGGCGCTGGTTGTAGACGAATAGCTGAATGTATGGGCGAATTTAAATCTTAAAATCAAGCCAGTTTAGGTCCATTTTACAGTCAAGTCGTGTTTCGATCAACGTTGCCACATACCATACTGTTACTCTTGAAATTCGCAAAATACAAGCCATTGTTACAGATCCACAAGGAACTGCACAGGTTCGTGAACGACTCCCCGCACTGCAGGATGTTCTCCGCTCGCAATGTGGGGGGTTCCCCGCGGAGGGTGCGCCTCTTGAGATCCGAGAGTATTGGAGAAGAAGGGGAGGCTAGTGTGATCGATGACAGCACCTTTGTTAGTCCGGTAAGGAGTATTTACTATCGCCAAATTATTTGTTAAAAATTCTGATATGATCGTCATCATTATCAACCCATTACCGGCTCACTATAGGGCACGGATCTCCTTTGAAAGTGAGAAGAGTTTAGACCGTTGTCCTAGAATAGACTAGAATAGAATAGAAAAGTTTTTTATTCAAATAAACTTTTATATCATACTTGCTCAGTAACTAGGGATTACTATGGTGGAAAGTCTCCTTGTAAGTTGGTGTTTGCAATTCAAGGCAACATTACGTCGCACTATGCTTGAATTGTAATGTTCACATTACAGTTCAAGCTACGCAAAACTCCTTGGTAAACAATCTCTTTTCTTATAGAATGGTAAGAAAACTTTTTACTGAAAAAAAAAAACACTGAACATGGTGGCATTTAATTTTCATACATTTCAAACTATGCAAAACTCCTTGGAACTCAGAGCCGTAAAAAAAAAATGGAAAACTATTTACGAAAAAAAAATGGAAATGGCGGCATTTCATTTGATCTGAAAGTTTGTGAAGTTTGTTCGTAAAGGGATTTAAGTTATTTACAACAATGTCAAGCACTTCATCAGATGATGAAAAAGGAGGAGAGCCTGATTTTTGTTTGCTTGAAGCAGAACAAATGATGCAAAACCTTTTGCCGGATAAGTCCAAAGAGCGCTACGTGAAAACTTACGAAGAATTCAACAAATGGCGTGCAATTTCTATTTTTTCTCTAAATTTGCTAATTATTCTAATTAAAATTTCATTTTGCATTACCAATGTTTTATTTACCTCGCAAGAATGATATAAAGTAGAATGCTTACCTCGGTTGCAAGTAGCTATTACACCCTCGAACTATATTCACCCTCGCTCGCTGCGCTCGCTCGTGTGACTAAATATCTCGGGTGCACGCGATCCATTAGCGCCCTATGCGAGCTGCGCTCGCACTGGCGCCAAATTGGATCTTGTTCTGTAATAGCTTACTTACGTCCCTTGTGTAACAATCTACTATTACAAGTACTTTTGAATCGTCAATTGAATCTACCACTGGTCCGGAATGCCGTTCCAGCTAGCTAGCTAGCCAAGTGCGGATTGGTAGACTTCATACGCGTTTGAGAACATTATGGAGAACAGTTTGTACGTTTGTAATGGCTCAACTATAGCTAGATTCCCAGAACCACCATATTTAGATTATATATATTTAGATTATCTGAGATCTTGATTTAGGAAGATTCAAGCTAAAAACTCCCAACTAGGAATGCTGTCAAACTGGTAATTTTTACCCGACTATGGCAAAGCCAAAAGGAAGGGTTATGATTTTAGCAGTCTGTGTATGTATGTATGTTTGTATCCAATTTTTATATCAGATTCTGTGTATTCCACCGTAGCGCCTAAACTACTGGGCCGGTTTTGATGAATGAGGTGTCAATGGATTCGTTGTTATGATCCAGGTGACATAGGCTACATTTTATATACGAAAAACAATCGAGAAGCGATGTTCACGCGGCTTAACTTGAATATTAAGTTAGTTTCGGATAGACATAATAGATGGCACCACGAGCTGCTTGCCTCGCGCTCTCTTCCGTTTGTCGTAGACTGTGGTATAGTATAACTCACAAAGTTTAGAGTTATATCAGTTAGAGTAGTAGTCGGGTTTTAGAGTTTATCTTGTTTATAGTCCCTGAACGACATCGAGGCCCTTCTCTCCGGGTCTAAATCGGCGCAAGCGAAGCGAGCGGAGCTGGACGAGCCAACGCAGCAAGAAGCGGAATGGGCCAAGAGAGTGGCGCGAGCGGTTATCGAGTTCGCTCGCTGTTGGATGAGTTTCGTTGTCGAGCGGTGCGATCGGGGACGCGGTTTGAGGCCTAGGTGAGACATTTGGTTAACCAAAACATTCGCAAACACAAAACTAGATGGCGTTGTTCAGAGTTGAATCACGCTATACTCTGATTTTTAATTCCGTGGAATTCTGACGTTTCTTAATGTTACCATAGATAAAACAGTTCCCACAAAAAAGATAATAAATTCAAAACTTACATATAAATAAAAATCAATTGTCTCATGTAGATATGATAGGTATAGTTCAGGTAATTTAGTTTTGGAGGAAAATTGAATTTCAGGTGGTAACCGTTTTTCATACAAATAACTCATTCTATTTTTAAACTACAACTATCAGAATTCCACCGAATTAAAAATCAAATTATAAATAGTACTGTTTTTAAATTGCCTCTTACGGCAAATAAGTCGAGCGGTGACCTTCAATGCGCAGAAGCCGAAAATGAGGTATCTCGGGGTGTGAGGGGGTCGCGGGGAGGGCGTGGGGATCGTTCGTAAGCACTGATTAGCTTTCGCGGATCCATCGTAAGCGCTGATTGGATCTCGTAAGCGCTGGAGATTGGAGAGATTGGAGACGCTCACTCGTAAGACGCTGCGCGCACTTGAAGGTCAGTGCTCGACTTATGCGCCGGGAGTTATAATTGCCTTAAAATAACTTGACTTTGTCTTAACCAGGTGGGCGAGTCAAGGACTAGAGTTTTTAATGTTGGCCTGCGACCCGTGCAACACCAAACATTTGAGCGACGAAGAATTCGAAGTAAGTTTGTGTGTGTTATGTCTTAGAACATAATCCATATGACATTATATTCGATGGCTGAAGCCGCCGGATATGTCAGCTTAGCTAAATTTAATTTAAAAGCCATTTAATTTTTATATGCGTTTGTGGTAAAAAAAATTATATATTAAAAGTCTGTGGCTTCAAAATGGTCGTATTATCGACTACGACCATTTTGTAGCCTTTTTGAAACAAAAATCAGAAGTACTTAATGTACGACTTTAGAACGAGATGCTTTAGGTCTATTTTACTCTGACATAGGATACCGTAGTAGATGTCCCTTTTTCGTTACTATTATGCTAAGAAGTTTCCCTTGATTCGCATGTACATGGCAACCATTTTGTTCGTGTTCAGGATCTGAAGCAGCTAATGGACGGATGCATCTCGCACGTGATCGGTTCCCGCACTCCCACACCCACCACGGTGACGCCCGCGGCGCCGCATCGCAGGCCTAGGATACATGTACGGTTCGATATATGGCGTTATTATAGTTTCTACTGATTTGCTCCATATTTTTTTTTTTTTTTTTTCAATTTATTAGGGTATCATACCCGAAGGGTCAACAGGCTATATTTTAGAAAAAAAATTAACCGACTTTGGTCCAGCAATCTTAAAAAATTGGTGTAGTGCCACAATAGTGATAATACATACATTTATGTAATAATTGCTAAACGTATTATGTACTAAAACCTTTTTGAATGTAGGTAAATTACAATAGTGTAAAAAATCATCAAAACCAGTTCATTGATTTTTTAAATAATCTCGAACGTGATATATACGTACAGTCATAAATACATACGGGTCTAATACAGAACTTCCTTTTTTCAAAATTGATTTCTCAAATATTTTAGTAAGACAAATTTTGATCATAATTATGACCATACTTGCCATGTTGTAACTGTAAAGTGTAAATTAATGTTCTGTTCTCTCTATTCATACAGAGTCCGTTAAGTACAAGCAGCGCGAACAGCAAAGAGAGTGCCAACCCTCCGACTCCTCCCAGCGAGCACGACGGACCTCTCAGCTTACATATCTTGGAGGATACACGTGAGTATGATTTTTGGACACTAGCGGTCCGCCCCGGCTTCGCCCGTGGTACATATATAGCCTATAGCACTCAGGGATCACGTACATATCCAACGGTGAAAGAATTTTTGAATTTTTTGATCGGTCCAGTAGCTCCTGAGATTAGCGCGTTCAAACAAACTCTTCAGCTTTATAATATTAGTATAGATTTCTAAACATACAAGCTATGGCGGTAGTTCACATACACACAGACGTACACGCACACGCACACACACAAGTTAGACACAATCAATAATAGCGACAAAGAAGATTTTGGGCAAACAATTTGTACTTCCTTAATGAGTTGAGTGTAAGAAGAGATGTTCAATTGGCAAAATTTCTGTTTTCCGAACTCTTCTGTGAACCAACGCTAACATTAATATCGATCTTTGACGAATCATAAGCAATGGGGCTAATTCTGTTTTACGCAATTTCTAAACTAAACTAAAATGACAGGTGTAAATACAGTATGTAGGAAAAAACCCTGTCAGATCCGAAAGGGGTATATTGTTAACCCACAGATATCACTGAAAAAAATATTTAAAAAAATTTATTCATTAAGATAAAAATGTTATTGTAATTTAAAATGCACATTTTTAGTGCCCAAATTCCCCAAAATCGTGCAAATTTTTGAAATGTGACAACACCAGAGTCGGCGGGCGGCACCTTTTGTAAATACCGCTGGCACGTGTAAGCCTGTAAAGGCGTGTTCACAATAAGCTTAGAATCGACCGGCGCAGCATATTGTTTGCCGACTAAAATAAAATAAAACGGCCAACTGCGAGTCGGTCTTGACTCGAGAGAGCCTCACTCTTTTAGGGTTCCGTACATAATTATGAACAACATAATATTTTGGGTGTACGAAATATTTAATTTCCGAGCTAGACATCGCAACAAACCGTGAAAGAAAAACCCAAAAAATGTTCGTTTGTTCGGTCACAGCTTACGAACTACTACGAGCTAGAGACCTGTGACGAGCGCACAAACAACCGGATGGACAGACAGGCGGACAGACAGGCAGGCAGACAGACAGACAGACAGACAGCAGAGTGAGATTAATAGGGCTCCGTTTTTACCCTTTGGGTACGGAACCCTAAAAAGCATCAAATCACCCAGCTCACACTCTCAGTCAGTGACCTGAGCTGAGCCACAGACTCACGCTCACTTACCTACTGAATTGGTTAGTGTGATCAAAATAAAAACTACCGAATAATTTTATGAATAAAACTGCTGATTGAATCAGATAGCGCGCGTATCGCAGCTGGCTGTATGCATTTGCGTGCGTAATTACTGCCGCTGACAGAACAAGTCGTTGTTTAGCAGCAAACTGTAACACTAGACATACCTCCATACTATTGAACCCTAACGCGTAATGAGCATAATGTGAAGATGCCTTAAGCTATCCCGACCTTGAAATAAGTTTATTTATTTTATTACTATTCCTTTACACCAGGGATTCTCAAAGTGTTTTGGGCAAGAGACCCCTTTTCTAAAATGAATTAGTGATAGCTTAGACCCCCATAACCCAATTACATTAAAATCCTACCTCTAGTTTTTTCTATTGATACAAAATATTTACCAATTTAAAAACTTTGCGGTTGGTTAAGTGAGTAAACTTGACATCATTAATTGGTAAAAAAAATTAATCATTCTTATAACAAGTTGGTACACGTAACACAACTTAGGTAACTTGAAATTTTGAATAAAGCAGGGTACTCACCTACCCGTGTAGCATGTAATGTATCTGATACTTTATCAAGTGAGTACGAAGGCCTAGGTACGAGCCCGCTGCAAGCCGTTCGCGCGTGAAACGCAGTAAGTTCGCAGTGTCCCGCCGAGTGGTGGTATCACTGCGAACACAAAGGCAGCTCCCAATGTGCGCGTGGACGGCAACACGACCGTGGACGAGCCGTACCCACTTGCAAGTTGATACAGTATCAAATACGTTACATGCTATATTACGTCTAGGTGAATACCCTGCTTAAGAACTTGTGTTAATTAACAGGGTTCGACACCTCGTCGACCCCCAAAATCAGTTTTCATTTGTCGACCCCTGTGGTCGATGTCGATCCCCACTTTGGGAATCCCTGGTTTAGGTACACAAATTTCGCTTTGTTAAAAGCCGACATAAATGCCGCCAGTTCATACCGAAAGGCGGCGTCGGCTTCTTCAAAGACTCGACTGGCCGGCACGTGTCTTACTACAATAAACTCGATCTGTACTTTGTACCCTAACCTACCCGATACCTACCGAGCGCTGACGCCGCGTCTGTGTTACCATGTGATTTTCCCTATTTGATAGAATTAAATTTTAGTTTTTTTAGGGGTAATTTTTTTACTTAGTATTTCAAAATTATTACCATAAATAGAACCATCTCACGATACCTAATTACAACGTCACGGATCTGACAGGGTTTTTTCCTACATACTGTATATCTCTCACACTATTTTTATACCTGTCAATTTTGTTTAGAGGTTCTGTACAACTGCAGAATTAGCCACAATTTCTGGAAAAATAGTCAAGAGTAAAAATATAAATTATCTATTTTATTACAAGTGCTCAAAAGCTTCTTTAGCATTTTTAAACAAAACAAAAAACAATAACTTTTCGTACAACCCCAGAAAATCTTGAGAGAGAACTAAGTTACTTTGTTAGAAAAAACATTTGTTTAATATTTGATTTTATCCCCACAGTACACAGTAAACGCGTAATCGAAGCGATACAAAGACTAGACGAGGCCCGAGACGAGAAGCTGCGAGAGGCGAAATCTGTAGGAAAAGTTCTCGAGTCTACAGTGAAGAGCTATGAACCGAAATTGAGGCAGTTGACGTTCAAATGGCAGCGAGGCTTGAAGATCGGCGCAGGCACTTTTGGCAAGGTATTCGACATCTATTTCCCTAAACTAATAGAACTTTTCCCACTTTTAATGATAATGTCAGTGATAAATCGATGAACGCCGGCCGCACGCTTGCAAAACTTGACTCTTTGTCACGTTCCGCCTGGCCGAGCGAGCAAACGAGAGCGCGAAATAAGCGACAGACAGGCATAGCCGAGCGTGCAAGCGAGAGCGCGGAACAAGCGACAGAGAGGCAATGTTTTCTCATCGCATCTATTTGCGGGAGCTCAGCGACCGCTTGGGTTATGCGCCTACATAAGAGATTGCGGCGCCGAATGTCCCTCAGTCGCTTGTAGTGTGCCGCGGCGCGCGGACTCATTATCGTGCATGATTAGGGCCGCTGCAGAGACCGGATGATGTTCATGATGAGTTGTGATAATAGGTGATGAGTACAAGTATATTATACTATCGCATACAGGTGTGATAATAAGCTGTGATAGCCTAGTGGTTAGGACGACCGACTTCTAATCGGAGGTCGTGGGTTCGATCCCGGGGCACGCACCTCTAACTTTTCGGAGTTATGTGCGTTTTAAGTATTTAAATATCACTTGCTTTAACGGTGAAGGAAAACATCGTGAGGAAACCTGCACGCCTGAGAGTTCTCCATAACATTCTCAAAGGTGTGTGAAGTCTATCAATCCGCTTGGCCAGCGTGGGAGACTATGGCCAAAACCCTTCTCACTCTGAGAGGAGACCCGTGCTCTGTAGTGAGCCGGTAATGGGTTGATCATGATGATGATGATGATACAGGTGTACACGGTGGTGAACACGGAGAGCGGGCAACTCCTCGCGATGAAGGAGCTGAACATAGGCGCGGGGGACCGGCGCGCGCTGCAGCGGGCCGCCAACGAACTGCGCGTGTTGGAGGGGGTGTTGCATCCGCATTTGGTGCGCTACTACGGCTGCGAGTTGCATAGGGTAAGTACGGATTCAGCTTCTAAAACCTAGAACACTCCTAGACTTGCTCCTAACTCGTAAACTAGGCTTGCTCCTAATTCCTAAACTAGACTAGCTCCTAACTCCTAAACTAGACTAGCTCCCAACTCCTAAATTAGACTTGCTCCTAACTACTAAACTAGACTTGCTCCTGACTCCTAAATTAGACTTGCTCCTAACTCCTAAACTAGACTTGCTCCTGACTCAAGTTAACATTAATAATAATAATTGTTATAATGTTATTTTTAAAAAAGAGCAACCGCCGAGTTTCTTGCAGGTTCTTCTCGGCTGGAACTGCATTCCGAACCTGTGGTAGATTCAATTGACGATTCAAAAGTACTTGTAAAAGTTTATTTGAATAAAAAACTTTTCTATTCTATTCTATTCTACTCCTAAACTAGACTTGCTCCTGACTCCTAAACTAGACTTGCTCCTAACTCCTTAACTAGAATTTTCATTTCATTATTTTTCATAACGCGCCTAAAGAAAAATAACTTAAACTGGTCTAAGTCCATTCTCCTTCTCCGTACAGGAAGAGATGCTGCTATTCATGGAGTTGTGCGTAGAGGGCTCGCTGGAGGCGCTCGTAGCCACCTCCGGAGCCCTCACCGAACACACCACTAGAAGATACACCAAGCAGCTGGTGAGCGCCGTGGCCGAGCTGCACTCCCGCTCCATCGCGCATAGAGATATCAAGAGTGAGCTTTTTTAATTATTGTTATATTGTTAATTGCAGACCCAAAATTCTAACATCTTCATCTCAGTAGGAACGGTATTCCGAAGCAGTGGTAGATTCAATTGACGATTCAAAAGTACTTGTAAAAGTTTATTGGAATAAAAAACTTTTCTATTCTATTCATCTATCATATTAAAAAATCTAAAATACCCAAAATTCTAATATCTAACATAAAACAATCTAACATATCCAACGTTAACCAAAACAAGCGTAAATTAAAAACTATAAATCAGTCAAAAAAATGTATGTGTTAGAATATCGGGGGAACCTCTCAGAATCATAACAAATTTGGTGAACGATCTACGAAATAGCTGATTCTGAATATTGAAGCTGAAAAAGAGCTGATAAATAGCAACTATACCATGCCCATGAACGATCACTTGGATGGTTTATTATTAATTGTAAATAATAGGTAATATTTTAAATAAGTAATCTTGAATTTTTGGTATAACAAAAAAACCATCGAATAATTAATTAATTCTAATTAGAAGTAATTCAACATGTGAAAATTACAAATAATATCAGTATATTTATTAAAGTTTTTCTCGCGTTTTATTCGCAGGCGGCAACATCTTCCTCACGAACGAGGGCCACTGCTTGAAGCTGGGCGACTTCGGGTGCGCCGTCAAGATCCGCGCCAACACCACGGCACCCGGGGAGCTGCAGGGCTTCGTCGGCACCCAGGGTAACATTACATTACTGTCGTGATTTATGATCTTTACCGTTTTATTTTGGGTTGTGAGTTCGTATAGCGTTCCGATATCGTATCCGATATCGTATCCGATATGGTATCCGTTAACATTAAATAAGTTAGTATCTGTGGTGGCATGGCGTATCGCGTGGTGTTTATTTTTGACAAGTCTTGTTTGTGGTGGAATGAGTCATTCTGAAACTCTTTTAGAAAGTAGCTTTTCGTAGCAGAATTTGTTCGACCGTCGTTTGAACTAGTCGTAGTCTGGAAATAGGAACTTGTTTGTTGGTTAGTTCAGTCAGTGTAAAGTGTGGTTCTGCTGCTATTCGGTGAGTCTATTGATGTCTATACCAATTTTACTGTTAAGTTGTATTATTGCCCTATTGAGGGACCTGCTGGGTTATTCTGTAACTTAGTTACCAACTGAAAATAGTTGCCAACGAATTAGATTGATATACATTGCTGCTTTACTGTGGGAAATATAAAGTGTTTTTATAATTTCACACAGTAAAGCAGCAATGTATATCGAACTAATTCGTTGGCAACTATTTTCAGTTGCTAACTAAGTTACAGAATAACCCCCCTGATGTTGGTTAGGAGGTCGATGTCGTTAGATTAAACTGGTGTGGTTCGGGTGGCTATGAGGGGTTGGTGGAGGCCATGCTAGGTAGGGCTCCATTCGAGTTAATTCTATGTTCTTAATGTGCCACTTGTTGGCTAGGTTAGTTAGTTTTTCCCACCAAGGTTAGTGAATTTTTCACATTACTATTTACACGACTGTCCAAAAACAGGAGTGTAATTGTTTTCAGGGTTCATGTATATATGCACGTATGTGAGACCGCCCCTCTCTAGAGTGACGACACATATTTCGCAATTTTACATCACAAAACATCAGTTCCGAATATTTTTTTTTTATATATTTCGTGTTTTAATGGTACATACTTTAAATATATTAGATTTTTAAATGTAACGTCACAATAAGGGCCCACCCCTTAACGTGTGACATAATTTATGGATGGCCCCTAACTTCTATATTCTTCATCAGATTTGGATGTATGTGGTATCGTTAGTATCCTTACATCATCCCGAGTGAAACTGGTTATTGTTTTAACATTTTTAGTTCGTTGTTTGGTTTTTTTTTTTAATTTTTTAAATTATGTATAGCTTATTTATGACTTATGTTACTTTCAGCGTACATGGCGCCCGAGGTGTTCATGAAGTCGTCGGGGCACGGCCGCGCCGCGGACATCTGGTCGCTGGGCTGCGTCACTACCGAAATGGCTTCCGGGAAGGTGAGCTCTTATCTAAATACTAGCATTTGCCCGCGGCTTCGCCTGCGTGAATTTCGGGTTTCACAAATCCCGAGGAAATCGTGGATTTCCGGTTCCCGTTGCCGCTCCCATTTCCAACTTTTATACCTACTATCAAGGAAGTTCGCTATAGTAATCTACCTATAGCCGTAGCTACAGATTTCGCGTTTTTCAAAATCCCGTGGGAACTGTGCATTTTTCCAGGATAAAAAGTACTGTGTTGCCAGTGCATGCAACACAGCAAAAAGTCGTCATAAAATCGATTTTCGAGCGTTTATATATGTCTTGCCTTAGATATGCTTTAGTAATTTAATAATTTAATAAGGCTTTTTGAAGAACTACATCTTTAGTACATTACTAAATAATTGTAATATTTCAAAAAACCTAGAGGAAAGTCCGCGATGGCATATATCTATATCCTCTCCTGATTCATAGTAACCTTTTTTTATCTTTAAAAAAAATATAAATTTTTCCAGCGTCCGTTCTCGGAGTACGACAGCAACTATCAGATAATGTTCGTGGTGGGCATGGGGGGCCGGCCCCACATACCCGACACGCTGTCGCCGGAGGGCCAGCAGTTCTGTCTCAGCTGCCTCACGCACGACCCCGACCTGCGGCCCCGCGCCGAGGCCCTCAGCTTGCACCACTTCCTGATGGTGTGTATAGAAACTTACATGATTTTTATAATTAAATCGATTCCTCAACTGCGCCTCGAGAAGGTTAAAAAGTGGTTTGTGGGAATGATCGTCCACGCGCTAAGTTTTTTAGCTTGCACAACTTCCTGATGGTGTGTATGGAACTTTATTTTTATAATGAAATAGGCTCATGGTTCCTCAACTGCGCCTCAATGAGGTCCGAAAGTGGTTTGTTGGAATGGGCGTCCACATGCCGAGGCCCTCTGCTTGCATCACTTCCTCATGGTGTGTAAATAAATTTATATTATTTTGATAGTTAAATAAAGATCGCAGTTCTTCAACTGCGCCTCGAGAAGGTCCGAACGTGGTTTGTGGGATTGGGTGTAACGTTTTATAACAAAATTCCTACAATTGTATCTATTAGTATAATAAAAATATTGACGAAAATCAAACACAAGCAACTACCATGTTTGACACACTACTCTCCATTCAAAATGCCTTTCTTTGAATTTAAATTAATATTCATCATTGCAGGTAAAGTCGGATGACGACTGCAAGTGCGAGCCGGCGTACCTGATCACGAAATCCAACCACTAGAAGGAATATAGAAGCGGTGACTTCTGACTTCTGTGAAAAGCCCGCCAACCCGTATTGGAATAGCGTGGCGGTTCTAAACTCTAAATCCTTCTCTCCTATGAGAGAGGAGACCTGTGCCCAGCAGTGGGACGTTAAAAGACTGTAGTGGTGGTGGTGGACTTCTGAATCAGTGATGTTCCTAATTAAACTTAAACGCCCTATAGTGTATATACTAGCTGGTAACTATGGATAAAAAAGTTTTTAAAAACCTCGGAGAAACTTAGATTTTCCGGAAGAAATAGTAACGATGCATATTTAACAACTAATGTTTAGGAATGCACTTTTTTGTCGAAAAAGTCCTAAGATCCCGGGATCATAGGAATTAGTGTTCTGTAGAATAGAACCATATTTATCTAGAATTGAATAGATCTAAAGTAATATACTTAAGTAAAATAAGTTATACAGTCCCCGGGGGTCTTATTTTTTAAATATTTTTTTCTTCGAAAATAAAATTATGGAGGACATGAAATAAAATAATATTTTAATCAAACTCGATGATTTGATCGTGTATAATATTAAAAAAAAAAGTAAAATCATATGCTTTAGCAAGTATGAGCCACTGCAATTATGTAAATATAAATATTATGTAGATTTAGAAACTTAGCGATTTAAAAAGTTTTATATACATAGGATTAATAATTATGTAAAAAAGAATTAAAGTACTCGTACATAAATAATTTAAAATAATGAAAAATTTTAACTATTACGTTATTTTATTGTTATCTGACATTTTATATGTCAAAATACAATTCAAGCGTATCAAGCGCAATTTTAACCAGAGTTCAAATAAAGAGTACATTGCAGAATTTATAGGAAAGTCTGAAACAGAATTAAAGAAAATAAAAATTGAAGAAAATATAAATGAATGAGAGCAAAAAACTCACTGGTTTTTTTTTTTTCAAAATTGTTGTTTATTTAAAAAAGGGAATTAATATTTTTTTTTACTAAACCGTTTGCGAGAAGATAAATATCATACATGTATGTGGCAACATTCTGCCGAAACTTGATTTTTAGTATATTTATATTATTTTTGTAAAAATATAAGGGTTAGGATATATATTCTAGAATATAGATGTTATAATATATATAGGACTACTGCATTTATTTTGAGCAGCTCGTTTTGGAAAAGGCTTGAATTCTTTTTTTTTTTAATTGCAAATTATAGTCAACTATTTAATATTAAGTGCCATCGAACAATTTATATTCTAAGAAAGTAAAAATATAAGTTTTATTTAGAATGGGTTAGGGAGTTTAGGGAAATATTATGACATATATTTTAATTTAAGAAAACTGTTGAAAAGTTGTTATCAGTTTTTGAAAAACTTTTTTAAATGATTTAAAAAAAATATTATTATTCCATAATTTTTATAGGCATAAGGTAATAATGTTATGTGTCATGTTTTCGATCTTATATAGTCATTCTTTTATTATATCGTTAAGTCATTAAATGCGTTGAAATTATTTTGTTGTGTATATTTAATTATGTTCAAGTTATAAAAGAGACCGATTGTGTATTAAAATGGAATAATAAATGTATATGGAACGATATTTTATGAAATGAATTATGGAAAATAAAAGCAAGTTTGTGGTTATTTGAGCTGTTTAATTTTAACACTGTAATTATAGTTGGATTTAAAAAAAACCGCAAAGGACAACAAAAGAATATTGAAATATTTTATTTTTAAATTTAAGAGGACATAGACCTCGTTAGATCGGAAAATTAAAAAAAATCTAGATGTACGCAACAGCGCTGCCTACCGAGTCCAATTACTGCAGCTAAGAACCATCCAAGTTCCATATGAACAAAAAAAATTGCATCAAAATCGGTCAAGCCGTTTAGGGGAAAGGACTCCAACACACGCACCAGATTTTAATATCTGTTATTATCATAGATTTACTAATATATATGTATGTAGGTAAGTAATATTATGTATATACTTTATTCTATATATAAACATATTTGACATATAATATGTGGGTGGTATTGTATAGCTTAGGATTTACAATGAATATAAAATTATTTTGCTATAATCCGCTAACAGTGACAAATTTGTAGGCACAACACCACACAATCTTGTAGGCACAACACCACACAAATTCACCACAAAACAAACTCGACGATCGTTTCGCTCCGACACCGGAGCATCTTCAGGAGATGTCGACTTCACAACGGACGATTGCAAAGTGAGTTCGTGTCGAATGAGCGGTCTTATATATACTATCCCCGCTTAGTCATCTACCCTCCTTTCTCTTTCTCTCTGGCCACGCCCCCTAAATATGTTGAGCAACGGTGAAGATGACACATTTATTTGCTCATTCAGCAATTCGACACTTCTACCGCTGTGCCCAACTATTTCCAATTGTTCCAACACGCACAGTCTTAAACTTTTACAGCATGTGTGTAAAATTTCAAATGTATGACCCTCGTCTATCCTATGTCCACTATCCAAAAGATGTTTTGCGAAATGAGATCTTTGAGGCTGGTTGTTTCTAAAGGCAGCCATATGTTCTTTATATCGAGTTACAAAATTGCGCCCAGTTTGACCAACATATATAGCACTACATTCGGGGCACTTGAGTTTGTACACACCTGACTTTTGTCCATTATTTAATTTATCTTTACCATTACAAATTCTTCTGAGCGTATTATTTGTTCTAAAAGCAGCGTGTACATCATGTGATCTAAGAGTCCTAGCAATACGCTCAGATATTGGTCCGAAATAGGTCAAACTGGTTTTATATTTATTTATTTTGTCTGATGGCGCTGGATATAGGTTTTTCTTGACCTGCACTAACTGTTGTTTTCTAAGTATATTATTTACAATATTAGGGTTATACCCATTTGAACGCGCCATGT
Organism: Melanargia galathea; assembly: GCA_920104075.1. NCBI lineage: Eukaryota > Metazoa > Arthropoda > Insecta > Lepidoptera > Nymphalidae > Melanargia > Melanargia galathea. Next base: position 19,690,043 of record OV049869.1, on the reverse strand, counting down.
GATAAATAATATTTAATTCTTTTTTATAATTGTCTTTTGTAAGAGGAACGGACACTAATCTGTGTATATAACTATGAAAAGCTGCAAGTTTATGTTGCCAAGGATGGCATGATGATGCGGGTATGGTTGTGTCTGTATATGTAGGCTTGCGGAAGATCTCAAATTGATGTTTATTATTGACACGACTTATAGTTAAGTCGAGAAAATTTAGTGACTTGTTTTGTTCTATTTCCGACTTAAATGTAATTTTGGGGTGTATTTTATTAAGTTGCTCAACAAATACATCCAGTTGTCTCATTGTCCCTGTCCAACATATAATGATGTCATCGACATATCTGTAGTAATATAGAATGTTACTATTTTTTACAATATGTTTGTTTTCAAAATTATCCATAAAAATTTCTGCATAATAAATAATTTTGAAAACAAACATATTGTAAAAAATAGTAACATTCTATATTACTACAGATATGTCGATGACATCATTATATGTTGGACAGGGACAATGAGACAACTGGATGTATTTGTTGAGCAACTTAATAAAATACACCCCAAAATTACATTTAAGTCGGAAATAGAACAAAACAAGTCACTAAATTTTCTCGACTTAACTATAAGTCGTGTCAATAATAAACATCAATTTGAGATCTTCCGCAAGCCTACATATACAGACACAACCATACCCGCATCATCATGCCATCCTTGGCAACATAAACTTGCAGCTTTTCATAGTTATATACACAGATTAGTGTCCGTTCCTCTTACAAAAGACAATTATAAAAAAGAATTAAATATTATTTATCACATGGCGCGTTCAAATGGGTATAACCCTAATATTGTAAATAATATACTTAGAAAACAACAGTTAGTGCAGGTCAAGAAAAACCTATATCCAGCGCCATCAGACAAAATAAATAAATATAAAACCAGTTTGACCTATTTCGGACCAATATCTGAGCGTATTGCTAGGACTCTTAGATCACATGATGTACACGCTGCTTTTAGAACAAATAATACGCTCAGAAGAATTTGTAATGGTAAAGATAAATTAAATAATGGACAAAAGTCAGGTGTGTACAAACTCAAGTGCCCCGAATGTAGTGCTATATATGTTGGTCAAACTGGGCGCAATTTTGTAACTCGATATAAAGAACATATGGCTGCCTTTAGAAACAACCAGCCTCAAAGATCTCATTTCGCAAAACATCTTTTGGATAGTGGACATAGGATAGACGAGGGTCATACATTTGAAATTTTACACACATGCTGTAAAAGTTTAAGACTGTGCGTGTTGGAACAATTGGAAATAGTTGGGCACAGCGGTAGAAGTGTCGAATTGCTGAATGAGCAAATAAATGTGTCATCTTCACCGTTGCTCAACATATTTAGGGGGCGTGGCCAGAGAGAAAGAGAAAGGAGGGTAGATGACTAAGCGGGGATAGTATATATAAGACCGCTCATTCGACACGAACTCACTTTGCAATCGTCCGTTGTGAAGTCGACATCTCCTGAAGATGCTCCGGTGTCGGAGCGAAACGATCGTCGAGTTTGTTTTGTGGTGAATTTGTGTGGTGTTGTGCCTACAAGATTGTGTGGTGTTGTGCCTACAAGATTGTGTGGTGTTGTGCCTACAAATTTGTCACTGTTAGCGGATTATAGCAAAATAATTTTATATTCATTGTATATCATGGAATTCCGCAAAGTAACGCCTGCTTCCATTCAACATTTAGCTTAGGATTGTAAATAAAAACTCGATCGTCATAGATATGTATTGTTTATTTGAGAACAACATCGAATTGACACATAAATCTCAGTGATATGTTTACATTTCATTCCCTGCTACACACAGACATACAAATTACAAAATTTGTGCTAATTTTCTACACATTTAACAGATAATTTAATGTTGAACAATCATCGGCCTCTAGATTTTAAACAAAGTGAATTCCGCAAAGTGAAATTTTAATTTAGTAAATTTTTATTAACGAATGACTTTTAAGTAATTTCTATATTATAATAATATAGAATATTTATAACCGATATTTAGAATATTTATGACCATATTATAGTCATTATGTATGTACCTATATTCTGACATGCAATTATTTAATGATCTAAAATATTTATAACATTTACAAATATAATTTATCCATTTTAGTGATCATGTCTATTGAATCGACAATTAATTATTGTATAAAACATTCATTGAAAATGTTTTGCGATTTAGGTAGCTTGAAACCTCAAAAACTTTACAACGAATGACAAGAATTGTAACTTAGCGATAATGGTCTAATCTTGTACGCAGTCTCTTAAACTAAAACAGCTCTAAATTGACCTAATGCTATCTTTTTCCGCAAATAATATTGTGAAAATGGTAGCACTAATTTTAGAGTTTAGTTTAGACTCTACACTTTAGAGATTGTGTAACAGAATAACTAAGTACCATTATGTTATTAATTATATTATTTTACTTAGGAAAAAATAGATATCTTTTAAAAGTTACAAGCCATTTATAAAAATTGTATCAAACATTTCATACATTCCAGTTAAATACTTTTTAGTTTTTCAACCAGGATTATAATATGCTAATTACTATGCCGAAGAAAGCAAGAATCAACAATTTTAATATATTTTAACGAGAAATATAAACCGTAAACAAAACGTATTTTAATATGACTAGAAACAATAATATGTATTTAGAACACTTTAAGCTTGGCTTTTCTATACATACATATAACTACTCAACTAATATAACATAGCTAACAGTTTTTTAGGAAACAAGTGTCTACAGGTTATAAGTGAACTATAATTATTATCTAAAACAATTATTCTTAATTTCAATATTTTTTACTTGTGTATAATATTAATTCTACACATTGAGGTGATCTCTACAAGATATTTTATACTTATTGAAACCTTATCAATCTCACATAGGTACATATATATTTTAATAATACCTACACTTTCACATTGAAACATAGCCTCAAAGGCTCAGACTAAGATTAGATATTCATACAACTTTCATCCAAGTGTCTCCTGATATTTTATCGTCGCTCGCCTTGTAAATTCAATCTATTATATTTTAAGGTTTCTCATTAACAAAAAATAACGTTATACGTATATTTTAAATAGTTAAACAATGACTGACAATCTATGTTAAGTACCTGCATTAGGTGCTCATTTTATATTTTACAGTTACATAAATAAGTGTATAATGCGTATCTAACAGCAATATTAAGTATAAATTCTTATTTCTTAATAAGTGTATAAAGGAAATTCAGACATAGCATCATATAATAATAGAATAAAATATCGTATAAGTATGTATATATAGACAGTAAATACTTACTTGCCTAATTAACATTTTGATATGTATCAATTTCTTAATCCTACAACTTTGATATGTTTTTGATATTCTTGGTCATGTCAAACATGATTGTTATTATTTTGATATGCATAAGTTTCTTTAACCTAGAACGATATAACTACTCCTCTATTTATGATTGATATTTGGCTATAGCCAAAATGGAATCAGGTTTCATTTAATTTTATACAGGAAATTATTTAGATACATATTATCCATTCCGACGATTAAGCTTATATCACTCTATAAATAGACCCTTAGTTTAGAGTTATAATTATTCAATTACATTTTTCTACGTAATTTTATACTTTTTACTATAGTAAAAATGTAATAAGGGTTCCTTGTTAAGTACGGAACCCTAAAAATGAATCAGAAATAACATAATTTAATTTTTTAAAGGAATTAGTTGCGAGCGTAAAATAGTACATTGTTCCTCGACGGGAGAAAGTGACCGATTACTACGAGGGTGTAGTTTGAGGCCCGAGGCCGTAGGCCGTAGGGCCGCAATATGCCCGAGATAGGAATCGCACTTTCTCCCGAAGGGATACATAGTGCTTTATACTACACCTACGAGGAAAATAATCAAAAATATTAAAATTATTAAGTACCGGAAATCAATCAGAAAAAGACGTTGGGTTTCCATTGTAAAAAATCTTCATATGCTTTGTTGTATCTATTTCTATCTATTTCTAGATATCTTGGTTAAGAGATTATCAATACAACAATAACTGCTTGGCCACATATTTTTAATTCCGGCGGCGTTGGGCGGCTCACTAAGTACTATAATAGACACTTTGAGATCTCTAAAGCTATAATACTTGTAATTTTATAAATTGAAAATTTGGATAGGTCAAACAAAAGAAAGCGACTCGCAAAATACAAAGAAAATAGCGCGAAAAATTTCTATTTTCTATTTTTTACTTTTATTTTATATTCATATCTAATTGTATTAATTAAAATTGAATATATTTTGTAGCAGACCTCGGTACGTGCCCGGTGACATACCGACATCAGTGCCACTGGTTGTAACCATGGTAACACTAGTGGTAACCATGGCGGTTACTTATTTATTAGATGCTTTTTATGTCGTCTTTGTCGACATAGGTTTTTTTTCATGTACAGATCGGATTTTATCAAAAATTAAAAAGAAAAAAACACGTTAGTAATGGAATGTCATAGTACTTTTCAACCCGCTCTAGCGCGTTAACAATGAAATCCCATACATTTTTTCAGCACGCATATTTGTTTGACAGTAATGACGTACTTTGACTTTCGATATGAGAAAAACCAGAAGGTACTTTCCGAGCAGGTGTAGTATAAATAATATAATTCACATGAGAGATACCTAAAATGGTATTTTCATTATTTCTAATAGGTACCGAAAATATTTAAAAATCGAAATAAATTTTCGGTAAGAAGTAGCAGCTTAATTATGATTAATTATGATTTTGTCAATAAAAGTTTATCAGCAAAAACTGACTAAGAATCTTGCATGTACCTACAGATAGTGTCATATACAAATTAATGGTATTTATAATTCAATGCAATCAACTTGTTGATCAATTAATGACAAATTAGTTTAACCAATCTCATTAATGACAGTTGATATCACGTCACACTTTGTGCCAAATCAACTATTATTATCAAGCTTTCTAAATGTAACATTTATAAACATATGTAAATAAATATTCTTGGAGCTATTTTATAAGTCTAAAGTATTTAAAAACGTAACATCTATGAAATATTTCAACAATGCATAGTTACTAAATAGGAATCGTGTATTTTATACTAATTTAATATAACTCTGTGAAGATAAATCTTCTAGTCGCATCTTAAAGACTATAACTGGAAACTGGTAGGTATAACTCGAAACATATATTTATAAAATACATTAACTTTTCATAAAAATAAACGTACTTACCTGAATACTATTTTTAAGCGTTTATTCTTAAACTTTAACTAATATTCTCGGCCCTTCTATGTAATATTTATTTTAGAATAGATTTACGAAAAAATATATAGTTAAATTAAAAATACGTATAGGTACAAAATGTATAAGGTACTAACAATGATAGCATAAGACTCAATCCACGGCAATTCAGTATAATATGATTTTAATCTTTTATTTAAATGGTACCTAAAACATCAAAGAAGCTGACATCAAATAAGTGTATAACTATACTTAGATACTTATTTGAATCTTATAAATCACTTGTCATATGGATTGGAAAACTTAAATGTATTTTTAATTAGAATATGTACTTATGTAACTTGCCCATGCTATATAACATTCAATTTATTAAGTAAAATAAGTTATTTATTATAATATAATTATTTTTTTCACTATACAATACTTATTTAGGATCAATTTCTTTTTCGTGACGAATTAATTAGTTTTTATGGTTGATCAACCAATTATAATTGATCGATATCAATAATAAATAATCAATGACAAGCGATATGATTACATATCTATAGTCCGTTTCAATAGAGTTGAGCTAAAATGTAAACCAACACACCTTTTTGCTAAAAAACTACAGAATGGATTGAAATGAATCAATCCATTCTGTAGTTTTTTTTAGCAAAAAGGTGTGTTAGTTTACATTTTAGCTCAACTCTATTGAAACGGACCATAGACTTATAATTGTTGCAAATTAACTTTTAAAAACTGTTAACTGTGTACCTACTTCAGATATTTTGGTGAATAGTAAATAGAAAAATTTGAAGATAAAAATGTTCAATTTCATCATCATCATCATCATCATACTATGGGGTACTGCCTATATAAGTATCTCCGAATTTCTAAAATCAAGTATAATTATAACTAATATATTTTATACCTACTTATATATTTTAAACTACAAACGCACGAAGGTATAGGTAGGTATATTCTGAGACCCTCGTAATTAAACGCGCTACCAAGTTACAGCCTCCAAGTGATATGTTTAGTTATTTTTATGCGTAATATAATTAGGATATATGTAATATATATATACTATGTAATATATTTATATAAAAGTGTGCGTATAAAATGTATGAATCAATCTGATCGAAACACGTATCTACTCGTAGTAGATATGGATATATCTATGGTTACGGGCTGCGGCCCGAGATTCACACACGTACCTACATTTCATTCGCCCTTAAGCCCAAATTAGACGGTGCCTCGTTCATCGTTCATTTTTGCGATGAACGATACAAAATCGGTCGGTCGAACGGTCGGTGTTTAGACATTTTCGATGACCCATCGATGAAGCCTCGAAAATGAAAGCAAAAATCCCGAAAAATGAACCATCTAATTTGGACTTAAGAGAATCTTTATCATTAATAACAAATACACTTTACCTAAGTATTTGAATTCGTAATTTTTCACGCTTCGTGAACTTACGATCAATGTTCATTTTCACAGAACTGCTCATAACAGATTATGAGCCAAAGATTTTTAATTCGTTTTAAATCACGACCAGAAAACCTCGTTGTAAACAAGCTGCGTAGATACATGATATAATTTTCGTTTATAATAATATTTCATCTAGTTTTTTTTTAATTTTTTTTTCGTATAGTAAAGAATATTTTAATATCCTAAATAATATATAATATTTAATTAATTATAAAATTTTGAATTCGGAATTCCAACATAAAACAAAATATAAGGTGGCGCAATGATTGCCGAACTTCGTAAGGGTAGTCTACTACATTTATTCTTAATCAAGCTAAGTAAATAATGTGCACTAAGCCCTCATACGCATTAGCGGTCAACCGCGTACGCGGCTGACCGAGTAGCCGCTTTTATATTTTTTTATGCAACCGCTCATTTCGTACGCACTAAACCGCGACGAAATTCTATGAAAAGGCTAGCCGCGCGGTTAGCCGCGCACGCGGTTGACCGCTAATGCGTATGAGGGCTTAGGCCAGGTGCGAATCTAACATCTGTCATTAAAATGTTAATAGAATATGCGCGAGCAATGCGCCAGTCCACAGAAGATTTTCGCGCAAATTCTACTGTCATGTATGTACCAGGCCTTAAAAAACAGTAGCTTCAGATTCCTAATACTTAGCTTTCGGTTTTCCGATGCTGAAACATGAGCTTCATGGAGTCCAGGGCTTCTTCTAGAGACTGTCGGAAGGCCTCCGTGTTGGTCACGCTGGAAGATACGAAGGAGGATATGCAGAAGATGACGCAATCCTTCTTGGGGTTGTAGCTGCAACCGTAGCCGTCGGGGACCACCGCGCCGTAGCCCATGAACGTGCCGTCTGTTGTTGTTGCCACCTGGAATGGAGGTGAATACCATTTTACTCCACAGCATCATCATCATTTATTTCTAGTGTACACGATAATATATTATGTCGCAAGACACAGTGCGTGTACGCGAGTGAGCGCGAGGCGGCCCTTCAGGCGGCGATTTCGATTCCCGGGTCGGGCAAATAATAATTATTTATTTAAACCCAATAACTAACAATTCGCTGGCAGCTGCTGTTCCCACTAGGATGTGTAGAAGTGTAGGATCACTAATCCTCGCAAGAGATCTATGTATGTCCAGCAGTGGACGTGATAGCTAGTTCGCAGTCTACCTGACTGGTGCTCCGACCGAGGTGCTGGTGACCGAGGTTGTTCGCTTCCATCGCCGTTTGCTTGCGCGCCGCTTCCTCGAACTCTTCTGATGTAAAGCATCGACCCACCACATCCTATATATCCCCCGGACATCTATCGGTTGAGTTGACGACTTTGACAACGATGATACAGCTACAAGCTAGTTGGAAGTGTACCTGACTGGTGCTGTACTTGAACTCTATCATGCAGCTGTGCGTGGGGTCTGTGAACAGGTCGGGCAGCGCGCCGAGGGTCTTACGCGCCGCCTCACGCAGCCCCAGCAGGTGGTTGTCGATGCCGCGCCCGAGGATGTTCGCTTCCATTACATTGACCCACCACATCCTAAATATGTCCAACAGTAGACGTCTACCGTTTGAGTCAACGATGACGATGATAAAGGCTGGCTGGGAGTATACCTGACTGGTGCTGAGCTTGAACTCGATCATGCGGCTGTAGGTGGGGTCTGTGAACAGGTCGGGCAGCGCGCCCAGGCTCTCGCGCGCCGCCTCGCGCAACCCCAGCAGGTGGTTGTCGATGCCGCGCCCGAGGATGTTCGCTTCCATTATCGCCGTCTGCTTGCGCGCCGCTTCCTCGAATAACTCCAGTTTCCTTTGTTCCTGGATGAGATAAGATAATGTTACGTTTGATCATGGGTTACCCAGTTAGTTAACAGTGTCAAATAAGTAGTTTTTTAAAGACGTACATGACGTAGATTGAACAGAAAGAATAACTAGAAGGAGTCATCCAAACAATAAGAGCAAAATGGTATCATTTGCTACTCATTACAGTCAGGCCATGCGAACCCACATATCAGTTTTCCAAGATACTTAATATGAAAATTTTCCTCTGCCAAATATTGAGGTACGTCCACGAATTTTAAAGGCTCCTGAGATGGAACTCAAATTGTAGCAAACATACTCGCAGAGTGGGATAGGCTATCACAACTCAGCTTACATTTCCAGCTCATATCATTCTTCTTGGTCGCGTTCTTCATTAATGAAGGTCGTGTCTTCAAATTACTGGTAATTATAGCCTTCCACACTGTACGGTCCTCGGCTTTTTTTATTGCTGTTGTAAGTGGAAGTCCAGTGAGTGACTTTACCCCAGATCAAGTCACTCGCTCGTATCATATTCACAGCTCAAATATCAGCGTAGGTCTTCAGCCGATCAGAAACCTACCCCGTACAAGTTGAAGGAGACCTTCTTCTGTCCGTCCTCGTCGCCCTGAGGCGGGGTGTCGGCGCTGCACATGGCCGACGCCCAGGCCTGCGCCGCGCTGTGTGCCGACCGGATGTTGTCCACGCGGCCGTTGCGGAAACGACGCAGCGACGCCGATTCGTAGGTCGACACCAGGTAACCGTAAAGTCTAGACAGTTACGATAAAAAAAATGTAGACAAAGTGCCCTTGATGGCTTCATGTACCCTATCTCTTCGAAAAGGGGAGGATGAATAAATTGCTTAAGTCCCGATTACGTTTAGAATTAGTTCTACGGTTACGCAATCAGTAAAGTACAATAGTTAAATGTTAATTAGTAGTTAGTGTATAACAGTTTACATTAACTTGAAAAGTGACACAAAGGCTGAAAGATTCTGAAGGCTTTGTGTGTTAATTGTGCCAAAATCTATATCTTTTATGGGAAAACGTACCGTACGTTTACCGTTCCTTTCCCGTCCACGTTAAAGAACAGATTTACGCACAGTTAACGTTAAATAAAAACTTTCAGTTCCTCAAAGTCTTTGAAGCGAAGATTTAAGCTAGTCAGTAGCTTTAAAGACAAAAATATAAGCTGAATATGAAGACATACTTATAATACGCGTATTGCATCGCCAGCTGGATATAGACATCGGGGCTGGTGCGACAGGACTTCATGAACTCTCGCCCGTAGTTGCGGTACGTATACACCTTCAGATCGAGGTCTGAAATTGCTCTGAAACAATACCACAAAGATTAGCGAGTTACATTCTTCGTCGTCCTCACGTTTATTGGAGTCAATTTTTGCCTGCATCCAGGCCTGGATGGCCTTTGTCAAAATCTTTACAGCGAAATCCTATAAGTAATTTAACTCTATAGATTAAGTCGATTTGCTTCATTGGATCTAGGTAATAACTGTCGCAAAAGAAAAAAATTACGTAATTTTAAATTAATTGAGCCGGTCATAACACTTCTATGATCATATTATCTGACTTGTAGATCTCTTGTACTTAAATGCTAAAACATTTTCGCAAAGATATAACAGCTCAATATTTGTTACCCAATGAAGAAAATCCAAGCCTTACCGGTCAAAGTCCCTCGCAGCATGTTCAATGGTTCTTTGCAGATCCACGTTAAGATTCCACTTCATGGGCTGCGGAGCTGGTAACAGCACAGGTGGTGGTGCTGGTCTGTCCGACACTTCTGCTCTTGCGAGAGCTCTCTCCGCCAGTCGAACGACTGCCACGCCTTCCGCGGGACTGTGTTCGTAGCACATACCCACAGTGCCGTCCGATGATATGATCAGCTAGATAAAAAAAAAGAATAATCAAGTGTGAAGTCTATCATACAATAAAAAAAGAAGACGCATCTATAAAGGAATAATGTTCATTGGGAGAACATTATTCTTCCTGTTCTTTAGGGACCATGACCAGCATGAGTCAGTAGCAAAGATTCTTTTGATGGATCTAGTATAATATGATGGATCTAATATACGAATCTAGATATCCTGACTCCCATGCCATGGCCTAGAGAAATCAACATGGTTATTGAATTGGAGAACACCTGTACCTAATATACTTAAAAAGGAAAGATTGAAAAATAAAATTCTCCGAAAATATCTTCTCTGACTAAAACATCCCTTACTACTTCTTCAGAACCATATTATGAAAACTATGCTTCGTTCCATATTGCTAGATGAATAACAGAAAGTACATAGAGGAGCATAGGGCCAGAACAGAACAGGAGTGATTTTCAATTGCACTTGTCCTAACTCCCTGCGATGTTTCCTATTTTACACAATTTCCTACCCAGCCCCAGATCATAACGCCTAGCAACATCAATGGTAAGAATAGTGCTATTACCTGTACAGTTTTGTCGAACCAGCGGTTAGCGGAGTGGTGTCTGGTGCCCCCGCCGTGCATAGCGCGCAGTAAAGCATTTGTATCGCTATCAAGCTCTGCTCGATCCCCGCCCGCCTCGTCCACGCACATGATGCACAACGCTCGAGATATCAGCTCTAGGTTCGCTCGATTGTTTTCATCTGGTGATTAAGACACTCAAGTAAAGATCATCTTACTATGAAATAATTCAGGTATACGTTTTCAAAGTGATTCTGAAGATTATAAGAAGATTTGAAAAAACTCAATACAAAACAAAAGTTAAGTATCTAAAGGATCTAGAGTGGATAGTTACTTTTCGTGTTATTAAGGCCATTTACCATTTTACGGTCAAAATAATACCTTGGTCCTCATAGTTCTCTCAACCGATAAACCTCCATTGCTGTATGTAGGTCAATTATTATCATCATAGAACACCATCTTCTACCGTTTCTATCCAGGGGTTGGCAGTGGCTAGCTTGAGATGCTAGAGATCATCCGTACCTACATGTAGTGAGGAGGAGGCCTTTCAACGCTGCATTTGCCGGTGTGAGATTACCACTCGATCGCCTTGGTGATCTTCCGCCTGTATCCAGGGATTGTTAGCGGCTAACTTGAAATCGTCCGTTCACGTAGTGGAAGGTCTTTCAACGCTGCATTTCCCGGTCACAACTTGAGAACTTTGGGACCCCAACACACCACAGGCTTGGAACACCTTGAGCACCTTGAGTTCTTGGAGTATACTCCTTGGAGTTCTTGGAGTACTGGAAAGTTACTTATCGGGTTCACGAGAGTCCTAGCACCCCCTTCAAAATAACTGACCTTTAATAAGCTGTTCCCTGGCCTTTGCCCACTGGTCTCTATTGATGGCCGTCAGTATCCCGACCCTGGGCGCTGGAGGGGCTCCGGCCGCGTCCACCATGGCTGTGAGGAGTTGTGCTTGAATCTCCCCAGGTGTGAGACGTCCTCTGTCGACCGCTTTTACCGGGATCGGGTAGAACTGAACAAGAATACAAGGTTAGGGGTAGTAAGGAACCTCCTCCTTTTTGGAAGTCGGTAAAAATGTAAACTTTTATTAGTTTTATTTACGTTAGAGTTAGTAACAAGCAATTCCAATTGCAAGGGTGAGCTAGGGGGCGCTGCAGCTCATAGTGATTTGTTTTAAATTCTATTTGTTTGTTTATTTAATTTAGATTTTATGAAACAAACTTTTCTATTTTATTTCTATTTTATTTGATATGAAATCTTAAAGCTAGTTTCAAATTTTAGATTATATTTACATAGTTTCTGCACGCCACAATCACCAGTTCCTCGCGTTCTGCACCGTTGTTTGGTGTGTTGGGCAGTTCCAGGCGATCCTTGCCAACTTCCGGTATGCGGCACACGCCTAACAGCCGGTAGAATTGCTCCATGCACAGAGGTTGGCCTTTTTCGCGACTCGTGGCCCGTTCTTGCGGCAGTTCGCCTCTGTTGATTTTCAAATAAAAATAAGTGAGGTTTATTAAAATGTCAATATATGTACTTCATTTGCTACCTTGCGTCAAATACGGTAGTTTTGATTTTTTGCAGACTTTTTTATGATGTCGACCCAATGAACAATCGAAGTTTGTGACCTCGAGCGCCGAACGGAACTTTGTCAAAAATCGAAAAAACCGCGAAAATTTCGGAATTTTTTCAGATTTTGGCGATTATAACTCAAAAGGACTAGTTCTCGATACTACCGTTTCAGGACGTTTTTAAAGTAGAATAAAATTGCTACAATTTAAGACCAGAACTAGCTTTATAGGCACTTACTGAGATGCTCGCGACTTCGTTCGCGTGAATTCTTAATCTCATACAAACTTAGGTTTTTCTGTCAAGAAATTCTCAATGCCAGCCCGGAGTTGGATATTCACCACCTGGCGGTATTTCACCCCCGTGCCTCGGAGAGCACATTAAGCAGTCGGTCCTGTGCCCAGCAGTGGGACGTTAAAAGGCTTTCATCATCATCATCATCATGATCAACCCATTACCGGCTCACTACAGAGCACAGGTCTCCTCTCAGAGTGCAGAGAAGGGTTTTGGCCATAGTCTACCACGCTGGCCAAGCGGATTGGCAGACTTCACACACCTTTGAGAACGTATGGAGAACTCTCAGGCATGCAGGTTTCCTCACGATGTTTTCCTTCACCGTTAAAGCAAGTGATATTTAAATACTTAAAACGCACATAACTCCGAAAAGTTAGAGGTGCGTGCCCTGGGATCGAACCCACGACCTCCGATTAGAAGTCGGTCGTCCTAACCACTAGGCTATCACAGCTTACTTCCTAACCACTAGGCTATCACCACTAGGCTATAAAAGGCTTTAGTGGACGTTAAATGGTGGTAGTGGTACAACTTTCTGAAAATGTTCGTTGCTTTCATTTTCATGCTACGTTCGGTTTACCTGTCAAGCATTTCCTTGTAGTCGAGGAGATCGTCGATGTACAGCGCCGCGAGGTCTGCTACTTCGTCGATCTTCGCGAACTGCCTCCTCGGAAACACCATGCCGGGGTTGGAGTTGATGGGCAAGGGGTGTCGCACCTTCAGGTACATGTCGTCCAGCCACCAGTCAGTCACCTATATTAATACAAGTATAAATTAGAAATTTAAAAAACCCCCGACATTCGCCATTTTGTGGTGGTGGCCATCTTGGATTTGCATAGTGCTATTCTACTAGTCAAGCCCTTTCATTTGATACCCATATTGAGGGCGTTGTGATAAAATATGTAGTCCGCCATTTTGTAGCGGCGGCCATCTTTCTCCGATTTTCATTAAACATAGCTAACAACACTCTCGACTAATTCACCTTTCAAACAAAAAAAACCGCATTCAAATCGGTCCACCCGTTTGAGCGCCACAGGGGAACAGACAGACACACACACACACACACACACACACACACACACACACACACACACACACACACACACACACACACACACGCACACACACAGACACGTCAAACTTATAACACCCCGTCGTTTTTTCGTCGGGGGTTAATGACATGTTTATGAAAATAGATACATTCATTTTGCGACCCGCCCCGGCTAGCACGGGTAGTACCAGCTACTATCCCACCTTACATTGTTTTGTTATATATCTCAAAGGGATTACAGCCCCCGCACACTGGGCTACTAGTGGCGACGACTATAGTGGCCGCTACAAGTCACGGAAGAGATTTTTCATACATTTTCTTGTGGCTCGAACGCGGCCACTCGAACGCTCAGTGTTCGGTGGTACCACATAAAATGTATGAAAAATCTCTTCCGCGATTTGTGGTCGGCCACTAGTCAGCGCCACTAATGGCCCAGTGTGTGGGGGCTGTTAGGTTTTCGATGAAAGCTCCGAGGTGGCTTGACTTTTTCGGACGTGTTCAATATTTATCGTCATATTTCAACCGATTTACACAAAAAACCTATGAATCTATGAATTAAAGAAATTGATTTGCCAAGTGAGACAAGTCCAAAAGGCAAAAGCCTCAGGACAACAAATTATTTATTGATGGTTCACAAATTTTAATGAAAACTAAAATATTTATTAAAAAAATTAATTTTTATTCTTAATTTTACAAAATTAAAAATAATAATTGTAAGGAATAGTTGGGCTTAAAAAGAAAATAGTTCTCCTTTGCCGTTTTGTCGGTTTTCGGGTCGTGGTGGTCGTGGGCATTCTTCCTTCAAAATTATCCTCATACCAACCACTTCTTCTGTAATAGTAAAAAGGATCTCGGTACGGCTCGTCATCCTTTGTGGTACTTTCAACAACTTTTTTAATCGGCATTTGCGATGGCTTTATGAATTCGGCATTATACAAATAGTTTCGTATAGAGTCGATTCGGTCTCGTAAAAGTTTTGGCTTTGTATTTATGGGAGGCAGATATATAGGTCTATCAATAACCTGCTGCTGGTTCTTAGCTGGTACATTATGATTAAATGTTTCTTTTATGTAATTCACTTTTTCCCTTAGTGACAGCGCTTCACTGTGATGATGATTTATGAAATCTTTTCTGTAGAAATCATCATTGTTATTGAAAAATAACGGTTTAGGTTTAACATGTTCTCGTGATAATTTAACGAGTCCATCGACTTTGTCAAACATTGGTCGTATAACATAATGCTTAGATTTTACTGTAGCGATATTCTGTACACGATGATTTATAGGAGGTCTTTGTGTAGGTTCTCTGACTTTCGGTCTTGTTGTCAATTGTCTTTGCGTAAAGAAACCTCTAGGATTCATTGCAATCATTTCTTTCTGTTTATTTGGTTTAGATATTCTTTTGATTCCTTTTCCGTGCGCTTTAGATGGGAACTTCATAAGAGGATATAAATTAGTTTTTTCAAAAGAAGGCATAATTTCTTCATTTCCATTTTTTATAAAATTGGTTTTCTGGATTTTAATTTTACTTTCTTTATTATTTTTGACTCTATCGTTGGTTATATGATGAAAAATATCGTTTTTCTTTTCCAAAATATGAGAAGTTTTTCTCAACTTGTTTTGTGACCGTGGTGTCATTAAAATATTGTAGTGTCTGCTTTTCACTAATTTATAATTGGATATAATATGAGGTGATATTGTTCTTTCGCGATCATCTTCTATCGGTTCGTATGTTTTGTATTTAGTGGTTTTGCTCTTTCTCCTTAATCTCGTTGTAGGTTTAGTTAAAATAATAGGCGTTACTGTAAAAGTTCTAGTATTCTTTTCATTTAATTGCTGATTGTATTTATCGATCTTACCATAGTTAACAATCTTATTCCTATTACGGTACTGACTTTTAATAATATTCTTATTTTCTTTATTACATGTGTGGTTGTATCCTATAAAATTTTTGAAAATTGCTGTAATAGATGTATTTAGGTTTAAATTTTGGTGAAATTTTATTAAGCTTAGATAACTTTGTGGACCTCTATGTGAACTAGTAACGATTTTTTCAGTAAGCGGTGTTATTATGGTTAATAGTTTGGTTGAATTAGTTGTGTTGCTTTGCTTAGTGCTAGTTTTTTGTTCTGTAAAATTATTTTTAATATCCAACAAAACTTTTATATTGTGAGGAGTGAAAGAAAAATTTGTTACTTGAGGTGTTGTAGAAGATAGTTCTTTTGTTTTAAAAATAAATTTACTTTCTGTTTGTATATGATCACCTTTTTTCATAGCAGTAATATTCTGTCGTATATTTTTAGTTAAGTTATTTAGTTTTCGTGTATTGGTTTCAATTGATTTAAAAATACTTTTGTTTTGCTGTATTGTAGGAAATATAGTTGTCTTAAATTTATGCAATTTAGAAAAAGTTGTATTTCTTTTTTTCTGTTGTGGGACATTGACAGTTAACTCTGTTATGATTTTCGTAGAAATGCCAGAAGATTTAGACTGAGCTAAACTTCGTTGAGAATTTATGCTGTCTATAATACTTTCAGATGTATTTTTGGTTCTTGTTTTAAAATGTTCATGTGGAGTAAAGATGATTGGTGTAACTAATGGAGATGAAAATATTTTGGTTGAAAAGTATTTTGTCATTTTTTTCGGTGTTGTGTGAACAGATGAAGTCTCAAAACGTTTTTCAATATGGTTTGTTGAGTAAAAATTTTCAGACTTTACAATGTCAATTTTTGAATTATCAGACTTATTTGACATAATTTCTACTTTATGTGTATTAACTGTATTTGTTAGTCTAGCTTTATTTACTATATAAAGCGTTGATGAAGTTGGTTTAAATTCGTATAGTTGTGATTTGTGTGTAACATTGGGAATTGTTATATTCTGCGTTGAAACGCGTATATTTCTTTGTTCATTACCTGTTGTAGAAAATAAAGTCTCTTTGTTTCGTGTTTTAATTTTTGGTGGAATATAAATTGAATAAGAAGTTGTAAATCTATGTGCACCAAGTAACTGCATTCGTTCAGATTTATTTGTTTTAAGTGGAATCGCTGCCACCTGGTGTGAAATTGGTGTACTTTCTAGTTTCATATCCTTTTGTAGAGTATATACAAGTTTGTTAGGTTTAATAGGCATCGTTAATTGAGTAAAAGCAGTTGAAATAACTGTTTTACCATATTTACTATTCATGCTAGTTGTAAAAACAGGTCTCGCCTGATTAGGTATGACTTTCGATGAAACGAATATTGATGAAAATGTTTTAAGTGTATCTGTGTTTAGAAATATTCTCTGCTGTACTTCATTTTCTTCAGTTAGTAATGGTATCATTTTTGTAGTCACTTGGTGGTTGTTTTTGAAGTGTGAAAATTTACCTAAGTTGCCTAAATTTGCTTGCTTATTTAGTGATGTGTAAAGTTTTTCTTCTTGAGTTAAATTAATATTTTGGCTTTTTACTATACGATCTGGAGTGATTGCAGTTGTGATTTCATATTCATCTTTATCGTTTTCAAATTTAATCTTGATCTTATCATTTTCTGTCATATTTATTCTATATTTTCCTGTAGATTTATTTTTCACTGATTCTCTTGCTGTATTTTTACTAATATTCAGAATACTTGTATTGGTAAAAATTTCTTGTTTCACTATTTTCTTAGTAATTGTATCAGTTGTTTTATTTAGCAACATTGATTTTTGAATATCTATATTAGTAGAAATATATGTTTTCAACAATGTTTGAAGCTTATTCTGAAATTTGGAAGTGTTATAATGATCCTTTGGCATAAACAAATAGACAGTTTGATTTGTCATTAAAGTATTTTCTGTATTAATATCTGTTAAATTTTCGAAAACTGTTGTCAACAATGGTTCAAAATTCACAACCGTCTGTCTTTGATCTTCTACATCTATCTTGTATGGTGCTGTGGGTAAAGTTGTAGTAGCCATGTGTAACATATGTACCTTTTGCAATTTTGTATCTACAACTCTAGGTGAAGGCCCCGCAGTTGTACTATTTTCAAGGTCTACAAATAATGTATATTGTATAGGTGTAATTGAAAAATTCATTCTTGTTTTATTTATTGTTGTATTATGTATCTCAGTTTCATTTACAAAAGAAAATGTATTGTTTTGTTCTGAAGTCTGTTTTGGAAATATAGTAGTAGGCATTAGTTGATTTTTATTTCCTAATTTTTTAATTATGTTTATGTTAATGTGTTTGTTTTTTGTCTTTTGAAGTGAATTCTGCTTAGTAATTGAATTTCTCGATGGTGAAATAATTGATTTATTTAAGTTATTATTTACCTGCGTTACCATCACTTCAACTATTGGTGTCGTATGTTTAATGTACGTAGGTTTTATTACAGAAGTTCCTGCCTGATCGTTTATTTTATGTGAAATAGAGTTATTTGCAAAAAAATCTGCTCTACTCTTATTACTCAATGAATCTTTATTTAATTTTATTGAAAATTCATGTATGAGACTTTTACTTGTTTTTAAAATTGGTATAGATGTTGTCAATAGAAAATGGTGAGTGAGTTCTGTTGGCACAGTTAATAATTCTGATAGAGGTATGAATGTTTTAGCCATTAATCTGGTGTAATTATTAACTTTTGTTTTCAAAGTTTTTATCGATGCCAATGTAGAGTTTTGTACGTTATTGTCTTTCAAATTAACACTGGCAGTGGCCAAAGGAGCTGCAGTTTCATAATTTTTGATTCTTGCTGGAGGTGGCTTAGTTATAATTAATTTATCTGAATTAGTTTTTTCTCCTTTTCTCTTGGTGACAGCTTGGATGGAAACATACTTTGCTGTAGGTAACTGTGTAGTTATTACACTATCTAATTTATTTACTTCATTAATTGGTTTTAATACACCACTGTTATCAAAAACAAAAATTGCAGGTGTAGTAATAAGACTCTGAGTACGAAATGAAATTGTTTTCACAGAGGATGTATTATCCCTGCTAGAGCTTAACAATCTATTCTGTGTATGCTCTATATCATCTGGTACAAATGAAGATTGCGCCACCTCGTTTAGTGTAAGGTTTTGTAGTTTTGTTGTTATTTTTGATGACATTTCATTATTTTCAGTTGTCCGTAGTCCACTTTTATCTAAGTTGTATTGCTCAGCCTCTTTGTCTTTAACTGAAACTCGTACTGGATACATGGTTGGAATGACAAGTGGAGTTATAATTTTATTAATAAAAAAAGTTGTAGTCTGATTAGACAATAAAGTTTTTTCAGTTAAAAAGCTTCTTATATTATCTCGCGCTGTTAAATTATTTCCTATTTTTTCCATAATTTTTAGCTTTACAGTTTGCTCTGGTGATTCTCTTTTTACTGAATTAGGCGTTTTGATATTTTTGTATTCCGTATATTTTTTAATCCTGTTATTTTCTGTGTTAGTTGTTATTGGTGTTGTAAACGATGGTTTAAATTTATGTTCGTCCATCTGCCTTTCATTTTCTTCTTTTTTCATGTGTGATATTGTAGAAAAAGTAGGTGTTGTCATTTGTAACATCAGTTTATTTTTATTTTTTTTATTTGTCTCTCTAAATTGAAGAAACACATTTGTATTATTTTCTAAGTCTATAGATTTTGTAAACTGGAAAGGTGTAATTGAAAGATTTATTCTAGTTATATTTTCATTTCTTGTTATGGATAGATCAGTTGTTTCATTCGTCAATAAAGTTTTTTCTGCTGAATTTTTGCCCACTGGTAAAGTTTTCTCTATATTTTCCTCAATTTTTGACTTAAGATTTTCCTTTTGCGATTTTACTGTTCTTGTGTTTGACATATTCTTATTTTTATTTGCCGTATGTTTAGTAGTATATGTGGTTAACGATGATTCAAATTTATTCACGTTCATCTGTGTTTGATTTTCTTCATTCATCTCATATAACACTGTGGATAAAGTTGGAGTTGTCGTTCGTAACATTTGTGAATTCTGTAGTTTTATATCCATCGCACTAGATGACGGCAACTCGGTTGTATAATTTTCAAGATAGACGGTTAGTGTAAATTGTATTGGAGTGTCTGAAATATTCATACTAGTTTTATTTTTGCTATTTGTTATGTATAGATCACTTTTCTCATTCGTCAATAAAGTTTTTCCTGCTAGATTTTCGTCCACTGGTAAAGTTTTCTCTATATTTTCCTCAATTTTTGTCTTAAGGTTTTTCTTTTGCGATTTTACTGTTCTCGTGTTTGACATATTGTTATTTTCATTTGCCGTATGTTTAGTAATGTATGTGGCTAACGATGATTTAAATTTATTCACGTCCACTTGTGTTTGATTTTCTACATTCATCTCATATAACACTGTGGATAAAGTTGGAGTTGTCGGTTTTATATTCATCTCCGTAGATGACGGCAACTCAGTTGTATAATTTTCGAGATTGACAGTTAGTGTAAATTGTATTGGAGTATCTGAAATATTCATACTAGTTTTATTTTCACTGTTTGTTATGGATAGATCAGTTGTCTTATTCGTCAATAAAGTTTTATTTTCGCCCACTGGTAAAGTTTTCTCTATATTTTCTTCAATTTTTGTCTTAAGATTTTCCTTTTGCGATTTTACTGTTATTGTGTTTGACATATTGTTATTTTCATTTGCCGTATGTTTAGTAATGTATGTAGTTAACGATGATTCAAATTTATTCGCGTCCACTTGTGTTTGATTTTCTTCATTCATCTCATATGATACTGTGGATAAAGTTGGAGTTGTCGTTCGTAACATTTGTGAATTTTGTAGTTTTATATCCATTGCCTTAGATGACGGCAACTTAGTTGTATAATTTTCAAGATTGACAGTTAGTGTAAATTGTATTGAAGTGTCTGAAATATTCATACTAGTTTTATTTTTGCTATTTGTTATGCACAAATCACTTGTCTCAGCCTCTTTGTCTTTAATTGAAACTCGTACTGGATACATGGTTGGAATGACAAGTGGAGTTATAATTTTATTAATAAAAAAAGTTGTAGTCTGATTAGACAATAAAGTTTTTTCAGTTAAAAAGCTTCTTATATTATCTCGCGCTGTTAAATTATTTCCTATTTTTTCCATAATTTTTAGCTTTACAGTTTGCTCTGGTGATTCTCTTTTTACTGAATTAGGCGTTTTGATATTTTTGTATTCCGTATATTTTTTTATCCTGTTGTTTTCTGTGTTAGTTGTTATTGGTGTTGTTAACGATGGTTTATATTTATGTTCGTCCATCTGCCTTTCATTTTCTTCTTTTTTCTTGTGTGATGTTGTAGAAAAAGTAGGTGTTGTCATTTGTAACATCAGTTTATTTTTATTTTTTTTATTTGTCTCTCTAAATTGAAGAAACACAGTTGTATTATTTTCTAAGTCTATAGATTTTGTAAACTGGAAAGGTGTAATTGAAAGATTTATTCTAGTTATATTTTCATTTCTTGTTATGGATAGATCAGTTGTTTCATTCGTCAATAAAGTTTTTTCTGCTACATTTTCACTCACTGGTAAAGTTTTCTCTATATTTTCCTCAATTTTTGGCTTCAGATTTTCCTTTTGCGATTTTACTGTTATTGTGTTTGACATATTGTTATTTTCATTTGCCGTATGTTTAGTAATGTATGTGGTTAACGATGATTCCAATTTATTCACGTCCACTTGTGTTTGATTTTCTTCATTCATCTCATATGATACTGTGGATAAAGTTGGAGTTGTCGTTCGTAACATTTGTGAATTTTGTAGTTTTATATCCATCGCCGTAGATGACGGCAACTCAGTAGTATAATTTTCGAGATTGACAGTTAGTGTAAATTGTATTGGAGTGTCTGATATATTTATACTAGTTTTATTTTCGCTGTTTGTTTTGGATAGATCAGTTGTCTTATTCGTTAATAAAGTCATTTCAGCTGGATTTTCACCTACTGGTAAAGTTTTCTCTATATTTTCCTCAATTTTTGTCTTAAGATTTTCCTTTTGCGATTTTACTGTTATTGTGTTTGCCATACTGTTATTTTCATTTGCCGTATGTTTAGTAATGTATGTGGTTAACGATGATTCAAATTTATTCACGTCCACTTGTGTTTGATTTTCTTCATTTATCTCATATGATACTGTGGATAAAGTTGGAATTATCGTTGGTAACATTTGTGAATTTTGTAGTTTTATATCCATCGCCGTAGATGACGGCAAATCAGTTGTATAATTTCCAAGATTGACGGTTGATGTGAATTGTATTGGAGTGTCTGAAATATTCATACTAGTTTTATTTGCGCTATTTCTTATGGATAGATTAGTTGTCTCATTCGTCAATAAAGTTTTTCCTGCTAGATTTTCGTCCACTGGTAAAGTTTTCTCTATATTATCCTTAATTTTTGTCTTAAGGTTTTCCTTTTGCGATTTTACTGTTCTTGTGTTTGACATATTGTTATTTTCATTTGCCGTATGTTTAGTAATGTATGTGGTTAACGATGATTCCAATTTATTCACGTCCACTTGTGTTTGATTTTCTTCATTCATCTCATATGATACTGTGGATAAAGTTGGAGTTGTCGTTCGTAACATTTGTGAATTTTGTAGTTTTATATCCATCGCCGTAGATGACGGCAACTCAGTAGTATAATTTTCGAGATTGACAGTTAGTGTAAATTGTATTGGAGTGTCTGATATATTTATACTAGTTTTATTTTCGCTGTTTGTTATGGATAGATCAGTTGTCTCATTCGTTAATAAAGTCTTTTCAGCTGGATTTTCACCTACTGGTAAAGTTTTCTCTATATTTTCCTCAATTTTTGTCTTAAGATTTTCATTTTGCGATTTTACTGTTATTGTGTTTGACATACTGTTATTTTCATTTGCCGTATGTTTAGTAATGTATGTGGTTAACGATGATTCAAATTTATTCACGTCCACTTGTGTTTGATTTTCTTCATTTATCTCATATGATACTGTGGATAAAGTTGGAGTTGTCGTTCGTAATATTTGTGAATTTTGTAGTTTTATATCCATCGCCGTAGATGACGGCAACCCAGTTGTATAATTGCCAAGATTGACAGTTAGTGTAAATTGTATTGAAATGTCTGAAATATTCATACTAGTTTTATTTTCGCTATTTGTTATGGATAAATCAGTTGTCTCATTCATCAATAAAGTTTTTTTGCCCACTGGTAAAGTTTTATCTATATTTTCCTTAATTTTTGGCTTAAGATTTTCCTTTTGCGATTTTACTGTTATTGTGTATGACATATTGTTCTTTTTATTTACTGTATGTTTAGTAATGTATGTGGTTAACGATGATTCAAATTTATTCACGTCCATCTGTGTTTGATTTTCTTCATTCATCTCATATGACACTGTAGATAAAGTTGGAGTTGTCGTTCGTAACATTTTTGAATTCTGTAGTTTTATATCCGTCGCCGTAGATGACGGCAACTCAGTTGTATAATTTTCAAAATTAACAGTTCGTGTAAATTGTATTGGAATTATTGGAGTGGTTGAAATATTCATGCTATTGTTATTAACGTTCATCAATTTGGACAAGTTGATTGTTTGATTCGTAAATGAAGCTTTTTCTGCTAGATTGTCGCCTACCGTTACAGTATTCTTGATATTTCCCATAATTTTTGATTTTATATTTTCCTCTTGCAATGGTCCTTTTAGCTCCTTTATACTTTTATTATTCTTATTAACTTCAGTATAACTTATCAAGAGTGGTTCAAGTTTATTCGCATCTATTTTATTTTCTTCATTTATTTTGTACGATACTGTAAATAAGAGAGATTGTGCTTTTCGTAATAAGCGAATATTTGTCACATTTACTTCCTTTTCAGTAGACACTGGCACCAATATTGTATGATTTTCAATGTCTAAAGGTACTGAAACTTGTATAGGTTCCATTCTAATTTTAACAAAAGTCTGATTTGTTCTTTCTGTGAATAAATATGCTGAATTATTACTAACAGTCAAATTGGTCCATATATTCTCCAAAATAGTTGGCTTCTTTTTTTCTTCTTCGGTTCTTTCAATATCCCTTTTTGTAGCAGAGTTTTCGGTTTCACAGGGCATTCTAAGATCACTAATTGATAGGATAGTTTTATTCGTATAAGCATAATTTCTTTCAGAGAAATGTTGAGTGTCATCGCTGCTTGTATAGGAGAACTCGTCATCAAAGACATCCTTTTGGATAACTTTAGCATTGTATAGATATATTAAATTTTTAATTTTAGATATAATATTTTCGAAATTTTCAATTTTCTTTTTTTCATATTTCATGTGATTTATATCTGTAAACACATTTTTTTCTGAATTAATACGATTCTCACACAATGTTAGTAATGATGTGTTACAGCAGTGTTCTGGAAAGTTTTCCAAATTTAGATTGGTCAAGACATTCACGTATATTTTTATAGTGCCTTTTACACGAAGTAATTTAAAATCTTTAATGGATTTCTTTCTTCCACTTTCTATTAGGAAAATGTACAAAGAATACAAATGACATTTTTTTACAGTACTGATTAGTTCATATCCATTAGTGAACTGTGAATCTATGATGTCAATTTCTACAGAAATATTTCGATTTAGAGTTTCATTAACTTCCTCCTCATTTACACTGTGAAAATTCTGTTGTGAAATTGAATTATTCAATAAAGGATGTAACGTTATAATAATTATTACACCGCGTTCATCTTTACTATCAAAGGCGACTTTATGTTTGTATAAAGGATACTTCTGAATTTTAAAATTGTGATTATTAAGACCTTTTATTAGAGTCTCGTATAACAATCTGTACTCTTTTTTTCTTGGATGTTCAGTCAAATTTTTATATTGTTTTATCGGACCTATATCATCTTGCAAAGCTTTATTTAACACGATTTCTTCAATATCTTTCACTATTTTGCTCTTATTATCTTTTGAATCTTGATCTAAATCAGTGCAAGCCCTTTTGTATATATGTTTGTAAAACTTGATGTCACTTTCTTGACTTGCTTCATCATCGGCAAGTAGCAAATTTGATTCACCACTAAATGTATTGTGTTTTTTTAGTTTTTCTTGTAAGCACGAGCACAAACTCCTCATTGAATTTGACGTGACGTCACTTGCGGCTGCATCTTCTGTAGACTGTAGAGTTTTTAATAAAACGGGATTATGTTTAAGCTTTGACTGTGGCATTAAGCCAACATTTTCAGTGATCGTATTTAGGAGTAGAAAAATGATGTAAAAACTCTGCATATTCATTTCGAGGTAAAACGTTTAACCACATGTTTGTTTGATTTAACTTGGAAGCGATTGGTTTGAACGGTTAAACAATACGACTAACGTAATGCAACTGTTATGAGTTATGAATTCATTAGGAAAAACGCGGTTCTCGTGACTGATAAGGAGCCAAAAGTATAAAGGAAACTCGACAAAACTTTCAGTTTTGTAAACAGAAAGAGTTTCTTGAGAATTTTATTACTATGTAAGTAGGTATCTTACAAACAATGATGTTAGAATCATCAAGATAAAATATCAAGTATAGCAAACATTTAGATACCTATAAGTAACATAAGAACCTATTTCAAATATTTTTATCCTGAGTACTTACTCAGGATAAAAATATTTGAAATAGGTTCTTATGTTTAGGCGGAAATCTTTGTCAGCGTCGATTCGAATTTTATGTACTTACCTACTTATTGAAATTGTTTATTTTGTATGATGCAGCGATGCTAAGCAGCGATGCTAAAATATTTTTAGCTATTTTTTTGTATTTTTAGTGAATAACATTGGTATATGTATACGCATAATTTCTACTTCCACCATCAATTCAGCTGTCGCATTTTTATATTTTAAATTCATACAACTGTGGTTCTCCATTTTTTTGTATGTTAACGTAGGAAAAACCATTCTTATAGGACGCAAACGCAAACATGCGCTAGCTTATGACGCACATAAATGCGGTTAAAAGTATCCAGCTAAAATAACTTTAATTATATTTATATAACCTAGACTAGCTGACCCCCGCGACTTCGTTCGCGTGTTTTTCTTTGCTATAAACCTCACGGAGCCCAAGACCTTTCCAACGAATGCCGTGGAAATCGGTTCGTGCGTTCTGGAGTTATAGCGTCAGGAAGGAAAACCCGACTTATTTTTATATAGTAGATTAAAGAAAATGTATACGATATACAATAGTTACTAGCTAATGCCCACGACTGCATCTGCGTGGATTTAGGTTTTTGGGAAATCCCGTGGTAACAATTAGGACGTGGGATTTTCCGGGATAAAAAGTAGCCTGTGTCCGTCTCCAGGATGCAGGCTATCTCTGTGCCATATTCCATCAAAACCCATTCAGTGCTTGAGCTGTGAAAAGGTAGCAGACGGACAGAGCCACTTTCGTATATTATAATTTTAGTAGGTAAGGATTATTATCTTCAATAACGACGGACTCCCATACAAACTTTTATCCCCTATTTCAACGCCTTCAAAAAAACTACTTAAAGTATTATAATAAACTAGTGTTGATAATAATTATTATTGTTATTTTAATTCATCTATAATTTAGGCACATAAAACAATTGTTTTGTATTTTCAAACTTTTTAATTCTTATTTTAATTTTTATTTTTTTGGGAAATGCTGTGACACCTTTAATATGTTTTAATTTTTTTAGTTATGTAACAATTTTTGGTTGTCCAAAAAAAATATTAATAAATAATAGTTAAAAAAAACTAAAAACACGCTTTTTATATAGAAAACCAAACTAAAAAATAGAAAATAAATTTTAATAAATATAAATTAATAATAGTGTGCATATGAAAAAAATGTATTTTATTTTAAAAAAGCGTGGGATGCATGGGTGTATAGAGGATTATCATTTCGATAATATCTTAAAAGCACCCCACGCTTTTTTAAATGTGAAGCTAATATAAAGCGTGTAAAAAAAAGTGCAAGCTCACCCAGTTAATCGTTTCCAAATGCCTTTGCACGAGCTTCGTCTGCAGTTTGGGGCCGAGGTCCTCCGCGAACCTCTTCACCAGCTGGCGCGTGTCCTCCAGCTGATGAGGGCTCACGATCACCGACGCGAACTCCAGGTACGAGTCCAGGGTGGCCTGCAGCTCCGGCACCGGCAGCTTGCCCACTTGGACATACTGGATAAACAACAATGAAATTCAAAAAGTTTTTTTTAACCCCCGACGCAAAAACGACGGGGTGTTTTAAGATTGACGTGTCTGTGTGTGCTTGTGTGTGCATCTGTTCCACCGTAACACTCAAACGGCGATTTGAATGCGTTTTTCGTTTGAAAGGTGAATTAGTAGGGAGTGTTCTTAGCTATGTTTGATGAAAATCGGTCCATAATGGCCGCCGCCACAAAATGGCGCATTACATATTTCTTCACAACTCCCTTAATATGGGTATCGAATGAAAGGGCATAGTAGAATAGCACTATGCAAATTCAAGATGGCCGCCACCAGAAAATGGCGAATGTCGGGGGTTTTGAAATTTTTAATTTATTACCCGACTACGGCAAAGCCAAAAGGTAGGGTTATGATTTTAGCAGTCTATGTATGTATGTATGCATGTATGTATGTATGTATGTATGTTTGTGGCCGATTTTTGTATGAGATTCTGTGTGTAGGTACCACCGTTGCGCCTAAACTACTGAACCGATTTTGATGAATGAGGTGTCTATTGATTCGGTGTTAAGGTTCGGGTGACATAGGCTACATTTTATTTACAAAAAAAAACGAAAAGTGACCTTCGCGCGGTTATATTATTATTAAATTAGTTTCGGATAGACATAACAGATGGCGCCACTAGCTGCTTGCCCCGCGCTTTCTGCACACTATTTTATTATTCAATTATAAAGCGTAGTTTACTATGGAGTCGTATCGCGTAGCATCGTGTTTGTCGTTTACCTCCTAAGAGCTAGGAGCTAGGACAATGTGTAATCCACTCGCATGATATCAGTTTATACCTGGCAGTCCTCGTCGTCGGCGCCGTAGACCTGGGTGCTGAGCCACTTCTTCGTTTACCTCCTAGGAGCTAGGACAATGTGTAATCCACTCGTATGATATCAGTTTGTACCTGGCAGTCCTCGTCGTCGGCGCCGTAGACCTGGGTGCTGAGCCACTTCTTCGTTTACCTCCTAGGAGCTAGGACAATGTGTAATCCACTCGTATGATATCAGTTTGTACCTGGCAGTCCTCGTCGTCGGCGCCGTAGACCTGGGTGCTGAGCCACTTCTTCGTTTACCTCCTAGGAGCTAGGACAATGTGTAATCCACTCGTATGATATCAGTTTGTACCTGGCAGTCCTCGTCGTCGGCGCCGTAGACCTGGGTGCTGAGCCACTTCTTCGTTTACCTCCTAGGAGCTAGGACAATGTGTAATCCACTCGTATGATATCAGTTTGTACCTGGCAGTCCTCGTCGTCGGCGCCGTAGACCTGGGTGCTGAGCCACTTCTTCGTTTACCTCCTAGGAGCTAGGACAATGTGTAATCCACTCGTATGATATCAGTTTGTACCTGGCAGTCCTCGTCGTCGGCGCCGTAGACCTGGGTGCTGAGCCACTTCTTCGTTTACCTCCTAGGAGCTAGGACAATGTGTAATCCACTCGTATGATATCAGTTTGTACCTGGCAGTCCTCGTCGTCGGCGCCGTAGACCTGGGTGCTGAGCCACTTCTTCGTTTACCTCCTAGGAGCTAGGACAATGTGTAATCCACTCGTATGATATCAGTTTGTACCTGGCAGTCCTCGTCGTCGGCGCCGTAGACCTGGGTGCTGAGCCACTTCTTCGTTTACCTCCTAGGAGCTAGGACAATGTGTAATCCACTCGTATGATATCAGTTTGTACCTGGCAGTCCTCGTCGTCGGCGCCGTAGACCTGGGTGCTGAGCCACTTCTTCGGAAGCGACAGCAGGGTCTCTCCCCATCCTACAAACAAACAATACTTCTCACTTTGCTGAGCTCGAAAACTTTACTAAATACTATTGATCGAATCACAATGACTTCAGAGTAAAATGGACCTAAAATGGCATATATTAAGATTTGAGTTGGCCAATAGATATATATATTCAGCATTCGAAAACAACCAGCGCGCCCAAACCCAAGCAGAAATGTTGTAAAATAAAATATATTCGAACTATTGAATTACGACTTTAAAATAAGAGTTTTTGGGTTCATTTTTCTCTGAAGTCATTGTGTGTCGAACTGTCAATACTAGAATTTCGATCATCGTTGCCACTATCATTACATCGATGGCCACTATGCACAAAGTCGGCATAAGGCCTCTGCTTTAAGTAGTCTAACAGCAGACGCACAATGGGCTAACTGGCGACGACTAGTGGCCGCCATAAGTCACGGAAGATATTTTTCCTACATTTTCTTGTGGCTCGAACGCGGTCACTCGAGCGCTCAGTGTGCGCTCAGTGTGTGTGTGTGTGTGGTACCATAATATTATATTAAAATGTATGAAAGAAAAATCTCTACCGCGACTTGCGGCCGGCCACTAGTCGTCGCCACTAGTGGCCCAGTGCGCGGGGACTGTTAGTAACTTCTCCTGACTGAATTTCAGCTATGTGAAGGCAAATCTCAACGGAGACTATATATTATAGATAGATAGATACCATGCTTAATCCCATGCTTTTGGTTAAGTATGCGACTTAACCAAAAGCACAAGATTTAAGCTAAATAGATCAAAATAATAAATTATTTTTTTAAGAAATTTTTAATACGAAGGGATTCTTTCGACCTTCAGAAACGAGAGATACGGCGTATAGGGCCAGTTTAATATCTACCTTTTTCCTGTCTGAATAAACAATCTTGAAATGCCTCGGCCTTCAAGAGTATAGGTACCTACCTAATCCTCTCGCGCGGCCGTATTGGCAATATCCTGTCGGGGAAATAGGGAAATGGGGAAATAACTTTCGCCGTGTAGGTAACTAAACAAGATTATTTTGCCGACGTGTTTGATGATAAGTATTTTGGCTTAAACAAACGAATGGAATTTACTTTATTAACTTTATGTGGTAGGTATGTAGGCACCTAAGTATTAGGTGATTTTAAGTCTTCGACCGCGATGATTTAGATTTGTATGAGATACCGTAGGAACTCTAATACCTGGATAAAAAGTAGCCTAGATAATTCCATGTTTAATTCTATAACAGCTTGTAAGTCCCTATTTGTTCCTATAACATGTTTTATGTTTTATATTGTAGATTGTAGAATATAGCGTATATAAGTACCTACCTATAAATTTTCAAGTTAAGACAGAATACCCATTCTGGTCCTTCGCTACCGGCTGACAGTGAGCGATGGTCTAATCGCACTCTAGGGATATAGGAAACTTGGCTATCTATTCCAATACGACTTTTAAGACTCAGCGGTGTGCGACTGGGAGCAAGTTTCTGATTTGGATTCACTGTTATAACAGTTTCGAAATTCTAAATTATTCACCCTTATGGCAGACTTTTAGGGACGCGACATAACCTAACTCTATAGAATGATATCCTCAAAATGCTGTCCATACATTTCTAAAGCAGTGTATGCAAGTGTAGCCTAATAAGTATACCTCAATGTCTACCTTTAGAACATAGGAATCAAGTAGAATTTCAGCCAACTCCTTTGTACCTAACCTTTGAAACTATTCGAATAGTCCTTCAATGCAGAACAATAAAGTGAATTCAAATTTTATTTAGCGAACTGGAATTCAGTCTGTCTGCACAGTTCGCAATTGGATTTAAGTAGCCCGTTCGTAGTGAACCCGTTTCGATTCGTTCAAAGTCTAGACTAAATTGTATTTACATCCTATTTGCTAAAGTGTGTACTGAAAAGAAGAATTACAAACTCTACTTTTCCGTAGGTAGCTGTTTGCAATTGAATTTAAGTAGTCACTGTTAGGTAATGGAATCGTTCACAGGATAAAATAAACTTTATTTAATAGATATTATTATATCAGTAGGTAAACAGATAACTATACCGAATAGTTGAATCAAATCAAATCAAATCAAATCAAATAAACTTTATTCAAAATTGGTACACTGTACACTTTTTGAACGTCAATTTAGGTACAGGCAATGGTGATAATTACTTACGGATACTTAAATATATCCAAGCGCTGAAGTGTTTGTACGAAAACGCCACCATGTCAGTCCGTATACAGGATCAGACTACAAGACCAATCCAATTGCAGCGAGGAGTGCGACAGGGAGACGTCATCTCCCCGAAGCTCTTTACCGCAGCATTGGAGGACGTCTTTAAGCTTCTGAATTGGAACGAACTTGGCATCAACATAAACGGCGAGTACATCACTCACCTGCGGTTTGCCGATGATATAGTCGTGATGGCAGAGTCCCTGGAAGATCTTAATATAATGCTCAACGACCTCAGCAGGGTTTCTCAACAGGTGGGCCTAAAAATGAACATGAGTAAGACGAAAATTATGTCAAATACTCATGTTCCGCTTCACCCAGTAATCGTTGAGAACTCGGCGCTCGAAATTGTAGACGAGTATATATACCTGGGACATACAGTCCAGCTAGGTAGGTCCAATTTCGAGAAAGAGGTCAACCGCCGAATCCAACTCGGATGGGCAGCGTTCGGGAAGCTTCGCGATATCTTCTCGTCTAAAATTCCTCAATGCCTGAAGACAAAAGTCTTCGAACAGTGCGTGTTGCCAGTGATGACATACGGATCCGAGACATGGTCGTTAACTATGGGCCTCATAAGAAAGCTCAGAGTCACTCAGAGAGCGATGGAGAGAACTATGCTCGGAGTTTCTCTACGCGATCAAATCAGAAATGAGGAGATCCGTAGAAGAACCAAAGTCACCGACATAGCTCAGCGGGTTGCGAAACTGAAGTGGCAATGGGCGGGGCACATAGTTCGGAGAACCGATGGACGTTGGGGTCCCAAGGTGCTGGAGTGGCGACCTCGCACCGGGAAGCGCAGTGTTGGTAGACCCCCCACTAGGTGGACCGACGACATCA
The DNA here is from genome assembly GCA_920104075.1 of Melanargia galathea. NCBI lineage: Eukaryota > Metazoa > Arthropoda > Insecta > Lepidoptera > Nymphalidae > Melanargia > Melanargia galathea. The sequence goes on along the minus strand of OV049869.1, from coordinate 19,658,195 downwards.
AACGAGTCGCAGGGAGCCGCTGGATACAAGCGGCGCAAGACCGTGGCGTGTGGAAGTCCCTTCAAGAGACCTATGTCCAGCAGTGGACGTCCATTGGTTGATAACGACGACGACGACGACTTAAAACTAAAACTACGAGGGTTCCAAACGCGCCCTGGTCTGAGAAGAGCCCACAACAAACTCAGCCGGGTTTATTTTTTTTTTTAATTATCACCATCTTACAATATGGTATACATAATAGCCATAAAAATGATTTGAACTGTTGGCTTTTAGAGCAATCTATGTCCATGGATTTTTGTCATTAAAAAAATCTTTTAAGCTATAGTAAGACTTTTCAATTAATTTGCGTTTAATAAAACCTTTGAACTTATTGAGAGACATATCCAAAATGTTCTCTGGCAACATATTATAAAAAAGTACAGAATTACCAACAAATGATTTTCCAACTTTTCGTTGAGTAACGATCTTTATCTATTAATTTAGCAAGAGTCAAACAGATTTATTTAAAAACATTAAAAAAAATCTAAAATAATACTAAAATAAGTAAGTATATTTAAATAAGAAAAATCAGAAAACAAAATGAAAATTGTCGACATTTCTATAATTAGGTAGGTATATCTTTCAAATCGACTAAGTACCATAATATAGTTTCTACTTACTAACTATTCCGTTTGTGTTGTAATAAACAAGGCATTATTTTTTATGATAATTCAAATAAATCTGTAATCTCCATTCTCCAGTTCGATTGGAAACTTGCTAGTGGTAGAAACACAACAAACGAACAAAACAACTGAATAAAAACTTGTAAAAATAACAAAACATTGTTTTTTCCTATTAAGTATTCTATAATTTCAAAATGTTATAAATAGTCACCTTGGTGTTGGGGGAGAAATAAATTTACATCAACACGGTATGAGTGGGTAGGTATGGGCAGTATACTGTATATTCCCCACGTCACCCCCTATAATATGCGCCAAGGTGGCGTTTCCCACGGGGATCGGCTCGCTTCTTACTTCGCACGTGAGTCATGAAGAATGATGCTCAAACAAATTTTGCCAAATTGAATTCCGTGCGACATATTTTCCTATTATTTTTATACTAAGTAAGTAAATCTATTATTTCTTGTTATTTTATTTTTCTTCTCTCTCGTTGCTATCTTCTTCTTTACTTATTTTCATGTAAAGGCTCGCGCAAATTAAATCCGCTGCCGATCGCATCGCGTCGTATCGCAAAACTACGTCCAAAGCCATCGGGCTACATCTATATATAAAAAAATGAATTCCTATTTTCCTTGGTTACGGCATCACGCGTGAACGGCTAGACCGATTTTGACGAAATTCGGTATAAAGGTAGAGACTAGACCTTGGAGAAGGACATAGTGTACTTTTTATCCTGGAAAATCATAGGGGAAACCCCTGGGATTTTTACAAAACCAAAATCCACGTGGACGAAATCGCGGACATCAGCTAGTATCATATAAAGATCAAAAGCCATCGATGCTGCGCCTGATCTCTCTCCGGTCGTGTCGCATAGGCGTCCAACCTGACTATGAGCACCTATGAGAGTGAAGGAATAGAGAGTGCATAGCTATGTTTGCACACACTAATTGTGCACCATAATATCACGACTAATATCATGTACAAGTAGGTGGCTTAGTCTCCAATCTCCACCATCGTTGAAATTGGCCGCCGAGTCCAAAATTAGTTCGTGAGGACGTAAAATTAGCATAATAGAGTCTAATTTAATGTTTGTATAAAATGTATGAAAATGATGAATGCTGCGCGGCCCACCCTTATTTTCGTAAGTACTTCATTCGTAAGTTAAGTAAGTCATCGTGGTCAACTGACAGGTCTTATAAGGACTTCCACACATCGCGGTTTTACGCCGCTTGTGTCCACCGGCTCCCTCCGATTCACAGGATTAGACACTCAGTTGATCTAGCAGCTAATCTACGCCCAGCCAAATAGCTTTTTTGTTAAAAGAACTACGTAGATATGTAGGTACCTAATGTTAAACTTCTAAAAAGCATCAAAAAGCTTTCAGGATGATGTTTGATGTACGATCCAGATTAAAATTGGTCAACCCTGCAATTTAATTACGCAACCCTAGCGCGTCGTATGATGCAATAACGGCGTGGACAGGGTGACAAGCGGAGCGATAATTTCATTTAAGTTTATCTTTGTATTTATTTATGAGTTGTAAGTTATGTGTTATGTAGTTAGTGTTGCTAATGTTCCTTAAGAAAGCTTTAGAGCGAAACTCACGTAGTTACTTCACGCTGCATGATATTTCTAAATGTTATTTTTTTCAACATTTAGATCGATTCGACACATAGAATCCTTATTTATGAAATTCCTGTACTTTAGAGTCTCCACTTAAAAGAGTTTGATGAAATTTATTGTTGGCCACAAAAATAACGTCCTTGACTGTATTTCAGTTGTCGTTAGGTACACAATTCGCTGTGCATAAAACAAGTGATTTTTCACACGTTTTTCACTTAGTGTGCAAGATTTCAAGTGTAATTCGATTCTTGTATGTAGGTACCTGATCGTCATTCAAAACAATTTTGTACGTAATCGTCTTTTCTAGCATAGGTATTTACAGTGAGTGTTTGATTGAATTTAAAGTCCAAGTCGGTATATTGTGCATTTTATGGAAAATGTTACTGGCACTACTTACTTAAGTATTACTTATTCCTTACAATTTTGTTTTTGCCATCGAATTCTGGTTCAAGTATATAGAAATACTTTTATGCTTAAGAGCATAAAAAAGCAATTTACATCTGCTCACACCTAGTATAGCAACATAAAAGAGCACGAGAAGTGGAAAGTGTATTCTCGTATTCTATATAGTATATCGTAACTTCCATAGCGAGAAAAAGCAGAGGGCTCTTATTTCGAGCCGCTCTCTCGTGCGATGTGATCTCGGCACGAGGGCGGGTCGTAGCCATGGCGACGCAGGTGCGCGGATCGATCGCGGCCAGGTGTGCCTCACACCACATCGCACGACTTTATGTCGTACTCGTATAGATACATTTTTATGAGAACGGGCCCGGTGAGTTAATGTTAAGGCTGAATTACCTTTTTAGGGTTCCGTACCCAAAGGGTATAACGGGACCCGACGAGACACTTAGTGGTCCACCACCACTACTGCAGCCTTTTAACGTCCCACTGCTGGGCACAGGCCTCCTCTCTCTCATAGGAGAGAGGGATTTACAGCTTAGACGTTGCTCCAATGTGGGTTGGCGGGCTTTAACGACTATTGCCACATGATAATGATAATAACCGGGACCGACTGCTGCGTGCTCTCCGAGGCACGGGGGTGAAACACCGCCAACTACCAACTCCGGGCTGGCACTGACAATTTCTTGAAAGAAAAACCCAATACCTTACAATTATTTGCCCGACCCGGGAATCGAACCCGGAACCTCGTGATCTGCAGTCGAATACTCTAACCACTAGACCAACGAGGCAGTTAGTGGCGCCATCTATTATGTCTATCCGAAACTAAATAATACTTACTTTAGCGGCTATAAAAGTTTAGCCGCTCGAACGTCGCTTCTCGATTTTTTCGTATGTAAAACGCCTATGTCACCCAGACTAACAACGAATCGATTGACATCTCAATTATCAAAATCGGCCCAGTAGCTTAGGCGCTACGGTGTAACCCACAGAATCTGATACAAAAATCGGCCACAACCATACATAGACTGCTAAAATCATAACCCTTCCTTTTTGCTTTGCCGTAGTCGGGTAAAAAAAGGAATCTACAAAAGGTACTGAAGTACATATTTAATTGATCCACTTACTAATTAATATAAAAGCACGTACAGCCAGTCAAGAGGGATCGAGATTCGCCCTCAAAGGATTCTGTTTGTATTGAGAGGATCGAGTGCAACCGGAGGACACAAAGGGTCCTGAGAGGGACAGGACCCGGTATTTGCGTAGTTTCAATTACATTCTACGAAGGTACAGTTTTGTTTTGTTTGTTTAACTAACTAAGTCTATTTGGGCTAGTATGTTAGTTAGAATAGAATAGAAAGGTTATTTATGTAAATAAACTTTTACAAGTACATTTGGATTTCATTTCATCAATTGAATCTACCACTGTTTCGGAAATCGGAATGCCGTTCCTACCGCGAAGAACCAGCAAACTCGGCGGTATAGAACTAATGATTTAATTTTCACTAGTTTTTGCTTTGTCTGATTTAGTTTTCCCGGGATAAAAGTTAAAGAAATATCATATGCAACTAAATATTATAATGTTTTTCTCTAGGTTCTCAACTACATTTATCCAAAAAATCATGTCGATCCGGTAGCTCTGTTACGGACATGATTGAAGAACAAACCAACCAACACAATTTCGCATTTTATAATATTAAGTAGTACCTACCTATAGATATAAAAAAGAAATATTATGTCCATGTGTATTTGTACTATTATACGATTTAAAAACAGATTAACAACATAAACTACCTACCACTTAACTAATGCTAGAAAATCAAGTTCAGTTTCGAAATACTTACGATGACCCGTATGAAAATATAGCAATCAAAAATGCCGCGGAAAATATCAAAAGGCGGTAACGAGAGGGAGACGTCACGGATCCATGAAAATTTAACAAGCGTCCACCCCTGAGAAACAAGCCGTAAAATATTTAAACTCCCATAAAAACGTAATAGCTCGCTCGGAGCGAAGGCCCGAGCCGGCTATCAGGCGTAATGATAAAAAAATATATCGCCCCATTTTTCGCGGGACTTAAAAGGGTAGCTTCCGTAGCGAGAGCTAAGTAAACGTACTTTCGTGAAGGGAATAAGAAATACATCATTCAAGTGCTATAAATTTTGGAACACATGTAGGTACAAGTGTTTGCACGGACTGTAGATAGGTACAACAGTCGGAACACTCCACCTGACAAAAGTGTTTTATCTGAAAATAAATTGAAAATTTAAAAAACCCCCGACATTCGCCACGGATTTTGGCAGATAAATTAATTATCATTTGATAGCAGAGGATGTCAAGGTACAAGTGTATGCACAGACTGTAGATAACAGTCGGAACACTTCACCGGACAAAAGTGTTTTATCTGAAGATACAGTCAAAAATTCGTTTTGAGGCTTCGGTCAAAAGCAGTTTGGATTATTTTTGACAGGTAAATTATACGGTTATGTGGCAGTTGCGATCTACGTTTAGGTCTCTTCTTCTTGATCGTTCTCTTCATTACTGAAGGTCGTGTCTTTGAAAGTCCCGCGTTGCATTGGTGGTTATGTCTTTCCATCTCGTTCGGTTTTCAGCTTCTCTTAGCGCAGTTGTTATTGCGAGACCAGTGAGAGCCGTTACCTGGTCACACCAATGGCTAGGTGATCGGCCGCGGGGTCTTTTCCCTTCGACCTTGCCCACCACAACCAACTTATCGAGGTTATCAGGTTGTCTACGGGCAATGTGATCGAAATATGCAAGAATTCTTTGGTAGCATATGGTTTAGGTATCGATTTAAATATCAAAAGCATATAAGTTTGTCTGAACTATTAATTATTATTATCAATTACTTTCCAAAGCAGTAGACTCTTTTTCTTTTTAAGCACCCACTCTCTAACCAAACCAAACCACTAAAACCACAACAATACCTACTTACTTATAACCTAAAAGTTATGAAGTCAGACTTGACTTTGCTTGTATTTGAAGAGGGATCTTTGACGTCATAAATTGCAGCTACGAGAAAAAAATTGGATTTCATAAAAATATATATAAGCCGCCCTGATATGCAGTTACGCGTTTTAACAGACTTTTTCTTCCATTATCTTCTTAGCCATTACTACACCCCTAACAGCTTAACAACACAATTACGATATTGTATCTACAACCTTACCTATACAGAACAACAAACGTCGCCCTCGCTAATTAGACTAATTACTATTGAAAACAACTTTACCGCGCCCTACGAGCCCTGTCGACCCACCCCAATCGAATTTACGCTTAAATTCCAAAGCCACACAGCTCAAACTCAGTTATTTAGAATCCCTAAATTAATTCTATTCACATGCCAAAGCATAATAACTTTACACGTTTATTGATAAAGTTGATATTCCCGTAACACTGAATAAATCTTAGGAGCTAAAACGGTGGGTAAAGGTTTATCAATATTAAACTTTATGTGGAAATGTTACAGTTGAATTTCCTTTCACAGATTAACAAATCGATCCTTAGAGTAATTGGTTGATTTGCATAGAAGGCGAGGGACGGTATTTGTGATAATGATTAAAGAATAAAATTTTTGAAACTACATGACATTTTCATAAAATCTTATAAATACTAAATTGCTTAGTTTAAAATATCGCTTCAATAGCCTATTATTATTATACTTAAATCTTTTTTAATAAATTTATTTCTTCATAGATTTAATTTTGAATTTTCTAACGGTGTAAAACAATATAACTGCCACTCACAACTTTATTCATCGGAATAAGAAGTGAAAGAAAAGGTAGTGATAACCCTAGATGAACACCGATATAAGTTAAATATCTTCTTGATATGACGTGTCAAACAGGAAAAACAGGAGCTTTAGAAAAAAATAAACGAGTAAATTTTGATGTAACAAGTATATTCGATCACTGAATTAATTTTGATCACGTTACATACAACTATATAGAATTATAATCGATAAGTATGTATTAACTTGATAAAGCTAGTCGTCTACTGACTCGTTTTATTGGTGAAAAATTCGAAAATCACGTCGAAACCATCTGAAAAGTATTTCGCGTTTTCTAGTGACTATGCGTAAAACATATGTAATAACACACTAATGAATAATTAGCAATTAGTATTAAGTTTGTAGATGGAACTGCAATTTGCAAAACAAAGCTTTGTCCTTTACTGCGATGTCACATTACACACATTAAGCTTTCTCACAACGTTTTATTTTAAATACTTTACTTTGTACCAAGGAGATTCTAATAGTAAATACTTACTAAAATACGCATACCGAAAACTTTAATGATTTTATTTACACACTTTTGTGTTTGTGAAGCATTCACCAATAAAAACGAATCTGATACAATATCTACATGATTTTAAAAATCTTATACTAAGAATACATTGCCCAGGCAACTGTTTTAAATATTGTTGCTTATCCAAAACTATACACATGAAGATTGACCGTTATACTTCGTATTTTGGACTTTTTCTTCTTGTATAATTTTGGTACTTACGCGATTATTACTGGTACATATTATACTAGATACACGGATGTGTGCGCAGAGTAATGTGTGCATTTGTTTGTTGAAGTACGGTGATTATGTACATGCATCCAATAAGGTTACCTTGACGTTCCTATTTTCAGAGAAAATAAAAGCTCTTACACACAGAAATCGTTTTAGTTCCTTTCTAGTTACGAAAAATGGATGAAGGGCTTAACGGCTCTCATCCATTACACTAGTTGAATGACTTAACTATTAAAGTAGGTACTAATAAGGTATAACTTATTACCTTATTAGTAAGGGAAAGTGGCCAAATACAGGATAACATTTTTAATGGTGCCTTAGTATGGAATTTCCTGATATTGAAAATTGTAATTGTTTCCTTCTGCTGCATAGATTTATAATTTATATTTGACTAGCTGTTGCCCGCGACTTCGTCCGCGTTAAACAATTTTAAACGGGAACCCTTTGTTTCCCCGGGATAAAATAGTAGTCTGTCACTTTCCAGGTCCTCAACTAAAAAAATGCGACTGCAAAAAATCACGTCAATCTGTAGTTAAATGTCCGATGATTATAATATGTTGAAAGGAAACCCCCCTTGAGGTGGATTTTCGTCAAATTTTTCTTAGCTTATGCCTACCTACCCCCTAGAAAGAACCTAACTTCCAAATTTCAAGTTAATAATAACAATAACTTAAATTTCACGTAAAAAGTTTCATCCCCTTTTTTACCACCCTTAAGGGGAGATTTTCCTGAACAACTTACACAGGTTTTTATTATTTAAAATTTATAATCTAAATGCCTATTTTCATATCTGTAACTTCAAAAACATAGAACTTTCATATAACCTTCCTACCCCCATTTTACCCCCTTAGGGGAGTATTTTCGTGAAATCTTTTCTAGGCTGATATCTAAGCCCTAGAATGAACCTATCTTCTAAATTTCAAGTTGATAATAACAATAATTAAAACTTAACATAAAAACTTTCAACCCCTATTTTACCACCCTTAAGTGAAGATTTTTCAGAATAAAATACACAGGTTTATATTATTTAAAACCAATAATCTAAATGCCGATTTTCAGGTCTGTAACTTTAAAAACATAGGACTTTCATACAAACTTTCTACCCCCATTTTACCCCCTTAGGGGAGAATTTTAGGGATACTAAATAGCCTATAACCTTTCCAGAAAATTGTACTACCAAATGCAAAAAGAATTTTTCAAATCCGACTGGTACTTCCAGAGATTAGCGCGTTCAAACAAACAAACTCTTCCGCTTTATTATATTACTAGATGATGCCCACGGCTTCGCCCGTGTGGATTTAGGTTTTTAAATATCCCGTGGGAACTTTTGATTTTACAGAACAAAAAGTAGCTTATCTGTAGAAACCCGTCCCCAAAACGGAAAAATCCCGTGGGATCCCCACGATTTCGGAATACAATTCCTTACAGCATCAGGGTTGAGGAGTTGGATATGTACCTACTCGAGTTCATTCAACGATAAAGTCTTTAATTGGTATCCCCAATATCAATTTAAATAACCGAAAGTTTCTAAAACCCATTAGTTTTGAGGATTAGGTCCCCTACAGCATCAGGATTGAGGAGTTGGAATCCAAATTTTTTGCAGAATAGGGTCGCATTGTTTCTCTATCGATTAAAAAAAAATTACGCAAATCGGTTCAGAAATCTCGGAGATATCGGTGTACATAGGTAGAAAAACACAACTCCTCTTTTTTGAAAGTCGGTTAAAAAAGTAGCCTATGTTACTCCCTGGTTAATTTTCTACTTGTATGTGAAGGTCCCGTCAAAATCGGTTCAGCCGTTCCGAAGATTAGCCCGTTCAAACAGACAGACAGACAGACAGACAGACAGACAGACAGACAGACAGACAGACAAAAATTTTAAAAACGTGTGATTCGGTTATGGTAGCGTTCAAATAACCATATGAGCTTAATATGAGGTAGTTATTTCGATATTACAGACAGACACTTCAATTTTATTTATTAGTATAGATTATATTATATATTATATTATATTATTAAGTATATTAAGTATAGATGACTTTCCACTATTCTTGAAATAATGGAGACTGTCAATGTTACTTACGAGGCACGTTGATCAACATTTATATATACGTTGATATACGTGAAACCCCGCGCACACAAATAAATGCACACATATTTCTATACAGATCATGTTTACAATAATTTATTTATATAATTATGATAGATAAAATGATTTAAACATACTACTTTTTTAATTTTTACAACTTTGTAAATGTAAGTAGTTAATTTAAAATGTCTAATATTATGTAAACTAACAAAGGTAATCTAATATGCATGGTTATGTATAGTGAAAACAGATAATACTATGTATGCTTATTACATATTATATTTTTATTCATTATTAAGCTTACCTACTGCTTATGTTTCACAAACGATAAATATTTTAGATGTAGATATTTTAATTTTGAAATATATTTCCGATTGCAAACTACTACGTAATTTTTACATTATTTTAGAAAAATAGATATTTTTCCATTAAATCAATAAAAAATTGTAAATTATATGTTGTTTGTATTTAGCTTAAATACAATCAAAATTATTAGTAACATTTTTTTGTTAATATTAATTTTAAGTATACCTATAACCTTAAGTTTCAGGTAGGTATATTGATGGAAACAAGCAGTAAGTTGGTACATTTCCTTCAGATCTGATAAAAATAATATTAACTGATGAAAATCGACTAAATGCGAACCTCACTCATATAATAATAATATTATGTATTATCTTACTGATCCCTTAATCCAAATTAGACTAAGCTTTACTATAGTTTAAGTATATGAAACATTCGCTAAGCAAACAACTAAGATTTTATTTTTCTCAATGACAAATTCTTAACTTCCATCTTACCTGATGGTAGCTAATGATGTAGTCTAACAAGAAAACGGGGTAAACTAGATGCCGGTATGACCGTTTCATTAAACCCAAACCACACACATCGGTTTCTACGCGGCATGGTACAGGATCGCTAAATTAGTTGGGTGCACGTCAATGCAGCCAATTTAGAAATAATAAATTTCGCAATTGCCTCTGCTGGAAATTGAAACGAGACCTTACACTTATAAGATTCCAGCGATCCCTTTACAAGACGTGTTGTGATTTCTCTTTGTGCTAAGTAATACTATAAAAATACTATAATAAATTTGTATGAAGTTCAAAAAAGACTTATTTAGGTATTAATTTAATAGTAATTTAATTTTGATTAAAGTTTAAAATCAACGAGACAATTATTGTAAAATTAGTTCAACAAATGAATATAAAAATGCTACTTATATGAATGCAATATAAATTAAAGCATAACCTAAACTATCTCTAAAAGCTTGGGAAGACCACTACATTAAAATAATTTAAACTAATTTGCTAAGTGCTCTTATCAGAATACTTTAATTTTAAAATACTACTGATACTTTTAGTTTTTCTGATATTCTGAGTCACACTTTTTATAATGACGTAGTATTATTATTTTACAAAATACCATTTTAATTCTTACAATATAATAATATGAACAGTTAAGTGCTCCATAGATTTTAGTTTACTTTCATACAGAATAATTTTTTATAAATAATTTAATCAAAACAACATATTTATCATTTACCCATCAAATGCAACGTATAAAGATATAACTGAACACTTAAAGAAATATCTTATATTTATAAGTGATATTGCACGATAACACGCCTCATTATGGTAATATTAACACGAAAGTATTACTAGCTTAAAATAAGTATACTTACTACAACTAAGTAAGGTTTTATTAAAACTATCAATGCTGTTCGCACGTGGTCGTAAAAGAATTGTTTTAGTCAATCTATACCAGTATTCGATGAATTGTGAATATGACATCAGTTTTTTTAATTTTAATCTTGGATTTAACGTAACTATTATTATAATTATTTCCATTTTACTATGATTGAATTTGTATAGTGCGTTAACTGTGGTTGCTTAATAATAAATTACCTACATACTTAATACAAATAAAATAGTTTATTCACATTTTAAGAGCTACAAGATTAAGGCGTATTTTTCTTAATAAATGCTACTTATTTTATCACTATTCAGCTTTTAAACTACCGCCAATTTTGACGATTCAAATAAAAATATTGACACGCTATTATAAAAAAAATACGCCCCTGAGAATTTAACTCATGAAAAAATATGTGCGTCAGCTTAAGAATTTTTTTGTTGTTGTGATAACTTACACAAGAATTATTAAGGAAATGTTCTTCCTCATCTCATTCTTTCTCATTTTTGTTCTCATGTTTCTCGTTCTTTCTCATGTTCTTCTCATTCTGAGAGGGCACCCATGCCCTGTAGTGGGCCGGTAATTGGTCGATAATGAGGATAATAATGATGATGATGATGATGATGATGATGATGATGATGATGATGATGATGATGATGATAATGATAATAACGACGACGATTAATATTTAAGATAAATATAATGGATAACACAAAGAAGTGACGGACGGGTTTTTGATCTAAGAGGGAATATCAACTGCAAACATTAAGTCTAATTTAATATTAATTGAATACTGAATAATTAGGTATGCCACTAAAAATTATGTGGAATTGATGACGTAAAGTGGGAATTACGAATCCTATCAACATTCGCTAGTTTAAAAGGTTTATTATTTCAAATAATCTTAATTAGGGTTCCGTACCCGAAGGGTAAAAAACGGAGCCCTATTAATGTCACTCGGCTGTCTGTCTGTCTGTCTGTCTGTCTGTCCGTCTGTCCGCCGGTCACAGGTCTCTAGCTCGCAGACGAAATGAGTTACAAACCTGAAATTTTGGTATTTAGTGTAAAACGTTAACCCAAAATCAAATATTGAATTAGAAATTGAATTAAATTATTTTTCAGGGGGGCTCCCTTACATGAAAAAGGAGCCGGAAAAAAAAAATTTTTCTTTACCCTAGCTTGTGGGGTATCATTGTTTAGAGCTAATTAAGTAGAGTACAAATATATATTTTTTTAATTTTTATCTCAAAAAATAAGGGAATGGGAGGCCATCAAAGTTGTCAGTTTTAGACCATTTTTGTGACGGGGGCTATCTCAAAAACTAAACTAGTTGGGAATATGATATTTCAGTATATTATGTACTATATGCTCTATTTAAACAACAAATACTGAAAACAACGATTTATTAAATAGTTTATAAGCTGTGACCAAAATAAACGAACATTTTTTTGGGTTTTTCTTTCACGGTTTGTTGCGATGTCTAGCTCGGAAATTAAATATTTCTTAGACCCAAAATATTATATTGTTCATAATTATGTACGGAACCCTGAAAGAGCGAGGCCCGACTCGCACTTGGCTGATTTTTTTTATATTAACGTCCCGAGTACAATATTTAATCTTTAAATGAAAATAAGTACTTAAAAAAAATTATGAAAAAAATTTTAATGTTCGCAGTTGTATTCTAATAGAAAGTAGGTAAATATAGTTACTACACATAGGTACATCTATATATAAAGACCTTGACACACACGCATGCCTACACAAGTACCCATGATAATTATATAGTAGCTACCTTACCTTACATAAATGAAATAAAAACGAATTTTAATTCTGTTTCAAAATATGTATTTTACTTCACATTCTTAAACCACTATCCTAAAGCAAACAGAACAGGAAACTTCGGCCTATTTTTTTAAATAACTGCAAAACGTTTTTCACACAACATCGTTGTTTGTAAAGTTCCATTTACACAAAACGTGTACCAAAGGCTTTATTTTAAATTTTGGTATATTTGACAAAAGATGAAAAATTAGGCACTTTTTACAACTAGAAGTTTGTAATAATAGATGCCTTTGTTCTGATTATTTCATAAAAATTATATGCACTCTTTTAATATGTCTTTATTTAAATTAAGAAAATAAAAATATTTCCTAATATAATTATGCTCCTCTTGAAAAACGTATTTAAAAAACATAACTTGAAATAAATCACAAATCTAAATTTTTGTTAGTAGTTTCAAATGCTAATAATAATTGATATAAAAATTATCAATTTATATGTTTAAGATGCAAATATGCGTGCAAATATTTTAAATATGTATAATATATACATACAATATAAGTATAGATACAATAGTACAATTTTCATAGTAGATACGTATATGTTACCTAGTAAAAATGTAAGTATATTTAAAGATAAATATAAAACTATTTAGTACGTACATGTATATCCTAGCCTAATGATATGTTTGCGATATATTTAGGTTCGTTATTGCTGATATAACTATAGTATTATAGACATTTTTTAATAATAGTATTACAATGTTATCGCTGAGCGTATTAAACACAGCGAAATACAACGTCTCATCGTGGACATTGAAGAAAATAATAATCAAATAATTTAAATTGTAATAATAATATTAAATATGAGTATGCAAATAAATGAGGGAAAATATTAATATATTTACTTAAAAATTTGCTTATAAAATTACTTTAAAAAAATCCACTTAATAATTTCTATTTTGTGGTAATTTTTGTTTCGTTTATTTACGTATTTCAATTTTATAAAGCCAATGCACGTTCTTCTTTATAACAAAACAATATACTTAGTATCTCAAAAAAATACTTCTGTAACATAAGTGGTTTGTTTGTTCTTAATATTTTTTGAGATATTTTTCTTTTTTATTTCATGTCATATGAAAATCGATTATAAATGTTGTTTCTTTTTTTAAAGTTTCATCAAAATCCACGATAATACATTTATCTAAAAGTAAGCCTCACTCATTGATACTCTACTAAGTAATTGAATTTCGGGAGAATTTGACACGAAATTGACTTAACTTACGATTAAAGGGTTTCGCCCACTACATAGAACTGCAGAACTGAAGCAAACTCACCGTCATACATACAGTAGTAATCCTTACAATTATATTACTTACAATCAATATGCTAAGAGTATCATGTAACAACGTCTATAATCATCGTGTGCCAAAATTAAGATGTATGTCAAAATTAAGACGGTGCGGCGCGCGGCATAATTTTTTAGCGATTTTAGCCAGGAGCAAAATAGCAATTTTGCACGTTAGAGGCGGTAAATTAGCATAGAAATACTTATTCAGTCTCACCTTTGAGAATTCCCAGATCATTCAATAAACAGGGCTTAAGTTGATGGATGATGTTACAATTTAATTCTCCAAAAGATTAGTCACTGTTATCTTATAGGATTACCTGTCTGTACTGTGCCAATATAAAAATAGTTTAAAGCACATTTATAGTCTTTGTATATCGGTGTGTTTGCGACCATAGTGCCATTCTATGTAACTAGCGAATACCTTAAATTATATCTGATCGAATTAAGATCGCTTAAATCTCCTACAACTCTCTATAATTAGCAACCATGACTACTGATTATACTGCTCCCGATGAAAGTGCTGAATAGGATAGGCACTTCTCCGGTACTTACTTCAACCAATTTAGTTTTTGTTTAATGAATAAAAATTTGATAGCTTTGGTGGACAGTAACGCGTTCTGGTATGCCCGTGCCTGCACTACCGCTCTAAAGAATTTTCTTTTTCTGACTTTTCAGAAAATAAAAATATTTATCAAATACATAGGTATACTATGCGATTATATGTTAGTAATACAAGCTATCAAATAAAAACGCATCGCATTGAGAATCTCCTATTTTTTTTAAGTTGGATAAACACTTTTCTACTTTCGTCGGGAGCTGTATGTATTTGTGCGCAATAAAATAATGTGCAATGGGACTGTATCCCTACGAATACTATTGTACTTTGCAGGTTATCCACTAACTCCACGAGAAAATATATATCGAACTTGGCTTGACCCACGGCCGTGTGTCTTGACTAAACCAAGATTTAATCTTCCTTCCGTCGACGCAAATGCAAATTAATGTCAGCTAGGTACCTTTACATTAGTGTGTCTTTCCTTTTACGATAGTAGAATATATAATATTTTAACTTTGTTGAATTTACAAAATATTAAAACTTGAAAGATACAACAGTATGTTTTACTTTTACGTTATTTATTTTTTATTTGTATATTGTACGTTTTTCTTATCGTTTTGTTGTACGTTTATCTATGGTATGGTATACACTTGCTCTTGGCTGCAGTCCACACCTCACTGTCATGAAAAAGTTAAGTTGTAGAAGTAGTAGTAGTAAGCACAGAATGTAGAATATTCGTAGTAATTTTTAAATTTCTTTTCAATTTGAATTATTTTGGCGTAGCACACATGGCTACGACCTACTACTGCTTGAGGTAATTGTAATAAATAAATAATATACCTTGTTGTAATGAATATAAGGTACGTTTTTGAATTGACAGTTTTCATTTTGATTTTATGCAGATATTTGTAATAAATTTAAAATAAATAAAAATATTATATATTCGATCATAACAGATAATTTTAATTGAATAGTTTACTGTAATTCGAAATTGTCGTTAATTTCACTTGGCGATAGTTTTACTTTGTTACGATGCCCTGAATTAAGGAAAAAAACACTAGTGTAAAGACAGCTTCTAAGCTCTTGGAAATACATTAATATCATAAATAATATTTAATTATTCACAATAATCACTTTTTACTTTATACACTCTTTCAATTGACATGTCGGGCTCGTCGCATTTTCTTGTACAATTAACTTTAGTTATTTTAATTTTGTATTCCTTTATAGCCGAGTCTGTGATTATATTTTTGTCCTAGGTCATTTAGGTGGGCACTGAAAATAAACATTATATAAAATACCTAATATTTCCTCTGGAATCATGATCTCATCGTTACAATATTATTGTAAGTATTGCGATTCTCAAAATCGTGATTGTTTTTTGAGAAATTTTTTATACCTAAGTATAGAAAACTTGTAATCTTCAACGAGATTTTTTCGAAGCAGATTTTTCCGAGGACAAGAAAAGAGATTTCCTCAATGGGAATACCTACTCCACCTAGCGGTAATTCCGTTTCTATAATGTACCTTCCCAGTAGTTGTTAGTTTCATTAAATCCTTAAGTTTTCAAATAAATTATTTTTCAACCCACCGTATGACCTCCGTGCTCATCAATCTTAACACCTCGTTACAGCTAAACAATACAAGTATATTACAGATAAAATTCAAATACGCAGCTAAAAACGACAGCAAATATTTTACTGTACATTTACGGTCAAAAGTCAAGACACAATGTGTCCATCATTTATCATAAGTAATATAAGTATTTATTGACCTTTTTTCATTTACCGGTCGAAGGGCTATTTTTTAATAACCAAAAGCAAAAGTATGAACTGAGTCCTCGCGAGTTAAAATTTATTTTATGTAAAAGAAAACGTTTCGTATCTTTACTTTTTTCTCGTTATACTTTCAGTATATTATGATTAAAAAATTTAAAAGTTTTTTTCGCAATCGTGATTAATTTATTCATATGCGTATACATATTCCAGCAAATAAAAATCGAAATTTGAGGTCACGAATGTTCTTACATACGAACGTATATAGTAGATTTCATCTCAATGTGCCTTGACTCTTAGACAAAGAACATGTAAGTAGGTACAATTATTATACCTATTAATTATTTGATAATTTAACCTTAACACTAAGTGAATCAAAAGATTCTGATATGTTTCGTTACCTTGGTTGCAACTTTATCACAAGTTGGCTTAACTACTAATTGATATTAATTAATTGATTATGTTTAAGTTTATCCATAGTGAGATATGACTTTGATATAGATAGAAGCATAGAAAGAAAATCGTTATCTGTAAGTAAACGTAGTTTAGAATTTAAACTTACGTTATTTTGATGACCTTTACCTTTAATAAAGAAAATATGATTCTATTAGACATCACAAACCAATGGCACCAACGTAGACTATCGAGTTTGAAAATATATTTGACCCTATTTAAATTTTTTTACTAAGTACTTTAAATAAATGCAGTCGATATAAAAAGTCATACATTTAAATTTTTCATTTTGAATTACATACACAAATCAAAATTAAAAAAATAATCGTTTGAAACATTTGATCAAATACTGTGACCAAATGCTTCAAATGATTTTTTAGATAATAGTCTATGTGGGAGCCATCAATAATGTTACGATTACATACAAAATTCATTCTTTGCCATAGGACATTCTTGCATATTCCTTATCGATCTATAGCTTACCTAACGAATAACTTAATATAATTAACTATAATAGACGTAAGTGCCATTTTCAATGTACATAATGTTTTAGGCCCTTAACATCTAAAACTACTTCATTTACTGGTTTGCGTCGCTTTTTGGTTTCTTCTCATATTTTACAATTTCTCTAAATACTACACGTTTAAAATAGTTCAATATAATATCTTAAATTGCTTCAAGAATAATTTATAAATATTTTATAATAATATGTCGTACTAATATATCGAGTGTCAATTTTCTACACACATCTGTAAATTTTAATTGTTATAATAAGTACGCCTACATTATTAATACACTTTATCTTAAAATATAATTAAGTAGTGAGAAATAGGTATCTGAATATTGAGACCAATTTATTTTAGTTTCATAAATACCGAAAATGTTGAGAAGTTGCAACAGTTAGGTATATTTGAACAATACAATACAATATCAACAATAATCAGAGGCTAAAGCTGCCTACAAAGTTACATCAACCCCTTACCATCATCTTGATGATATCACAACACTATTGACGCTCTAGTTTAAAGCCATCGAAGCCTGACTTGTATCTAGTCTTAGGCAACTGAGTAGATATCCGTACAGAGAGGAAGATTCATACAAACAGCCCGCTGTAGGTACACTCACATGAGCAACAAGGGTTAACGGACGCCCGCGTCTGGCCTCCTACCGGCTCACTTGGATGACAAACGTGCGCTATGTGTGAGTGTACCTACAGCGGACTGCTTGTATGAAGCTTCCTCTCTGTACGGATATCTACTCATGTGTCTTAGGGTCGGAGCATATACTAGCAACAGAGTCGAAGCGCATTGAAGAGCATCGAATCGTCAAGCAAAAAATGATCATGGAATATTGGCATCTTTTTTTGTCATTTTTGGGCTATCTACGATCAGTCTGTTGGACTATAAGTAGAGTCGATGTGTGCGTCGTGAGTTGGGAGAAGGTGTCTCCACCGAGGAGTTCTTCTCATGGAGCTTATATCCTGAGTTTTAATATCCATAAGACAGCTCATCCACAATCATCTATCATCTATGTACAAAATAAGGCACGAGTTTTTATAGAAATTAATGCCTTGTTTTGTAGAGATAGGTACCAATAAGCCGTGATTATTTTTTATTTCGCTTCGATGTACTTCAACTCTGCGCAAGTATGCCCCGACTCTTAGCTGATAGCAACACTTGTTATCTCAATTCATGGGCATAGCGACGGTAGGCAGGGGTGGTGGTGGGGGCGCTTCTCTGATGCAGTAATGAGTCACAGGACACTTTCAAAATTACCGCACCTAAGAGCCCGCTCCCATGACAAGCGTCTAATGCGCGTTACATGGGAGCGGGGTCTCATTCGAAATATTCGCGCCTGAATTTACCTTTAAAGCTTTGTTTCCGCTCCGTGATTGACCAATCGCCTCGTTAGTCTAGTGGTTAGCATTTTCCAACACCATGTTAGCGCCAGCCTGTATTGGAGTAGCGTGGCGGATCTGTCTGGCCTGTGCCCAGCAGTGGAACGCTAAAGAGCTGTAGTGTTTCTCACCCCCTCTCCATCTCGATTCCTGTCTCATAAGTTTCTAACAACAAAGCGAAAATCTCTAACTCTTTTTTTAGAAATCAAGTGGCATATTAATATTGTTTTATTATTCGTTTCCTTAAAAAGCCTGCCCTGGCTGGTTTTGGCTTCTTTGGCTTCGCATAAACCCCCTCTCCTTCCCCCTGAAGCAAATCTTGGCTACGCCCTTGAATCTCCTTGTCCACTAACTAGGTAACAATCACACCAGTAACATTCCTCAGGATGGCTACTTGTACATTATGTACCTACGACTATACCTATTAACATTTGGTGAAATATGTACTTTTGTAGGCAACTGTAATACACTACAATACAGTTAATTTTAAGCATAGTTAGATAATAGACATCTAGTCAGACACTAAACAATGCCGCCTGCTGGTCACGGCTCAGTGATCGAAGTTAACTATAAGACATTTATAAATACACAACAAGTAAATTAAAAAATATAGACAACAATCCTAAATAGCTTTAGAAGCCTTGCCGGAAGGGGTTCCTGATAGGAGCCTGTGTGGGGGCTGGAGGCACTGGTGCGGGGGTGGGCGCCGGTGCCGGCGCGGGCGCGGGGGCGGCTCTGAAGGGATTGCTAGCAGTCGGCTGCGGCTGCGCAGGCAGTTGTCGCGGCTGGCTGTACGCCTCTTGTTGGTAGCCCTGCTGCTCGTACCCTTGAGAATAATTCTGATAGCCTTCCTGCCCTGAATAATCGTACCTCGAACTGTCCACGTTCGACTCTTGTATCTCCTGAGGCACGTTATTGTACTCTAAGTGATTCTTGAAATCACCGTTCACAGGCCTCTGCTCTTGCATGCTGTACGTCTGGTACTCTTTATCAGGCGGATCCGCCATTAGAATGTTCGCCTCGTTCTCGAACGGCTTGAAGTCGTAAATATGCCGAAGGTACATCAGTACCGGAGCGTACAGTAGATTACTGAAGGCGATAAACAGATTCAGAGCTGTGAAACCTATCATTTCGACGACCTCTCCGGCAATAATCGGCCCTACAGCATAGGCGAAAGAGTAGGATATATCTGCGATCGCGTAAATGCTCCCATACACGGAGACGTACCGCACGTCCACCAAATAACCGAGGGTCGGCAATAATGCGGTGTCAATGAGAGCGATCCCGAAGCATATCCCGCAAATTGGTATCATTAACATCTTGTACGAGCTCGCGAATGGAATGATGAAACAGCATAGACCTTCGAGCGCTAAGCCAGCCGCTGCCATTAGCCACTGTAGATGGGGGTACTTCTTCGCCATTTTAACTGTTATGATTACGCCGAGAACGTGCGGGAAAAACGCCGGCAACCAAATCATTCCGATCTTCCAATTGTCTTTCGTCAGGTTGTCTTCCATCCACAGTGATATTGTTGGCTCGAGGAATGCCAATGCGACGTTCGACATCATAAGAGCTCCAGCGCAAACGGCAATATACGGATCGATTAGAAGTTTCCAAATCGGCGTGCCGGGCGTCTTAGGCTCGGCCGCTTCTTTCATTTGTGTTTTCCAAGGTTTCATTACAAGAAGCAGCATAAATCCATCCATGAGGGACACGAATGCGAGAATCAGGAAAGGTACCTCTTTTCCGGCGAACTGGTAAAGAGCTCCTCCGAACGGCGGTGCAACGAGACATCCAAAACTGATAAACGCAAGCGCTATACCTAATGCTTTTGAGCGTTCGTTCTCTTCGGTGAACCTGTCGGCGATCATGGCTAATCCGGAGGTATCAGCGAAGGCGGACCCCACGCCTTGAAGGCTTCTCGCAAAGAACAACATGCCGTAACTCCTACCGCAAGCAAATATCGATGTAGACAAGAACATTATGATGAGTCCGATCATCATAGGTATGTCGTATCCTATGCGGTCAATTAAGGCACCGGAAAAGGGGTTGACCATGAGCTGCACTATCGCCTTCGACGCGAAGAGCACTCCCGTCGCTGACTCTTGACCTTCGTGCGTGGCTGGGATGATTTTTGTTGGTATGATAGTTCTGTTGCCTTCTATTATTGGCTCTAAGGTGACGACGTGATCGTAGGCCTCCTCGCCCCACGCGCCGATGTATCGCAAGTAATCCGGTATGATCGGCACGATGACCATATAAAGCATGTTGTCTAAGAGAAGAGCTATGGCTACTATGACTAAAATGATCTTTCTCTGCGTCGTCGGCTCTTGTATCTTCTCCCATAGTATCTCGCGGACCTCCCGCACCTCTAGGTTTACAATGGGAATAACCGAACTGTCTATCTTCTGCCATATCGACTGTGGTGGCTCCGCCATCTTTGAGTCTTCAGTAAAATTTTTGATGTACTTCTGCGTTACGAGAGACTATGAGCATGGTACTGCCTCCTCTTTAACTTATTCGGGCTCAGTTCATTTCATACGCGTTGCCCCTCGCCGCAACACTCGATTGGGACTTCGGAACCTGACAACAAACAGAAATGATCATTTAATTATCATTTCCTCTCCATATCGGTCGGGGATGCCCGCTGGAGCGAGCGCACAGTTTCAAAAGGAATTTGACTCGATCTTTGTTTCTGTTAGTTGACATGGTTCCTCTATCCCATCCCGGGTTTGATACGTCGGCAACTCGCAAAGATGATTCAGAGTCCTTTTGAACATAGCACTACAATATAAATTAGTCGCGAATAAAACAGTTCCCAATTTGACGCGATAAAATTGTTTTCGTTTAAAACAAACTGCGAAAGCCGCATGACCGAAGTATCTATATTTAGAGAGTTGTTAAAAACATGTTTTCTAAATTTCTAAAATTTGATGCACCGTGCTTCGAAGAGCACGAGCTGTCGGTGGTTAATATCACTAATGTTTGTTGACATTCAATTTAAAATAAATGTTTGGTCCACGCTGATACTTAAAATCCATACTGGTCACGTGTGTCGCGTGGTATAAACCTATACTCGTAAAAGGAATCTGGGAATCTCGGAGCCCACCCGCTCATTTTTATGCCCTACAAAACCATTATGTGATTAACAAAAGAATTCACAACCCTCAGCAATGAGAAATACGATGAGCCAGAATTAATACTAAAATAAAATTTATTTATTCGAGTAAGCTTAAAAGCTACTAAATAGCCATGAAATTGTATCCAGTATCGAGAAAAAACACTGTTTCTAATCCATATTGTAAAGAGACTTCATTAGGCCGATACAGAGCGTTTGTATAAATTGTTTTGATGGAACGACGATTGTAACGACTTGTTTAGCCTGAATCCAATTTGCGTCGTCAAGCGACGCCGTGAAGGCAACTTCATTACTGCTACACAAAGGGGGACTTTCCTGCTTTTTTCATTTCGACGGAAAAAGCTTTCCTTTACAATCGGTAATTCGATATTTTAACGGATCGTCTTACACGAGCGAACTCAACGCAAATGCGACGATCGGATACGCCAAAATATCAATCACTACTACAAACATAAATGCAGTTATACCAACTGTACTATAACTGTATCTTTTGCCGAGTTTCTTGCTGGTTCTTCTCGGTTGGAAAGGTATTCCAACATAGCCTATTTTGCGGTAAATGCAGTGCGGTCATTTAGGATTGCAATAATTGAAATTATTAGTTAGTAGGTATAAGAATTTAGGTTAGGAGTAATAAATATTGTAATCGCTTTTGATTTCCTAATAAAATATTTAATTAAATAAGTAGGTAAATTCCGTACCAGTGGTAGATTCACTGACGATTGTACTTGTAAAAGTTGATTTGAATTAAAAAACTAATCTTTTCTATTCTATAACTGCAATTTTGCACTTGTCGCACAGTCATATTATGCAGTTCAGTGATCGTTCCACGTCTTGTTACGTGAATATTCAGTAGGTTATTCTGCATGAAGCGGGCCAAAGAAACTTTACCTGTGGGTATATTTTATTTATAACAAAGGCAGAAATCTAGCTCTAAATTGGCCTGTAGAAGATTCGGGTACATTGTACATCTCAATATTTCTAAGCCTCAACAATACAAGACTGAAGATATCTTGAGGAAAACTTAGAAGGGTCCTTAGCTCAGACGTGGGAGGAATTTCAATGAAGAGAAACCCTTAACAAGAGGCGGAAGGGTTGCTTCACGCTCGATATAACTAGCTATTGATGTTGTGGACATTGTTAGAATAAATTGAACCTATAAAGAGCCCACGCAAGAGTACTTTATACACAAATGATTTTATAAATACTTGGACTATTCAAAAAACATCGAAGATTTAGTATACTTAAGCAAACTTATGTATGTACCTGATTATTCATAAACTTTTTTGAGCTACTAGTGATTTATCCTGAAAAAAGTCTGTATTATTATTACGGTCGATTGCTGTAGCGCTTTTGATAACCAAAATAGCTGTAATTGTTAACAGTGACAGCTTATTTTTGTTCTCATTATAAGTACCAAAGCCTATTTCGTAATGATCAACCATCATTCGTGATATTATGATTGCGAACAGGTGGCAACAATCGACGATTAGTTGACTTTTTCACAGAATTTAAGTACAATTATTTTTACTAAAGTTATAAAGTGTTTTAGATACCCAATAATATCTAAATGACCGTTGATTAAAAATCGATATAATATTAATGAAATACAAGTAGTAATTTCGATTCACTGAATACTAATTTAAATCTGTGTCCGAACATGCAAAGGCCACGTTAACGAAATGGGTCAAGGCTCAAGTGGAAATTAAGTGTTCTACATTATAATCACTGTAATCAGTTCCAACTCTATACTATAGAATAGAAGTACTTCTGGAAATAAGTAAGAATGAAATAGGCAAGAAAGCATAAATAGTTTTTTATTTTTTATTTTTTTATTTATTTATTTATTTATTTAAGCCGTCGGTACATCTATATTAGGTAGGTACATATTGTTAGGAAGGTAGAGATCAAATACGCTTATTACCATTAAAAATGATACAGATCGCGACTTCCATCCACATTTTGAATTGAAGATAAAATACGGGTCAAGAGTCAAGACTTAAAGTGTAGAGCCTTCGAGTGAAAGCGCTTGTGTTCCCAGCGAGCTAGGAGCTCGGTAAATATAAAGTACAACTACTTAGAACCAACGAAAGAAATATGATTATCAAGTATAAATTAAAAATTTTAAAAATCCCCGACATTCGCCATTTTGTGGCGGCAGTCATCTTGGACCGATTTTCATTAAACATAGCTAAGAACACTCCCGACTAATTAACCTTTCAAATTAAAAAAAAACCATATTCAAATCGGTTCACCCGTTTGAGCGCTACGGGGGAACAGACAGACACACACACATACATAGGTACACACACACACAAAGACAGAAACACACACACATACACACACACACACAGACACGTCAAACTTATAACACCCCGTCGTTTTTGCGTCGGGGGTTAAAAAAGTTGTGATTAATCTATCCGACAGTTTATCAGACGGTGGTGAATCTTTAGAATAGAATAGAATAGAATAGAAAAGTTTTTTATTCAAATAAACTTTTACAAGTGCTTTTGAATCGTCGATTGAGTCTACCACAGGTTCGGAATGCAGTTCCAGCCGAGAAGAACCTGCAAGAAACTCGGCGGTTGCTCTTTTTTAAAAATAACATAACAATTATTATTATTAATGTACATGATTGAAATGCCGTCTCGCGCATTGCTGGAACGAGTTAAATCCAAGCTTTTTTATCGTTTATGTAATCTTCAATTGTATAATAAGCTTTTTTTATGAGCATACTTTTAATAAAGTTCTTAAACTTGTGTAAAGGCAAGTCTAAGACATATTTTTTATTCAGATAAACTTTTACAAGTGCTTTTGAATCGACAAATGAATCTACCACTGGTTCGGAATGGTGCTTACAATTCTACACGTTAAGAAGGGCAGACAAAAGTAGCCCCATTTCCGACGGCGGCACCCGTTCACGAGCCTGACGCATGATCCAGCCATTGCTTCGCTCAACCATATTTGAGGGAACGTAACAACCCGCACCACACGACACCACCACAGAAATGTTTAAAGAGAGCGTGACATACTTAGGCTACCCATGATTAAAGCATCGAATTGAACACCAATAATCGAATACTCCTCAAGTTATAATAGCGTATAAAGCGAATAAATTAAATCCATGCTTTTTTATCATTTATATAATCTTCAATTGTATAATATGCTTTTTTCATGAGCACACTTTTAATAGAATTCTTAAACTTGTGTAAAGGCAAATCTAAGATTTGTTGTGGAATTTTGTTATAGAACATTACGCCCATTCCCACAAACGACCTTTGGACCTTTTTGAGGCGTAATCGAGGAATCACGAGTCTATTTCTATTTCTTAATTGCCTATCGTGTAATTCACACTTTTTATTGTAACTGTGAATGTTTTGCTTAACAAAAATTATGTTGTTATAAATATATTGAGAAGCTACTGTAAGAATACCTATTTCTTTAAATTTCTCTCGAAGGGAATACCGCGGTTTTAAATTATAAATTGCACGAATTGCCCTTTTTTGTAAAACGAAATTTTTTTCAATATCAGCTGCTTTACCCCATAGTAAGATTCCATACGACATAATACTATAGAAATATGCAAAGTAAACAATTTTTGCAGTTTCAACATCTGTTAACTGTCGAATCTTTCTAACAGCGTAAGCAGCAGAGCTAAGCTTGCCAGCAAGCGTTGCTATATGGGTGCCCCATTGAAGCTTTGCATCCAGGGTTATTCCCAAGAACACAGTTGTGTCCTCAGTTTTCAATGGCTCACCACTTATCTTTAAATTATTACAAGTAACCCTTGTATTGGGCAATAGAAACTCGACACACTTGGTTTTTTTTGCATTTATCAGAGGGTATCAGGCCCTTAATAATGTAAAACAATAAATGAGAAAATTCTTATTCGGAAAGTCTTATCTAATACTAATATAATAAAGCGGAAGAGTTTGTTTGTTTGAACGCGCTAATCTCAGGAACTACTGGACCGATTTCAAAAATTCTTTCACCGTTGGATATGTACGTCATCCTTGAGTGCTATAGGCTATATATTATGTACCACGGGCGAAGCCGGGGCGGATCGCTAGTATTATATAGAAAACATTTATAAGAAGTCGGTAAGTAGAATATAAAATAAAAATTTATCGTCAAGCTGCCGTTGACCGATGTAAAAGTTAATTTTTATTAAATCAGAGAATGTAACGTAAGAAAAGACCTTGTAGGAAAAATGTGGCGTGACTCTCATAAAGTTTTGATTTCGGAGTGGAAAATTGCTCACGCTACGAACAACTCAAAGATAAGTACCGAAACACAGTTTGACAATCATACAGTTTAGATAGCAGGCAAATGCGAAGTTATGTAATTTTTGGCAACAACCCTAGCGTAGAATTTTCACATTTTTAGCGTAATTTCATTTAAAAATTCATCTTCACTTACGATCAAATGAGATCGCAGTAATTTAACATCAAATAAAAACCATACTAACTAACTATAATTTCTTGCACGCACTAAGGAAGATACCTCTCTTATAAGTCGGCTCTTGCAGGACGCAATTTGCTAGCGCATTAGTTTCTCAACTGTATGTTTGTAACATTGCGGTGCAAAAGGTAAAATGGGGTGTGAGGGCGAACGTAGCGTGTTCTACGTGTAGTCACGGCCAAAGCGTTACAGGAGAAAACCAGTTTTTAAACACAAAATAATATTATTTGGAATTGCAGCATTAATTATATCACACTAATATTATAAAGGCGAAAGTTTGTGTGTGTGTGTGTTTGTATTTGTTACTCTTTAACGCCGCAACTACTGAACCGATTTGGCTGAAATTTTGAATGGAGATAGATTATGCCCTGACTTAACACATTATCCTGGAAAAATCCACAGTTCTCAATTCTCATACGGGATTTTGAAAACACCGAAATCTATAGCTACAGCTATAGGTAGATCATCAGATTCACGGGAACCGGAAATCCACGATTCCCTCGGGATTTGTGAAAAATCTAAATTCACGCGGACGAAGTCGCGGGCGTCAGCTAGTTGAAAATATTTTTTTATAGGGATTTAATGAATCTTCAAATTAGATAAGATTTTATTAGACAAGAATTAGACAAATTACACTAAGTACGTAATTTGAACAAATATTTCAAAAGTTATGACGAGACGATTAGAAAGTGAGTAGGCATGGTCGGAGTCATGGGTTTTGAAAAAACCCATATCTACGCCGACGATCGATACGATCCCGGGCACGCACCTCTAACTTTTCGGAGTTAGGTGCGTTTTAAGTATTTAAATATCACTTGCTTTAACGGTGAAGGAAAACATCGTGAGGAAACCTGCATGCCTGAGAGTTCTCCATAACGTTCTCAAAGGTGTGTGAAGTCTGCCAATCCGCTTGGCCAGCGTGGTAGACTATGGCCAAAACCCTTCTCACTCTGATAGGAGACCCGTGCTCTGTAGTGAGCCGTCAGCCGGTAATGGGTTGATCATGATGATGATGATGATGATAGGAGTTAACAGTTACAGCTGCTTCGTTGGTCTAGTGGCTAGCATATTCGACTGCAGATCACGAGGTCCCGGGTTCGATTCCGGGAATATTAAAAATCGGGCAAATTATTATTAGGTATTGATACTTACCTAATCTAACACATAAAGGGAACGCAGATCTAAACGCAGACATTGTGTATGAAGTAGGTACCTACTACTAACAAAGTAAGTAAACATACCTTACTATTGTTGCCAAAAAAACAGGGAGGAGACGTGATGGAAATATAAATAATTACTGATCTAGTGGGGAGGGGAGCCGCGCGAGTCGCGACCCTAACGGAATTATATTGAAGGTAAACAGACGTATTAAAACGGAATGAAATTGCAATTTCTATAGAAGCACCGGCACACCCCGCTGCGCACAGCTACAGGAGGTTTCAGATCTGATACTTCCTAATACTCAGATTTTTAATTCCGTGGAATTCTGACATTTCTTAATGTTACCAGACATAAAACAGTTCCCACAAAAATGATAATGAACTCATAACTTACATAAATACTTACGTATAAATATCAATTGCCTCATTATCATGTAAGTAGATATGACAAATGCCTGACAGACACTTCAGGTACTTTAGTTTGGGGTAAAATCGAACTTCAGGTGGTAAAAGTCGATCAGAATCTCATGAAAAATACGGAAATTAAATTCCAAAGTTAGCAACACTACGGCTGCCCTAGCGATAAACAAAGTAACTGACATTTTTTGTGAAATTGACTTTTTTGATGAACATGAGTAAGACGAAAATCATGTCAAATACTCATGTCCCGCTTCACCCGATAATCGTTGAGAACTCGGTGCTCGAAATTGTAGACGAGTATATATACCTAGGACACACAGTCCAGCTAGGTAGGTCCAATTTCGAGAAAGAGGTCAACCGCCGAATCCAACTCGGATGGGCAGCGTTCGGGAAGCTTCGCGATGTCTTCTCGTCCAAAATTCCTCAATGCCTGAAGACGAAAGTCTTCGATCAGTGCGTGTTGCCAGTGATGACATACGGATCCGAGACATGGTCGTTAACTATGGGCCTCATAAGAAAGCTCAGAGTCGCTCAGAGAGCGATGGAGAGAGCTATGCTCGGAGTTTCTCTACGCGATCAAATCAGAAATGAGGAGATCCGTAGAAGAACCAAAGTCACCGACATAGCTCAACGGGTTGCGAAACTGAAGTGGCAATGGGCGGGGCACATAGTTCGGAGAACCGACGGACGTTGGGGTCCCAAGGTGCTGGAGTGGCGACCTCGCACCGGGAAGCGCAGTGTTGGTAGACCCCCCACTAGGTGGACCGACGACATCAAACGAGTCGCAGGGAGCCGCTGGATGCAAGCGGCACAAGACCGTGGCATGTGGAAGTCCCTTCAAGAGACCTATGTCCAGCAGTGGACGTCAATCGGTTGATTACGACGACGACGACGACTTTTTTGCATTAACAAAAGTTTTATGTCGAGTAGTTTTTTACCACAGTGTCCACAGTTTAATATTTCAAATAACTTGAACCGTTTACTGAAATTTGAATTGCCCAAACAAAGTAACTGCACACACTAACCCGGAATATAAATGCAAAACCAAGTAAACAACAAGTACAGCACAAAAACAAAGTAATTGGATGTTGATTACTTTGTTTTTGTATTTAAAATGCAGTTGCTTGATTTTTCGTTTCGTGAAACGATCCCAGGTAAGGTGTTCTGAATGTAATTACTTTGTTTATCACTAGGGCAGCCGAGTTAACCTAGTGTTGCTTACTACAAAATTTAATTTCCCTATTTTTCATGAGATTCTGGTCGACCTATAACGTTGTTTTTCATACAAATAACTCATTCTATTTTTAAATGACAACTGTCAGAATTCCACCGAATTAAAAATCAGACTACAGTTTCATTTTGATGCTTCTTGAAATACCATTAATGGAACATCTATATCTTAGTTCTTCGTCTTGCATAATTAGGACGACAAATTGGCAAACGATCGAACGATCAATTCGAAACGCAATCGCAGTACCTACTAATTTTTATCGTGCGACGACGCGACGCCACAGTTTCATATTGCAGTCAACTTTACATAACTACGCAAAAGTCATCACACTGCTCGCAGAGGCAAAGTTAACAACAAGTATAAATTAAAAATTAAAAAACCCCCGACATTCGCCATTTTGTGGCGGCGGCCATCTTGAATTTGGATAGTGCTATTCTACTACACTAGCGGCACGCTATGATGGCCGGTTTGACACATTACAATAGTGATGTGGAATGTCAATTTATTCTCGAACAAAAAACAATTAAGTTTTGTTTTTGTACCTGATTAAATAGGTTTAATAAAACAAAAATGTATATGTTTATTTAATTTATTTGAACGAACTGAATATTTGAACGAAAATGAATATACATACTTTATATGCACACAAGAAACATATGAATACAAAAGATACCAAAAAAGGTGCCACAAAAGGCCATAATTAATCAGATTCGTCCATACTACTATTTTCACTGTCGTCACTGCTATCATCACATACATTAATAATTATATGTTCGTTTTCTATAATATTATCTATTTTCACATCTCTTTCATAATCTTCCCTTATTAATTTAACAGTTCTATTCACAACCTTTTCCCAGTCTCCTTTAGTCACATGTTCACGAGCTTCTTCTAATAATTTTAGCATTTTTTTTGTGGTAAATGGGGGTTCTGTATTGTGTCTTGCAGCATATCCCTTAATTTGAGCCCACACCAACTCAATCGCATTATACTCACAATGGTAAGGCGGTAACCGTATAACTCTGTGCCCATGTTCTAATGCTATTTCGTCAATGACGTATCGGATCTTGGTTGGTTTGTTTTCTTTTAAAAGACGTACTAATTCCGCTTTTAACATATTCATGTTTGCATCTACGCCATTTTTACGAAGCCATGCGACGATATCAGCTTTCTTTTGGGATTGGGCAGGTGGCTTGTCAATTTGCATCGAGTGGTATGGGGCGTTGTCCATAATTATAATAGATGGTTCAGGGAGGCTACACAACATTGAGGTAAACCATTCAGTAAACTTTTCTCCATTCATGTCTTCATGATAGTCTCCAGTGGTTTTTGACGCAAAAGCCATGAGAGAACCTTCGACAAACCCGTTGATGGTTCCGGCGTGACAAATTATAAGTCGCGATCCTTTTCCTACAGGAACTTTGGAAGTAGATGCTGCTGTGTCATCGTTCCAAGAACGGCCTACAGTATGGTTAGCATTAAGCCATGTTTCATCCAAGAACACAACATTTTGCCAATTTTTGATTTCTTTCACTTGCCGTAAAAAAGTATACCTTGCCATCGCTATATCAAATCTTTCCATCAATATTTTGCGTTTGTTACATTTTTTGTATCGAAATCCAATGGTCTTCAAAATCTTCGTTAAAGAACTTTCCCCACCGAAGAATAATCCAGCTTCCTTCAGTGAATGCACCAACTTTTTTCTTGTTGGATACTCCTTCTGTAAATAGTAGCCGTAAACATGTCTTCGGATAGCATCGGCATCAAAGCTATCGATGCCTACGACTGGTTTTGCTCGTTTTCTCTTTTTTGGTGTGTGAAGTTTATTTTCTTCTGTGCCAGTCTCGCCATATTTTTTTTTAGTTATCCGTCTAACAGTTCGTTGTCCAATATTAAGCGCATCAGCTACGCGTTCAACCACTGACGTTATAGGTAAAATTGGCCCTCCATTTTGAGCTTCACGATCGAAATAGTTACGAAGGCGTATTACGAACTCACGTACGTCTGACTATTT
This sequence comes from Melanargia galathea, assembly GCA_920104075.1. Classification (NCBI taxonomy): domain Eukaryota; kingdom Metazoa; phylum Arthropoda; class Insecta; order Lepidoptera; family Nymphalidae; genus Melanargia; species Melanargia galathea. Next base: position 19,626,964 of record OV049869.1, on the reverse strand, counting down.
AGAACAGTTCTCTGCGTACGTTCGGTCATATCGACGAAATCCACAACAAAGGGCTTGAACAGAGTCCAAATTAACGAGCAAGGGTCAACAGTAATGCAGTATCAATATTTGAAATCCAAAGCCAGGTCAAAACTATATCACAATCGCATTGCACTGACAGTTTATACTTTTCGAAGCAACGTCAATTCGAAACTGCTTTGTTTTGCATTGAGCATTGACGCGAGTTTGCCGGAGGTAGTAGTTGTGCTAGCCAGCGATCCTATGTGACGATCGTATTAGATTCCATTTTTAAAAATTTATTGATATTTTTTTGCGATTTCAGAGGTTTGTCCACATAGTGAAAATTGTTCATATTCACAAGTACATTCACCCCTTAAATGGTGCAAACTGATTTTTCTACACTTGTATACATTTAAGAAATCAATTTAATAAATAAATTTTGAGTCCTAAACCTAAAACTACATTCGATAAAATTTATGAATCTCTGCACATCACTATCGTCAATAAAGTAATACAATTATTTCCTTCAAAGTCGTTATCAATTAATACGGAACTTCATGAGCGGACAAACGTCAAACCGGCCATCATAGCGTGCCGCTAGAGTAGTCAAGCCCTTTCATTTGATACCCATATTAAGGGAGTTGTGAAAAAATATGTAATCTGCCATTTTGTAGCGGCGGCCATCTAGGATCGATTTTCATCAAACATAGCTAAGAACACTCACGACAAATTTACCTCTAAAACTAAAAAACTGCATTTAAATCGGTTCACCCATTTGAGCGCTACAGGGGGACACACACATACACTCAGACACGTCAAACTTATAACACCCTGTCGTTTTTGCGTCGGGGGTTAAAAAGGCAGTGATAAACATACTAAACTGTATACTACATACAAGTGCGATGAACAATAACGCACTTTCTTGGGAAAGATTTACTTAGAAAAGCAAAAAAAAAATATTAATAAGAAAAGGCTTTGGATTCGCTTTAATAAATCTCTCAAGATCCCCTGTAGATGTACATTGTACAGTCGGTGCTTTCAAAGGGCAGGTGAGGGCGAGGTAAGAGGGTGTGCACTCCCGGGGGAGGGGGGGGAATGACCTTCCCTAAAAAGACCAGTCAGACTCGCACCTGCAAAGTGATCTACAACTCTATGTTTTATTTCATAGGGTAGACTTTAGCTTGTTCATTCATTTTTCACCTTGCGTGTGTTGATATTATAAGGGTAGAGTGTGGTAGGTGGTAGAGTTCTCTATAATTCAGGTTCACAAAGCACCACGTCTTGGAGATAGACATAGACTTATTAGTCTAGTCGACAAGTTGAAAATGGTACAAAATAGAGATACTGCTCTCAAAATTATGTGTGATAGCTCATTGGATCCGGAATGACGCCTAGAAAAATGTGCCAAAAGCGTGTATTAGCATATAAAAAATTGCAAAAGCTATAAACAATTAAAGATGAACAAAAAATGGCATTTCGTTTTATGTTAATAACTCGAAAAATATTTATATTTAAGCAATTTTGAAAAAAGTTCGTTAAAAAGGAGGCCAATAAAAAAGTCTTAACTTCCGAAACTCTATCTCCATTTTAATTTGACGTTGAAAATAGGGCTCCGCGCGGCCTTTACAGCATGCGCGCGCGAGCGCTCAGCAATGAAAATAAATTTTTTATAACATAAAATGTTTTCAAATTTTTAAAATCACATTTTATGTTATAAAAAAATTATTTTCTTATAAACATAAAACGAAATGTAATTTTTTTTTTCATCTTTAATTGTTTATAACTTTTGCAATTTTTTATATGCTAATACACGCTTTTGGCATATTTTTCTAGGCGTCATTCCGGATCCAATGAGCTATCACACATAATTTTAAGAGCAGTATCTCTATTTTGTACCATTTTCAACTTATCGGCTAGACTATATTCGATATAAAGCTTCTGTGGGTAGGATTTCTCAGAAAATCTTAAAAATAAGTTTCGTCATTATTTCGTAACGTTACGAAACTGATTTTACATTCATTCACATAAATTTAACTATCACTTCAACGTGACGTACAGAGACACAATATCAAAATTGCCGAGACCAATTATTAATATCAAAATTGTTCAACATGTTTGAAACATGACGCAGTCTTCTGTTCCATGCTTTTATTTTTTGGACCCAGTGGTCCTGGACTGTTGCATGAGGGAACATCTGTAAATCTTCTTTCGCCCACGGGGAAGGGTAGCCTTGCTTTTTAGTTTAATATGTGTAATCCTACACCTACACATCCTACAGGGAGATTTTGTTAGCAAATAGATATCTCGTGAATTTCAAAGGCTTCAATAAAATAATTAGTTTAGTCAAATGGTTTATCAAAGCGTAAAAGAAACAAAGATTTTTTCTATGCTAGTAGGTACATTTTTGTGCTAACCATTTTGAGTTGCTTGCAATAACATTGAAATACTAATAGTTTTATGCATATTAACTAAACCTTTGTTTATAGAAGTGCAAACGTTTGTATGGGACTGCATAATTATCTTGTACATTATTGATCGAAGTATATCCAATGCTCCACGAGACAAGACCTGAAGATGCATACTACTTAGTTCTTTTAAAAATGCACTAGAATTTTTTTTTACTCGGAACTACAAGACAGGTATACACTGCACAATGTATTCTCGTGCATGTCTAAACACTCAAAACACAAAAGGTTCAAGTAAGCTCTATCTAGTTTCTAGACGGGGTTCAAGTGTGCTTTGTCCTATCACCGGCCGGCGCGGCGGGCTGCATTGTGTTTCACCCATTAATTATAATTATTATAATTACCCCCTACAGTATTACAACCTATATTAATTAAATTGAAATGATTTTTAACCCCCGACGCAAAAACGACGGGGTGTTATAAGTTTAACGTGTCTGTGTGTGTGTGTGTCTGTTTGTTCCCCTGTGGCGCTCAAACGGGTGGACTGATTTGAATGCGGTTTTTTTTGTTTGAAAGGTGAATTAGTCGAGAGTGTTGTTAGCTATGTTTGATGAAAATCGGTCAAAGATAGCCGCCGCTACAAAATGGCGGATTACATATTTTATCTCAACTCACTTAATATGGGTATCAAATGAAAGGGCTTGACTAGTAGAATAGCACTATTGCAAATCCAAGATGGCCGCCGCCACAAAATGGCGAATGTCGGGGGTTTTTTAAATTTTTAATTTATACTTGTTTATTAGGGTTCCGTACCCAAAGGGTAAAACGGGACCCTATTACTAAGGCTCCGCTGTCCGTCTGTCTGTCTGTCTGTCTGTCCGTCTGTTACCAGACTGTATCTCATGAACCGTGATAGCTAGACAGTTGAAATGTTCACAGATGATGTATTTCTATCGCCGCTATAACAAAAAATACAAAAAAAAAAAACAGAATAAAATAAATATTTAAGGGGACTCCCATACAATAAACGTGATTTTTTTGCTCGTTTTTGCTCGATATTGATAACGGCAGCAGGTAGACGCTTGAAATATTCACAGAATATTTAGTTATACTTCACTTTAAAAGTAAATAGTTAAATTAAAATAAAACAAATATTGAAGGGGGGCTCCCATACAACAGACATGATTTTTTTACCGTTTTAATAGATAATGGTACGGAACCCTTCGTGCGCGAGTCCGACTCGCACTCAGTCGGTTTTATTGTATAATTCATATTAAGTACTTAGTTAATGTTTTCTGATTGAATTTTGCGGCCACGACGGCAGAGACTGAGCCAACTACGCAAAGCATAGTGCAAGAGTGCCCAAATACAGATACAGTCTCTATTACATGGTCCGATAAGACGGCCTGAGAGATAACCTGAGGCGATCCGAGAATTCAACTTCACTTCACTTCTGCAATTGCAGTTAACATAAATACAACGCAATTATTGGCTTTCGTTGAACTATTGGCAATGAAAATACAATCACTCGATCATAATATTATTGATGTGCAGAAATCTAAGCTTGTGAGGTAATTTTTAACTCAGAAGGACTTTTTCATTATTGCATTAGAATTGTAATACAAAACCCAAAAAAACGTGCAGAAAAATGGGAGAGTGCACTTTGTGCTTTGTTAACATTACAGCGCTTGACAAAGCCCTCTACACAAAGGACTTGAAGCGTGCTCCGGCGAGGCAAAGGTCAAGTGTGGCCGTGCCCTATCGCCGCCGGACGATTTCGCGCGTGTGTAAGGAGCCTTAACGGATATTTATAACGAAAGGGTATATTTTCCTACAATAAGCCGTTAGAGTATTTGAACCTTATAAAAATATGCCATCTAAACACTACCACCACCAGCCCTACAGCCTTTTAACATCCCACTGCTGGGTACAGTTCCCCTCTCTCATAGGAGAGAGGGATTTAGAGCTTAGACCCGCCACGCTGCTCCAATGCGGGTTGGCGGGCTATTATCACTATACAAATAGTACCTTTAAATTAGGCAGTGTGTGTTGACCTGAATACAGTACCTTCAATAAATAAAATGGAAAACAAATCCCACAATCGTAGGTAACGACGAGTGACAATTTTCACAAAGAATACCTGTAGGGCTATTCTCTAAAATACCATCTCGATATCGAAGCTCACTCAAGTGAGATAACTCGCTTCGAAAGCAAACTCACTTCACCTCGGTTTGGTATTCTGTAAACATCTGCTACGCACTTGCGAAGTGAAGTGAGTTTGAGTGAGAAGACCTGTAGGGCTATTCTCTAAAATACCATCTCGATATCGAAGCTCACTTAAGTGAGATAACTCGCTTCGACAGCAAACTCACTTCACCTTGGTTTGATATTCTGTAAACATCTGCTACGCACTTGCGAAGTGAAGTGAGTTTGAGTGAGAAGACCTGTACTATCGAGTTTTACAGAGTACAAATTAGCAAACTCATCTCGAATTCACTCTCTATAATTCGAAAATGGCTTTACAGAATAGCCCTGCTGTACTATCGAGTTTTACAGAGTACAAATTAGCAAACTCATCTCGAATTCACTCTCTGTGATTCGAAAATGGCTTTACAGAATAGCCCTGCTGATGGGAAAAAATCAACTCGAAAGCCATAAGAAAAAATAAAACCTTTTCTACGGAGACGTCAAGGAAACGGCGAAATGTAAAAGAGAAAATAAATTGGTTTTTTCGCTTTCCACTCTCGAGGGGAGAATGGGCGAAACTGGATTATATCGCCGGGGTCCCCTGGGCCGCTCCGGGGCAGGGGAGGCAGGGGAGCGTCGGGGAAAGTTGGCTAAGTCGACTGTAATCTCGTTTCACGAGTTTGGGTTAGTGTGGCGGGTTGGGGAATTACGACTTTATCTATGGGTTGAGGTAACTACTCGCGTTTTGCTCACAGCTGTTGGGGCACATATATGTCAGTTTGTATTACTTTGTTTGGTTAGATTTAGATAACTATAATAGTCGGAACGAAGTCGATATCTTTATAAAAGACTTAAATTCAAAGATTTTATCTTTGAAACTAAGAGGGATGTTTGAATTTCTATAGCGTGTATACAAAATTTCGCGATGTCTAGAATTCCGGTGTAGGAGTGTTCGGAAATTTTTCTACTACTAAATGGCTTGACCAGTTTTGATGAATTTCTTTTTTGTACTTATGCGGTTACCTGGATGGTTCCTAGCTATAGCTGGACCCGGTACATGGTGCTGTTATGGACATCCAGAAGAAAGTACAACTTGAGTACTTCAAAGCAAGAGTGAATAAGCATTTCTAATGATTTCTAGACAAGCGCGTTCCGACAAAGACCTCGTCATTTCAAACGTAAACCTATCATACCTACAATAAAATAAAATATTTTTTTTTTTAATTTACCCACCGATATGGCGTTGCAACGTCTGCCTACTGGGTCATGACACTGCCGTGTCCAACAAACAGTTACGAGAACGTATTAAAATTTATATACATATTTGAGGAAAACTTTTAAATGAAAGTAACTTTAAGTTTCAATTTAGCATAGCAAAAGTAATATTATTAAAATGTCAGCACATCCTAACCCTACTCACATAAATGTTAATTACGCAAAGGGAGCATAATATTCTAAACATAAAATAATATTATGTTCTCATTAAATATTCTGGGGAAAGTTTCCAGCCGTGTCCTATTCTAGGGCTCAACCACCCCCGCCTGACCTCACGACCACTTGATTCGGGTTTTCTGCTAGAATATAATATACTTTAACTTTTTTCTGAGTCAGCCATTAAAAATATAAATTTGTAGGTAAGTATTTCTTTATTCTGCAAGACTAGCTTTATTTATAGTTATATGCTATTTTAGTATGTGACCTAACCTATAATATGGCTGAAAAAAGGCTGTTTAAAAAAATATTAAAGAATATCTATTAGCCATGCTACAACATAAGCTGTGATAGCCTAGTGGTTAGGACGACCGACTTCTAATCGGAGGTCGTGGGTTCGATCCCGGGCACGCACCTCTAACTTTTCGGAGTTATGTGCGTTTTAAGTATTTAAATATCACTTGCTTTAACGGTGAAGGAAAACATCGTGAGGAAACCTGCATGCCTGAGAGTTCTCCATAACGTTCTCAAGGGTGTGTGAAGTCTGCCAATCCGCTTGGCCAGCGTGGTAGACTATGGCCAAAACCCTTCTCACTCTGAGAGGAGACTCGTGCTCTGTAGTGAGCCGGTAATGGGTTGATCATGATGCTACAATATGCACGATTATTACTCAGTTTTTCCCTCCAACTAAGCGGCTTGTGCTAAGAATACTCGTAGATACGACAAAAATGCAATGGATAGGATATGAACCTTCGACATTCCGGTTTTCGGTTCACGCCCTGACCATTTCGCTATTGAGGCTTGTGTTTAAAACACAGATTTAAAAAGAAGATAAATGTGTGATACACGAAATTAAATTCGCAGCGTTGGTGACGTAGAAAAATTTGCGTCTCGACTGTGATTTTGCAACTTACCGCATAACGTAATTTATAATAATTATAAAAAGTTGTACGTCTTTTTGTCCACGCACTAAGTATATTGTAAATAGGAATGAATTAGATCCCTGTCCACAATGCTGCACTAATTGGAGCACGCCACTACAACCATTAAATTTGCACGGGCCGTGGAATACGACACGGCGTAATTGCGCCGCGTAAAACGGAACGCAGGGAAGGCCGGGGCGAATGGAACCATTCCTCTTGAACACACAATAGCAGGGGACTGGGCCGTGTTAATTAGAAGCTTATTTACATTGATGTTAAGGTTGGTTATTGTGTGAATACGAGGGATACGGGGTAGTGTTTCAAAACACTTGCAGAACGACGTGAATAATGGAGATGTAGGATATGTTGCCAGGTTGCTAGGCATCGGGATAATATTTCGTGAAATAAATAAACAAGACGCATGTTAATATCGTTCGCAAACGAGATAATATAGTCGAGTTATTAAAATAAATAGACTACGACTTATTATTCGTTCGTAAGAATTTACCCAAGCCTGAATAGGAAATAAAGAAATGGAATTAAATTTAATTACTCAGAGACATTCAGTAAATTAAGTCTAATGAGTTATTACTTAATTGTCATTAATTCTCCTAATGAGCTGTCATTTATACTAACTAGTAGGGCGCGTGGGTGCGCGGCCCGCAAGCGGACCGCGAGGTTTTGCTTTCGGGTATTTTGGTTTGAGGAGCCTCCACTTATCTTTCCCAAATTCCTAATCCTCGATCATTATCACTCTCCATATTTTTTCTTCGAATCATTCTGCTCATCAAATAGATCTTTAGGTATTGATCATCTTTTTCCAAGAAACCACTCTTCCATCTTGTATACTTGGTGAGATAAACACCGACGAAATTTGTATAGCCACCATCTTGAATCCGCCATTTTGGTATTTTTTTTTCGCCGTGCCAACTGGATGAGGTTTTGAGTAATTTTTGTTTGAGCACCTCCCACCTATCTACAATACCCTGCCCGGGCTCCTCAACCATCTTCCAAACCCTCAATCATCATGTCTTCCCATATTTTTCTTTGAGAGTTCTCCAAAGAACCTCATCAAAGCCTTGGATAGTTCACAACTTGTAGTCTCTTCAATATTCGCCATACATTTTCTATGGAAAAATAAATTCCGCCATTTTGAATTTTTTTTTCTATGCATCGAGTAGATCTTCTGATCCTGATCATCTTTTGCGAAGAAACCACTTTTCCATCTTTTATACCCTCCGAGTTGGACGCCGACGAAATTTGTATAGCGGCCATCTTTTTTTCGCCATTTTGAATTTTTTTTCAACTCATTGCCAATTGGATGACGTTTCAAGTGACATTTGGTCGAGCACCCCCCACCTATCTTCAATAGCTTAAGCATGCCATTCCCTCGTCTCTGAAATCTTCAATCATCAGCTCTCTCCATATTTTTCCTCTTAATGAATTTTTATCCTCTATACGACACCATTATTGAAAAAAAAAAATTTCATACAAAATTGTTCAGGAGAGGCGATGAATGAGTCAGTGAATCAGAACGAACAGCTATATATATATAAACTAGTTGCTCGGTGCGCGAGCTGCTAAAGCAGCTCGCGGGGACGTTCGACATTATATAACAATATGGGACTGCACCCTATAATTTCGGAGATATAAGCATTTAAAAATCTGACCACGTGAACATATAGACATAGCGAAAATAAGAAGTTTGAGCACCAACAACATGGGGCTGCACCCTATAGTTTCGGAGATATAAGCTTTGAAAAATATGACCACGTAAACAAACAGACATCGCGAAAATAAGAAGTTTGAGTACCAACAACATGGGGCTGCACCCTATAGTTTCGGAGATATAAGCTTTGAAAAATATGACCACGTGAACACATACATAGACTTCGCGAAAATAAGAAGTATGAGCACCAACAACATGGGGCTGCACCCTATAGTTTCGGAGATATAAGCTTTGAAAAATATGACCACGTAAACAAACAGACATCGCGAAAATAAGAAGTTTGAGTACCAACAACATGGGGCTGCACCCTATAGTTTTGAAAATATAAGCTTTTAAAAATCTGACTACGTAATGACACAGCCATCGCAAAAATAAGAAGTTTGAGCACAAACAACATGGGGCTGCACCCTATAGTTTCGGAGATATAAGCTTTTAAAAATTTAATCACGTTGGCATACAAACATCGCAAAAATAAGAATTTTGCGTACCAACAACATGGAACTGCACCCTATAGTTTCGGAGATATAAGCTTTTTAAAATCTGACCACGTGCGCACATAAACATCGCTAAAATAAGAAGTTTGAGTACCAACAACATGGAGCTGCACCCTATAGTTTCGGAGATATAAGCTTTTAAAAATTTTATCACGTGAACATATAGACATCGCGAAAATAAGAAGTTTGAGCACCAACAACATGGGGCTGCACTTTATACTTCCGTAGATATAAGCTTTTAAGAATTTGATCACGTAAGTACATAGACATCGCAAAAATAAGATATCTAAGTACCAACAACATGGAGCTGCACTCTATAGTTTCGGAGATATTATAAGCTTTTAAGAATTTGATCACGTGAGCATACAGACATCGCAAAAATAAAAATTTTGCGTACCTACCAACAACATGGGGCTGTACCCTATAGTTTCGGAGATATAAGCTTTTAAAAATCTGACCACGTGAGCATATAGACATCGCGTAAATAAGAAGTTTGAGTAGTAACAACATGGAGCTGCACCCTTTAGTTTCGGAGATATAGGCTTTCAAAAATCTGACCACGTAAGTAAACAAACATCGCGAAAATAAGAAGTTCGAGTACCAACAACATGGGGCTGCATCCTATAATTTTGAAGACATAAGGTTTTAAAAATCTGACCACGTGAGCATATAGACATCGCGAAAATAAGAAGTTTGAGTACCAACAACATGGGGCTGCACCCTATAGTTTCGGAGATATCAGCTTTGAAAAATCTGACCACGTAACCAAACAGACATCGCGAAAATTAGAAGTTTGAGTACCAACAACATGGGGCTGCACCCTATAGTTTTGAAAATACATATAAGCTTTTAAAACTTTGACTACGTAATCACACAGCCATCGCAAAAATAAGAAGTTTAAGCACCAACAACATGGGGCTGCACCCTATAGTTTCGGAGATATAAGCTTTGAAAAATCTGACCACGTAAGGAAACAGACATACCGTGAAAATAATAAGTTTGAGTACTAACATCATGAGGGCTGCACCCTATAATTTTGGAGACATAAGGTTTTAAAAATCTGACCACGTGAGCATATAGACATCGCGAAAATAAGAAGTTTGAGTACCAACAACATGGGGCTGCATCCTATAGTTTCGGAAATATCAGCTTTGAAAAATCAGACCACGTAAGCAAACAGACATCGCAAAAATAAGAAGTTTGAGTACCAACAACATGGGGCTGCACCCTATAATTTTGGAGATATAAGCTTTTAAAAATCTGACTACGTGGGCTTATCGACATCGCGGAAATAAGAAGTTTGAGTACTAACAACATGGGGCTGTACCCTATAGTTTCGGAGATATAAGCTATTAAAAATCTGACTACGTGAACGTATAGACATCGCGAAAATAAGAAGTTTGAGTACCAACAACATGCAGCTGCACCCTTTAGTTTCGGAGATATTCACCCGTCTCCGAAATCCTCAATCATCAGCTCTCTCCACATTTTTTCTCCGAATAAATTTTATCTTCTATGTGAAACCATTTGTGAAAAAAAAAATTCTTACTAAATTTTACAGGAGGAAATTTGTAGGAAAAATCTCGAAAACTACCCCAAATGTGGCAACACTTTTTACATTACTCGACATTGCCGGAAATCAAAATTTTCAAAAACACCGAACAACAATATAAAATGGCCGCCAACTCGTTTTACAGAAACATTTCACATAGTTTTATAATATTTCCATTGAGTACGGGATATACCGCTTTTGATGAAATTCAAAATTTTACATCTCGCTCGCATCCAGACGAAATGATTGCCCCTGAGAAAGACCATGTCAAGAAAATCTCTTTTTCTTTGATAAATTCCAGTGTTGCCAGTCCTCGATGACAAAAATACCCAAATCTCATTTGTACAAGTAAAATACGTGTTCGCTCATATCGGATTTTGCAAAAAGTCCGTATTTCGATTTTTTAATTTTTGGGGTAAATCTTGAAATTTCCCCAAAAATGGGGTATTTTTTTGCACCAATCTATACTTCGAATCTATACATACAATCACTTCATAGAAGTCGAAACGCTCCGATGTTGGCAACTGTAAGAAATTTGAATTTTAAAATTGGGTTTCTTCGTACCTCAAAACGAATGGCCGCAACGACAGCCGCCATCTTGAATTTTACTTTTTTTCACATTTTCTATGAATCGTCTACTAATTTCTTCAATAATTGCGAGTTGTAACGAAATCGGTTGGAAAACAAAAAAGTTACATAAATCACGGCGGCCGCCATCTTGTTTTTTCAATTTTTTCCACATTTTCTATGAATTGTCTACTAATTTCTTCAATAGTTGAGAGTTGTAATGAAATCGGTTGAAAAACAAAAAAGTTACAAAAATCACGTCAGTCGCCATCTTGTTTTTCTGAAATGTCATAATTTTTCCCTGCTCCCTCACTTAAACTTAACATGTCTTCCCATATTTTACTTGAGTTCTCCAAAGAATCAAAGCCTTGCATACTCAATATTCGCCATACATTTTCTATGGAAAAATAAATTCCGCCATTTTGAATTTTTTTTCTATTCATCAAGTAGACCTTCGGATCCTGATCATCTTTAGCTAAAAAAACACTCTTCCATCTTTTATACCCTTCGAGATGGACACCGACGAAATTTGTATAGCGGCCATCTTTTTTTCGCCATTTTGAATTTTTTTTCAGCTCGCTCCCAATTGGACCATGTTATGAATGACATTTGCTCGAGCACCCCTTACCTATCTTTAATACCTTCAGCGTGCCCTTCACCCGTCTCCGAAACCATCATCAGCTCTCTCCATATTTTTCGTAAAATATTTTTTTGTCTTCTATGTGACATCATTTGCAAAAAAAAATATTTTCATACAAAATTTTACAGAAGGAAATTTTTGGGGAAATCTCGAAAACTACCCTAAATGTGGCAACATTGTGTATATACCTCGATACTGCCAGTCGAGTTGCACAATCGATTCATACATGTCAACTTTCTAAAATGTTGCCAACTGCCTCAAAAACATGATCAAAATTTTCAAAAACACTCAACAACAATACAAAATGGCCGCTAACTCCTTTTATAGAAATAATTCACATAGTTTTATAATTTTACCATTAACTACAGGATATACCGCTCCTGATGACGTTTAAATGTTCCATCTCGCTCGCACCCAGGCGAAAATCACTTTTTCTTTGATAAATTCCAGTGTTGCGAGTGCCCGACGACAAAAATACCCAAATGTCATTTGTACAAGTAAAACACGTGGTCGCTCATACTCGGATTTTGCAAAAAGTCCGTACTTCGATTTTTTAATTTTTGGGGTAAATGTTGAAATTTCCCCAAAAGTGGGGTATTATTTTAATCACTAATTTATACCTCGAGTCTATGCAAACAATCGCTTCATAGAATTCGAAACGCTCCGATGTTGCCAACTGTGAGAAATTTGAATTTTAAAATTGCGTTTTTTTCGTACCTCCAACCGAATGGCCGCCACGACAGCCGCCATCTTGAATTTTTAAAAACCACTCACGTTCTGTCAAAATTAAGGGTAATTGTAGGCGAAAACAGAAAAAAATATTATCGTCAATTACCCCGTTTCGGTGCTGTGGTGCCGCGGTTCGGGGTTGAAAAATCGAAAATTTGAAAGACTACAGCTAAGCCGCCATCTTGTTTTTTAAATTTTTTCTACTTTTTCTATTAATCGTTTCCTAATTTCTTCTAGAATTGCGAGTTTTAACGAAATTGGTAGGAAAAAAAAATGTTACAAAAATCACGTCGGCCGCCATCTTGTTTTTGTTTGAGCAGCCCTTTTCTATCTACAATACCCTTCCCGGGCTGCCTAACCATCTTACTAACCCTCAATCATCATGTCTTCCAATATTTTTCTGTGAGAATTCTTTGAAGAACCGCATCAAAGGCAATTCAATATTCACCATACATTTTCTATGAAAAAATGAATTCCGCCATTTTGAATTTTTTTTTCATTCATCAAGTAGACCTTCGGATTTTGATCATCTTTTGCTAAGAAACCACTCTTCCATCTTTTATACGCTCCGAGATGGATAACGATGAAATTTGTATGGCGGCCATCTTTTTTACGCCATTTTGAATTTTTTTTCAGTTCACTCCCAATTGGACGACGTTTCGAATGACATTTGCTCGAGCACCCCCCACCTATCTTCAATACTTTCAGCGTGCCCTTCACCCGTCTCCGAAACCTTCAATCATCAGCTCTCTCCATATTTTTTTCGGAATAAAGTTTTGTCTTCTTTGTGAAACCATAAGTGAAAAAAAAAATTTTCATACAAAATTTTACAGGAGGAAATTTTTGGGGAAATCTCAAAAACTACCCTAAATGTGGCAACACTGTGTACATACCTCGATACTGCCGGTCGAGTTGCACAATCGCTTCATACATATTAACTTTCTAAAATGTTGCCTACTGCCTCAAAAACATGATCAAAATTTTCAAAAACACCCAACAACAATACAAAATGGCCGCCAACTCGTTTTATAGAAACAATTCACATAGTTTTATAATTTTTTTAATAAGTACCGGATATACCGCTCCTGATGACTTTTACATGTTCCATCTCACTCGCACCCAGGCGAAATGATTGCCCCTGAAAAAGGACCATGTCGCGAAAATCACTTTTTCTTTGATAAATTCCAGTGTTGCCAGTCTCTGGTGTCAAAAATACCCAAATGTCGTTTGTACAAGCATAATACGTAGTCGCTCATACTCGGATTTTGCAAAAAGTCCGTATTTCGATTTTTTAATTTTTGGGGTAAATCTTGAAATTTCCCCAAAAGTGGGGTATTTTTTTACCACCAATTTATACCTCAAATCTATACATACAATCGCTTCATAGAAGTCGAAACGCTCCGATGTTGCCAACCGTGAGAAAATTTAATTTTAAAATTGCGTTTTTTCGTACCTCAAACCAAATGGCCGTCACAACAGCCGCCATCTTGAATTTTTAAAAACCACTCCCGTTCTGTCAAAATACAGGATAGTTGTAAGCGGAAACAATAAAAAAATATTATCCTCAATTACCCCGTTTCGGAGCTGTGGTGCCGCGGTTTGGGGTCGAAAAATCAAAAATTTTAAAAATCTAAATCTCGGCCGCCATCTTGTTTTTTCAATTTTTTCCACTTTTTCTGTTAATTGTTTACTAATTTCTTCAATAATTGCGAATTTTAATGAAATCGGTTGGAAAACAAAAAAGTTACAAAAATCACGTCGGCCGCCATCTTGTTTTTCTGAAATGTCATAATTTTTCCCTACTCGACTCCCCCATCCAAACACATCTCCCATACATGATTATATCGTTTTCTGTCTCTTTCTAGGAGAACAATTATGTCAATGAGTGAGTGAGTGAGTGAGTGGTAATTGAGCTATATATAGTATAACTAGTGTTGCGCTCGGTGCGCGAGCTGCAAGCAGCTCGCGGGCCTTGTAGTCTCTTCAATATTCATAAAATAAAGAAAATCCAGAATATTCTGGAGAGTCTCTTGAAAGATAGAAAGAAATATTGGTATCACGTTTCGTATCTTTTCTGAAAGGACACTCATGAGTTCTATGCATGCGCTTAGAGATAGAAAAAAGTTCCATACAAAAATGTTCTGGAGAGCCTCTTGAAAATTAAAAAAAAAATATTGTATGGACGCGAAATTTTTTTTTTGTTCGGTACGTATCTTTTTTTTACTGGCTCACCAAAGGGTCCAAGGTCTTGAACATTTTCAGTTTCAGGACCATGCCTCTATGATTGATAGTTTTTGAGAGCCTTTGGGGTACTCTGGTAAATTTTCCACATTCATGACATTTCATAATTTTCCTGAAGAAAGACCCATAAGTTCTATGCATATAAATAGTGAAAGAAAAAATTCCATACAAAATTGTTCTGGAGAGCCTTTTGAAAAGAAACCAAAAAATTTGTATGGAGAAAATTTTTTTTGTTCGGCGGTCATCTTTTTTTTACCGGTTCACCCAATGGCCCAAGGTCTTTAATAACATTTGTTTGGGACCATGTCTGTATGATTGGTAGTTTTGGAGGACCCATGAGGTACTCTGGTAAATTTTCCACATTTATGACATTTCATAATTTTCCTGAAGGAAGATCCATAAGTTCTACGCACATAAATAGTGAAGGGAAAAAATTTCCATACAAAATTGTTCTGGGGAGCCTCTTGAAAAGAACCCA
Source organism: Melanargia galathea (assembly GCA_920104075.1). NCBI lineage: Eukaryota > Metazoa > Arthropoda > Insecta > Lepidoptera > Nymphalidae > Melanargia > Melanargia galathea. The sequence continues at coordinate 19,611,588 of OV049869.1, read as the reverse complement.
AAAAATTTGTATGGAGAAAATTTTTTTTTGTTTGGTGGCCATCTTTTTTTTACCGGTTCACCCAATGGCCCAAGGTCTTTAATAACATTTGTTTGGGACCATGTCTGTATGACTGGTAGTTTTGGAGGACCCATGAGGTACCCTGGTAAATATTCCACATTCATAACGTTTTGTATTTTTCCTGAAAGGATACTCATGAGTTCTATGCATGCGCTTAGAGATAGAAAAAAGTTCCATACAAAAATGTTCTGGAGAGCCTCTTGAAAATTAAAAAAAAAATTTGTATGGACGCGAAATTTTTTTTGTTCGATGCCTATCTTTTTTTTACTGGCTCACCAAAGGGCCCAAGGTTTTGAACATTTTCAGTTTCAGGACCATGTCTCTATGACTGATAGTTTTTGAGAGCCTTTGGGGTACTCTGGTAAATTTTCCACATTCATGACGTTTCATATTTTTCCTGAAGGAAGACCCATAATTTCTACGCATATAAATAGTGAGGCGAAAAAAGTTCCATACAAAATTGTTCTGGAGAGCCTCTTGAAAATTAGCAAAATTTTTGTATGGAGACGAAATTTTTTTTTGTTTGGTGGCCATATTTTTTTCACTGGTTCACCCAATGGCCCAAGGTTTTGAACATTTTTTGTTTCGAGACGGTACCTTTCCGACTGATAGTTTTCGAGATCCCTTAGGGCACCCTAGTCAGTTTTCCACGTTCAGCTCTCTCTATAATTTTGTAGACCTTATATTTTTGAATTTTACACACATGAAAATTATGGTGAAAAAGTCCCATACAAAATTGTTCAGGAGAGGTGATCAGTACCTGACTTCAAGTAGCTTTATATATATAACTAGTTGCTCGGTGCGCGAGCTGCTAAAGCAGCTCGCGGGGGGGCTTTCGACATTTGATATTCATCTTCCAAACCCTCAATCATCATGTCTGCCCATATTTTACTTGAGAGTTCTCCAAAGAACCGCATCAAAGCCTTACATAGTCAATATTCGTTATACATTTTCTATGGAAAAATAAACTCTGCCATTTTGAATTTTTTTTCCATTCATCAAGTAGACTTTCGGATTTTGATCATCTTTTGCTAAGAAACCACTCTTCCATCTTTTATACCCTCCGAGATGGATACCGATGAAATTTGTATAGTCGCCATCTTTTTTTCGCCATTTTGAATTTTTTTTCAGTTCACTCCCAATTGGACGACGTTTCGAATGACATTTGCTCGAGCACCCCCCACCTATCTTCAATACCTTAAGCGTGCCCTTCACCCGTCTCCGAAACCCTCAATCATCAGCTCTCTTCATATTTCTTTCTGAATAAATTTTTGTCTTTGTGAAACCATTAGTGAAAAAAAAACTTTCATACAAAATTTTACAGGAGGAAATTTTTGGGGAAATCTCAAAAAGTCCCTGGTCGGTCCTTAGTTGGTCCCTAGTCGGTCGCTAGTCGGTCCCTAGTCGGTCCATAGTCGGTCCGTAGTCGGTCCCTGGTCGGTCCGTAGTCGGTCCGTAGTCGGTCCCTAGTCGGTCCCTAGTCGGTCCGTAGTCGGTCCCTAGTCGGTCCTTTGTCGGTCCCTAGTCGGTCCATTGTCAGTCCCTAGTCGGTCTCTAGTCGGTCTGTAGTCGGTCCGTAGTCGGTCCGTAGTCAGTCCGTAGTCGGTCCCTAGTCGGACCGTAGTCGGTCCCTAGTCGGTCCCTAGTCGGTCTACCTAAGTCGGTCCGTAGTCGGTCCGTAGTCGGTCTCTAGTCAGTCCGTAGTCGGTCCCTAGTCGGTCCCTAGTCGCTGCGTAGTTGGTCCCTAGTCGGTCCCTAGTCGATCCGTAGTCGGTCCCTAGTCGGTCTCTAGTCGGTCCGTAGTCGGTCCCTAGTCGGTCCGTAGGCGGTCTCTAGTCGGTCCGCAGTCGGTCCCTAGTCGGTTCCTAGTTGGTCCCTAGTCGGTCCCTAGTCGGTCCCTAGTCGGTCCGTAGTCGTTCCGTAGGCGGTCTCTAGTCGGTCCGTAGTCGGTCCCTAGTCGGTCCCTAATCGGTCCGTAGTCAGTCCGTAGTCGGTCCGTAGTCGGTCTCTAGTCGGTCCGTAGTCGGTCCCTAGTCGGTCCGCAGGCGGTCTCTAGTCGGTCCGCAGTCGGTCCCTAGTCGGTTCCTAGTTGGTCCCTAGTCGGTCCCTAGTCGGTCCCTAGTCGGTCCCTAGTCGGTCCGTAGTCGTTCCGTAGGCGGTCTCTAGTCGGTCCGTAGTCGGTCCCTAGTCGGTCCCTAATCGGTCCGTAGTCAGTCCGTAGTCGGTCCGTAGTCGGTCTCTAGTCAGTCTCTAGTCAGTCCGTAGTCGGTCCCTAGTCGGTCCCTAGTCGCTCCGTAGTTGGTCCCTAGTCGGTCCCTAGTCGATCCGTAGTCGGTCCCTAGTCGGTCTCTAGTCGGTCCGTAGTCGGTCCCTAGTCGGTCCCTAGTCGGTCTCTAGTTGGTCAGTAGTCGGTCCCTAGTCGGTCTCTAGTCGGTCCGTAGTCGGTCCGTAGTCGGTCCCTAGTCGGTCCCTAGTTGGTCTCTAGTCGGTCCGTAGTCGGTCCGTAGTCAGTCCGTAGTCGGTCCCTAGTCGGACCGTAGTCGGTCCCTAGTCGGTCCGTAGTCGGTCCGTAGTTGGTCCCTAGTCAGTCTACCTAACTCGGTCCGTAGTAGGTCCGTAGTCGGTCTCTAGTCGGTCCGTAGTCGGTCCGTAGTCGGTCCCTAGTCGGTCCGTAGTCGGTCCCTAGTCGGTCTCTAGTCGGTCCGTAGTCGGTCCGTAGTCGGTCCCTTGTCAGCCTCTAGTCGGTCCGTAGTCGGTCCCTAGTCGGTCTCTAGTTGGTCCGTAGTCGGTGCCTAGTAGTCGGTCCCTTGTCAGCCTCTAGTCGGTCCGTAGTCGGTCCCTAGTCTGTCCCTAGTCGGTCCGTAGTCGGTCCCTAGTCGGTCTCTAGTCGGTCCGTAGTCTGTCCGTAGTCGGTCCCTAGTCGGTCTCTAGTCGGTCCGTAGTCGGTCCGTAGTCGGTCCCTAGTCGGTCTCTAGTCGGTCCATAGTCGGTCCGTAGTCGGTCCGTAGTCGGTCCCAAGTAGGTCCGTAGTTGGTCCCTAGTCGGTCCCTAGTCGATCCGAAATAAATTCCTCCATTTTGAATTTTTTTTTTCTAGTGATCAGGATCCGAAGGTCCTGATCATCTTTTGATAAGAAACCACTCTTCCATCTTTTATACCCTTTGATGGACACTGATGAAATTTGTATGGCGGCCATCTTTTTTCCGCCATTTTGAATATTTTCCAGCTCACTGCCAATTGGAAGCCGTTTCGAGTGACATTTGCTCGAGAACCTCCCACCTATCTTCAATACCTTAAGCGTGCCCTTCACCCGTCTCCGAGTTCCTCAATCATCAGCTCTATCCATATTTTTTTTCTGAATAAATTTTTGTCTTTTTTGTGAAACCATTTTGTGAAAAAAAAAATTCATACAAAATTTTACAGGAGAAAATTTTTGGGGAAAATCTCGTAAACTACCCCGAAGGTGGCAACACTGTCTACATTTATCGATACTGCCGGTTAAGTTACACAGTCGATTCATACATTTCAACTTTCCAAAATGTTGCCAACTGCCTCAAAAACATGTTCAAAATCAATTCCAAAACAAATAAAATACAAAATGGCCGTCAACTCATTTTACAGATTTATTTTAGAAAGTTGAATAATTTTTCCATTAAGTACAGGAGATACCGCTCCTGATGAGGTTTCAAGTTTTCATCTCGCTCGCACACAGGCGAAATGATCACCCCTGGAAAAAGACCGTATCGCGAAAACAACTTTTTCTTTGATAAATTTCAGTGTTGCCTGTCCCTGGCGATAAAAATATCCAAATTTCGTTTGTACAGGTAAAAAATGTAGTTGCTCATACTCGGATTTTGCAAAAAGTTCGTATTTCGATTTTTTAATTTTTGGGGTAGATCTTGTAATTTCCCAAAAAATGGGGTAATTTTTTCACCAATCTATACTTCAAGTCTGTACATACAATAGCTTCATAGAAGTAGAAACGCTCCGATGTTGTCAACTGTGAGTAATTTGAATTTCAAAATTGCGTTTTTTCGTACCTCAAACTGAATGGCCGCCACGACAGCCGCCATCTTGAATATTTAAAAACCACTCCCGATCTGTCAAAATACAGGATAATTGTAGACCGAAACAGGAAAAAAATATTATCCTCAACTAACCCGTTTCTATGCTGTGGCGCCGCGGTTTGGGGTCGAAAAATCAAAAATTTGAAAGACTACAGCTAAGCCGCCATCTTGTTTTTTAAATTTTTTCTACTTTTTCTATTAATCGTTTCCTAATTTCTTCTAGAATTGCGAGTTAATACGAAATCGGTAGGAAAACAAAAATGTTACAAAAATCACGTCGGCCGCCATCTTGTTTTTGTTTGAGCAGCCCTTTTCTATCTACAATACGCTTCCCGGGTTCCCCAACCATCTTACTAACCCTCAATCATCATGTCTTCCCATATTTTTCTGTGAGAATTCTCTGAAGAACCGCATCAAAGGCAATTCAATATTCACCATACATTTTCTATGAAAAAATGAATTCCGCCATTTTGAATTTTTTTTCCATTTATCAAGTAGACCTTCGGATTTTGATCATCTTTTGCTGAGAAACCACTCTTCCATCTTTTATACCCTCCGAGATGGATACCGATGAAATTTGTATGGCGGCCATCTTTTTTCCGCCATTTTGAATTTTTTTTCAGTTCACTCCCAATTGGACGACGTTTCGAATGACATTTGCTCGAGCACCCCCCACCTATCTTCAATACTTTCAGCGTGCCCTTCACCCGTCTCCGAAACCCTCAATCATCAGCTCTCTCCATATTTTTTTTGGAATAAATTTTTGTCTTCTTTGTGAAACCATAAGTGAAAAAAAAATTTTCATACAAAATTTTACAGTAGGAAATTTTTGGGGAAATCTCAAAAACTACCCTAAATGTGGCAACACTGTGTACATACCTCGATACTGCCGGTTGAGTTGCACAATCGATTCATACATGTCAACTTTCTAAAATGTTGCCAACTTCCTCAAAAACATGATCAAAATTTTCAAAAACACCCAACAACAATACAAAATGGCCGCCAACTCATTTGACAGATACATTTTAGAAAGTTTTATAATGTTACCATTAACTACAGGATATACCGCTCCTGATGACGTTTACATGTTCCATCTCACTCGCACCCAGGCGAAATGATTGCCCCTGAAAAAAGACCATGTCGCGGAAATCACTTTTTCTTTGATAAATTCCAGTGTTGCCAGTCTTTGGTGACAAAAATACCCAAATGTCGTTTGTACAAGTAAAATACGTAGTCGCTCATACTCGGATTTTGCAAAAAGTCCGTATTTCAATTTTTTTATTTTTGGGGTAAATCTTGAAATTTCCCCAAAAGTGGGGTATATTTTTTACCACCAATTTATACCTCAAGTCTATACATACAATCGCTTCATAGAAGTCGAAACGCTCCGATGTTGCCAACTGTGAGAAAATTGAATTTTAAAATTGCGTTTTTTCGTACCTCAAACCAAATGGCCGCCACAACAGCCGCCATCTTGAATTTTTAAAAACCGCTTCCATTCTGTCAAAATACAGGATAATTGTAAGCGGAAACAAGAAAAAAAATTATCCTCAATTACCCCGTTTCGGAGCTGTGGTGCCGCGGTTTGGGGTCGAAAAATCAAAAATTTTAAAAATCTAAATCTCGGCCGCCATCTTGTTTTTCTAGTTTTTTCCACTTTTTCTAATAATCATTTACTAATTTCTTAAAAACCTGCGAGTTTTAACGAAATCGGTTGAAAAACAAAAAAGTTACATAAATCACGTCAGCCGCCATCTTGTTTTTCTGAAATGTCATAATTTTTCCCTACTCGAATCCCCCATCCGAACACATCTCCCATACATGATTATATCGTTTTCTGTCTCTTTCTAGGAGAACAATTATGTCAATGAGTGAGTGAGTGAGTGGTAATCGAGCTATATATATTATAATAATGAAGCGTTGATTCTGAGAGTGAAATTTCGTGGATCTCTACTAAGAAGTTACTTGAGGGATGATGTCTAAATTTAGGTGTAGTCTAACGATACGGAATCCTTACGGGCAAACGGGCGTTACTGAAAATGTATACAAGATTTCCGATTAAAATTAAAATACTGAAATGTATAATTTATCAAATTTGAACTAGATAAAATGAAAACTTTAATACTTTGCGTTTCATATTTCTCCCTTAATTTTCAATGACATAATTTGAAACGTTGTAATAAAAATTATGTTAACCCTCTTTAAAAAAAGCTAATATATTTATATTTTCGCATTTCCGCATTCGTTTTCTCATTCACAAAGTAGACCCCACTGCGAATTCAGCCCCTCGAAACCCGCAGCACTTGACATTTCAATCCGTTGTCAAAACAAAAAGGAAGGAATCCGTGACATTTTCGCATACCATTTTGAGAGTATCGCCTAACAAGAAGCAGGGACGTGAATAGGCATCTTTAAGTGGTTTTTAGCATCAGCATTTAGCCTTTGGGTAAATTGCTTTTGTACTAAATATCAAGAGGCGTATGTACAATAAATTGTAGTAACTAGGTACTACCTGCCTTTGTCCAAGACTTCGTCCATGTAAATTTAGGTTTTTTCCAAATATCGTGGAAACCCTATCAGTGGATATGGAATCAGAGCCTAGATCACTCCTTGCATAGTCTTCTACTTGTTTGTGAAAGTCCCGTCAAAATCAGTTTAGCTTTACCGTAGCCCGTAAAAACAGACGAATGGACAGACCAACAAAAATCATGAAATAATCATATTGGTGGTTGTATTTGCCATTAAACTGGTGCATGCTTTTTCCGCATGGATTTAGGTCTTCAAGTCCTATTACACATTTTGTAATATTTGTACGTTTTGCCTAACATATTATTAAGCCACATTACATAGCACTACATGCACTATATCTTAGTGCTCAAAACTAAAAAGTAGTTCTATTTTATATGATCCCAGTAAACGCGATGAGCACTTTGTTTTCTGCATTAGCCATTTACTCCTGCTTTTGTGCTTACAGCGCGAAAAAGCTTTTATCACCATTGCCGCCCACCAATGAATTTTCGTATTCCATTTTGTACTGACGTCCCCTTACTATTAAGAGGGTGATATTAAGCTCTAGTGGTGACAACGTTGGTCATACATCAGTTGTTTGAGCTTATTTCAACATCGACTCTAGCGGGTGTCCGAATGGGTAATCGAAATTTTCTTGTCTTAATTTGACTGCTATCATAAAGCCTCATAGAGTATGATAAATCATTAAAAACATTAAAGATGAATATCTTCAAAAGTAAATTTATAAACGAATGTTTAAAATGAAAAATGCGCCAGTGATACCAACGGTGTACTGCCATTGCAATGGCGAGTTAATTAGGATTGACGAATAACTAATTTAAATTAAATTATTAGAACGCTTCCGTTCTTTTCCTCAACCCACGTATCCCTTGCCCTAACGGATGCTGGTCGCATCATCATCATTATTCAAGGCGCCCTCGAGATGGGAATCTCGGTCAATTTTCCTCCCGAGCGTGTTCCGTCGCGTATTAGCGGGCCTTATCTGGATCGGCAACAAATCATTTCCCCCGCCTCACGTTACTGACGGCTAATTTAACGGGGGACAAAGGAACATGTGTATTGGTTAGGGTGGACGTAGGCGGCGGAGAAATAAATCTAACCTCGAAGAATGTACTAAGACAAAATAATGTCTTCTCGGATGTTGTAAAGAAACAGTGCGGCAAGCGCTTATTTTGACAGCTACAGTGTGACGATTGCAGTCACGTCTATGGCTTACTATTGACACTGTTGCAGCAAGAATATCATAAATTGAGACAATCGCATTTACTGCGATTAGATTTTTGTCTGCGACTCATCGGCGTGGTTAGGTTTGCAAAAATCCCGTGGCGACTGGCGACCCTTTAGGGCGTTTGTGCACTTATTCGTTTTCGATTCGTTTTCGTGTTTCGTGAAAACACGATTCGACATAGCCTTCCTTATAACTGTATGGGCGTTTGTGCACTTACTCGTTTTCGATTCGTTTTCGTGTTTATATATTCGTGAATTCTTCACATCGAATCGTTTTAAAATAAGGACGCGAGTGGAATGGTGTGTGGAAAGAGGGCAGAGATGAGTCCTGATGTTGTGAGGTATTTGGAAAACATAGGTATTTGCATTTCTTGAATTCCAACAAAACATGATTCAACGCAGTTGATTATTATTAAAAATTAATACCTACTTAGTTTGGCATTAAAATAAATCGTTTGTTTCATTCAAATTAGTTTTACTTCGAGTAAAATACCTAAATATTGTAGTATAATCAAAATTTCCATACCTGTGGTTGGTAGTCAAAAACTATCAGCAAAATATGAACATTTCATAAAAAATATAATTTCTGATACTTAGTTGTTACTGTTTTCTTACAAGGGCGTAATGTCCACTTGGGATGTTCACAAAATATATGACGTATGCTTAGATAATTTTGATACTAACCGTACCGTGTGAAATATTCATAATCACTTACCTTAGTGTTACTGCCAGCATTTTTTCTGGAGTTATGCATTCTCTAAAACGTGTGTCTTGCCGAGGAATCTTTTTTTTATATGACACAATATGAAATCGAAAGTAGCAACATTCTTTCGATAGTAATTAAAAAAAGTTTTTTCATGATGTCATGTCATGTCATTAAGTGATGATCGCCTACGAATGTATAAGAGAAGTGCGAAAAGCTGACGACGATTAAATGCAGCACACATTATGAACACGGTTTTATCTACGAAATGCTTAAAACGTATAGTGAAATCACGATTAAGTGCACAAATGTCATTCGTGAATTTCGTATACGTTTTTATGATGTTCATTAAAAAAACGAACACGAATCGAAAACGAGTAAGTGCACAAACGCCCTTATCTTTCCGGTATAAAAAGTATCCTAAGTCATGCAAAGCTGGTCAACTATACTCATGCAAAAAACCACGTCAATTTGTAGCTCTGCTATGGCATGATTGAAGGACATACCAACAAACCAAAACATAAATACACTTTTGTATTTTTAACCCCCGACGCAAAAACGACGGGGTGTTATAAGTTTGACGTGTCTGTGTGTGTGTGTCTGTCTGTTCCCCTGTGGCGCTCAAACGGGTGGACCGATTTGAATGCGGTTTTTTTTGTTTGAAAGGTGAATTAGTCGAGAGTGTTGTTAGCTATGTTTGATGAAAATCGGTCCAAGATGGCCGCCGCTACAAAATGGCGGATTACATATTTTTTCACAACTCCCTTAATATGGGTATCAAATGAAAGGGCTTGACTAGTAGAATAGCACTATTGCAAATCCAAGATGGCCGCTACCACAAAATGGCGAGTGTCGGGGGTTTTTTAAATTTCTAATTTATACTTGTTAATATTAGTAACGATATTAGCTGGGATTGCTCTATAATTTCACATCTGCAGAGACCTTTACACATAATATTATGTATAGGAGCAAAATAAAGACTTCGTAACAGTTATTTGGATTTTTTCAATAATTTAAAAAAAACTTTATTGAAGTGTTAATACACTTCAATAAAGTTGACATGAAAAATTGTATATTTCTTTCATACAATATCTTTGCGTCGAATAAAACGAAAGTGTGTCCTCAGCCTTTGTGATGACAAAGCGGTTAGGGGTAGGATATCTTGCAAAATAATATTATTATTGTGTCATAACGCGCCCACGTGTCCCTCGCCTCCTCCGATATTTATAATACGTTACATTTCACGCATCATTACGTATTAAGGAGCATGCCGTATCATTATAACTATTATTTGCGAATAATTTATTGAGCACCCTGATATATAATATATATGTATATTAGATATTTGTATCTATAAATATCTTATTTATAAATAAGTACCTACTTATAAATACTTATTTATGATTTAGATCCCACCATCACGGAGAAAAAATCTTGAAAATATTTTCACTCTCCATTAGCTATTAAAGAGGGTATTCTTTTGATATTTATAAGCAATATTTCGTTCTTTGTTAATACTTAATGCCTATGTATTTTTTTATTTTAACATCACTGGCCATATTTTATGGAATATTAGCCCGCAAACCACCACGCCTCGCAGGAAAAAATTTACGTAATGCAAATATTAGGAAATCATCCAAAGTCTTATAGGAATATAGAATTTATTTTAAAATTTTATTTCACTGAGTAAGAAATAAACAGTAAACAAGCTATAATTAAAAAATTAAAAAAACCCGACTGCCATCCTAAAAAATGAACTAAAAAATTAATAAACTACCACCGTAACACTTACAGTGTAGTTGTTATTTATTTTGTTTTTCATGATTTGTCACTCCAAATTGATTTAAAACATATAGATTGTATACATTTTCGTACTCGCCTTTTAAAGCCCTTTATTTTGATATCCCACTCGAGGGTCTTGAAGAAAAAAATTTTTTTCAGCTCGCATATTAAAGCGCATAAAGTCCGCCATTTTGATTTTTTTTTTAAATTTAGGTAGCCTATAACACTCGCGTCATTGAGACAAATCTGATGACGTATCATTTATCAAAATCCGTTGAGCCGTTGATTAGTTACAAGCGGACATAGGAATGGACATACATACACACAGATGAAACACATATACCCAGTCGGGTAAACAAGCTATAATTTAAAAATTAAAAAAACCCGACTGCCATGCTAAAAAACGAACTAAAAAATTAATAAACTACCACCGTACCACTTAGGTCACTGTACCTAAGTGGTACGGTGGTAGTTTATTGGATCGGCAACAAATCATTTCCCCCGCCTCACGTTACTGACGGCTAATTTAACGGGGGACAAAGGAACATGTGTATTGGTTAGGGTGGACGTAGGCGGCGGAGAAATAAATCTAACCTCGAAGAATGTACTAAGACAAAATAATGTCTTCTCGGATGTTGTAAAGAAACAGTGCGGCAAGCGCTTATTTTGACAGCTACAGTGTGACGATTGCAGTCACGTCTATGGCTTACTATTGACACTGTTGCAGCAAGAATATCATAAATTGAGACAATCGCATTTACTGCGATTAGATTTTTGTCTGCGACTCATCGGCGTGGTTAGGTTTGCAAAAATCCCGTGGCGACTGGCGACCCTTTAGGGCGTTTGTGCACTTATTCGTTTTCGATTCGTTTTCGTGTTTCGTGAAAACACGATTCGACATAGCCTTCTTTATAACTGTATGGGCGTTTGTGCACTTACTCGTTTTCGATTCGTTTTCGTGTTTATATATTCGTGAATTCTTCACATCGAATCGTTTTAAAATAAGGACGCGAGTGGAATGGTGTGTGGAAAGAGGGCAGAGATGAGTCCTGATGTTGTGAGGTATTTGGAAAACATAGGTATTTGCATTTCTTGAATTCCAACAAAACATGATTCAACGCAGTTGATTATTATTAAAAATTAATACCTACTTAGTTTGGCATTAAAATAAATCGTTTGTTTCATTCAAATTAGTTTTACTTCGAGTAAAATACCTAAATATTGTAGTATAATCAAAATTTCCATACCTGTGGTTGGTAGTCAAAAACTATCAGCAAAATATGAACATTTCATAAAAAATATCATTTCTGATACTTAGTTGTTACTGTTTTCTTACAAGGGCGTAATGTCCACTTGGGATGTTCACAAAATATATGACGTATGCTTAGATAATTTTGATACTAACCGTACCGTGTGAAATATTCATAATCACTTACCTTAGTGTTACTGCCAGCATTTTTTCTGGAGTTATGCATTCTCTAAAACGTGTGTCTTGCCGAGGAATCTTTTTTTTATATGACACAATATGAAATCGAAAGTAGCAACATTCTTTCGATAGTAATTAAAAAAAGTTTTTTCATGATGTCATGTCATGTCATTAAGTGATGATCGCCTACGAATGTATAAGAGAAGTGCGAAAAGCTGACGACGATTAAATGCAGCACACATTATGAACACGGTTTTATCTACGAAATGCTTAAAACGTATAGTGAAATCACGATTAAGTGCACAAATGTCATTCGTGAATTTCGTATACGTTTTTATGATGTTCATTAAAAAAACGAACACGAATCGAAAACGAGTAAGTGCACAAACGCCCTTATCTTTCCGGTATAAAAAGTATCCTAAGTCATGCAAAGCTGGTCAACTATACTCATGCAAAAAACCACGTCAATTTGTAGCTCTGCTATGGCATGATTGAAGGACATACCAACAAACCAAAACATAAATACACTTTTGTATTTTTAACCCCCGACGCAAAAACGACGGGGTGTTATAAGTTTGACGTGTCTGTGTGTGTGTGTCTGTCTGTTCCCCTGTGGCGCTCAAACGGGTGGACCGATTTGAATGCGGTTTTTTTTGTTTGAAAGGTGAATTAGTCGAGAGTGTTGTTAGCTATGTTTGATGAAAATCGGTCCAAGATGGCCGCCGCTACAAAATGGCGGATTACATATTTTTTCACAACTCCCTTAATATGGGTATCAAATGAAAGGGCTTGACTAGTAGAATAGCACTATTGCAAATCCAAGATGGCCGCTACCACAAAATGGCGAGTGTCGGGGGTTTTTTAAATTTCTAATTTATACTTGTTAATATTAGTAACGATATTAGCTGGGATTGCTCTATAATTTCACATCTGCAGAGACCTTTACACATAATATTATGTATAGGAGCAAAATAAAGACTTCGTAACAGTTATTTGGATTTTTTCAATAATTTAAAAAAAACTTTATTGAAGTGTTAATACACTTCAATAAAGTTGACATGAAAAATTGTATATTTCTTTCATACAATATCTTTGCGTCGAATAAAACGAAAGTGTGTCCTCAGCCTTTGTGATGACAAAGCGGTTAGGGGTAGGATATCTTGCAAAATAATATTATTATTGTGTCATAACGCGCCCACGTGTCCCTCGCCTCCTCCGATATTTATAATACGTTACATTTCACGCATCATTACGTATTAAGGAGCATGCCGTATCATTATAACTATTATTTGCGAATAATTTATTGAGCACCCTAATATATAATATATATGTATATTAGATATTTGTATCTATAAATATCTTATTTATAAATAAGTACCTACTTATAAATACTTATTTATGATTTAGATCCCACCATCACGGAGAAAAAATCTTGAAAATATTTTCACTCTCCATTAGCTATTAAAGAGGGTATTCTTTTGATATTTATAAGCAATATTTCGTTCTTTGTTAATACTTAATGCCTATGTATTTTTTTATTTTAACATCACTGGCCATATTTTATGGAATATTAGCCCGCAAACCACCACGCCTCGCAGGAAAAAATTTACGTAATGCAAATATTAGGAAATCATCCAAAGTCTTATAGGAATATAGAATTTATTTTAAAATTTTATTTCACTGAGTAAGAAATAAACAGTAAACAAGCTATAATTAAAAAATTAAAAAAACCCGACTGCCATCCTAAAAAATGAACTAAAAAATTAATAAACTACCACCGTAACACTTACAGTGTAGTTGTTATTTATTTTGTTTTTCATGATTTGTCACTCCAAATTGATTTAAAACATATAGATTGTATACATTTTCGTACTCGCCTTTTAAAGCCCTTTATTTTGATATCCCACTCGAGGGTCTTGAAGAAAAAAAATTTTTTCAGCTCGCATATTAAAGCGCATAAAGTCCGCCATTTTGATTTTTTTTTTAAATTTAGGTAGCCTATAACACTCGCGTCATTGAGACAAATCTGATGACGTATCATTTATCAAAATCCGTTGAGCCGTTGATTAGTTACAAGCGGACATAGGAATGGACATACATACACACAGATGAAACACATATACCCAGTCGGGTAAACAAGCTATAATTTAAAAATTAAAAAAACCCGACTGCCATGCTAAAAAACGAACTAAAAAATTAATAAACTACCACCGTACCACTTAGGTACAGTGTAGTTGTTATTTATTTTGTTTTTCATGATTTGTCACTCCAAATTGATTTAAAACACATAGATTGTATACATTTTCGTACTCGCCTTTTAAAGCCCTTTATTTTGATACCCCACTCGAGGGTCTTGAAGAAAAAAATTTTTTTCAGCCCGCACATTAAAGTGCATAACATTCGCCATTTTGATTTTTTATGAATTTTATGTACCCAGTAACATTTGCGCCGTCAAGACAAATCTAATGACGTATAATTTATCAAAATAGGTTGAGCCGTTAAGTAGTTACGAACTGACATAGGAAACGGTCATTTTCTACGATTTATCACTCCAAATTGTTTCCAAATATATAAATTTATACATTTTCGTATTTGCCTTTTGAATCCCTTTATTTTGATACCCCACTCGAGGGTCTTGAAGAAAAAATTTTTTTTCAGCTCGCACATTAAAGCGCATTAAGTCCGCCATTTTTATTTTTTTTTAAATTTAGGTACCCTATAACACTCGCGTCATTGAGACAAATCTAATGACGTATCATTTATCAAAATCCGTTGAGCCGTTGATTAGTTACAAGCGGACATAGGAATGGACATACATACACACAGGTGAAACACATATACCCAGTCGGGTAAAAAAGGGGATACCCTTTTCATAATTACTGCTTCAAAACACATTTTACTGGAGAGTGGCTAGTTTTTAGGGTTCTGTACCCAAAGGGTAAAAACGGAGCCCTATTAATGTTACTCTGCTGTCTGTCTGTCTGTTCGTCTGTCCGCCGGTCACAAGTCTCTAACTCGTAGACGAAATGAGTTACAAACCTGAAATTTTGGTATTTGGGGTAGAACGTTGGCCCAATTGTTGTTGAGCCGTGTAAGTGTGTGTAAATCCATACTAGTAGGTATTATAAATGCGAAAGAGTACCTATATGTCTATCTATCTGTCTGTCTGTCTGTCTGCTAGCTTTTCACGGCTTAACGCATACCTACATCCTGGGAACGGTCATAGGCTAATTTTTATCCCGGAAAAGCAAAGTTCGGGTGGGATTTAAAAAAACCTAAATCCACGCGAACGAAGTCGCTGGTATCATCTAGTAAAAAAATTATACTATAACGAATTTCGGGACAAGTTGACAACCCTACATCCAGAATACACTCCCGCTGTCCCGCACACCCTCTACTCTGATATTGTTGCGGTTCGAATACAACGGTAAGCCTTAGGTGAAGGCGAATATTAACAAAAGGGGAGCGGTGTTTATTAAAAGTGGGATTAAGTTTGTTCCGCGCTAAAGTTGCCGGTTTTCTGCAATTGACAATAGATTGTTATTTCATAGGGAATGTAGAGACAAAATTCCGTCACAGATGCGGGTATGTTTGATAATCTTATGTCACTGTTATAATTCTGCTTGTGCTTATTAATAAAAAAAAATATGCATAGAAATAAGTGGTGCCAAATATGCATAGAAATAGGATTAGTTCTGTGGCTGTTGGCATTTTTGTGAAATCCCAAAACATATGCTTTTTTAGCAGTAACAGTAAAATATAAACCAAAACCTAGTAGTTAAATAGTTAAGCTATTGATATAATCTAATTAAACTGGGCTTTTATTTTAGAAAGTGCACTTTTTGTTGGTCCCGAATTTCGATTTAGGAGCCTGCCCCGAAAAATTGTCTCATTTGTAGTAACCCTGAACAAGGGCGGATATCGTCCGTGAAGACCGCCGAGTAATATCGGAAGTACGCCTGCTATCTTTATTGGATGCTGGCTTTGTTCAACTTTCCCTAATGGACGCAATTTATCTCGGATGAAAATTTTATATTGTTTTGTTTTGTTTCTGTTATCTGTTATATTTGAATGGACCGATAAGAGTATATTTGAATGGACTTATTATTTTCTAAATTTGCTTTAAATTTATAAAAAAAAGTTGAAGATGGTCTAAGGCGTCATCCTAATTGGCTAACGATCGTACGATCAAACGATGTGATTTCGATGCGCGATCGAATCAAAGCTATGATTCCCCTAAGAGTATCCTTATTGAAACTCGCAAGTAAACTGATTGACTGATCTAGCTATCAACGCACAGCTCAAAGCACTGGACGGATCAGGATGAAAGGTGGAAATTTAGCAACTATTATGACTGCGTCTGCTAAGAAAGGTTTTTTGAAAATTCAACCCGTAAGGATGTTTAATCTCCTTTCGTTCGAGTTGAAAGTTTCTATTCTCCTTTCGTTCGAGTTCGAAAGTTTCTATGAGATTAATTATGTAAAACCACGCGGACAGAGGACGCAACCATTGCCAAAATAGTGATAGTCAAATTGCTTCATTATCATGTCGTTTATAATCAGTCCAGATGCTTGTAATAATAGAGGTCAATGATGAAATATCATAATTAAATGTGAAATATATACTGTACGCAGTGCCGGTCCTACTAACATTTTAACGTGGTGCGAGGAATAAAAATCAGCCAAGTGCGAGTCGGGCCTCGCTCTTTCAGGGTTCCGTACATAATTATGAACAATATAATATTTTGGGTCTAAGAAATATTTAATTTCCGAGCTAGACATCGCAACAAACCGTGAAAGAAAAACCCAAAAAATGTTCGTTTATTTTGGTCACAGCTTATAAACTATTTAATAAATCGTTGTTTTCAGTATTTGTTGTTTAAATAGAGCATATAGTACATAATATACTGAAATATCATATTCCCAACTAGTTTAGTTTTTGAGATAGCCCCCGTCACAAAAATGGTCTAAAACTGACAACTTTGATGGCCTCCCATTCCCTTATTTTTTGAGATAAAAATTAAAAAAATATATATTTGTACTCTACTTAATGAGCTCTAAACAATCATACCCCACAAGCTAGGGTAAAGAAAAAATTTTTTTTCCGGCTCCTTTTTCATGTATGGGAGCCCCTCTGAAAAATAATTTAATTCAATTTCTAATTCAATATTTGATTTTGGGTTAACGTTTTACACTAAATACCAAAATTTCAGGTTTGTGACTCATTTCGTCTGCGAGCTAGAGACCTGTGACCGGCGGACAGACGGACAGACAGACAGACAGACAGACAGACAGCCGAGTGACATTAATAGGGCTCCGTTTTTACCCTTCGGGTACGGAACCCTAAAAATGGCGCCCCTCTAAATAAAAAAAATGTTTAAGCTGTTGCTTTATCTTCAACCAGAAAAAACAGTGGCTTCTGATTATTCTGCTGTCAAAAGTTCGTAACACGTTAACTGCATTAGGGGATGTAACGAATCTCTTACAAGACTTTCCGCTGGTGCGACGCTAAAAATCGTGTTCTACCCCTCTGTGCGGGAGATCTTAACTCCTTTATTTGAAGGTGTTTGACAGAATCAAATATACATACTTGCTTCTCTCTTTAAGGGGCGCTTTTCCCTGTTTTAGGCGATTTTGGCCCTTTTCCAACGAGTTTTAAATCAAGAGGAAGATTTTTTTACGCGCCCAAAAAAATATATATTGTAGATCCATTCTTTATCAACTAATTTTAATGTTTGAAAACACAAAAGGTATGATTTTGCTCGATCATAAAAAATTCCGAAGAAATGCTGATTTTTTACATTTTTCTAGTTTTATGTATAAAGTTTTGCACCAAATTTTATAAAAATTATATCTAAATAAAGTTTATTGCATTTACTATAAGTTACAACGACTTTTTTTTTTTTAAATAAAAATCCAAGAAAAATTCTAGCCATTTCTAGCATAAAACGGTCACGCGCAACGCTCTTGCCATGTACTCAGTGGCTCACAGGCCTTCATCGAGGTAGGACGTGCGTCAGTTTTTGCCAGCCGCGCTCCCCGCGATTCATATTCGTAATTTCTCTAATTTAGTTATTTTTTTTTTAAATTAGTAATAATAAATACTATTTTGTAAATTTGTGTCTTTTTAGATAGAGTTACGTATGTAATAAAAAGTTAGTAGAGGAAAATGTGAGATTTTGAAATAATGATATTTACTAAAGTAACCACAGTATACCTACTTAGGTATCAGTAACCAGTATGACCATTATATTATATTTTGAACCTCCGACGCAAAATCGACGGGGGGGACGGGGGTGTTATAAGTCTGACGTGTCTGTGTGTGTGCGTGTGTGCGCGCGCGTGTGTGTGTGTGTCTGTCTGTCTGTCTGTCTGTTCCCCTGTAGCGCTCAAACGGGTGGACCAATTTGGGTTTTTTTTTATTTGACCGTGAGCTCGAGGCCCGGCGCACACTGAATAATGAACTTTACACTATTGACATACGGTCGCGCGGTACGGTACGCGCGCGGTGTTAGCAAGCAGCAGAGATACGTGCAAGGCTCGCCACAGTTCAGTATGGACGATGACGGATTTGTCGACGGCTCGGGTGCGGCTCGTACAATGAATGGGGAACAAGGAATGAAAAACTTTATACTTGTAGTATTAGTGATCAGGTGAAGTAAATAGATTCAAATCAGAAATCAAATCACATATAGACATTACTAAAATATTCAAACATCTTATTTTAGTAATGTCTATATGATCTGATTTTTGCTCACGTGGTCAGATTTTAAAAGCTTATATCTCCGAAACTATAAGGTGCAGCCCCATGTTGTTGGTACTCAAACTTCTTATTTTTGCGATGTCTATATGCTCACGTGGTCAGATTTTTAAAAGCTTATATCTCCGAAACTATAAGGTGCAGCCCCATGTTGTTGGTACTCAAACTTCTTATTTTTGCGATGTCTATATGCTCACGTGATCAGATTTTTAAAAGCTTATATCTCCGAAACTATAAGGTGCAGCCCCATGTTGTTGGTACTCAAACTTCTTATTTTTGCGATGTCTATATGCTCACGTGGTCAGATTTTTAAAAGCTTATATCTCCGAAACTATAGGGTGCAGCACCATGTTGTTGGTACTCAAACTTCTTATTTTCGCGATGTCTATGTGCTCACGTGGTCAGATTTTTAAAAGCTTATATCTCCGAAACTATAAGGTGCAGCCCCATGTTGTTGGTACTCAAACTTCTTATTTTTGCGATATCTATATGCTCACGTGGTCAGATTTTTAAAAGCTTATATCTCCGAAACTATAAGGTGCAGCCCCATGTTGTTGGTACTCAAACTTCTTATTTTTGCGATGTCTATGTGATCCCGTGGTCAGATTTTTAAAAGCTTATATCTCCGAAACTATAGGGTGCAGCACCATGTTGTTGGTACTCAAACTTCTTATTTGCGCGATGTCTATATGCTCACGTGGTCAGATTTTTAAAAGCTTATATCTCCGAAACTAAAAGGTGCAGCCCCATGTTGTTGGTACTCAAACTTCTTATTTTTGCGATGTCTATGTGATCCCGTGGTCAGATTTTTAAAAGCTTATATCTCCGAAACTATAGGGTGCAGCCCCATGTTGTTGGTACTCAAACTTCTTATTTTTGCGATGTCTATGTGATCCCGTGGTCAGATTTTTAAAAGCTTATATCTCCGAAACTATAGGGTGCAGCCCCATGTTGTTGGTACTCAAACTTCTTATTTTTGCGATGTCTATGTGATCCCGTGGTCAGATTTTTAAAAGCTTATATCTCCGAAACTATAGGGTGCAGCACCATGTTGTTGGTACTCAAACTTCTTATTTTCGCGATGTCTATATGCTCACGTGGTCAGATTTTTAAAAGCTTATATCTCCGAAACTATAAGGTGCAGCCCCATGTTGTTGGTACTCAAACTTCTTATTTTTGCGATGTCTATGTGATCCCATGTTTAGATTTTTAAAAGCTTATATCTCCGAAACTGTAGGGTGCAGCCCCATGTTGTTGGTACTCAAACTTCTTATTTTTGCGATGTCTATGTGCTCACGTGGTCAGATTTTTAAAACCTTATATCTCCGAAACTATAGGGTGCAGTCCCATGTTGTTGGTACTCAATCTTCTTATTTTTACCACTATGTGCTCACATGGTCAGATTTTTAAACGCTTATATCAAATCCACAGCCAAATCCACAGCCCCTAAATGTTGGTACTCAAAGTTATTTTTTTATATTCTATAAATACAGAACTTATTATGCATGTATGTACCTATTTACCCCATTTTTATTTATCCCTATTATTTTACCTGCAACAGGTATAAAAATAAAAAGGAAATACTTTAAATATCATCCCGTAAACATTTTAAAGTCATCGGTTTTGTAGTTCAGAAATTACAGCCATCACAACCCTCTATATTTTATACAACTGGGAAACCGGATTGTACAGGAATCTTTGAACGTATAGATTATCATCTTAAGCTGGATCGATTTTGATGGGACTTTCTCTAGAAGATATGCACCTTTTGATTGCGCCACTTTTAACAGTTTTTAGCAAGGCATGAGCTCAAAGGAGCAAAACAAAAAGAATAGAATTCCCGCGGGATTTTTAAAAACCAATATCTACGCGAACGAAGTCGCCGGTATCCGCTTGTACCCTATAAGAATAGGCGCATATATTTTTTCTCGTTGTTAGAGCGCCTTCTGTAGAATATTTAGTGCTGTGGGCAGGCTATACCGCTGTTTTATAGATATATAAATAGATAAATGAAACATATTCCTACACCTAACTCACGTGACAAAGTGGCAGTTCTTTTTTAAAAACTGGCGTAGAAACGTCGTAATGAAAAAGGTATATAGTTTTCAAATCTATGCTGTTCAATATTTTCGGATGAAAATATTCTTCTATTCTTATATTATGATCTAAAGACATGACATAGATCTGGTAACAAAACAGATCTAAAATAATGGTTGAGTTAATTTTAGAAGAAAACAAAACAGAAAATATAAACATCATTGGTCTCTTATTTCATTAATAAATATGTTGTAAAACTGTACAGTTATGAGTTATATATACTGTGGCAAGAATTGCTCGAACGAGGTCGCTACTCGATGTCCGTCGGCGCGTCTTTAACTACGATAAGTAGGCACATAGCGGGGGCTGAGGTAGCGCGCAAATACCTAAAGTTGCAAGACAACCGGGCCTTAAGTTTGATTGAATAATGAAATAAAAAAAAATGGAGATCGATGAGGTCCCTAACGCACTGAGTAGTGATATTATACATTAGGTGCGCAAGGAGAACGTTCCCGCCTCCTAAATCGTAGGGCTCGGAGACGCATGAAGTGAAGCGCGGGCGGCATGGTCGCCGCGCAGTTTGCTTTAGTGTTGTGCAAGTGTCGACAGAGTGGGTCCGTTACGCTTTGTCTGTGAAAAATACGGTCGTAAATACGTAATGGAGAAGTTTCCAATTTTTTTAATTAATTATAAAAATTTAAGTGAATTATAATAAAAATCTGAAAGAATCAATAAATTATCTCAAAAACTGAAAAGTCATGGAACTTTCACGAATAATTTCGTTTCACGCGGCGCTCCAGCGTGTGACGTCATCCCCTTCAAAACGAGGTATTTTATTTTTCTTAATAGCTGCCTATGCACGCATATGTAAGTGTTTCGGTCTAGTTTTAAGTTATTTTGTTCATATTTACAAGACTTGACTGCAACTTGTTTTGTGTAAAAATAAATAAATAAGTAGGTATTGTTATTTTCTTTAGAAAGAGGGATATGTTTCTGGTGTTATGTTCTTCTGGCTTATTCTTTGAAGCTTTGCACTTTCCTAATTTGCGATATATTTACAATCTACAGTAAAAAATCTCACTTACACGATTTTAAGTAATTTATGTTCCATATTTTGCAATATTAATCTAGTTTTAATATTTTTGACTGCAATCACTGCTTGAAAAGAAAACTTTAAAAGGGAGTCTCCTAAAACCTTGGATTGCATGAATAAAGTATGTGAAGTCACACTGACATTGTAACACTGTACTAAAATGCCCTATTTATAACCAAATTTTGTTCTTTTACTTTCTAATATCTGAGAGACTGTTTTTTCACTTCGATATAAAAGCACCTCTTGTAGACATGATCTTCTGATGCTGTGATTCTATGGTCTTCATTTTTTTTCAGTTGAATGGTATTCTTATTCTATACCCTCTTAGTTTTTACAGGTTCATATCTGCAGTCTACATTCGGAGTTCTGATGATTGCCTAATTTTTTCAATTAAGCTTTGAGTAAGCATTTATGCTAATTTTGGTAAATATACAAAAACATTCATATACACATGCACACGCACATAAACACGAAGATGCAATTAATAAAAATATAGTTTAACTGAAAATTAAATTTTATACTAATTTTTATATTTTATTGCAGGTATCCCTGAGGGAAGATGCACAGATCATCTTCTCCAGCGTGGTAACAAAAAACGACGTTGCACTGGCTGTTACAATAAATTGCGGCTCACATTGACACACAGGCATCCAAAAATTCCAAACGAATCATAACATATTGTGCGCAATGCAAACAATCAATGTGTTTATCATGTTTCAAAAAATTTAATTATCGATAACTGAAGTTTAATTTTAATTCGCATCCCTAGTCGCAAGCCTTTCTAGTCTGCGATGCGCGATGCAATCGATACCTAATTTTTTTTTCGTATTTACTCTTAGTCCATGTATCACATCTAAATGCGACGCTAGTTTAAGATAGAGCAATTAATTATCTATAATTAACAGAAAGAACATAGAATATAATATCTTATAATTTGAACGATTTATACGTTATTGAAAAAAAACATTTTTAGGAGGTTATTTTAGGTCTCATACGCACCCACGTGCAGGTCGGTTACGAGTTTTAATAGGTCTCATACGCACTGCCGAACAGTTCTCTGAAAATGGCCACGCAGCTAACGCGTTCCAGTTTCTGCGAATACCTACCTATAGGCATGTGAAGTGGTGAACAACTGAAAGTACATCACTGTAGCGGCCAGCAAAAGAGGCATTGTCCCCCGCAATTTTGTTCGTGCGTGTGCGCGACTTAGGTCGAGCGTCTTTTGTTTCACGTTTTGGTAAATTTTGGTTCATTTTAGCGCCCCCCCCCCCCTTGAAGGCGCCCGGTGCGGTCGCACCGCTCGCACCGCCCTAGGACCGGCCCTGACTGTACGCCTACCACCGTAGTTTGACAGCTACAGGTCTTTTATGACGATCATGATTACCTCTGATTTGCTGAAATTCTCATCATTAACAAAAATGTACAATTGCAGCAAGAATATCAATTTTCAACGACTTCCCTGGCGCAGTGGTGTACGCTGTGGTCTTAAAAGTGGGAGGTCCGGTGGTCACATTCCCGGAAGGGGCAATTTGGGAATTATAGCTTCTTGATTGTCGCTGGTCTAGTCTGGTGGGAGGCTTGAGTCGTGGCTAGTTATCACCCTGCCGGCAAAGCGTTTTAGCGTTCCGGTACGATGCCGCGTAGAAACCGATCAGGTGTTACGGGTTTAATAAAAATGCCAGATTAGCCAGCTTCCATCTGAAACTGCATCGTCACTTACCATCAGGTGAGATCGTATTCAAGGGCTAACTTGTAAATGAATAAAAAAATTGGTTGTCTGTAAAAAAGTTGGTTTACGGACGATAATAATTTTACGTGATAACGTCATAGGAAAACATTGCCTCTCTATATCGCTTGTTCCGCGCTCTCGCTTTCACGCGGTACGTGACAATGATTCATGCTTTTTCGTGCGTGCGATCTTAGGACCGGCTAGCAAGGCAACCTTAGAATTAGCGAAGGTGGAAGAGATTGAATAAAATTGATCATACTAAATCGGAACAAGTTCTATTTGGATTTTATATCCTTTCACAATACCTACCTCAAATCATGTCACTGTAATAATTCACTCGAGCATTTTTATCTGTAATCAGCTGATTAAGAGATCCGACCCTCCGACACTGAATGGTATTAGGCAAGGAATTGTAGCCGTACAAATTCTAATCACGTGGCAGCCGCTCGGGCAATCAGCGCCCTCTGCCCCGCCGGCCATTTATCTGCGCGCAACTACCCGGTGCGTCGTCCCACCTACGTCTCCCCTCGGGTTGCGAGTTCGCTTTCATTCCATATTCAAACATGCTAATGCAATTCACGCATTAAAAATACTGTATTTTTTAAACCGACTTTAAAAAAATGAGATTATCAATTCGACAGTATGTATGTAAGTAATATTAATGAAACTGCAAAATATTCAGATTATTATAATTTATACGTGCTTTCAAAGAAATATGTACACATAGGTGTATGTTTTTCTGATTCTGTTATGAAACTATTAGTCCGATAGTGATCATTCTTTCAATAACATTCAACTTAGTTTCATCAAAATCGATTCAGTAGTTTTCAAAATATGGACTATTAAGTGTGTGGTGAAGTCGGTAATCGTTTAAATTACTTATCACTTGTTATTTTTAGATTTCGTAGGTTTTTAGCGCTGTCGGACTAGGAAATAGTCCGATAGGTAGAGGGCGCAAGGCTACTAAACTTTGAGAAATCCTTTATAAGTAGTTAAATCCCAAATCAAACCGACATCAGTAAAAAGTAGCTCATGTAAAATAATTAAAAAGTGAAGAAATTATGAATAGATATGTAAAGAATAGTTTCTGTTTAATGTTAAATTAAATTTTGCGGTCAATCGCTTGTTTATGACGACCTCCCTAGCACAATGGTGAACGATGTACCTACTCTAATAAATGAGAGGTCGAGGGTTCGATTACCGACTGGTATGATTTAGGAAGCTGTGATAGCCTAGTGGTTAGGACGACCGACTTCTAATCGGAGGTCGTGGGTTCGATCCCGGGGCACGCACCTCTAACTTTTCGGAGTTACGTGCGTTTTAAGTAGTTAAATATCACTTGCTTTAACGGTGAAGGAAAACATCGTGAGGAAACCTGCATGCCTGAGAGTTCTCGATAACGTTCTCAAAGGTGTGTGAAGTCTGCCAATCCGCTTGGCCAGCGTGGTAGACTATGGCCAAAACCCTTCTCACTCTGAGAGGCGACCCGTGCTCTGTAGTGAGCCGGTAATGGGTTGATCATGATGATGTTGATCATGATGATGATGATGATGATGATAATTTGGGAATTTATAATTTTTAAATTGTCTCTGGTCAGACTTGGCTAGTTACCCTTCTACTACTAAAGTAACAGTGCCCTGTCCTATCTTCCATCTTATGAGGCCAGGGAACTGTTACGGCTGTACAAAAAAATCTTTCCTTTTACTTAGCCTAAGGTCGTAATATTGTAGCGCTACGAAGTGACCTCGTTCCACTTAGACTAAACTCCTTAAACAACGATTTTAATAAACGATAAAGGCGTTTGCCGGTAACCCAAATACCTCGCGCACCCCAATTATATTTATACCGCTTTACCGCACGCGTAATATAATATATCGCCTAGATCGCCCCGAAAAATCCATTAGTCACGCGACGTCAAAGCAAGGGGGGACCAACCCGCTAACAATCGAGAACAATTGCGATTGTAGCTCGAGTACCATTGGCAGTTGTAATGACACTTACATCCGTTACGTGAATTGATATAATCGTCTTGTATTAATTTTGATTGGATTTTCCGTCGTTTAAGCTATGAATATTTATTTATTTTTATCGCGGTGTTATGTTTCCTTGCAGTTAAATACTTTTAATTTAGTGACACTAATTATAAGTCTTCGTAAAATCTAAGTAAAGGTGGACGATCTATAGAGACCTATAACTGGGAGCCAAGAGAAGAGAACTATTACAGATATAATAATAATATTATTAATAATAATATTACGCTACAGATATAATAATATTATAATATTCAGCGATTCATGCAAGAGCAGCAGTGGATGTCTATGGGTTGAAATGAATACCTAAACAAGATATGATAATCCATAAAAGTATCACAAGCAACCTTTGCCTGGAGGTAAAAATCAATACATTTCCCATCACAAATGTTGCCCCGGGCTAGAATGTGAACCAATTTATCTTTATAAATATGTAATGGGGCCGGGGGATATCTCGGTTTTTGGCATGGTGAAGCGTATTGAATGTTTTCGTAGTTAAATCTTTGGTTTTTTAAACCAACTTCCAAAAAAGAGGAAGTTCTCTATTCGGCGCACATTTTTTTTACTACATAATATTAAAATTCCATGTCAATATCTCACTGACAAGTATCACCGTGTGAGATGATAGCTATGCAAAGCCTTCATAAAAAAAAGTTTTCTTAAAAAAAAAATATAATATACTTACTTAATGCTTTGCAAATTGGATACCTTATTTGGTAAAAATAAGTCTTACTTTAAAGTACTTAACTAAGTCTTTTCTGTCTTTTTTTGATTAAAACCGTTAGTGATAAATTTATTTTACTACGCTAAAATCAGTCGCCTATGTTTTAGCTTTATTGTACACTTGTGTTCCCATTTATACAACTTTTAAGCACACGAGACATTCAAATTGGCTTTCGAATCAGTGAATCAGCTAATAATGGATGAGAACTAATTTTTCACGTACATTTTTGTCTACCGACAGCTTATCTTGTACATTATTGATCGTAGGCTCACAAGTTATTTATTCTAGCTGTCGAATACTGTACGTATTCGCGTGCTACACAAGTTTCTAGTCATGCCTGCGGCGCAGGGGCGATATCAAATATTCATATCTGGAGCGTCCCACCCCTAACTCCCCGCGCTACCTTTGTTTTTATAGCTTTATAGTTATGTCTGTTCTACTATATTTCTTAGAACCTATAGACGTTAGCCTATGGCTGTATGGGCCTCATAAAAAAGCTCAAAGTCACTCAGAGAGTCAGAGAGATATGGTCAGAGTTTCTCTAAGCGATCAGAAATGAGGAGAGGATGAAAGTGGCAATTGGTGGGGCACATAGTTCGAAGAACCGATAGATATTGGGGTCCCAAGGGGCTAGAATGATGACCTCGCAGCAACAAGCGTAGTGTTGGCAGACCCCCAACTAGGTAAGACCAACGATATCAGAAGAGTCGCAGGGAGCCGCTGAATACAAGTGGCGCAAGACCGCGACATGTGGAAGTCCCTACAAGAGATCTATGTCCAGCAGTGGACGTCTTTCGGTTGATGACGAGAAACGTTGTGGTCCCAAGGCGCTTGAGAGGCGACCTCGCACCAAGATACCCCATTAGGTGGACCAACGATCCCAAGCGAGTCCAGCAGCGAAGATAGTAGTGATCTGTGGCCATCCTTGAAAGAAACAGACCTTTGTCCAACAGTGGACGTTCATTGGTTGAGACAAGGAAGACTATATTTCCTCCTGACAGAATTCCAGCCATGACGATGGTAAATATAAATTTTCTCTCAACCGAATTTTGGCCCTATTTCAACGGTGGTGAAAACTAGCCAGCTACGCAAGAGATATGTATTATAGTTGCAAGTGCAAATACAAGCGCACTCCCTATTCCATCACTCATATTATTTTGTAGCTCTACGAGACATTGTGTAAAGTTTAAATTTCTGATGTAAAGCTGGTTCTCTGGCAAAGAAAATTTGCCAACTATTGTCACCAATACGTATTGCTAACACAAAATTTGGCAATTTTTCTTTGGTGGGACCCAACTTTACAGAAACTTTTGTCACCAACACGTGTTGCTAACACAAAAGTTGGCAATGTTTCTTTGGTGGGACCCAACTTTACAGAAACTTTTGTCAGCAACACGTGTTGCTAACACAAAAGTTGGCAATGTTTCTTTGGTAGGACCCAACTTTACAGAAACTTTTGTCACCAATACGTGTTGCTAACACAAAAGTTGGCAATTTTTCTTTGGTGGGACCCAACTTTACAGAAACTTTTGTCACCAACACGTGTTGCTAACACAAAAGTTGGCAATGTTTCTTTGGTGGAACCAAACTTTACAGAAACTTTTGTCACCAACACGTGTTGCTAACACAAAAGTTGGCAATTTTTCTTTGGTGGGACCCAACTTTACAGAAACTTTTGTCATCAACACGTGTTGCTAACACAAAAGTTGGCAATGTTTCTTTGGTGGGACCCAACTTTACAGAAACTTTTGTCACCAACACGTGTTGCTAACACAAAAGTTGGCAATGTTTCTTTGGTGGAACCAAACTTTACAGAAACTTTTGTCACCAACACGTGTTGCTAACACAAAAGTTGGCAATTTTTCTTTGGTGGGACCCAACTTTACAGAAACTTTTGTCACCAACACGTGTTGCTAACACAAAAGTTGGCAATGTTTCTTTGGTGGAACCAAACTTTACAGAAACTTTTGTCACCAACACGTGTTGCTAACACAAAAGTTGGCAATTTTTCTTTGGTGAGACCCAACTTTACAGAAACTTTTGTCACCAACACGTGTTGCTAACACAAAAGTTGGCAATGTTTCTTTGGTGGCGACACAGCTTAATATAGCCACTCTAGTGAAGTTCCAGTAAAACATAAAGCACTAAACAACAGTAAAAGCGTGGCAGCCTTGCCATAATTTCTCGGCGGGTAATTGATGCAATTAGACGGGGTGAAGGAGCAAAGTTGGCAAATTGTTACTCCTTTGAAGATTGTCGTTACGCGGTTTGCGCTCCGCTCAAATAATATACCGCATTGAGTTATGAAACTGGGGAGAAATGGGCGAGATCTCCCCAGTTTTGAGATTAATGCAAGACTAATTGATGCCCGGGGTTTCGTCCACGCGGATTTAGATTTTTATAAATCTGGTGGGAACTCTAAAGTTTCTCTGTAGCGCGCTATTTACAAACGAGATTCTATACTTATTTGAATAGGTATAAACCAATCGAAGTCAATGAAATTTTAAAGACACACTAGAAACGATATTATTATTATAATAATATCTGTATTTTACATATTTGGATTCCACAAAATAGGATATCTCAGGGCCTCCTAGGCCTGGGGCGGTAATTTTCAAAGTGAGTTCTAGGTTGGAGCAACCGCTCCCCCTCCCTCACTGAAACTTGGATACGCTTTTCACTATACCTAGCGGTAATATATATTGGCAGGAAGATATGGCCATCACAATGGTTCAGCAACGGTCGACGTGATACAGGGACCTGGGCTGAGATACATATACGAGTATATAGAGCGTGCTCTGACTTTACTCAGACTCAAAACAGATTTGAAACGAGACAGAATTACGTCAGGGAGATATTCATGTCCGGTTTTAACTCTCTCTTGAACGTGAGTAGAGTCAGAGTATATGGATTTCATACTTTCAAACTTTATATACGTCTAGGTATAATAATACAATAAGTACCAACCTACTCGTTCAAATATTAAACGATAAAATAAACTCGTTAAACCCAGAGAAAATTATAGGTCAAGTAGCGTGGACTTGACATATTTCAACTTCAAAATGTTACAGCAAATACTTAAATGTGAACTGTTTCAACTTTTACCCCGCTACACCCCAATCAAAGGCTGGGAGGCTGCGGGTGACGTCGGCAAATTGAGTTGCCTTTGATCCGACCACGTTACTGACATTTCATTGAGGTCACGTTGAAATATAACTTGTTACCTATAATTGGCGTCGATTCTGATCTTTTTCTCTTAGGTAAATTAATTCAGAGGAACTGAATCTTTTTCGTGTTAAAATTGTTAAAGAGAACGAAAAAAAATTGCAACTTAAAATATTCATCATCATCATGATCAACCCATTACCAACCTTCTACGAACTTCAAAAGCAATATTAAAGTTTTGTTACTCTAAGAATAATTAAATAGGTCGGGGAATAGAAAACAAGAAGTTGGACTTTATGTAAGGAGTTAATTATAAAGAACTGGTAGAAGTTAGTTTTATCCGGTTAGATATACAAGTCTATCCTGTGTTACAAACTTTTCACTCAGGAACAACATCGCTTCTCCTTTGTTTGTCTTGTCCTTGTTAAGTCATCCCACCCCCGCTTTATTTAATAAGGGCCAAATATTTGCACGTCGTTAGCTCCCTTCTACAATAAATGTTATTGTTGGAATATGGAATACGATATTTTGACGTAGGAAGTATTATTTAATATCTACTGTAGAATGATCTTCATACCTATATTTTTAGGGATATCTTACGGAATCACAGGTATTAGTTTTTAGAGTGTGTCTACAAAGCTTTGTTACCTTTGATTGATTAATATTAAAATTAGAATCAAACTTCGTTTGAATAATAACCGGAACCGACTGCTTAACGTGCTCTCCGAGGCACGGGGATGAAACACCGCCAGCTTCCAACTCCGGGCTGGCGTTGAGAATTTCTTGACAGAAAAACCGAATACCTAACAATTATTTGTCCGACCCGGGAATCGCACCCGGAACCTCGTAATCTGCAGTCTAATATGCTAACCACTAGACCAACGAGGCATTTCATATGTTCCATGTTTTAATATTTTGCACAGTTTTTTAGTTATTTTCTATTCGTGTCAGTCAATGCAGAATGAGCAATGTGATCCCGTAACCATCGCTGTAGAGCGAAAGATTCTTGTTCTATCCCATGAATTATGAATGGTCACACCCCCGACACTTCATAAAAGCGAAGCTACTACTGACAAGGACAGCATCACGTACGTAAATCAAGTTGGACAAAGACAACGCTATACGTGATACTAGTAAGGTTGCGAGCGATGGCAGAAGACGTTTGCCGGGGGTAGTAAATGACTTCTTTACGCATTATTACATACAGATATCATCATCATCATCATCATGATCAACCCATTACCGGCTCACTACAGAGCACGGGTCTCCTCTCAGAGTGAGAAGGGTTTTGGCCATAGTCTACCACGCTGGCCAAGCGGATTGGCAGACTTCACACACCTTTGAGAACGTTATGGAGAACTCTCAGGCATGCAGGTTTCCTCACGATGTTTTCCTTCACCGTTAAAGCAAGTGATATTTAAATACTTAAAACGCACATAACTCCGAAAAGTTAGAGGTGCGTGCCCGGGATCGAACCCATGACCTCCGATTAGAAGTCGGTCGTCCTAACCACTAGGCTATCACATACAGATATACACAGTATTATTGGTATGGTAATGATATTATTTTCAACCCGCCAACCCGCATTGGAGCAACATAGCGAGTCAAAGCTCGAAATCCCTCTATCCTATAAGAGAGGACACTTTTGCCCAACTAAATAGCTGCAGTAGTGATGATAGTGTTCATCTGGAGAGTTAAGTTTTATTTAAGTTTGAATCTTACCCAATTCAAATTATTTTACAGAAAAAGGAGGAAAGTTCAAGACAAGGACAAGAATCCAGGCTGTAATAAATTAAAAATAAAATATACACACCTGTATCTCTCAATTGAAGCGAACCAACTTTGTTAGTGAGGTAGCCTTTGATGGAGTTGGCGACTCGCGAGGGCGATGCGGCTGCGGCGCCGCCCCGCAGCGCGCCCTGCAGCCGCCCGAGCAGCGCGCCCCCCTCGTCCTCCACGATCAAAGCCCAGGGGGCGACTGCCCCACGCGCGCGGAAAATTTGAACACGAACTTTCAAATTCCGAACGTGTTTCACTCGAACCTTTTTTTTTTTTCTTAAAAAACAGCAAAGTGCAATATTTTTTTTATAATCTAGAAAGTTGTGTATAATCTAAGGTACGGTTAACGCTATCAGTGCATTTTTTGATATGTATCGGTTGCTTGTTTAGGACTTTTTTTTTTTGGGCGTTATTGCTCGCTCATGGTGCGCCGAGTCCGTCGTCTGAAACAAGAAAATTAAATTTTATTTTCGTAGACTATAGGTACAACAAAAAAATACCTAAGCTTAGCAAGTCTTTGACGACCTCCCTGGCGCAGTGGTGAGCGCTGTGGTCTTATAAGTGGGAGGTCCTGGGTTCGATTCCCGGCAGAGGCAATTTGAGATTTTATAATTTCTAAATTGTCTCTGGTCTGGTCTGGTGGGAGGCTTAAGCATTGGCTGGTTACCACCCTACCGGCAAAGCCGTGCCGCCAAGCGATTTAGCGTTCCGGTACGATGCCGTGTAGAAACCGATCAGGGGTATACATATTACATACCTCTTCCAAGTTAGCCCGCTTCCATCTTAGACTGCATCATCACTTACCATCAGGTGAGATTGCAGTCAACGGCTAACTTGTAGTTGAATAAAAAAAAATACCTAAGCTTAGCAAGACTCTTTCGTGTTATTTCCATAAGTTTTAGCACCTTGCTGTTAAAAAACTTCGTATATATCTTAAACTTATGTTGTAAATGTAAACGATACTTATGTTTAAATTGACGGGTTTGTGGTGAATCAATAAAACCGAATGAGTTTGAAATTAACTAATCATATGTTGACTAATCGCTTTTACCGTAACACCACCTGAAAATTGATGCACCGGTCTAGTTGTTCCCAATCTATGAAGAGCAATTCATTTATTTTTATTTATTTACTTATTTATTTATTTATTTATTTATTTATCTATTCAGAAACCGTTGGACAGAAGTACAAAATAAGTATTACGCTATTTTCGTTCTTTCGAGATTTTTTTTTCTGTCTAGAATATATTTTGAATACAAACGTAGACCGAAAAAAACAAACCTGGCAAGGTTTTTGGCACGCATTAATTGTTATTTATCAATGATCATGAATTTATTGAAGTGTGCATGAATTATTTATGTATTCCGTGGTTATTTTTCCGATAATGTACGTATTAATTGCGTACGTCGGCCGTGGGGAGGTCCTCAAAATTTGCCAGAAAATATTTATCGTGCAATAATACGTCCAAGATCCAAAGGCAACTCCACTTAGTCTTAGCGTGCAAGTGTCATAAAAGCTCACTAAAGCTTTGAATTTTCGTACGACAAAAGACGGAAGTCATAAAGCCGAGCAGACTTCCGCTCAGAAAATGGCGACCGGAAACGGTGAGAGGTTTCCGGCGGTAGACATCCGAAAGTCCTTATCTTGAGACTTAATTTCACTCTCAGACAGTGTGTGTGGGTGTAAAAATTACAATACAAAAAGTTACGAGCAAAACTACTTAATTTTGCGTGTGAGTTTATTTATCTTTTGCATGTTTTATGCAAATAAACTGAATTCAGTTGAATTGAATTGTTACTTACACAGACTATATTCAATTCTGAATTGTTAATCTGTTTGTCTGTTACTTATTTATGCATCAACTGCTCAACTGATTGGAATTTTTAGTACAATTTATCACAACCTGGACTAGGGCGAGGGCGAGGATATTTTTCATCCCATTTAAATTGAAAATTTCAACAGGATAAAAAAATTAATAAACATAATTTAAGGTTAAACTTAAAATTATTTAGAATTTTGGTGATTATCAGAATATTTATTTTAATACACAAGGATTAGTTTTGTTAAACAAATAAGCTACGAGTAGGTACAATTACTTATTTTCGTTCTAAAATGTAATGATATGTACGTGCTACGAAATAAGTTCGTAGCAGTGCGGTAGACTGTCTACGAGAATACCGCATTGGCGTAAAAATCGCCGATGAATTCCACATAACCGATTCAAAATACATATAAAATACATTTTCTACATAGTGACCTCCACAAAAAAAAATCACTAACTAACGCCATCCCTCTCACACGCCCACCAAAATATTCTTCCACTCACTCGCACACCACATACATTACGCAATCAGCAAAACCACGATTATATAACTTTACTACCATTGACACATACCGAAGCGTATAGAATATGAAACACTATGATATAACGTTAGCACCTGCGGAAGTTAAAAATGGAACGCGTTCAAACGTAACGTAAAACGTAAAACCAAAATGGCGGATAAATAAATTAAAATATTAACCTTGTGCTGTGCAGGCGCGAGCTTGGCACACCTGGGTTTCGCAAGCCCAGACTGACATCCTTCGCCGGAGCCGGTGCGAAGGCTTCCCGGCCATGCGCACAGCCTCCGTCTCCGATTGGTCCGCACGAGATTGTGACGTCATGGAAGCTCAGCCAATGGGACGCTCCTGAAATTTTCATGTAGGTATAGGAGGCGAATGGGTCGATTGCTAAAAATAGGCCCTGGGCATAAGACACGGTCGATATCTCACGCCTCGCCACAAACGATCATTATTCAGCTACTGTTTTTCTCGTATTTCGCAAATTCAAAGTAAAACCCTTTTTTTAAGCCTATCTAATGCCATGAAAATTCACCTCTAGGATGAATAAAAAATGATTTAGTGTAGCTACATACCTACTTATTTATTTATTTTATTATTTATTATTTATTTGTTTCGTTCTAGAGGAAAGAATTTGCTTTTAAAATTTTTGATTTTCCCGTGGGACTTACATTTTGCCCTGATAAAATTTTGCCTGTCTTTCTCCTGCATGCAAGCTACGTGCCAAATTCCTTCAAGATCGGTTCAGAGGTTAGACGGCGAAAGGTAACACACACAGCTCTGCATGGATTAGTCGTCATCATCATGATCAACATCACTATCAACCCATTACCGGTCAACTTAACAGAGCATAGGTCACCTCAGTGTCAGAAGGGTTTAGGCCGTAGACCACTACGCTGGCCATGTGCGGATTGGTAGACTTCAAACGCCTTTAACTTTATGGAGAACATTCCAGTAAGCAGAATTCCTCACAATGTTTTCTTTGCTTTAAAACACACATAATTCCGAAAAGTTAGAGGTGCGTTCCGGGGATCGAACGCGGTCGCCTCGAAAGGGAGGCCGTTTCTAAACCACTATATCACCACTCACCGCATTAAATATACTGAGTAATTAATTATGCACTAAATGTTCATTTCCGTAAAAAATTTAAGTAACTTAAAATTTACAATGAATATAAAATTATTTTGCTATAATCCGCTAACAGTGACAAATTTGTAGGCACAACACCACACAATCTTGTAGGCACAACACCACACAATCTTGTAGGCACAACACCACACAAATTCACCACAAAACAAACTCGACGATCGTTTCGCTCCGACACCGGAGCATCTTCAGGAGATGTCGACTTCACAACGGACGATTGCAATCGTCCGTTGTGAAGTCTGTTGCACAATGATGAATGATGAAGATGTGTTGCACAATGCACATGTCCCACGCATCGCTTTCTTATTAGTAACATTCGGTTCTTCAAAGGGATTAACGAACGAATGCGCTAAATTAAATATATACAGTTGTACATATTTTCTTAAATACTTATACATGTACAGCTTAAGAAAATATACATACAATTTAATAAAGTTGCAATAAGTCCGAATTTCTCTAAATCATTATTGTAAAACACAAAGTAGGACGAACGTGGTTTAAGTGGATATAGAGTTTTACGTTCCGCCAAGTTATTGGGAGGCTGCCAGAGCGATCCGGGCCAAGTGGAAGAGAAAAGCACGGTTTTATATAAAGGGCTTTTAGAAAACTGCGCGGCTGCACGTGTTCGATTTATAGGAAAAATGGGTGATTTTCTAATACTATTTTGGTTTTGAACTTTGAAAAACGAACGACTTCAAAAAAGGAGGAGGTTCTCAATTCATCTAAATCTTTCTTTTATGTATATGTTCCCCGGATTACTCAAAGATGCCTGGATCGATTTGCAAAATTCTTCTTTTTGTTTGATAGGTTAAATACTTCCTAGGAGGTCTAATTATTATCAGCTTAGGATTTGATTATGGGATCCTGGAGAAATATCGGTTTAATTTTTCCTAAAATACACCTTGTCGTAACTAGATTTAATTAGGAAGCAAAAACGAAAATTATTAAATTTGTAACGTTGCACGTTGCAGGCACGCTCTTAGTTTTTGTGCGGGCAATGATTATTAGTAAATAACTTAACGGTTTTACTTCGCCCCCTTCGCTTTCTTACCACTGTACGGCAAGTTCCTTGGTTTTCATCCCCTAAGTGGTTGAAGTTCCATCTACGCGCACGAAGCCCTTAAGGTGGTACGTTTTCCATACTAATTTATTATTACCATTTAAGAACGAATGGATTATACATTTACACTGAAATTACATCGCACAGCCTTAATTTAATGTTTAATTTGCGGAAAATTTTATTTACATAAAGAAAACATTACATAAACAGCTAAAGGTGAAGTAAAGCCATCTCGGTCAGCTAGGCAAAACAGCGTTTAATAGATGGCTATTATAATAATTAAGCTGTCTATGTACTTAATGTTTTTTTATGAAAATATAATTTTGCGCAAATTAAAAATTATATTAAGGTTGTGCGATGTAATTTCAGTGTAAATATATAATCCATTCGCTCTTGAATGGTAACATGAAGTTAGTATGGAAAACGTAACACATTAAAACCTTTATTCCTTATAAACGCATCATCACCTTCCATCAGGTGTGATTGGGGTCAAGCGTGCGTACATTATGTAAAAAATACTTGCTTGAACATTAAAAAATACTTGCTTGAACATGGCACATTTGAATAATCA
The DNA here is from genome assembly GCA_920104075.1 of Melanargia galathea. Classification (NCBI taxonomy): domain Eukaryota; kingdom Metazoa; phylum Arthropoda; class Insecta; order Lepidoptera; family Nymphalidae; genus Melanargia; species Melanargia galathea. The sequence continues at coordinate 19,575,361 of OV049869.1, read as the reverse complement.
CAATTAATATTGTACGCGAAAGCTGCGACGGTGGCTTGAGAACAGGATTCATAAATCACGATGATAAGGGTCTTTTCTACAGATTTTAATGGATTTCTTTGGGAATAAAAAGGCAACGTTCGAGAGATAAACGTGCAAACTGTCTAGTGGTGGTGCCTCGTGGCGTGGCGTGGCGTAATGTCGTGTGGCACAAGTATAAATTGAAAATAAAAAAACCCCCGACATTCGCCATTTTGTGGTCGCAGCCATCTTGGATTTGCATAGTGCTATTCTACTAGTCAAGCTCTTTCATTTGATACCCATATGAAGGGAGTTGTGAAAAATATATAATCTGCCATTTTGTAGCGGCGGCCATCTTGGATGGATTTTCATCAAACATAGCTGACAACACTCTCGACTAATTCACCTTTCAAACAAAAAAAACCGCATTCAAATCGGTCCACCCGTTTGAGCGCCACAGGGGAACAGACAGACACACACACACACAGACACGTCAAACTTATAACACTCCGTCGTTTTTGCGTCGGGGGTTAAAAATATTATGTCGAGCAAAACGCATGTGTGCACCGCTGCGAGTACATAGACAATGTACTGCGAGTATGCCTTCGGGTATCCAAATCATTCTTATGGCCATTCGAGTCGACAATGCATCGCGCAGCATACCAACCGGACATTAAGTTTTTCAACCGTACGGGTAGAGTCTTGCATGTACAGCGGACAGTTCTAGTACTGGAATTGACTCCTTCGGATGCTCTGTTTCAAAAACTCCAACTACCCGGTAAAGCATAAGCTCGCGAAGATGCCGCGATTAGTGGGGTCCCTGGTCTTGAAAGTGAGAACATAGACTTCACCAATTTGAGGGTATGAGCTCGAGGAAGAACGCTTCCTCAATGTTCTTCTAGCCCACCATTTCAGCTAACGTCTGCCATCATGGGTTTGAGACTGGAGGGTGGGTGGCAAATCCAGAAGAAATCCAGAATCTCACCACCGTGCGTGGGATGTTGTCCAGTCCGGTAGTCCTTGCGTCAGTCTCCTCTTCGTCGGCTTTACCTGGTAAGGGTTATCCTAGGAGCTCCCGAGGTAGTGAACACCCGTTCTGTGATCTGGTGAGCAGTGGTGCTATTCTGTTAAGGTGCTAAGTAGTACGCCGTGCGCAGGAGTGTTGTCCAGTCCGGTAGTCCTCTCGTTGGTATCCTCTTCCTCGTCTTTATTTGCGGGTATCTGGTAAGAGTGATTCGTAGGTGCTCACGAAGTAGTGAACACGTGTTCGGCGGTCTGGTGAGCAGTGGTGCTATTCTGTGAAGGTGCTATTACGCCTTGCGCAGGAGTGTTGTCCAGTCCGGTAGTCCTCTCGTTTGTATCATCTTCGTCGTCTTTACTTGAGGGTACCTGGTAAGAGTCATCGTAGGAGCTCCCGAGGTAGAGAACACGCGTTCTGTGATCTGGTGAACAGTGGTGCTATTCTGTTAAGGTGCTAGTACGCCGTGCGCAGGAGTGTTGTCCAGTCTGGTAGTCCTCTCGCCGGGCTCCTCTTCATCGTCTTTACTTGAGGGTACCTTTTTTTTTTTTTTTTTGACGTGGTGGAAACCTTTTATAGGTACCCCCGTTCTGCGGCCGAATGCGGCAGAACGAAGGTTATGTGGGACTCCAACCGGGTATACCCACTAAAACCACCACGGCATGACCCTCATGCTGTGTTCTGGACGCCTGGGGAACCCAAAGTATGCATCCCAGGTGTTCGGCAGCCGCCCCAGCTGGGGCTCCCGCTCGCCTCTGGGCTGTCCCTCCAGAGGCTCGTGCCCTCCCGTAATTTTTTAACGAGGTTTTCTTCCTCCCGCGATGGGCATCTGCCCCCCGCCCCGGGGTGTCTCACCCCCAGTTTCATCCGCAGTGCCCTCTGCTAATCAGAGGGACACGCGGAGAAACCTCCCACCGCCAGGTCATTGGCCATGGCTAACAATATCCCCGAAATTATTAACCATGTTACCGGGGTGCACCGGCCCGAATACTGCTCTTCCCCTCGGACGTATCCAAGAGGACCAGCAGCACCCAGGCACACTTGGAGGTTACCTGGCTAGCACCCCTACTTGAGGGTACCTGGTAAGGGTCATCGTAGGAGCTCCCGAGGTAGAGAACACGCGTTCTGTGATCGGGTGAGCAGTGGTGCTACCCCGTGGAGGTGTTCGCACGGACCGTTGACTGCGCGGACCAACATGTGAACGTGGCCATAGTAAAGAAATGCTTTTGATATCCACATTGACAAGGTGCCACGAACTTGGCCGCATAAGTCAAAGCAAGTTGCAAGTAAATTGCCGCTCAACATGCAATTTGTGTCACGTGAAGGAAACTAAACCGAACAGGAAACAGCTGTAGCGTAAAAGTTTAACTTTCAGTAATTTGTATTTTTATAGTCCGCATATCTATTGAAGTTTATTTATATTTTATGTAACTAGGTACTAGACAATGTCCGCGGCTTCGTCCGCGGGAATTTAGGATTTTTAAAAATCCCGTGGGAATACTTTGATGTCTGGGAATAAAACGTAACCTGTTTCCGTCTCCAAGATGCAAGCTAGTAAGTAATATATTTGCTAAACTTATAAATTAATTAACAGTTTTTTTATTGTATTTAGGTTGGTTGTATCATGGCAAAACGCACGAAAGTTTTATTTGACATATTTTTGGCAAAATATTTATTTTAAAAAAATCATAAAAATGGTTAAAATTAAAAATTAAAACTTTTCACTGTTACGCCTAGTAGGTACGAACACAATAATAAAAACCGGCCAAGTGCGTGGCGGGCCACGCGCGTGTAGGGTTCCGTAGTCACAATCCTCGAAAAACAGATATAACTCCTTAACCTGTGAACCCTACTTAGCCGTGATAGTTTTCCTTTAAAATTGATTATATACCCTACTGCTGTGAATTTTTTCAAGTTCCTATATACTGCCATTTGGCTGATAGAGGGGGGGGGGGGGACACTTGACTCTAATAAAAATTTGCACTTTAAAACATCATATTTTACAAACGGATCTAGAAATCGAAAAATGATGTTCCCACACCCACAGTATTTTTAAAAGACCTATTCAACGATACCCCACACTATGGGGTAGACGAGAAAAAAAAATATTCATCCCCACTTTACATGTAGGGGAGCTACCCTAAAAAAAAAAATATTTATCAAAATTTTATTTCACCACTTGTCGGCATGGTTAATATTTATATTCATGCCAAATTACGGATTTCTAGCACTAATAGTCTCTGAGATTAACTGAGGACGGACGGACATGGCAAAACTATAAGGGTTCCTTGTTTACTACGGAACCCTAAAAAGCTTGTTCATTACTAACAATATATTATGTACATATGACTATTCATCAAGTGTCATAGCTCGTATATTTAGACCACCAGCCCCAAGTGTACCCCACTAAGAATGGGATGGGGGGGTTTTAAAAATGGCGGCGGTCGATGTAGACGCGCACGCGCCCTGCCGAGGACGACATTATGCGACGAGCGCCAACAAATACATATATTCATGCCCAATGTCTATATTGACCGGAAGGTCTTATGCAAAATCGCTTTTGCATAATATTTTGATATTCTATATCCGGTCTCTTTTTTTATTCATGTACGGCTTACTTAGCCGTTGACTGTAATCTCACCTGACGATAAGTGACGATGCAGTATACCCCTACGTTTCTACGCAGCATCGTACCGGTACGCTGAATCGCTTGGCGGCACGTCTTTGCCGCTAGGGTGGTGGTGGCTCGATGACCTTAGTAGTTTCTCAACAGATAGGCCTCTACAAATGAACATAAGTAAGACGAAAATAATGTCTAATAGGTACTCATGTCCCGCTGCACCTAGTAGGTAATCGTAGAGAACTCGGCACTCGAAATACTAGTTGAAAAACCTCTCACTAAGTAGACGAACAATCTCGCTACTCACTGGTAGTGGCTGGATATAAACGGCACAAGATCATGTTCTGTGGCGCTCTTTGCAAGAGACTTAAGTATGTCCAGCCGTGGAGTTTTAAGATGAACTTCATATAGCAAAATCAACCAATGGAAATGAATAGAAAAACTTCATAGTTTTACACGATATTAAACCAATCATTGCTCGAAGTTTCAATTCTGATTGAATTAAAACTAGTAACTACTTAGTATGGATTTTATAAAATCCAACAGTTGATAAAAACCATATCTCTCTTTCAAAGGAAAAGTTCTAAGCTCTGATTAAGAACAAAAAGAAACCAGCTTCAATGGGAGTCAGATTCGTTCATTCAGCTTTCTCATTTCGTCTTTCCATTTTAAGCCCTATTTCATGCGCGACGTAGTTCAATTTGAAACAAGAGTTAGTACACTTGTTACCATACTATAATTTTATAGCAGAAAGCATTTTCAAGTAACGTATTTCATTTTACTGTAGACTTTATTTAAGAGAAAATAGAGTATATTTTGTTGGTTCTGTACGATAAATAGAGATTATTACGGTAGCTATAGTGCCAATTTTCTAAGAATTTCTCGGTTATCTTCTAGATACAAGGGAATTTTAGAAAATTTTAATTGAAATAATAATAAGTTGGGAGGGAGCGTTTCTTCGTATAAGTGTATATTATTTAAAATTTGAATCATCCCACTTGTGACGACTACATTATAGGTCTCCCGAAACGATCAATCGCTATAATTGTCAATGTTTATATACCTACTTGTTTCTAGATGTTTACGTGATTATATTGTCAATGCCGATTGATCGTTTACCAAGAATCATTCGCAACAATCTCTTGGTAAACGATCGATTGACAATCGCGATTAACAATCACAATTAATCGTGATCGATCGTGTCCGGACCGCTTATAATCTATGTCGTTCTACTAACTAACTAAATCCGTTTACTCATCTACTTCATCTCAGACTTCAACCAATTTGTCTGCCAAATCCTATTCTAGGCCAAACACATTAACCGATTTATCTGCCAAATCCATCGATGTAGGCCAAATCCTATTTGCCGGGCTTACGTTTAGCGCCATAGAGCTGAGTTTCTACGCGACCACCTTCGTGATCTATCATCAAAGCCTAGTCACTGTCAAAAAGCCAACTCTACGACACTAAATCAATGAGCCCAAATATGTTAAGTTGTCGAAGAGTTGGATAGTTCCAGGCTGTTCTGGTTGCAGCAACATGCCAAGGTCTTCGGATATAAAAGTCATCCGGTATACTTAGCGTGCCAAATAAGGGATTGCACTTTCTTTAGAAACTCCACTTCAAGAAAATCGATTTAAAAAAAAGGTAAGTATATTTTGCAAATAGACAGTACTATATTAAATACAAATAAAAAAAAATTGAAAAATCCCTTCGTAGCAAAAAGCGGCAACTGAGTTATTGTCATTTTTTTTTAAGTTTATAAATAAGTTCGTAAGTTCTTGAGAAAAGAGCTGACGGAAAGACAAAACCAGCTTGTTATACAAACTGCATAATTATTCAAATCACTGGGTTTAAAGGAAGTACTGTTGTTATATAAATAAGATAGAAAGTAAGTAACTAATATATCTAAGATTAAGACGTAATTCTCTATCTATACTAGGTATCTTAACCTAGTTCATTAGTGTCACCTTTTCTTGGTCCGGCACGAAACGGCAATTTCAGAAGACGAATGTCCTTTCATTAGGGTCCTATCGTCTGTCATTTATATACTCGTGTCGCGAAACCTTTTTCCATTTGGAGAACTTTTTTCACACTTAAGACGTTCTCCAAAGGTCACTCTGACCTTTTATTCAACTCTTTCTGACACGGCGATCGCACCTGGTGATGATATAGTCTGAAGTTGGAAGCCGGTTAACCTGGAAAGGGTGTGGAAGTTTTATGAAACCCATACCCCGAAATGTTGTTTTACGCGGACAGGAACAAGCACGTAGCTGCTGGTACGATGGTAATTATTGGCAACTTCTTAAGTCAAAGCAGGTTTGGCTGCCAAAGCCAAAGCTTGTTTAGTTGCCAAAGCCAAAGCAGGTTTGGCTGCCAAACCAAACCTGCGCCAATTTAGAAATTACTAGCTGATGTTCACGAGTTCTGGATTTAGATTTAGGTTTAAAACAATATTTCTTCATAAAAACTTTTTCCAACCACAACACAAAACCACACCTGTTCACACCCGCTGTATAGATGGAATTTCTAAGGGTAACTACCTACTCAATGGCAATGGTAGGTACTCAAGAAATATTTCCTCCAAATTTGTAATCTAAAGCGGTCCACCGTGATTCTTAAATTCAAAAATAGCCCCTAACGGAAATCGAACTTCACAGCGCTTATCACTGCGGCGGCGTAAAGAGGTCGTCTTTCTCAGTGATGCATGCAAATTATTAATCAGGCTATTCGTTCAGGTGTCGGTACCAAACTATCTATATCTGTAAGTGTGGGACATCACAGTGCCATGGTAGATCGTCAGAATTCTCATTAGCAGTTAGTGATTGTATGCAATTGGAAAATCCGGGTATCCGTTCAAGTTACGGTACCAATCTAGATTTATCCGTGACAAAGTTCGCCAATGCAATCGACATATAGGGCTGGCAGTGGTCTGAGATCGGACGTGCCTAATTCGATTACCGCGACTTATTCTGGCGCGGCTTGTGGGGGGGAGGGGGGAGTGGGCGTGTCCGCTCGATAACTGAAGATACACTTAACACGAGTTTCAATAGCTCGACAACGTTGATCGATTTCGACTCTCGCAACACTATAGCTGCGTCCATGCGTTATGTGTCGTGTGATGTAACATTGTGCATTATATTGAAATGAATTCTTGTCGAATTTTCTTCGTAGAATCTGAATTACGAATTGGTGGTAGAGTTATTAGCCAATCTTTTTAGGAAACCACAAGTTAGTCTACATAAAATAAATATTTCTTATCGCCTTTTGAATTCTGAAACTGTTCGAAGTGCACAATTTTTCTTTCAGTGTGGACGTCTTTACGTGGAAAATAAACTTAGCATTTAATAGCGAAAATACTTAATTGCGTCACATGCAGGACATAAAGATTTAGGGTTAATTTTACACTGATTTTATACTATTTCGGCACCTACCTACTCGAAATTATCGAGTTGTCGAAATGCAGAAAATTCATACTAAGGGTACTTATCTAGGTACTGAAGATATACTGAAAAAATATCGGCCGCCATTTATACAAAATGACTGGTTCTACTCGTATCTATCACGTTCTATCAATCTAGGTGACGAGCTCCCGACTATGATTTGTGACTTTGCCCTTGTCGATTTGTTCTAGTCAAGAGGAGATATGTTAGGGGCTAGGTATTGTTAAAAGTTATAATAATAAAAATAATTGAATGTTAATCTGATCTGCATATTTTAAAAAAAAACTTTTTGTTGAGAGTCCAAAAGAAATCAGTAAAAATAGTTTAAACCCGAGGTTTTCCTGCTAAATTTATTTAAAACTTTTGAGTAAGTGAAATATTCTCTTCAGAGAAATTCAGCCACGGCGGTTAATCTCAAGGAACACTAACTATATAGAAGATATTATAGTGCACAACTGCGTGCGCAAACACAGGTGCATTCTCTATTTTGTCACTCTCATAATCCGATGCAACGTTAATCTGATACGACTGGAGAGAGATCAGACTCAGAGCCAAAAGTTTTACGCTTTCTGAGACACCGCCGAGTTTTCATCTCCAGGCTGCTTCTGAAAATCCTACAGAAAAATCTCAATAATATTTTTTGTTCCTATAGCCCACACTGGGACTCACAGACTATGGGACTATATTATGGTCCACAGCCGAAAAGGCGAAAAAAATAATCATTAGCCTATAGGTATCTCTAATACTTATTTACTTAGTATTGGGAGATGATAATAAGAAGAATAAGCGGGACGCGTTTGGAGCCTTTGTCGTTTTAGTTTTAAGTTGTCTTATGTAATTATCACTATTACCTCAGTTCTTTATACTAGTAAAATTGGTATTAAAAAGTGTAAGTACAGTGTACCAATTTTGAATTAACTCAAATTCAATTTGATTTGAACATAACTAACTACCAACAATGCTGTTAGAGATAAAATAAATAACAAAGCAACAAAGAATTACAAACTCATATACCGTTAAAATTTACAGCATAAAACAACAGCTATAAACCCTCCTCTATACAAGTTACCTTTTCCTATAAAGATTTCCGTAGAGCACCTGCGGGTAGTACACTAATGAACTCCAACTAATTAAGTTATTTCATTAGTATTTGCGCCTGCAGAGCTTGTTCTCGTGTTGACCAATTAATTAGTGGGCCTCCTATCTCTGCGAAGGTATAAAAATATAACAAGCTAGCTAAAAATAATTCTTACAAGAAAGAAAGTAGAAAATTTTAATATTAGTCTTTGCCTGTGTGTGATTTTTAGTTTTCGGGGTGCTAATTACAAAAGCGGCGTCCATTTTCAAATCAAAGATGGCTGACATATTTATTATAATTTTTTTTTTTTGAAGAAATCTATACGGGTGACGTTTTAGAGGCATTTCGGGGTTGATTACTAAAATTGGATATATCTATCTATTTTCTTATTGAAGATGGACAATATATGTATTTATTGTAATAAAACCTTAATCGTATATTAAACCTTATAAACTTAAATCTTGCCACAAAAAATATATTATAATATTGTTAGAAACAGAAGTGGAAATTCATTTAAAAAAATAACAATTTGTTGATAACAAACCAAATACGTTTTTATTTCACAAAATAATTAACAATTGGAACAAAATTACCACAAACAGTTTAAAAAGTGAAAATTAAATAATCGAACCAACACGAAGACAGACCACGTCGATGTTTACACCACAAGTGCCGGCAGCAGAATAAGCCTGGCGCTAGTGTGTGGTCTGCTTTTATAGACAATCTTAAGGTACATAGCGGAAATATCCTAACACGGCCTCTCCTGACTACGCGGCGTCCTCGTCCGCCGTCATAGCCAGAAGAGTCACGAAATCTTCTCTGCCGAGGCTCGCAGCTGGTGCCGCGACGCTGGCAGCGTGCGGTGCGCGAGGAGAGGCCGACGCGCGACGGGGAGCTCGCGGAGTCGAGCGATGCCTCTGCCCCTGGCGCGGAGTAGTCTGAGGTGCAGAAGAGGGACCCGCACCCAGGTCAAATGTTTCATCGTTAGGCTGAAATGAATTTCGTTAAAACACAATCCCATAGTTATAAATGGGAACAAAATAGTTAAGCAGCTCGAAATTCGAATTAGATGAGCCATTTAGTTCTTATGGGGTGTCCCTATCACCTAGAAGAGGTGAAACCTTTCAACCTATGAGACGTCTCAAAAACCTAGCGCGCGCACCCATGGACCGCGTCCATGTGAGCTAGTTCAGCACACCACCACCCGGCGTGGGCAGCGGTCACCGAACCAGCTCAGACCGCCTGACTCGGGCCACGGTCACTGAACCAGCTATCAGACCACCTGACTCGGGCCTCGGTCACTGGTCCAGTCGCTCGAAGTAAAACCACCAGCAGACTGCCAGACTCAGGCTCAGTCGCTGAACCCGTAGCTCACAGGGAAAACCAGCAGAGCTGCCAGACTCGGGCACAGACACTCCAGTTAACCCAAGCCACCGCAGAAGGCGCAGCCAGCAGCCACGCAGAAGGCGCAGCCAGCAGCCACGCCGCAGGCGCAGCCAGCAGCCACGCCGCAGGCGCAGCCAGCAGCCACGCCGCAGGCGCAGCGAGGCGCCGAGGCAGCCAGCAGCCACGCAGAAGGCGCAGCCAGCAGCCACGCCGCAGGCGCAGCCAGCAGCCACGCCGCAGGCGCAGCCAGCAGCCACGCCGCAGGCGCAGCGAGGCGCCGAGGCAGGCAGCAGCCGCGCAGAAGGCGCAGCGAGGCGCCGAGGCGGCCAGCAGCCGCGCAGAAGGCGCAGCCAGCAGCCACGCCGAAAGCGCAGCAAGGCGCCGGGGCAGCCAGCAGCCACGCCGAGGCGCCAGGCGGGCGCTGCGGCCCACAGCCACAGGCGGTGCACGGCGAGATGCCGTGGCGGACGCTGCGGCTGGCAGCCCACGGTGTGGCGCCAGGCGGGCGCTTCAGCCAGCAGCCACGCCGAAAGCGCAGCAAGGCGCCGGGGCAGCCAGCAGCCACGCCGAAAGCGCAGCAAGGCGCCGGGGCAGCCAGCAACCACGCCGAAGGCGGCTCACGGCGAGGCGCCAGGCAGGCGCTTCAGCCAACAGCCGCGCAGAAGGCGCAGCGAAGCGCCGAGGCAGCCAGCAGCCACACCGAAGGCGCAGCGAAGCGCCGAGGCAGCCAGCAGCCATGCCAAAGGCGGCTCACGGCGAGGCGCCAGGCGGGCGCTGCGGCCCACAGCCATAGGCGGCGCACGGCGAGATGCCGTGGCGGACGCTGCGGCCGGCAGCCCACAGTAGGCGGCCCACGGTGTGGCGCCAGGCGGGCGCTGCGGCCCACAGCCACAGGCGGCGCACGGCGAGATGCCGTGGCGGACGCTGCGGCCGGCAGCCCACAGTAGGCGGCCCACGGTGTGGCGCCAGGCGGGCGCTGCGGCCCACAGCCATAGGCGGTGCACGGCAAGATGCCGTGGCGGACGCTGCGGCCGGCAGCCCACAGTAGGCGGCTCACGGTGAGGCCCCAGACGGGCGCTGCGGCCCACAGCCACAGGCGGTGCACGGCGAGATGCCGTGGCGAGCGCTGCGGCCTACAGCCCACAGGCGGTGCACGGCGAGATGCCGTGGCGGACGCTGCGGCTAGCAGCCTCGCAAGTGGCTGTTCTTTAAGTACCTGCAATCTTACTATTAGTTAGTGGTGTCTCGGCCTCACCTGACCTTGACTGACAACTCTCCCCAAATACTCGACTTCAATCGTCACGAAGGTTAGTGAAAAGTTGGCAAGGGATACCGGTCACTCGCAGTGAACTCGTTCAATATGGACAATAGTAAACCGCGCTGACTATCGACGGTACCCACATGTTTACAATCATTCACATACTGAGCACAAGAATCTATCCGAATGCATTATCAGACCTTCAATGAGACCCTTGATGATGTGCAGACGCAACAATGTTCTCCTAGCGTAGTCGAAATACCTACGTAAGAAATTTTTGCCGAGTTTGTATTCATGACTTCGTATAAAATATTAGCGTAGTCTACCTACTTAGTACTTACGCTACGCGGGCAGAAAGGTTTAAATTCCTCAACGAAATTTTGCCATGAACGATCAGTCGTCGCCCTCGAAACAAGTCGAAACAAGTTGAAACTTGCGACAAACACGGGCCATGATCGTTCCAACCGTTTGAATGTTTTGCTCGTTCTACTTCCTCGCACCAATTATCAAAATCATGCAGCGATGGGTCAAAAATAGACACAAAATAGTTATGGGAACTTGATTTCAAAGATTTGATTGCATTAACTAAATTTTGTGCGGAGGTAAGCGCGGAAACGGGCATTCTTTTTGTACGGTCATAACGTCGTCTAAACTGTTTACACTCGCGGGGATATTATTCGCGTTTATTGCGGGTACTATACGCATGGAAATATTTTCGGAGATCTCACTATTTGCATCAACCGCTACAGCAAACCTTTTTCAGATCGCGACGCGTTGTTTTTTTTTTCCATCGCGGAGATTCGATTCATAATCGAATTTAGTATCTGAGTAAAACGCGGGTATCTAAATCGTTCGCGATTCAGACGGAGTAAGCGCGCGATTTCGTGACCTACGGCCACGCCCTGCTGTCTCACATCGACGTGCTCTGTTTCGCAAACTTCGACGTCGATCACAATTCACAAATACGATCGCGGTCTCGGTACCCGCGATCCCACAGTTACACGAACACAAACACCAACAAATTCAGAAAAATTCACGGTTAAAATCTTGTTCCAATCGAAATAAATTAATGCTTGTCAGTGGATGGTTTTTGACTCTAATGGGCTAATGAATACGAATCCCACTTCTGATGAACATCAGAAGTGGGATTTCATTTAAAAAAATAACAATTTGTTGATAACAAACCAAATACGTTTTTATTTCACAAAATAATTAACAATTGGAACAAAATTACCACAAACAGTTTAAAAAGTGAAAATTAAATAATCGAACCAACACGAAGACAGACCACGTCGATGTTTACACCACAAGTGCCGGCAGCAGAATAAGCCTGGCGCTAGTGTGTGGTCTGCTTTTATAGACAATCTTAAGGTACATAGCGGAAATATCCTAACAATATTACCTATTATACTTAGTTCTCATAGCACTCTGTTAGAAATTAGTATCTATAAAATATTTAACGCCTGTGTAAACTTTTCTGGCAATTTTTTTATACGAACGCGATGAAAATGTTTAACTCCAAAAGTAAAAAAATCTAAATTGAACAATGAACAATCTTAGTAGTTTTGTATATGTTCATGTTTTCATTTTGAAACTTTGTTGAGCAACTTATATTGTTATTTTCTATTTTCAACTACACACATCAGTCATCATTGCTTAATAATCCACCTGATATAATTTAGTGCACAAGGGCGGACGCAAATTAAGGAGCACTATATTGTATTCCCTCACTTTCATAGTACGGTGGGACGGCTATCCGACACGTCCGAGATCAAACGAAGGATCAACAATTTTACGTGCTTTCCGAGGCACGGAGGCATTCTTGACGTAAATTAAATGACTTGTTTGGTCGAACCTAGGACCTATCTACTGCTGGAAAAGCCAGCCACTAGACCAACGCGCCTACCTGATAAAGAATAAGTACCTATACCTATCTAGCAATAGGAAAAATACCAAGCGTAACTTAAGAGTAAAAAAAAAACAATTTTTAGCTACCTAACTGAGGGTCAGATGCACGCAGGACGTTAAAGTTAAGTCACCGTTAAAGTCAAATTATACCCACCATAAAACTAGTGCAGTGCACAACTCAGTATTCGTACCTACCTCCACGGTCCCTTAAGCAGTCGGGATTGTTTCACTTATTACTAAAATTTGACTCTTAACTTAACCCAATTTAAGGGTCTTTTAGTAAAATGAATCCTGACTTATTTAACCCAAAATGGTAGGTTTTGAAGATCAAATTTAACCTTAAATTTTACCGTAACCCTAAGAAGCATTTATTTCTAAGAATTATTGCTATAAATGCGACAGCTCCTCCCGTTACGCGAAACGACATGAAAAGTTCAAAGCACTTGAAAAACCTGTTTTTTCTGTTACTGATAAACGATTTAGCCTCTAATCTAGATATCGCAGTATTCGCAGTGTAATAACACTCACAACAAAGGGACCGTCTTCGTGGAAAGTGTAATAACTCGCGTATTTTTTTTCACTAGGCCCCACTAAATAGCAAAAAAATCGTATTTGAGGAAAATAGACGGTGTACGCAAATTATTTGTCGCCTGCTTTTATTTTTATCCATGGGCTATGACGGAACAGAGATGGTAGGTACCCGTGTGGGGTTGCTGGTCCCCCATCGGGCGCGTCCCCCCGGTGGCGGATGGGGGAACGCCTCCCAGATATGGGAGGTACCGGGGAAACCCGGCGCGGACCAAAACCAGCAAGGGGTTGCCGCTTGGAAGATCCTGGTACTTCTCTGTTCATCAGAGTGGACTGTGGAGACTCCGGGCGGCGACAATTGGGGGGGAGGCTTTCGGGCCGTGAGGAAGAAAACCTCGTTAAAAAATTACAGGAGGGGGTGGAAACGCCCTGCGCGGCGGGTCCGCTGGTCTTTTTGGCCGGTGGGCGCTGGCTTCGGCCACCGTCGGGCAACCCGTAATCCGCACTGAGCGGAACCGGGGGCCCCACGCACTGAGCGAGGGGCCGCGAGGAAGAAAACCTCTATAAAAAATTACACGAGGGGTGAACCTCTTGAGGGTCGCCTGCGGGTGTGGCCCTCTTGAGGGTTGCCTCTAGCGAGGAACTCCGGGTGATGGAATGGTGTATCCGTCGCCCTTTGAGACGCCTCGGGTCGGGAGGCGCACCATTATGTTCCTGGTGCGCCTCAGACGGTGTTAGGGGGCCTTTAGGTCCCCCGGTGGAGGGTCTGCCTCGGCGGACGGCGCCGGCTGGGTCGCGGATGATTGCGCAAGTGTACCCGTGACCCAGCCACCAGGCGACACGGAGGAACATCGCTGGGTTTTAGTGGGTATTCTGGCCATCGGTCTGCTTGAGTCCCACACTATCTTCCGGAAGCATTGCAGTCCGCTGTAGGGCTTCCGGAGGGTGTGCGTAAATGCATTTCCCAGCGTCAAAAAAAAAAAAAAAAACAAAAAAAAAAGAGATGGTAGGTACGTATATTATAAGTTTATACGTTATCTAGAAGTTGAACAAACACACATGTGTTTGTTTTTGTGCGTTTTTTGTAACCATTTTTTATTATTGGGAAATTTTTATGTAGTTTTTTTTTTTTTTTAATTTTTAATTTTATATCTTGTACTATTATGTTTCTCAGTGGTCACAACTCGTAACTTTGGTATTTGAGAACACTACAAGTATTTAGAGAAACTCCGAGCATAGCCTCTCTATCGCCTGCTGATTGTTGATTCTGATTTGATGATGCTGATGATGATAATTTTCACCGTAGGTATTTGTCCAAAAAAAACCTGAAACATCAGCACGGAAAATGAAAAACTAGTAAGTAGGTACTACTCTGCTCTAATAGAATCTTACAAAGTCTACCAATAATAATTTTACCAGGCCCCTACCAGGAATCAAACACGGAACCTTTCACTTGGGTGCAGGGATTATGATGGTGATGAAGACGGGTCATCAAAAAGAACTCTAAAGTTCAAGTACCTAGCAACATTCTCCTATCATAAGTATTAAGTATGTTATCTAAGTCCAACATTATCACAGAGGTGTGAAATGAGTTAGATAACCATATTATGTACCTACCTACTTGTCAATACAACGCCAGCGGTAAACAATTACGCATAGTCACAGTATAAGGTCAGTTGGTCAGATTACTTCGATATTTCACTTTGTCTTATAGTATGAGAGATAGGTGCAACATGACCTCTAGCAAAGTTATTTAAAAAATGACTCAAAAGTATTTTTTTAAAATTATGCAAGACTAGATGATGCCCACGGCTTCGCCCGTGTGGATTTAGGTTTTTAAAAATCCCGTGGGAACTTTTCATTTTCCAAAACAAAAAGTAGCCTATCTGTAGTAGCCCGTCCCCAAAACCGAAAAATCCCGTGAGATCCCCACGATTTCGGAATGCAATTTCTTACAGCATCAGGGTTGAGGAGTTGGTTATGTACCTACTTGAGTTCATTCAACGATAAAGTCTTTAATTGGTACCCCCAATATCAATTTAAATAACCGACAGTTCCTAAATCCCATTAGTTTTGGGGATCAGGGTCCCCTACAGCATCAGGATTGAGGAGTTGGAATCCAAATTTTTTATAGGATAATGTCCCAATGTTTCTCTATGGATTAAAAAAAGAATTACTAAAATCAGTTCAGAAATCTCGGAGATATCGGTGTACATAGGTAGAAAAACACAACTCCTCCTTTTTTGAAAGTCGGTTAAAAAGTAGCCTATGTTACTCCCTGGTTAATTCTCTACTTGTATGTGAAAGTCCCGTCAAAATCAGTTCAGCCGTTCCGAAGATTAGCCCGTTCAAACAGACAGACAGACAGACAGACAGACAAAAATTTCAAAAACGTTTGATTCGGTTGTGGTACAGTTCAAATAACTATATGAGCTTAATATGAGGTAGTTATTTCGAAATTACAGACAGACACTTCAATTTTATTTATTATAGTATAGATGTACAGTGACAAAAAAAATGCTATACTTAATCCGCTAACAGACAAAGGCTGCATGGTACAATTAACATGCAGCATGCGTCCACCCTCCCGCTGCTACACATGAAATGTAAATGAAATGAAATATACACTTTATCCTACATCAAGAAATACATCCATACTAGTTAATATTATTCTAAACTAGATGATGCCCACGGCTTCGCCCGTGTGGATTTAGGTTTTTAAAAATCCCGTGGGAACTTTTGATTTTCCAGAACAAAAAGTAGCCTATCTGTAGTAAACCGTCACCAAAACGGAAAAATTCCGTGGGATCCTTACGATTTCGGAATGCAATTCCTTACAGCATCAGGGTTGAGGAGTTGAATATGTACCTACTCGAGTTCATTCAACGATAAAGTCTTTAATTGGTGGATCCCCAAAACTAAATCCCATTAGTTTTGGGGATCAGTTCCTCTACAGCATCAGGATTGAGGAGTTGAAATCCTAGTATTTTGTAGGACAGTGTCGCAATGTTTCTCTATCGATTAAAAAAAAATTACGCAAATCGGTTCAGAAATCTCGGAGATATCGGTGTACATAGGTAGAAAAACACAACTCCTCCTTTTTTGAAAGTCGGTTAAAAAAGTAGCCTATGTTACTCCCTGGTTAATTCTCTACTTGTATGTGAAAGTCCCGTCAAAATCGGTTCAGCCGTTCCGAAGATTAGCCCGTTCAAACAGACAGACAGACAGACAGACAGACAGACAGACAGACAGACAGACAGACAGACAGACAAAAATTTTAAAAACGTGTGATTCGGTTATGGTACCGTTCAAATAACCATATGAGTTTAATATGAGGTAGTTATTTCGATATTACAGACAGACACTTCAATTTTATTTATTAAGTATAGATGCAAATGGTGTCTTTTTGTATGTCTGTCTACCTATCTGCTAGCTTTTCACGGCCCAACAATTTAACCGAGTTTTATGAAATTTGGTACAGAGTTAGCTTACATCCCGGAGACGGACATAGGTTAGTTTTTATCCCCGAAAATTAAAAAATTCCCACGGGAGTCTTAAAGGTCCATCCGTTTTAACTGATCATACGAAATTTGGTACAAAGGTAGCTTGCGTCCCGGAAATTACCATAGGCAACTTTTATCGCGGAAAATCAAATAATTCCCACACGATTAAAAAACCTAAATGCATGATTAATTTAGTTTATTTAGTACTTAAATAAAATAAACAAAAATAAACTTTAAAAAGGTTCAGATGCAGAAACTACAAGCGACCAAGCAAACAATACGCACCACCACTACGCAACGCCACATAAACCCTCCAAAACACACTCGTCACACGTTTTACTCCCACACTATGTATGCAAAGGCGGCCTTATTGCAATTTTAAAGCAACCTACATTTTTCATTAAAAAAGGTATATTTTTAATTAATTTACCACTGGATTGCAAAGATTCGTTTGAGCACAAGCTTGAAATTAACCGCCCGTCTCTCAGACTATTTGAACTGTCGCTCGATACAGGAAAGGTCAAACTTACTTCTATTTGTAGAGGAAGTAAAGTTCAAGAGTTAGTTTATTTTTTGCCCAACGATCTCTACGTAACGTTTTCACCCAATCGCATCAGAAAATACATTACGTATTTTTAAATAAAATTTAATTTAGTGAGGATTTATATTAGGTACTATTATCTCTATCCTAGAGCCATCTATCTATAGCTTTACGTTCAAGGGGCGGACTGATTGCACAGAGGTCGATGGTTCAAATCTAGAAAGGGTAGAATGTGTATGGTAAAGAGTACGTACATATGTAAGTTTTCTTTAACCTATACCCTGGACCAATTCTACGAGGCATCGTACCAGAACGCTTAATCGTTAGGCGGCTTGTGGGATGATTGGTACGAACTAGTCACGGCCGAAGCGTCCAGAACTAGACAAGAGACATTTTAGAAATTATAAAGTCCCAAATTGCCCCTAATGGGAACTGAACCTGGAGATAACACCACAGCGCTCACCATAGCGCCAGGAAGGTCGATAGGGTTTGAAAGGTTGTCAATTATACTCACAAGAAAATGTTTAAAGTATTACAAAAGTAATCGTTAAATAATAAAATAATTATGACGCCTAACTGCTTCAGGCTACTATAATGTGTGCTTTATAGGTTAATGTACATACGAGATAAAATCTCCATAACGTTCGTAATTAGGTTTTAATTGACGCTCTCAATTTTATTACATGTTAGATAGTTTTAAATAGATTCAAGCAAATCGCCGTTTTTCTTTGAAATATTTTTATGCGTAAATAACGTACACCAAAATAAAACTTCAAACACACTTCAATTCAATTATTATTATTGCCATGGCTTGCAAGTTAAGCAACTGGGTACAACTTACTTTGCTTATCGTGTGGAACCACGTTTGCAGGTATGGAAAAACACGCTTAAAATTGTAATAAACAAATAGGTAGACTAAACGAGTCAGGTAGTATGAAAAACAGGCAATCAATATAAACTTTTGTATTTTTGTATTGTACTTATCATACTAAGTATTATTGGGACACAGTTGTGTGGAAAAAATAGCGGATCCTTTGGCGCAATATTAGATCGTAATACCTACTTACGTCAATATTTTAAATCTATGCATTAAACAAATTAATAAAGCTTATACTGACAATTAACATAACCTAAATAAAACAATACAAACGCCATTATATAATGAAAATAACACTAAACAAATTACAAAATTCAGACTACAGCGTCAATCAAAACTGGCACAAGACAAAAATATAGCTTTTTTATTCAAATGTAAGCTGTCGAAGCAATACTGAGTTATAAATGTTAATTGTATTATAACACTAGTGACGTAACTGATATTAAGCTAACTATCGCCTACCATCCGACAGTAACATTAATTGCCGGCATAATTCACGCTTATTGCCCATTTCGCCAAAGCCACGATGTAGAGAATTATCATTTGATGTTTCCAATTCAGGTAGTCTAGTTTAGAATTTTAATCAGTAAAGTTGTAATCCGAAAGTTAAGACATCGTCTCTTTGACTATAATTTTCGAAACCGTTAATCTTCAATGAACAATGTTCTAAATAATATGCTATGTATCTGGTGAAAACTTATTTTTTCCCGATTGCAAACTTCTCAATACTATTACTTACTTATGTGAATTTTTATCTTTCAATGCGCTTTTAAAACTTCTAAAAATACCTACTTAGAAATTTAAAGAACAGAAGTGTATTTTTTCTTATTTCTCGTAGCCGAACTTTTTGGGTCAGATTTTGTATGAGACTGAATAAATCAATGATCGAAGTCGTTAATAGACTATTACACTATCATTAGCCTTGGTTCAAAGCCTTCAAACTTCTTTTAAAATGTAGGAGTAAATTAGGAAGCGTCATTCCAACAAAAAAAAAGTTTTTGAAATAATACCTATCAAGATATTATTATTGAAGATTAAAGTTATTGAAAGACCTTACCACCAACCCTGGAATGGATTGAAGTAGTCACCATCGATAGAAACATCCAAACACTCGAAGAATATAAAGCATCATTTAATTCTCTCCTCAGATATTTGTAAGATAGTGAAATGATGTAGAAACCCCATCGGGGGAATTAGACATTCCTCGCGGCAAAGATTTTATAGTCTACGCGACTTGCTTCCAAATTAATGTGGACATAAACATGAATTGACAAACGGATGCCTGAGCCAAAGAATATTAAGGAGACTTAAGTAATTAATTATTATTTATCTATGCCTTAGCGTGTAGGTAAAATATGTGATTTTAGCTATTAGAAATCGAAATAATATAAATGAAACCGGAAGGAAGATCAGGCCCAGGACCGACGACTTTGCATGTGGCTAATTCTGGTGTACACAATCTCTAAACTTGAACTAAATTGACGAGTTTAAAAATAGTGCTATCCTTAGTGGGAGCATTGTGAAAGAGATAGGATTGATTATATTTGGGGATTTAACACGACCAATCTTTCAACTCCGGGCTGCTACTGCTAATCTGTTGACAGGAAAACTCAATAACATTTTGGCTTGACTCTGGACTCTATAAGCTCTCAACAACGCTGGACCAACCGAAGAAGTATTCATAGGTAGATAGTCAAGGTAACATACTGGTATCAAGATAAAATACTGTTTTCTGATACTTAGTTGACTATCGATCGAATTTTAAGAATTGTAATAAACACGACTTTTTATGAACTTTAAAATGCTATTCGTTGACTAATTGTGCCACAAATGTTGCAAATACTGTGTTACGTTTTTTACTAATAAATGCTAATAAAACAGGAGTTTAATAATAACTAACATTTATATTAAGTACACGCCATGGAAAATCGTAATAAACATAGTCATCAAGTATTCGATTAACCCAGAGTGGTATAGAATTAGGAAACTTTGCAATAGCGCCTGCATCCGTCATTCGTTATGATGTTATTTTACGTGCCGCGGCGTAGACGACCCATATATCTACTATACGTGACACTTGCAGGATTAAGACACGTACGCGTATCTATTACTTAGTTGTTAATAAGTAAATACAGTCGAAAATAATTAGGGATGAAATAGGGATAGGGATGAAATTAGGGATTTATGAAAAGGTTGATCTCATTTTTGATTTAGGCAGCTTAGATGTCCCGAATTGGAATTGAGCCAATCTCCTAATTTTTCATTGGCGTCATTCTCTCTACCGAGACGTTGTAATGGTCTAAGATCCCGCTATACAACGACCTTCACCGAGATGTTTATTTGATGAAACGTATTTTATATTTAATTTAACATGTCAATAAATATATTGCATATGGGTTGCCTAACAAATTTCAGTCCAGGATATGATTAATTAATAAATAAAAAATTAAATTTTTTTTTAACATTTCTACGGTTTGATTATTAAACACATTCTATACCAATCGAAAGTATGAAACCCAAAGAATATGCAAACGTTAGGTTACCTATTCTTTTCCGGTCACAACTCTCGGGTAGCCAGGTGTAAACAGGTAAATTGATACTAGCATTTTGCACCGGTCTGATTATTGAATTAAAATTAAATGAAAATAAAGATGATTTCATTATGAATTTGTCTAATAATCAAACCAGTGAAATGTAATTTTTTTTTTTTTTCAATTATTAATTAATCATATCCTGGACTGGAATTTGTTAGGCAACCCATATGCAATATATTTATTGACGTATTAAATTAAATATAAAATACGTTTCATCAAATAAGCATCTCGGTGAAGGTCGTTGTATGGCGGGATCCTATACTATAACGTTTATCTATACTTCTATACTTTCTATACTAATAAATAAAATTGAAGTGTCTGTCTGTAATATCGAAATAACTACCTCATATTAAGCTCATATGGTTATTTGAACGCTACCATAACCGAATCACACGTTTTTAAAATTTTTGTCTGTCTGTCTGTCTGTCTGTCTGTCTGTCTGTCTGTTTGAACGGGCTAATCTTCGGAACGGCTGAACCGATTTTGACGGGACCTTCACATACAAGTAGAGAATTAACCAGGGAGTAACATAGGCTACTTTTTTAACCGACTTTCAAAAAAGGAGGAGTTGTGTTTTTCTAC
Source organism: Melanargia galathea (assembly GCA_920104075.1). Classification (NCBI taxonomy): domain Eukaryota; kingdom Metazoa; phylum Arthropoda; class Insecta; order Lepidoptera; family Nymphalidae; genus Melanargia; species Melanargia galathea. Next base: position 19,554,025 of record OV049869.1, on the reverse strand, counting down.
CTATGTACACTGATATCTCCGAGATTTCTGTACCGATTTGCGTAATTTTTTTTTTAATCGATAGAAAAACATTGCGACCCTGTTCTATACAAAATTTGGATTCCAACTCCTCAATCCTGATGCTGTACGGGACCTAATCCCCAAAACTAATGGGTTTTAGAAACTTTCGGTTATTTAAATTGATATTGGGGGTACCAATTAAAGACTTTATCGTTGAATGAACTCGAGTAGGTACTAGGTACATATCCAACTCCTCAACCCTGATGCTGTAAGGAATTGCATTCCGAAATCGTGGGGATCCCCAGGGATTTTGCCGTTTTGGGGACGGGTTACTTCAGATAAAACTACTTATTGTTCTGGAAAATCAAAAGTTCCCACTTTTTTAAAAACCTATATCCATACGGGCGAAGCCGTGGGCATCATCTAGTACATATAATAAAATCGTAGACTTGCCGTATCTGTACATTAAAGATTTTTGCAAAATAATAACTGGGGAATGTTAGCGATAAGTAATAGAACGTAAAAAGCTATTTTTGAATTTTTTGTCTGTTTGTCTGTTTGTCTGTATGTTTGTGCGCGCATCACGCAAAAACTACTGAATGGATTGAAATGAAACTTGGCATGATTCAAGTTCATACTACGGAGTAACATATAGGATACTTTTTATCCCGAAATTCAGCACGGTTCTCTTGGGAGAGGGGATGAAAGTCAAAATGTGTTGCTTAGCTGTAATTCATTAACGCGTGGTCCGATTTAATTCATTCTTTTTTTGTTAGAAAGGAAATACTTTAAAGATTACTGGCTGGTCTCTCAAAGGCTGGATTGATTTTGATGGGACTTTCACTGGCGGATGTTCACATTTTGATCTACCTAAATATCCGCCAGTGAACTTTTAACAGTTTTTAGCAACGTATGAGCTCAAAGGGGCTTAGGAAATACAAAATGATTGCCACGGGATGTTTAAAAACCAATATCCACGCGAACGAAGTCACAGGTTTTCGCTTGTATTTTAACAATATTATTTTTAGGTACACACATATATTAATTATTAATACTTAAATTCGAATACCTACAGTTTATGCACCGGTCACCGGCCGCGCGCGCGCGCTGAGCTGGACATAGGTCTCTCGGTAGGATCGCCCCAGAAAATGATCTTGTTCCATTTGTGTCCAACGTTTGCCAATAAATCGCTTGAGATCATCCGTTCACATAGTGGGTAGTGTTCTAACTCTGCATTTCCCAGATGCGAGGTCGGCTTTCGAGTACCTTGGGACCCCAATGTCTACCGGATCTTCGAGGGGCCTAATTTTTGAATAAGAGCGGGGCCGCACTGCAAAATTATTCGCGCGAATTTTATTCGCGCGGTTTATATTCCGCATTTTAATATATTTTTCTCGCGAATTTTAAATCGCATGTGCGTGCAGCTTCGTACATTCCCCATATGTCACAGAATTTTACGAAAAAATTCGCGCGAATAAATTTCGCAGTGCGGCCTAGGCCTTATTGTCAAATATTCGCACGAGCATGTGAAAGGAGAACATCCCACTCATCCAAACTACTTTTACCTACTTCTTTGCTTTATTTTATACTGTATAATCTGTAGGTTTTTTTTTAAGTCGGTGCGTATTTTTTCCTAAAGCTTTTGGTTGAACAATTACAGCTCAGATTACCTGTAATTTTCCTAAAAGTCGGGAAAATTGCGAGCTATCGAGTGTCGACCGGATAAATAATTAATGTAGCGTAAAATTTCATTAAAGCATTATATTAATTGAGGTTCAATGAATATACTCTTTCAGAGGGTACCTAATCGTATTTCACCCGAAAATACTTAACTAATTTTAAAAATTTTAATTTTACAAGGTTTAACTATTAAATAGGTCATTAACGTCAAGCAATACGCGTTCAGTTTAGTTTTACTCGTGAAGAGTTTACGATGGCTCCTAGTAAGTCGGCTTAACTTATAATGAAAGTAAGAAAGGTCAAATAGGTTTATACTCCGCGGCATACTTACTCAAACAATACCAATAGAAATAAATTTAGAATGCAATTGAAGAGAATTTGCTGACCTTATAAAATTACCTAATATAAGAGGAGACATACATAATTTTATTATTATGTCACGTGTACCTTTGTGAAGTGTTTTGATGGTGTTATGTGAATTTTGGTCAAGCGTTACCTACCATAAATGTCATGGGTGCTAATTCTTTTGTTGCCCAATCTGTAAAGTAAATTGATCTGTCTGATAATAATATAGATGCTACCTTTTCTGCAAGGAACCTAGTTAAAGCCACGCGGACGATGTTACAAACACTAGTTTTCCTATAAATAAGTCTATTTGTTATTTACCTATAAGTATCTATATCAACTGCCTCGGTGGTCTAACAGTTGGCGTGATCGACTGCGGATCAAGAGGTCCTGGGCTAGATTCTCAGTTTGGGCAAAAAAATGCTCAGTGCAAGCGTAGAGTTGAAAGTTGGCGGTGTTAGATACACCTGCGTGCCTCGGAGAGCACGTAAAGTCGTCGGTCTTGCACCTGATCTCTCTCCAGTCGTATCGCTCCCGACTATGAAAGTGAAGGAATAGAGAGGGCACCTGTGTTTGCGCATACATTTGTGCGCTATATCTCGTGCGTCTTTGCCTCGGTTGAGATTGGCCACCGTGGCCGAAATTCGGTCGAGAGGACTTTATTATAGCTACATCTTTGAACAGTGGGACTATTCGCTAACTTTGTTACCAACTGAAAATAGTTGCCAAAGAATTAGTTCGATATACATTGCTGCTTTACTGTGTGAAATATAAACAGTGATTTAATTTCACACATTAAATCAGCAATGTATATCGAACTAATTCGTTGGCAACTATTTTCAGTTGGTAACTAAGTTAGCGAATAGCCCACCTGAATGAATACAAACGGATGTAAGTTTGCTGTCTGATGTGATGGCATAGATTTCGTACTCCCGGACAATTGGCTTCGCAGATTAATGATTAGATATTAAAATGGCTTGACGTCAAAATATGGCTTGAGGCTTTGGATTACGGCGGCCACTCAAAATTCGTCTTTGTCATTGCGCAAAAATTTGACTGACTGATTCCCACGATCCGACCGTTACTAGAACTCTAGCCAACATAAGGGGATGGAGTGAAGGCAGTGGGTTTTCGGAAGCATAGAGAAACATGTCCATATCTTGAAAACTATACTGAAGCGATTTTGATGAAATTTGCACTGTTACCGTACAGTACCGTATACAGTAAATGTAAGCCAGTAAAAAAGGAATTATGGTCACAATCCGTTTAATAGTTTTGCAGGAATGCGTGGACAAACCTACATACCTATAAAATGTATATATGTTTGGAAGCCCTTTAAGGAAAATCAATAAAATTATCATAATATGTGAATATATTATATTGCGGTTTCAATAACGTAACGTAAGAGTCAAATAAACTTTTACAAGTACTTTCATACTTTGTACTTTTGAATCGTCAGTTAAATCTACCACTGGTTCGGAATGCCGTAAGAACTATGTTAGGTACTTGTAATAAACGGATGTTTTCGCAATACCTAACCGTAAAATTTTACGTAATAGGTAATGCGAAATGACGTTGAAGAATAGAGCACACGTCCAAAACGACGGTCATTTATGCAAGTCATCAGCGATGGGGCCGACGGCTGACGGGCCATTACCTACGTCACGACAACACAACCGTGCAGCACGACCAGCTCGAGACCATCCGCTGAATGATCATCCCGTTCAAAGACTATCGGGAAAAGATAGAGGAATGCTTCATGGTTTATGTGCGGACACTTGCTCAGTTTGAAGAAGAAGAAGAAGACAGAGGAATGCTGCATACGAGTTATTACTGTCTATCCTCCTGCTCTGTCGCCGTACGCCACCGATACGCGCGTATCTGTATACGCCCGTACGCTTTACGCCGATACGCGCGTATCTGTATACGCCCGCGCCGCTTTGAAAATTCATGCGATTTCGTAACGCGCTACCGCTTCACGGCAGCGTTAATGTGCAGATGTGTGCGGCTAATTTTAATGTTTAACTGGTCAACAATACACAAATGAAACAGGTCTGGACTCTGGAGAAACTGATTTCAAAATAGGATAAACTACCCAATTGTTGGCATTTCAAGCGCCACGATTCAGAAAACACGCCTCAAATGTTCCAAATGTTAGTTACTTATTAATTTTTAATTATCTATTCACATGAATAGGTATTTTGTGAACAAACATTTTTACAGTATTTTTAGTTGCAACAATATATTATACTTACTCGTTGTTTTTTTAGACCGCTTACTGGCATCTTTTTAAGTAAGTAACATATAGTTTCTTGAATATTGTTCTTAGTTTAATTGGTAAGTTTAGAGTGTCTACAAATTGGGAGGGTGACAATGATAACCCAGTCTGGGTTATCATTGTCACCATATATGTATAAAGGAAAACTATACGATATTTTGCGGGCTATTGTAAATGCTCTGGTTTCCCATTCAAAATGCCAGATAACAAATACCCAGTGTAGGTATTCAAAATCCATATTCAATGCTGTATACCTACGCTCACACGATGTAACGCTTTATGTGTAACACGTTCTGGCTTCTTTTTTATAAATACGATCGTGAGTGAGGGCTCCTTCTGCATCTTTCCTTTAGTCTGTGTTTGAGATCATCTGCAAAATGTTTACCTAATTACGAATATGCATGGACGTTGCATTACTAACAATCACTATTTAATATCTCCTTTATGCAACGTAACTAAACTATGCAAAAATTTGCCTACTCTCGATTCTCTTAAAATATTTCGACTGATGTTCATAAAAAGAAGCCTGTGCCTTGTTGTGTTTTGATGATGCAGAGTAGAGTCGAGCTGAGAGGAAGCAAGAGAGCGAGAAATGAAATACTTCAATTATTCACATTAGGTACATATATTTGATTGAATTATATAATTAAAATATATAGTTAAAAATAATGGGAAGGTGCAACCAAAGAGAGGGAATAAAATGCCATAGACAATTACAAAGTATTTACCATAGATATTTATTATTTAAGGTATACATATATATATATATATACCTACACATACACTTCTCCAGGATGGAAGCTTTCATCAAGATTCGTCAGCGACACAGCGGTAGGTTTTTAGCGGTAGCGGTTTAGCGGTTGTTTTTTTCCGCGGAAACTCTTTGATTTTTCGGGATAAAAGGTAGCCTGTGTCCGTTTCCAGGATGCAAGCGGCTCAGAGGTTGAGCTGTAAAAAGGTAACAGACAGACAGACACTTCGTTACTTTGGCATATCTATAATATTAGGTAGGATTCTAAGCAACCATCACAGACCTGAGATGTCTAAGATTCCATTCCAGTCTAAGATGGAAGCGAGCTAACTTGGAAGAGGTATGCATACCCCTGATCGATTTCTACACGGCATCGTACCGGAACGCTAAATCGCTTGGCGGCACGCCTTAGCCGGTAGGGTGGTAACCAGCCACGGCTGAAGCCTCCCACCAGACCAGACCAGAGACAATTTAGAAATTATAAATTCCCAAATTGCCCCTGCCGGAAATCGAACCCGGGACCTCCCACTTATAAGACCACAGCGCTCACCACTGCGCCAGGGAAGACGTCAAGAATTTACATTACCTTCTAAATTATGATGACTTGACAAACAGAACGTCGTATTTCAAATATTAATACATAACCCTCTACGAATAATGACCGCAGCCACATAATGATGACATTACAAGAGGTTAATTGTGTAGTAACACGAAAAAAACGGACACAATCTTTTTGCACGCTGTTAGGTATGTGCTTTCGCGGAAGTTAAAACACTTCATGCACTGAAGAATGCGCCTAACATATTATATGTAGTTAACAATGTAAGTAAGTAGGTATATTTTAAGAAGACAATAAAATCTAAGGTGAATATTTCCGACTGGAAAACTCGTAAGTGGATCAATAAGCTCTTCGCATACCATAAAGATGTTCCGCGAACTATTTTCTCTTGCCCATTGCTACTTTAGCTTCGCAACAACTCATACTTGAGCTAGGGATGTGGTACTACAAGTATAAATTTAAAATTTTAAAACCCCCAACATTCGCCATTTTGTGGCGACGGCCATGTTGGCTCGATTTTCATCAAACGTAGCTAACAACACTCTCGACTAATTCACTTTTCAAACAAAAAAAACCGCATTCAAATCGGTTTACCCGTTTGAGCGCTACAGGGAAACAGACAGACACACACACATACACACACACACACACACACACACACACACGCACACACACACACACACACACACACACACACACACACACAGAGAGAGAGACACGTCAAACTTATAACACCCCGTTTTTCGTCGGGGGATAAAAAAGCTTTTAAATTAAAATTTTCCCTTACCTAGAAAAAGGTCGTTTAGTAATGGAAATCACCTCGGCTCATCTCGGAAGACACCGCTTGGTGATTTGAAACAGCCTCTGTGACCTTGCGAGCATGTGCCCAGATCACAAAACGCCGAGACCTCGACCCGGTTCCACCGATCTCAAGGCTGTATTATTTCGTGCAGTGTGAACCTTTTGACACTTAAGAACCCTTCTAAGCTATTGTCTTAGCTATGTTGCGACTTAGCAATTTGTCGATATATATAGGCACAGTACTTATATCGTCTTTTCTTTCTATCTAACCCCCCGATGCAAAAACGACGGGGGGTTTGACGTGTCTGTGTCTGTGTGTGTGTATGTGTGTGTGTGTGTGTGTGTGTGTGTGTGTATGCGTGTGTGTGTGTGTGTCTGTCTGTTCCCCTGTGGCGATCAAACGGGTGTACCACCGCAAATATGCCAAAGTCTATTTAGTACATTATTATTTATTTAGATTTTTGTGTTGACACCTCAGGCCTTTGCCACAGTACCTACCTTTGCCACAGTTCCTTGGCACAGCAACTGTCCCTCGTTGAAGAAAATTAGCAGATTGTCACCGACATGCCTAACTGGCTTGTTTTCGCTTTACAAAGTCATGTTGCCCTTGCCGTCGCCACAACAGTTCCGCGTGCGAAACGCACTCAAATCATATAAGCCCCCTCGATGTCGTCACGGCGAACACTTTTACCCGAGCTCTTGACATTTTGTGATTCGCTAATGAGTGTTGCGCTCAGCGCACACGACCGAATACATTCGGCTCGAATAGCAAAATTCTAATTGATGCGTAATTAGAATTTTGCTGATTTTTTAGGATTAAATTTAGAATTCTATGGTATTAGAATTCTAAGTTTCGGAAAAAATTGAATAATTATTTTCAAAACATGATGTGCTAATTTTTTCTATTTCAGTATCAAGGATAATAAGATATATATTGGTTCCATGCGTGGGTTTTCTTTGTTGTAAAATAGTGTAATAGATATGACGCACTACGTAGTGCAGTTTGGTATGTTGTGGCGAATTTAGACGGGTACTAACTTTGAGCAGAGTGCTTAGTCTAAGATCGGAGCACTCGAAAACGAATTCGAAAACTATTGATCGATTTCAGAGTAAAATAGACCTAAAATGGCTTGTATTAAGGTTTGAGTTCACCAATACATTCAGCATTCGAACACAACGAGCGCCCCAAGCAGAAATGTTGTAAAATACATATTCGAACTATGGAATTACGACTTTAAAATACGAGAATTTTAGTTCATTTTGCTCTGAATTCACTTGTGATTCGATCAATAGTTTTCGAGTTCGTTTTCGAGTGCTCCGATCTTAGACTAAGCACACTGTATAACGTCTTCAAAGGGCCAAACGTTATTCGGCACATTTAAATCCCAAGATTACACAACGAATTGGACATGTAGCATTGACCGACAAAGAAACACATCGTAGTCGTATAAGTATTTTTGGGCCAAGGATTGATGAATGTAACGTATATCATATTGGTAGGATTAGAAGTTGAAATATATGCAAATGATATAGACCAATCAAGATCTTCTGAAAGAGGCCTGGTTATATTTCTTTAACCCACTAAAGCTCCCTGATGGCCTTAATACTAAAACATATCTAAGAACGTTTTCTGAAATGATACCTCTGTGAACCGCATCAAAATCGACCAAGTAGTTTTTTTAGAAAAATCGTACCTAACATAGTAAAAAATTAAATACACGATTGCAGCGCCAGCTTGAAACCTGAAGCCGTCAATCATATCTGAAAGTGACACGTACTTAATGCAAAAAACCGAATAAAACAAAATTTGGTCATCGAAAAAAAAGCGACCGTTTGCTTTAGGCTTTAAGCCTTAGAATGTGCGTTATAAACACTAAATGGCATATCATCATCATCTTTCAATTATCACATTAGCTTTTATTTACAGCCACATTACGCAAGACAACGTAAGTAATTTTTTATTTCAAAGCAAGTATTTAAAATGTTTACTGAAATATCGAGGTTGTTGCTAGTTCACCTCTATAATACCTAGACATGTGCATTGCAGAAGTTACAAATAACTTTAAAAAAACTTCTCTGGGGGAGAATTTTATTCTTCTTCTCTGAAGAGAATTCTGTGCACATGCTGGGACAAAAATGTGACTCTGGTTTTTTTTTCAAAATTTTGTTCCCAATGAATAGATATGAGTCACTTTTTTAGTTGTATAATGTTAATTTTAAGCGCCAAAATCGAACAAAAAACGACAAAAATACAGTCATTATTAATTTTTGAGGGACTTTAATCATTAAAAAAATGAAAAGCCTACCTACACATTTTGCAGCAAAATATTTTTTAGTTTAGGTACAATTAAGCGCAAGCCACACGCGATCTAAGCTACCTTAGCTTAGCTCACGTAGCTACGGCGTCATTTCATTTCATTTTCATTTAGCTCTGTAGTTCGCGGTGTGAATTGAAAGAAATTAAATAAAAGTACGAAAACACGCCGAAGCTCTACGTGAGCTAAGCTAAGTTAGCTTATTTCTCGGTGTGGTTTACTAGTGCTAATCTGCATCAAATATTATATTGTGAAAGTAAAGCAACATTGGTCCAATTTGGTAAATGAATGATCAAATTTACATTTTCCTTTCTAAAGGAATGAGTAATTACTTAGCTACTTGCTTTATTATTGTGTAATTTAATTATAATTTAGATGTGTAAAAACTGCTGTCTAACGATAAATGAAACAAGACACGAATAATCAAAACTGTAAAAATTAAGTAAGTAAGTGTACAATTAAGTAAGTATTACATAAACTGATGTGTAGATAGGTATATAATTCTGATTACAATAAGATAAGCTAATGCCATCAGATTTGATATAAATAATGTTAATAATAAAGCCTTAGAATAATAGAGCTTTAGGACAGGTTGCACATCACATAGTTAAAGTAAGGTCACCGTTAAAGTTAAACTTGACCACCCACTTTGAAGGTAGGTACATTATAGACAAAGTTCGTCAACATCCATACTAATATTACAATTAATACGGAAGTGTGTTTGTCTGTCTGCTAGTTTTTCATGGCCCAACCGTTTTAACCGATTTTAATGAAAGGTACAGAGTTAGCTTACATCCCGGGGACGGACATAGGCAACTTTTATCCCGGAAAAGCAAATAGTCCCATAGGATTTAAAAAACCCTAAATCCATGTACATGAAGTCGCGGGCATCATCTAGTTTGATCTAAATTCGATCGTATACCATAACCGTAAGAATACTGATTCATGCAACGATAGCTTTATTTTGCCGTCTTATATGCAACTGGCCCTTAAAGTAGCAAAATAAAATGACACAACCGCGTAACGCGGTGCGCAACGGAAACGAGTAAAATGCGTAAAATCAATTATTGTTCGTACTTTGTACAAGTGCAGGCCCGCGGTTACACCGGTGATGTAAACAGGGTTGCCACAAGCTAAACATAAAATTGAATTATACTAAAAATATCTTACACAAAGAAAAAGTGTGAGCGGAAATATCTCTGATACTAATAACAAGCCATAGCGCAATATTAAGAAAATTTTATATACTTAAATGCGGTAATTACTGATGCAGTTTATACTGACATCGTTATTGAAACATTACATAACTGAATTATATTTTGTTCATACAAAATTTATTCACTTCAATCTCAAAAGTTTAATGTTCGGAAAAGCTGATGCTGCAGAATTTTTATTTCGCATTTTTCGATCGCATAATTCCACTTAAGATAAGTACAAAACTGCCCCGATACAAAAAGTTCGCTTTTATTTCGAACTAGCCGACCCCCGCGACTTCGTTCGCATGGATATAGGTTTTTATATAGAATCGGATCGGACCCCATGATTCTTTTTTGTACCTAAACTAAATGTATCCTAAGTTACTCCTTAACATCACCTATCTGCCATTGAAAGTTCCATCAAAATCGATCCAGCCGTTTCGGAGATTAGCTGGAACAAATAGAGAGGCCGACAAACATAAATTTAAACGCACGCCAGTTTAAAATAAGCCGTACGTACAAACATCCGCGTCCCAAGTTATTTGAACCCAATAAATGTCTGTCATTTCTGAACTAAAAAACCTATGACCTTGAAATATTTACGGGACAATATATAAAGTACTATCTTTCTAACAAAAAAAGAATGAGTGGAATCGAACAACGCGTTAATGAATTACAGCTAAATACACGTTTTAACTTTTATCCCCTCTCCCAAGGGAACCGTGCTGAATTTCGGGATAAAAAGTATCCTATGTCCTACCTCGGAGTATAAACTTAAATCGTACCAAGTTTCATTTGAATCCGTTCAGTAGTTTCGGCGTGATGCGCGGCCAAGATACAGACAGACAGACAGACAGACAGACAGACAGACAGACAGACAGACAGACAGAAAGACAGACAGACAGACAAAAATGAAACAAATTGCAGATTTGGCTTCAGTATCGATTATAGAGTGCCCTCCAATAAAAATTTTCAAAATATCTTCAATGTACAGAATTGGATCTGTTACAGTTTTATTATATTACTAGCTGACCCCCGCGACTTCGTTCGCGTGTTTATAGGTTTTATATAGGATCGGATCGGATCCCATAATTCTTTTATGTACATAGGTACCTAAACTAAATGTAGCCTGTTACTCCTTATAACATTGAAAATTCCATTAAAATCGATCCAGCCGTTTCAAAGATTAGCTGGAACAAATAGACAGAACGACAAACATAAATTTAAACGCACGCCAGTTTAAAATAAGCCGTACGTACAAAGATCCGGGTCCCAAGTTATTGGAACCCAATAAATGCCTGTCATTTCTAAACTAAAAAACCTATGACCTTGAAATATTTACGGGAGAATACTTAAAGTACTACCTTTCTAACAAAAAAAGAATGAGTGAAATCGAATAACGCGTTAATGAATTACAGCTAAACACACGTTTTAACTTTCATCCCCTCTCCCAAGGGAACCGTGCTGAATTTTGGGATAAAAAGTATCCTATGTCCTACCTCGAAGTATAAACTCAAATCGTACCAAGTTTCATTCGAATCCATTCAGTAGTTTCGGCGTGATGCGCGGCCAAGATACAGACAGACAGACAGACAGACAGACAGACAGACAGACAGACAGACAGACAGACAGACAAAAATGAAAAAAATTACAGTTTTGGCTTCAGTATCGATTATAGAGTGCCCTGCAATAAAAAATTTCAAAATATCTTCAATGTACAGAATTGGATCTGTTACAGTTTTATTATATTATATAGATATAGATAGATAATTCTCAATGTCAGTCCGGCGATGGTAGTTGGCGATGTTTCACCCCGTGCCTCGGAGAGTACGTTAAGTCGTCTAATCCCTGTTAAAGTTCGGCCGTTCAGAGAATGCGTTCCTGACACGTCGCGATTGAACTGACGACGTAGCTTTGTAATGGCGTTGCAGTTACGATAAAAATATTTTTGCTGGTTGTTTACCGTTTTAACAATTGATGAGCATTAAAACAACATTATTATATCAATAATCAATGAATGTTATAATTTTGTGCCAAACTGAGTGTCAAATAACTTGGTAAACAATATTTTTCTAAATCTATACTGCGCTATTACAAGGTTATGTCAGCGCTTTATATTTGTATAATAGTGCTGTGCTAAAAATAACAGGCAAGCATCGTAATCTGTTCTTATACAGTTATACTCATAATATAAAATAATACGCTTTGTTTTTCTTTTTAAGAATTTGAAAATAATGGACTATAAGATAACTTTTATGAAATATAAAAATAAAACTATGACCAAACTTTGTAACAAAGAATAAATAAAACAATTTTATTATATGAATATTACCTTTTTTTGGTTTCTACTTAAATAACTAAAATATAAATGTTAAATGATTCCGCCAATTTAAAACGAAAATAATCTTAAAATAATGCGCCGGTTCATTTTGGAGGAACGGTAACGAACTCAGCGTTATGATAAGCCCATCACTAGTCCTGACTAACTGATAGGTGTCAGGAACGCATTCTCTGAACGGCCGAACTATAATAATACTATCATTTATTTGGACAAAAGTCGTTAAAGCCCATAAACTCGCATTGAAGCGACGTGACGGGTCTAGGCTCTATATATCCCTCTTTTCTAAGAGAGAGGAGGCCTGTACCCAGCAGTGGGACGTCAAATGTCTATAGTGGTTCTGGTGAGACAACCCTAACGAGACCGCGCGATAAATGTGAATTCACAGCGGTGAATGTATGTCAGCCTTTTCGCGGGAGGTGTGGCCAGCGATGTGCCAAAGACATATTATTATTAATGAAACACCAAAACATATAACACTGACATACATAACAAAATACAATCCACCTGTTTAGTAAGGATATGCTAGTGTATTCACTATTCAGTGCCTAAATTGCATGTATGGGTCTTAAAAGCTCGCGTACCTATATCTATTATTTTTAACCCCCGACGCAAAAACGACGGGGTGTTATAAGTTTCACGTGTCTGTGTCAAATCCAAGATGGCCGCCGCCACAAAATGGCATGTCGGGAGTTTTTAAATTTTTAATTTATACTTGTATATTATGTGCCGTTGCACACTAGAGGCGCGCCGAAGTGCAGCGCACTTGATTTCAGTGTGTATCGATTCTTCGAGCTATGATATACATCGATTTTACAACTAGAAAACTATAGTTTACTGCCTCGTTGGTATAGTGGTTAACTCATTCGTTAACGGGTTCGAATCTGGTGATGAAAAAAATGATTTCCTATCAAAAAATACTCAGTAACAGACCGGAATTGGCAAGTAGGGGGTGTTCAACCCGCGTGTCTCGTAGAGCACGTTAAGCGCACACTTGTACACTATAGCATCTCCCACGTAGCTCGCTATTCTCCAGCGAGATTGCCTCCGAGAAATAATTCAGTCAGGGGAAAATTATTATTAATAGTCCAGTCCAGTCGTGACCTATAAGAACGTAAATTCAATTCCCAGAGCTTGCGCATCCATAAGTAATGTGCACTGAAGAAGATTACATTTGAACGCTGCGTTGGTGTTAATTATGCAGACACTCGTAACGATCTCTTTAAATATTCTCTTCGTTGAGCTGTGCGAGGAAAGAAGGGCTATTTTTAACTACTTCCCTGGCACGGGAAAACAGGACTTTTTGCCTCCCTACCACAGTAGTGAGTAGGTACTGTGGTCTTATAAAGAACCAATTGAAGACATTAGTTGATCTGGGGACTGCCGACTGGCGCTGACTAGCACTGGCACTTTCTTCAAAATAAATGTCTCTTGTTGGATCGCGATACGATTTTTGACACATTATCAAAGCACAATCTAACGCAGGAGCCGAACACACACGCAATACCACAAAAGGATGTGTGCAAGGATCGATCGGGGGTCCCATTCTATGGAACCTCCTATTGGATCCACTACTGCGGGGCTTGGTAGAGCGGGGAGATCATTGTCAAGCCTTCGCCGACGATGTTGTCCTCGTCTTCCATGGCGACACAGGGATGGAGATCTCACGACGGGCCAATGCTGCTCTTGCGTATGTTCAGGAGTGGGGGGTCCAAAACAAACTAAAGTTTGCACCACACAAAACAATGGCGATGGTAATAACCAATAAGTTGAAATATGACTCTCCACACCTGCACATGGGCGGGATCAGCATTGGTCTGTCCAGCGAAATAAAGATCTTGGGGCTTACTATTGACAATAAACTGACCTTCAACTTCCATGTAAAAAACACTTGCAAGAGAGTTGAAGGACTTTATAAGCAGTTGTCAAGGGCTGCCAAAGTAAGCTGGGGCCTCCACCCCCAAGTTATAAGAACTATTTATACCGCAGTAGTGGAGCCAATAGTCCTCTACGCCGCCTGTGCCTGGGCTCCCGCTGTATCAAAGCTCGGATTGCGAAAGCGCTTGTGCGCACTCCAAAGAGGTTTTGCGCAGAAAATGATCAAGTCTTACCGAACCGTCTCCCTGAACTCAGCACTGATTTTGGCAGGAATTCTCCCTTTGGATCTAAGGATACAAGAGGCAGCAGCCTTATATGAGGCTAAAAGGGGAGTGTCCCAGCGAGTGCTCGGGGATAGGGAGATGGAGGGAAGAGTGCCGTACCGTGAACGACCCCATCCGGCAGAACAGATGTGCCTGCGGTTTACCAGCCTGGTGGATCGAGAAGATCTTGAGAATAGCAATACTCAAGCGGTGCGCATCTTCACTGATGGCAGTAAAATTGACGGCAAGGTGGGAGCTTCGATCTCCATATGGAATCACGAGGCCGAAACCAAAGCCGTTAAGCTAAAGTTGGGTGCGCACTGCTCGGTTTACCAGGCTGAGCTTCTTGCCCTGGACAGAGCCGTCTCTCTCGCGACAAAACGCCCGGAAGCTTCCATCGGCATATACACCGACTCAAGATCCTCCCTTGAGTCGGTGGTCGGGCGCAAATCCCTCCACCCTTTGGTAGCAAGCATAGTAGACAACCTAAAACTTTGTCACACTCAGAACAAGGAAGTTTCCCTGTTCTGGGTGAAAGCGCATGCGGGGTTGGAGGGTAATGAAAGAGCCGATGAGCTCGCGAAAGAAGCGGCTTTGGGGCTAAAGAAAAGACCGGATTATGACCGTTGCCCGGTTTCATTCGTCAAGCGACTGCTCCGCGAGGAGTCGCTTGACGAGTGGAACCGGAGGTATACATCCGAAGAAACCGCAGGCACCACAAAGATCTTTCTGCCGGATGTTTGGTTTGCCTATAGAATAGCCAAAACTATAGATCACGGTATGGTGCTCTCTCAGGTGTTGACAGGTCATGGTGGTTTCGCGGAGTACCTGCACAGGTTCAAACGCAAGGACAGCCCGAGCTGCGTCTGTGATGGCAGTTCATCGGAATCGATTCTTCATCTTCTGATGGACTGTCCACAGCATGCAGCTGCTCGCGAAAATTTACAACAACAACTGCAAATGAACCTGTGCAGAGACTCTGTGCCCACCGTCCTGGGCGAGGCCTCTGGCCGAGAAGCGCTATTTAAATTCGCTGCAAAAGTCGCGAAACTGGCCATCGCCAGGAACAGCAGTCGATAGAGATGTAATGTGCATCCTATATCGTTAGCATATATCGATTCCACATGCATAGAAATCGCACTGCTCGCCTCGTCGCGATGGCCACTATTGCGTAATTGCTCAATCTGAGCCTTGAACAGTAATGTACTTACCTTAGTTAAATAATATTATAAACCGGATAATAACGGCCCTTTTTATGAAAGGGGACATCCTCGTATTTAAAAAAAAAAAAAAAAAAAGCACAATCTACCTACTATATAAAAATAAGTCGGGTTTTCCTTCCTGACGCTATAACTCCAGAACGCATGAACCGATTTCCACGGTTTTGCATTCGTTGGAAACGAGCTCCGTGAGCCCGAGACCTATAGCAAAGAAAAACACGCGAACGAAGTCGCGGGGGTCAGCTAGTATGATATGAATTTAACGCCTGTGAATTATAGTTACTATGGTAGGTAGTGGTATTAGACTGAGAGTATTGTTTTATAGTATTAATATTTTAATGTTGTTATAATGTATCGTTGGTATATTATGTCAAATAAATAAAATGAAAAAAAAAAAATTAGTAAGGTGCGTTAGGGTAAGATCGGAGGTGGGTTAAGACCGTATGACTCAAATTTCGGACGAATTAGGGCATATTTTTAAATGCGGGCAATATTGTGTATTAGGCCATTTAATTGGGCCCCGGCCCGTGGTTTCCGTAAATCGCTCCATCAAGTCGGACGTGTGCTATGCGCCATTAAACAAAACAAGGTAATTTTCGTAATTTTTTCGTCAATCCGGTCTTCAACTTTTATTTTTATCTGTCTTTTTTAGCGAAGATATAGCTTTTTTTGTAATTATTTTGCCTGGATAGTTAGTTTTATGTTGCCACAAAGAGATTTATTTGATCCAAATAGAGCTAACATTGATGTTGGCGAAGATCCGGTGTACCCCCTCGCAAGTGAAGATCGGATGAAAATTTTCCGATCTTTGCAAGTTTCAAATAAGGCAGTGATAGTCAAACTTTTATTAAGTAATCATAAATGTTTCTGCCGTACGAGGTTTCTTTCGCTATTGCTTTTACTGAGTAATAGTAATATTCCAAAACGGATTAACCGTAAGATTATTTTATCGAAGTAATAGTAAGATTCCAAAGTAGAGTTAAAACACAAATTTTGCGCCTTAATAGCTCAATCTGGTACGAGTACTTTTCATAGATCGTTAATAACAAGATACATTATGTGACAATTTTAAAAAAAAGTTTATTGAAAGTTGGTTACTATAATTACTTATCTTACAAGCATGAACTAGGCTAATAATAAAAAATGAATTTTACATTGCTAATCATTTCTTAGTTTTTTTAGTTGCCTAAAGTTTTATCCAAAGGCAAACCAGGGACCTTACGTATTAAGTAGTAATTCAGTTTCCTTTTCCAAATATCGGATATCCTGGTCCACTTAGTCACATTTGCTTTTCTTCATAAAGTTCTATACCTTTAATCCGATTCTAATCGACTCTTTTATGCCTACTCCCTTCCTGTTTATAATAAGACACGTGCCTGCTACACGCACATGAACTAGTCAATAAATTTAACATTTGAGTAGGTACTTACTACACCAGGCTTCCCCACTGGGCACCGGCAAATGCATCCGATCTTTACCGTTTTATTTACTTTGTGGCATGCCAAAGTTTGAGAACCACAAAATCACAATTTTTTTACGTCAGGGGTAAGTTCGAATGGCATAAAACCAAAAATGAAAGAATCGATTGGAACATTTTTGTTTCTAGTCATTTATAATTCATATTCAAATATGTTTTAGAATAGGAAAGACCGACTGTATTCCTTATTAAGACTTTGTTCTCCAAGCACTATAAGTGACTTTAAATTTATGTCCGGTCATACCCCTTCGTGGCCAATTCTTAATCATGGTCATAAAAAAAATTGTGTTGACTTTGCGTCCGTAAAAAACAAAAACCGTTGAGTTTACATAAACAAACTATTTTCAGAGCTAAACTACGTTTAACCATTAACCGTTTACGATATATTACATTAATATAAGATGTATGGATTTCGAGAAAAAAATTTTTTTGCGACACTCTTCCAACTAGTCGAAAATCCGTCCGGTATTACCCCAACGCACCTTAAAAGACACGTAAATTCTATTTACATATTTGTATTATTAGATGAATAGATTTAAGAAATTTTCAGTTCATATCCTACACCCTATCTACCATATACCTATACCTACTTACTCTTACCCATTATATTGGGTAATCCATCCATGGGTAACCACACTCAATTAGAGACGATAAGTGGGCACTTCAGATAGCTAATAATTAAATACTCCTCCAGAAAACACCCACAAGATAACATCAATTATGTTCTGTGATTTTGATGGACAGGAGCCTATACGCTAATCCTCATTATGCTCCAGGCTTACATACATCATCCATACTTAAAGTTACTCAATAGTTTACCTAATACAAGTATAAATTAAAAATTTAAAAAACTCCCGACACTCGCCAGTTTGTTATTTTTTCCTCGCCCTTTTTCATTTGATACCCATATTAAGGGAGTTGTGAAAAAATATGTAATCCGCCAAATTGTAGCGGCGGCCATCTTGGATCGATTTTCATCAAACATAGCTAAGAACACTCTCGACTAATTCATCTTTCAAACAAAAAAACAGCATTCAAATCGGTTCACCCGTTTGAGCGTTACAGGGGAACAGACAGACTTACTTTGCACTGCACTGGTAACACAAATGGTAAATAATTGATATTTTACAAAATAATAAATTACAATTACACAAAATAACAAGCTTATGTATTATTCAATAACGGAGGAATATAGAAAACAACGACATTAGATAATTATTTTATGTTGTAGGTAACAATAGATATCAATGGATAAGAATTCATGTCTAATCGAAATTCCAGATATTAATTTACTCGTTAATTTTGTGAATAAATGTTTTTAACCCCCGACGCAAAAACGACGGGGTGTTATAAGTTTGACGTGTCTGTGTGTGTGTGTGTGTGTGTGTGTGTGTGTGTGTGTGTGTGTGTGTGTGTGTGTGTGTCTGTCTGTTCCCCTGTGGCGCTCAAACGGGTGGACCGATTTGAATGCGGTTTTTTTTGTTTGAAAGGTGAATTAGTCGAGAGTGTTCTTAGCTATGTTTGATGAAAATCGGTCCAAGATGGCCGCCGCTACAAAATGGCGGATGATATATTTTTTCACAACTCCCTTGATATGGGTATCAAATGAAAGCGCTTGACTAGTAGAATAGCACTATTGCAAATTCAAGATGGCCGCCGCCACTAAATGGCAAATGTCGGGGGTTTTTTAAATTTTCAATTTACACTTGTGAAACAATAGATCTAGGTGTCTTATCAGTAAACAGGGTAACGAGATATTCGTGAAACTTATTATATTTCATAATATTGATTTACTTCGCACCACGGTCTGCTAGGTACGTTTTTGTGCTCTATCATATCCTTGCGATTTGTATAAAATCTAAAAAACTTCATCTAAACGCCAGTACATACTCGTATTTAAAAAATAGCACAATTTTTTTTTCTCAATATTCCCTGTGCAAAGGAATAGATTGTGAATGACCTAATGACCAATTTGCTACTGAATACATAACTCGCTCACATTGTTGTGTGCAAGTTGCCACATCATCACTTACCATCAGGTGTGATTTGTAAACCCGTCACGCCATCATCGATAAAAAATTATAAGTCCTTGTATTATTAATATGTATCTAATAAGGTACCTATCGTATTTTAAAACGATCACAGCCGAACTTTCCATCCAAATGGAAGGGAAAATCCAATGGAAATCCACAAAAACACTCTTTTTTCCCCATTTAACTTGTTCCAATGTTCCTCGACTTAATATAATATCACAAAATAAAGTTTTAAATTAAAATTTGAAATTTAGTTTTGTACTAGAGAATGCCCGCGGCTTTGCCCGCGTGAGTTTTGGTTTTTCACAAATCCCGAGGGAACCGTGGATTTCCGGTTCCCGTTCCCGCTCCCTTTTCCAACCTTTATACCTACTTTCAAGAAAGATTGCTATAATAGTAATCTACCTATAGCTGTAGCTATAGATTTCGGTTTTTTCAAAATCCCGTGGGAACTGTGGATTTCTCCAGGATAGCCTATATTTTAAGTCAGAGCATAATCTATCTCCATTCAAAATTTCAGCCAAATCGGTTCAGTAGTTGTGGCGTGATTGAGTAACAAACATCCAAACATCCAAACATCCAAACATCCACACTTTCACATTTATAAAAAAACTAGATGATGCCCACGGCTTCGCCCGTGTGGATTTAGGTTTTTAAAAATCCCGTGGGAATTTTTGATTTTCCAGAACAAAAAGTAGCTTATCTGTAGAAACCCGTCCCCAAAACGGAAAAATCCCGTGGGATCCCCACGATTTCGGAATACAATTCCTTACAGCATCAGGGTTGAGGAGTTGGATATGTACCTACTCAAGTTCATTCAACGATAAAGTCTTTAATTGGTACTCCCAATATCAATTTAAATAACCGAAAGTTTCTAAAACCCATTAGTTTTGGGGATTAGGTCCCCTACAGCATCAGGATTGAGGAGTTGGAATCCAAATTTTTTATAGAACAGGGTCGCAATGTTTCTCTATCGATTAAAAAAAAATTACGCAAATCGGTTCAGAAATCTCGGAGATATCGGTGTACATAGGTAGAAAAACACAACTCCTCCTTTTTTGAAAGTCGGTTAAAAAAGTAGCCTATGTTACTCCCTGGTTAATTCTCTACTTGTATGTGAAGGTCCCGTCAAAATCGGTTCAGCCGTTCCAAAGATTAGCCCGTTCAAACAGACAGACAGACAGACAGACAGACAGACAGACAGACAAAAATTTTAAAAACGTGTGATTCGGTTATGGTAGCGTTCAAATAACCATACGAGCTTAATATGAGGTAGTTATTTCGATATTACAGACAGACACTTCAATTTTATTTATTAGTATAGATTATAGATGTTTTTATGGCTGGTTTTCATAAAAGTTTTTTTTAACCCCCGACGCAAAAACGACGGGGTGTTATAAGTTTGACGTGTCTGTGTGTGTGTGTGTGTGTGTGTGTGTGTGTGTGTGTGTGTGTCTGTCTGTTCCCCTGTGGCGCTCAAACGGGTGGACCGATTTGAATGCGGTTTTTTTTGTTTGAAAGGTGAATTAGTCGAGAGTGTTCTTAGCTATGTTTGATGAAAATCGGTCCAAGATGGCCGCCGCTACAAAATGGCGGATGATATATTTTTTCACAACTCCCTTGATATGGGTATCAAATGAAAGGGCTTGACTAGTAGAATAGCACTATTGCAAATTCAAGATGGCCGCCGCCACTAAATGGCGAATGTCGGGGGTTTTTTAAATTTTCAATTTACACTTGTTCATCATATTACTTATTTATTTTAGAAAAACGAATTTTACGAATTTATTCCATTAACAATGAGGATCAATTATTTTTTAAGTAATGTAAATTGCTTTAATACCTTTTTGGTATAAGCAGAATGTTATGCATATATCTACATCCGAAAATTCGTTCGAACACGTATGTAGGTACCTACTTCTTATTCTTACACATAAACTATTAGAAATTATTACTATGTACATTGTACTGGTATGTTATAATTATATATGAGGAGGTAATTCTGATTAATTATAGTCTCTAGTACAGGATCTGTATTGTTTTTTTTTTTTTCAAGGAAATACCATATAAAGACTGATATGGAATAAATTATTACAGCAAAAGAATAATAACCTCTAAGCCCAAATAAGCAACTAAGTATTATGTAATTTATTCCACGTAATATATTTACCTGTTCAGATATTTATTTTTATAAAAATAACGGAGTATCCTATAAATAATAATAGGAAATATACATATACCTACATTTCCTATTTATTTCAAACATCACTATTGATACCTACTATCAATACAACGTCTAAATTGTATAAAGTACACTTACCCAAGCTAAAGATATTTTCTACGTGTAGCAAAAATATGAACTTATATTACAACTTATATTAATTATCAGAGCTTTATGAATCAGACAATGGTATAACATAACAGCTTAGATAAAAATCGTTTATCATAATTTGAGAAACGAGACGAAATAACTATTTCATTTTGAATCTCTCAACATATTACACCTCTTTAAAAGTCCAAAAAAAAAACATCCCAAGACGATTCTGAGGATTTTCCGAGGATCTACGCGTACCGACTTCTTTAAACAACTATAAATGTCTTTTAATATTGAAATCAACATTCATTTTGATGGAGTACCTACTCCACTCAGTGATTTAGGTAGGTAAATAAACCAAGATAAAGATAAATTGATCAGGCTTTGCAAACAAATTCGTCTGCGTAGTGTTAGGTTTTTCAAAAACCCTTTGCTTTCCATCCATTTTCATTGATACAAAGTATCCTTAGTCACACTCTACGTCTTTAATTGTATCCTATTTGTATTGTATGAAATCAAGTCAATCCGTAGCTAAGTTGCGGCCTGCAGATTGAACAAATGATTGGACAAACCAACAAAACTAACGAACTAGTAGGTACACTTTCGCATAAATTCTAATATCAGTAGGAATAGTAGGAAAATATGAATTTTCAGGAATAATTAGTTACTATACAGG
This sequence comes from Melanargia galathea, assembly GCA_920104075.1. Classification (NCBI taxonomy): domain Eukaryota; kingdom Metazoa; phylum Arthropoda; class Insecta; order Lepidoptera; family Nymphalidae; genus Melanargia; species Melanargia galathea. Next base: position 19,531,901 of record OV049869.1, on the reverse strand, counting down.
TGACAATTACATCAAAACAGAAGATAGTTCGAAGCACTGTTGAGATGATCGCAGGCACATAGAGGGGGCTTACATATAAAGCGAAGATGCGCTGCCGCACCACAAACAGTACCTAACCGCGCACTCGCGGTACTTTTTCTTTTTTTTTTAATTAAAAAAAAACCTAACACAACTAACTAAAAGTTTCGTGACTGGACATATTGTGTGAATAAGGATTTGGTGACTTTTTGGTGAGTTCACATACAACTCACATAAGTTTTTATTACAAAAAAAACTACAAGTAGATTATTTATAAACAAAAGTTATTTATTTATAAAACAAAGTTCGCGGATCGTAATTACACAGGCGGTTCTAATTTGAAGTCGTGATTTACCTAATTACGGGGGAATGATGGGGAAAAATTGTATTATTGTAAGGTTTTTCAAAAGTCCGACCGCAGAGTAATTGCTAGGTTTTTTATTGTTTTATACTCAGGATATAGTTTTTTTAAATTAATATAAATGTGGTTACATATCGTTGGATAAAACTATGATCTACTGTTTGCTTGCAGAAGGCGGGCACGCATTTCCATGATGGTGCACCTAAGAACTATGGTGAGTTAAAGGTTTTTTTACTTTTTAAATTTCAATCCAAATTAATAATTAATTTAATTTTGTTAGTAAATTAGTAAGTAATGAAAATTAGAAATCGCTCATTAACTTGGTTAAACTATGAATTCGCTCATTAACTTGGTTAAACATTTTACAAGTACCTAGGTACAAAAAGTGTTACCACTATGATATAAATAAATAATTATGTTTCAAACTTTAATGAAATGAAATAGAAAATAGAAAACACTTAGGTACATACTGTCCAAAGAAAGATAAAAAAGAAAGTAGATTTAAGCAACACGAAATTAGTTTTACACGCTGCAACTGTCAAATAATTTCATAATAATTTTTTTTTTTCATTAAAATTTTGTACATTTTATTATTATCATTCGAAAAAAATCTCGGCAAATTCTATTCTTTCAATTTTAGATTTGAGAAATATTTTAAACACGATGTTCATTATTGTATGTAGTCAAAATATTGCATGTTTAAAAATATCAAGTTACTGTATTTAATACAAAAAGCAATCCTTTAAAGAAGCTTCTTTAAAATCCGAAGATTTTCCGATTCGTGTAATATTGTAATATTACACGATATATATAATCATTTATATCATCTATAATACATATAATAATCGTGTAAGTAATTAACTACCTACTTAATTATTGAAGGACATTTAGAGCTAACAACCAGTCTAGACATTTCAGGTCAAAAGTTTATCTGTAACTTTATAATGCGGGTGAACAATTTCACTTTCCAATTTTATAATATTGGCAAAGTATAATAATATGTAGTTTCTAAAAACAGGCACATTTACCTTTTTTTTATAATTTTCATTTAGGATTTTATTCATAAGATTCTTAACTTTTTTTTGCTTCTTAAATTACACCTGAGAATGAGGGAAATAAGAAAAATATTCGAAAATTTTCTCAAAATTTAGAATTTAGCCGAGTATGTTGCTTTTTACCGAGTAAATACCTTTCTGCATTTACAGACTTTTGTTAAAATATTAGTATCAGCAGGAATTAAATACTATAGTCTCGTTTTATTTTTATAGCCCCAAACAACCTTTGGTGCTTAAAATAATAAAGATCAAACGATCATTGTGGGACCAGTTGAGGTTAGATACAAATCACCAAAGATTTTCTCTGGTTCCGTTCAAATTAGTACATTAAATGGGGGCATGCGGAAACATTTTTATGTCCTTATATGCTTGATTAAGAAAAGTTGCGAACATCCGAGCCTGTATTTTAATAAAATAAATAAACACTGTTTTGTTCGGGAATGAGTTTGAAATAGTATAATCGTTTTTAAATTTTGCCTCAACTCACCTCAACTTATGGATCATGTTCAAATGGATTTGACACTCGTTTATCTCAAACATACACGCACGAATCGCGGCTCTTTTGAGCACAAAATGCCTCACGGCGCGGTTTAATTTGAGTCGGCTTCTTCATGTGATCATGCCTCTAATAAATACCTTTAGAAGTTGTTTGTTAACCAGACAGCGTGCTGCAGTTTAGCTACTCATTCATACATAATTATTCGTAATCACATACATAATATCTCTAGCATTCAAAGTTTACATTAACGCGTCTGATTTTCACGAGACATACGAGGTTCTACCTAATAAAACTTTTCAAGTTAAGCTTAAACGTAAAATCATGAAGTTTTCGCAAAAGTTAATTTTCACCATTTCATATCAAATGACAGAATATACCTACGCTCATTTGTTAACGTTAACTTAAAAAGCTATTCTGAATTCTGTGAATACGTATCTCTATTCATTTCAATAACCTATATGAATAAACCTAATGGACTTTTTCATGTCGCTGAAAAACCAAATGAACATATCTCGTTCAGATTTCCATACGAACAAAACACCATCGTATTTCGACATTGGCGGTGTTTTAAAGGGTTTTTGCTCCGGATCAGACTAAAACAATGACGGATCGTGTGAAATGGTTCTAGCGTCATGTTGGTGGGATCAGAATGTGCGTTATGTCACTGTAGAATAAGTATTTATGTTTCGAGGGTATTATGTTAATGTGCTAAATACTGTTTTCTATCATGGTTACTACATCAGCAAAGAAAAAGGGAAATAGTTAAAATGGTTCGCATTAAAAATTTCACGTTTATTTATTAACCCCCGACGCAAAAACAACGGGGTGTTATAAGTTTGACGTGTCTGTGTGTGTGTGTGTGTGTATGAGTGTGTGTGTGTGTGTCTGTCTGTTCCCCCGGAGCGCTCGAACGGGTGAACCGATTTGAATGCGATTTTTTTTTTGTTTGAAAAATTTTGTTTGGTAAATTAGTCGGGAGTGTTCAGTGTTCTTAGCTATGTTTGATGAAAATCAGTCCAAGATGGCCGCCGCCACAAAATGGCGGATTTCATATTTTTTTCACAACTCCGTCAAGTAACTGTGGAATGCCGGTGTACGTATAAACTTGGTCAAGTTTTTGTTACACCGTAGCAGAAATAATTAACTTAAGTTGTTTAATGTATACTTGTTTTAAATAAAAAAAAAAAAAAAAAAAACTAGGTAGGTATGTAATATTTAAGGGACGGAAACTATTTTCTACTTTACATTTTTGCACAACTGCATGCACATCTTAACTGTCCTAAACATACTACTCGTAAATATAATAATATTTATATCAAACTAGAACTTTGAATGCATTTCAGTCGTTCGAAACCCGTAAATAACGCTAAATAACGTCACTCTCCGTTCGGTGGAAAGTGCCAAATAAACCACAAGCCTGCCATCTCCGCTACAATATGAGCGCAATTATATGGTAGCCATCTCATACGAATCGTTCACAGGACATGAACATTGAATAGCCGGACAAAAATAACTTTCGCGATGGCTTAGTAATAATCATAATTTTCTCCTGACAGAATTTTTTCCAATCTCAAGGGAAACTAGCCGATTGCGCAGGATTGCCAATAAGAGGTGACTGCGATTGTCACTTTCATTTTTACACAATCAAAGTCCAGGAGGCGATTCGATGAAAAACTATGAAAAAAGATGTCTTGTGTGAGTCAAATTGCCGCACTCAGTAACACTTAATGGTTATTGAAAGAACTCCGTAGGTTTTAAAAAATTCAGTCTCAGAGTCCATTAACGCTTCATTAGTATATCCAAAATGTTAAATGAAAAAAATGATAAAAAAATGATAAAAAATGATAGCTAGTTAATGACTCGTTAGACATTATGAATTACTCAACAATAAGTGTTACCAAAAATAACTTTTAGTTAAGTTTGATTTTTGGCAACCTATAGCCTACCTAGCCTGACTCATTAATTTAGACATAATGAATGTCTCAATAAGTGTTGCTAAAAAAACTTTGATTTTTTTTGGCAACCTTTCAAGCGTAGTTTTAAAAACTTCAAACAATATTTGGTTTAACGGGACCGTCAGACTTTTCCTAGAGGAGTTGGTCACCCCAGACAATTATACCCGTAAGGCCGTCGTCACACGCCGCAACGCGCCGCACGATGGTTGCGTCACCGCGCCGCACCGCGACCGCAGGTTACGTCACCGCGCGCGACCCAGGCCCTGCGTACTATATGACACTTGCTGAGATTACACGAAAATAGGAACTATTTAAAACTACGTACACTGATTGTTTTTTTTAATCTGATTATTGAAGATTTAACGTAGCATTTAATATTAATTTATATTGTCTAATTTATTTATCTATAATCTATTAATTAATTAAAAATTTAATATTAATTAATTGACAACAATGAATTTTCAGCAACAATGATGGATGTAAATAAATTCGAATTTTCCAAAATAAAAATATCTAAATCTGTTGTTGTACTACTTACCCCAATTTTTTAATAAATCCTGCAAATTGCTTACTAAAAACAACATTATTTGCATATAACGCATAACATTTCGCAAAAGAATCGATAACGATTCGCGAAACGAATTTGTTTAGTACAATAATTTATTACTCTTGTATGCAAATGCAAAGCAGGTGATTAGGCTCAAATAGAAAGCGGCAAAGAAGGTCAAGGTTGACGCACACTTCCGCAGCGCGCGTGACGTAATGTGCGCACGCGCATCTCTATGCGCGCTCAGCTATTGCGTATAGCATCCTACAATAAAGTTGCCTTTGCACTCTTAGTTTCTGCAATCTCTGTACATATGTATATCTATTATCTTTCTCGTGTGCAAAAAAGTATTATCTACTAGAGAATACCCGCGGCTTCGCCCGCGAGAATTTTGGTTTTTCACAAATCCCGAGGGAGTCGTGGATTTCCGGTTCCCATTCCCGCTCCCTTTTCTAACCTTTACACCTACTTTCAAGGAAGTTTGCTATAGTAATCTACCTATAGTTGTAGCTAGAGATTTCGGTTTTTTTCAAAATCCCGTGGGAACTGTAGATTTTTCCGGGATAAAAAGTAGCCTATGTTTTAAGTCAGGGTATAATCTATCTCCTTTCAAAATTTCAGCCAAATCGGTTTAGTAATTGCGGCGTGATTGAGTAACAAACATCCAAACATCCAAACATCCAAACATCTAAACATCCAAACATCCACACTTTCACATTTATGATATTAGTAGGATAGTAGGAGGATTAGTAGGATAGTAGGATTAGTAGGATTGGTATTGTGATTATGTGTGATAGCTTCTGCCCGCAGCTTCGCTCGCGTAAATTTCGGTTTTGAACAAATCCCGAGGGAATCGTTGATTCCCGGTTCCCGTTCCCGATCCCTTTTCCAACCTTTATACTTTCTATCAAGGAAGTTCGCTATAATAATCTACCTATAGTTGTAGATATAGACTTCGGGTTTTTCAAAATCCCATGGGAACTGTGCATTTTTTCCAGGATAAAAAGTAGCCTATGTGTTGCCAATGCATGCAACACAGCAAACTATTGCAATAATGTGTTATGTGAACGTGATTTACCTAAGAACAGTCAGCGCCCTCTATGGCGTTTTTGGAAGATTATATCTATTTTAGTCCCACAGGAATACTTTTCCGGGATAAAAAGTAGCCTATGTTTTAAGTCAGGGCATAAGCTATCTCCATTCAAAATTTCAGCCAAATCGGTTCAGTAGTTGCGGCGTGATTGAGTAACAAACATCCAAACATCCAAACATACAAACATACAAACATCTAAACATCCAAACATCCATACTTTCACATTTATAATATTATAGTAGGATTAGTAGGATAGTAGGAGGATTAGTAGGATTAGTAGGATAGTAGGATTAGTAGGATTGGTATTGTGATTATGTGTGATAGCTTCTGCCCGCAGCTTCGCTCGCGTAAATTTCGGTTTTGAACAAATCCCGAGGGAATCGTTGATTCCCGGTTCCCGTTCCCGATCCCTTTTCCAACCTTTATACTTTCTATCAAGGAGTTCGCTATAATAATCTACCTATAGTTGTAGATATAGATTTCGGGTTTTTCAAAATCCCATGGGAACTGTGCATTTTTTCCAGGATAAAAAGTAGCCTATGTGTTGCCAATGCATGCAACACAGCAAACTATTGCAATAATGTGTTATGTGAACGTGATTTACCTAAGAACAGTCAACGCCCTCTATGGCGTTTTTGGAAGATTATATCTATTTTAGTCCCACAGGAATACTTTTCCGGGATAAAAAGTAGCCTATGTTTTAAGTCAGGGCATAAGCTATCTCCATTCAAAATTTCAGCCAAATCGGTTCAGTAGTTGCGGCGTGATTGAGACATCCAAACATCCAAACATACAAACATACAAACATCTAAACATCCAAACATCCACACTTTCACATTTATAATATTAGTAGGATATATCTATCTAACTATGTATTTACTATCTATCTTCTATCGGCTCGGAATCTTTTCATTTCATTTCAATGCAAGCGTTCATTCAATATCTCAAGACTGGTTTGATCTGTCCGCCGATAGGTCAGTCAGTTGCTTCTTAATCTAGGGCGCTTTTGAAACCCTCGTAGCTTTAAACTTTTATAACTAATTTAACGAAAGTAATTATCTCTATTAGAATTCAGGCTCATTTGCATCTCTAACTCATATATCTAATCAATAAATTAATTTATAACATTCAAAAAGCTCAGGTTACCTATCTACCTTCGTATACTTATTGAAAAAATTTTAGTCTTTGATACATGCGTGTGTATACCTATTTACAAAACTGTACCTTCGTTTCCAACCTCAGGGTGAAATGGATACAATGTGGGCTATACCTAACATAAAAAGTAGAATAAAACTACGCAAGATTTCGTTTTTCAAGATAACCGGTCTTCTATTTACCCACAAATACGAGTATATTATTTTGTTTTATAATACGTATAAAAAGACGCAGACAAAAGTAAATCTATACTAATAAATAAAATTGAAGTGTCTGTCTGTAATTTCGAAATAACTACCACATATTAAGCTCATATGGTTATTTGGACGATACCATAACCGAATCACACGTTTTTAAAATTTTTGTCTGTCTGTCTGTCTGTTTGAACGGGCTAATCTTCGAAACGCCTGAACCGATTTTGACGGGACTTTCACAGACAAGTAGAGGATTAACCAAGGAGTAACATAGGCTACTTTTTTAACCGAGTTTCAAAAAAGGAGTTGTGTTGAAATCGGTAAAAAACGCCCTGATAGGTATTTTCGCTGCGCGCGGCGGCCGACGCACGCTCGCGCTGCATGGAACTCCCCGCGCCGCGCCGCACGCCCCTGCGCCCTGCGCCCGCCGTACGCGGTACCGCGGTACGCCGCCGCGCGGCGGGGGGCGGGTGGACCAGAAATCTACTTATCCCTCAGGATTTGTGAAAAACCGAAATTCACGCGGGCGAAGCCGCGGGCAAAAGCTAGTACCTAATGAAAATAAAACAGGATTATTATTTTCTAGTACGCGATATTGACTCAAGTCACGAACGAGCGTCTTATGAATTAGTTATCCGTCTGAGTCTGCGGGTATCTTCTGTGGAAAGCATAAACAATGAACTTCCCACATACCAAATTGTATGAATATACCAATGTATATCCCATGTTTGTACAGAGAAAAAACATAGTTTTTGCTACGTGTGAAGATAGTGAAAGACTGAGATTCTGCGTAGTATTATACCTCTTGCTTAGAAACGTGATCTCTACTATTAATGCTACTAATGGAATAAAGTAATTAGTAGAGTAGAAAAGTCGAACAATGCACGCAAACTTCAATAAATTCACGATCGTCAATATCCGCCAGAATATTTACAGGGGAAAGATGAATACCTACTTTTCTACAGAATAAAAGTAAAAAAAAAAACAAACTAAAAAAAAAACAAACGAAAAAAGAAACTGAAAAGCAAAAAATAAACCTCATGGACAACATTTTTTCTATATAAGAGGACCAAGTTACTATCTATCAAATAAAAAAGTATCTTTCGAGTTATCTTCGATCTAAAAAATCCGTAAAAAGTTAAGCGAGCATGTTTTTCGTCGGTTGATAGGCTAAACATTTTTCGATCTTGTATGTCAGAAAGATATTCAATAGAGGTTGTTGTTAAACTAAATAACTGAGAATTGAGATGGTCCTTACGAATCTTGGCCTCAAAAAAAAAAAAGAGAACAAGTATAAATTAAAAATTTAAAAAACCCCCGACATTGGCCATTTTGTGGCGTCGGCCATATTGGATTTGCATAGTGCTATTCTACTAGTGAAGCCCTATCATTTGGTCCCCATATTAAAGCAGTTGTGAAAAAATATGTAATTCGCCATTTTGTAGCGGCGGCCATCTTGGATCGATTTTCATCAAACATAGCTAAGAACACTCTCAACTAATTCACCTTTCAAACAAAAAACTGCATTCCAATCGGTTCACCCGTTTGAGTGCTACAGGGGAACAGACAGACACACACACACACAGACACGTGAAACTTATAACACCCCGTCGTTTTTGCGTCAGGGATTAAAAAATAACGGAGATGGTCCTTACGAATCTTGACCTCAAAAAATAGAGAAAAATAAGAAGTTCCATTAGCAAAACCACTTGAACCCATCTTACTCGGGTAGATATCCATTTGTCGTCTTTTTGTCATAACTAGAGCGATTGCCGCAAAACCTTAATGTTGCCACTCACTAACGACTCGAGAGATTTCCCCTTTCTTTGAACACAATAGGGTTTAATATCACCATCGCAAACTCTACAAGGTGTTATTCATTATTATCTAGCTAATATTTGATATTAAATTTCACGACTATTTAAATAAAAGGAGGTAGAATTTCATATTAAATTTTACGACTATTCAAACAAAAGGAGTAATTTCTGCGGTTGAAAATTATTAGCACAGAATTTGTATTAATAATCTAATTAGTACGAGTACAACTCGACAACACAGTGTAGCTAATTCTGTTGTACACAATCTCTAAACCGAAACTAAAATGACAGGGCTAAATATATTCTTATATCTTTCACAGTGATACCTGCGGAAAAGGAGAGCACTATTTTTAAACCTGTCAACTTAGTTTAGGTTTAGATCTAAACTAAATTGACAGGTTTAAAAATAGTGCTATCCCTTTCAGCAAGGAGGACTGTGAAAGAGATAGGAATAAATTTAAACCTGTCATTTTAGTTTAGTTTAGAGATTTGTGTACAACAGAATTAGCCACAATGTCAGTTTAAATCCGACCTAAACTTCCGTGTCCTAAGGTTTATGTACGTCTATAGATTTTCAGTCAGCGTCCCAAGCGGATACCTAGTTTATAAAATAAAATCTGGAAATTCTTAATAAACTACTCTAAACAACAAGTTTATACTCGGACTTTTAATTCGATGCTGTAAACTGACGTTTCAAAATGTCATTCCGTGAAATAATCTTGTCAACATAGGTAATCTCAGTAATGATGTGGTAGATTCATTTCATTTCATCTACAAAAACGTTTGTCTGTTACATAATATGTTTAGTAGGACTGTCATTAGGTTAATTTTTTTTATTCCGAAACATGTTAGCCCTTGACTGGGATCTCACTTGGTTGAAGATGCCGTCAAAAATGGACGAAGGCTAACCTGAAAAGGGAATAGTAGTTTCATTAAACCCGCACCCCTAATCGGGTTCTTTACTAACGAAACAACTTGGCGACAGGGATTCGAACTAAAGGATACCCATTTAACCATGATACCACTCACCACTGCGCCAGTATGGACGTTAGAAGTATATTCATAATTATACAACCTACCCTCTTCACTGTAAGCCTATTGGAGGCAAATATTTATACTCGGCACTGAAGTTTCCAATTTGCTGGAATCTCTGAACGTCTTTGAAGTTCGCTTTGAATAGCAACCCAATTTACGAGGCTGTAGGATCAAGTCTTCACAAACTATGCCTACCCTTCTCTAGAAGATGTAGGTATGTTTTATTCAATAAACTTCGGAAAACTTCAACGAAAACTTCGAATTTCATATTTTTCTTCTTTACTAAATAAATATAGGTACTTATTCAAAACATTCACATTCAACTTTACATTTTACTTGTGATGTTAAGACTTAAAGTAGGTACGAGTCAGAACATAACGTGACATAACGATTTATACACTAAGACCATGTAATTAGTTTATACCTACTGATTCCCCGTTTTCATACAACAAGAAATTATGAATATGAAATAAACTCTTTTGATTTGATTTAAGAATGAGAAAATCCTTAAACTACCTATATTATACCTCATAATTCATGTCTTGTTCCAACTGAGATTGCAAAAAACTTCGCATTAAATACAACTTAAGCTTTTTGTCAAAGACACGGAAGTTGCCTTTTTACATCATCTTTGACACGTAATAATAAATCTTTTATACTAATGAAAAGAAGAAGTCACAATAGAGCTAGGTACATACTGAACTACATAATGAACAAGCTACAAAAAACGTCGGTCATAGTTCACACACCGCAGCATTCATTGCATAATTTTCAACTGTTAATACACTGACCGCTGAACATTAACCCGAATTTCAGTTCCTCCAACAAACGGGTCAATGTATACTGTTGAAATCAAAAGTATCGTAAACATAAGTACAAATGTAACTATTACTTTCGCTGTAAGCACTTGATTGTGTTATATCATTGCGATCATAATGACGTACAAATGTAAGGAATTTGGCATAAAATTAGAATGTGTTTACTGTGTAGGTAATATTTATTCGTTGAACATTTTCTTGGTTTTGTTAATAACATGGTGCGGTTTAATAACATGGTGTAGGGTTGCTAACCATCCCGAAGAGAAATGAACTAAAATACGATTCAAGAGAAATGAACTACAACCATCTTTCAGTTACGATATTCTGTTAAAATATTCTGTCGTCTCTGCTTGCTCTACTGCTTTTGCGGTATTACTTTTATCCCAAAAATTAATGGAATCTAAAGACTACTTAAGTTTAATTTATTTTATTAGACTAATGAATATTTTATCTTTTATTTCAAATTCTAAAAAATAATTTTAATGAAACAAAATATTGCCTATTATTACGTATATATATTTCAGACTCTATAAGGAAATTGATAGTTTCTAAAAAACTAAGTACACCGAGTGAAAGGCGACAAGTTCATAGCTCTATACATAAGTATAAAGTCATCATCGTCATCAACGGAATAGGAAATGGTTATAAAGATTAGTTTTTGCTACAGGTTACATCTACGTGCCGAATTATGTCAATAGATTAAATGACCCCCCCGACATATTTTGAGAACCGTATACATAACATTAAAGAGATTGGCGGAACAATTGATTTTTTATTCTTGTAGCGACAATTTGAATTTGATTTTAGAATTCGGTAATAACTTAAAATTCCCGTGCTGCCTCGAGAAAGGAGGATATAATATTTGTCACAAGAGTCACATCACTTTTTAAAAGTTTGGGGTACATCACTGATCTCTGTAACATTTTCTTCTATGTTGATACAAGTTATGCCACCAACTTATCTTATCAGTTGACAGCGTCGCTAGTAGAGAATTTGGTACCTATTGCTATTCAAGCAGCTGACGCGGCTCTAATTCCAATTTTGCCCACCTGAACGGATAAGTTGGTGGCACTGTATGCTATACAGGTTCTGCTATACATATGACAGTACCACTAATTTTGACATTTCCCAAAACAATTTATCACAATTCACATTAGTTGCGAGCACGTTCACTCTCACTTTTACTAGCAATCAGTGTCAAAACTGCAACAATCAAATATGCACCTTCATTATTACGTTTTTATAGCCAGTTCAACGTACTTGTATTAATGGGTTACTTAGTAAAAAGTGATTTCCCTCTCATAATCCTACACGACTGATAAATCGACAAATAAGCCTGTCAAGTGTCAGGTCGTGAGCTATAACGTTATTATATCGTGTAATATAAAGCGATCCCTGCACCAGATGTTATTCGAAAGTGTCATGTCGCATTGTTCGTGGTTCCGCGCATTTATATCGCTTCCGTATGAAGAACCATCGCGTTCGCCACTTCGACAATTGACAGTGAACGTGAGAAGATAACTCATAAAACATAGCTATATAGACGCACGATAAAGATTATCTTCGTTTTTATTGCTAAATCAGCAGTGTTAATTAAGGAATCAACTGGCTATCACTAATCACTATTGCGTTTGTTGGGTAACCTTTTCAACTTCCGAGTTCAACAGTGTCATCAGTACTTTGATTTGCCTTGTTGGGAACATTCTTCTGTTTATTTTTTTTGCCTAGTTAAAATCTGATATTATATTTTATTCTTTTGTTTTCAACATTGTTACTTTTTCTTTCTGAAAGTAAAAGAAGAGCTGTTTTCAATTTTTTGTTTACTATAATTTGTACCTACCAGTAGTAGTTAGTCCAATAAAAATTTATTCTACATTTTACTTATTCAATTTTTATATTTGTTTTAACTGTTGACGAAATATGTTCGGACTTCTTATTATTTGTCTTGATAAGTAATGTACAATGTTTCTGTAAATAAGCAATTTATTTTCATATTTACTATCTGAAATTCCAAAATAGATTTTATTTCGTTCTTTTAATAATATAATGACTTATGAAATAACATTAAATCTATATGAACTGGAGCAATTTTAGGGTGAGATTGAGTCAAAACAAAGACTAAAATTAAATTATTATCTATACTTAGTTATATTACCTTCCGTTAAAGTAACTTATGGCTGAATGAAAATGTAAACATGGGTGATTTATTTCTAGTAATGCATTTCTATCTCAGAAAATACTAATGCCCGTTTTCACTAAACCTAGGAGACGCCTAAATCGGATGCTTAGATATTTAGGACATGCCTAGGGGGAAAAAACGTTTCACCAACCGGCGTTTGTGCACTTATTCGTTTTCGATTCGTTTTCGATTCGTGTTCGTTTTTTTAATGAACATCATAAAAACGTATACGAAATTCACGAATGACATTCGTGATTTCACTATACGTTTTAAGCATTTCGTAGATAAAACCGTGTTCATAATGTGTGCTGCATTTAATCGTCGTCAGCTTTTCGCACTTCTCTTATACATTCGTAGGCGATCATCACTTAATGACATGACATGACATCATGAAAAAACTTTTTTTAATTACTATCGAAAGAATGTTGCTACTTTCGATTTCATATTGTGTCATATAAAAAAAAGATTCCTCGGCAAGACACACGTTTTAGAGAATGCATAACTCCAGAAAAAATGCTGGCAGTAACACTAAGGTAAGTGATTATGAATATTTCACACGGTACGGTTAGTATCAAAATTATCTAAGCATACGTCATATATTTTGTGAACATCCCAAGTGGACATTACGCTCTTGTAAGAAAACAGTAACAACTAAGTATCAGAAATGATATTTTTTATGAAATGTTCATATTTTGCTGATAGTTTTTGACTACCAACCACAGGTATGGAAATTTTGATTATACTACAATATTTAGGTATTTTACTCGAAGTAAAACTAATTTGAATGAAACAAACGATTTATTTTAATGCCAAACTAAGTAGGTATTAATTTTTAATAATAATCAACTGCGTTGAATCATGTTTTGTTGGAATTCAAGAAATGCAAATACCTATGTTTTCCAAATACCTCACAACATCAGGACTCATCTCTGCCCTCTTTCCACACACCATTCCACTCGCGTCCTTATTTTAAAACGATTCGATGTGAAGAATTCACGAATATATAAACACGAAAACGAATCGAAAACGAGTAAGTGCACAAACGCCCATACAGTTATAAGGAAGGCTATGTCGAATCGTGTTTTCACGAAACACGAAAACGAATCGAAAACGAATAAGTGCACAAACGCCCTTAGGTGATGCCTAACGACGTTAGGCGCCAACTAAAGTTACGACACCGATTGGGCAGTGCGTAATGCTAGGCAACCCATAAAATGACAGTTAGGTATGACATCTGCCGCTCAGATTCATATTTGTTTTCTATTTTCGTGGTCATTTGTGTTTGTTATCGTATATTATTGTCTTTTTAATCAAATTAACTTTTAATATGAGTTCAGAAAATATATTAGAATTTTTGGAGTTTTTGAATAATGTAAATGATCTGGACATCCGTTCTTATGCTAGACCAAGAATGATTGGACCTAGAATGAATAACATCCAAAATTATGATGATGTAAACTTTTTCAAAAGATACAGAATATTCAAAAACACAGTGTTGTTATATGCAGGATGCAGGCACAGGCCACAGAGAAAGACTATCTGTTAAACATCAAATAGAAAAACTGACAGTTTTTGTACACTCAGAGTATGTATAGACAGCATGAAACAAAAATTCATAGACAAGTTTAGGCAATTCAAAGCTTAGGAATTGCCTAGTGAAAATGGATTGGTGAAACGTAAATGTATGCCTAGGGATCTCCTTAGATTAGGCATTACTTAACTAGGCGTTGCCTTGTTCGTTGTTAGTGAAAACGGGCGTAAGACTACGATTATTTTGACTCAACACGCATCGATGCGTCTGGTCAGTAAAGCGTCATAAGTATGTTATTTTAAATAACGGCAAATGTAAAGGCGTTACACTTGTTTGGTTGAATAAAAGTTAACACATTAGATTGCACTGCAACCAGACAACACTTGCATGTACATTGTACACAGTGTAATCGCTTTTGTCACGCCCGCTGGGATCTCTTCGCGGTGTAAATAAATGTAGCAAATTGGTTTTGCACAATGCAGAACAATACCGTCCATTTGAAGGAGGGCATACAATTTGTATGACTATTATTAAGAGATGAGTGGTATGTTAGTATGCTTTTTCTTTTTAACCCCCGACGCAAAAACGACGGGGTGTTATAAGTTTGACGTGTCTGTGTGTGTGTGTGTGTGTGTGTGTGTCTGTCTGTTCCCCTGTGGAGCTCAAACGGGTGGACCGATTTGAATGCGGTTTTTTTTGTTTGAAAGGTGAATTAGTCGAGCGTGTTGTTAGCTATATTTGATGAAAATCGATCCAAGATGGCCGCCGCTACAAAATGGCGGATTACATATTTTTTCACAACTCCCTTAATATGGGTATCAAATGAAAGGGCTTGACTAGTAGAATATCACTATTGCAAATCCAAGATGGCCGCCACCACAAAATGTCACAGAATGTCGGGGGTTTTTTAAATTTTCAATTTATTTTCTCTTTGCGACGCTGAGGATCGTCACCACTTTTAATTGAAATATTAAAAGGAGTGTAATTATATTTGAAACCTAAATTAGTTGAAACCTTTCTTTTGAACCTCTCTAATGCCTGATTCCTGTTACTGAAATCTGTCTATAATCAGTTGATAATTGTATGGACTTTAGAGGCAGTAACATCTTCTAAACAAACGCGTACCATCATACGCCAGATCACTTTCCATCAGGTGTGATCGTGGACAAGCGTGTGTCTCTAATGAATAAAAAAGTAACAATTTTGGTAAGAAAGTGAGAATTGGTCTCTTGTAGGGACTTCCACACGACACAAACTTACGCCGCTTGTATCCAACCGCTCCCTGCAACTCGTTTGATGCCGTGTGTCGATCTCGGACGGAAAGTAAAGAGTTGAAAAACCTAAAACTTTTGACTATTGACTAAAAACACACTGATATTATAAAGGCGAAAGTTTGTATTTTATATTTGAAGTATAGGTTTTCTTAGATGATATACCCAGATGTCTGTACGGCATTCCGAACTAGTGGTAGATTTAATGACGAATCAAAAGTAGGTACTAAAAGTTTATTTGAATAAAAAACTTTTCTATTATTAAATTATATATTCAGAAATATCCTGCTCTCATATGTATCCTGTCTTTATCTTATTCAATTTGATCATTATCTAATATCTTCCACTACATACTATTGTTTACTAATATTTTCCATATACGAAGCTGCGTATGAGTTTAATTTGCACAATTCAGAACAATACCGGTTAGTTGCATACATTAGGCACATACATTACATACACCATTGTTGCTCCCGGTTCCCGTGAGACGCGTCTGCGTACTCTAATCTATGATCTGATTTATTCGCCTTTATAGAACTTTTTTTCTCACAGTGCTATCGATTGTACTGTGACGCTAATAGCGACTTGAGGCAACGTTCTAATTCTGTTGTAATATTGTAACCTTTTATTTACTATTATTTAATTTTCTAATTAATTATTAATTAGTTTTATTAGTCAATGCTTTACATTGACTGACACGATATTAATTAATTATTATTTATTAGTGTGGTCAAGCATTTGTAACGAGAGAAGTGACCCGTCTGTGAGGTTTATGATCTAATTTATTCTTTGATAAATCTCTTCAACTAAATGGAATTATTATGTCACTGAACATAGCGAACTTGCGAATTTAATAGATAGTAGGTATCTATGTACGCCATTTGTGGCCCAGTTCCCATAAGATGAACGAACTGTCGTGTATGATTGCTCTAATCTATAATCTGACTTATTTTATGATTGAGAACCACCTCCTTTTTGGAAGTCGTTTAAAAATCCTGCGTACTCTGTCAAAAACACCTCTTTAACAATGTCTGAAAAAACTTTTCTATTCTATTCTATTCAGAAATATGCTGTTGTCATATATGTATCATGTCTTTATCTTATTCAATTTGATTATTATCTAATATCTTTCACGACATAGGTCTACTATTGTTTACTAATATTTTCCATGCACAAAGCTGCGTATTATATTATCATATTTATGCAAACAGAAGTGGTAATGTTTATCCACATAGTCTTCAGCCCTAAGGGAAAACATTGTTCCTCTCTTTATGCATAATGTTTAAGTCGACTGAGCTTTTACCACGACTAGCAGCCTCCCAGGGGACTGAAACGAAGTGCCTCATCTCACCGTTTTCAAGCTTTGACATACTTTTCCTCTTTATGAAATGGATCTGTGAAACGTTATTTTAACATATTTTAAAAC
The DNA here is from genome assembly GCA_920104075.1 of Melanargia galathea. NCBI lineage: Eukaryota > Metazoa > Arthropoda > Insecta > Lepidoptera > Nymphalidae > Melanargia > Melanargia galathea. The sequence continues at coordinate 19,514,947 of OV049869.1, read as the reverse complement.
TTATTCTGGATTCCATTTTATTATTCAAAATGTCTATTTCAATCTCTCTGATGTCCGATTCTATATTAAAGCGGCGATTGCCTAGTGGTTAAGACTTTGGGTGCGACCAAGTTTGTTTTGTGGCACGCACCTCAACTTTTCGAAGTTTAAAGGAATTAAATAATACTTACTTAACGATGAAGAAAAACATCGTAAGGAAACCTACATGTCTGGGAGTTCTTACGGTCTAAATCCTTCTCATTGCGAGTAGCCCGTTATAGGTTGATAATGATGACGATGACATTAAATCTATGTGTTATATCATTTAATAAATAATTGTATAGACTTTTTTGACAATAACAACTTTTCTAAGAAATTCAGAACTATTTCAGCTTTCAAATATAAACTAGATTAGTAATGTAAATATACTAACTTTAGATTACAATGTTTAATCATCTATTTTAAGAAATGGTATTGTAGCAGATGAGCAAGTCGAGACGGTCCTAAAGTGGTTTTAGGGCGTTTTAAAGAGAAAACACTATTTATTTGAAATTAATCACTCGAATGTACGGCGCGCGCGGCTGCTGGTTAGCACTTCACATACGTCTTCGTAATGGCGGCGAGTGTTGCCAATATTGCATTATAATTTTAACCAAAAACTAGCGGCGCCAAACATTGTGCGATTTCATTATTTATTTATTACTTAAGGTAAGTACATAATAATATTATTATATTAGGTTTTATAAAAAAGGTAAGTACTAAAACTAATTATTACAATGATTATATACTTACTAACATTTTAATATCTATTTATATTTTTAACTATAACTAATTTATAATTTTTGTGTTTCAGGTGGTGCGTCGGTAACATCCTCCCGCCCAGTGTCACGACCGTGACACTCATCAATAGTAGGAAGAGGTAAGATTTTAATTACAGGTCTACGAAAGATACCTGATTTGGTCCTAACGTCAACCACCCTAATTCTGCCATCTTTTCCAGGATATGTTTTCTCAATAACTCCCATCGGCCATGTCCCTCGTGGAGCATTCGGATCCACGATCAATACTACGTCACCTTGTTTGAGGATTGGTGCTTCTTCCTGCCATTTCTTTCTAGGAAGGAGATTCGGTAGAACTTCTTTGACCCATCTTGACCAAAACATATCAGCCAGTCTCCGAGCTATACGCCACTGCTTTCTAAGATAAAACTCATCATTGTTAAAAGATCCAAGGCGAGGTAAGTTCGAAGATGAGCCGAGTAAAAAATGGTTTGGAGTAAGCGCTTCATGATCGCGAGGATCCACCGAAACATGTGTCAGTGGCCGACTGTTGATCATGTTTTCGACCTCAGACAGTAAGGTGAGTAACGTTTCTTCGTGCGGGGCTGCCTCCTTTAGCACTATCTTCAACGCAGTTTTTACACTTCGGACAAGTCGCTCCCAGGCTCCGCCCATATGTGGGGTCCCAGGCGCTATGAAATTCCACTCAACCAGCCTGTTTGCCAATACCTCGTGAAGCCTTTTGTCGTTCACAACTTCCAAATATGACCTCTTTAGTTCCGTGTCGGCTCCCCTCAGGTTAGTCCCGTTATCGGAAAAAATCCTTTTCGGCCATGAACGCCTTGCTGCCATTCTTCGTAGGGCCATAATCATAGAATCGGCTGTAAGAGAGTGCACGACTTCAATGTGAATGGCGCGAACCGTTAAGCAGGTAAACAAAACTCCATATCGTTTTTCCCTGCGGCGGCCTATAGCGACGACCATCGGTCCAAAAAGATCAACTCCGCAGTTTGTGAACGGGCGAAAATGGTGATCCACTCTTGCTTCTGGTAGGTTTCCTAAGCGCGGTGGTTGTGGCGAAGCTCTGCGTATGCGGCAATGAAGACATTTAGCAGCTACGCTTCGAACGGTAGGTCTCATGTTAATTATCCAATATTTTTGCCGAAGTTCATTAACAATCATTTCGGTGCTTCCATGTGCGGCAGCTTCATGGTAAGATTTTACAATAAGCCTGCTGGTAGGGTGACGTCCGTCGAGTATTATTGGCTGTTTCAGGTCCGCACTGACGTCCTTAGTCGCGTCGATTCTTCCTCCGACGCGCAGCAATCCGTTTTCATCGATAACTGGTGTAAGTGCCCGCAGGCGACTATCCCGGGGTATAGGTTTTCTCATTCGAAGCATTTTCAGTTCAACTGGAAAAGATTGCATTTGTGAGAATTTTATCAAAATCAGTTCAGCTTTTTCCAACAATCCAGCGTTTAAGTCCGCCGGCCGTTTTCTACATTTTTCTATGAATTGTATAACTCTTGCTGTACTTCTCACGAGCCGTAGCCAGGAGGAAAATCTTTTAGAATCCGGTACAGGTAATAATAATTCATTATCATTTTCAGAAGTTAAATTAACATATTCCAAATCATGCTCATTTAATTTAATTTTCTTTTCTTTTTCAGGTTCGGTAATCCAGCTAGCGGAGTCTTCGTAAAGAAATTTCGGTCCACGGAACCACTCACAGTGCTCGTTAAGTTTATAGTTACAGCTCTTCGTAGCTATATCGGCGATATTTACATGCGTAGAAATATAATTCCATTCGTCTTTACTACTCAATTCGTCGATCTCGCCGAGTCTGTTGGCTACAAACACCTTGTAGTTACGACAATCGTTTTTAATCCAATGTAATACCGTCATCGAGTCCGTCCAATAATACGTGGCGGTAGGTTTTAAACGATGCTCATTCTTAATCGTATTCGCCAAGCGGCAAGCTAACGTTGCGGCCTGAAGTTCGAGCCGTGGCACTGAAACCGGTTTCCTTATCGGAGCTACTCTGCACTTGCTAGCAATGAATGCAACTATAACTTGGCCGCCGCGATATGTACGCCTCCAGTAAGCGACGGCAGAATATGCGACTTGCGACGCATCGCAAAACAAGTGTAACTCCAATGTTGCTGTCTCGCTCTCACTCAACTTGTCAGACGTATTACATTCGGCCTGGTTGAAGTACCATCTGGGTATTTTTAAGTTGCAGCTAACTTCGTGCATTTGCGTAATCCACGCACGAAATGACTTGTACAAATCTTCATTTAATTCCTGGTCCCATTTTATATTATTCTTCCAGGTTTCTCGCATTAATATTTTAGCTTTTACTGTAATTGGATTGAGAAAGCCATATATATCTAAAATAGACATAACGATTCTTAACATCTCACGTTTAGTGGGTTTTCTTTCAAAATTTAAAATATCACTCGGAATACGTTTTAATGTCGTATCGATCGACAGCGTGTCCTCGGACGGAACCCATAGCAATCCGAGCGTTCTTTCCGGCTGATTATTAATGTTGAATTGTACGGTCTTGACTTCATTTGGCATTTCTACCAGCACCTCCGGGACGTTGCTTACCCAGTTTCTTATTTCAAAACCGCCGCGGAGGTGGATGGCCGAGATGTCTTCTATCATTCGTTTCGCTGTAGTTAAATCCTTCACTGAATCAATGTAGTCGTCCATATAGTGCGATGTGACGATGGCATTTACAGCTTCTGGCATCTCTTCTATGAATCGTTGCGCGTTCTTATTTTTTATGTACTGCGCTATAAAAGGGGAGCAATTAGCGCCAAAAATTAGAGAAGACATAGCATATACCTTTATAGGTTGCGACGCATCATCTCTCCACAGGAATCTCAGAGCCTTTTGGTCTTCTTTTCTTATTTTTATGCAGAGGAACATATCTTTTATGTCACCCATGAGTGCAATAGGTCCTTCACGAAACTTGAACATAATACCTAATAAAGATTCCAGCAAGTCCGGTCCTTGAAGTAAATAAGAATTGAGGTTCTTGCCTTCAGAGGGCGCGGCTGCGTCAAAAACAACTCGTAACTTTTTCTTGTTAGGGTTGTCAACTCCAAAGTGCGGTAAGTACCAGGTTCGATTTCCAGGTTCCGGGTCATTAACCTGTCGGGCGTAATTATTTATAAATAAATGATTTATACGTTCGCGGTATCGATTACCGTACTCCTTGTCAGCATAAATCTTCTTCTCGACTGACTTCAGTCTTTTGTAGGCGTTGGGGTACGAATTCGGCATAGGGTTGTCATCTTTCCAGGGCAATCCTACTTCCCAGCGTCCGTCGACCAGTCGTGCGGTCTCTTCTAGGATGGCTACCGCGCGAACTTCTTCTGCATTCTGTCTAGGCTTGTTGTGAATACCTATAGATTCGAATAACGTACCAGTTCGTTTAGCTTCGCGTCAGGGTCTACCTCACGGTCGTAGGGGGCAGGCGTAGTGACCAGGACATCTTCTTCTATTGAAATGCTAGACCTAGGAACAGAAGGATGCGTAGACACAACACCATGAACACACCACCCTAACGGAGTTAAAGTAGCACAAGGTTGGTTCTTATTACCTAAAACAGATTTCTTAGGTGCAATTAAATGATAATTATCTTGCCCTATTAATACAGTAGGCTTGACATTTTTAGAACAATACAAGTTTTCAATATTACTTAAATGACTATATTTTTGCTTATCAATAATTGACAATTTTTGTAACGGCAATGCTAATTCAGCAATTTTTCTAGCTCTCAATTTAAATTTTACATTATTTTGATTGGAAATAGTACAGTTAACAATTTCACAATTACAGGTAATTTCAGAATCGAATGCGCCGCGCAATCGCATTGTTGATGTGCGGCCCGTGATGCCGACTGCATCTGCCAGTGACGATAACATGAGAGATATCGTTGCCCCGTCGTCGAGCATGGCGTATGTACTTACTATACCTAAAGGTCCATGAATGTCTATAGGAACTACCTTAAGTAAGACGCACGAGGGGTTATCTATCACCGCGACCGTTTCACTTTGCGCGTTTATTTCACTATCACTCGATTGCCCATTATTTTTTACCGATTTCTCACTTTCACATTTCACTTCACTAGCGACTTCTGGCGTTTTCTTCTTCCAGTGAAGCATTCTGTGGTGCGGGAGCCCACACCCGTCGACGTCACACAGCTTGGCCTGGCACGAATCCCTATGGTTGCAGCTGTCAACTAAGCAGCGGTAGCACAAACGTTTGTCTTTTACGAACCTCCATCTGTCGCGACGTAGGGCGCGCTTGAAACGGCTACAATCCGGCAATATGTGCTTAACACTGCTACGGCAAAACATACAGCGGTCTTCCTCTTGGATTGTATGTATGCTGCGTACTACTTCTTTCTTTCTTGGTGGTTCCACATGCTGACTATTGATGTGACTTACGCCGGCGGCTGCGGTCTTCACGGCTTCATCGTGTAAAAATTCGGAAAATAATTCTAACTTCGCCTTTTGCGAATTATCATTATAAATATATAGGTAATCAACCCACTTTGTTATGAGTGCGCTTGGGCACTTACCTAAAATTGTATTTAATAAATCCGGGCTTCGTAGGTAATCGTTTTCTTTTAACGCTTTTACCGCTGCGACATAATTCCTTATTTTAATAGAAAAGTTAACTATTTCTTGTTGATAGTTTGTCGGCAGCGTGGAAAGTCTTTTCATTTGTTTGTTTAAATTTAAAATGATTACCTCTGGCCTTCCATATCTGAGCTCCAGGGCTTCTATGACTTCGAACGGCGATGTACTGCCAATGAGCAGCGACGAGACGGTGTCTTTGGCTTCACCGCGTAAACATTTGCGTAGACGCCACAAGTTTTCACTGTCACTGTAGTTACAAAGGCGTGTTGACTCATAATATGCTTCTTTAAAATGCAGCCATTCCACTGGGTCGCCCGAGTAGGTAGGTAGATCTTTTCCGATCGCGAGCCTCGTGAGCAACGATGTATTGTTGGCCTGTTTCGTTTCGGATAATAACATATTTTTTAATGCGCGCGCGAGGTCTTGCACGTCGTGCCTCTCGTCATGAGGTGGTGCACCGACTGAAGGCGGCGCTTGCGCATTGCTCCTATCGAGCCATTCCTGGACTTTGTCCGGGTCATTTTTTGTTCGTGAGCGTATGCTTCCCGAACATTGCGAAATTGCAGCGATATCTGCCGCGAGTTTTTTGTCAATTAATTCCTTCTCGATGGCAGCCTTCTTTTTCGCGGCCTCGTATTCGAGCTGCGCTCTGCGAGCCGCTGATGAAGTGCTCGTTCGCGTCGCCATCTTGACGATATCTGTTTCACAACGTGGCGGCAACTCCACTGCTGGAGTTTTTGCCCCCGCTTGTTCTGATTGTACATCTTGAGCGTTTTCTTGTTCCATCCTCAACATGCGGCGTGTTTTAGGCATAATGCGTCGCAGTTAGGTAGTGAACACAAGGTAAAACGTAAAACCGCGTGTCTCCACTTACTTGGTTCTCACTTACGGCATCCAGGCTCGAAGACCAGATTTTGTAGCAGATGAGCAAGTGGAGACGGTCCTAAAGTGGTTTTAGGGCGTTTTAAAAGAGAAAACACTAATTATTTGAAATTAATCACTCGAATGTACGGCGCGCGCGGCTGCTGGTTAGCACTTCACAAACGTCTTCGTTATGGCGGCGAGTGTTGCCAATATTGCATTATAATTTTAACCAAAAACTAGCGGCGCCAAACATTGTGCGATTTCATTATTTATTTATTACTTAAGGTAAGTACATAATAATATTATTATATTAGGTTTTATAAAAAAGGTAAGTACTAAAACTAATTATTACAATGATTATATACTTACTAACATTTTAATATCTATTTATATTTTTAACTATAACTAATTTATAATTTTTGTGTTTCAGGTGGTGCGTCGGTAACAGGTATAATTCTAAATTACATTAATTATTAGTACAGTATGTAGTTTAAATACCAAACATTTGCTAAACTGATTTATTAAATACAGTTGGCAATTACGAATTCAAACCGTTGAATCAGGTACAGTGAAAATCAATAACAGGTAAGGCAAACTGTTCTTCAAAATTAAATAAAACATGTTAAATGTCAGAATCCATCAGAATTTCTGTGAAACAACGAACTAATACTATAACGGACTTTTCACCATTATGTGGTATCGATTAACGGCGATACCTGGAAACGCCCAAGGTTCTAAGTTATTTACAACAAATAGATATTATTATATTTTCTTTAAAGCTAGATAATGGTTGCTCACAGGACAGAGGGATTTAGAGCTTAGACCCGTCACGCTGCTTCTATGCGGGTTGGTGGGCTTTAAAGACTACTGTCACATGATAGTGATAATATCCGGGACCGACTGCTTAACGTGCTCTCCGAGGCACTCCTTTAGCTAAAATGAATTGACTTGTTTAACCTGTCAATTCATTTTAGCTAAAGATCGGATCTTTAGCTAAAGATCGGATGCTACCAAATTAGCACTATTAAGTCACCAAATTGTTCGAAACAACATGTCAGTTCTTATTTCTAAAATATAAAGTTATTTTTACTGTTACAATAAAATTGTTTTGTTATTTAATTTGACAGAAACAGCGAATGGCACTCCGATATTCCCTTTTAGGTACATTAATAATGTAATAGTCAATATTATGACCGGACTCTATGATAACAAATATATCAACTGTGAACTGTTCTGATAGAAAATACCCGTCTTATTTTGTACAAGTAGTTATTTACTAAATCTTTTTATCGGTGTGTGTCCGACTAGTTTTGAACCAGTCAGTATTCAAGTAATGAGTTCGCGAAAGTAAATAACACTACCCGAAGTAAATCGTTTCGGAACTGAGCTGGATCTAAAATTAGTCGGGCATACACCGACAAAATCTGACAGTGAGTCACTCAATTGCATAAGCAACACCTAACATTTAACAATACAAGTAAAATGTCCTTTCTAAGAATCATCATCATCATTATCATTATCAACCGACTCACTACCGACTCACTACATATTATGATTCCTCTCAGAGTGAGAAAGGTTTCCCATGAATAATTAGGTAATATTAATAACAAAACCTAAAAGCTACAACATTTAGTACCTACCTAGTACCTACTGTGCGAATATATAACCTACTATTGTGCGAGTAAATACTTACCAGTGAAACTGAGTCCACACACGATTGCTTTTGTGCTAAGTTTTCCATTTACTTACAAGCACCGACGCATTATGAACTGCAATATTTACTTGCATAACCGTATTTTAACTACCGACTTTAAGTAACTGTTAAACTACCATTAGTAACTCTAGGTAAATAGATTACATGAGTTTTGATACAAGATGACGACCCACAAGAGGCGCAAAGAGCCTTGTACACATTGGCCTCACGCATTCAGCCAAGCACTGTGTGAACGTGTTAGGTTGTAATTGGTTGTTGATTTTTTTTTAATAATTTTATTTTCACTCTATGGTACTAGAACTACGAGATACAAACCTTGTACAAACTCTTGCATTATTGCAGGTCGCGTATTTAGGAACTTAAGTACACTGCCGGACGAATTGGACTAATATGTGTGTGGGGGTATTGAAAAGTGTGTATTGTGTGCGCCTCTCGCGGCAGTGTGCTGTCACCTTTAAAAAGGCGGGTAGCTCATTAATGAATTTAATGAATACCGAAATTCGCTTTCCAATATTTTTTTGAAACAAAAAATTAGGCGAGACTATTCGATTTTATTATTACTGTTTCTTACTCAGTAAGTAAGTAATAAATGAATTGAAATAATTTGAATAGCAAACACACACTTAATGAAACAAAGATAAGACAAAACGATGGAAGCGTAAAAAAGATATAGGAATACTTAAGATATTTTATTCAAAAGATTGAACGCTGTGCTACCATTAAAAGATGCTTTAAATTGCTCTGCATCGTCGCCTTCTCAGGATAAAATTGGAGTATTCTTTATTTCTCCGCATTATTTCCGAGCTATTTCAGCTCTTTATTATGCGCTACATTGTCTCCGAAGCTATTTTAGATGCTAAAACTTTTAACTTTTTTATTTGCGCTTTCCTTTCTTTATTTTCCCACATTTTTCCTTTATGAATTATTCTATTTTTTAGAGGCATGCGAGTAAGATTTTTGACGTGATAACGTCTTATAAATCGATGAACGCCGGCCGCACCACGAAAAAGTATGACTTATCGTCACGTACCGCCTAGCCGAGCATGCAAGCGAGAGCGCGGAACAAGCGATAAAGAGACAATTGTTTTCTTATGACGTTATCACGTAAAGTACCTATCGTCCGTAAACCGACTTTACAGGCAACTAATTTTTTTAATAATATAAATTTTCAGGATAGGTTTAATCCCGTAAGAGGAGCAATTTATAAATAAGTAGTTATGTTTCTTTCGTTGAAAGTTAGCAGTATATGCAGGCAGGGAGTCTTATTGTTAGTGCAAAGAAATTCATGCTAGATAATATTTCACCACTGTTCATTAATTGCCTCTTTTGGCTCAATGGAAGGTTGGCGGGCTTTAAAGACTTTACCACATCAAGATAATGATAGTGATCCGAGGCATGGGTTCGAAACACCGCCTACTACTAACTCTGGGCTGATGATTGAGAATTGCTTGACAGAAACCCAGTACCTCTGGGCCGACCCGGAAATCGAATCCGGATCCTGGTGATCCGCAGTCGAACATGCTAACTACTTGACCATCTAGGCAATTTTACTTCATCATTCTCTCGGTCTCCCAAAGGCAACAAATTGTAAAGATATACCTACAATGTGAAACTCTGTTTATCGCTCACGTAAAGCGGACGTCCGTCGCGTACAAAATGTTCGTAAACAAGGCAAAATACCCGATTATCAGGTAAACCGCCAATTTCACCCGATTTCTCGCCGTTTTATCTTCCGCCGACAACACTTGAATCCCAATCATGTTTAGAAGTTTGATGAGTTTCAGCATCAAGAAGTTTTCTTTTAAATATTTTATTCGCCATAGAAATTTACTTCCTATTATGATTTATATTGTCATCGTCTCGATTTACAGACATTCGGTTGTCCACTGCTGGACAAATGATTCTTGTAAACCTCCAGAAAAAATTTGGGAAAATGATGAACAATAATTTGATAGAGATTCCATTTTTTAACGTTCGCGTATGGTCATTAGCATTATGTATCTAGGTATTCATTTTGCCTTCCTCGTAATTCAGATACTTTAGTACCTACTTTTACTTTTCCTCGTACATAATATAAGTAATATTACATCTTTATTTATCTACAAAGCTAGGGATAAATTTTAATGATGTACCAACTCTAATATTTTTCTCGAATTCTCCACAAAATGTTGCACCGAGTTGCCTTGGCTGCGTGAGGTGTAAGTGCAGCTATTTTAGTTTCGCAAGTTTGCGCAAAGCTGTAGTGTAGTTGGAGTCACTAAGCACGTGCGGTTGCCAACTTGGTCACAAGGTCAATGTCACATACATTATTCAACATGCAACCATAAAATAGTCGAATTAAACTCGACTTAAGTCGAATTCTAGACAATCTTCTTGCAAGGCATAAAATCTGGTGTTAAGGCCGCTCTCTTCACGCGCTTCTCCATACAAACGTATTACGCCTATTATTCTAATATTTGTCGCAATAGGTCTAAAGTTAAGCCAGATATCAATTTATATCTCCATTATCTATGCCATAAAATAAAAATATTAGTAAAATTATATTTATTTTGAAAGTTATGACGCTTGAAAAATCACTATTTTTGGGCAAATTTTGGGGCAACTTCGTGCGTAAATAAACTATATAAGAAACTAGAAAATTGAAAAACGACCGAAGTCTTATCATAGGTTACTTCATAATAATTACAAATGTCTTTAGTTCATGTAAAAAATTGCCAAATATTTGCTAAAATAGGCGAAATACCAAACCTAGATTTGCATCTTTTTACTTTGCCGTTTTTCACTAAAAATCATGATATCTCAAGCAAAATTTATTTATTTAATTAATTTATTATTTATTTATGTATCTATTTTTAATACTCTTCTTTACTGAAGACGTCTCGCTCTCTAAATGCAGAAATTACTGTTTTAGACTCCACTCACCAACGATTTGTCGATGCCATGGAGAGGGCTCTTAAGTGCGCTGTGCGATAGGTTTCATTTGATTAAAAAAATCAGCCAAGTGCGAGTCGGGCCTCGCTCTTTCAGGGTTCCGTACATAATTATGAACAATATAATATTTTGGGTCTAAGAAATATTTAATTTCCGAGCTAGACATCGCAACAAACCGTGAAAGAAAAACCCAAAAAAATGTTCGTTTATTTTGGTCACAGCTTATAAACTATTTAATAAATCGTTGTTTTCAGTATTTGTTGTTTAAATAGAGCATATAGTACATAATATACTGAAATATCATATTCCCAACTAGTTTAGTTTTTGAGATAGCCCCCGTCACAAAAATGGTCTAAAACTGACAACTTTGATGGCCTCCCATTCCCTTATTTTTTGAGATAAAAATTAAAAAAATATATATTTGTACTCTACTTAATGAGCTCTAAACTATGATACCCCACAAGCTAGGGTAAAGAAAAAAATTTTTTTTCCGGCTCCTTTTTCATGTATGGGAGCCCCCCTGAAAAATAATTTAATTCAATTTCTAATTCAATATTTGATTTTGGGTTAACGTTTTACACTAAATACCAAAATTTCAGGTTTGTAACTCATTTCGTCTGCGAGCTAGAGACCTGTGACCGGCGGACAGACGGACAGACAGACAGACAGACAGACAGACAGACAGACAGACAGACAGCCGAGTGACATTAATAGGGCTCCGTTTTTTACCCTTCGGGTACGGAACCCTAAAAAATCGAAATTCAAAATTCTAATTTGTTTATTTTATTTACGGCGTCTTGTGGCTCATTTATAACAAGTGAAGACTAACTACAAACTCCTGTAATAAATAATTAGAATAAGGGACCGTTCAGACAGACCGGCGCGGAGAGCGTCGGAGAGCATTTTTTTTTTTCACACAGATAGACCGGCCGTTCTTTGCTCTGCTCTCCGCGCCGGTCTGTGTGAACGGACACGCGGATGCGTTCGGAGCCGAGCGTACGCTCTTGGGCCGGACGGCAGAGCAATTCGGCCTACGGTCGGCTGTGCGAGCATGAAAGAGCACGCGAACGGAGCCGGTCGGATGCTCGAGCGCGAAAAAGCACGAGCATGGAGCAGCCGACCGGCTCGACGAGCAGCCGAGCGGCTGCTCTTAACGTTTCACACAGAGCGTATTGGGAGCATCCTCGAGCATCCTCTTATTATAAAAGAGATAAAATGTAAAAATAAATCTTATTTCAATGTCTTAAGATTCTATTTTAAATGCGATTAAAATTTGCTCTGCTCTCCGCGCCGGTCTATCTGAAAGGTCCCTTAAACATAGGTATTTTGTTTATTTTATGCTGAGTGGTCCAGAAAGCAAATTCTACTGAGAAGAGCGGGCACGATAAAAATCCCGTGGGAAATCTTTGATTTTTCGAGATAAAAAGTAGCCTGCGTCCGCATTCACAACGCAAGATGTGCCAGATTTCATCGAAATCCGTTCAGCAGTTGAGCCTTTAAAAAGGTCATACATACAGAGTTACTTTCGCATTTGTAATATCACTATGTTTTATTGTATTAAAGAATGAAAGAGAAGATACGGACAGTGCCATGCCTGTATGAAGCATTCATGTTATAAAAAATGTTTCTTTGTGTTCCAGCTGCTGGGAGTCCTGATGGCGGTGACGTTGGCTGCCGCCACTCCCCGCAGGCACAACAAACGTGATGGTGAGAACTTGTTATATTTATATTTCAAGATCATCATGATCAACCCATTGCCGGCTCACTACAGAGCACGGGTCTCCTCTCAGAGTGAGAAGGGTTTTGGCCATAGTCTACCACGTTGGCCAAGCGGATTGGCAGACTTTACATACCTTTGAGAACGTTATGGAGAACTCTCAGGCATGCAGGTTTCCTCACAATGTTTTCCTTCACCGTTAAAGCAAGTGATATTTAAATACTTAAAACGCACATAACTCCGAAAAGTTAGAGGTGAGTGCCTGGGATCGAACCCACGACCTTCGATTAGAAGTCGGTCGTCCTAACCACTAGGCTATCACAGCTTGATTTATTTCAAGATAAACAAGTATAAATTTGAAATTTAAAAACCCCCGACATTCGCCATTTTGTGGCGGCGGCCATCTTGGATTTGCATAGTGCTTTTCTACTAGTCAAGCCCTTTCATTTGATACCCATATTATGAGAGTTGTGAAAAAATATGTAATCCGCCATTTTGTAACGCAGCCATCTTGGATCGATTTTCATCAAACATAACTAACAACACTCTCGACTAATTCACCTTTCAAATAAAAAAACCGCATTAAAATCGGTCCACCCGTTTGAGCGCTACAGGGGAACAGACAGACAGACAGACACACACACACACACATACACACACACACACACACACATACACACACACACACATACACACACACACACAGACACGTCAAACTTATAACACCCCGTCGTTTTTGCGTCGGAGGTAAAATATAAGTCGCTACAAGAAACCTACGTCCAGCAATGCAAATCTATTGGTGGACAACGATGACATGATCGATGCATTGTAATATCACACTAAACCTACAGTCAATCACATAAGCCAATGCAGTATAAATAAACAAACCATACTCGTCATGACATTTCACTTTTGCGTACGATATTTTCATTGTTGCTTAGAACAAATCACTCACAATGATCTTTTTTCCCAAAGTAAAACTTATTAAGTTTATATTACACACAAAACCAATTCAATTTTAGCAGTTTACGTAAATATTTTAACAAAAATCTAGCTCACAATCGTAAAATAAAACCACAGAGTATTGACCTACTATGGAGTTTGACATAAGATATAGACTAAATGCCTAGTGCTGAAAACGAAAAGTGAACCATAGAGTGAATGTTATGAACGAGTGAGAACGAGTTTAATCGATTCTAAAATTCGGGTAAGATCGGAAGTAATTTTATAACGGTCAGTCTCTGTTACAAAACAATACATCATCAATACGTCATCTGTGTATTACAAAACAAAATGGGCGTTTTCGTTAAATTTTGTTATCGTTATTAAGTAAGGCGCATCCGATGCCGGCATCGTTTTTTTTAGCATCGATTCGACTGTGGAATTTGTCCAAAATTAGGTACCAGCTGGAAGTCTGCGTATAGAGATACTCGGTAACGATGCCGTAATGATAACATTAATTACTGCCTATTTAACGAATCGACTTCTACTCATATAAATTTTTAACTAGTAGACGTTCGTGGCTTCGCTTGTGTGATACCAAACTAAATATTGCCATTTGCCAAATAATGTCCTTCCCAACCCTTAACTATCATCATACCAAATTTCGCCGAGACCGAGAGGGAGCAAGCGAGCGAGCGATGCTTTCGGTCGTCTTTGGTTTGTGGTGCCAGTGATGGCGTGCCGAGTGCCGATGCACCGCGCTGTCGTGTCACCGCCACTTTCCGTTGCGTGGTCAACTGTCTCGCTCGCACTGCACTCGATGATGTTTGCATGGGGTCTGATCGTTTGATTCGGGTGTTGCGGGGTCATTCGTTCCGCTGCTTCTCTTGATGTTGTACGTTCTCTGGTGCTCTTTAGTTTTTTATTTTCGACGACTTGGCTTGTTTACTGGATTTTTTGGATGAGCACTCCACCCTCCTCAAATAAAACTATTTCTTACTCTTTAGGTATTTTTTGGCTATTGTCATCAATTCATATATATTTTTATAAAAAGCTTTATCTTATTTTAAATCAGATATAACCAGATAAAACATTATGTAAAAAAACTTGCTACAAAGCTAGTAATATTAAATGTAGTATCCGATTTTAAATAATATCGTTTTCAACGATAGAAGGTTGTTTTTAAAATCACTCTATTTCGATAATCGATTTAAGAATGTATTCATTCAATCGTCCATTCACAATCTGCCTGCTTCTGCTTCCCATCACTATGAGTACAATGGCAAATATGATCACGTGATCTGACGCCATTTCTGTTTACAAATACTGCATTGGGATATGGTATGGACTGTACAGCTTCATATTCATTACATAACTCCTAGCTTTTTCAAAGTTATGTGCAAAGTGACACAATGTTTGTTTATGATGGGAGGTCACATTATGACAGCAGGTACCTATACTTTTACTTTTTACCAAGTGGTTACAAAATGAAATACTACCGGGACTCAGGTACCCGGGTGTCAGATTACATAAATAACTATACTTAGTATAGTGAATTTACTTAGTCTATAAATACACCAAGTAGTGTTTGAACTGGCGCGTCCCACTTCCAAATATGTAGAATATAGTAAACATTTTTCGTACTCTTCCCTAGGCACTATCATCTTTAACTTATGCCAAGAATCCACTAGCGATAAAACTTGAAGAAGTCAGCTCTGGCAAGCAACTTTCACTGTGCCTCGAGGCAAATCAATTTATGCCAGTTTTACCTCTGATATTGGACTCCTGCAAGAAATTACGGAAGTGACTTGCCATTGGACTAGAATTTCATCGAAGATTAGTACGTTTTAAAGAAGTCATAACTTTTAATAATAGATAATAATCTACCGTCTAATGCGACCAAAATCTGGAACATTTTCTGCTCCTTTATTCATCACTCATGATTGAAGGAATTAACTTATGCATAACCTGTCATCTAAATGGACTCCTAAGTTTCTTTCACGACTATTGTTAGGTTTTTTACTTCTAATAATGTTTTAATAATGTTTTTAATGTAACTACATTATATTTGTATATTTCTTTCTTTCAAAATTATATGCCAAACTTCTATTAATAAAACAAAGAGCCAGATTAAATTGAGGACAAATTACGAAGCGTGAATTAAGCTCCTATTCCTTTGTTCGCAGCACCGTTAAGCTCATCGTATGGAGCCCCAGGAATTGGGGGAGGCGGCGGCGGTGGTGGGGGAGGCTTCGGAGGACCTTCCTCATCATACGGCGCCCCACGACCATCTTCCAAATACGGACCCCCTTCAAGCAGCTACGGTGCCCCATCTCGCCCGTCTTCAAGTTACGGGGCCCCTTCCAAACCTTCCGGATCATATGGAGTACCTAGACCCCCATCGACTAGCTATGGTGTGCCAACCGGTCCTTCAAGTAGTTATGGAGTTCCTAAGAAACCATCGAGCTCTTATGGAGCCCCTTCAAGCTCGTACGGTGCTCCGTCATTCGGGTCAGGGGGCGGTGGCGGTGGAGGAATTTCGTCTTCTTATGGTGCGCCTTCCCATGGCGGCGGCGGCGGCGGCGGCGGTGGCGGTATCTCTCCATCACATGGCGGTAGTGGAGGTGGCGGCGGCGGTATCTCATCCTCATATGGTGCGCCTTCACATGGCGGTAGCGGAGGTGGCGGCGGCGGTATCTCATCCTCATATGGTGCGCCTTCACATGGTGGTAGCGGAGGTGGCGGCGGCGGTATCTCATCCTCATACGGTGCGCCTTCACATGGCGGAAGCGGTGGAGGCGGTGGAATATCATCTTCTTATGGAGCACCATCTTCATCGTATGGAGCGCCATCACACGGTGGCGGTAGCGGTGGTATCTCTTCCTCGTATGGCGCACCATCACACGGCGGAAGCGGCGGCGGTGGAGGAGGAATTTCATCCTCATACGGAGCACCATCCCATGGTGGTAGCGGAGGAGGCGGTGGGGGTGGAATATCATCCTCATACGGTGCGCCTTCCAGTTCATATGGAGCACCTTCGTTTAGCTCGTCTGGTTCTGGTGGCTTTGGAGGTGGAATCTCTAGTTCTTACGGGGCACCTTCCTTCGGTTCTTCCGGCTCAGGAGGAGGTATCTCTTCGTCATATGGTGCTCCATCGTCTGGTTCTCATGGCGGTGGCTCCCTGTCTAGTTCTTACGGTGCTCCATCGTCTGGCGGAGGTAGCTCTGGATTCGGTAGTTCAGGATTTGGTGGTAGCAGTTTTGGAAGCAGTGGACCATCTTCCAGCTATGGAGCTCCCGCACCCTCAAGCAGTTATGGAGCCCCCAGCGGCGGCGGCGGTGGTGGTCACGGCTCTGGTGGATATTCCTCAGGAGGCTCTAGCGGTGGATACAGTTCAGGTGGCTCAAGTGGTTATTCGTCTGGCGGAGGCGGATACTCTTCAGGAGGTGGACATGGTTCTGGTGGTTATAGTTCAGGCGGTTCCGGAGGAGGATACTCCTCAGGAGGCGGACATGGTTCTGGTGGTTATAGTTCAGGCGGTTCCGGAGGTGGTTACTCGTCTGGAGGTGGACATGGTTCTGGTGGCTATAGCTCGGGCGGATCCGGAGGTGGGTATTCTTCTGGAGGTGGACATGGTTCTGGTGGTTATAGTTCTGGTGGCTCAGGAGGTGGCTACTCCTCAGGAGGTGGACATAGCTCCGGAGGTGGCTACTCCTCTGGAGGCTCAGGAGGTGGATATAGTTCAGGCGGATCCGGCGGTTATTCCTCAGGGGGTGGACATGGGTCTGGTGGGTATTCTTCTGGCGGTTCTGGGGGTGGTCACAGCTCAGGGGGTGGATACTCTTCAGGAGGAGGCGGTGGTGGAGGCCATGGTTCAGGAGGCTACTCAGCGGCAGTGCCAGCCACTATCAGCCAGAGTTACGACTCTAGCGGCGGTTATGTGTACTAAGGTTAAACTAATTCGATTCAGTAATGGATAACAGTCAATTGCGCAAGTCGCAAACTTTTAGTGGAAGTATGATCAGTATTAATTAAGTTACCATGTCATAAACTTCAAACCGTCAACAGTGCGGAAAGGGTCTCTTATCCAAATATTTGACAAATTCAGATAAGTCCTGTTTGAAACTGTAAAATAGGTCTAACCATTTTTAGGGTTCCGTACCCGAAGGGTAAAAAACGGAGCCCTATTAATGTCACTCGGCTGTCTGTCCGTCTGTCCGCCGGTCACAGGTCTCTAGCTCGCAGACGAAATGAGTTACAAACCTGAAATTTTGGTATTTAGTGTAAAACGTTAACCCAAAATCAAATATTGAATTAGAAATTGAATTAAATTATTTTTCAGGGGAGCTCCCATACATGAAAAAGGAGCCGGAAAAAAAAATTTTTTCTTTACCCTAGCTTGTGGGGTATCATTGTTTAGAACTCATTAAGTAGAGTACAAATATATATTTTTTTAATTTTTATCTCAAAAAATAAGGGAATGGGAGGCCATCAAAGTTGTCAGTTTTAGACCATTTTTGTGACGGGGGCTATCTCAAAAACTAAACTAGTTGGGAATATGATATTTCAGTATATTATGTACTATATGCTCTATTTAAACAACAAATACTGAAAACAACGATTTATTAAATAGTTTATAAGCTGTGACCAAAATAAACGAACATTTTTTTGGGTTTTTCTTTCACGGTTTGTTGCGATGTCTAGCTCGGAA
Source organism: Melanargia galathea (assembly GCA_920104075.1). Lineage (NCBI taxonomy): Eukaryota > Metazoa > Arthropoda > Insecta > Lepidoptera > Nymphalidae > Melanargia > Melanargia galathea. Next base: position 19,496,652 of record OV049869.1, on the reverse strand, counting down.
ATTAAATATTTCTTAGACCCAAAATATTATATTGTTCATAATTATGTACGGAACCCTGAAAGAGCGAGGCCCGACTCGCACTTGGCTGATTTTTATTAAAACTAAGCATCATTTTAATTTTCTTGAAACAAAGTACAATATACTATGAGTAAGAGTCCACGAATTTTTTTCTGTTCTTTCATTCAATCTAACTTTAAAAAAATACGACATTTTTGTACAAAACCACTTTCTCGCCATCATTATTGCATTGTTATTAATATTATTATTATATTCTAAACAATTGTATTGTTTCTGTTAAAGCAATTGGTTTTCTTTATTTACCGAAAAATTATTGTCTCTCTATTTATTTAAAAAGACTAAAGAAAAAAATTAGAGCGCAAAATTTTAAAAGTGATACCGCCATTTGCACTGTACACATGTCATGCAATCGGCTTCGTTTGTTGAAATCAGCTCTCCTAAATTCTTTAGTCTTAGTTTTTTTTTTAAACTGAACCGTAAAAGCTTTTCCATGGCTGAATTTATTATAAGTTTTTGTAAGTAAAATATAATGTATTAGGACAATTAGATAATATTTAATTTGTAACAAACGAATGTACAAACAAATAGTATATAAGTATAAGTATTGTTTTATATGTAAAATTAAATGTGTAAATAAAATGCAATGAATTTTCTTTTTACCTACTATTTCTTTAAGTGCCTACATTAAATATTGAAATTTCATACTTTAAAACAATATTTTTGTTATTGTTTAAGTATGTAAATATTAAATGAACACATAAAACCACTTACTTACTTTCAAGTAATATACTTTATCTTTATTTTTGTCGTAAGCTTATAATGAAAGGCTATATTAATATATGTACATACCTATAGACATTTCAATTTAAAGAAAGATGCATTTAAAAACAGGCTCTATCTTAATAGCAGTAAATATTTTGCTGTACTGTCCATGCACACAACTACCACTACCAGGCATCACTTTTTGACGAGGGTTTCATTTATATTTTTCCTTTAGTCTCAGTAAGGCTCAGACTAAAGTAAAAAGACAGACGATAAATTAATATTTTAATGGAGTAATATTGCTACCCACTAACGAAATTAAACATTTAAGTAGCTATATTATATAAGGGATTTCATGAAAACAAAATAAGCCCATCAACATACTATATTGTTTTATTTACGTCGCAGGGATTGCTGTAGTCACAACATTACACAATTTACACATTTCAAATATTCAACAAGAACTAGGAATAAGTCAATAGTAGGTATAACTACCAGCTAACAGTGGGCCCGCCCCGTCCTAACATTCGAGCAGGCAGACAATATCATATAAAAAATATTCACATATGGAAACAAGATATATAATATCTATTCCAAACTAAAATTAAGTAGGTTAGTCTTAGAACCGTGAGTTAAAAAAACAAGGTGTTAATAAATAAAAATTTAAAATTAAATTCACAAATAAATATTGATTAGGTACCTATATCTTTTCCGAAACTATTATATATTTTTTGTACATGCTTATTTTGCATATCTTGTTATCTGGTCTTAAACCAATGGTATACCATTGGTTTAAGAAACACATAAGTACATATTATGTATTTATGTCCTGCGAGTCAAATACATACAAATAAGTGGTTATTTTTGTACCTAGGACGGTAATAATATAGTGAAGACAAAATAATATTTATTACGTAGGTAGTGCTTTAGAAAATATTTTTCTTTTCAATTACAAACATTTGTAAAAAATTCAGGCGAATGCTCACAGTACCTAGATAAAAAAATAGTATCTTGATAAAAAATTGACAAATCAGTGATAATTAACATTGTGAAATAAAAATACAATTATTTATTTATATGTTCATTAACAAATATATCGACATTAGAAATTGTATATATTTAAACATAGTACAGGTACTTAGTATTTATATAAGAAAAAACATAGGAAGATAAAATATGACAAAGTCCGTCTGCAAATACATTAGCACACGACGGTGTTAAGAACAACAACGATATTCTAAAACTACCTTAAAAATATTTGATATGTATCCGTTCCATCTAGTCACTAACATACGTGATATGTTTTATATATTAATCTAATACATTAATCCACATAATGATATGTATTGGTTGAGTCTTAGCGAAGTATTAACATCAGGCAGGTGACTATATCACAATTATACATAGGTAAGTACAATACGTATGTATATCTATATATTCAATTCTATAAGAAACGCGCTTATATAAACCATCAGTAAAAGCCCCGTATAGAACGTTCAATACTGAATACAAAGGGAAGTTTAACACTTATAAATTTTCAGATCAGTACCCTATTTTTACACCGCTACGGAGATGAGGGCTCGACGTTACGGGGAAACATTTAACACATCCATATACATTTTTGAACACCGATACATTTAAACCTACTTACGATTTGATACGAATTCAAGGTTTTTCACAATATCAGCGAGAAATCGAGTATTATTATAATGAAAATATGGGACAGAAATATATTATATTTTGTCAATTCTCTCATACAAAGTTGGTCACCAAAATTCTTTGTATTCGGAGTCCAAAATTGATTACAATATTTTCAAGACTATTCAAAAACACCAATATATTTGTACGTATATATTAAATTGCTTATTAAATATTCAGTAATTCTTATATGATGTCATATTCATCATCAAAAAATAAAGTTTCGCTTTAAAATAAGTAAGTATATTCAATAAACTCAATCAATCAGCTGATGAAAGCTACCTAAAATTAATTCGCTGCGATCCCTTACTGCTAAGATCAAAATTAGTAGTTATCTCCATTGAATATTGCCAAGTATATTCTAAAAAAATAAATAATCATAATCTATAAAAAATATTTGCTCAAAAATTACTAACAGTCACTAAGTTTTACTTAGAACCTTATAAAATTTTGATCATTATACTTAATAGAAAATGAAATGTCACAGCAACTTCCCATATCATTGATAGCAATATTTTAGGCCGGCCTCATACAGACGGAATGATTCAGAATCTGAAAATTTCAGATTCTGAATTCCGGCTGTGTGAGGCCGGGCTCAGACACATTTTGTCAGATCGATCTGAAAAATTAAGAATCTGAAAAATCAGAATGTGTGTGGGGAACAGTGAAATTGTATGCATTTCTGGGCTTTCTGAATTCAGATTCTGAATTCCGGCGTTCATTCCGGCTGTGTGAGGCCGGCCCTATGAGTATGTTTTAAACCGTTTTTGACAGTTAGTTTGAGAGTTATCCTGTCTTTCTTAAAAGCAATCCGGGATCTTGACTTGTAAAATTAACCATCATAACCATTTATTAATTGCATTATTGGCATTTTTTTACTATCATTTAAATTTACAAATTCATTAAATACTTAAATTAATTGATATTTGTGGACATTTCCTGAAAAAAATCTCATTCAACTTTAATACGTGCACGTATAAATATTTTCAAAGAAATTGATGTGACAATTCGCCTTAACGAGCAAAAAATATTTTTAAACACTACAATATAGAGATCTAAAAGCGTAATAATCTTAAAATCTCGAAAATTAAAACAATTGAAATATGATTTTTTAAGATAGCCTTTCATAACAAGTTAAATTTAATTATTTCTTTATTACAGTAATATTTAAACAACCTAAGGGCTTCATATTTTGGTCGTGTGACGCAGCTAAAGTAAACTTCTCAATAATTATTTAATTATTATAATCATCTGAGGGGTGGTTGCGCAACGAAATCGCATTCAATACACCCTTAGAAACCACGATGGTTGAATCGAAGACGTATTTGATTACCTACGTACCTCTTTAACCAATCTTGAAGGATCATCAAAGGAAACTGTTCACCTAACTCTATCTGTTGATGCGATCAATGCGATAATCGCTATTCTGCATGTTTTTAATTAACACTACAGGGTTCTGAGAACGACTGCATTACGCAATAACCCCCCTAATCTAGAAGCATTGCACATAGAATATAATATTTGTGCTCCTCTTCCTACATTAATTGACTTAAATAAGGAATCTCTTCAATAAATAGTGATATATCTTTACTAACAACAAATATAATATAGTTATACTTAATTTCACATTTCTTTGATATGTATGCGTTTCATTATTACTGATAATTATTATTATACAGATAATATAATTATTTGCTACAAAATAAACTCTCTTAAGCCGGGTACTCACATGCAAGCTATTAACGTAACCGTTGCAGGTTTAAGAACTAATTTTTACGCGATATCTTATACGATCATGGTAACCGTAACGTGTGACGGTGACTGGTGGATTAAGGACTGATGGACACACGCTAATTTTGTCATCTGTGATCCGTGATTATGATTGCATAGACGCTGCATCGTGTTTTTGGGACTAAATGTCATAGATCACAGCCTCGAAACCGCGTATTTTAGCTATTGGTCCGTTTCCGTTTTCGATACAAAGAATTAAATGTGCGGTATCAAAATTTCAATCACAGCTTCTTGCTTCCGAAAAGCATTCGAATCATGGATAGCAGCTGCTAAAATCAGAGTAGCAAAAACCGCCAGTCGCCGTCAGCTCTCTGCTAGGGCAGTACGTTTCGCTCCTGAACAACTGTGGTATACCTACTTTTTACTAACAGTAACGTGCAACGGTAACAGTTAGGGCTCGCTAGTGAGCATCCGGCCTTAAATACTCATTACACATCCACTAAGACAATATTGCTTTAATGTCTTCTACACCTCACACACTACAAAGGGATATAATACAGGCCTAAGCCGGCGGCCCGTCGACTTTAGCTGTCTAGCATATAAGTAACTTGACTTTCACTCTTCAAAACCGGCGGCTTTTTTCAGCGATTACCAGCCTCACTCTTCAAAACCGGCGGCTTTTTTTCAACGGTCACCAGCCTTGGCGTGTATTATTCATATAGATTGATTACATTGCCGGCGCGCGATAACCCCCCGCACGCTATGAAATGCCTAGTAACGTTATGCGGATTCTTTTACAAGGCGCGTTTGGAACATTCGTAGTTTTAAGTTTTCTTAAGTAATTATCACCATTACCGGTTCTTAAATTGAAGTGTTGAATAGAAGCAGGCGTTACTTTGCGGAATTCCATGATATTATACAATGATGATGTTAGCGGATTATAGCAAAGTAATTTTGTGTTCATTGTATAATACTTAAATTGAAGTTCAAAAAGTGTACAGTGTACCAATTTTGAATAAAGTTTATTTAAATTTGAATGTGAAATTTTATGAGTAGAATAATATAATTTTTGTCAAAATCTGTTTTCTCTTTTTATACATAAAAATTAAAGGATTCATCCTATTGTTACGAAATTAGGACTATTTTAGATTGCAACAAAAAATTCATAGCTAAGCAGCGCCGGCAATGTAAACCAATCTTAATAAACTCAGAAAAATGTGCTTCTCAATACAAAATTGTGATTTCGGAAGAAACTGTCTCGTATGCAGTACATTGAGCATGCTAAAGTATATCTTCGAATAACTTCGTACATATCTTTACCACTGTTCGATGTTTGCTCGTTTAGAGTCCAGTAATAAGCCTAAATCAATTATACCCAGTGCAATTAATGAAATTAATATGATTTTTAACATTAATATAAAAATCCAAGATACACTCAGAGTTCCTTAAAAATTAATTCCTTAGAATTTATGCAACGAAATTGTCGAATTCGGCTTAAATATTAATTAATATTTATCAGTGTGCTTATAGCGTAGCTATTGTAATTCTTTCATATGTTTGTCACGTTTTGAACGCATCATTAAGTGACAATTATTTTTGTGTCGAAAAATCGTTTTTTATAGCGACCGTCAAGCCGGAGCCCAAGCCAGATAATATTGTCACTAAGTTTAAACGTTCATGGTTTATTATTTTATGGTAACTATCCGGACTTCTCACCAGGCATACCAGGGTTGATGTTCCACATAAACAGCAAGAACTCTTCTAAACACAACATGACTATTCCTTTTTCTTTCCACAAATGTTAGTATTATTTTTTCTTTTGGGTACCTTGATTTTTTATATCAATTTTCAGAAACTAAAAATGGTAATCGTACAACTAATAAAAATAATAATCGTCTCAGAAAGCCGTCTGTTTACCGAACGGCTGAACTGAAGGTGCAGTGTTCCCAAAGAGGTCGCTCGGTCCGTCGTTCGGGTCGTCGAGATCGTCGTCGTCGGTCTCCAGGGCCGGATTTATTCTTCCGGACTTCTCATCAGGCCCCACCAGGGTCGAGGCGGCTCCGTACAACCTACCAGGCACTCCCCCGAGGACGGACATCTGCTCGCCAGCTTCGGAGGGCTCGTCTACTCGGCGTATGTCTTCCGGAATGTTGACGACGCAGTTGAAGTAATCGGATTCTGGGCTCAAGTACCCTGAGTTGAAGAGGTACCTGAGGACAATATATTAAACTTTAATATATAGATCATAGATAGTTTAAAATATTGATAGTTTTTATGGGAGCGCTTTGACAGCAATTATGCCTGATAGATTGTAATGAGAGAGGTCTGGGTCGGAACGCACTTGCCTACTTAGATAGAGCCTATTCACTTTTCTTCATCATCATCATCATCATGAACAACCCATTACCGGCTCACTACAGAGCACGGGTCTCCTCTCAGAGTGAGAAGGGTTTTGGCCATAGTCTACCACGCTGGCCAAGCGGATTGGCAGACTTCACACACCTTTGAGAACGTTATGGAGAACTCTCAGGCATGCAGATTTCCTCAAAATGTTTTCCTTCACCGTTAAAGCAAGTGATATTTAAATACTTAAAACGCACATAACTCCGAAAAGTTAGAGGTGCGTGCCCGGGATCGAATCCACGACCTCCGCTTAGAAGTCGGTCGTCCTAACCACTAGGCTATCACAGCTTACTAGGCTATTACAGCTTGTGACTAGGCTATCACACTTTTCTTAGAATGATGTAAATCTGTATCAAACTACGCGAGCCGAGCGCGAGCGAAGATGTTCTGTTCGTGGCGTCATGTATGTCATACAACGAGTCCACAACAAACACCGTCCTAGAACTATGCTATTTGCCGCAGGATGCTCGCGACTCACAATGTGCATTGATGAATTCCTTGCTCAACTCCTCGGATATAATGGGCAACTTTCTAGGTCCAAAGGCTAGGCTAGGAGAGCATTCAGTGAGGGAATCGGGACTTTTCTTATTGTTTATTAGATATTATTTTAATATATTCCCTTTTTCCTTCAAGTTAAGCATAAAGTTTAAGTTTGGAATGGGCACCAGAATCACTATTCTGGGTTTGGACTGTCGAATTTTCAGATTTCAGACCGCTCTTTTCCCGTTGAGCTACTGAGGTTCTAAATGTTTTAGTTTAATAAATATACACAGCAAAGTTGCTTCATCCGAGATAATTGCTTTTGCTTAGATACCTTCCATACCCTATGTTGTTGCCTTTGTGTTATCGTACTAAGCATATGAACATTTCAAGTTTCAACCCTTTTATGTTATTAAACTTAGATAAACTAACGTAACTTACGCACCCAATTGCCTATTAACAATGTAGCTCTATATGATGTTGAGATTTAATTAAATTAGTTTCAAAGCAGATTTACAAATTCACCGAGTCAGTTTGTGAACAAAGTGGATATTATTCAGCGGAGTTGTTCAGGAAATTGGACAACATTTTCAGTTTACAATTAACGTTTCATTTAACGTTATTTTCATTTAAAAATGAGACGTCATCAACTTACTTCATTATTTTTAGGGTTCCGTACTACGAGTAAATAGCACGGTCGGGTAAAAAAATAACCCAGTTCGTCCGTATTATGCAATTCCAAATAAAAGGGATTTTTTTTTTGAGGTGGAGGAATATTTTAACCCAAAAAAATACACGCCGAATTGAGAACCTCCTCCTTTTTGGAAGTCGATTAATAACGTAATTACAAAAGGCTTTTGACTTCGCGAAATATTTACGAGTATGTTCTGACATCCGTTTAGATATCGTTCTACGTCAGCAAAATACGATCTGAATAAATCTTCGAGCACAATGGATCGCCAAGAGATGGGTATTGAATATATTATCCACACGAGGCATAACATCCGCCGCCCGAAGAGCCTCTTGAAATTTCAAAGGGCAAGTAGTCAGACCTTGGTTTTCTTTTTTTATTAGAAGAGAAAACAGATGAGAGGTTTTTATAGCAGAGTTAAGTAGAGCACAGACTATTAAGCTTTGTAGAGATATCTTTTCCCTGTAAGTGTGTACAGTAGAGTGTGTATGGAGACAGCCGAAATACCGTGTAACAACAAGCGGAAGTGCGCTGGAGTACCTAGATCAACGTGAAATCTACAATATGGGTTCTTTACCCATATCCTGGATATCCTGGACCACCTGCTAGGCTTCTGGGATGACCAACCCAGAACACAACACACAACAAGCTAAACCGTCTAAGCTAACTTTTACACATCCACTTATAAAAAAAACTAGCTGATGCCCGCAAGTTCATGTTCCTCGTGGACTTAATATGCTTAAAAATCCCGTGGCAACTTTTAGATTTTTCAGGATTAAAACTATCATATGTACACGTCTCGAGTGTGCAAGCTATCTCAGTACCAAACATCGTCAAGATCGGTTCAGGTGTTCAGCCCTGAAAAGGTAACAGATAGACATAATTTCGCATTCATAAATTCAGTAAGAATATAAGGTTAAAGAAATATGAACGTAATACTCACACAGACAGCCACGATATGAAGGCCAGGGTGAAGAGCGACAGGACCATCGCCATGGTCCTGAAGGGGAACAGCTGCACTTCGTTCTCCGCATCCCACCCTGGATAGTGGATTAGCGCAGGCAGCCCGAGCAACTTCTCTCCCCCCGACAGCCGAACCAGCAGTGCCACGATGTAGGCGGCCAGAGAGCCGTAGGTGTTGCAGTGCTTCTTGAAATGCACCACCATGAGGAGTTGGGGGAACAGGATCACGTACACCAGGTCTGAGCACATTGACCTGCGGGAATACGCTTCGTTGATTTCGGTTGATTCGTACTCTATGTTGAGCAGTGCATTGTACTACATACACATACCTACATAAACGTAAATTACAAACATAAATTACAAACGACTGCAATTTTGAAACGGTTTTCAGTCGATTGCAGTCCGTCAGTCTAAACACTTAGAAACAACCGCTCCGCCAGAAATCTATCAAAGGCTCTGGTTGGTACGGAACCTTAATTAAACGAGCTAGACTCGCTCTTGGTAGATTTATTATTAACTTAAGGAGGCAAGACTTAATTGTTTAGTAATTAATGTAAGAAATCTCTGTAACATAAATGTATAGTATATATATATAATAGTATCTACCTAAACGTAATAATCTTATCAAATTAGTGTATTGTCATCGGTCCTCGATAAATCTACAGTTTGAATGAAATCTGACCGTTTAAAGTGGGTCAAAATCGCGTTCAAAGAAGTCGGTTACAAACATACAGGTGAAGCTAATATAAAGCGTGTAAAAATAAAATGAAACATTCCAAATAAATAATAATAAATCCCATTGGAATTAATATTAATCTCATTTTAATAACTCTCGAATACATTCGCATTGCCGTGGACCGTATGATCCAATTACTTAGTTCGTGATCTACATTTTCCATATCATCTAGATTATAGATTTGTTCAGATTATAGAGATTACACTTCCATATTAAAACAACGTTTTATAAAATGGATATCTCGCAAACAGACTATGTTTATTGTTTATCAATTCCCAAATCACTGATACCTACTCCAATAGGTAATAATAGGCATTTTGAAATATTTATCAACAATGTTTATTACGGAACAAATTATGAAAATTAAAGAAATAAGCATAATAGTTAGTACTATCTGATAATATTTCGTATCTATTTGTTGGATATTCGTAAATCTGCCGATAAATTACAATTAATAGACAACCTGATAGGTATTTCTGATAAATTATTCTGATAACGTTAACCATGCGTAAATCTGTCATTAAGTGTGGAGATGTCAAACGTTAATTTCTAATTGTAAAATTGAATGACACATTTACGCTCAGTTAACATTAACTTAAAAATGACCACTAGAGCCACTGAGCATTCACAAAAGACGTAAGCAATTCTTTTGTTGGTGCCAGAATAATTTTTAAAATAAATTTTTAAGCCCAGAATATGCATAAATGAATAAAGAAACAAGATATAGAACAAATACGTCAAATAAAGAAACTTCTCCTTTTATGGAAGCTAGTAAGTATTAGTAAGTATACATATACGTTTATATCACTTAATATTTAGTTGGGAAACACGCCCGGCCATTGTCCAACAATATGGCCCGTAAAGGCTCCCCGCGAAAGGAACCTGATTGGGCCACTGGGACCGGAGCTACGTGATACATTACATGGTCTAATAAAATGAAATGTCCTACGAAACGATGTAAGTTGTGAAATGTGGATGTAAGTTGTTGATGGCATAATACATTTTGTCGTTAACCCTTCGCATTCGGAATACCGACAACGTATAAATACTGACCGATGTAGAGTAGAACTGTCTTCAACTTTTTCAACTGCATTTTAAACAAACCTCTCTCTCTCTTTACTAGTCAATATTGAGTGTCGATGTTCCTTTCCATTAATCAGAAATGGTAGGGGTTTTTCGATCCATCCTTCGCGTGGTTCCAAGCCTGTGGCATTCGAGCTGATGACAACGTGCAAATATTGACAAACAACTGGACGGCCTGCCTGAAATCTGGAGTGAGCTTAACTGGCTGGAGTGAAATTGTGGAGGTGACATGCACAATTGCACAATGGGTGGGCACTCGAGCGAGTGCGAGATAGAACCCAAGACAGAAGAAGAAGAAACAATTTCCAGAATACGCTTGTGCGTGGCATACATTATCTAGAATTGCGGCAGGTGGAAGAATTCCAGGAAACCAAGTTTCCAGATAGTGTGGTTTAATGGATTAATGTTTCAATAAGGTCGAGCGTATATTTTTAACGATCAATAGGTAACACGTCTAACATATTTTTCTTCTTCAAATAATACCATCCATCTGCTCGTACGAAACTTTTGACACATAATCAATTCTGTTGATTGATGCATTGGGATCTATCGTCCCGATCATCTATTGAAAACAAAAACACCTGATGTACTTATTGTTGTACGAAAGTTTTCGTCCGATGAAAAGAGTGATGTAGAGAGATAAAAATGTATAAAAATTTTAAACTTTCAATTTATCATCACACCCACAAGCTTAATGTGTATTTCAAATTTCTTATGATTACTATACTGCGAACCAGAGTTATGAGGGGGTGAAAACCAAACGAAATGTTTCGTGTAAATATACACACTGCAGCATGCAAGGCCGGAACGCACTCCGTGCGTCATGGCATTATTCCATATTCGAATAATTTGTGGAGCATAACAAGCTACAAGTATTTTAGGAAAATTAAACCAGCTTCAATATGTCATAAAATTTGAAAACGTCCCTTGATTTCTCCAGAACACCATCATCAGATCCTGACCTGATGACCATTGGACCACCTGGGAAGTATACCCTTTCCAACAAAAGAAGAACTTTCCAAATCGGTCCAGGCGTCTTTGAGTAATCGAGGAACATACATAAAATAAAATCCGACAAATTGAGTACCTGGGTGGATTTCCCAACAGCAAAATTCGCACGGCATGGGTGAAATCGGTACTGTCCAACGTTAGTATAAAGATCTAATATTTGTTTCTAGGTAGAATAGGTAGATACCTATGCGAGACAATAAATATTTATTGATTAGGACTGCAGTTTAGGAAATAAAAAATTTTTAAAGCCCCGAATTTATCATTTCGGTAGCTGTCCTCACAACCTTTTTCAATGTAATTTCCCTCATAAATCAAAAAGTATTGCTTATTTAGGTATATGGCTACTTTTATTTAAATTGTGAATAGTGACAGTATAGTTATAAAATATTTTTATGATAATATATACTTAGTTTAATAACTGGTAAGTAAAAATGCTTGTGTCCCAGAAAGTCCTCTCATCTCGGTGTTTTTTTTTTAATCGATTGTAGTTTTGCATAGGACAACTCTAGCTCCCCCTTCGTGCGCTTAAAATGTAGGTAACAGTGTGGTCTATGTGCTTATCGTAGGAGGAAATGCGCCGCTTGCCTGCGTGTTCCCGTAAAAAAAGTAAGTAGTTCAATTCGGTGGCATGTGACAAACTTCTTATCATTTCCGTGTACAGGTATAACTTGTCTTGCAATTAGTTAATACATATAAAAAACTATTCAAGAGTGCGTAATGGCAATACGTTTATTTGTGTAATATTCATATCATCTTGTAATAAATAGTCTTCTTGTAATGCTAATTTTTGTCCGTATTTCTAATTTCGGTGTTATCATTTCGGTGGATTCGGTGGGCTAAATTGTCAACCGAAATGACAAAAAACTCACCGAAATGATAAAAATTCTCATTTCGGTTTTTTTAAATCTTAATTATCTCATTTCGGTGGATTGCTTTATCATTTCGGTGTTTAATTGTCTCATTTCGGTGGATTGTTTTATTATTTTGTACATTATTTTTTGTTTCGATGAAAATTCAGGCCAGCAGGTAATTTTTTAACTAAACCACTTCAAAAAAAGAGTTTATGTATTTGACCCGTACGAATGTATGTATGTATGTATGTATGTATGGCCGCAATTATCTCAAAGACTAATGAACCGATTTTGATAATTTTTTCGCTATCATAATTAACATACTTTCAGGGAGTTTTTAGTAACTATATTATACCTACGTTCATATAATTCATATGTACAAATTGACATAAGTGTACACTTACTTATATCATCAAAATATTGAACCTGTACACCGATTTTCCCCATATTTGGTTCTACACTAATTTTTTTTTTTACTCAATAGAGAAAGTTTATGAAATGGTCGCAAAAAGAATACATGAACTGTTGGTAGGTAGAAGGTAGGTGGTCAAAAACACTGAAAAATAAATGAAAACTTAACCAAAAAGGAAAATTCTAGTAGATAACGAGCTTAGCACCTATGTATTTTAAAATATAGGTAAGTTTTGATTTTTTGTTCATCAGTTTTTTGTAAAATCATCATGATCAACCCATTACCGGATCACTGCAGAGTATGGGTCTCCTCTCAGAGTGAGAAGGGTTTTGGCCATAGTCTACCACGCTGGCCAAGCGGATTGGCAGATTTCACACACCTTTGAGAACGTTATGGAGAACTCTCAGGCATGCAGGTTTCCTTACGATTTTTTCCTTCACCGTTAAAGCAAGTGATATTTAAATACTTATTTATTTATTTTAAAGTGTCAGGTGAATTCAAAGTTGAAATGTAATCTACTAATCTACTAACTATCATTGACGTATTTTTTTTTAGAATGCCGAGACGAACATTGACCAAAGATGAGAGAAAGGAAAAAAGAAGATTAAGTATACGAACAGAAAAAAAAACAACGAATTAAAAGCGATCGAGAAGAGTTTCTTAGAAAAGATAGAGAGAGATATGCAAGAAGAAAAGCTACAGGATTAATTTTTTCGAGGAGTGCATTAAATTCTCACAAGCTCCGACATCTACGCAAAAAAAAAACGCAGCCAGTTCGAAAGCATATTATTATAAGAAAAAAAAATACAAAATTCAGACAACTCGACAAACCTTAGTGGCACACTCAATTATCAATGATGATTTAGAATCTAATGGAACTTCAAATACACAGTCAAATAATGCATCTGCATTATCTATACGTTATCATATTCTTGGTTGGTCACAGACTTTCAAACTGTATACTTTATTAGTCACTGTATGCATCATAATATTGATTTTTTTTTCTCTTCATATAACGACTACTCTGAAATCTCATATAGAGTTTACACTGTATTTAAGTAAGTGCGAAATTATTAGAATAGTAGAAATTAAAAGACTGATTATTGCTAAGCTAAGATTAAAATCGTTAATTAAAATATGTCTTTTCATTTAGTTTTATTCTATTCCTTTTATTGTAGGTAGGTGCATTTTTTGTGTGAAATCTAGAGGAATATCTAAAATTAAGTAGAACATACGTAACTAGGTTAACACATTGTCACTCATGATAGTATACAACCTTTCAGACTTGCTAAGAGTGCATCTATTTAGTTAAAGTGTATGGTTGAGGCTGCTCAGTAGTATATTTAATATATTTTCAGTGAATTTTAATTTCGGTGGACAGTTTCTATCATTTCGGTGGCTACTTATATCATTTCGGTGTCTAGTTTTATCATTTCGGTGGCATTAAAATTTTAAACACGTATTCTCACGATTGTATAAGACATATGTTGATGGCATTCAATAAGAGCATAAACAATAACAAGAAGAACAATAAACCATAGTTCAAAGTTGAAAAAACTTAATAATAAAAAAGTCCACCGAAATTCAAGAAAAAACGGCTTTGTTGAAATTGCCCCACCTCCTCCTTTTTTTAAGTCGGTTTAAAAAAAGTGATTGTAAACAGAGTATAGCGTTCTCGACAATATTTTATAAGATGGTGCTTTTCATATCCATGTGTAGGCACGAAATATAAAAATATCCCACGATATGAGTTGATATACATATAATGTACATACCAACCACGAAGCGAAGACCGTGCCACTTGATATAAGTTACGAAAGATGACGCCCGACAATGGGCCATAAAGCCTTTTTGCGAAGGAGCCTAATTGAGTCACCGTTCAGGTTGCTTAGGACTGGGAATAGGCGCGTTGACACCTTTATTATTGAGAAATCGTCCAAGATTAAAGGTTTAATGGCCAATTAATTTTAAGCAACACTTAATATCTCTTTAAGGGATCTTCCTAATGATCCTTGGGAGTGGGAGAGAATGAAAAGGAAAAAGGTAGAATGTAAGATTTATGAGATTGCTTAATTTGATGCAGTCCGCCAAGATTGGAGCAGCGTGGCGGGTCTAAGTTCTAAATCCCTTATCCTATGAGAGAGGAGGCCTGTGCCCCGCAGTGGGACGTTAAGAATGTTGTAGTGGTAGTATTGGTTAATTTGTTTATTATCATAACAGCATTTTCTATGTTATCACCAGTTGCTCGCAACCTTCATCCGAACAACATAACAAATAAATAATTCTCAGTGCCAGCCCGGAGTTAGTAATTGGCGGTGTTTCACCCGTGCCTCGAAGAGCACGTTGATCTCTACGTCCTGGTTATCACTGTCGTATGAAAATAGTCGTTAAAACCCGCTTTGGAGCAACGTGACGTTCTAAGCTCCAAATATCCCTCTCTCCTATAAGATGTGCATTTGTCTAGCAGTGAAACTTTAAGAAACATACAAACAAATATAAAATTCCTTTCCTCAAACGGACATAGTAATTTCGTATATTCGAATTGATCACTCCTTTAATTATTTATTTGCCCAGTAAAATCTTCTGTAGCAGTAAGGTCTGCAGCTCCGATCTATAGATCATCATGATCATGATCAACCCATTACCGGCTCACTACAGAGCACGGGTCTCCTCTCATAGTGAGAAGGGTTTTGGCCATAGTCTACCACGCTGGCCAAGCGGATTGGCAGACTTCACACACCTTTGAGAACGTTATAGAGAACTCTCAGGCGTGCACGTTTCCTCACGATGTTTTCCTTCACCGTTAAAGCAAGTGATATTTAAATACTTATTTCTATATATACTTAGTTCTATAGATAGATCGTGTTTATTGAATGCGCATAAATTACCACAACTTACCACAAGCCGTAAATGGAGGGGATGGTGAGCGCCATGATGGTGGACAGCACGCCCACTATCAGGATGGACACGCGCATCACCCAGATGATCTCCATTTCCGAGGCGTTCTGCCGGAAGATCAGCTTGTACACGTTCCTAAATGGAAAGCAATAAAAGTATAGTCAGTACTTAGAATACTGTATGGTTATTCTGAGCTTGCACACCTCGAAAACGGTACTAGGATTCGAATATCGAAATATCTGTCAGGCAGGATCGTGAATACCTGTCAGCCTTCAATATCAAACAGTCGACGTCCACAATATTACATGATGGTAATCACTACATATTAGGTACAAAGTCCCCCGCCGCGTTTGGCTGTATGTTCGCGATAAACTCAAAAACTACTGAACGGATTTTCATGCAGTTTTCACCAAAAGATAGAGTGGCTTATGAGAAAGGTTTAAGTGTATCATTTGTGTAGGTTTTGTGTAAATTGGTCGAAATATGACGAAAATTGTTGCAAATATCGCAAAAAGTAAGCCGCCTGGGAGCTTTCATCGAAAATAATCTAATCTGCCTAATCCCATTGAGATATAACAAAACAATGTATGGTGGGATAGTAGCGGGTAATTACTACCCGTGAAAAGCCGGGGCGGGTCGCTAAAACCATAGCAAGAAACATCCGGTCACATCATACTAACCTGGCGAACATAGAAGAAGCGCTAAGCACGCTCGAGTCAGCTGATGACATGACGGCGGCGGACACCGCTCCCAGACCGAAGAAGGAGATGAAATCCGGCGTCAGGTGCTGCAGCACTAATGGCAGGATCATGGACGTCTGTTCGGAGGTCAGCTCACCGTCGGATGTTAGGGGTCCATTGTAGGCAGTTTCGTTCCATGCTGAAAAAAAATTGCTGATGAATTTTTTTTATAGGTAGTTTTCTTGACGCAATGTTTAAAAGCCCACTATTTTTGCCATTGGCAGCCAATGCAGCGAGATCATAAAGCCCACGTGTAACGTATAGAGTCTTTATTTTTGACCGAGTGCATTGGCCAATACAATGAATCAATGTACAGGGACCTAAATATATAATTAATTTACAAATAATAAGTATTTCATCATCATTAACATTTTCATACCTGGCCCTAGGATTAAATGCTTTACAAACAATTTAAATTCACTAACCAGTGCCCTTAGCGATGGCTCCGATGAGCACAGGTGGGATGGCCATGAAAATACACCCGATAGCCGCTACGTAGGAGAGCACTTGAGCTCGCCCCGCTGTCTTACTGCTGAGCACTCTTTGGAAGTACACCTGCACAAAGATATTACATAAGTAAGGCAACAGTCGTCGGTTAGAAGAAGGCAATACTTTGCGGTACTCCATAATACAGAAGTAACAACAAGCTTATTTTGCTTTAATCCACCAAACTAGATAAATCTGTATGGTACATCATAATATAACATGTGGTTTGTTCTGCCTCCTCCCGTTATTACTTATGCAGGTAAAGCATCCAAGCAAGCGATACACACCACTACAATTTGCAATAATTGTGCATAGTTAGAGTCAATATCTTCTGAGGATGCTCCGATGTCGGAGTGAAATGTGAGTACAGTTCATTCAAGTAGATGCTTCGTGTGGTGAACGCGTGATGGTGCGTAATGCTTGCGCAGTAAAGAGGGCGGACATTGCATAGCGTTTGTTGCATGTTGTACCATACAGATTTAATCTGGTTTAGTGGATTACAGCAAAATAAACTTATTGTTCCTTGTGAGAAATCAGTTAAGTATGTTATTAGTAAAATTCGAAAAGAATTGGAACAGAACTGAACATAAGTATAATACTTAAAATCCCTAAAATTTCATCCGTACAGGAATACTTGGACTGGATCAATAAATAATTATCATCTGGCACGATCGCAACCAAGCAACTAGATATTTTGATTTAATTTATTACACGGCTACGAGATTCATTCCAAAACTATGGCACAAATTTTCAAAACAAGAACAATGACCGTCTATAGATCATGGACAAGAACTGAATAACACATAGGTGGTTTGAAGTTTTAAACTGTTAACAAAGATTACCTGCCAAGGTATCCCTCCAAATATCAGCAAGAGCCCGTAATCGACATAGAACCAGTAGTAATCGGGATCGATTCTCCCAATCCAGTCCACATCCATGGAGCTCAACGGCTTGACGTGCTCATTGGCCCAGGCGAAGGGTATGCACATCCACAGGCCTATGAAGATGCAGAACAGCTGGATGACATCGGTGTAGGCGACGGAGTACAGGCCTCCGAACAATGTGTAGAAGACTGCCACGCACGCGCTGAAGATGACTGATGTGCGGTGGTCCATATCGATGATCACGGCCAGGGTGGCTCCTGTGGACAAAATTATTGATCAGAAATCATATTATAGAAACACCTTATTGTACTATTACTAGGTACTGAACCAAATTAGATAAATTCACGCGGACAATGTAGTGGGGAATAGAAGATTTGTAGAATAAATAAATAATTTAAAAAAATCTGTCTAAATAAAGATTTTGTGTTTTATTCTCTAATCCAATCTCAAATATATCTCTTCCATTACTTTTCCAATCATGACAGCCAATATCAAAATGTATGAGCGGCAAAACTATAGAAACGTGTCCAGAATCCTGCCCTTCGCCGAGTTTCTGCCGAGCCGTCTCCATGTAAGGAAGATTAAAATTACTAAGAGGGTAAGCCTCCTTGGCACTATTCATAGAACAGAAAATTTGAATTAAGTATGCCTCAAAATACATTATTTATTAGAAGATAGGTGCAGCTACATAATATTGTGTCTACGTCGCGTTATCTATCATCCCAACTTTGTTGGGCTAATGGCGAGTTCAATTTATTGATTTCTATCACCAGAACACAGTCCCGAGAAATAAAACCAAGCCTCATTTTGAAAGCCAGATTTAAATTCTGAAACAACGTCATCGTACAGATACTTATGTACACAGAACATCACAAAATCATCACGCGAAACATTCAGTTTGTTAAAACATTGGAATATCTTTATAACCATATTTTATGATTACTATGTATTTTTAACAGTTGCGAGCGACGGGCAGCGGGTGTGGATATATTGAAGTAATGTGGGTTCCCCCGGGCCACTGCCTCCACCGACACCCCCTACAATGTCCCCTACTCGGGTCACTCGAACGTAATAATATTATGGAAAGGTGACTGATATTTCTACATCGTAAACTGTCCAATTAAATTAATTCATTATAATAATATTATTGAATTGCCAAGAGGCTGATATTTATCAGAATGCCTCGTTGCCCTCATGCCTAGCATGCTACAGTGCGAATCACAAGGTTCTGGGTTCCCCAAAAATTTTTTATATTTTAATAAGTTTAATTAAGACATTTGTATAAGATTAATTAAGATTGCCTAGTCGGTGAACCTTGGTTCGATTTCTGGGTCGGACCAAAAATTGTTAGGCATTGGGTTTTTCTGACAAGAAATTCTCAATGCCAGCTCGAAGTTGGCGGTATTTCACCCCTAGGTATTAAATTAAATCCACAAACAGAAACGGAAAATAAATCGGAAACGGAAACTGAAATTAAATGAAACGAAAAGTAAACTTTATTGTACACCATTAAACATTACAACATACACTAAAAAAGAAAAAAAAGTACCTACCCTGTAACTGTGGTACTGTAGTCTGTACCTCTGGGTACATTAGATACCAGTGTGAAGTGCCTTCGAGCTGGTAATGTTACTCATAGTAGTGGTGTTTTTCGAATACTAGAAGCCACCCCTTTCACAGGTACCGACTACCGAGCAACGACGGTATAGCCGCGAACATTGTAACAAGCCTGACCCTCGCCCTTCGGAAATGCCCTCATTAACTTTCACTAAATACTACCTACATAGTACCTACTTGACGAAATCCACCTGCTTGACGACAACCTTCGTGATGTTCAATCACGAATAGTCGTTGCGTGCTGTGAATGGGGTTTATTTTTAGATCCATTTATTTCTGTCACATATCCACCTTATACTTGCCATTGCTTGCAATTGTTAATATTCATTTACCCATACACATAGAATTATTTTTTTATTAATACTTATCTAGGCGCACGAAGTGCGCCAGGCCAAGTTCCTCCGGCCTTGTCGCATGAGTGTGTTATTTACACGATCCATTTCGAGCTGTTTTGACCCCCCTCATAACTCTGGTTCGCGGGATAGTAATCCTACGAAATTTGAAATATAAGTTAAACTCGTGGATGTGATGATAAATTGAAAGTTTCAAATTTTCAAGTTGAACCGTTTCTGAGATACAGAGGTTTGAAAATCACATAAAACAAGACCTACTCACTGACTGATCAAAATTATGACGCACTTCCCGTGTATGTGGAATGTTGAAATTTGGTAAGAAGATGAGTCTTAGTGTGTATATGAAGGAAAAAATCGAAAAATGTCCAAAAGTTGCATCAGACACTGACCAATTCAAAGATATATAAAAATCTGTCTGTTCCCACATCACACAAAAAATACTGAACAAATTTTCATTTTGTTTTAATAAATGTATTTTACTTTATTCGAAGCTATATATGATTCTTGTTTCATCGAAATCGGTGCACTATTTAGGGAGATGTGACTTTTGAAGTTTTCTAGCAAGGGGTCAATCTTACTGGTCTTGAGTTCTAATAAAAAGTAAAGTGTAGGTAAATAATAAAACGCCAAGAGGTATATTTTTTTATCGAAGTCGCGGGCGCGACTTCGTCGGCGTGGACTACACAAATTTCAAACCCCTATATTACCCCCTAAGGGGTTGAATTTTCAAAAATCCTTTCTTTGCGGATGTCGTACGCCACATTAATAGCTATCTGTGTGCCTAAGCCCGTTCCTTCCAGTAGTTTGAGATTCGTCTTTGCCAATAAAACCAGAAGCGCGATTTTCTTAATAATTTTGATAAGCAACCTTGACCCAAGTCAGGAAATGGATGGGTGGCCGACTTTGGAGGTTTGGAGGAGACTTTGGTGTCCTGTTGATTCCGGCTACTAGGTATCACTAATATCTAATACTATTCATTAAACTTAATGAGAGTCAAATACTCAAAATCTTCTCTTAGTTAAGCCGTATGGTTCTAAGTTCTGAAACTGACCACTGAGTGGAAATACTCTGGAGTGGAGTTTCTGTTATCTGTGATTTTGACAGACAGACGAACAAAATAAAAATTCACCCAATTAGAACAGAGAAAGCGACTTTGTTTTATACTATGTATTGAAGATTAAATCACATCTAATCAGACCGTAAAATGTGATAAGGTTCTATTCCTAATTATACTGAAGTGTAAGAGAGAAAAAAGACTTCATTATACTTATTGCATTAACTTTGAAATACTTAGAAAAAAGGAGTGAGATCCAAACAAAAACATTTCATGTGAATAATAAGGCCAACTTCCTATCAAAAAGTTTCGGCCATTAAAAGTACTGATATCAAAAATTATGACCAAGTCCTTTGCTAGGCTCGATAAATGAAACCATACAGTTTTAGAAGGTATATCTTCTTCGATCACCCTCAAGCTGTCATACCATTCCTAATGATCCTGTTAAAATATTTTTAAATAATTTATGTCTTACTAATAACACTATAATATGAAGCTCATTTGGGACTGAGAATCGTTTTATTGTTTTCAACTTGGCAACATTTTTTAAATTAAACAAATTCAAAGGAGTGCAAAAATGTTGTCAAGTTGAAAACAATAAAACTATTCTCAGTCCCAAATGAGCTTCATATTATAGTGTTATTACTAAGACGTAAATTATTTAAAAATATTTTAACAGGATCATTAGGAATGGTATGGCAGCTTGAGGGTGATCGAAGAAGATATACCTTCTAAAACTGTATGGTTTCATTTATCGAGCCTAGCAAAGGACTTGGTCATAATTTTTGATATCAGTACTTTTAATGGCCGAAACTTTTTGATAGGAAGTTGGCCTTATTATTCACATGAAATGTTTTTGTTTGGATTCCCTTTTCTTCTCAGACTAAGCTTATGCTTTTCCTAACAAAGAATCACACTTAATCTGAAATATACATCACAAAAACAGATGCTCGAGTTTTTTGCATTTCAAACAGAATTCAAATTTAGATCCCGGATAGAAAGATGGAAATGTAGAATACATATTCACCCAATGGTAGGGTTGCCACGACTAAGCTTTTTTTAAATAATATTCTTAGATTAGCGCGCGCGTTCCTCGGATGAGGCTACATTACTAATCTGTAGACGATTAATTCTTTCTTATTCTTCTTCGTCTTCTGAACCGATAGATGTCCATTGCTGGACATACTATGTCTCTTTCAAGGATCGCCACAGAACACGATCTTGTTCCATTAGTATCCAGCGGATGCCAGGGGACACCTGCTGGGGGGGCTGGCGGAAGTGGATCCAGTCTCCCAATGACAGGGGGGGTTGAGCTTGCGAAACCCCTAAAGTCCCGCCCACTATCAATTACATCAAACTATTTCAATTAAATATTTCATAGAGTTAATACGATTTTACCCTATTATAAGTCAGAGAACGAGAAGAAAAAACTTTTTCCAAAGCTTTGATACTCCCTCGCAGCAAACTTTGTTTGAGTGACGGTTTCTCAAACTCAATGATATTATATTGGACGTGTGATGGACGTAATTCCTCGGTTACATCTTTTGCGGTAGAATAAAATGCTAGGGAGGCTCACCGCGCATTTATCTCGTCCTTAATAAAATGGATTTCATAAAGAAATATTCAAAAAATGTCATAATTTCAGTTTTCAAATACCTACCAGATACCTTCATGAATGAAGAATGGTAAAATTCAACATGCCAAGACAAAGAATTAATTGCCAAGAATCAAGATATTTGGAATGTAGATGCTAGAATAAAAATTTGTAACTTGCTATTGCCGACGACTTCACTCGCCTTTTTCTGTTTTAACTTTTACCGTGAGATAAAGTTTTTTTCCGTAAGAAGTAGGTATGTGTTAAGTCAGGGCATAATCTATCTCAATTCTAAAGGGTTACGTTTTTGGAAGTCTATATGATCGATTTTAGTCTCACAGGAATACTTTTCCGGGATAAAAAGTAGCCTATGGCATAATCTGTCTCCATTCTAAATTTCAGCCAAATCGGTTCAGGAGTTGCGGCGTTAAAGAGTAACATTATTTCGCCATTATAATATTAGAGTGATGACGCAGCGGCAGATCAAACTTACCAAGCGCAGCCAAGATGCCAGCAGCCCAGAACACTTCACCGCACAGCGCTGGCAGGAACAGCAGGCCGCCCATACGACTGCCGAACGAGTCCTGGAGCGGGTCCAGCATTGTGACGTAGCCCTGCTTGCGCATCGGGTTCGCGAAGAAGATGCCTCCTGTTGACAATACCAGAGGAAGATTTATAAATATCCTCTCGATCATAAAAAAAAAATAACCCGGCTGAGTTTGTTGTGGGTTCTTCTCGGACCAGGGCGCGTTTGAAGCCCTCGTAGTTTTAGTTTTAAGTTTTCGTAGTAATTGTCACCATCTCACTTTCTTGTACTTTATAATATTGACGTTCAAAAAGTGTACAGTGTACCTACCTTTACTTTGAATAATGAAATTTGAATTTGATCTAATTGCGGCTCGGCGGCGCGGCGTCAACGGCGAGTAATTAACTACGCAGGAGATATTGTAGTGCACAAGTGTGCGCAACTAAAAAGTGCACTCGCTATTCCCTCACTTTCTAATGATCTCTCAAACTGATGGCACGACGATCCAACACGAACGGAAAGAGGTCCAATGTATGTCGTTATAAGTAACTCCATGAAAACAACATTGCTAAACAGCTGTTGACAAAATGTATCATGTATGGCAAAAGCTTCAATTTTCACAAGACTTCACTGTTTTGTGTCTACGGAGTTATCTGACGACAATCCTGTCTTTTATAATATGTTTGATTAGAAATTCAGGTTAATTCCAATTTAATTAAATATTAAAACCATATGTTTTTATGTTTAATGTTTATGCATAATTAATTATTTTTTTATGATAAAACGGATTCTGTCTCGATTTATTTGCTTCCAATCTATACTTCTATACTACTTATTGACTTAATATAATAAAGCGGAAGAGTTTGTTTGTTTGAACGCGTTAATCTCGGAAACTAACTACTGGACCAATTTCAAAAATTCTTTCACCGTTGGATATATGTACGTGATCCTTGAGTGCTATAGGCGATATATTATGTACCACGGGCGAAGCCGGGGCGGACCGCTAGTACTTAGTATAAAGTGCCTCCTCTCACACCTACCCATTTTATTATTCAACGCGATTGTTTGAACTTTGAATGAATTAAATCCTAAAATAAATTCCGGATAACGATCGATTTACGTGTGGAACTTGCGACGAAATTGTTCCTATTTCAATTTGACGCTTGTTACGAGTAAAGGTCGACCAGAATCTCATGAAAAATACGAAAATGAAATTCCAAAGTTAGCAACACTGCGGCTGCCCTAGCGATAAACAAAGTAACTGACATTTTTTGTGAAACTGACCTGGAATACTATTTCAACCTACCTAACCTGGAATATAAATGCAAAAACCAAGTAAACAACAAGCACAACACAAAAACAAAGTAATTGGATGTTGGTTACTTTGTTTTTGTATTTAAAATGCAGTTGCTTGATTTTTCGTTTCGTGAAACGATCCCATGTAAGGTGTTCTGAATGTAATTACTTTGTCTATCACTAGGGCAGCCGAGTTAACCTAGTATTGCTTACTACAAAATTTAATTTTTCTATTTTCCATGAGAGTCTGGTCTACCTATACTATGCATACCTATGTGCTGATTTCAGCTCAAGGTACACGTGAAATGTTACCGCAAATGCAGGTGAATTCTGCGGTCTGTTTGTACGCGTACAAACAGATTTACGATGATTAGTCCATTGATGTTGATTACGGGATGCTGGTTGATCTAGTTGGGGGTCAACTAGATCAACCAGCACTTCCCTAATGTGAACTGATTGCTATCGATTGCTTTTTATCTCATCAGATTTATCTGTAGGTGCATAGAAAGAAAATTTTATTTTGTCAGATTCGTACATATACATGTTGCTGTGGATGCAAATAGGAAATAATCAAAAGCAGGATACAGCTTTGAACATGAAGTAGGTAACTAATTTGTTAAAATTTCTTCCCTGCTCTTTTCAGCAGAATTCACTTTCCAAACAAAGTAGTCTTGACTTATCATAAAAGGTACAAATTGTAAAAAATGTAAGCCATCTTTTTTATTAGTAGATTAGTATATATATATATATACTATATATATATATATATATATATATATATATATATATATATATATATATATATATATATATATATATATATACTATATATACTATATATATATATATATACATATAGTATATATATGTATATATATACTAATCAATTTTAAAGGAAATATCATGGCTAAGTAGAGTTCACAGGTTCAAGAGTTACTTATATCTGTTTTTCGAGGATTGTGACTACGGAACCCTACACGGCGCGTGGCCCGCCACGCACTTGACCGGTTTTTTTTTTCTAAATTAATAATACATCTTGATCAATTCCAATTTGTGTTAAATCCACTTTTTCGTATCACCAGCCAAGATATAAATTGTTCACGAGTTCTTGGTGGTTGTTGATTTGGAAAATTATATAATTTTACTTTCACAGGTTAATCTGAAAGCTGAATACCTCAATTTACACCCCACCGTTAAAGCGACAATTTAATTAATGAGCGTAACTCGTGTGTCCCTTCCCATTAATCACTATATGTGGAGAAGGGAGAAACAGGGTGGGGGGAAGATATGTCCATCTTAGAACACAACGCCTATTAACATCAAATGACATCGTGGTCAAGTTACTATTATAACCGAGATGAGCGTATAACAACGTACAGGCCAACCTGAAACTACGTGATTACGGCCAGTGGAATACGAGCTGTAACAGTAGTTAGTGAGTTAGTGAGGTGGCCGTTAAAGGGGTCTCGTTGAAACAACAAATATGTGTCAAGCGTCTCTCGACTTTATTCTGAGCGGGTGTGCTTTTTTACCCTTAATTAATTTCCATTTCCTTTGCAATTAAGTAAATGACATTACAGTGAAACTATTATTTGTAGCAGGGATGATACCTGGACTTAATAGGTAGATTTGTAAGCAGGGACTTATCTCACCTTTCACTTATGATTGAGGATTCTATTACTTTTAAAACCTTTAATTTGTTTAATGATCATTTATTACGCTATTTCTATCATGTAACAATGGCATTATTTATGGAATGATGTTTAAGGTACATTCGGACTATTCTCCGATATCTTCTCCAAATTCACAATGACGAATTTATGTTTTTAAAAATTCCTTAAACCTTTAAAAATTCTTGAAGAAACTCTCAACTCTACACGTCTCTCGGGAGGCGACCGAGAAAGAGTCGCTTGTCGCTTCACGAATTTGAGGACTGTGACGAGCGACATTTCAAAGGTAACACTTGCACACTGCTTTGTATAGAAATGGAGAGCTTTCGAAGTAGGCGACAACGGCACGCGACCGCAACACTTCGGAAGGAACAGCTCTCGAAGCTGTTGTGTCGCCTGTGATCGGTAAGCTATAGCCCCAGGTAGGTAAGCTTCATATCGTCAGATATCCTTAGTGCCCGTCCCCGTCAAATATGTGCAGTAAAGAAAAAATTCAAGGCTTCTAACAACTTACCAAAGACAAGAGACAGCGCGTATCCGAAGGGCGCCTGACACCACACCAGGCCGGAGGTGTAGATTGCTTCCGCGGTGCCGTTTATGTAGCCGCCGCCCACCCACGTCGCTACAACAAACAGACACTGTCACCCGCCTAATTACTTAGCTTTCACAGTAACCTTCAAAACACTACTATAGTCTTAGGAGCTGAACAATTCAAGGGTTCTGGGCTTCCATTCAGAAATTACTTCCAGATACTAACCAACCACGTACGAGATATTACAGTAAATAAGTGTGTGTGCAGATATACACATAGACACATTCATAGCTTGATAAGATGGCAACCCGACATAACTAGAGAGAGATCAGATCACAGGATATCAGACTCAGGACCAAAGGCTTAACGTGCTCTCTATTACTTCAAGCTAGTACTGAGAATTTCTTGTTGGAGAAATCAATAACTTCTTAGGTCCAACCCGGGACTCAAAACCGATACCTCAAGATCTTCAGCCGAATAAGCTAGCCACAAGACCAAAGAGGCTGACGAATAGAAATCCCATATAACCCTATTGCTTTCTAAAGTTCAGAAACCTTCAGGAGATTTAGGACTTGTTTCACCACCTTTTGATAAGTGTTGGATAGCTTATTCACAAGTTTTGCCTGTGTCACTTGACGTAAAGTAAGAGACAAAACTTCGTTTAGGCTATCCGCCACTTAACAGGTAAAGTTTAAATAAGTAGATATAAGTACAAAAATTGGAGTTTGCAGCATCATGTATCCTACCTGTCATCGTAAAAATCCCCACGAAGAGTCCTATAGACCTGCCTGCCAGCATGACCTCCTCTTCTGAATCGTTGCCCGCCTCCTTCTTCCGGCCCGCCCATATCCCCACTGCCAGGATGAGCACGTAGAAGATGATGATCGAGATCACGCCCGCTATGTTGATCATTTTGATGTTCTGGTAACAAAAATTAACAACGGTCATTGTACCAGCAACGAGCATCTGGCACATGTAAATTGTGCTACCAGCTTTCCCCAAAACTTCGATATATGGGTAGAGAGTGAGACGGGACAAGGGACGGATGAACATATTATTGCTTATAAGCCGGTAACATTTGGGTTTTGGTAACACATTTTAAACATATTATAAGAGGAGTCTAGATGCAGGTTTTGGCGACCTCCCTGGCGCAGTGGTGAGCGCTGTGGTCTTATAAGTGGGAGGTCCTGGGTTCGATTCCCGGCAGGGGCGATTTGAAATTTTATAATTTCTAAATTGTCTCTGGTCTGGTCTGGTGGGAGGCTTAAGCCGTGGCTGGTTACCACCCTACCGGCAAAGCCGTGCCGCCAAGCGATTAAGCGTTCCGGTACGATGCCGTGTAGAAACCGATCAGGGGTATGCATACCTCTTCCAAGTTAGCCCGCTTCCATCTTAGACTGCATCATCACTTACCATCAGGTGAGATTGCAGTCAAGGGCTAACTTGTGTAGTTGAATAAAAAAAAAAAAAAAAGATACTGAAGGATTTAAAAGATGAAAAGGGATCAAGAGTCCCACTGAGTGATATAACGCAAAGAGAAAAAGCATAAATCTGGTATGTATTTGAAGGAGATTTGTAAAAAGCTCTTTCATATCGTCAAAGGTCAAAGCCAAAGCCGTGGGCACGCCATACGAATTATTTATGAAAGAATCTCCCGTTGTAAGTTTGTGTCAGTATGTGAGTTCTATATATTTTTCTTGTTTCGACGTGAATATCTATGCAAATGTCACACGATGTGACCCTCAATATAACCATTATATCTGGGCTTAGTAACATTGGCAATAAGTTGCACCAAGCCCGTATTAGATGGTACGATCATGTAGCATTGAAACCACTAAGTTACTTCGGTTCAGTTTTCAACTGCCCTCTCTGGGACTAAACTGGCCCTCTTGGGCTTCGTTAGTCCCAGAGAGGTTGCTCAAGAAAGTACAGGTTAGAATTCGTGATCACAAACTTGAGAGCCTTGAAGCCATTAGACTTAAAAAGTCAGATGCCGAAGACCGGAAAAGTGAGCGAGAAAATACAGGAAAGCGCAGTCCACCCAACTCAAAAAAGAACATAAATCCAAGGTAGACACTTCCCCATAGTATCTAAAGGTTAATACACGTCCATAGGTACATCTCACCAGTGTTGCATTAAGTGACTTTGTAGAGACGTTGAGATGCCAAGCTAGTCATGGTGAGATAACAGAAGATACTCGTAGAAGGTGCTTACTCAGCGTTTTCAATATGCGCGTTTCACAATAAATTATAAGTACCTAGTAATGATTCTCTTCCAAATATCATATTAATTGTACTAAGTAGGTGGGCGTTGGAAGGTATTACCTATTAGGTGTGTTGTAGCAGGTAACTGGCCATTATTAACCCAATAAATCATTCTGAAGACAATGTAATAGGCACGTAAAAATTGAATGAACGCTTGTCGTAACACGCTTAATGGTTATTGGATTCTACTAATAATGAAACCATTTTATTTAAATAGTATTAATGACAATTGATATTAGCAGAGGTATCTAAATTACCTAATACAGGTATCACGATTACAAAGCATTAACTTTCACTGATTGTTTCAATGCAAAAGAGACTTGACTTGACGATTAGCTCTAGATTGAAAAGCGCTTGCCTTGAAGATACCTATTCACTCTTGCAGTTTATACTGGCAAGTAGGTACTTTAGTTATACGTCAATACATCGCTTTTGATCTATTTAAGCTAACATTAATTAAACTAACATTCAGACAGCTATTCAGATCGTTCTCAGCATCTAAGATTAACCTTGAAGTGCCATAAAAACTCACTTGTCAATGAAAAGCCCTCCGATGAAATATATGCGCCTCCCTTTCACACACACGGAACGTCCTTTACAAGTACATCAGTTATCAATAGTATAAGAATAGAATATAATCCATCATAAAATATATCTAAATACACTATAACACTCGCGGTGACCTATGGACCTACGGTCTCGGCAAGGGCTCGCTTTGTTAAATCTTAGGCCTGGCACAGCTGTCGCCCCATCGAAGGGAGGTCTTCTGGCTAGGGCTGTTCCTGGTTCTAAAGCTTAGTCCGCACATGAGCGCGCGTTTGCCTTGCCCCAGACATTAAAACCAGGTATGCTGGACCGCGTTACGTAACCCGTGGTGTCGACATCTGAGCTCACGTGCTAGATGTGACAGGTCGAAGGGTTCGAGGCAGATCGCTGTGCGCGCCGCGCTTTAAGCTCCGATCGATGTCCTGACGTCATTGGTCGCTGTGCCACGACACTGCGCATGTCCCCAAACCTCCCACATGCCGGCCGTCCCGAAGCGCTGGTTCCACCGCGAACGAAGCTATGCTAGCACTTACTACAACGAAGCTAAGCTAGTACTTCAGTTAGCTTAGCTACCCTTAGGTCGTATCGCATAAAGTCGCAAACGTATGTATACTTACTTCTACAGCTACAGGTGCTACAGGGTAGAAATTAATACATTCGCGGTGCAAACTAAAATCCAATGCGATTTTCTATCTATAGTTTATCTATAGTTTATCCAATGGTTTAAGTATCTATAGTTGTCAGCTAGTTAGTAGTTAATACTTAGTTAATAGTTTTTCCCGCGGTTAATATTTCTTTAAGCCAAAAAAGGTTTTGAACGCTATACATAATTCCACTCCTTTAGCATACCAAGAATTGAACAGCAAACAGATGAAGAAAACATCTATTTCAGATCCAGTGAAAACCACCAAACGTCTGAAATGTATAAATTCATACATTTACGCAATATACCCCATATTACCTCCTGGAAAATTATAACGTACTATCTGTTGCCTGCGACTTCGTCCGCATAGAGTTAGGTTTTTCAAAAATACTGCGGGAACATTTCGTTTCCCTGGAATCAAAAGTATCCTATGTCACTCTCCAAGGTCCTCAACTATGCCCATGCGAGAAATCAAATCTCCGTAGCGAAGAACTTAGAATATTAACAGGGTTAATTTTAGTGGAGATTTTTCCTCCCTTTGATGCAACAAGACTTGCAGTAAGTTTAGAATATTACTTAGGGTTAATTATAGTAGGGATCGTTTCTTCTTTGAAGTACAGTCTTTGCTTCTTTAAAATCTGTACAGTAAAAAGCTGAAGAAAACATTCAAGTTGACAGATTGGAAACAAAACAAACCTAGGAATTTAGAATAGGTATTAGTAAGGTTAATTTTAGTAGGGATTTTCTTCTTCTTTGAAGTACAGTCTTTTCTTATCTGAAGTCTGTACAGTAAAAAGCTGCAGAAAATATTCAAGTTGACAGATTGGAACTTCAAAATTGTGATAGAGCGTTACCTACTCGCATCCCCATTGACAAATTGACTGACGAGGCCCCAAGGGCCATGACGGCAGCTCCGCGAGCTTTAACGAAAATAGCCCGAGGGTGCTTGATTGAAAGGTCAAAATGTCTCAGATGTTGAACTTATTCAAGAGGCACGCGATAAAATTAATGTCTAGGGATTACTTAAGTAACTAAATCATGAAAATATAAATATTAACTCAGTATTGTATATTTTTGAAGTGAAGTTAAGATTGGTGTTAGAATCACCATTCAAATGTAACACTCTAATGGCGAGCCTCAGTTTATTAAACTTCCTTAAAAATTAAACTATGAAATCAATTTTATATCTTTTTCTTTACAATAGTCTTATAAGTAAAAGCAAAAGAAGATCGTTAAACTGATCGTTAAACTTAGCGTTGGATAGTTTATCCGTTCTCTGTAGTAAATAATACTTAGGTAAGTAAGTACTGGCAATCAAAATCAGTATATTTCATAAAAATAAATGGAATGTCTAAATTGACAATAAATTAGTCGCATTCTATACATTTTTAAGTTCTTACTATTTGTAACTCTATTAAATGCAAAATTCTACGCGAAAATAGCACAAAACTCTATCAATGCAGAATTAGTGATTTGAATAAGTATTTCGACAGTAAATTCATCCAGTTCTTTTAAATATAGAAAATAAATAATACTCATATCAAAATGCATGATACTGTAAGTACCTAAGTACCTACTTACTTTCTCAATATGCAAAATTTTGTTTTTGTTGCACAACGTACTCGCCCGACTTCGAGAAATATTTTTATACTTTGTGTTGTAATTTTGGAAGACAAAATAACCATTTTAGTTTGAAATCAGCGATAATTCATATACTTACATATAAATAAGCGTCGAATGGCCACTCTATGTACTCTACGGCTTCAACAGTTTAGCGCCTTACTTAGAATATTAAGTATATAATTAAGTAAGTCAATTCACATACTTTCTGAAATCAGATAGTGCGCCTGGCAGATGTCTGGAAGACGTGCAACAAGATACGTGCTGCGGCTTTCCGAGTTGGCCTCAATCTTTGGGACTGGTACCGTCCCCTGGACCCTGAAGGGAACTCCCTAATCTCTGGTAACTTTGTTATTTTCTTTACCCGACTACACGGCTACACGACTACTTTAAAAAATACTTTTAAAAGTATCCATTCCCTATTTTCACATCAAGTTTTTCTCTAAACCAGAGTCAAAGTTCGTGTCAGTGCTAGCGGGGCCACTGCGCTCGGTGCTGGGTCTCTCTGATGTGGAAGTGGCTCAGCTTGCGGACTACTTCCGCGCGCAGGACGGCCGCGTGCTCTACCACCAGCTGTGTCAGATCATACATGGAGAAGGTTAGTAGAATCCTATGTAACCCTTGTCTTTAAATCAGAGTCAAAGTTCGTGTCAGTGCTAGCGGTCCACTGCGCTAGGTCCTGGGCCTCTCTGATGCGCAAGTCGTTCAGATTACGGATCATCACACTCAGGACAGCTACGTGCTCTGTAGAGAATGATTCTATTCGCCTCCTCGGTCCTCCATGTAAGTATGACAGTGACACATCTGTTGGTAACAGTCGTTCCAAATTGGGAAGGTAATTTAAGGTAGGTACCAATTACCATCGCATTTAAAAATTACTAAAGAGTCGAAAAATAGAGAGTTTATGCATTAAATGACAAAGGTATAATTGTGGGCTTGGTTTAATAGTTAAGTACGCGTTGACTTAAGCTTTGTATGGATGATGCGCCTGGTCCATATATGTAGGTAACGTGAGTTTTCACGGCGTGTTAATAAGAGGACTTAGACTTAATTATATATACCTACTAACTTTAGCTACATATACTAACATAACCTAAAATAGAAAAACTAAGTATAACGAGTGATAATAATATAGAATAGAAGCAAAAAATAAATAATATTCGAACTCAGAAGCCGAAATACATCGTTAAAATACGCTGTCTATTGAACTTGAACAATAACGACGTCAGAAACGAAATGCGTGACTTTTCGCTGAGTATTCTTATGTATGTATGTAAATTGTTCGAAGGCGAAACGTGCGTTCAGTAATTTGGTTGAAAAAAGCATTTTTTTCATAAATTTTATTGATAGTTGACACAGACTATATAGTACCAAAAATTTACAATAACATAGATTGGCTTAGAGAAGAGAATAAAGTCAGTGAAGGGGTCCTTAAGAAGAAGTTAAAGGAACACTTTCTTAAGGACCCCTTTACTGAGTAAAAAGTAAATTGTAATATTAATTTTATTATACTTGTGGATAAGCTAGAATTAATAATGTTAGGATAAGTTAGAATAATTAATTAATTAGGAGCGCCAGCTCGCCAACAAACTGGCCCACCAGTTTGGCGAGAATTAAATGTAAATATTTTTGTATGTACATCTTATTTGAAAATAAATAAAAAAAAAAAAAAAAAAAAGAAATTGCGAGGTGCGAATGAGCCAAAATATTGTTATTTTCGGAAGTATCGAAAGCTTCAGACTCATCATTCTACACAAGTTTAAGTTTAATAATTTACAGTTTGATATATTTTCACGGTCTAACACTAACTCCTGAACCGATTTTAACGAAAATTGACACAGAGATACTTGCACTCCGGATACACCATGAGAGCGACACTGGTGCAATAAGTATAGCAGTGCCATGAGCAATACGCCTGTCCAGCGCAGTCATTACCTACAGGCAAATCCTTGTATGGAGAAAGGAATACGGGCGAAGTTCTTCTATTTCTGGTGTCTTGCCAGTAATATCTACTAAGTATTTATCTAAACTACTAGCTTCTGCCCGCGGCTTCGCCCGCGTGAATTTCGGTTTGTCACAAATCCCGAGGGAATCGTGGATTTCCCTTTCCCGTTCCCGCTACCTTTTCCAACCTTTATACCTACTTTCGAGGATGTTTGCTATAGTAAATCCGTTCTTTCAAAATTCCGTGGGAACTGTAGATTAGCGTTCCGGTACGATGCCGTGTAGAAACCGATCGGGGGTATGCATACCTCTTCCAAGTTAGCCCGCTTCCATCTTAGACTACATCATCACTTACCATCAGATGAGATTGCAGTCAAGGGCTAACATTGTAGTTGAATAAAAAAAAAAAGATTTCTCCAGGATTAAAAGTAGGTCAGGGCATAATCTATCTCCATTCAAAATTTCAGCCAAATCAGTTCAGTAGTTGCAGCTTTAAAGAGTAACAAACACACACACACACAAACTTTTGTCTTTATAATATTTGTGTCATTACTTGTCTTCGTTTCCGATAGCGGTACCCTTTATTGATAACAGATGCTGGAGGTCGCGATAAGACATCAGCGGACTGTCTGCTGGAGGCGTGCCCGCCGCCGCCGGAGCCGGAGTGCCACAAGCTGGACCAGTGGCAGATGAGGCGCCTGTGCTGCCTGCTCGCCACCATCGCGCAGCGCGACCTGCCGTTGCAGCCCTATTTCCAGGACTATGAACTTGTGAATCTTTATTCCTACACCTTAGGAGCATATGGACCTATATCTAATGCACCTTTTTGACGTGATAACGTCTTATAAATCGGTGAACGCCGGCTACATGCACGAAAAAGGATGACTCGATGTGGCTAATTCTGTTGTACACAATCTCTAAACCTAAACTAAATTGACAGGTTTAAAAATAGTGCTATCCCCTTCAGCAGGGAGGATTGTGAAAGAGACAGGAATATATTTAGACCTGTCATTTTAGTTTAGATTTAGAGATTGTGTACAGCAGAATCGGCCACATTGTCACGTACCGCGGAACGTAGCGCGTAGCACGTAGCACGATAGCGCGGAACGTAGCACGTAGTTTTTCCGTTTCTTACAACTTAGACTTCATTATCACTTACCATCAGGTGAGATTTCAGTCAAGGGCTAACTTGCAGTTGAATAAAAAAAAAACAATAATTATTTATTTATCGGTAAAGGACCCGTTCGTTTTTCAACGAATTTACAAAACCTTAACAAATTACACATTTAAACATTCTTGATGATTCACTCTGTCTATTGGTGAAAACCGCATCAAAATTACTGCCTCGCTGGTCTAGTGGTTAGCATATTCGACCGCAAATCAAGAGGTCCCGGGTTCGATTTACGGGTCGGGCAAATAATTGTTAGGTATTGGGTTTTTCTGTCAAGAAATTCTCAGTGCCAGTTGGCAGCTGGCGGTGTTTCACCCCCGTGCGTCGGAGAGCACGTTAAGCAGTTGCTCTCGGTTATTATCACTATCAATTTTAACAATAATCGTTAAAGCCCGCCAACCCGCATTGGAGCAGCGTGGGGGGTCTAAGCTCTAAATCCCTCTATCTTATGAGAGAGGACGCCTGTGCCCAGTTGTGGGACGTTAAGAAAAGGCTGTAGTGGTGGTGATAGCATCAGAATCTGTTCAGTAGTTTTTGAGTTTATCACGAACAGACAGACAGACAGACTTGACGGGGATTTTGTTTTATAATAATATGTAGTGATATGATAGTGGCAATTCTAACTATTCTAACCTTTATTATCTAGGTGGCGAAAAACGACGGGCGTATTACATTCGCCCATTTCGCCCGCATCCTAGACTACATAGGCGTAATAGTAACGCCCGAGGACTTCAACCTGCTGGTCCGTCGCTTCATCAAGGACTCGTACACCCTCGACTATGTGGAGTTCATCAAAGCCGTCGAGGCTGTCAAAAAGGCAGGCATTCAGGGCCTTGGACCAGTAAGTGTCGTTCTGTACTGTGTCTATCTGTACCAGAGATTACTTAGAGTCTGTTCAAAAAGAGAATCGGCGTGGCCAAACAGTGAACTAACGCGCCATAGTATTGTACTTGTATTGGCGCTTAACGAAAGCACGGCAGCGCCCTCAAATTCCACGCCGATTCTCTTTTTGATCAGACTCTAATTTCTGTATGTACCTTGCTTTTTCCCGACTACGAGACAACAAAGACGGCGATCATATTACTGAACTTCAATGGAAAATCGGGTTCAGCCTCAGATTAATTAGACTGTAGACGTGAATTTTATTATAAAAGTAGCTTCTCCTATATTTTGTACCAAATGTAAGTCTTTTTGTTTGTGCGCGACCCAGACTAATTGAGACAAAATATTCCATTTTATAAATGGTTTACCAGCTAGAAAAAATGTTTTACCTACTTACCAGTTTTTTTCTTTTCTACGCAATTTGATACTGGATAATTATATTGATTTTTATACAGGCCTACAACCACCCCAAGGCAGTAATCGACACCACACTACCAAAGCTGGTTCGTCCGGAAGTAGACGCTGGGATCTCTCCAACAAAGTTGGGTCCCACGGACGTGTTCCATCCAGCGTTAGAGCCGCCCAAGCCGCCACGTCATCTCCTCGATCTGATGATGCGCGTCCAGGAGTTCGTGTTGCAGCGACGGATTAGAGTTTCGGAGTTCTTTAGAGTAAGTTACCTATTACTTTAAAATACTTAAGTTTAACATTTACGAAGGCATAAGATCCGCAAAAATGGAATTCCATTTCGTCTCAACCGATAGACGCCCACAGCTGGACGAAGGGTCATTTGCAAGGATTACCACAGAACACGATCTTGTGCCACTTGTTTCCAGCAGCTGCCAGAATCTTTAGCTCAAGGTGAAGGTGAAGGTAGCTTAGGTGAAGTAGTAGTAAGTACGTCTATCAATGTCTTTCGCGATTGTTCCTGGCATAGAAGTGTTTGGCAGTGAATACTGTGTTTCATAGGTATTTGATAATAGCGATACCCAGCCAAATGGATCAATGATCTGCAGAGGGTGGTGGGAAGGAAAACTTTGCAGTTACTCACTCTAAGAGGATTAGTACATACGTAGGTATTATTCAATAAACATAGATCTCCAGGCTCCAGGTCATTTCTGCCGCGCACATGAAAATTATGTAACTAGCTTCCACCAGCGATGTCCCCTCAAAACTACAATATAGGGTTATTCAAGAGCCGGAAAAACGAAACCTTAAATTCCGGCAGCGTAATACGAAGGGCCTGTTTCACCACCTGATGAGTGTCGAATAGCTTATTCACAAGTTTTGTCTGTGTCACTTGACATAAAATAAGAAAGTGACAAAACCTGCGTTTAGACTACTTACCCGACACTAACTTATCAGAAGACGGTGAAACAGGCCCTAAATCTTATTTTTTTTTTTTTTTTTTTTTTTTTTTTCCGTTTTTATCTGCAATCAGTCGACAGACTATAATCAGATCTGGTGAAATAATAATATGGCTTTATCAGACTACAAAGGCTCCTGTCCTCAAGTCTGCACATTATCAAGCACATTCGCCCGTTTCAATCTCTTTAGAGTTTCCGCTGTTAACAAGCTGTTTGCCAGTGGATTAGGATGTATTACTAGACGTTCCCGGTGTTTATCTTTATATTTATTGATTTCCTCAACTACTGTTGGCATTTCTAAATATTGGTGTATTTCAGTGTTGCGTGCAAACCAGGGAGCATTGGTAATGGTTCTGAGCATGCTGTTCTGAGCTCGTTGTATGGCCTGTATATTGGATTTGCTGGCCGTGCCCCAGATCTGTATACCATAAAGCCAGATGGGTTTCAGGATTGAAGTATACACCAATGTTTTATTGTTGAGGGACAACGTAGATTGTCTTCCTAAGAGCCAAAGTAAATTTCTAAAGCGATTGTTGAGCTCATCACGTTTGCGTTTGATGTGATCCTTCCAAGTGAGGCGTCGGTCCATGTGA
Organism: Melanargia galathea; assembly: GCA_920104075.1. NCBI lineage: Eukaryota > Metazoa > Arthropoda > Insecta > Lepidoptera > Nymphalidae > Melanargia > Melanargia galathea. The sequence goes on along the minus strand of OV049869.1, from coordinate 19,459,133 downwards.
AACCCCAAGTACTTCACACATGTTGTTTCGGGTAATGTTTCTTTTCCTAATTTTACTGATGGACAGTCGCCGTTTTTTAGGGCAAAGGTCATGTGTTGAGATTTAAGTGCGCTAGGTTTAATGCGCCACTTGTTTAGCCATAAGTTTGTCTTATCCAACTGTTTTTGCAACTGAGTACTTGCTTGTATCGGGTCTTTATTGCAAGAAAGAAAGGCAGCGTCATCTGCAAAAGTTGCAACAGTGACGTCTGGTGAGAGAGGCAAATCACATGTGAAGATGTTGTACAAGACAGGACCCAGGACAGACCCTTGGGGTACACCGGCGGTACAGGTGTATAAGCTAGATCTCGCATCGTGCTGTTTCACTTGGAATAGTCTGTCTTTTAAGTATGATTCTAATATCAAAAACATAGAGTGCGGTAAGAATTGCTTAATCTTACAAAGAAGGCCTTTGTGCCATACTTTGTCGAAAGCCTGTTGAACATCGAGGAAGACTGCAGAGCAGTACTCCTTTTTTTCTAGGGACTGCCGAATCGTATGGTATACTCTATGTACCTGTTCCGTAGTCGAGTGTCGTTGACGAAAGCCAAACTGGTGCTCAGGGATTACACCGAGTTCCTCTAAACTAAGTTTTAATCTAGTCAAGAATATTCGTTCCCAGAGTTTGGATAGCACTGGCGTAAGACTGATGGGACGATAAGACGATGTTTCTTCCACAGGTTTTCCTGGTTTGAGAATCATAATGACTTGGGATATTTTCCATATATCAGGAAAATGACATGTTCGGAATATAGCGTTGAAGAGATTGGCCAAAAATATGAGACATTTCCTAGGTAGCTCTTTTAGAAGTTTAGGTGTTATAAGGTCAAAACCAGGAGCTTTCTTGGCATCTAAAGTAGTAATAGTTTTGGCAATTTCTTTAGGGGAAGTTGGCTTCAGGGGCAAACAAAGTTGTAAGTCTTGTGCAAGGATGGCATCGATTTCCGTATCATTTGAATCAATAGGCTCGTTGGGTCTAAATACTGAGGTCAGATGGTCGGCAAAAGCGGCCGCTTTCTCTTCATCAGTACGAGCCCAGGTGGTTCCTCTTCTGATCGGAGGCAAATGTTTTTGGGGTTTCTTTAGGATATTTTTGGTGGCATTCCACAGTGAGTGCTCTCCTCGGCCTGTCGGAGACATCTGTTCCAGATTAATTTTTGTAATGTTGTTTGAGGTAATTTCCAAAATGTCTTTAAGCTCTTTGATAGCGCGGTTTAGACGTGTTTTGTCACCTTGGTTGCGTGAAGTCTGCCATATGCGCCGAAGTCGTCTCTTTTCCTCGATTTTACTTCTTATATCTGAAGGTAGCCACACGCCAGCATGCTTAGGGGTTATATGAGGTGTATTAATCCAGGCAGCAACCTGAATTGCATTTGTAATGTAAACACTTGCATCTTCGATATCGTCAGCAGTTTTCAAAGACATATTTAGATTGATTTTCCCATCAAGGTAATCTCGAAAGGATTCCCAGTCTGTTTTAGAGTTGTACAGTCGTTCCAAATTACTTTCGTCCGACGTGGGAATTATCGCACTAACCTCGAGGATAACCGGTGAATGGTCTGACGAGCTGTCAAGGCTAGATTCGATAGATGTGTATAAATGCCCAATATTTTTTGTAATAAAGAAGTCCAGCAGGTCGGGCTTTTTTCTAGGATCCGTGGGCCAATAAGTAGGATCACCTGAAGAGACGGACTGAAGACGATTATTGTCAATACTCATCTTGAGTTCACGGCCGCGTGAATGTGTATAACGTGAACCCCAGTAGGTATGCTTGGCATTCCAGTCTCCACCACTTATGAAACGACTGCCTAGTGTTTTGAAATATGCAGAAAACATGGCCTCGCTAATGTTGTGCCGAGGTGGGCAATACGTAGCTGAGAGAGTAATATAATCAGCGCGATCTTTAACTCTTATGGTCGTTGCCTGCAAGTGATTCGTTACATAAGGCTCCATCAAAGAGTGTTTCAAATGCTGTCTAATGATGATTGCAGTTCCTGCATGCGCACTACCATCTGGATGAGGCGTTAGGTAAGTACAATAATTAGGTATTTGGAAGAAACTTCTTTCTGTGACATGAGATTCAGAAATAAGAACTGCATCTAGTTTATTGGCTACCATAAATGCTACTAATTCGTCTTTTCTGCCTGATAGTCCGTTAATATTCCACGTCGCGATGCGTAAAGTATTCATTTTTGCATTTGGGTGACGAGTGTTGTTATAAGACCCAGAAGAGTACTTATTTGTTGTAGTATATATTCTAATTTATTGTTTTGTTGTAGGAGTAATTTTTCTAAAGCATTTGTGAGTTGAGAGGATTCAGTATTTTCACTGGTATCTTTTGGAGGAACATGGGTGGCAGCGGCTTCCGCGTACGTTTGAGTTTGTGTTTGATTCTGTTTCGCTATTGAAGATGTAGTTGTTACTTCTGCAATATTTGGTTTCGGCTGTTGTGGTACTCTATTATTTTGCTTTTTTCGTGAAAGTATCTCTTTGTATACCTGGCAACCCTTGAAGTTTGCGGGATGATCAAGGAAACACAGTGCGCACTTAGCAGGTGTATTTCTATCTTTTTTAGGGCAATCGGAAGTTCTATGTCCTTCTCCACATTTGACGCAACGATACGGCCTCATACAATTATTTTTTGAATGCCCGTATTGTTGGCATCGGTGACATTGTACTAGTGTTTTAGATTTGCGAGGATTTTCAATTTTTACTCGTTGGTGGAATATGTACTTTATTTCTTTCACAGATTTATTATTGATACCAGGCTCGATATTAATAAAGAAGGTTGACGTTGGGATTTTATTGGGCCCGTATCGAGCATTAATAATTTCGCCTCGTACCTTATTACCTGTCTCTTCTATAGCTTCGATTATTGCACTATGTGGGGTCGTATGGTGTAATTTTTTTACAACTATGCGGAAACATTTCGTGTCCTTCCTTGTGAAAGTGTGTCCAATCAGACCGTTTTCTCTAATGACATCAATAATTTTTTTGTATTCTTCTGTGGAGTCGATGATGATTCGCAGGTTATTTTTGTTAACTATTTTTAGCTTAAAGTGCTCTGCGCTGCTTCGTGACTCTAATAGTTTTGATAATTTATTCACGTCTTGGATGCCATACAAGATAATGGGCGGTGGCTTGTTCACGGGTTGTTTTTTAGGAAGAATATTATCGTCACCTGGTTGGTCTACTGGCAGAGCGCTGAAGGTATTTGCCAATTGTGTATGTTGCGTTGGGGAATCACTGACTCGTCTACGTTTCCATTGCCTTGAGCAAGGCACTTTTTGCCAGCTGGGAGGCTGTGTCATTATTTCTGGAGTATCCATCATGGTATCGGAATCATAATCAGTGTTACATGTTAGATAGCTGTCGATCTTTTGCTGGACAACATTGCTTACATCACTAAGGGATGAAGATCTTGGTCTGTCAAAGATCTTCGTCACTTGACGAGGAAGAGTTGAGGGCACTCGCTGTTTTGGTTTCTTGCTTTCGTGCTCCTTTATATTGCTTTGGCCAGTAGCATTATACACTGATGGGGCGGCCTGGTTGCCCACCACCTCACAGTCTTCGGTAACCAATTTCTCACACACAGGCCCGGGTACCCGTGTGCGCCGGTCGCTAGCCGGATCGCATGGCAAATCGCATTTCTCTTTATCCATACTTTCATAAAGGGGGGGGGGGGGGGGGGTTGGGAAAATTAGCAATAGCGCTTTCCCAAGGCGCTACCCGCAGACTTTTGAAGGGGATTTAATTCCTCCCGGCTTCTGCTAGCCAATGTGGAATGGTTATACCGCCATTTGTCGGTCGTCAGAGCCTCGTCGGTTGATTAGCAGGGGGTACCACGTGCAGGTGAGGTTGACAATTGGAGTGCTGAGGTGGAGGTGCACTCCCTTACCCCCCAAATCTTATATCCTGAAAACTTTTCCAGGATTACGACCCTTTGAACAGTGGTCGCATAGCCCCACAGCAGTTCCGTCGAGCGCTGGACGCCATAGGCCTCGGGAGCATCATGTCCAACGACGAGGCACTGTGTGTCATGCGACACTACGTCGATCCTAACGATCCTGAACGCATTTGCTGGCGAACATTTGAGGATGACTGCGATCAAGGTTATTAATGTACCTAGTTACGTAGCGAGGAAGGTCGCCCATGCGATGGGTCGACCAAATAGTCAGCTGTGGGCGTTCTCTTGCACCAGGCTTTTGGCCAGCAGGGAAATGCTAACCGGTAGAACAATGAAATTTTTCGTGGGAGATTTATAGCATTCTTGATGTACCTACCTACTTTTAACTGTGCATTTTAGCCAATATCTAGTAAGAGTGTCAGTTAAACCGAGACGATTGCGTTCGGCTCATCATATCAATCAAACTTTGGTGCTAGAACTGCTCATCAGCTTTCAAAAATATCTTGATAAAGAAAGGGTAAGAAATTGTATAATTAGCTAAAAAAGAGCCTTTTTAGGGTTCCGTAGTAAATAAATAACCCTTATAGTTTCGCTCTGTCCGTCCGTCTGTCTGTCTGTCTGTCTGTCCATCCTCGCTTAATCTCAGAGACTATTAGTGTTAGAAATCTGTAATTTGGCATGGGTATAAATATTAATCACGCCGACAAAGTGGTGAAATAAAATTTTGATAAATATTTTTTTCCTTTACATGTAAAGTGGGGATGAATATTTTTTTCTCGTCTACCCCATAGTGTGGGGTATCGTTAAATAGGTCTTTTAAAAATACTGTGGGTGTGGGAACATCATTTTTCGATTTCTAGATCCGTTTGTAAAATATGATGTTTTAAAGTGCTAATTTGCTATTTGTAATAAAGTGCTAAGGATATATAATCAATTTTAAAGGAAAACTATCATGGCTAAGTAGGGTTCACAGGTTAAGGAGTTATATCTGTTTTTCGAGGATTGTGACTACGGAACCCTATACACTGCGCGCGGCCCGCCACGCACTTGGCCGGTTTTTTAGCAGCAATTCTTTGTTTTGACAACAGTATTCGCAATAAAAGAGCTGGAGAAGCATCCGGACGTGGTAGCCGGGGCTGCTGCGGAGGCGGTCGCCGAGCTGCCGCCGCGAGGGTCCGCCGCGGAGCGCGGGGTACACCCGGAGTACGAAATGGATCTAGCTCAGACCGCGTTACTGCGCGTGCGCGCCGCTTGCAAGGAGCGGTCTCTGGACTTGAGACCTGCGTTCGGGGAGCATGACGAGTATGTCCCTGTACCTATAATATTTTTAGTTTTCTACCGTAGAGAACTGAAAATACTACTTCTTCGGCGCTACGACTAGGTAGCATGTTTTGTGAAACTGGAGGCAAAAACGAGGCAGTACAACTGGAGCCTTTTGAGCCTAAAATTGAACTAGCTCAAACTGCGTTAAGTTGCGCGTGCGCGCCGCTTGCAAAGAGCGGTCCCTCGGCTTGAGATCTTCGTTCGGGGAGCATGACGCGAGTATGTACATACCTACCCTACCTACCTAATAAATTGCATACCTAAATACTTAATACCTACCTAATTAATGCTGTGAATCTAGTTTTTGCCTAATTTTGCAAAAGTTAGGTGCGTAAGAAACAATCATTAAAGTACCTATAAGTATATATATATAATAATACTAGCGGATCCGGCAGACGTCGTCCTGCTCGCTATTAGCGCCACCTACCGAGTCCAATATTTCTACTTAAAAACCTTCCTCTTGAATCACTCTATCTATTTAAAAAAACCGCATCAAAATCCGTTGCGTAGTTTTAAAGATTTAAGCATACATGGGGACATATTATAGGGACAGAGAAAGCGACTTTGTTTTATACTATGTAGTGATTAATTATTATGGATTAATAGATAGGTATGGGTGGCCACCGGGACCTGCCGGGTTATTCTGTAACTTAGTTAGCAACTGAAAATAGTTGCCAACGAATTAGTTTGATATACATTGCTGCTTTACTGTGGGAAATATAAAGTGTTTTCATAATTTTACACAGTAAAGCAGCAATGTATAGCGAACTAATTTGTTGGCAACCATCTACATCGATGCCAACAACCATTTTCAGTTGGCAACTAAGTTACAGAATAACCCACCTGGTTCTGATATTCCATACATAGCCCCTGATTTTGATTACCCCTGTCACATGAGTAGGTAATGTGGTCCTGTCGCCGGCCCGATTTTAGGCATAGCTGTCATTTCTACATTTGTGTGTTCTCTATAGACACAACAACGGGCACGTGTCGCGCGCTCAGGTGCGGCGCGTGCTCGCGCGGCTCGGCGTGCTGCTCGCGCCGGCGCAGCTGCGCGCGCTCGAGCAGCGCTATCTCGACGACTGCGGGTTCAGCTACGTGGCGCTCCTTGACGAGGTATGAGCATATACTACGGCACCAGGTAAAGAGCTCTGCTGATCGTTTGTCCGAAAATAAGAGCGGGGCCGCACTGCGAAAATTATTCGCGCGAATTTTATTCGCGCGGTTTATATTCCGCATTTTAATATATTTTTCTCGCGAATTTTAAATCGCATGTGCGTGCAGCTTCATACATTCCCATATGTCACAGAATTTTGCGAAAAAATTCGCGCGAATAAATTTCGCAGTGCGGCCTAGGCCTAAGAGAGCTCTGCTGATCGTTTGTCTAAAAATGATAGCTCTCTTAAAGAGCTCTGCTGATCGTTCGTTTAAAAACAAGTGTAAATTAAAAATTTAAAAACCCCCGACATTCACTATTTTTTGGAGGCGGCCATCTTGAATTTGCAATAGTGCTTTTCTACTAGTCGCAAGCCCTTTCATTTGATACCCATATTAAGGGAGTTGTGAAAAAATATGTAATCTGCCATTTTGTAGCGGGGGCCATCTTGGATCGATTTTCATCAAACATAGCTAACAACACTCTCAACTAATTCACCTTTCAAACAAAAAAAAACGCATTCAAATCGATCCACCCGTTTCAGCGCTACATGGGATCAGACAGATACACACACACACACACACAGAGACACGTCAAACTTATAACATCCCGTCGTTTATGTGTCGGGGGTTAATAACAGCTAGCTATCAGGGTTAAGAAGCCCATAAAGACTATGTTCTTTCTTGCCGTAGAAGTAGGTAGAAGAAGCAGCGGAAACCTACAATCCATAGTCCATACTATCCATATAGGTACTAATATTATACGTAAATACGAAAATAACTCTATCTGTCTATCTGTGTTACACTTACGACTAAACCGCTGAACCAATTTTGACGATAATGGGTAGGTCCAGGTTGGTATCTATCTATAGTACCTATATCTACATAGCTAGACTAGACCTTGGAGGCACAAGGACAGACAACTTTTTATCTTGGAAAATCATAGTTCTCAAGGAATTTTTAAAAAACCTATATCTACGCTTACCACAGAATAACTATATAATAGTAGGTACTACGCGCTTACGTAGTCGCGGCCTGTCAGCTAGATATTAGTTAAGTAGTTTTAATAAATATATCTTTGGATCATCAATCTGATCGGCTTTCGGAGTTTAAATAAGATTACACTAGCGGCACGCTATGATGGCCGGTTTGACACATTACAATAGTGATGTGGAATGTCAATTTATTCTCGAACAAAAAACAATTAAGAGAGAGCGCTCACGGAGCGGTTCGCACCCGCGCCCGCCGCGGTTGCGGGCCCGCAATACTCGAAATTCATACAAATGTCGAGTGCAAAACTCACGACGCGATTTACTCCCGCAGAGTTGGCGGTTGCTCGCGGCTCCCGCAGAACCAGCGGGCAGCGGGCGCCCGCGAGCTTTGCGGGCGTCGCCCGCAAGCTCTGCGGTTTTTTGGCGGGCGCGATCCCATTTTTCTTATAGGAGGAGCTGGCGAACAAAACGGTATAGTTGCATCAAACTAAAGAGTAAGAGTCTTTATTTGCAAAAATGTGGTACAAATATTATGGATCTTAAAGCTTATTGTCTTCCAACACATTTAACTAATAAATTAGTGTGCAAATTGAATTATTGATTTTAAGACTAAACAAAATGACGTAAGTAGCATAATATCAACGTTCTAAAGATATAAATATAAAATTAATTGCAATAAATAGAATTTATGTCATACCTATATTCTTTTAAATTGTAAAAACATTTCTCCATGAGCCAGTTCTTTAGTTTTACTTTAAAAGTTTGAAGAGGCATGGCCTGTATTGATTCAGGTAACCTATTAAATATTAATTATTATTAAATATTAATATTAAACTGAATGACATACTTACAGTGAGCTTTGGCGTGGATTTTTATTTACCCATATGTAGTTTGTGACTTTATTGAACATAATAATATGTTAAATTCAGTTTGCTGTCTCATATAAGTTAACGGAAGCAATAATTAATTAATATTGCAAGCAATAACTTGTTTGTGTAAACACATAACTCCAGAAGCAGACTATCAATTAATATTAAAACTAAATCAAACTATTATTAAAATATCTGCGTTTATCACCCGCACATAACTCAATTTATATCAACTCAGAGATTAGTTTAACTGAGATCTATTTTCAAATATATTTTATACTAATTAATTAATTACACTCAGCCAAGTCCAAAATGGCAGCATTTATTCGATGAGGGTGTGATTGCTATCGCAGCCCTCAATCAAATATCACGACCTAGACGCTGAAGCATCTAATAGTCGGTTGAGTCTTTGGAGGAGACTCAATTCATGGCTTCGAATTACCCGTATTTATACCAATAATTCAAGATGGCGGTTCGGCGCCACTGAATGAATCAAATGTCAGTTAATTCTAACCTATTTCAATTATGAAATTAATAATTCGTAAACCATTTCTAAAAATTCTAATTAATTTTCAACAATAATCTATCATTTGTAAGTCAGTCTGACATTTGTAAGTTAGTTTAGGCCAATTTCAACATAAATTGTTTAAAAACTTTATTAGTGAACTAGCTGACCCCCGCAACTTCGTTCGCGTGGATATAGGTTTTTGTATAGGATCGGATCGGATCCCATAATTCTTTTATACAGTACCTAAACTAAATGTAGCCTAAGTTACTCCTTATAACATTGAAAGTTCCATTAAAATCGATCCAGCCGTTTCGGAGATTAGCTGGAACAAATAGACAGACCAACAAACATAAATTTAAACGCACACCAGTTTAAAATAAGCCGTACGTTCAAAGATCCGGGTCCCAAGTTATTTGAACCCAATACTCAGGGTTGTAATGTCTGTCATTTCTGAAATAAAAAACCTATGACCTTGAAATATTTACGGGACAATACTTAAAGTACTACCTTTCTAACAAAAAAAGAATGAGTTAAATCGAACTACGCGTTAATGAATTACAGCTAAATACACGTTTTAACTTTCTTCCCCTCTCCCAAGGGAACCGTGCTGAGTTTCGGGATAAAAAGTATCCTATATCCTACCTCGGAGTATAAACTCAAATAGTACCAAGTTTCATTCGAATCCGTTCAGTAGTTTCGGCGTGTTGCGCGGCCAAGATACAGACAGACAGACAGACAGACAGACAGACAGACAGACAGACAGACAAAAATGAAAAAAATTGCAGTTTTGGCTTCAGTATCGATTATAGAGTGCCCCCCAATAAAAATTTCCAAAATATCTTCAATGTACAGAATTGGATCTGTTACAGTTTTATTATATTATAGATAAAGTTTTTAAATGATAAACTTTTTAATTAAAAAAAAATTTCTTAGTAAAAAAAAAAACAAATTTTTCTTCTGAAAAAGAAATAATCATTTTGATTGACATCTTACAAAGTATGGAAATTAATCCATTTTGAACGAAAACGTGCTCGATTATTCAAATCTTTCGAAACTTTATTGTAATTATGCCGTTATGATCGAAACCACGACCTATGGATGCAATTTTGATACAGTTGCGGACCGTTTTAAGTAAAATTAAGTTGATATTCTTATTCAGCAAGCCAAAGACCATCGGATTAAAAAATATAACATTTTGTTCGCCAGCTCTTCATATATAAATATAACCGCCGGTCTTGCGGGCGTCGCCCGCCAACTCGGCGGGCGACGCCCGCAGCCGCGGCGGCTGCGGTCCCGCAAAAACAAGCGGGCTCGTGAGCGCGCTCTCTCTAACCTCTCTCCCGCAGCCGCGGCGGGCGCGATTCCAAACCGCTCCGTGAGCGCTCTCCGTTACTCTAGCGGCACGCTATGATGGCCGGTTTGACGTTTGTCCGCTCATGAAGTTCCGTATTAATTGATAACGACTTTGAAGGAAATAATTGTATTACTTTATTGACGATAGTGATGTGCAGAGATTCATAAATTTTATCGAATGTAGTTTTAGGTTTAGGACTCAAAATTTATTTATTAAATTGATTTCTTAAATGTATACAAGTGTAGAAAAATCAGTTTGCACCATTTAAGGGGTGAATGTACTTGTGAATATGAACAATTTTCACTATGTGGACAAACCTCTGAAATCGCAAAAAAATATCAATAAATTTTTAAAAATGGAATCTAATACGATCGTCACATAGGATCGCTGGCTAGCACAACTACTACCTCCGGCAAACTCGCGTCAATGCTCAATGCAAAACAAAGCAGTTTCGAATTGACGTTGCTTCGAAAAGTATAAACTGTCAGTGCAATGCGATTGTGATATAGTTTTGACCTGGCTTTGGATTTCAAATATTGATACTGCATTACTGTTGACCCTTGCTCGTTAATTTGGACTCTGTTCAAGCCCTTTGTTGTGGATTTCGTCGATATGACCGAACGTACGCAGAGAACTGTTCTAAATAGTCAGACACGTGAGTTCGTAATACGCTTTCGTAACTATTTCGATCGTGAAGCTCAAAATGGAGGGCCAATTTTACCTATAACGTCAGTGGTTGAACGCGTAGCTGATGCGCTTAATATTGGACAACGAACTGTTAGACGGATAACTAAAAAAAAATATGGCGAGACTGGCACAGAAGAAAATAAACTTCACACACCAAAAAAGAGAAAACGAGCAAAACCAGTCGTAGGCATCGATAGCTTTGATGCCGATGCTATCCGAAGACATGTTTACGGCTACTATTTACAGAAGGAGTATCCAACAAGAAAAAAGTTGGTGCATTCACTGAAGGAAGCTGGATTATTCTTCGGTGGGGAAAGTTCTTTAACGAAGATTTTGAAGACCATTGGATTTCGATACAAAAAATGTAACAAACGCAAAATATTGATGGAAAGATTTGATATAGCGATGGCAAGGTATACTTTTTTACGGCAAGTGAAAGAAATCAAAAATTGGCAAAATGTTGTGTTCTTGGATGAAACATGGCTTAATGCTAACCATACTGTAGGCCGTTCTTGGAACGATGACACAGCAGCATCTACTTCCAAAGTTCCTGTAGGAAAAGGATCGCGACTTATAATTTGTCACGCCGGAACCATCAACGGGTTTGTCGAAGGTTCTCTCATGGCTTTTGCGTCAAAAACCACTGGAGACTATCATGAAGACATGAATGGAGAAAAGTTTACTGAATGGTTTACCTCAATGTTGTGTAGCCTCCCTGAACCATCTATTATAATTATGGACAACGCCCCATACCACTCGATGCAAATTGACAAGCCACCTGCCCAATCCCAAAAGAAAGCTGATATCGTCGCATGGCTTCGTAAAAATGGCGTAGATGCAAACATGAATATGTTAAAAGCGGAATTAGTACGTCTTTTAAAAGAAAACAAACCAACCAAGATCCGATACGTCATTGACGAAATAGCATTAGAACATGGGCACAGAGTTATACGGTTACCGCCTTACCATTGTGAGTATAATGCGATTGAGTTGGTGTGGGCTCAAATTAAGGGATATGCTGCAAGACACAATACAGAACCCCCATTTACCACAAAAAAAAATGCTAAAATTATTAGAAGAAGCTTGTGAACATGTGACTAAAGGAGACTGGGAAAAGGTTGTGAATAGAACTGTTAAATTAATAAGGGAAGATTATGAAAGAGATGTGAAAATAGATAATATTATAGAAAACGAACATATAATTATTAATGTATGTGATGATAGCAGTGACGACAGTGAAAATAGTAGTATGGACGAATCTGATTAATTATGGCCTTTTGTGGCACCTTTTTTGGTATCTTTTGTATTCATATGTTTCTTGTGTGCATATAAAGTATGTATATTCATTTTCGTTCAAATATTCAGTTCGTTCAAATAAATTAAATAAACATATACATTTTTGTTTTATTAAACCTATTTAATCAGGTACAAAAACAAAACTTAATTGTTTTTTGTTCGAGAATAAATTGACATTCCACATCACTATTGTAATGTGTCAAACCGGCCATCATAGCGTGCCGCTAGTGTAGTTTTGTTTTTGTACCTGATTAAATAGGTTTAATAAAACAAAAATGTATATGTTTATTTAATTTATTTGAACGAACTGAATATTTGAACGAAAATGAATATACATACTTTATATGCACACAAGACACATATGAATACAAAAGATACCAAAAAAGGTGCCACAAAAGGCCATAATTAATCAGATTCGTCCATACTACTATTTTCACTGTCGTCACTGCTATCATCACATACATTAATAATTATATGTTCGTTTTCTATAATATTATCTATTTTCACATCTCTTTCATAATCTTCCCTTATTAATTTAACAGTTCTATTCACAACCTTTTCCCAGTCTCCTTTAGTCACATGTTCACAAGCTTCTTCTAATAATTTTAGCATTTTTTTTGTGGTAAATGGGGGTTCTGTATTGTGTCTTGCAGCATATCCCTTAATTTGAGCCCACACCAACTCAATCGCATTATACTCACAATGGTAAGGCGGTAACCGTATAACTCTGTGCCCATGTTCTAATGCTATTTCGTCAATGACGTATCGGATCTTGGTTGGTTTGTTTTCTTTTAAAAGACGTACTAATTCCGCTTTTAACATATTCATGTTTGCATCTACGCCATTTTTACGAAGCCATGCGACGATATCAGCTTTCTTTTGGGATTGGGCAGGTGGCTTGTCAATTTGCATCGAGTGGTATGGGGCGTTGTCCATAATTATAATAGATGGTTCAGGGAGGCTACACAACATTGAGGTAAACCATTCAGTAAACTTTTCTCCATTCATGTCTTCATGATAGTCTCCAGTGGTTTTTGACGCAAAAGCCATGAGAGAACCTTCGACAAACCCGTTGATGGTTCCGGCGTGACAAATTATAAGTCGCGATCCTTTTCCTACAGGAACTTTGGAAGTAGATGCTGCTGTGTCATCGTTCCAAGAACGGCCTACAGTATGGTTAGCATTAAGCCATGTTTCATCCAAGAACACAACATTTTGCCAATTTTTGATTTCTTTCACTTGCCGTAAAAAAGTATACCTTGCCATCGCTATATCAAATCTTTCCATCAATATTTTGCGTTTGTTACATTTTTTGTATCGAAATCCAATGGTCTTCAAAATCTTCGTTAAAGAACTTTCCCCACCGAAGAATAATCCAGCTTCCTTCAGTGAATGCACCAACTTTTTTCTTGTTGGATACTCCTTCTGTAAATAGTAGCCGTAAACATGTCTTCGGATAGCATCGGCATCAAAGCTATCGATGCCTACGACTGGTTTTGCTCGTTTTCTCTTTTTTGGTGTGTGAAGTTTATTTTCTTCTGTGCCAGTCTCGCCATATTTTTTTTTAGTTATCCGTCTAACAGTTCGTTGTCCAATATTAAGCGCATCAGCTACGCGTTCAACCACTGACGTTATAGGTAAAATTGGCCCTCCATTTTGAGCTTCACGATCGAAATAGTTACGAAGGCGTATTACGAACTCACGTGTCTGACTATTTAGAACAGTTCTCTGCGTACGTTCGGTCATATCGACGAAATCCACAACAAAGGGCTTGAACAGAGTCCAAATTAACGAGCAAGGGTCAACAGTAATGCAGTATCAATATTTGAAATCCAAAGCCAGGTCAAAACTATATCACAATCGCATTGCACTGACAGTTTATACTTTTCGAAGCAACGTCAATTCGAAACTGCTTTGTTTTGCATTGAGCATTGACGCGAGTTTGCCGGAGGTAGTAGTTGTGCTAGCCAGCGATCCTATGTGACGATCGTATTAGATTCCATTTTTAAAAATTTATTGATATTTTTTTGCGATTTCAGAGGTTTGTCCACATAGTGAAAATTGTTCATATTCACAAGTACATTCACCCCTTAAATGGTGCAAACTGATTTTTCTACACTTGTATACATTTAAGAAATCAATTTGATAAATAAATTTTGAGTCCTAAACCTAAAACTACATTCGATAAAATTTATGAATCTCTGCACATCACTATCTATAATATAATAAAACTGTAACAGATCCAATTCTGTACATTGAAGATATTTTGAATTTTTTTATTGGAGGGCACTCTGTAATCGATACTGAAGCCAAAACTGTAATTTTTTTCATTTTTGTCTGTCTGTCTGTCTGTCTGTCTGTCTGTCTGTCTGTCTGTCTGTCTGTCTGTCTGTATCTTGGCCGCGCATCACGCCGAAACTACTGAACGGATTCAAATGAAACTTGGTAAGATTTGAGTTTATACTCCGAGGTAGGACATACGATACTTTTTATCCCCAAATTCAGCACGGTTCCCGTGGGAGAGGGGATGAAAGTTAAAACATATATTTAGCTCTAATTCATTAACGCGTTGTTCGATTTCACTCATTCTTTTTTTGTTAGAAAGGTAGTACTTTATATATTGACCCGTAAATATTTCAAGGTCATAGGTTTTTTAGTTAAGAAACGACAGACATTACAACCCTTAGTATTGGGTTCAAATAACTTGGGACCCGGATCTTTGAACGTACGGCTTATTTTAAACTGGTGTGCGTTTAAATTTATGTTTGTCGGTCTGTCTATTTGTTCCAGCTTATCTCCGAAACGGCTAGATCGATTTTAATGGAACTTTCAAGGAGTAACTTTGGCTACATTTAGTTTAGGTACATAAAAGAATTATGGGATCCGATCCGATCCTATATAAAAACCTATATATCTACGCGAACGAAGTTGCGGGGTTCAGCTAGTCGTCAATAAAGTAATACAATTATTTCCTTCAAAGTCGTTATCAATTAATACGGAACTTCATGAGCGGACAAACGTCAAACCGGCCATCATAGCGTGCCGCTAGAGTAGTCCGCTGTCCGACAGTTAAATGTAAAATCGCCTCTTCATAACAAAAATTCCGCACTCGCTTCTCTGGCGTTGTTACATTTTGCATCTTGTCATTTCAGTTGGAAGAACGGCCAGTCGAGAGCTCCACCATCGCAGGCCCCTCGGCGGCGCGGGCGGTGCGCCGACCGCAGCCCTACGCCGCCGCAGACCCGCGCGAGACGGACATCGTGCAGATCCTCGCTAAGATAAAAGGAAAGGTAAAATAAAACCCAACTAGTTACCTACTCCTTAATTTGTGAACCATTCTTCCTTGGAGGTAGGTCCTATACCGTTTGGGGCCCGTGGCAAATTAATCGGATGGGGGCTGGGGCCCTCTCTCTTCCACCCAATAATATGTATAAAGAAGTTCAAGCAACGCGACGTTTAAAGTTTTATTTTAATTTTTAACCGACTAAAAAAAAAGTAAAGCCTCCCAAAAAAGAGGTTATCAATTTGTTATTTAGACACGTAACCGTATGTGCCCCTTTGAGGCATTTGAAAGATTGATGGGTATAGATTAAAATGTTGAGGCCGCGTAGATGGTCTAAAATTTTGCAATGGAAAACCTAAGTACTTACATAATGAAATTGTAGTTTTCAACCTTCTTCTTCAGTGAAAGAGCTTCATTTTTGTCATCTGCTTTGGAATTTAATGGAATAGTTTTTGTAAGCCCTTTTGAACTTCAACAACTTTCACCACATTTTCAAAATGTGCAACGCTGTGAACAGCTGCTGTTGGTGCTTTGACACGGAGAATTTTAATGTTAGATTCTTTTCGGCGTAAAGTTTCCTTATGTACCCTACCTACTTATTTAAACTAGTTACGTTCTCTATTTATCATCAACAGATGGTGCGCGAAGGCATACGTCCGCGGGAGTTTATTGCTCAGTTCGACAAGCAACGCGAGCTGGTGGTGCCGCGGGCGGATTTCTACCGCGGGCTCGCCAGCGCCGGCCTGGCGCTCACGCCGCTCGAGATGGACACGCTTATGGAAGTGTAAATGACTTTCTATTTTTATAATAATAGTACAATTTATTAACGTTGGATCACCTAATTTTCACAATCACCCAACGAATAATTTCCATGATGCCGCTTGTATGATCACCTAGCGCCATCTAGTTAAAGCTCTGAAAATCTCTTAAAAATTTATTTTTTGACGAAATCTGGGCAGAGGTGACTGTAGATTTTCCTTACAACTCTTATTTGTCACCAGATTCTGCGCTCCTGGTCGTCGTCGTTACATAGAGTACGAGAGATTCTGCGCGACTGTGGGCGAAGCCCTAACACAGAGTGGATTAGAACGAGCGCCTTTGTTGGAACCCGTCCCGCACATTCCCACTATCGACACCCCGCTGAACTACCTCAACTTCGAAGAGCGGAACTTGGTCGCCGGCGCACTGGCCAAGCTTGCAAAGTTTCCCGATCAGCTTTCCAATATACTGGAGGTTTTCAAAGTAAGCTTTTGTCGTACGTACTGTATAGATGCTTCTATTAAAACTAGTGATTCACCAAACTTACAAGCCAGTGCTCGAAAAAACAGACGGGCGCTCTATTCAGGCCAGCGCTGGCTTGAACAAAATAATAATGTTTATACGAGGCCAATATAAAACCAGTGTTGGCTACCAGTTACCACCCAAAGCTAGTTTCGTATAAACCTGGCAGTAGTGTAGACGCTTGAGAACTCAGTAGTCAGTGGTTGTTTTCGCTAGTTATTTTTCTAATCCTGCAGGATTCCGACAAGGAGCGATGCGGCACGATACCGCGCATTGCAGTGGAGCGCGCGTTGTGCCGGCGAGGGTTGCTCTCGCTCGTGTCAGCTCGCGAAAGAGATCTTATCTACAAGTGCTTTGGCTACAGGAGAGGTTGTGGAGACGAGGTCAGCCATTATCTTAATTCTTACTCCTACAGACACGCTAACTTATCGATCGTCGAGTCTATTGATAGACCGTAGACGTTCACAAGTGGACATAGGTCTCTTGATAGAACTTCAACGTCTCAGCCTTGCGCCGTTGGTATGAACTAGTCACCGGTAGCAGTCCAGCAGTGAGGGCGCGTTCCGGTGCGTGTCACCATTCCAGCACCTTGGGGACCCCGATGTCCTCAGTGACACCATAACATGAAGATTTATTACCTACTTTATAGTTACCAATTTAGTTGAGACTTAAGTTTGTACGTATTTTTACCACAGAGGACGGAATTTTTACCATCCATCCGCCATTGGTCTTATTGCGGATGGTTGGTATTCCAAAATAACATAACTTCCAGGTAAACTACAGAGCCCTGTGCAATGCTCTGGACGTGCTGCACGCATCTTCCAGTGCGCAGCCTTGCTGAATCCTGTTGTTCTTTATAGTTATATCATGACGTTTATTTTCAATAAAATTATTTCCAGAACAACAAAACCATGCCTAATTATTACTTTATCCCAAATCAATATGGCCAATTCTGTTGTACACAATCTCTAAACCTAAACTAAAATGACAGGTCTAAATAATATATTCCTGTCTCTTTCACAATCCTCCCTGCTGAAGGGGATAGCACTATTTTTAAACTTGTCAATTTAGTTTAGGTTTAGAGATTGTGTACAACAGAATCGGCCACAATTGTATACCTACTGAATAATACTTTTTAGGGACCTTTCAGACAGACCGGCGCGGAGAGCGTCGGAGAGCATTTTTTTTTTCACACAGACCGGCCGTTCAAATTTGCTCTGCTCTCCGCGCCGGTCTGTGTGAACGGACACGCGGATGCGCTCGGAGCCGAGCGTACGCTCTTGGGCCGGACGGCAGAGCATATTCGGCCTACGGTCGGCTGTGCGAGCATGAAAGAGCACGCGAACGGAGCCGGTCGGATGCTCGAGCGCGAAAGGGCACGGGCATGGAGCAGCCGACCGGCTCGACGAGTAGCCGACCGGCTGCTCTCATATATTTCACACAGAGCGTATTGGGAGCATGCTCGAGCATCCTCTTATCATAAAAGAGTTAACATGTAAAAATAAAGCCTATTTCAATGTCTTAAGATTCTATTTTAAATGCGATTAAAATTTGCTCTGCTCTCCGCGCCGGTCTGTCTGAAAGGTCCCTTAGTTTGATTTATTTTGTTTAAATACAAGAATTAGGGCCTGTTTCACCACCTGATAAGTGTCTGATAGCCTAAACGTAAGTTTTGTCACTTTCTGACAATATGTTTTCCAGTTAAAAAATCTTAAAATATTCAAATGTGTGATTTTATTTTTAGCCCAAACCAATTTCACCTACATAAGCAGTGGAAATCAATCAAGACAGACAAAAAGTCAACATTTTATTTACATATTTGTTTATTTCGACATACAACTTGTATATCTCCAGAAGTTTGTTCATGTCCGAGTAACTTATTCTAATTTCATCCCTACTCAGTGGAAGAAACAACAAGTTTGTATAAAATACATGATTTCGATCCCATGTTTTGATTACCAAAAATTATAAATTACAAATCTACAACATTTTCTGCAATGAGATCCAGAACAATCAACGCAGAGGGCATGGCGGCACGCACACGCACACACACGCACTCTCGCTCGCACGCACACACGGGGACACGGACACCGCTATCATACTACCGTTAAGCTCTGTATAATTATTATCATTACTCTCTAACAATCAGTTCAAAAAGGTAAGATTTCGATACTAAGAATGTCAAAATTGAATCTATTCAGCAATAATAATACTCAAGTTAATCTATAAATCCATACTATATTATTATTTTAAGTTTATTCACGACCACTCCACTGCGGTCGCGTCACATACGACGTACTATTTATTTTTATCCTTAAAAATTTTCTTAGAAAGATTTCTTATATTTAATAATTATGTGGAATGGAATGCCGCGTCCCCGGCGCGCCACTGCCGAGCGCGAGCGCGGGCGCGGGCGCGGGGGACGCGCATGACCGATCACTTAACCTGAAACAGAGAGAAAGTACCATTGAGAGTGATGCCACAACGCTGCGATGTGGCCATGCGGGGGGAGGACAAGTCAAGTAAAATAAACTTTATTCAAAATTGGTAAACTGTACATTTTTTGAAAAAAAAAAAAAAAAAAACACCAAAGCCATCTGTGACATAAGTACCTTCAACAATCAGTTCAATCAAGAGTAAATAGGCATTTTCTAGGCAAGCGCGTTCTTACTTATTGCTTCCATCAGGCATGATTGTCGTCAAGCGTAATACAACAAAAAAGACAAGATTTAAATGTCTAGTTTTGACTCATCTCAAATCTGAGTAGATCTCAGTCGTATGGCTATACGGCACCGCAACCGCCCTTTATTATACCCTAAATATCAACATCTAGTAGGAATCAGTAACATCAAGACAAATTAGAAATTCCATAATGCAAAATATTTAAACTGGAAATCACCCACTTTATCATTGGCTGGTTTCCAAATACATTTACGTGATAAACAGTAAATTCATGCCAAGACCTTAATTTTAATAGCGGTTGAACTAATATTTATATTTAACTGGACTTTCAAGTCATAGCATAGCATTGAGAAACAGACAATTCCTGCATTGCATGAGGTGGGTTGTTACAGTTAATGATTTTCTCCCATCAAAAAACCAACAGTGGGTTGAGCAAGTCACTTTGCTACCCATGGTTGAAGGTCAAGTCTTTCGCTCAGAATTTAAATCTTTACATGATATGCAAACTGGCTCTCTCAATTTTTTCCACTACGTTAATATCAGTTCACAGAAAATGGATTTCGTCCACGAGACCTAAACAAAAAGAATAATAAATTAGATACCTTACTATTGGACTGAGATGAGTTTCGACAGGTACTGTTTTATGTTTAGTAGGGCTGGTGCCTCTGATTGGCGCGACCTCCGCCGCCGCCGCCGCGCTGCTTGCCACCCTGGTAGCCAGCTGCAACATCGTCAGAGACTGTTGGAACACAACACACACATACATACATGCAGCCCTATTGTCAAACTTTGATATAATTTACTGCGACCATCGTAATGTTTCCGTCTGGCAGAAAATAATGCTAATTCTGTACACAATTTCTAAACTAAACTGATGTCTAAGGGTCGGGGGCCGGGGCAAGCGCTTCAAACCGAGCAAAACTGTTTCTGGCATTTTGGAACCTATCTCTACAAAATAAGGCACGAGTTCGCCTTATTCTGTAGATATGTACCAATATGCCGTGAATTTTTTTAGATTCGCTTCTCGACTCTTCGAGACTGCGCAAGTTTGCCCCGACCCTAAATAAAATGCTATGCTATTCTACAGGGGACATTAAGAAAAGGATAGCACTACTTTTACACCTGTCAGTTTACGAGCTCGTGTACAACAGAATTAGTACCACTTTATAATTAGGCACAACCAGAGTCAAGTGAGACAAAGGGAGAGTGCGTAAAGTTCAAACTTTACGGTACAGTGAATTCAGCCAATCTCAGTAATTGCGGTGTCGGTATATAATAATCAAGTTTAACAAGACGGCCACAGTTAAAACAAAAACCGGTTGGTACAATCATCTTGTTAGTCATGCGAGTTATTAAAGTAACGGTAGGTAGGTACAAGTAACGGGAAAACCACAAGATATTGAACTCTGAAAGACTTGTTACCAATGATCCTTTGATGTATAAAGCGATTAAAAATATATAAGTTGTATAAGATACACACATAGTACATAAAATATATAGTTTGTTTTTGTCTTATTTATTATACATACAATATTACCTAAAATAATCGACTTCAAGAAAATTGAATTAAAGGTCAATTTAGAAATACTTTAAAATTCAGAAATCAACTAGCTATACAAAGCACAGCGCATATAGTGCAAGCATATTTATACATAGAGGTATGTTTAAAAGGATGTGAAAAATTAGTTTCAACTTGCGAATATTAACAAAAATATAAGCAAGACGATCAAATGCAATCTAATCATTAGCATTTGGTGAATTTATGTTATTTTAAACATCCCTACACGAAAAAGCCACGTGTTTATACCGAGGTTACACCCATGTTTGGGGTAGCCATATTTTGAAACCAAGATCTAGTTTATCTAGATAAATATTTATGGCGGTATTTGTATTTTGTAGGTATGCTGCAAGCAGCACTGTGTATAATCAGACGTAGACTTCTTTCAAATATTCGTCGATAGGAATTTTACACAAATTCAGAAATTGTGACCAGTATAAATCATGGCAATTTAAGTTTGAAGATTATTTGATTTTTTTTTACGCCAATTAATTTCTGAATAATTTTCAAAAATAAGCCAGACCTCAATTGCAACATTCAAGCGAATATTTCGATCGACGCATTCACTTATTAACGTGAAACGGCCCATAGAATAATAATTAATTAATAGTTTAAACATTAAATCCCTGTTAAGTGGTAAGGAGTGTAACCTCGTATAAGTACTATTTAATGATATACGTACAAATTAATTATTTTCGACTACGGAATGGCATGACGCGTTTGTAGGTGATCTAAAATATTATAATGATCTTTTAGTCAGAATTAGTTCTGAGCGACAATTACATGCAAAAATCGTTAATTGCAACACTACAAAACTATACAAACGGGTGATTACAGACTATTTACCATACCAAACGTTTTGGGCTACTCATAACCTAAAGTAGGTAGAGTATACAATCGAGGAATAATATTGGAGTATCCCATAAATACAAAAAAAAGCGCAGCGGGGCCAAAACGTTTGTGAAGACAATGTGTGCGATAAAATGAAAAATATCGCACTCTCAGCGAGCAAATCTCGCATCAGCCTTAGTTTATAGCGGCTGAATGCTTTATTCTTACAATTACTTAGCCAGCAAGAGCTCGATCAACGCAATTTAGATTTCTGAGCACGCATAAGTGAGGAATTTGTTTCGATAGTAAATCTAAAGAATATTTTTTTTTTGCACAGAGGCAGCATATTTTAAAAATGTCAACCGCGAGAAGTGTTTTGCACGTGGACCAATATGCAGCCAATAAGCTCGGCTATCGACAGATTCTCGGCCGAGAGTGCAACCTTCGTGAGTCAAGAGTGGGGGGGTGGGGCGTGGGTGAGGACGGCAGTACCTTTCCCGCGTGGAGCCGCGCGCGCGCCGTAGCCGCCCTCGTACCCTCCGTACCCGCCGTAGTCTGCCCGCAACACAAAGCCATTAGTCTTCAGCCATTGGACGCCGCTTATCCTTCGCCGCAGACAACCACTTCTTTTTTTTTTAGTCTTATACACGATGGGATAATTTTATTATCCCAAATTACTTCCTAATTATTTGAACGCATGAGAAGAGAACCCATCCAGATATTACTGAAACAATTCCTTTATCCATCTTTTCCTGGAGGTCTAATGAATGGAACTTAGCTATTTCGGACTCTTGGTATATCATTTTATCTTTTCCTACATACATTTTCTTATTTGAAATTCAATATCTTATTTACCATTCTGTTATATTAACAAGAATTAAATCTACATAAATATGATTTCCCGACTAACTACTATAAAAATGTATATTCATAGAAGCAGTTATTATCAGAAGTTCTGATTAATATTATTATCATTTTGTTAGAACTCTAATTGCACAATATAATTATGTACTATATTAAATGAATATAAATAGATTGATATAATATTTATATGAGTAGGTACTGAAACTTAATGTTCAAGATAAAGAATAAATTGATATAGATATTTGGTATCTATGTTGTAATGGCTGCAGTGTGAAGTCCCATCATCATGCGATGTTAGTGGCCGGTGGGGGGCGAGTGGGGGGTGAGCGGGATAGGCGAGGAATATATGGAAACACATTGATTTTTTGGTAACAGTGCTTTATTCAAAAGCTTCATCATATCTTTATCACTTTCACAATGTCTCTCCATATATTACCCCAATTACCCAAATGTAGCATGTAGCGAGAGCGTTAATAGGTAAAATAAAAAAAAGTACCAAAACAAATAAAACTCGGGCGACATTGCTACATATGTCAAAAGTGGTATTACAAATAAACACTTATAAAACATAAGGCGGTAACATATATGTACAAACATAGTACCTAGTGAAACAATGATAAAGAGTGATCGACAGCTGCGTGGGCACTCGCTACTCCGCTATGGATACAAACGGGCAGCTCAGTGATGCAAATTAGTGGAATTAACTAAGTTATGCAAATAAAAGTATGAACTCCGGAAGTACGATACACTAAATGATCAGGTCAGGCCGATTACACAAGACAATTTATTCAACGATCAGAAACTGTCGCCCCGACAACATTCACTACACATTATCTCGATAGAATATCAATGTAAATACGCAGTTATAATAGAAAAATAAATATTTTCTACGCACTAAGACATACATCTAAGGTTCACGCGACGCCGATATCTCCCGTCTCGCGATGCACCGCGGGAGTATCGCAGGACGGAGGGCTCCTTACGCTAGCCTAGCGCGGCGGACTTGCCGCCGCCTTACTCTACGTTTACATTCTATGGATCAGGTAACATCAGTCGAGGTAATGTGTCGGTGAGCAGCCAGCGATGCTAGCTTACTAGTGCTGCTTGCCGCGTTTACCGTAATTGGGGTAGCCGGAGTAATCGTATCCGCCGTATCCCCCGTAGCCGTCGTATCCGTATCCGCCGTAGCCGTAGCCGTCGTACCCGCCGCCGTACCCGCCCTGGCCGTAGCCGTAGCCGCCGTAGCCCTGGTTGCCCCACGCGCCCTGGCCGCCGTAGCCCCCGCGACCCCCGCGCCCACCGCGCGTCCCCCGGCCCCCGCGCCCGCCCCGCGTGCCCATGCCTCCGGGACCGTCTGGCTTGGGCGTCGCCCTCTTTACGTCGACCTGAAGGACAAAAACCACTTTATAACAATACACAAAAACCAAGGACCATTTATTTGCAATTTGTGCCACAATAATTGAACCTGCACAATATTACAATCTTCAAATGCTTAATAGGCAAGCTTCAGCACCTCCTGGTATCTTCACTCAGAACTGCATTATCTTACAAACATTATCACATGGAGTGAAGTTAGCAGGAGCTGAAGTTATGCTCTAAGTTATGCCACTAGTATTTGAATGTGTATATTGATTGATAGAATAGAATAGAAAAGTTTTTTATTCAAATAAACTTTGATATAATATTATGATATGAGATAAATCTGAGGATAAAGATGTACAGAACTAAAGGCTTTAGAACTTCCTGCAAACGGAACCTACTACAGTTGGTGCTATACAAGTTCAACTTCTAAGTAAAAATGTTTACCAATACCAAGAAATAAACATTAGTAATAGGCACAATAAGTACAAACCTCTTTGCCGCCGATTGTTTGTTTGGGTGTCTTCAGCAGTTCATTGACCACCTGTTCAGATTCAAATGTGATGAAGCAGAAACCTTTTCTTTGATTCTTGGTCTTATCAAATGGCATCTCAATGTCTATGACCTGTAATTAATGAAATAAAATTAGTATTCATGTCTTTAGTCGTTATTCGTTATATATATATTTTTTTTTTAATTTTAGGTTATTCAGTGGCCCGGATTCCTCTTCAGTATTTCACAAAATTCGAGAATTTTATATCTCACCATCACCGGAGTTTTCATCACGTGTGTATCAAACTTCTGTAGTTTACAAATAATTAAAACTTCTCAGAGCCCGTTAACTTGGAAAAGTTAAAAGCCTATATCTAACCCGAATATGCAATAAATAAGTGATTGATTGATTGCCTCCAAGCCTGTGACTTACTGCATTACTAACTAAAAAAAATTACTTACTGTTCCAAAATTACTGAAGAAGTTTTTGATTTCGTCATCTGAGATTTCACTGCTGAGGCCTCCCACGAATATTTTCCCATGCCTTGCTTTTGCTTTTTTGGGGTCTACTTTTTTGTTGTTGATGGTGTGGTCTCCGGCTGCCATGACCTTGTCTATGGAATCCGGTGCCTTGAAGACAATGAAGGCAAAGCCCCTCGACCGGCCAGTGTTGGGATCTGTCTTGACATTGATACTTTCGATTTCACCATAAGCACTGAAGTGATCACGTAATTCCTCTGCAACAAAAATTTACTCATCAAATCTTGTTGTGAAATTATATAAATTTCTTTGTCAAAAAGTATAAATCAGAAGCGTGGGTATGTTTTCTTCAAAAAAACTTCAGAAGCAGAACTGAAATACTCATCATTCGAATTGACTGGATAGCATTTTGAATTAATTTTTCAATACAGGAGCTGTGTGCACACGTCAATAATGAATGACATCATCAAGTATAAAAAAGTTTGAACAAGGTCAATGAACTAATATTTTTTTGCAATACAATGTTACGAATGTGTCCAGATTTACCTTGTACATATTTTATAGAAAAACAGACTAATAGTTCAACAAGCTTATCTATCTTTAAGGAAAAGCCAATACATAATAAAGATAAGAAAGTCAATAAAGAACAAGCCACTCACTGTCTGTGGTTTCCCAGCTCAGGCCTCCAACAAAAAGTTTTCTGTAATCACACAACAACGATAATCAATATATGAATACAATAAAACTGGATTGCCTCTATGTATAAAGGAACTGACTTATATTACAATTTTAACATTAACACTATTGCAGTACTTGTTTACAGTACTTTACAGCTACTTTTTTTGTTAAAAACAAACTCCAAGCACTGCAGCAAAACAAATTCAGAATACCTGTAAGTTACAAAAATCAAACTGCAAAATTTTAATATCAAGACAACGAGAAAATATGATAACAAGAATGTTACAGTGATCGCAAGATTTGAAATTGGCAAGAGTGAAGGAGGCCCAAAGTTAAGTGGCCCACAATCTAGTCAGTTTGGCGAGTACTTAGTGTGAGCCCTTGCGGATATATACCATGGCGTGCTCCGGCGGCGGCGGCGGCGGCGGCGCAGGCTCACACCTGCAGAGAGACAGGGCGTTAGTGCGTCCCAACTGACCCGCCGTCGGTATATTTGCTCTACCACCGATTTGAAATCTTGCAAGCAGCGCCCGCGGTCCACGCCCGATCATTTACCGTAACATTCAACAATCAGCAATCTCAACCACTACGTGCCGAAAACATGATGCAAAAATCAATAACGGGACCGCGCCGCACCGGCGGGAAAGTGACGCGCGCGGGGGACGCCATTTTGCGTCGGGCGGCAACAAAATGAATTTACTAAGTTCCTACTCTGCACTTAATCTGAAATGGAAACTACGACAGAGAAGACTTTATTTAATGCGCGAAGAGACCACTGCAAGGATAAAAACATTAAATTTTGAAAAAACCTTGTAGATTAAAATAGATTAACATGCCGATAATGAAAATATGCCGGACCGATGCCGCCATTGTGGCGGGCGATAATCGTAACTGTGAAAATAAATTTAGAACGCAAATAGCTAATTTATAATTACAAACTTATTGTTTTACTTCTAGCTACCGTAAACAAGTATTAAAATGACAATTAGAACGATTATAACTTTACCTGTCGTCATCGCGTCCCGGGGCGTCCGCACTATTGTGTTCCTGGCCATCACCACCACCGTTCTCCGCATTTCCATTCACTTGATTATCAGTAACGTCTTGTGCAAAATTATCGTTATTTGCCATTATTATTACTAAATATAGACTTAAAGTAACAATAAACTATAACCTAAGGTCTATACACGACCTTCAACGCCGAATGCCAAATGCAGAAGAATGAAAGAGCCAAAGAGGGCGTATGATGAGTCGGCGCGTAATGCTTCGCTGTGTTGGCTGAACGCCAAAGAGACGCCACTTTTTTGCACACATTTATGCTATCAACCAATGAGAAGCACGTACCCGCTATGAGGTCAATGGCATGTACCGGTATCAACAAGGATATAACATCCAGGATTAATGAAAGCGAAAGAGAAAGAAACAAATGGCAAGAAAAATCAATAAGTTACCAACATTGAGAAAATAATACCGCCAAGCTGTGCATCAAGCCGTTTAATGAATTTAGTCGTTCAGAAGTAAAACCAAGAAAATAGTAGCATAAAATTTTGGAAAAGTAAAATTCTATTGTATTTGTTTTAAGTTTAATTTATTATTTAATAAAACTCGACGCTCATAATTATAAATTAATAAAATGAACTAATTTTCTATAGAATAATAATAATTATATCATAAATTCTATAAACTGAGTACTTTGTCTATGTTCAGTTTTAGTATTGCCATATCAATTGCATTAGAATAGAATAAAATAGAATAGAAAAGTTTTTTATTCAAATAAACTTTTACAAGTACTTTTGAATAGTCAAACGAATCTACCACTGGTTCGGAATGCCATTCCAACCGAGAAGAACCAGCAAGAAACTCGGCGGTTGCTCTTTTCCAAATTTACAATATCAATATAACAATTTTATGTTACTTATGTAAGTACATGATTGAATTGCCGTCTCGCGCATTGATACAAACTTCCTTGAAAGTAGGTTTATAGGTTGGAAAAGGGAGCGGGAACGGGAGCCGGAAATCCACGATTCCCTTGGGATTTGTGAAAAACCGAAATTCACACGAGCGAAGCCGTGGGCAGAATCTAGTAGAACATAAAAAAGCAATTTTTGTCTGTTTGTCTGTATGTTTGCGCGTGCATTACGCAAAAACTACTGAATGGTTATTCACGAAATTGCGAAATCGGGAGAGGGGATGAAAGTTAAAATATATACTCAGCTGTAATATTCATTAACGGGTTATTCGATTTCATTCATTCTTTTTTTGTTAGAAAGGGAACACTTTAAAAATTGTGCCGTAAATTTTCAAGTTCATCGGTTATGTAGTTCAGAAATTACAGACATAACAACTCTCAGTATTCCAAATAACTTGGAACCCGGATTGTTCAGGAACCTTTGAACGTCCGAATTATCATCGTAAGCCGGTGTGCATTAAAATTATTTATGTTTGTCTGTCTCCGAAATGCTGGACTGATTTTGATGGGACTTTCATTGGGAAAAGCTTAGTGATGGGAAAGAGCAAGAATATATCTACTCATTACTGTAGTTCCATTTTAATAGACCACTTCCAACAGTATGAGCTCAAGGAGCTTAGGGAAAACAAAGAGTTCCAGAGGCATTTTTAAAACTTAAATCCACACAGACAAAGTCGCGGGAATCCGCTAGTTAGTTATAAATTAGCAGATCGTAATTATTATAATCTTTTACTTTGCATCCCCAACTATCCCCAATATTATTCTTTAGAAAGTGAAGGAAACTTATGCCTGAGAGTTTGATATTGATGACTGATTAATATGCCAAGTGAAGTGCAAAAATCGTTATTTCTATGATTGAACTTGTGGAGGTGAGGGTCTTGAATATTTAGTATGGAGTCTGGCTTTCCTACTCTCCATCAATAAATAAAAAGTATAGCGTCCAAACAAATCTGTATGAATCAATAGCTGGCATAAGTAATTAATATACATCAAGAATAATGAAAAAAGAATAATATCTAGTCTAACATAGACATAGCGTTGTAGTAGGTACCTAGTGGGTACCTAGGTTATATTTTGTTGCACACGGTCCTATTAAGCTGGGCATTGACGGTCAGTTTTTCGCGTCAGTTGAACTGACGTCCATCCAAAATTTGATCGTGAGTGTCGAATCATCACTCCAGAGTTTTAACTGACGACGCGCCAGGATATTTTCCGTGGCTACCATAATCCAACTCGGCGTGTCGTGCCAAACTGACCGTGAGTGTGTGATCGTCACTCCAAAGGCGTCAGTTCGCTCAACGCTCGCAGCGCCAGCGGTGATTGAGCGTGTTGTTGCGTAGTTTTTGTCAAAGACTAGTGTTTATGGGTTTTTGTTTCAAAAATGGCGGCATCGGTGCAGTCGTCTGGACGTGCTGTTACGACAGAATTGATTGAAAAATATAATAATTTTGAATGTTTTTGGAAAGTAACTGACAAAAATTATAAAAGTAAACAAAATCGACAAAATCTCTAGAAGAATCAGGAATATAATTATTATAGAGTAATCCTACTAATATTATAAATGTAAAAGTGTGGATGTTTGGATGTTTGAATGTTTTTTACTCAATCACGCCGCAACTATTGAACCGATTTGGCTGAAATTTTGAATGGAGATAGATTATGACCTGAGTCCTGACTTGAAACATGGGAACTACTTTTTATCCTGGAAAAATGCACAGTTCCCACGGGATTTTGAAAAATCCAAAATCTATAGATATAGCTATAGGTAGATTACTATAGTGAACTTCCTTGATAGTAGGTATAAAGGTTGGAAAAGGGAGCGGGAACGGGAACCGGAAATCCATGATTCCCTCGGGATTTGTTTAAAACCGAAATTCACGCGGGCGAAGCTACGGGCATTCTCTAGTCATATAATATAGAGGAATCAGAATTAATTTTTTTCGACCCAAATGGGTTGTACACCTCCTAACAACAGCCCGGCCGATCGAAAACTGAAGAGCCGGAGTGACGCCAGTGAGTGGGGAAATTTAATTGGCCTAAACCATTTGGAGTGACGCCACAGTTTTACGTCTGGACTGACGCGAAAAACTGACCGTCAATGCCCAGCATTAAGCTTGGATTAAGCATGGTAGGATGGGTGTTTTGGGGCTGTATATTTGGATCTCTCCCAAGTGCTTCATCACAGATACGTTTCAAATTTGATAGCATGAAATAAAATAAAACGTAAGGCTCGTTAAATTAAGTACATCTCTACTAGAATAAATTCCGTAATATTGGTGGTTTTTCTTATTTTTCGTTTTTAAGGAAAATAAAAAATTTGGCAACACTGTAGCTAAACTGACACCGAACGGTGAGGTAGGCTCTTTTTCTGTTTTCAGTCCTTATTTATCGTGAAAATTACGCGATTTTCGTGACAATTTGTTGCATATTACACCATTTTAATGCCTATAATTTACTGAGGTAAGTTTTTTCCTTAATAAAAAGTGTGCGAAGACGTATAAAAGTGATATTTTTGCTGTCGGCAGATAGATTTATTTCTATAGGTTAAAGCCCTAGTGTTTCTCTGTTACGATAAATTGCCCGAGTTAGAGACTGTAAAAGGCATTCAGATGTGGTACTCTACTTTTCCTGGTATAAATTAATATGTAAGGGTGTAATTTATTGGCTGCTCGAATGAGGGCTTGACAAATCCTGATCCAAGTCGCCATGCGTCGTGGTGTGAGTTCGACAGAATCCTGGGCAACTGTCTCTATTGAAAATTACGACGGAGCACACGTCTTCACCTCGGCCACGGCTAATATCTCACGATTTACTGATGTTTATATCAATACAGTTATGATTCGCTAATCGCGACTGGATTATCCGTTTCCGAAATAATTCAGATTTCTATGAAGGCGCCCTTTCCTGGTCCGAAAAGTAAAAGTGCAATACGAAAATGAATTTCCTCCAAACTCACAATCATAACAGTGCATTTAATTCATAATTGAATCATACAGGAGGCTAAAAATTAAATTCAGAATGTTATTACTTATTAGCATTGATTTGATATTTAAAATTATAGCGTATATTTGAATTGTTAGTATGAATATACTGCTGTATAATTTCACTTTACCAGGGAAGTCATACAAATCTAAATGATCAGTATAACCAAATTGATATAATCAGCTTTGCAGAGCACATTAGGGTACAAGGGTCAAAGAGTTCTCATTGGATTTGTAAAACAAAAAAACAATACATGTTTTAATTAGAAAAAGCTGATTCAATGATGTAATCAGTGTACCATGGGATTTTGATTCTTATGATGTGGATAACTAGAACTATTGGCTTAACATATTTTTTGAGGCACTAAAAAAACAAGAAAAGCCTAGTTCGAACCTCCAAAGTTGGTCACCCATCCAGTTACCAATTTGGTGCAATGTTTCTTAACCAGTGCTGTCAGTTAATATGTCCCTGTCTACTGAGCCCAAACTGAGTAAGTTGCAGAAGAGTTGGATAGTCCACAGGCTGTCCGGTTGCAGCATCAAGTTGAGGTTACCATTATTGGTTTTTATTACACTATTACTGGAATTACTTAGTATACCAAAGAAGTAGACTTGACAAGTGGAAGTAATATAAAAAAATATATCAATACCAATAGACAAAAGAGCGTCCAGACCAGTCGCTGAATCTCACTAGCTAAGCTGAAGATATAAACCTCAAATGGCTAAACAGATTTTCATGAAACACAACTAAGAACCATCATGATTGAATATAGTAAAAAAAACCATATTCAAATTGCCATATTCAAACCATTTGCTAATCATTACTATGAAATACACAGACAATACAATCAAACTTATAGAATAGAATAGAGTAGAAAAGTTTTTTATTCAAATAAACTTTTACAAGTACTTTTGTATAGTCAATTGAATCTACCACTGGTTCTCTTTTTTAAATTAACAATGTGGCCAATTCTGTTGTACACATTCTCTAAATCTAAACTAAAATGACAGGGCTAAATATATTCCTATCTCTTTCACAATGCTCCCTGCAGAAAAGGATAGCACTATTTTTAAACTTGTCAATTTAGTTTAGGTTTAGAGATTGTGTACAACAGAATTGGCCACAGTATCAATATAACAATAGCATATAGCAGCCCTCTTTAGGTTTAGGGTTAATTATATACCAATTTAAATATATTTACTCTTCATATACCACTGGCTCGGAATGCCCTTCATTTAAAACTGTTTAAGCTATTGAGATAAATCCAACAGTCTCAAATCTCAATCTGTTTATACAATTTTTGTATAAACTTATACAAAATTTAACGAACAAAATGCATGAATAATAATATTCATGGCATCAGTTAGTTCTGAATAACTTAATTACATAATGATTTCATTTTTATTCAATGAGTCACTGTTAATGCCATTGACAACATAACTACAAATTTATTTTAATGCAAATCTTACTAACCAATTTCCCTAAACAAAATTTGTTTAAATTGATTTGTGTGTATGTTTTAGAACAGTATTTTGCTGTCAATAATAATTATTTGTTTCATAAAAATCAGCTACATTTGTGAAATATTTTTAATTCTTGAGCCTAGCAGAAGTTTTAACAAAAAGTTGACTTCCGGAGTGTATATTGTGTCCATCACTAAGTTGGTCTTGAGTCATAATATCTTATCTGTCATTACTTCATACTTGGTATTGTAAGATTACTATGGTTCAACAATAATGTTTGTAGTGTTCAATATAGGTAGATTACTATAGCAAACTTTCTTGAAAGTAGATATACAGGTTGGAAAAGGGAGCGGGAACAGGAACTGGAAATCCATGCTTCCCTCTGTATTTGTAAAAAACCAAATTTCACGCGGGTGAGCCGCAGGCAGAAGCTAGTATTCTATAAATTATGGTTACTGGGCCTGTTGATAAGAATTAATGTAAGAAAATAATTACTGGATAAAATTGAAATGTGACAATGGCAGTCCCTGGCATGGAGACCCTGTGTCTTACATTTTCTATTATCATTCTCTGCTCATCTTCTGCTTATAGAAATAAATAAAATAAAAGTGCTTGTCTGTGATTCTGAAATAACTGATTCTGATCAAACTCACATGATTACCAAAGGTTGTCTATGAGAATTGGCTCTGAATGATAAGACCAAACTGCCTTTGCATGCAAAACTATAGTACCCTAAGCTTTCTTCAACTGATCTTCTTCTCTGTGTGTGCAATAAAGTATTCTAAATAAAAGATAAATAAAAATGTTTATTTGAATGATAGCATAACCCAAATAAACTAGGTTTTTAAAAAAAAAATGTCTTTCTGTTAGTCTGAATTAATCTTCCAAATTAACCAATTTTAACGAGAGTTTAACAGATAGATCAAGGAGTGATATAGGTTACTTGTTCCCCTGACAATTTTAAGGGTTCCTGCAAGAACTATTGATGTTAGAGACCAAATATATGTCAACACATTTTCATGGCCAAACCGTTGGACTGATCTAGCAAAATAACGAGCATCAGCTAGTTAGGTAGTTAATGAAGTATTATTGGTGTTGCAGGGCAGCGTATAGCGGAGGGCTGTATCGGCGCAGTGTTAACAACAGCGATGGTAATGGAGGCGTCCCCGTCACCGCAGAGCGTTGGCCGCGAGTTTGTCCGCCAGTACTACACGCTGCTCAACAAGGCGCCCGCCCATCTGCATAGGTACGTACCAGCTACCTCTGCTCCAACTTGCATAATAATATAATAATAATGTCCTCCTGACCGAATTTCGGCCACGGCGGCCAATCTCAACCGAGGCAGAGGCCGTCTACGCAGGATATATTATAGTGCATAAGTGTGTGCGCATACACAGGTGCACTCTCTATTCCCTCACTCTCATAGTCCGATGGGACGCCAATGCGACACGACCGGAGAGAGATCAGGCGCAGGACCGACGGCTTTACGTGCTCTCCGAGGCACGTCGCCTAACATAAA
The DNA here is from genome assembly GCA_920104075.1 of Melanargia galathea. Classification (NCBI taxonomy): domain Eukaryota; kingdom Metazoa; phylum Arthropoda; class Insecta; order Lepidoptera; family Nymphalidae; genus Melanargia; species Melanargia galathea. The sequence goes on along the minus strand of OV049869.1, from coordinate 19,425,563 downwards.
AATCAAAATCAAATAAACTTTATTCAAAATTGGTACACTGTACACTTTTTGAACGTCAATTTAGGTACAGGCAATGGTGATAATTATTTACGGAAACTTAAAACTAAAACTACGAGGGTTCCAAACGCGCCCTGGTCTGAGAAGAGCCCACAACAAACTCAGCCGGGTTTATTTTTTTTTTTATTATCACCATCTTACAATATGGTATAATAGCCATAAAAATGATTTGAACTGTTGGCTTTTAGAGCAATCTATGTCCATGGATTTTTGTCATTAAATATATTAATATATAATATATATGTTAGGCGACATATCGTCACGCCTAATGTGAAATGTGTTTAATAATAAAATCGTTTCCATGGTCGCAGATTCTACAACAACCACTCGTCGTTCGTGCACGGCGGGCTGGACGCGCCCAACCGCGAGACGCTGCCCGTCATCGGACAGAAGCAGATCCACAACCGCATCCAGCAGCTCAACTTCCGCGACTGCCACGCCAAGATCAGCCAGGTGACTCACTTATTTTAAATTCTGTAATAGGTTTACGCTTGACGACAATCATGCTTAATGGAAAGCAATGATGAGGCGCGCGCTTGCCTATTCACTCTTACCTTGGAGGTACTCAAGTCGAACGAGACGGGAAACACGGACGCCGGAAGGGCGTTTCATACCGGATACGATTTGTCTCTGAAACATTGACCGTAAAAGTTTCGTATAACCCCCGTCACGTAAGTCGACCGGTGACCTTCAAGTGCGCGCAGCGTCGTGCGAGTGAGCGGGACACTACGATTGGAGAGCCAATCAGCGCTTACGAGGGATCCGCGAGAGCTAATCAGTGCTTACGAACGATCCCCACGCCCTCCCCGCGACCCCCTGACACACAGAGATACCTCATTTCCGACTTGTGCGCATTGTAGGTCACCGGTCGGCTTATTTTACGGCACTTATCGTGTCTACTCGTGGCTGGACGTCAACCACATAGGGATGCCAACGCTCACGCTCCTCGCTGTTCTGCTGGTGGTGAACTGACAGGGCTGGACACTGACGTGATTCGTCGTTGCCAAAGCAACTGTTACAAGTCATAGCTGAACATTGTTGCTTGCATGAATTTCTACAGCAGCGGCTCCCAATCTCTCGACGGCATGTGAAGTCTACCAATGCGTATTTTGCCATCGTTGTAGACTACGGCGTAAACCCTTCTCACTCTGAGAGGAGACCCGTGCGCTGTAGTGGGTCGGTAATGGGTTTATAATGATGACGAAGAGGTTGTGTACAACAGAATTAGTACCAATGTACAAGTCACGCCAAATAACTCGACCGGTGACCTTCAATGCGCAGAAGTCGAAAATGAGGTGAGGGGGTCGCGGGGAGGGCGTGGGGATCGTTCGTAAGCACTGATTAGCTCTCGCGGATCCCTCGTAAGCGCTGATTGGCTCTCCAATCGTATTGTGTCCCGCTCACTTGTAGGACGCTGCGTGCACTTGAAGGTCACCGGTCGACTTACGTGACGGGGGTTATATCTAAAAAGGATAGCGGATAGAAGATAAGTTAGGCGTAATTTCAATCCATGATTGTATTTTGTGTCTAGGTGGATGCGCAAGCGACCTTGGGCAATGGGGTGGTGGTGCAAGTGACGGGCGAGCTGTCCAACGGCGGCGCCCCGATGCGCCGCTTCACGCAGACCTTCGTGCTGGCCGCGCAGTCGCCCAAGAAGTACTACGTCCACAACGACATCTTCCGCTACCAGGTGCGTGTCAGACCGCGAGCGGCGGCGCATATTTCTTTGATAAATTCGATAATAACAATTAGTGACAATTTAAATAATGAAAGTTAAACCACACACCCAATAGTCCATATTTTGAAAACCACTGAACCTGAATTTGATGAAACTTGCAGTTTCCTGAGTTGAAGTAAATATAAGCCAGTAAATAGAATAGTCACAATCCGATTAATAGTTTCGGATAAATCCGCGGGCAAACATACATACATACATCTATGAAATGTTGTATATTTGTTTGGAAGTCCTTACAGATTATTATGTTAATATTTTACAGTTCCAATTGTCGAATTGATAACCTTTTTTTGAAGTCGGTTAAAAATTGGAAACACCGAATTTACGACTTTAAATCAGGAGGCTTTAGGTCCCTTTTACTCTGACATCATAGTTTCCAGTAGCGTTGTTGGAATGTGCACGCTTACACTCAGGGCACTCACCGCTCGTATTCCAGGACATAGTGTTCTCGGACGAGGAGGGCTCGGGCTCGGGGCGGTCGGAGGGCGAGGAGGAGGAGGTGGCGGCGGCGGGCGGCGGGTACTTCGGGGGCGCGGGCGGCTTCCCCGCGCCGTTCCCCGCGCCGCCGCCCGCGCCCCACGCGCCGCTGCCCTCGCCGCCCGCGCCCCACGCGCCCCACGCGCCGCTCGCCGCGCGCGCCTCGCCGCCGCCCGCGCCCCACGCGCCCCACGCGCCCCACGCGCCCCACGCGCCCCACGCGCCCCACGCGCCGCCGCACCTCAACGGACACCCGCCGCAGCACGACGACGCGCCGAGGCACCTCGTCAACGCTCTGCAAGGTGACTACTCGCTTAACCCTTATCAATCCAGACTCTCCATGAGGCTACACGAGGCAACGCGAGTACGAGAGTGCGGACGGTGCGCTCGTGTCCCCTCGTCTTCCCTCGCCTCGCCTCGCTGTCGCTCCACTTTGTATGGAGCGACAGCGAGGCGAGGCGTAGTTTTTCGGGCGCGAGTCAAAGGACGAGAGGATCGAGAGGCTGGATGGCGAGTACTCCTGCAGCCTCCACTCGCCAAGACTCGTGCCGAGAGCCTCTGAGAGGCGCCTCGCGAGAGTGGATCGGGCAGTAGAACCTACAACTTTAGCACCTGGAGACCCCAGACGTCTATCGGTTCTTTCAATTATATGCTCGTCAGTCGTCCATCCTCGCTCAAGCTAATATACAGTTGAGCGTCCAAGGATTATTTTTTTTTTTTTTCACTTTTTGTGCAATATTTTTAACTTGGCCAGCTTGCTGGACTGCGGCTTAAACCCTTCATTCTGAGAGGAAACCCATGTCCTATAGTGGGCCGGTAATGAGTTGATAAAGATGATGAAGTAATTTACAAATTAATTGTTCGTTCTCATAAAAGAGGTTGCTGGAGTTACATGGCGTCGAGCGACTCAGGGTTGGAAGTCTCTGGAGAAGGCCTATGTCGCAGGAAAGACGAAGTGATGTTTAGAAACTAAAAAAATAATTGTAATAGTTATTTATGCAACTGTTGTGTAATAAGGGGTATTAAAACACGAATGTGGGTTTATCACATGAGGCGAAGCCGAATGTGATAATAGTATCACATGAGTGTTTTAATACCTAATTATCAACAGTTGCATACAAGACTTTATCTACACCCATAATATGAATCCTCTATAAGATTCTAAAACAGTTAGCTTACTGCTAAACCCCCGACATTCGCCATTTTGTGTTGAAGCCATCTTGAATTTGCATTGTGCTATTCTACTAGTCAAGCCCTTTCATTTGATACCCATATTGAGGGAGTTGTGAAAAAATATGTAATCCGCCATTTTGTGGCGGTCCAATTTTCATGAAACATAGCTAAGAACACTCCCGACTAATTCACCTTTCAAACAAAAAAAACGCATTCAAATCGGTTTACCCGTTTGAGCACTACGGTGGAACAGACACACACACACACACACTCACACACCCACACCTACACCCCCATCCCCACCCCCGCATTCAAACCGGTTTGAGCGCTACGGGGGAACAGACACACACACACACACGCCCACACCCACCCCTCACACCCACACCCATCCTCACCCCGCATTCAAACCGGTTCACCCGTTTGAGCGCTACAGGGGAACAGACAGACACAACACACACACACACACACACAACACACACACACACACACACACACACCCACAACCGCATCCACACCCAACTCACGTCCCAACTTGACCCCCGACGCAAATACGACGGGGTGTTAAGTTTGACGCATCTGTGTGTGTGTGTGTGTGTGTGTGTGTGTGTGTGTGTGTGTGTGTGTGTGTGTGTGTGTGTGTGTGTGTGTGTGTGTGTCTGTTCCCCCGTAGCGCTCAAACAGGTGAACCGGTTTGAATGCGGACGTGGGAATGGGGGTGTAGGCGTGGGCGTGGGTGTGAGTTGGATGTGGTTGTGTGTGTGGGTGTGTGTGTGTGTATTCCCCCGTAGCGCTCAAACGGGTGAACAGGTTTGAATGCAGGGGTGGGGATTGGGGTGTGGGTGTGTGAGTATGTGTGTGTGTGTGTCTGTCTGTCTGTTCCACCGTTGCGCTCAAACGGATGAATCGATTTGAATGCGTTTTTTTTTTGTTTAAAAGGTGAATTAGTCGGGAGTGTTCTTAGCTATGTTTCATGAAAATTGGACCGCCACAAAATGGCGGATTAGATATTTTTTCACAACTCCCTCAATATGGGTATCAAATGAAAGGGCTTGACTAGTAGAATAGCACAATGCAAATTCAAGATGGCTTCAACACAAAATGGCGAATGTCGGGGGTTTAGCAGTAAACTAACTGTTTCAGAATGTTATAGAGGATGCATATTATGGGTGTAGATAAAGTCTTGTATGCAACTGTTGATAATTAGGTATTAAAACACTCATGTGATACTATTATCACATTCGGCTTCGCCTCATGTGATAAACCCACATTCGTGTTTTAATACCCCTTATTACACAACAGTTGCATAAATAACTATTAATTCAGTAATAAAGGATATGATTATGATTGTTTGTTTCCAGTGAGCGCGATCTCGAGCGGCGCGTCTCTGCCGGCGTCGGCCGCGAACACCAGCGCGAGCTCCGCGGAGCTGGAGGAGGCGGCGCCCGAGCCCGAGCCGGAGCCGGAGCCCGAGCGCGAGCCCTCGCCGCCGCCGCAGCCGAGTGAGTAGACCTACCTCTCTACCTAGTGAGCACTGTTGCGAAAGAAGGCCGCTGTTGCGCGTCGGGGCATAAAAGTGATAGCAACAGACTTCTATATAAATATAAATAAATGTATGTCGGTATGTGCTCTATGTGCTGCTAAATCATTGATCCGATTGTGGTGAAACTTTTGTGTGTTCTTCTGTGTACTCCCGCGAAGGTTTCTGGCCCAAAAAATGTACATAAAAATAGATTTTTTTATATTTGTCCTCTATTTATACTTTACGCATGCCAGGTATATATTCACAGATTAGCTTTATGCATAAATGTATACTGAGAAATATCGTAGAGTTAAGTGGCAGTGACCTTCATATTATGACAATATGTCTTTGCTAATCTAAAGTAGTCGTATGGTCACGAAATCAGGCCAGGCGCACTCCGTATGCTGCTACAAGTACCTAGGGTGCTCCGGTTGGTCGAGCCCATTCAACAGCCCTTACTTAGTCGAGAGGGATAAGGGCTACGCGATAGAAAGAGAGACAAAGTCGAGTTTAATGTAACGGAAGGTAGTTATTGCTACTGCGACCTGAATTGCACTTCATTGTATGGTAACAAGAGTCGCTATTTATTTAATCGATTTTACGGAGTGAATCTTCTGTACCGTGTCTGTACCTTGTATAAATAAATATGTATTCTGTGACGAAAGTCGCCGGTAATTTAAAATTTGTCATTCGTCAGCAACACCCGTGGCGCCGGAGCCCAAGACGTACGCGAACCTGCTCAAGTCGGGCTCGTCGAGCGGCGCGGGCGCGCCGCGCGGCTCGCCGCCCGCCCCCGCGCCCGCTCCCGCTCCCGCGCCCGCGCCCGCCTCCGCGCCGCTCGAGCCGCGCCCGCGCCCGCCGCGCAACCCGCAGCCGCAACAACAAGGTGCGACAACTCACAATACACTCAGGGGAACGTTACCGAAAACGTATATAGTGCTTTTATTATACTACTTTGAAAATATGAAATTTCAACATATAATTAATTCACAAAGAAAATAATAAGGTAAAAGGAGAATTCATTTTAATTTATTTACACATTTAATAACAGGGTATAAGGAGTCCGCTATCGGAAACTATTAGGGCTATTGTTATTATACTACCTAAACACAACCCAATACCGATAACCATTTGTCTTATACTTGTAGTATTAGTGGTTTAGTATTTTTCAAACTGGCAGTGCAGAGCGTGTAAAACATACGACATTGACCTCGTGAACCTAGGTAACCCCGCGCTAAATTAATATAATTAAGGTGGTACGTTTTCAATACTAATTTATTATTACCATTTAAGAACGAATGGATTATATATTTACACTGAAATTACATCGCATAGCCTTAATTTAATGTTTAATTTGCGGAAAATTTTATTTACATAAAGAAAACATTACATAAACAGCTAAAGGTGAAGTAAAGCCACCTCGGTCAGCTAGGCAAAACAGCGTTTAATAGATGGCTATTATAATAATAAACTGTCTATGTAATGTTTTCTTTATGTAAATATAATTTCGAGCAAATTAAAAATTATATTAAGGCTGTGCGATGTAATTTCAGTGTAAATATATAATCCATTCGCTCTTGAATGGTAACATGAAGTTAGTATGTAAAACGTAACACCTTAAATAAAATATTTTATTTTTTTAGTGTTTTTTTTATAGTATCTTGTCAGTAATCATCACTACTATTACAGCGGGCGCGGCGGGCTCGGCGGGCTCGGCGGGTGGGGCGGGCACGGCGGGTTCGGGCTCGGCGGGCGCGACGGGCACGGCGGGCGCGGGCGGCGAGGGCGCGCGGCGCTACTCGGACGCGCAGCAGCTGTTCCTGGGCAACCTGCCGCACTCGGCGACGGAGGAGGAGCTGCGCGCGCTGTTCGCGCGCTTCGGGCCCGTGGCCGAGCTGCGCGTGCACAGCAAGCCGGCGGCGCCGGGCGCGCCCCGACACCCCAACTACGGGTTCATCACGTACGAGACCGCGCAGGCCGCCGCCGACTGCCTCAGCGCGGCCGTCAGTATATACACACTACTAAAACAATATTAACTAGCAGTGTCCCCCCGACCGAATTTCAGCTACTGTGACCGATCCCAGTGGAGGGGGAGCATAGCCAACTACGATGCACAAAGTACCTTTACTATTCTTCACACTCATAGTCCGATGGAACATAATTTCAACACAACACGACAAGAGAAAGGTCAGGCGCAGCAACATAGAATTACGCCTACTATTACTACATACAACGTTTCCCGTGTCCCGTTCGATTTAAGCATAACATTGTCCTTGTCAGTAAAAGCTTGTCGCTAAGATTTCTTTTTCTAGTATTCCTTCCTTAATAGTATTTTTGCACCGCCACAGCCCCTGATCTTCCCCGCGGAGGGCGGCGAGGGCGCCGGCGTGAAGCTGAACGTGGAGGAGAAGAAGACGCGGGGCCGCGAGCCGCCGCGCCGCCGCCCGCTGTCGTCGCACCGCGCCGCCTTCCAGCCGCGCCCCCCCTACCGCCGCTAGCGCCCAACTCTACCAGGTACACTTCACCACGCTATACAGTCGACACGCTCAGCTCTACCAGGTACACTTCACCACGCTATACAGTCGACACGCTCAACTCTACCAGGTACACTTCACCACGCTATACAGTCGACACGCTCAGCTCTACCAGGTACACTTCACCACGCTATACAGTCGACACGCTCAGCTCTACCAGGTACACTTCACCACGCTATACAGTCGACACGCTCAACTCTACCAGGTACACTTCACCACGCTATACAGTCGACACGCTCAGCTCTACCAGGTACACTTCACCACGCTATACAGTCGACACGCTCAGCTCTACCAGGTACACTTCACCACGCTATACAGTCGACACGCTCAGCTCTACCAGGTACACTTCACCACGCTATACAGTCGACACGCTCAACTCTACCAGGTACACTTCACCACGCTATACAGTCGACACGCTCAGCTCTACCAGGTACACTTCAACACGCTATACAGTCGACACGCTCAGCTCTACCAGGTACACTTCACCACGCTATACAGTCGACACGCTCAACTCTACCAGGTACACTTCACCACGCTATACAGTCGACACGCTCAACTCTACCAGGTACACTTCACCACGCTATACAGTCGACACGCTCAACTCTACCAGGTACACTTCACCACGCTATACAGTCGACACGCTCAACTCTACCAGGTGCACTTCACCACGCTATACAGTCGACACGCTCAACTCTACCAGGTACACTTCACCACGCTATACAGTCGACACGCTCAGCTCTACCAGGTACACTTCACCACGCTATACAGTCGACACGCTCAGCTCTACCAGGTACACTTCACCACGCTATACAGTCGACACGCTCAGCTCTACCAGGTACACTTCACCACGCTATACAGTCGACACGCTCAGCTCTACCAGGTACACTTCACCACGCTATACAGTCGACACGCTCAGCTCTACCAGGTACACTTCACCACGCTATACAGTCGACACGCTCAACTCTACCAGGTGCACTTCACCACGCTATACAGTCGACACGCTCAACTCTACCAGGTGCACTTCACCACGCTATACAGTCGACACGCTCAACTCTACCAGGTGCACTTCACCACGCTATACAGTCGACACGCTCAACTCTACCAGGTGCACTTCACCACGCTATACAGTCGACACGCTCAACTCTACCAGGTACACTTCACCACGCTATACAGTCGACACGCTCAACTGTACCAGGTGCACTTCACCACGCTATACAGTCGACACGCTCAACTCTACCAGGTGCACTTCACCACGCTATACAGTCGACACGCTCAACTCTACCAGGTGCACTTCACCACGCTATACAGTCGACACGCTCAGCTCTACCAGGTGCACTTCACCACGCTATACAGTCGACACGCTCAGCTCTACCAGGTGCACTTCACCACGCTATACAGTCGACACGCTCAGCTCTACCAGGTGCACTTCACCACGCTATACAGTCGACACGCTCAGCTCTACCAGGTGCACTTCACCACGCTATACAGTCGACACGCTCAGCTCTACCAGGTACACTTCACCACGCTATACAGTCGACACGCTCAGCTCTACCAGGTACACTTCACCACGTTATACAGTCGACACGCTCAGCTCTACCAGGTACACTTCACCACGCTATACAGTCGACACGCTCAGCTCTACCAGGTACACTTCACCACGCTATACAGTCGACACGCTCAACTCTACCAGGTGTACTTCACCACGCTATACAGTCGACACGCTCAACTCTACCAGGTGCACTTCACCACGCTATACAGTCGACACGCTCAACTCTACCAGGTACACTTCACCACGCTATACAGTCGACACGCTCAACTCTACCAGGTACACTTCACCACGCTATACAGTCGACACGCTCAACTCTACCAGTTACACTTCACCACGCTATACAGTCGACACGCTCAGCTCTACCAGGTACACTTCACCACGCTATACAGTCGACACGCCCAACTCTACTAGGTACACTTCACCACGCTATACAGTCGACACGCTCAACTCTACCAGGTACACTTCACCACGCTATACAGTCGACACGCTCTACTCTACCAGGTACACTGCACCACGCTATACAGTCGACACGCTCAGCTCTACCAGGTACACTTCACCACGCTATACAGTCGACACGCTCAGCTCTACCAGGTACACTTCACCACGCTATACAGTCGACACGCTCAGCTCTACCAGGTACACTTCACCACGCTATACAGTCGACACGCTCAACTCTACCAGGTACTCTGCACCACGCTATACAGTCGACACGCTCAACTCTACCAGGTACACTTCACCACGCTATACAGTCGACACGCTCAACTCTACCAGGTACACTGCACTATAACAGTCGACTCGCAAATCTTTATTTAAAAAAAAAAACTCCTTATTGTCACTACAGAGTTGTACGTGGCGCTGCCGCCGTGCGCCGCGCTCGCGCTGCCGTGGCGCGCCGCCTTCGCCTGCGTAGGGCTGCGCCCCGCCGCGCGCCGCGGCGCCCGCCTCTGACGCACCGCCACTGTGAACCTCTCGACACACCGAACGCGGGACGCGAGCGTACAAACAAACACACACCCAGAATTTATTTACTTAGGGTAAAATTACCCAGAAATAATGTATTGAGGGTAAACGTGCCCAGAATTAATTTAGGGTAAAATCACCCAGAATTAATTTTGGGTAAATTCACCCAGAATTAATTTAGGGTAAATTCACCCAGAATTAATTTATTTGGAGTAAACTCACCCAACTATTGGCAGTCTAAACAATACGATACAAGAAACTGTTCAAACGTTCGATATTTATTACAGACGTTTTGGTATTATCCTTTTAGGAGATCTATTTGTCTAACAGTCGCGTCGATTTCTATAATCTCAATTGTTGTGATTGGCAGATAAACTGACTGCTTTACTGACTGAAATTACATTTTTTTTATCAGTATTTTCAGTTTTATTCAATTTTTTTTTAATAACCGGATCTTATACATGATTTATCTTTCGAAGCAACGTAGTTAATTGAGTATTTATTCTTATTTTTATTGGTAAGTTTAGAATGCCATTAACTTGGGGAGATGGCAACAATATTAGGGCAGGTTACCTACATTGGTCGACCATTGAAGCCAACCTAGTGGTTGTATTATGTTTTATTTTCGACAGTTAGCGATTCACTCGCTGTCTGTACCAAAAGTATGAGTTTGCACTGTTCGACAACGTTGCTAGATTTCAAATATCGAAGAACTATAATATCAGAGTAAAATTGACCTAAAGCGTCTTGTTTTAAAGTCAAACATTCAATACTTCCGATTTTTATTTCTCCGTTTGGGACCGTAGTTTCCGCTTGGGGCGCTGGCTATAGATGTATGGACGAACTCGAACCTTAAAACAAGCTGCTTTAGGTCCAATTTAATTTGCAATGTTTCAATACTCGAAATCGACATGCGACAATGTTGATACATTGTCGCAATTTGCTAAATCGTACTAACCCTACTGTACTTAGCTACTTTTGCAATCATAAGCCCCCTTAACACGGAGGTTGTGATCATCGCATTGGTGCAATTGCGATTGTGATCGCGAAGGCATATTGATATCACGTACACTGTGATTTTTAATTCCGTGAAATTCTGACGTTTCTTAATGTTACCAGAGATAAAACAAAAAAGATAAATAATTCAAAACTTACATATAAATAAAAATCAATTGCCTCATATAGATATGTATGACAAATGCCTGACAGGTACTTCATACTTTAGTTTGGGGTAAAGTCGAACTTCAGGTGGTAACCCTGTTTTTTATACAAATAACTCATTCTATTTTTAAATGACAACTGTCAGTATTCCACCGAAATAAAAATCTGACTGTACAATACAGGTGGGCGCTCCGCGTTAGATAGTCTACAGTGCTCTGACATTTGAATTTACAAGACATACTTAGGCTTATGTATAAAGCGTCCTATTTATTTGAGTCTGATTTTTTATACCAATAAATACTAATACACTACTTGTGTGTGACATAATCTATACTTGTAAAATATTACCGTGATTGACTGAATGATTGACTGACTGACTGACTGAATGACAGCCAGACACACAAAACGACAGCCTAAACCGGTGGACCTAGATATTTAATCTTTGAAGGTACACTAAGAAAGGATTTTGTTGAGTTTCTCTCCCAAAAGGGATCAAAAGAGAATATTACATGAAGGAAACTTTAAATCTAAATCCACGCGTAGATATTTAGAGAGGAATCATTGAGAACCCCCAAAAAGCAATACGAATAAAATTCTAAGAGATTCCTTCCTAAAAAGGGGTGGTAAAGTTTGTATAAAAGGAACCTTTAAATCGTGGGCATCAGCTAATTCAATACTAGTTTTGTAGATAAACCGTGCGATAACAGAAAAGACCGAGTCCCGCATTTGATGTGCCGAAGTCTTTAGACAACTCTGGGTCTAATAAAATTCCAGTCGTGGACTTGCTTGCGGGCGTACAGACTTAACTGTATGCATAAAGGTCTCCGCCCACTACACGCCGTACCATGAAAGCGTACCGAATCAATTTAACACCAGGGCGATACGATATGTACTTACACTGAATTATCCGCCTCATTTCTGTGACATACCCGAATGGACTTAGATTGGTTAAACATGTTTAAGATTTATTCATTTCTGCTACACCTAATGGTGCTGTACAATTTTACCTACCAGACACCCGTTTAGACGTCGTGAGATAGACGTCCACTGCTGGACATACCTAGGTCTCTTGTAAGGTCTTCCATATGCCGCGATATTGCCAGCTGTCTGTGACTCGTATGTATGTCGTTTGTACTACTGGTGGGTCTACCAACACTGCGCTCTGCGGTGCTAGGTCGTCATACCAGTACTATGGAACTTCAAATCGGTTCTTCCAATTAATGATACACTTTAATAATATGAAAATCCTTATGTATACTTGTATTTTAGAACCATTGTTTACACGTTAAATGCAGGTCGTTTACGTACCGGTTCTTTATGTCAATACAAAAGATGGTACGGCTGTTGAGTAGGCGGTAACCTTTACGTTCTTTTTTTTCTTCACACAAAACTAAACCGCGGCAAGTCTGTAAGCTCGTGGGCACTCAACTTAATTAACGCTTCGCATATCGCTTCGTTTTTGTTAAGTAGTTAGATAGTGTAAATTAATTTTGGTAGGGCGGGCTCCTGCTGCCTGCCTCTCTGGAAAATTCTAATTAGATTTAGTTTTCGCTCAAAATTATCGTTTTGCGAATATAACCAAAATATCTTATTTATATATCCACTACTACAGCCTTTTAACGTCCCACTGCTGGGCACAGGCCTCCTCTCATAGGAGGGGCATTTAGAGCTTAGACCCGCCACGCTCCTGCAATGCGGGTTGGCGGGCTTAATTTATATATGAATTACCTAAATCCATTTTTCTCTCTTCATTCAATTCGCCATTGCTGATGGTGATGGGTCGTTGCCCCGTAACCACCACTATGACAAAGATAATAAAGCTGAGTTTCAATTAACAAAAAGACTCAGATCACTATTCAGGGCAGCAGTGAACAAAATCCAATTAGCTTTAATGGTTGTCAATCTCCGCTAAGAGATGGCACTAGAAGAAGAAGCTCCCTAAGATTTAGGAATTGTCGGTGAAAAGTAGTCCAGTTCTAGCAAGAGTATTTTTTTTTTCACTTCATAACGGATTGAAGTGGGACTGCTATCGCAAACGAAGACAGGCAATAGTGATTACTGACAAGATACCACAAAAAAAAAATTCCTCTATTTTTTTAAAGTTCGCAATGTAATGCAAATACGAAGAAGAATAGAAATAATTCATTGACCCCCAGTTGTGCACGCGACACATTGCCGGTTTGGATATACTAAATACTAAACCACTAATACTAAAGTATAAGACTAATGGTTATTGGTATTGGATTGTGTTGGCAGTATAGTAATAGCGCTAAATTTTCGATAGCGGTCCCCTCATACCCTGTAGTTTGGCAATAACGATTCCGATTGACAATGACATCACGATCACAATTTGGCTTCTGCGGCCGCAGTTTTAAAGCATACAGTCGACAGTAGTACGCAATTTTACAGAAGTGTCCTTGAATAATTAATTTGAACCAAACAGTCCTAATAATATATGAATTGTTTTTCAAGCGACAGATACGTTGGTTATATTTCGCAAAACTGTATTAGAATTCAAAATCGAAAAATCTAATCTATACTTCCTTTAGAGCATGATACTTTTTGTAAAACGTGCTATTTTTAGATATCAGTTTTCCGTTTCTCCCACCAAATTACATACGTTCAGAAAATGTATTATATTCGGTCCGTTCCGTATTTATTTGACAGTAAAATGTATACTACACTGTCAAAAATAATGTCAAGTTTGACATAATTCTTGACAGTATCTCGTACGCAATAAAAACGAACTGTGCAAGATTTATATCGATAATCGTCTTTAAAAATAATACCTTGGGTATTCTTTTTAGAGGATATAAACATAATTTTTACTCACTGAATACTCTAAGATCTGAATTCTAAAAATAACACGTTTAATAGCATCCGCAGATGTGCCAACATGTTGGCTAGCGATTTTCAAGTGACTTTGGAACTTATTCTGTTGGACGCAACCTCTTGATCGGAGAAAATCTTGAGAGATCTAAAAGCAATGGTATCCTTTTTCGTAGGGAACATTATGAGAAGGATAGCATTATTTTTATGTAGATATTGTGGCCAATTCTGTTGTACACAATCTCTAAACCTAACCTAACCTAATTTTAAAAATAGTGCTATCCTTTTCCACAGGGAGCATTGTGAAAGAGATAGGAATATATTTAGCCCTGTCATTTTAATTTAGGTTTAGAGATTGTGTACAACAGAATTGGCCACATTATGCACAAGCACCGTACCAACAATTGACCAATGACATCCAATAACGCCAATGTCGGCACAAACATACGACCAATCACACGTCAATCGCCGGCCGACAAGTTGTCACGTCTGTGGTGGTAAAAAATGGTCACTATACATACACCATAATTAATTATGTATGTTTGTAATTAATAAAAATAGGTTATTATTAATAAGCAGTTAAATATTAATTCTTTTTTTTTGTTGTTAATAATAACGATTACCCTGTACACTTGTAACTTGCGTGTGAATAATAAAATATTATTTATACAATATTATAATATCTAATACGAAACAATACTGCCGGACTACATTTCGTGGTGAAGTATTATTGCTTAACGGAGTTATACGCGCGTATAACTTCACTATTATACATATTGTACAGTAGGTGTAATTTAATAATGTCGATGGGTTACGTGATAGTTTTAAAAGACCTACCCTCACAACCTGAAATTTCTACAAAGATATAAACATCGGCACGTACATCGAACGCTGAACGAAACGTGGAGGGGCTAGCTGCGCATGGGTACTGTCGCGCACGTAATACAATCATTGCTTTAATTATTTAATAGTACCTATTTAATATAGCTATTAATTGTGCCTGTCTTCTCAAAATAGTATTTTTTCTAGGCATATTCACTGTTCAAAGTCACAAACAAACTTAATAAAAAACAAATTAACAAACACAGTCTTAACAAAATATAACAACAAAAATTAACCGCAATAACAATACAATTAAGAACGCGACTGTACACTGGACGTGCGCGGGGCGTCCTAGCTAACCCCTCCATTTTCCTTCAGCGTTCGATGTACGTGCCGATGTTTATACTGCAAACCGCAAATGCCTCTTGTTTGCGTCTCTTGAGCAAATACAAGTATGGACACAGTGTGAACTCATGTAGGGGGAGGGTGTAGTAAAGGGAGACAGACCTCTTAGTCTGAGATCTATAGAGCATACTCTCACTCTACTCATACTTGAGATAGAGTTCAAAAGGGACATAATATGTCTCTGACATAACATAAATATGTCCCTGACATAATAAATGTGTCCCTGACATAACAAATGTGTCCCTGACATAACAAATGTGTCCCTGACATAACAAATGTGTCCCTGACATAAATCTGTCTCATGTCTGAGTAGAGTCAGAGTACGTCTATTAAGTCTATAGATCTCACCCTAAGTCTACACAAAACTGTGCAAGATGACGACAGGGCCATGAGTCCGGGTTCAAAAGCCGATCGGCATTATTAAATTTCTTTGATTGAACATACTATACGTACAAATTATTTTTATTGAATGGACTATTTCAAAAAAATCAAATCTTTGGTAGGTACAATGAATTATTATTTGGCCGAAAGTTGATACATTGAGCCATGAATTTTTGTGGCGTTCGCACGACCATAAAGTATAGCTTGATACCCGGGACAGCCATCATTGAAATCACGCCTAAAATGTGTGTAAGATAGTGCATACTTTATTACTGAAAGTGCACAAATAGCGATTGCCTCGTCTCATCTTAACCACCGACTATAAATAATTTTTTTACTATCGATCTTCCAATTAAACCGAAAAATTGTTTCTATTTAAATTCAGAATCTAGATTATCATTTAAATATTGTTATATAAATAACAGCACTATGTACTTAAATCCGTGGAAAACTTTTATTTAGAATTTGTATACCTACATACACTTGAAAACAAAATCAAAGTTAGATTAATTTCAAAATAATATGACGTGTAAATAATTTTTCTAGATTTAAAGTCGACAAGACTGAGCACCGCGCTCTGCGGTCGATCAATTATAATATCAATGGAAATAGTAACAATAATAAATAATCGATAATTTTGATAGATTTTCAACAACTCCCCAACCCTAGATGTCATTTCGACAGATGTCCCGTGAATTAAGCACAGACATCAATAATGGAAATGGACTTTATAATTATAATCTTGTCGAAAACTACATCGAAATGTGGCATGTTCAATAAGATTTCTCGAATTCATGCGTGTGTGAGTGTTATGTATACGTTTTGATTGATCTAATAACAAGCGGAACAGCCACAACATGGCCACCAGTTTTTGGATGGAAATAAGATTTATGTCACCGCTACTTCTTTATTTATTATTATATGGAATCAAGCTATATTTTATGAACTTAAATTCCTTTTTATACCCATCAATTAAACTGAAGTTATGGATACAGCATAAAGATGCAGAGTGTGAAAGGAAGGAAATCACTTTGCTGTGTTACATAACAAATTAAGAGTCTGGTCATACTAGCGCAGTCGAAGCTCATCGAAGCGTCAACCAAAAAATGTTCATGGCATATTGACACCTATCTGTTCAAAATAAGGTAGGTACACTTGTTTTGTAGAGATAGGTGCCAATGTGTGGTGAAATTTTTTTGTTGACGGTTCGATGAGCTTCGACTCTGCGCTAGTATGCTCCGACGCTAAGGTGGCAAGCTCTTGAGGCAAGCTGTTGCGACCACAACAAAGTAATATATTTGTGCCTTGGGAATTAGGTACACATGCAAATTTCATGCATCATTGAATCAACTAGTGACCGCCTAATTTTTAGCAACACTAAGAAGTTAATAAAAATTAGGCATCTAATTTTATCAATATTGGGAAAATAAATTACTACAGATTCCTTATTACTTTGTAATTTTTTGGTGAGTCCCGTTAAACAATTCACAGCCCAGTATGGTTATTCCGAGCTTGCGCACCTCGAAACTTTACCAAATACTAAATATCTAAAAACTAATATGCAATGCAAAATGAACCCAAGGACTCTTATTTTAAAGTCGTAATTCAGTAGGTACTTCGAATATTTATTTTACAACATTTCCGCTTGGGGCGCTGGCTGTAGATGAATGCTGAATGTATTGACGAACTCAACCCTTGAAATAAGCCCTATTCCTAAGTCCATGTCTCTTGAAAGTCATTGTGTTTCGATATTTAGTATTTAGTAAAATTTTCGAGGTGTGCAAGCTCGGACTCTAACCATACAGATCGTAAGGACCTTTGTTAACACGCCACGTTTTACCCACGTTGTATATGGATAACGGATAATGTCCGTTATCCGAACAAAACGTGAGTTTCGACGGCGTGTTAACAAAGGCCCTAAGGCCTCTTGTTAACACACGTTTTTTTGCACGGTAGGGCGAAACGTGGAACCTTGTTAACGACACGGCGAGACCACGGTTCCATACAAAACTGCGACCGTAAAACGTGGCCTTGTGAATCAAGGCCAAGTGTTTACCGTTTTACGTTTGTTTCACGTTTTACGTTTTACGGTCGCAGTTTTGTATGGAACCGTGGTCTCGCCGTGTCCTTAACAAGGTTCCACGTTTCGCCGTACCGTGCAAAAAAGTGTGTTAACAAGAGGCCTAAGGGAATAATACAGTTTGAAACGGTTTGCATAGTCTCATCGAAATTGTACCGTCTGAAACTGAGATGAAGGTCAACAAATTTCTGTGGAAACTGTTGGTGCTGAATATTTCAACAACTGTTTTTCATCCAAAGAAACGGTCTTCTCAACTGTGAGCGAAATAAATATACTACTTTATAATGTGTGCGACAGAGATAACCATATTGGTGTTCATAAAAAAATTCCTTCTATTTTACAGAATATACTTACTTACTAGTCCATTATCAGCATTTTTCATAGAGTTTGTTGAAACTATGTCGTTATGTGATCTCTATACTAAATGTACTAAATTAATCCAGTGGTATGAATTAAACGATCAGATGTGCAAAATATTGTTGTATTCTTGCAAATGATAATTTGCTTATATAAATCAATTTTCATAATGGCAATACGAGAAAATCGACAGAGGCGTAATAGTACGGCAGCCCTGGAACAAAATTTTTAGTGAATTATAACAAGCTGAATTTTCGTGAGTAGGTTCCTTTCGACGAGACGACCAAGTTTTTTATGAAAATTCTCTATAGAGGTAGCTATTCGAGTGCGCAGGTGTTAAACATTTCAATTCGCTCGGGTAGGAAATCGTTCCACTTTTGTAGGACTATGTAGCCATTTCATTATACAAGTATACAAAATACTAAGCTGCATACAAAAAATCAGCTAGTTATTAATGATTTTTAAAATAAATAAATAAAAATTTTTAACCATTTTTATATATTTGGAAATATTCGGAGTGGAGGACGCTGTAGAATATGATTAATAACCAGCTGATTTTTTGCATGCAGCTTAGTATTTTGTAGTAGTAATAATAACGGGGAGTGTTCTGAGGAGTTAGACAACTTAATACCACCCTCTCCTTTTCGTTAGCGCACCGCACGCCACCGAAAGTGTTACCTACCATCCCCACCACCTGGATCATTGGCACACTTCAACCAAGCGTTGCGTAAGATCATTAATTCTTCCAACGACTCTAAAATTGTGGAACCAACTTGGTGTTTACACATAACTTTGATATGGGGTTATTCGAGAGGCGGATCAACAAATTCCTTAAAGGCCGGCAACGCTGGTGCTGCAAATGTTCATGGGCGGTGGTAATCAATATTAGGTGACCCCGCTTGCTCGTTTGCCCGCAATTCATATAAAAAAAATAAAGAACTCGCAACGTTACCAATGTAGGTAGGTATTCTGTGGCGAGGTTGAGCGATCACTGATCGAAGAAGCCTTCTACATTAAAAAGCGCTGACAAAGAACGCTTTGTTCATCGCTGTAGTGTGTAAACAGCGGGAGCGGTCCGGAATTCCGGACTGTGGAAGTGTGGACTGTGGAATCCGACACAAGAATCGTGCGCCCGCGCATACGCCATAGTCCATACCGCAGTCGGCGGCGAGTGCTTCGTCAGTGAGGCGGCCTCGACATCGCATTTGCTGAGCTGTCTTCAGGGGTGAGTATTAGGACCTAATTTTTTAATGCTCTATAAAAATCTGTCTGAAACATCCAAGAAAAAAATATAGAACGCAGACTTTCTTGTGAATTCACCTAGGTCGAACTAAAATGGATGGCTAGACCTATAAAACTATAGCGATTAAGCGAATGGGATAAAATGTTATTAAAATCACCTGAAATATATGGATATTTAAATAATTTCAGAGATAATTTATATTTCAGAGTAGATTGCATGTACTACAGAAGTTTTCAAATAAAAAAAGTTTCCTTGACTTGTTTCTTAGGTAGGTATAGGAATTTCATATTTTCGTTTGGTCGTACAAAAAAGGATACCTACCACGTTTTCATAAAAAGCTTCCTGTGCCTGCACGTATCTGAAACAGGTTTCTAGGTCGTTTTAGTATTCTTATTTAGATTCTCATATGAATAGGTTCAGGTAAAAGATTCATTTGAATAATGCATCAACTTCCGAAAATTTTACGAGGCAATAACCTAGCAATTTTCTTTATGTAGGTACACTTTTGAATATCGACAATTTTACAAATGCTTGTGGGTAGGTAGGTATATCATTATGAAAGTCAGGTAATGGTAATAATTATTTACTTACTCAAAGTTAATTTTTTTTACATTAGCATGCAGTAAATTCCTCAAAATATTTTTTAATAAAGCTCTTTATTCTATAACAGTTCAATTTTTTTCCACTTATAAAAATAATTAATTTAAATAAATAAATATATCGCTCGGCGCCACAGCTATGCCGGTAGCCACGCCAGTAACTACCTAGCCCCGACCGAAGCTTCCCAACCGACAAAGTTTTAAACAAAAACCCGAATTACTTGGATCAAAATTAAATCAATGGTAAAATAAGAAAATAGCGGCTCTACACTTAATAATGTTAATTTTCTTTCAAATCAAATGTTTACAATGCTCAATATGTTTTGCTGTGCGCATGCATTACTCATGCACTCAGCACTAAGTATTCATATGCATTGGCATTTTATACGTATTTTGTATCGTGTGGCCGTTGATAGATAGCCCGAGAACTGATGGGAATATTCGGAGAGTTAAAGTATGTACCTACCTACATGATAGAAGACTTTGTGTCTAATATGTAGAAAGAACCTTTATCTTACCAGGGTCAGAGCATTTGGAGAGTATTAGATATACTATTACTTTTTCTATGCTAGAGTACCTAGGTATGGAAACATGGACTTTCCACTTGCCAGTCGGTCTCTGGTACCTACTGACACTGCCAGGTTTTTCACAAAAATATAACTCACCATAGTTTGGACAGCTGGCTGGAGTCTGGACTCTTAAAGGACTGGACTCCATAATCTAACGAGGAACCTATAGGTACAATATTTCCAACGTTCAAACAACACTCCTAAAATTCCCACCAGCTTTTGCACCAATCGGTTACCTTCGTGATTATTTCGCTTACTTTACTGTAAACTATAATTTAGGTCACTTGTTCGCTGCGAGCTATAAACTAAATCTACTTTCGCAACCGAAATACATAATATATGTACCTACCTTATATTCCAACCTAAATCTACGACTTTAAAATACTCTAACCATTGGTGCAGTTCCTACAGGCGGTAGCGGGAGGTCACAGATTCGATTGGTGGGATAGAGTTTGGTAGATCTCATCATCATCATCATGATCAACCCATTACCGGCTCACTACAGAGCACGGGTCTCCTCTCAGAGTGAGAAGGGTTTTGGCCATAGTCTACCACGCTGGCCAAGCGGATTGGCAGACTTCACACACCTTTGAGAACGTTATGGAGAACTCTCAGGCATGCAGGTTTCCTCATGATGTTTTCCTTCACCGTTAAAGCAAGTGATATTTAAATACTTAAAACGCACATAACTCCGAAAAGTTCGAGGTGCGTGCCCGAGATCGAAGCCACGACTTCCGATTAGAAAGACGGTCGTCCTAACCACTAGGCTATCACAGCTTAATTGGTAGATCTTGCTTCACCAAATTATTATTCTTCATTTATATGACAGTTTCTATAGTGTGCCTGGTCGATGTATCAATAGGCAAAATCATCACACGGTATCGTCCTCAATCACTAACTTAATAACCTAACTTACTCGTAATAATCACCAATTCACCACCATCACGACAGCTTCTATTGGGTACAGGCCCCAGGAGAGAAGTATTTTGATCTTAAACCCGCCATGCTGCTTCAATGCGGGTTGGCGAGCTTTAACTACTAAATTGTCACATGATAGTGATAATAATTGGAACCGATAGCTTAACATGCCACACATGCCACATCCGAGCCACGGGGATGATACATCCCCAACTGCGGACACCGGGCTGGCACTGACAATTTCTTGACAAAAAACCCCAATACGATTATTATTAGCTCGGCCCGGAAATCGAATCTGGGACCTTGTGATCTGCTGTCGAACATGCTAACTAGGGTTTACGGAACCGGTCCTGTTTTTGAGAACCGGGAATTTCGGTACTTTTACCCAAAGGAACCAGGAATTCCCGGTTCTTTCGGGATTTTCGGTTCTTTGTAGTTTTTTTTTTATAAAACAAGCTTTACACTTTAAAAGTAAACCACAACGAAATATTTATGTAATTTTTATTGTCATTTAAACTTTCATCCCCTATTTAACCCACTTGGGGAAAGAATTTCTAAAAATCCTGAAATTCAAATTTTTTATTTTTTATCGAAAGTTTAAATACCAATTTTCATGGATATCACTTGAAAAATGGCCGACTTTCATGCAAACTTTCATCCCCTATTTAACCCCCTTAGCGGTGGAATTTCCAATAATTTTTTCTTAGTGTGCGCCTGCGTTGAAAAAGCTTACGAATTCAATGTACTGTTACGAATGAACCTTATTTCTAGAGCATTAAGGTTCATAATTGCTCGTCACCTAATAAATACCTAATCACCCATCGATGTAAACAACCCATGATGTAAACAACAACAAACGCGACCTTTCCGGAATAACCATCGATAGGGGTGGAACTTTCTAGAAAACACTTAGTCACGCGGTAACGGGTATATAAAGGGACCGGCGAGCTGACGCAGTCAGTTCAGTTCTGAGAGCCGAGCGATATACAAGTGAAGGAAGCGATCGGAAGCGAAGAGGATTGGAAGCGAACAAACGTGAAGAGGAAGTCTACAAGAAGATCAGGAGTACCAAGTGGAATACGGAAGTGCAGAATAAAGTCTGATCAAGGGTCACCAGGTGTTTTATTCCAAATCTTCGAACCCCAGCACGTAACAATTGGTGTCAGAAGTGCGATTTGGAAGCTATGCCATTGACTCCGAGAGACGACTTCGGCAGCGAGGGTGTCAAGACCAGGGCCCAGCGTGCAGCGGAATCCAGCCGAGCACCTGTGGAGGAGCACCTGGAGGAACCAGCACCTGGTGGGTCCCCCCAGCTGGCCCCGCCCACTGGCCACACCCACCAGGCCACGCCCCTCGAGACCACGCCCACCCAATCGGAGGCCCCGCCCACTGGCCACGCCCACCAGACCACGCCCCTTGAGGCCACGCCCACTCAGCCGGAGGCCCCGCCCACTGGCCACACCCACCTGGCCACGCCCACTGAGCAAGCCACGCCCACCGTTGACTTGTCGGGTTTGATGCGGATAATGCAACAACAGTTTGCAGCGATACAGGAAAATCAAGATTGCAAATTTGCAGCGATACAGGAAAATCAAGAAGGGGTGCAGCGAAATGTTTTGTCGGCCGTTCACGAAGTTGGCGGCATGGTGGCTAAATTGCGAAAAGAGTTGGACCTCATGGACGAGCGAGTCACCTGCCTAGGAACGGACATAGATGGTGTGAAGACTGGCCTCACCGAGTTACAGAAAAAGGTGATACGTCTTGAAACGACAAGGCTAACATCAAGTGGAGCGATGGGCGCAGTTCAGGGACCTAATGTTAAGGTACCCCCATACGATGGTAGCACCTCCTGGCCCGCGTACCGGCAACAGTTTCAGACTGTTGCTACTGCCAACGGATGGACGGACGAACAGTGCTTGACTGCCCTCACTATCGCATTGAGAGGGCAGGCTCTAACTGTTCTGGAGGCCTTTCCTACTTCAGGCTGTGGATACAAGGAACTGTTGGATGCACTCGAATCCAGGTATGGGGAGCGACATCTGGAGCATGTGTTCCGCGCCCAGCTGCGCGATAGAGTCCAGCGATCTGGAGAGGGTCTCCAGCAATGGGCGTTGGAAATAGATAAGCTTGTGCGGAAAGCTTATCCATCGGCCGACGATAAGATGGTAACCGCAAACATCGTGCAAGCTTTTGTCGATGGAATTAAAGACCTGGAGGTAAGAGCTGCCGTGAGGCTTCGTCACCATGCCTCATTAAAAGAAGCATTGGCGCATGCCTTAGAGGTCGAAGCAGTTCGACACGACATTCGGCAGACTCACAGACTACGTGAAGTTGTCGAGGAGGTGAAAGAGGTTAAGACCTCATTCAGGAAGAACTTTGGCGCTGTGTGCTATAGATGCGGTGAGAAAGGGCATTTGCAGCTGAATTGCCCACAGAAAGAGTCGCAGATGTCCCGACTAATGAAAATAGAGAAACGGTTGGAGGAGCTTGCGAAGAGAGGTGAGGATGCAAGGTCTCAAAATCAGGGAAACTAGTAACAGCCAGGACTAAGGGGCGAGTACTGGCTGGCACGGAGGGAGCCCCAGCAACGGTTATCTCACAGGTACGCGATGGGAACAATTTAGCAATGCCAAGCATGGGTAAATCAGGTTCTTGGAAGGATCCTACAGTCTATGAGCTTCTTAAAGACTGCAAAAACAACCTGACTTATTCACAAAGCATCAAGGCAAAGAAGTTTCTATTACGCTACGCGGACATCTTTTCTAGTCAAGAAGGAAACCCAGGGAGAACATCGTTAGTGCAGCATAGAATCGATACCGGGAATGAGGGACCCATCCGTCAGCGGGCGAGACGGCTACCAATCGCGAAGGAAAAAGAAGTCGAGGATATGCTGAAAGAAATGGAAAGGAACAAAATAATAGAACAATCCGCAAGTCCCTGGTGCTCACCTGTTGTGCTTGTAAAGAAGAAAGATGGAAGCACACGGTTCTGCGTGGACTATAGGCGGCTCAATGACATCACAAAGAAGGATAGTTACCCGCTACCTAGAATCGATGACACTCTGGATACCTTGAGTGGCATGAAATGGTTTTCGACTCTAGACCTAAAATCAGGTTACTGGCAAGTAGAAATACATCCAAAAGACAAGGAGAAGACAGCGTTTTCAACGGGAAAAGGATTATGGCAGTTTAATGTTATGCCTTTTGGATTGTGCAACGCACCTGCCACCTTCGAACGACTCATGGAATGTGTGCTAGCAGGTTTAGTAGGAGATGCCTGCTTGGTGTATCTAGATGACGTCGTTATCATGGGTCGAGACTTCGAGGACCATTTGCAAAACATGGAGCGAGTCTTCGCCAAAATACATGGGGCAAACTTAAAACTTAACCCGAAGAAGTGTCAGCTATTCAGGAAAGAAGTGAATTATCTCGGCCATGTCATCACAAGTGAGGGCATCCAGACTGACCCGGCGAAAATTGAAGTGGTTAAAAAATGGCCTACCCCTAAAGACAAGACAGAGGTAAGGGCATTTTTGGGTTTGTGCTCTTACTACAGGCGTTTCGTCAAGGGGTTTTCTGAGATCGCAAAACCGTTACATAGACTGACGGAAGAGAAAAGACCATTTTGTTGGGATGAAGCCTGTGAGGATTCCTTTTCAAAACTGAAGAAATACTTGTGTGAAACACCAATTTTGGGATACCCACAACCGGAAGGCCAGTTTATCGTCGATACCGACGCGAGCAACACCGCGATTGGAGGAGTGCTATCCCAAAAGCAGGGAGATAGAGAAGTCGTTATGGGGTATTTCAGCAAATCACTGTCAAGACCGGAACGGAACTACTGCGTGACACGGAGGGAACTTTTTGCCGTGGTAAAAACATTGCAACACTTCAGCAAGTACCTAATCGGCCGAAAGTTTTTACTACGTACGGATCATGCAGCATTGAAATGGCTACTGCAATTTAAGAATCCCGAAGGGCAAGTTGCTCGGTGGATTGAACAGCTCCAGGAATATGACTTCGAGACTCAACATCGCAGCGGGAAGTCACATGGAAATGCAGATGCACTTTCTCGGAGGCCATGCCCGGAAGAATGCAAACATTGCATCAAACAGGAGTCGACGGAGCTATCATTGAAACTTACCAGGACGGGTTCCTTAGGCCCCTGGGAGGATGATGCAATGAAGATGGCTCAAGAGGGTGATGAGGATCTACGGCACATCATCGTGTGGAAGAAAAGAGGAGACGCCAGACCAACATGGAGTGAGGTTGCACCTATGAGCGTTATCACTAAGGCATACTGGGCACAGTGGAGCAGTCTTACTCTACAAAATGGAATACTCTACCGAAAATGGGAAAAGACTAACGGCAGGGAGTTCCATCTTCAGGTAGTCGTTCCGAGAGCCAAGGTACCCGATGTCCTACGTGAAGTGCATGACGGAGTTTCGGGAGGTCATCTTGGCGTCAAGAAGACACTAACGAAAGTACGAGAGAGGTTCTACTGGCTCCATTGTCGGGAGGATGTGCAGGATTGGTGCCGTAAATGTACCATTTGCGCTGCCGTGAAGGGACCTCAGACAAGGAGTAGAGGTAACCTGCAGCTGTACAATGTTGGTGCACCCTGGGAACGTATAGCTGTTGATGTAGCCGGACCATTCCCTGTGACTGAATCAGGGAACAAATACTTCATGGTTGTTATGGACTACTTCACTAAGTGGCCGGAAGTATTCGCGATACCTAACCAGGAAGCTACAACTGTTGCAACTAAGCTCGTTGAGGAGGTTATATGTCGCTTTGGTGTACCATTGGAAATCCACTCAGACCAAGGAAGGAACTTTGAATCGCAAGTGTTTCAGGAAGTATGCAAAATTTTAGGTCTGCATAAGACACGCACAACTGCATACCACCCGCAGTCTGACGGAATGGTTGAAAGATTCAATCAGACGCTTGAAAGGCATTTGGCAAAGTTGGTTGACGCCCACCAAAGAGACTGGGACAGGTACATTCCACTGTTTCTCCTCGCCTACAGGACTGCAGAGCATGAGAGCACAAAGGCAACTCCGGCGTTAGTCAATTATGGCAGGGAACTACGGTTACCAGTAGACTTATTGATGGGAGGGTCACCGGATGAACCTTGCACCGTACAAGACTACGTCGCCAATCTGAGAGAGAAAATGCGAGAAATACATGCTACAGTTCGGGAAAACGGATTGCAATCGAGTGAGAACATGAAAACCAGATACGACCGGAAATCGAACACGAGCGGATTCGAGGAAGGTGCCTTAGTCTGGCTGCATAATCCGACTCGTCGAAAAGGGAAATCTCCAAAATTGCAAACCAGATGGGAGGGTCCATACAAAGTGGTTACCCGTATTAACGACGTCACGTATAGGATTCAACGTCAACCAAGGGGAAAATTTAAGGTTGTGCACATCGACCGCTTGGCAAAACATTACGGAAGCAACAGTGATGCTCGGGACGAGCATCGCTAAGAGGGGGGCAGTGTTACGAATGAACCTTATTTCTAGAGCATTAAGGTTCATAATTGCTCGTCACCTAATAAATACCTAATCACCCATCGATGTAAACAACCCATGATGTAAACAACAACAAACGCGACCTTTCCGGAATAACCATCGATAGGGGTGGAACTTTCTAGAAAACACTTAGTCACGCGGTAACGGGTATATAAAGGGACCGGCGAGCTGACGCAGTCAGTTCAGTTCTGAGAGCCGAGCGATATACAAGTGAAGGAAGCGATCGGAAGCGAAGAGGATTGGAAGCGAACAAACGTGAAGAGGAAGTCTACAAGAAGATCAGGAGTACCAAGTGGAATACGGAAGTGCAGAATAAAGTCTGATCAAGGGTCACCAGGTGTTTTATTCCAAATCTTCGAACCCCAGCACGTAACAGTACCATTCATTATGTGTTTCGTCAACTACAGTTAGCCCTTTGACTGTGTGAACTGGAAGCTCCTATGGACAGTTGTCCAGGAAATAGGAGTCCCAAAACATCTGGTCAGAGTGCTTCAAAGCCTATACTCAGATAGTCAGGGGGTAGTAAGAATTGACAAGACGACATCAACACCTTTCTCGTTTGGCAAAGGAGCTCGTCAAAGATGCATCGTATCCCCTATTCTGTTTAACATCTACGGAGGGAGCATTATACGCCGGACCTGCGAAGACTGGGATGGTGGAGTTACCATCAATTACATTAAAATTCAAAACCTTCGCTACGTCGATGACACCATCCTTTTCGCAGCTAATGAAGCTGAAATGTTCCAACTCCTGAACAAAATGGAGCAAAACAGGCCATAAATCGGTCTAAAACTAAGATCATGGTGGTGGATAGTGCTTCTAAGCTAGAACTCAATGGAACACTCATTTACTTGGGTTCTAGCATCAGCAATAACGGTTCTTGTGAAGCTGAAGTTCGCAGGAGAATCGGAATGGCCAAGGCTGCAATGTCTCAGCTCGATAGAATATGGAATGATTAAATATTGAATAGAAGCAGGCGTTACTTTGCGGAAATCCATAATATATGATGAAAAGTCAAAATTATTTTGCTATGATCCGCAAAACAGTCAAATTTGTATGGTACAACAAGCAGCATGTGCTATGCCCTGTCAGCCTTCCTGCTGTTAAATAAGCAGGAAAAATAAGCAACCAAGCGGACCCCAAGCACCACCACCATGTAACACCACACAAATCCACCACCGAAATAAACTCGACGATCGTTTCGCTCCGACACCGGAGCATCCTCAGGAGATGTAGACTCTACAATGCACAACTGTAAAGTGACGATCGCGTCAACGGAATGGGCTTATATACACGCCCCCCACCCTGATTACCTACCCCCCCTCACCTTGATTACCTACCTCTCCCCCCCCCCCCCCGTCTCCCCGTCCCTCTTACCCCCCGGTCTCCCCTGATCGTGTTTTCTAGAAATAGTAAGCAATGGTGAAGTCGACACATTGACTTGTTCATTTAATAAATCAAATCCTTCACTATTATGTCTTACTATTTCTAATTGTTCCAACATGCATAGTCGAAGGCCCTTACTGCATTTGTGTAAAATTTCGAATGAATGATCCCCGCTTAACCTATGCCCACTATCTAAAAGATGCTTAGCGAAATGGGACCTTTGGGGCTGGTTATTTCTGAAAGCAGCTATGTGTTCTTTATATCGAGTTTCAAAATTACGTCCAGTTTGACCCACATATGCAGCGCTGCATTCGGAACACGTGAGTTTATAAACACCAGATTTTTGTCCATTATTTAATTTATCTTTTCCATTGCAAATTCTTCTGAGCGTATTGTTTGTCCTAAAGGCTGCATGTATATCATGTGATCTTAGAGTATTGCTAGGAGAGATGAGATCTAAGAGATGGAGAGGTAGGAGTCCAATTCACTGGACTGACCAGATCCGCACCACTCTCAACATGAATGTTGTCGAAGCGGTTCACAACGCTGAAAGCCGGAACAGATGGCGCAACATCGTCAGCAACTTGAAATTTTCACATTGTTTCCTTTTATGATGTAGGCGGAAAGAAAGGATTATTGGAAATTCCACCCGTAAGGGGGTTAAATAGGGGATGAAAGTTTGTATGAAAGTCTGTCATTTTTCAAGTTATATCCATGAAAATTGGCATTTGAGCTTCCGATAAAAAATAAAAAATTTAGCATTTTTGAAAATTCTATCCCAACGTGGATTAAATATTGCATTCCGAAAACTGAGTAAGTGAGCGATCGCATACAACAGCGAGAGAGGTAGACTTGTAAATTACCGCGCGCCATTTATATAAGCGCTGAATTAACGTTAGTTTTGAACTTTTGAACAGTAGGAAGTATAAAAAAGTAAAGTTAGTATTGTAAAGATTATGTATTTAAGTAGTAGCGTGAATCATGTAATTAAAATCAAATTCCCGAAAGTACCGAAAGAACCGGGAATCAAATTTTATTTCCCGGTTCTTTTTACTGACAAAAGAACCGGGAATTCCCGGTACTTTCGAGACCGGGATTTCCCGGTTCTGAACCCTAATGCTAACCACTAGACCAACTAGGCAGTTTACTAATTACTTTGAAAATAATAAAAATCATCGAAAAGCTTTTTATCTTCTTTGTACCTATCATATTTTTAAAGAGGTCAAATTTTGTATTTATAACTAAGATAAAGTTAACCATTTTATTTTTAACGAGTTGATATCTATAATAGTAGGGAACTACCTATTCTTTACAAAATAATGAGATCAATGTCTGCGACTTCGAAACTGTCTCTTATTAAATTCGTATAGGTACTTACCTAATTATTATTATATTTTGACCGATGTGATTACACGTTTTTAAAAATTCATTCGTTGTTTAAATTCGTGTTGTGCTAATCTTCGGAACAGCTGAACCGATTTTGGTGGGGTTTTTACGGAGAAGATTATGCAAGGAGGCTACCTACGTACCTATATTATCTAGGCTACCTACCCATGTATTTTTCTCCTGGAAATATGTAGTGAAAAAATCAGCCAAGTGCGAGTCGGGCCTCGCTCTTTCAGGGTTCCGTACATAATTATGAACACTATAATATTTTGGGTCTAAGAAATATTTAATTTCCGAGCTAGACATCGCAACAAACCGTGAAAGAAAAACCCAAAAAAATGTTCGTTTATTTTGGTCACAGCTTATAAACTATTTAATAAATCGTTGTTTTCAGTATTTTTGTTTAAATAGAGCATATAGTACATAATATACTGAAATATCATATTCCCAACTAGTTTAGTTTTTGAGATAGCCCCCGTCACAAAAATGGTCTAAAACTGACAACTTTGATGGCCTCCCATTCCCTTATTTTTTGAGATAAAAATTAAAAAAATATATATTTGTACTCTACTTAATGAGCTCTAAACAATGATACCCCACAAGCTAGGGTAAAGAAATTTTTTTTATTTCCGGCTCCTTTTTCATGTATGGGAGCCCCCCTGAAAAATAATTTAATTCAATTTCTAATTCAATATTTGATTTTGGGTTAACGTTTTACACTAAATACCAAAATTTCAGGTTTGTAACTCATTTCGTCTGCGAGCTAGAGACTTGTGACCGGCGGACAGACGGACAGACA
Source organism: Melanargia galathea (assembly GCA_920104075.1). Lineage (NCBI taxonomy): Eukaryota > Metazoa > Arthropoda > Insecta > Lepidoptera > Nymphalidae > Melanargia > Melanargia galathea. Next base: position 19,395,088 of record OV049869.1, on the reverse strand, counting down.
GACAGACAGACAGACAGCCGAGTGACATTAATAGGGCTCCGTTTTTACCCTTCGGGTACGGAACCCTAAAAACGATATAGGAATAATATTATAGCTTAACCGCTTTAGGAATACGAATTAAGGCCAATTAAGTACCTTAGGACATAATATTTAGGACACTTTTTATCCCATAAATTCAATAATTTCCGACAGCATTCATTAAAAATCTTAACGTGGACGAAGTCGTCGCAAGTAGGTCTCAGCTAGTTGTAACTTATACGACACATTACCGGAGCACGCAGTTATTCGTATGTATTACATGACACGAAGAGCTTTTTAGGGTTCCGTAGTAAACAAGGAACCCTTATAGTTTCGCCATGTCCGTCCGTCTGTCCGTCCTCGGTTAATCTCAGAGACTATTAGTGCTAGAAATCCGTAATTTGGCATGAGTATTGAGTATAAATATTAATCACGCCGACAAAGTGGTGAAATAAAATTTTGATAAATATTTTTTTTTAGGGTAGCTCCCCTACATGTAAAGTGGGGATGAATATTTTTTTTCTCGTCTACCCCATAGTGTGGGGTATCGTTGAATAGGTCTTTTAAAAATACTGTGGGTGTGGGAACATCATTTTTCGATTTCTAGATCCGTTTGTAAAATATGATGTTTTAAAGTGTCCCCCTCCTCTATCAGCCAAATGGCAGTATATAGGAACTTGAAAAAATTCACAGCAGTAGGGTATATAATCAATTTTAAAGGAAAACTATCACGGCTAAGTAGGGTTCACAGGTTAAGGAGTTATATCTGTTTTTCGAGGATTGTGACTACGGAACCCTACACTGCGCGTGACCCGCCACGCACTTGGCCGGTTTTTTTATATGTGTATTTTATTTTAAGTTTTTATCTGTTGTTGTAACTCGCATGAGCGCGGGGTCACAGCGCGCTATCGGCGGACACGATAAGAGCTCTGGTTTCCGTGGCGAATAACCGTTGTCATAATGAATTTCGCAGGATCAGCGCTCTAAGTAGGTCACCTAGTACATAATTACTAGCTCTTCCAGGTTAGCCCGCTTCCATATTATACTGCATCGTCAGAGCATCAGTGAGATCGCAGTCTAGAGTTGTAGATGAATAAAAAAACCCTATTTACGGTTTTGTTTTATGTAAATAGCTTTTGCCGAGGGCTCGCGTGAGGTCTTAAGATCTTAAGGTCTTGGATAATATGAATGAACAAACTTTGAGCGGTAGGTGGTTGCGAAAAATACCTACAAGTAGATTTTTTTTTAATTGAATAATAGGCTTACGCTTGACGACAATCATGCCTGAAAAGCCATGATGAGGTCTAAGCTGGAACGCGCTTGCCTAGAAAATGCCTATTCACTCTTGCCTTGAAGGTACTCAAGTCGTACGAGGAGGGGAACACGGAAGCCGGAAGGTCGTTCCACACCCTAGCGGTTCGCTTTTGCGTGAAAGATTTTGAAAAATTTTGCGTGAAACGCGCACTTAAGTCTTATGCCCGATTCAGACTCTAGCGAGGCGCCATCCTAGAGGCTCTCGTTACGAGTCTTGGAGAGTGGAGGCTGCAGGAGTGCTAGCCATCCAGTCTCCAGACTCGATCCTCGCGTCCTTTGACTCGCGCCCGAATAACTACGCCTCGCCTCGTTGTCGCTCCATGCAAAGTGGAGAGACGCGACGCGACGGCGAGACGAGGAGACACGAGCGCTCACTTTCGTACTCGTAATTCAGTTGTACTGTTGTACACTACGGAAAGTGTCCAACCAACAATAACAGAGCTAGAAGTTTGTAACTTCTAAAATGCCCATAATAACAGGTGAGTAGGATTCAGCCTATCTAGCTTACCGTGCCTATCTATCCGAACCTGTGGTAGATTCAGTTGACGATTCAAAAGTACTTGTAAAAGTTTATTTGAATAAAAAACTTTTCTATTCTATTCTATTCTATTCTATTCTATTCTATTCTATCAAGCTTACCGTGCCTATCAAGCTATAATAGCCACAGATCAACCATCTATTCAAATAGACCCTTATTTCTGAGTAGATTGTCAAGTACAATGAAAGAAGAGTTAATATCGAAGAGAGGAAGCGAGGCAATGCTGCCCTTTGCAGTGCGCGTCACTGCGGACAGCAGCTAATCTATAGTTTACGGGTTTACGACTCGTGTATAATTTTTCAGTAGTCGTAAACCCGTAAGCTCTTCCGCCGCGCCCCGACGGCGACAGATTCATAGTTTCATATTTTTCGTATTTAGGCTGCCGGTCATGAGTTTATCGTTCCTTATCCGTTGTTTTAAAATTGTGACATGCCTAACAGCTCCTTCATAAATTATTATAGTAATACTTACTCTAGTTTTTTTCCGCGGGGTCGTTCGCGTGGATAAGTTTTTATATTTTAAGATAAGAAAGATGAAATCGAAAGTTATAGACAAAGGTTATAGAGGATGATATGTACAAAATCTCAAGTTTCTAGACCCATCTGTTGGAACCTTGAGCTGTCATACAGTCTGGGAGGCGTAAGCTCAGCTGCTCAGCTTTGCATCTGTGCGAGTGATCGCCAAAAGTAAGTAGGTACCTACCTAGTGCCCACAAAACCGGATGTAAAAAGCAGTACAAGAATATTGAAACCGTGCGCGGGACGCATTACGACGCACGTGCACTCAAAAAAAATGCACAGCAGAGTTTATGCCTCGCGGACTGCATCTCAGTCAGTTTCTTATTTTTCTTTATTTGGATAACACGTAGATAGAGCTAGGTAGATTGTACTTAGGCATAAGCCGGAAATTAGATAAGTACGTATTATATACCTACAAAAGATGTACTTATACTGTGTGTGATGTCTGAATATGCATCGCATCTGCTTATCATATAAAGCTTACTCACGTTCATATCCACATATAAATGCTGAATACATTTTAGATTCATCGCCATGAATGAAATCTTTCAGACCATTCACAAACAGCTATGCAAAGCTGTATTATAATATAGGTACCTACCTAAGCATATAGAATACTTAGGGCCTGTTTCACCGCCTTTCTGATAAGTAGGTACTTATCCGATAACTATCTACAACTTTTGTCTTTGTCACTTAACATAAAGTAAGAAAGTGATTAAACTAAGATTTAGGCTATCCGACACTTATCAGAAGGTGGTGAAACAGGCCGTTAGAATTTTGATAGTTCTATATTTTTACGCTGTGCTTTTAAGCGCTGGTCACACAGAAATGCGTCACTATAGCCCATACTCCCGTACGTTCATTAGAGCATTGCCAAATGCTAGCACCTTTGCCTAAAACCACACCCCCAGAACTTCATACAACGACCTATTACCGACAAAGACAACGCTATGCGTAAATCGAGCCGGACTAGGACGACCACAGATAAGAGAATAAGAGCTGATGAATGATGCCCGCGTGGATTTTGGATTTTTTATTTATGGGAACTCTGATTTTCCGGGATAATAAGTACCTAAGTATTCCTTAGCCTACATCCCAGAGTCCACGAAACAAGTTGTCTGTGCCTTTAGTCAAAATCATCAGCGTTTGAACTGCGGAAAGGTAACAGACAGACAGACACACTTTCGCATTAATATTCGTATGGATTCTAGGTATTTGTATGTAAGTATTCGGTATATTGGACAGTCGGGTCGGAGTTCATGGCACACTAAATATTATCTTTACAGCATTCATTATACTTATCAATTTTATTGAGTACCGAATTTAAAATTATCGTCAAAATGGCCGACCAATGTGTGTTTATTTAATTACTAGCTGTTGCCCGCGGCTTCGCCCGCGTGAATTTCGGTTTTTCACAAATCCTGAGGCAATCGTGGATTTCTGGTTCCTGTTCCCGCTCCCTTTTCCAATCTTTATACTTACTTTCAAGGTAGTTTGCTATATTGATCTACCTATAGCTGTAGATTTGGGTTTTTTCAAAATCCCGTGGGAACTGTGGATTTTTTCAGGATAAAAAGTTGCCTATGTTTTAAGTCAGGGCATTATCTCCATTCAAAATTTCAGCCAAATCTGTTCAGTAGTTGCGACATTATAGAGTAACAAACATCCAAACATCTAAACATCCAAACATCCATCTGCACTTTCACATTTAGATAATTATTTTATAACTAAATAGCTTTACATTATTAATTATTTATTTAGTTATTTATTTATTGATTTAGTATTTATTTAATTGCCTTCAGCCACCAGAGGGCGCAGCTGTCGTATCGAGATTCCGCCTGCGGCCGTCAGAGGTTATTGCAATTGCTTCGAGTTTCCAGCTCCGGCCGCAAGAGTTTTGACTATAAGAGGGCACTGCAATCGCTTCGAGTTTCCGGCTTAGGCCGCTAGAGGGCACTGCGATCATTTTTAGTTTCCAGTTTTGACCGCACGAGGGCGCTGCAATCACTTCAAGTTTCTGGCCTAAGCCGCCAGAGGGCGCTGCGATCGTTTTTTAGTTTCCAGTTTTTGCCGCAAGAGGGCACTGTGATCGTTTTAATTTCCAGTTTTGGCCGCAAGAGGGCGCTGCAATCGTTTTGTAGTTTCCAGTTTTGGCTGCTAGAGGGCGCTGCTATTGCTCCAAGTTTCCGGCTTAGACCGCCAGAGGGCGCTGAGATCGTTTTTAGTTTCTAGTTTTGGCCGCCAGAGGGCGCTGCGATCGTTTTTAGTTTCCAGTTTTGGCTGCTAGAGGGCGCTGCTATTGCTTCAAGTTTCCGGCTAAGGCCGCCAGAGGGTGCTGTGATCGTTTTTAGTTTCCAGTTTTGGCCGCCAGAGGGCGCTGCGATCGTTTTTAGCTTCCAGTTTTGGCCGCTAGAGGGCGTTGCAATCGTTTTTTTAGTTTCCAGTTTTGGCTGCTAGGGGGTGCTGCTATTGCTTCAAGTTTCCGGCTTAGGCCACCAGAGGGCGCTGTAATCGTTTTTTAGTTTCCAGTTTTGGCCGCCAAAGGGCGCTATGATCGCTTCAAGTTAGACCGCCAGAGGGCGCTGCAATCGTTTTTAGTTCCCATTAAAACTTTCATCCCCTATTTTACCACCCTTAAAAGCAGATTTTTCAAAATAAAATTTACAGAGTTTTATTATTTAAAACTCATAATCTAAATGCCGATTTTCAGGTCTGTAACTTTAAAAACATAGGACTTTCATAAAAATTTTCATCCCCTATTTTACCACCCTTAAGGGGAGATTTTCCAGAATTACTTATACAGGCTTTTATCATTTAAAAATTATAATTTCATATCCTATTTTCATATCTGTAACTTCAAAAACATAACCTTCCAACCCCCATTTTACCCCCTTAGGGGAGGATTTTCGTGAAATATTTTTCAGGCTGATATCTAAGGCCTAGAATTAACCTACCTTCCAAATTTCAAGTTGATAATAGCAAAATTATAATTAAAACTTCCCATTAACATTTTCATCCCCTATTTTACCACCCTTAAGGGAAGATTTTTCAAAATAAAATATACAGAGTTTTATTATTTAAAACTAATAATCTAAATGCCAATTTTCAGGTCTGTAACTTTAAAAACATAGGACTTTCATACAAACTTTCTACCCCCATTTTACCCCCTTAGGGGAGGATTTTAGGGATATTAAATAGCCTATAACCTGCCCCAAAAGTTGGACAACCAAATGCAAAAAGAATTTTTCAAATCCGATCGGTACTTCCAGAGATTAGCGCGTTCAAACAAACAAACAAACAAACAAACAAACAAACAAACTCTTCCGCTTTATTATATTAGTATAGATGTTTAAAAAATCTTACCAAAAACTTAAACGTTATAAATCGTTGGGCAACTTCTCTTCAGTAGGTATCCTAGCGGAGATGGAGTACTGCACACACGTAAAGCGAATGCTTCAACCATATGGCATATTTGGGTCAATAGAAACAAATACGTGCCCTAACGATAGAGTCAATTACGAATATTGCTTTCTATACGTTCAGGAGTTCACATGTGAGTCGATAAAGTAGGCAAATGGGTCTCGGGCAATTTATGGAATCTAGCGGTCAATTAATATGAAGTCACTGTTGTTATTGCCTTATTAAACTGTGCCACCGCTAACCGCTACCATGCTTGCATCATGAGCAATCTCTACTTTTCGAAATAGATATCAATCAGATTTGGATCAAGCGTGTTTATAAAAGTGGAGCCATTAGTTGCGTGAGTCATGCACTGAACCCCGAAGTGTTGGTCCAAAGGTGGTTAGCCCAATACGTGGACCGATAGGATAGTATTAGTCCCAACACTTGGGCCAAAGTTAGACAAGTGTTGGCTTTTTAGAAAATACGTGCTAATACTCGCCGTGCATCCACATGGCACACCTCTGTGATCCACACATTGGGACTTTTGAACGTACCTACAATGTTAACTCACCATAAGGAGGCTGCGGCATGGTCACAAAATGCCTATTTAATAGTACTTCGGTATCGCCTAGTGTATACATATAACTTAAAACATACTTACTAATACACCTACTTATGTGCAGTCGTATTATTATATTCTTATTGAAAATCGCTATCTTGAAGAGTTTGTTCGTCACCGGAATCATCTTTTCTCTAATATTTGTCCATATCTTTGTAATTTTTTTTTACTATGGATCCACATTTCTTACGCCCCAGATTGATGTTCATCGCGAACAAAAAAATTGATTAGGTTAGTCGTAACTACTTACAGATATGTTAATGCCGATCTTTAAAACACCAACGAAATGTCTAGTGTTCACAAACGTTTGAATATCTTGAACAGATGTGAACTGATGAACTCATCCTTAGTCTAAACATGATGAATTAAACAATATCTCCACTATGTACCTATTTACCTACCTAGCATAACATACTTCACCCACAGTCCTGTCTTGCGTATATACTGTACCTACCTACCTATAAACTAACTATACCCACAGCTATACCTAACTACCTACTTACCAAGAAAGCGGACGCTTGCACTTTTGCACGTGCAAAAAACGCACGAAAGTACGTGACAATTTATAATTATTTTTCGTTGTATCAAATTTCATAAAAGTAAAGCAGACTACACATTTGTATATAGTTTTGCTGTTCGTATAAGTTGATTTCTTTGGCGAGTCATGGGAGCCTACGCAGTTCCTGTTCTGCAGAACAGGATAAAATTAAAGGCTATCAGTTTTTGGAATTATGCACAATGCACATTATACTTACTTAATGCCTACATGTACCTACCTACGCAATATTGTAATTTAACAAATTGCACAGCTGCTATTTCATTTAATATTGAGATACGCTTACTATCTAGATTCTAGACTCTAGAGACAAGTCTTTTCTATTTTATTATATTCTAATGATTCTATTTTAATATATATATAGCTGCTCGTGCTGATTCATTGACTGACTCACTGATTGATCACCCCTCCTGTAAAATTTTGTATGAAAAAATTTTTTTTCACTAATGGTTTCGTATAGAGGACAAAAATTCATTCGGAACAAAAATATGGAGAGAGCTGATGATTGAGGATTTCAGAGACGAGCGAATGGCATGCTTAAGGTATTGAAGATAGGTGGGGGGTGCTCGAGCAAATGTCACTCGAAACATCATCCAATTGGCAGTGAGCTGAAAAAAAATTCAAAATGGCGAAAAAAAGATGGCCGCCATACAAATTTCGTCGGTGTCCATCTCGGAGGGTATAAAAGATGGAAGAGTGGTTTCTTCGCAAAAGATGATCAGGATCGGAAGGTCTACTCGATGAATAGAAAAAAAAATCAAAATGGCGGAATTTACTTTTCCATAGAAAATGTATGGCGAATATTGAAGAGACTGCAAGTTGTAAACTATGCAAGGCTTTGATGCGGTTCTTTGGAGAACTCTCAAAGAAAAATATGGGAAGACATGATGATTGAGGGTTTGGAAGTTGGATGAGGAGCCCGGGCAGGGTATTGTAGATATATGGGAGGTGCTCAAACAAAAATTACTCGAAACATCATCCAATTGGCAGTGAGCTGAAAAAAAGGCCAAATCGCGGATCCAAGATGGCGGCTAAAGAGAAATTGGTGAGAAAGACACCGATGTTTGTACATCGGTGTCTTTCTCACCAAGTATAAAAGATGGAAGAGTGGTTTTTTACCAAAATATGATCAATACCTAAAAGTCTACTTGATGAACAGAAAAAAACAAGATGGCGGAATTTATTTTTCTAAGTACACAAAAAAAATTTTTTATTGATGGTTTCGTGTAGGAAACAAAAATTCATGCGGAGGAAAAATACGGAAAGAGCTGATGATCGAAGATTTTGGAGACGGATGAAGAGCACGGCGAGTGTATTGAAGATAGGTGGGACGTGCTCAAAAACCGCTAAAAACTACTCGAATCCTCGCGGTCCGCTTGCGGGCCGCGCACCCACGCGCCATACTAGTTAATATATATATAGCTGCTCGTGCTGATTCATTGACTGACTCACTGATTGATCACCCCTCCTGTAAAATTTTGTATGAAAAATTTTTTTTTCACTAATGGTTTCATATAGAGGACAAAAATTCATTCGGAACAAAAATATGGAGAGAGCTGATGATTGAGGATTTCAGAGACGAGCGAATGGCACGCTTAAGGTATTGAAGATAGGTGGGGGGTGCTCGAGCAAATGTCACTCGAAACGTCATCCAATTAGCAGTGAGCTGAAAAAAAATTCAAAATGGCGAAAAAAAGATGGCCGCCATACAAATTTCGTCGGTCTCCATCTCGGAGGGTATAAAAGATGGAAGAGTGGTTTCTTCGCAAAAGATGATGAGAATCCAAAGGTCTACTTGATGAATTGAAAAAAAATTCAAAATGGCGGAATTTATTTTTCCATAGAAAATGTATGGCGAATATTGAAGAGACTACAAGTTGTAAACTATGCAAGGCTTTGATGCGGTTCTTTGGAGAACTCTCAAAGAAAAATATGGGAAGACTTGATGATTGAGGGTTTGGAAGATGGATGAGGAGCCCGGGCAGGGTATTGTAGATAGATGGGGGCTGCTCAAACAAAAATTACTCAAAACCTCATCCAATTGGCACTGAGCAAAAAAAAAAAACAAAATGGCGGATTCAAGATGGCGGCTATACAAATTTCGTCGGTGTCTATCTCACCAAGCATAAAAGATGGAAAAGTGGTTTATGGGAAAAAGATGATCAAGACCTAAAGATCTACTTGATGAACAGAAAAAAAAATCAAGATGGCGGAATTTATTGTTTCACACAAAAAAGTTTTTTTCACTGACGGTTTCGTATAGAAGACAAAAATTTATGCGGAGGAAAAATATGGAGAGAGCTGATGATTGAAGATTTTGGACACAGGTGAGGAGCACGCTCAGAGTATTAAAGATGGGTGGGAGGTGCTCAATCAAAAATTACTCGAAACTTCATACAATTGGCAGTGATCTAAAAAAAAGGACCAAAATGGCGGATTCAAGATGGCGGCCATAAAAATTTCGTCGGTGTCCATCTCGGAGGGTATAAAAGATGGAAGAGTGGTTTCTTCACAAAAGATGATCAGGATCGGAAGGTCTACTCGATGAATAGAACAAAAATTCAAAATGGCGGAATTTATTTTTCCATAGAAAATGTATGGCGAATATTGAAGAGACTACAAGTTGTGAACTATACAAGGCTTTGATGCGATTCTTTGAAGAAATCTCAAAGAAAAATATGGGAAGACAATACGATGGTTGAGGGTTTGGAAGATGGTTGATGAGCCCGTGCAGGGTATTGTAGATAGAGGGGGGCTGCTCAAACAAAAAATACTCAGAACCTCATCCAATTGGCAATGAGCGAAAAAAACCCAAATTGTCGGATTCAAGATGGCGGCTATACAAATTTCGTCGGTGTCTATCGCACCAAGTATAAAAGATGGAAGAGTCGTTTCTTGGAAAAAGATGATCAAGACCTAAAAATCTACTTGATGAACAGAAAAAATCAAGAAGGCGGAATTTATTTTTTTCACACAAAATCTTTTCCACTGATGGTTTCGTATAGAAGACAAAATTCCATGCGGAGGAAAAATATGGAAAAAGCTGATGATTGAAGATTTTGGAGACGTATGAGGAGCACGGTCAGAGTATTAAAGATAGGTGGGAGGTGCTCAAACAAAAATTACTTGAAACCTCATCTAATTGTCAGTGAGTGAGAGAGTCAGCTGAAAAAAAGGCCAAAATGGCGGATTAAAGACGGGGGCCATACAAATTTCGTCGGTGTCTCCAGTTCCTTTTCAAAATTTGTTTTTATGGAAAAACTCTCATTCTGACAAATGATTCGGAGAAAAATATGGAGAGTGATAATTATCGAGGGTTAGGAATTTGGGAGAGATAGGTGGAGGCTGCTCTCACCAAAATACCCGAAAGCGAAACCTCGCGGTCCGCTTTAGCGGGCCGCGCACCCACGCGCCATACTAGTCTATTATATACTTAACTTACATAACTTAACTTGCGCGAAGGTATCTACCATTGAGGGTACTTAACTACAATACGTCGCGTGCGTAGTATTGTAGGTAGGTAGGTAGGTAGTTATAGTTTCTACAAAATGTAGAGAAAACAGGTTCTGAATAAAACTTATCTAGTTCTCAATCTGTACGTTACGCATAATATTATGTAGGTATCTAGCATGCAATGCAGTGTTTATTGTTTACACGTAACGACCGGTTGATTAGCATTCGATACGACAGGGCAAGGACCTTCCATACATATGACGCCTGTAAGATGAGACAGAAAACGTTGCGACCGATTGATTCATTGAAGCTTTTTAAGTAGGATTGTTTTACATTTTAATAGGATTGGTATCTACCAGTTGTGTACATAAAAATAAATCCGGGCGCATAGCTCGAGGAACCGATAGACGTTGGAGTTCTGAGATACTCGAATGGCGACCGGCAAACTCAGCGCAGAACTGAAACCAGTACAGAAACGATCACCCATCCGCAAATCGCTTTACTGGTTTTCCATCCTGTCGGGTAGTTGGTTTTCCACCTGGTAGAATTTCTACCTGGTAGGTTTTCCACCCGGTGGGATTTCTGACGCCGAACAGCGACTGCTTCATATAGCAATACTCAATAGCCCCCTACCATCGACCCATACCTGATATGTCATGTCAGGCGCATGTTTAGATATATTATGAAGGACCAAAGCCTTGACCATGTTCACGTAATTTACGAGAGAAAAGCGGTATTGGAAGACCCACCGCTGGGTGGATGGACGTTCTCAAGAACGTCACTGGCCACCGCTGAATACAAGCGACACAAGATCGTGTTCTGTCGCGATCACTGCAAGCAACCTAGTGTCCAGCTGATGATGAAAGTGCTGCCGTCTGTGCAGAGATCTATATCAGATGGTCACCAGTGCACGTCTATCGATCTTAAAATTAATTTATAGATCGATTAAGTAGCTACGTATAACCTTACTTTTTACGTACTTGTTACGTATAACCTTATTTTTTAACCAAAATAAATCGTTTTGAAAATAACGGAATGTTTCCTTCACAGATAGAACCACGATGAAGAGTAATCTGCTGTTGCTGGCCGTACTGGTTGCGGCGATATGCTCCACAGAGGCGGTGCTGGTGAGTCTGATGTTGTCTTGCTCTGCAAACAAATACCCGACGCATGGGCCATAGAGATTAGAGACGCTTGTAAACCTGTCCCTCCTGCCTTCTCACTCTTGATTCGTGAACAATTTGATTATTGTCTATTCTTGCAATTTTAAATGTCGAATGTTTGTTGTTATACACATGTTAATTGTTATACAAACATTCTACTTACATTTAAAATTATTAAAACCAATATGAACCAAAATGGCGGATTACATATTTTTCATATCTCCCTTAATATGGGTATCAAATGAAAGGGCTTGACTAGTAGAATAGCACTATGCAAATCCAAGATGGCCGCCACCACAAAATGGCGAATGTCGGGTGTTTTTAAATTTTTTAATTTATATGTACCTACTTGTTTTATGAGTCATGTTCATCATGGCTAATATTCTTAGAAAATGTTGACTTACTTAACTAAAAAAAAATGTTTATTGTTGTGTGTAGAAGCGGCGTCGGCACCGTCGCCTGCGCACCACCACCACGACGGAGCCCGCCATGCTGGCGGCGGCGCGCATGTTCCCGCCCGCCGCGCACGTGCAGCGCGAGGACGCCGAGGCGGAGCACCTCGAGCTCGGCATGGCGGAGCGCCTCGACGAGAAACGCTTCCAGGTATCTACGACCGAAACGCTCGTGATTTTCGTACGCTGGTACCACAGCTGTACGGGAGATGCGTACGGGCCGCCCGTACGGACTCCCGGAACCGAGACCGGAGACGCACGTGAGGCGCAACATCGTTTCACAGCTGATTGTTCGGATTGTTCCGTACGGGACTCGCAACCTTTCCCGTACAGCTTTTTAAATTGTTTTAATACTTAAGTAAGTAAATATAACTTCGACCTTATGTCTCAATTACTTATATGCAGAATCTTAAAATCTCATTGTTTTTTTTTTATGATTAAAGGAAGCAGAGAGAGCCCGTGTTAATGAACTAATGAATGAAATCCCCGACGAAGAAAATGGCAACGAAGTTTTTCTTGACGGTGAGTTTGAGTAATGTCGCACAGTATCTTATTCAAGGAATAGATCGGAAATTATTGGATTAATAATATAAAAAAGTCCGTTTTATTAACTTCTCTAGAAACAATTTTTATAACGATTCCATACGACTTTGAAATTTAAATTTTGCGCCATTTCATTTCAAGTTCTAAACAAGATAGGCAAAGATCGAAGGCCATACAGCCTCCTCAAACAGTAAACTCCTGCATAAAATCCGCGTATATAAGTAATTTTATAAATAACTTACCCAAGATATGCCTGCTTGGGCTACTGCGAGAACTTTATAAAAAATCCATAAATCTTATATCGAGGCCCCCACTAGCAAGGGGCCTCGTTATGATCACACTTCACACTAATATTATAAAGGCGAATGTTTGTGTGTTGATGAAATTTTGGAGATAGATTAGAATGGAGATAGATTATGCCCTGACTTAACACATAGACTACTTTTTATCGTGGAAAAATCCACAATTCCCACGGGATTTTGAAAACTGAAATCTAGCTACAGCTATAGGTAGATTACTATAGCAAACATCCTAGAAATTATGTATAAAGGTTGGAAAAGGGTACGGGAACGGGAACTGGAATTCCACTATTTCCTCGGGATTTGTGAAAAACCAAAATTCACACGGGCGAAGCCGCGGGCAGAAACTAGTACTTTATAAATGTACGTAAAGGTTGAAAAATTTACATTCCTTAGACCTCGGTACCTTGCATTCGAAGTTTTTATATGAGGAACATATTTACACAGATCCCTGCCTGAAGGTGCACTGCAGTGCCGGTCGTGTTTGCGAGATCGACGAACATGGCGACGCCGTTTGTAATTGCATCAAGGAATGTCCGTATGAAACCGACTCCCGCCGAAAGGTAATAACTTCTTTTAATCGATTAATTACTGTGTTTGTGAATATTATCATCTGTAATAATATCTGTAGATTTCTATTGATCAGGTTTATAACATCTATAATATAATGAAACTGTAACAGATCCAATTCTGTACATTGAAGATATTTTGAAATTTTTTATTGGAGGGCACTCTATAATCGATACTGAAGCCAAAACTGCAATTTGTTTTATTTTTGTCTGTCTGTCTGTCTGTCTGTCTGTCTGTCTGTATCTTGGCCGCGCATCACGCCGAAACTACTGAATGGATTCAAATGAAACTTGGTACGATTTGAGTTTATACTCCGAGGTAGGACATAGGATACTTTTTATCCAGAAATTCAACACGGTTCCCTTGGGAGAGGGGATGAAAGTTAAAAAGTGTATTTAGCTGTAATTCATTAACGCGTAGTTCGATTTACCTCATTTTTTTTTTGTTAGAAAGGTAGTACTTTACGTATTGTCCCGTAAATATTTCAAGGTCATAGGTGTTTTAATTCAGAAATGACAGACATTTAATGGGTTCAAATAACTTGAGACCCGGATCTTTGAACGTACGGCTTATTTTAAACTGGTGTGCGTTTAAATTTATGTTTGTCGATCTGTCTATTTGTTCCAGCTAATTACCGAAACGGCTGGATCAATTTTGATGGAACTTTCAATGGCAGATAGGTGATGTTTTAAGGAGTAACTTAGGCTACATTTAGTTTAGGTACAAAAAAGGATTATGGGATCCAATCCGATCCTATATAAAACTTATATCCAGGCGGACGAAGTCGCGGGTGTCGGCTAGTGAATGAATATAAGACGTTGATGAACAAACGCATATTTTTACTTTCATATAAAATTTAAAGTGTAAGGATTATTTTTGTATTGCAGGTGTGCACAAATGCCAACGAAACCTGGTCATCCGACTGCGAAGTGTATAGACAGCGGTGCCTTTGCCTCGACAACTCAGAGCTCTGCCGGGGGCCTGAATACAGTCACGTGCAAATAGAATACTACGGCACCTGCAGGGAGATGCCTGTACGTAGACCAAAATTCCAGCAACTATAAAGTACATTAAATCGATGTTCGGGCTCCTATTTTATTATTATTTTAGATAATTCTCAAAAGAGACTGATTAAAAAATAATATTTACTCTCAAGGAAAAATTAAATATTTCCTCAAGCAAACTGAATTACTTACTACATTTTAATTGTTGCGACTTTTAGCGTAACTAGGTATGTAGGTACTTATATTGTATGTATTTGTAGGAGTGCAATGAGAATGAGATGTCAGACTTTCCCCGACGCATGCGCGACTGGCTGTTCAACATCATGCGTGACATGGCCGAGCGCCGCGAGCTGACCCCACACTATCTGCGAATGGAGCGCGAGGCCGAGTCCAACCTCACACGCCGCTGGACTAACGCCGCTATCTGGAAGTGGTGTGACCTTGACGCGCACGATAATGACAGGTAACTGAAATCAAGTTAAATTGGAGCCCCAGAAAGCAGAGGGCCTTCGAGAATCTTGCCAGTTGTACGAACCACATTAATCTATATTAATATAATAATCTATATTAATATAATAATCTATACTAATAATATAATAAAGCGGAAGAGTTTGTTTGTTTGAACGTTCTAATCTCTGGAAATACCTGTAGGACTTGAAAAATTCTTTTTGCATTTGGTAGTCCAATTTTTGGGCAAGGTTATAGGCTATTTAATATCCCTAAAATCCTCCCCTAAGGGGGTAAAATGGGGGTACAAAGTTTGTATGAAAGTCCTATGTTTTTAAAGTTACAAACCTGAAAATCAGCATTTAGACTATTAGATAATTAAAACCTGTATATTTTATTTTAAAAAATCTTCCCTTAAGGGTGGTAAAATAGGGGATGAGAACTCATTGTGTATATTTTGTTCCAGGTTTGTGTCAGTTCACGAGCTGTTTCCAATTCGGGCGCCGTTGATGGCGTTGGAACACTGCATCGCGCCTTTCCTCAAGAGCTGTGACGAAGATAACGACCACCGCATCACGCTTGCCGAGTGGGGCAAGTGCCTACAGCTGGATGAGGTAAGTACTTATTATTATTTTTTTGTTCATCTAGAAGTTAGCCCTTGACTGCGATCCCGCCTGATGTAGTGTCATAAATATACTGTAAGGCTAACCTGAAAGAGGCATGGTAGTTTTTATTAAACTCATATCCCTGATCGATTTTTATACGGCATAGTACCACGTTTCTACGCGGTACGATGCCGTATCCACAACACCCAATCGTTTGGTGGCACGGCTTTCCGCGTAGGGCGGTAACGAGCCACGGCTGAAGCCAGACTAGACCAGAAAAATCCCAGATTGCCTCTGCCGCTAATCAAACCCGGGACCTCCCACTTGTAAGACTACAGCGCTCACCACTACGCTGGGGTGGTCGCCAAACTTATTAATATACTTATTATATTCTATTCGATTATTCTTCTTTTCTTAGAAGCGGAATGACAACTTTATTAAACCCAAAGAACTAATCGTAGTTCACCATGTATTAAGTACATATTATGTATTTGAAATCTCACTATTATAAAATCAGAGCGCAAAGCGCAAAGTTAATGATGTCTTTATTTCTTTGTTTTGTTTCAGTATGAAATGGAAGATCGCTGTGACGAGCTGTCGGACGAGGATGGCGCTAAGAAATAATAATAGTATAATTTTTCATATAATTATTCATAATATTTTACGCGAAACATCTATCTAAGATTTAACTTTAGTATGTTTTTTGATAATTGGAATGTGGTCATTAAAAGTAAATACTCATAAGTAACAAAGAATGAACGAGCAGTAGCAGTTGTACAGAAAGAGAAATAGGAAGTTATGAAGAACTGCCATATTATAATTTTAAGAAGCTATTCTTAAAAAATTGTAACATATTAGTTATACTGTGATTTCGAAACCAAAAATTCTGCAATAAAATAATATGTAACAATAACCATGTGTTTATTTTCATTGTCCTTACCGCTGTCATATAATACAGTGAGGTGTAATAAATAAAGAGTAGAAGCGTCATATAAACTGTTTTCAGAAAAACGTAACCACTTTTGAGTTTCAAAGACGTAGCTTTGAAACTGACAAATACGCCAAGTAAACTTTGAGTAAACTATATTTGTCTCGTTTCTTCTGCCCTCAAACTAATTACGTTAGAAAAGGACAAGACATTGCAATTAGACAAACGATTAGAGTTACCAGTATCAGGAATAATTTCCCACAAAAGAACGATTTCCCCCAAAAAATTATTTGAGTTTATGAGATTTAATAATTATATTAGATTTAATAAAATTTTCAATATAAACCATATAGAACTAAATAAGGATTATTAATAGGAAAAAAATATTTAAATGCGTGAACGTAAATAACTTTATTTAAATCTTTCATCTATCTATTTATCTATACTATACTAATAAATAAAATTGAAGTGTCTGTCTGTAATTTCGAAATAACTACCTCATATTAAGCTCATATGGTTATTTGAACGATACCATAACCGAATTATACGTTTTTAAAATTTTTGTCTGTCTGTCTGTCTGTTTGAACGGGCTAATCTTCAGAACGGCTGAACCGATTTTGACGGGACTTTCACATACAAGTAGAGAATTAACCAGGGAGTAACATAGGCTACTTTTTTAACGGACTTTCAGAAAAGGAGGAGTTGTGTTTTTCTACCTATGTACAGTGTACACCGATATCTCCGAGATTTCTGAACCGATTTGCGTATTTTTTTTTTAACCGATAGAAAACCATTGCGACACTGTTCTAAAAAAAATTTGGATTCCAACTCTTCAATACTGATGCTGTAGAGGACCTGATCCCCAAAACTAATGGGGTTTAGGAACTGTCGGTTATTTAAATTGATATTGGTGATACCAATTAAAGACTTTATCGTTGAATGAACTCGAGTTGGTATATATACAACTCCTCAACCCGGATGCTGTAAGGAATTGCATTCCGAAATCGTAGGGATCCCACGGAATTTTTCCGTTTTGGGGACGGGTTACTGCAGATAGGCTACTTTTTGTTCTGGAAAATCAAAAGTTCCCACGGGATTTTTAAAAACCTAAATCCACACAGGTGAAGCCATGGGCATTATCTAGTTAATAATAAAACTGTAACAGGTCCAATTCTGAAATTTTGAAGATATTTTGAAATTTATTGAACCAATCAAAAATATTAGTTACATATGGGTACGTTTATGTTAGTAACTTCATACATAAGAATGATCACTAGGTATGTATATGTATACTAATCTTTCTGAAAGTTTGTAAATTACGATAGTGAAAAATTATCAAAATCGGTTCATTGGTTTTTGAAATAATCGCGAACATACGGGTCGAATATATAACCTTCTTTTTTGAACTCGCTTAGTAAGAAATCATTATACCTACTTCTAACTATTTTATAATGACTCAGTATGATCACATAAATTACTGATTTACTTACGTTTGCCTTATAGGTACATACGTACGTTCATCATTCGCTTTTTCATTCACTAATTTCCCAACAATGTAGGGAAAATCAAAATAGTTTTTACTGGCAACACTTATAGTAAAAATAATGCGCGGTAAATTTATGTTTTTATTACGTGTTGTTTTGGATAATCGGAATTAAATAAAACAAACTTACTTGTGAAAAGTAACACCAGTTGCTTTATTATCTTTTTCTGACCGTGACGAACAAATTTTAACAACACATTTCACCATTTTGACAAATTGTGTGGCAAGTAACAGTTACGTTCGTGTTCACTCGGACGTCGGGCTGGCAACTGAAGTCGTAGATGTCATCGGACATCAGTGAAGTAGCAATGAGTCGGTGCTTTAGAATGCTGATCTTGTTAAGGTAATACATCATTGATATAATATCTTAATCTCTTATTCCAAATACGTAACTTGGCTCCAACAGTCTTTTTATTACGCACTTGGTGTACCTACCTACCTAATGTAACGCAAAACGCAATCGCGTGGACGTGCTTAGGATGGGTCCCCTTACATTTTGGGGCCTTGTAATTTAATACGAGCCTTGCTTTAGCTTATTATGCCATTGTAAAACTTAATTGAAAGTTGATCAAAGCACAATAACTAAATTAAAAATTATCTGAAAATGAGTTCCATCGATTCCTAGTAATGTGGTGGAACATGGGTGGAACAAGTATTTCTTGAGCTTATGTACTTTTATTAGACACAACATTAATTTTAACAAATTAATAGGGTACGCAATTTTTTCGTGCGACGACGTTTTAACGAAGACCTTTAAGTATACAATATACTTATGTTCAAATGTTCAAAAACTGTTTTAGAATAATTATTTAAAAAAAAACATTGAAAGGCAAACTCATCGTATGTTCAGTAGAGGCGGGTAACAATGGTATATCAGTGATTTAAAAGTTTTGCTTAGTTACAGTAGACCTATTATATAAGTAATTAGTAGTTGTGAAAATATGCTACTGAACAATTATTTGCAGTACAAATTAAAGATAAATAGGTGACAATTCTTATAAGGTCAGGTGTTTTTATACGAAAGTTACCCTCTATTTGTAGGTAACATTGTGATATTTTATACTATTGAAGTATATTTTTAGATGGTTTACTTTGAACAACTGCTGTAGCCTGTAATGCAAAAAAAATGGAGATATAAAATTATAACCCACATAGTAATCATAAACTCCTATAAACGCTTTATTATAGCCGCTCAAGAGCATAGAGATAATAATAATAAATAGAGCTGGCATAATGTCCTATAGAAATTAGTGGATCGGAAAATAGCTCAAGCTTATTAAAATTTTCATAAGTGTGAAAGAGACAACATTACATTTTTGACATAATAATAAAACAGTTTGCGGCACACTCGTGACTTAAGATGGCCTCCCTAAAATGTATACATGAACACTCACACACGCACAACTTGAGACATCACAATGAACACGCGCCATTTTATGTTACAGGATTGTGCGTGTGTGAGTGTATTTTTGGCACGTTTTTAAGGTAGTTATGCCAACTCTATTGTCTGTTTACTTTATGCTCAAGAGCCACGGACAAACAGGATCTGACTTTATTTCTGTTTTGTACGTCTGTGCTTTATTTGATACTCTTAAGATAGGTAGGTATCTAAATTCGCGCCTTCGTCCGCGTGGGTTTAGGTTTAAAAAAATCCCGTGGGAACTTTTTGATTTTTTTGGCAAAGTTGCGTCAATGACTCTGACGCAAGATGACTCTGAAGTCATACAAATCGGTTAAACTGTTAGGCCGTGAAAAGCTAGCAGACGGACAGACACACTTTCGCATTTATAATATTAGTATAACCCCCGCACATTGCTATTGCGCTGGAACCTTGTCACATTAACTTCAGCGTGATGTCAAACGAAACGAAAATATACCGTCGGCAACAAATTTTTTAATGTATAAATAAATTAAACCAAATGCACAAATAATTTTCAGCTTTTATAGATTTTAATAGAAGAAATTATCCTAGTTTTTCAACTCCACTGACGTTATCACATTCTTGTAATTCGGATTCAGAATTTTTTTCAGAGTCTGTTGTGTCTGAATCACTATCATTTTTTGTGTTAATAATAAATACTTATTTTATTATAGTTATTTAGTTTAAATAAAAGAAATTAATAAGCAATATTATGTACTTGAAGAAAAAGGAATTACAACAATAACAGGAAAAATGGAACATATTAATTTTTAAAAAAAAACTGTCATACAGGGTTATCGTATTATAAGATATAAAAAAGGTTTTAACACCTCCCCGTAATACGAACACCCTGTTTATTTAGACTTATTAAAAGTTAGTTAACATTTATCACTAGCACACACACACAAAAAAAAATATATATATATAATAAATACATACCAACCGACAATTACAAACATGTAAGTACAAAAAAAAACTTTACTTGACTAAACCTAAAAGATTTACACATTTAACATGCTTAATTTTTGGTAATGGTTTTGTCAGTATATCAGCACTGTTATTGTTACTTGGTACATATTTCAGGATTAGGTTGTGATGTGCAAGTGAGTCTCGTATGAAATGGTGTTTAATATCTATGTGTTTCGTACGAGCGTGATAGGTGTTGTTATGAGCGAGTTTAATTGAACTTTGATTATCTGAATAAATGACAATGGGTTGAGTGATGGCGAAGATTTCAGAGATGAGTGATTTTAAGTAAATGGCTTCCTTAAACGCTTCTCCCAGAGCCATATACTCAGCTTCTGTAGTGGACAGAGCGACAGTGCTCTGTTTGCGCGCTTCCCATGAAATAGGAGCTCCACTCATCAAGAATACAAAACCTGTGAAGGATCGCCTATCTATAATATTGTTCCCGTAATCCGCATCAGCATATCCCGTTGGATAGGACTGACCTGGTTTGTATAAAAGTTTGAGATGTATAGTCTCCTTCAGGTACCGAAGAACTCGCTTAGCGGCTTTCCAGTGTACCTCCCCGTAATGTACGTTAAATTGAGACAAGTACGAGACTGTATGTGCAATGTCTGGTCGTGTACAGATGGAAACGTACATTAATGAGCCGATAAGCTCCTGATAAGGAACTTCAATATTTTCCTCTTCCTTTTCAGGTAGTGAAAGTCTTAGGCCTGGTTCCAACGGTGTAGTTACGGATATGGCATCATTCATGCCAAACTTGTCCAAAAGTTTTTCAATATACTTGCTCTGGTCCAGAGTTATGCACCCTTCCTTTTGGATAACTCTCATACCGAGACAATCCTTAAGGGGACCTAGATCTTTGGTAATAAACATTTTCTTAAGATCATTCTTGAAATTCTCTTTCATTTGAGCATTGCTACTGAGAATAAAAAAGTCATCAACAAAAACTGCAACAACGATGAAGTCGTTGGCTTCTCTTTTGTAGTAGAGGCAGTGTTCTGTGGTGGCTTGAGATAATGATAATGTGGCCATCGCTTCACACACCTTTTTGTTCCATTGGCGTGGAGCTTGTTTTAGGCCATAGAGGGACTTCTTGAGCAAACACACTTTGCCCTTTGGATCTATTGAAAAACCTTCTGGTTGTTCCATATAAATCTCCTCCTCTAAGTCTCCATTTAAAAAAGCAGTTTCCACATCAAGGTGGTCTACTTGCAAGTTATTTTGAACAGCTACTGCTATTAGTAAACGTACTGATGACAGTCTAGCAACAGGTGAGAAAGTTTCACCATAGTCCACACCTGCCACTTGGGTGAACCCTTTTGCTACTAGCCTGGCTTTGTATTTAGTAATCTGTCCACTCGTGTCTTTTTTAATTTTGTATACCCATTTACATTTTGTAGTTTTCCTATCAGACGGTCGGTCAACTAGGATCCACGTTCCATGCTTCATCAATGAGTTATACTCAGTCTTCATAGCTTCTAGCCATTTTTCTTTTTGCGGGTGATCTGTAACTTCTTTATAAGTCTCCGGTTCAAAATCTGAAGTCATGTAAAGTTGACCCTGACTATATCTCTCAGGAGGGTGTCTTTCCCTAGTAGGATATCTCCTTTCAATAGTTGGTTGTACACTGGGTTCAGCTTCGGGAGTACCTGGTAATACTTCAGTTACAGGATCATCTATGGCTGTTAGCTCATCAGAAGATGATATCTCAGACTGTGTGTCTGGCTGTGCATGATATTGTAGCTTCACATCTAATTGTTCATTATCTTGAACGGGTATAAGAATTTCTTGCGATTGGGGCAAGGATATAGCCCCGCTAGGGCGAGGACTTTGGGACTCCATTGGCGTTTTGTTCTCTATGAAGACAACATCTCTAGCGACTATTATCACATGAGGATTTTTAGGATTTATAAGACGGTATCCTTTGCTTTCACTAGCATAACCAACAAAAATACACTTTTGTGTCTTAGATTCCAATTTCGTACGTTTTTCTTTCGGTATAAGAACGTGGGCTTCGCAACCAAAAACTCTTAAGTGAGATAAGTCTATGTTGTTTCCACTCCACAGTTCTTCTGGAATTTGGTTATTCAAGGCTTGCGTCGGTGTACGGTTTTTGAGATATATTGCCGTATTTACCGCTTCTCCCCAATACGCCAAGGGTAGTTTCGAGTCTCGAAGCATACATCGTGCTTTTTCGATTATCGTCCGGTTTACTCGTTCGGAAACTCCATTTTGTTGAGGTGTATACGGAATCGTAGTTTGATGTACTATACCGTTTTCCTTTAAAAAGGTACACATATCGTTATTAACATATTCACGACCATTGTCCGAACGTAGGACTTTTATTCTCTCACCAGTTTGATTTTCAACTAATCGTTTAAACTCTACAAACTTTACAAAAACTTCGGCTTTCGTTTTTAAAAGATATCCAAAAGTTTTGCGACTAAAGTCGTCTGTAAAAGTCAATAAGTATAAAGCTCCACCCCACGAATGCGTACTCATAGGTCCACATAAATCCGAATGGATTAATTGTAGGATTTTGCTTGATTTACTTTTAGAGTTCTTAAACGGTTTTTTAGCTAATTTGCCCTGTAGACACGGAACACATTTCTCCGTGTAGCTACCGTTGTAATCTAAACCGATAGATTTATGTTTTAGTACATCCATACTTTTAGCATTAAGATGGCCAAGGCGTCTATGCCACAACATTGCAGACTCTTTGGCAGAAGAATACAATGCATGTGAACTACTTAGATCCAACCTATACATTCCTTTATGGTTTGAACCTGTGGCAATGACAGACCCTGTCACTTGACAACCACCACGAATAATGCTTGCTCCTTTTGATGTAAATAAGACATCGAAGCCTTTTTTAACTAAATTGCTAACAGATAGTAGATTTGCAGCGAGGTCGGGAATATAAAGAACATCACTTATTTGTTTTATATTCTCGGAAATATGAATATTTACAGTACCTTTACCATGACTAAGTAATTGCTCCTTGTTAGCAACTGTAATAGGGGTGACGTGGGATGACATGGTTTCATACCAATCTCTCCTGTTACTCATAATATGGGAAGTTGCACCAGAGTCAATATACCAATCTTGAGAACCTGTACCTGTGGGAGCATTGTTAGAAAAACAAGATGAAAGTGTGAATTCGGATGTATAATTTATAGTGTTGACCGAAACATTTTTCTCTTTTTTATTTTTTAGAATTCTACACTGCGATACTAGGTGCCCTGGCTTTTTACAATAAACACAGAACTTCGTCTTCTTAACGTCCTTCGTATGTAGCGCTGTATTAATAGTTCCTCTGGTAGAAGTAGCTGGAGCGGTGCGTACGTCTTCTTTGAGAAGCGCTGTCACCACATTTTCCGAGGTTATCTTCATGCTTGAATGTTCTAGAGCCATGACTAGTGGATAATATCTCTCAGGAAGTCCTGCGAGCATGATGATAGCAAGAAACTCATCGTCCACTGCAGCTCCTATTCCCTGTAGCTCTTGCTGTCTCACTAATGCATTGTTGACATACTCTTGTATGTTTCCTTTGAACTCATTTGCTAAGAGTTTCTTCATAAGTACTAGTCTTCTAGTCAGTCCGCTGTCGGCGTAAGCCTTCTTCAAAGCATTGAAGGTTTCAAATGCGGTTTTAGCTGACCTAATCACAGGATAAACAGACTCGTCGCACGTAAGAATTTTGGCTCGCGCCTTTGCATCTCTGCGCACGGCGATGGGATCGGCGGGATCGACCGCTTGAATAACAACATCCCATAAGTCCACGTCTGTGAGGAAGCATTCTAAGCTAAAGGCCCAAGTATTAAAATTGTGACCTTTGAGTTTATTAATACTTATTGCATTGGTCGTTGTAGATACCGCTGCAGACGTATTCTTAGTATCCGCTGCTGGCTGCTGCGGGGCGGCAGAAGTTGGAGGGGCCATAACCACTTATTTTATTATAGTTATTTAGTTTAAATAAAAGAAATTAATAAGCAATATTATGTACTTGAAGAAAAAGGAATTACAACAATAACAGGAAAAATGGAACATATTAATTTTTAAAAAAAAACTGTCATACAGGGTTATCGTATTATAAGATATAAAAAAGGTTTTAACATAAATAACTCGTCAATTAATCTGTCTTTGCGCCAGTATTAAACAACAATAACAACAAAATGTGTGAATTTACAATAACTATTCAAAACTCGATACGCGTATTCTGCCAACAGTTTTTGTCAACGGTACCGACGACGTCTGTCTAGTGCTGACGTCACGAAAATGGCAGCCAGGCGCAATACCAATTTGCGGAGCTTTTATGCATAGTATGGATAATGAAGAACAGTATAACTTAATCTTAATTTAAAATATTTATAACACATTACTAAAGTTATTGTTTTTCGTTATTCGTTATCTGTTATAAATTGATAAAAAGGCACGCGTTCATTGCATTATTCCAAGAAAAAGTAAAATTAGTTATAACTTTACCCACTGTATGGCTTGGCAGCACTGCGCTAGCCCGCCATTTTAAACTATTCTCATTGGTGGTTTCCGTGCAAGAGAATTGTTTGGTTTTGCGACATTTCCGGTGAAACGGTTGGCTAACCTGTTCAGAGTGCATTGAGCAGAGCGGCGCTGCCATCTTTTTCTTGTCGATTTAGCTTGGCGCCTTTCCTGTATTGGTTGTTCACTAGTGGTGATAGTGTGTTACACGTTTCAAAATGGTGAGTTTTACAAGATTTCGTGAAAAATAATTAGTGTTGTGTTGATTTGACTGTGTATTTCGGTGGGAAACAGTGTTATCTATATCCTGGCGAAGTTTCAGCTTCGTACGACAAAATTTAATTGGATTTTTCGCAATTTTTAGGCTGGTGGTAAAGCGGGTAAAGATTCAGGCAAAGCTAAGGCGAAAGCAGTATCCAGGTCAGCGAGGGCGGGATTGCAGGTATGCTGATTAAGTTTCATAATTAATTTAATGAATTTAGAACGCAGAAACTGTGGTGAAAATAAAATATTAAATTATTTCATAAAATTGAATAATACGCATGACCTCTCCAGTATCAAGTATGGCGGCGGGCCGTTGTGTCAGAGGAAATAATCAATAAATAGTCGATCATTATTTTTAATACTTTTCAGTTCCCTGTCGGAAGAATCCACAGGCATCTTAAAAATAGGACTACAAGCCATGGGCGTGTTGGGGCTACAGCGGCTGTATATTCCGCAGCTATTCTCGAATATCTTACTGCCGAGGTAAGTGACGCCTTTGTCAATATGGCGGCTCTCCAGCGTAATTACAATACGAAATATCTAGCGTTTTCTAGAAAATGACGTTGATAAAAACATATTTTTCCATTCTATAGATTATTTACATTTGTGTCACAGTTTTACAATAATTTTTATTATGTAGTCTGCTTAGGAAATTATAGCATACATTTTGGCGGGAATTCGTGTCATTAAGTTTTTATTTATTTACAAAACAGTTGGCGAAGTTATTTTACTTTTACCTAACTAAACGTTTAATAAATAATAAAAAGTCAATAGTATCGACTTGTGGATTTCAAAATTTATAAGTAAAACTTTTGGCGGGAAAAATCTTGATCAACAAATTATTGTTTGTTTATTTGTAGGTTTTGGAGTTAGCGGGGAACGCATCCAAAGATCTCAAAGTAAAACGTATCACACCGAGGCATCTCCAGCTGGCCATCAGAGGAGACGAGGAGCTGGACAGCCTGATCAAAGCCACCATCGCAGGAGGTGGTGTCATCCCACACATTCACAAATCGCTCATCGGTAAAAAAGGTGGACCGGGGACACCAGTTTAATCAAGGTGATTAAATTAAGTAGATTGGATCATTTAAATTGCACTGATTAGGGTTTATTAGCCTTAATCATTAATAGGCAAAATGCAAGAGTGCATTGCAACATGTCAAAACCACTAGTAAACTTTCTCAATTAAATAGGTTAAAATCAGTTAAGTAGAAACTGAGATGACATTGACTTCAAATCAATAGCCAACAGTACAGTAGCTAGTCTTTTAACTTTTTAAATAGGTAGGTTACATGTACCACATTGGCCCCAGCAAGTCCCAATGTATGTCTGAGAGTATTGATGCCAATTTGGTACTTTTCTTAAACAACGGCTAACCCTCAATGTTGCTTGCTCTTACCTCACTTTCATGTAATAAATTGACATTCAAAAAGTGTACAATGTACCAATTTTGATACTTTGAATTTGTTGGTGCCAATGCTGTTTTGACAGAATTCACTTGTCTGGTTTTAACTCTATTACAGTTACACTGGCAGAATATACAAGCAATAAGTTGTACAGACAGACTTATAATATGAAAAATTTTATTTGTTGTTTATATCTGTGTTGTTGTTTGTTATTTCCGTCCAATAGTAACTACACTATGGTTAAGAAAGCGGCGATAACCTAGTGGTTAGACTGTAGACTTTTGGCTCCCTTTCAGAGGGACTAAGTTGGATCCCCATCATGCACCTCAAATTTTCAGTTATGTATGTGTATTTTAAGCAATTTAAGCATCACTTGTTTTAACGGTGAAGGAAAACATTGTGAGAAAACAGGCATGGAGCCTGAGAGTTCTCCATCATGTTCTCAAAGGCATGTGAAGTTTACCTAATCCACACTCTGCCAACGTGGTGGACTATGGCCTAAAAATTCTTATTCTGAGAGGGGCCTGTGTGCTATAGTGAGCTGGTAATGGGTTAATGATGATGATGAGGAACTATACATACTATTAATTTGAGAATTAAAGCAAAATAAGCAATGATTAATTTTAAATTTATTTATAGTGGATTTTAATTATAATATTTCTTATGATATAGATATTTTTCTTTTTTCTTTGTCAACAGGTTAACAACAGGCTACAACATTCTCACTGCATTTGACCCGGACACAATATAACATCAGCATTGTACAATATAAAATCAGCCAATTGGTAAACATGGTTTTCTAATATAGGTAGTGATGTGGACTCTCATGACAGTGGAGTGACTTCTCAAAACTGGTGATCCGGACTAAATAAACACTAGCTCTAAGAATTAGACATATTTTTAGCAATAAGAAGATTAAATATAATTAGAATTAAGATTTAATTTTTTTGGTTCACAAGATGCAATTGTTTTGGTTCACTTTGAAACATAGAACTCTTTATTTCGCTAGACATATTTTGCTACTATTGTGTTCATTTTAATTTCAGCCGATTTAGTTTGACTTTGTTGTCAGAAACTGCAGTGTTATAATTTTACCCTTAAGACTGTAATTACAATTGTTAGCTCTAAGCTGTCTTAATATAATTTGCAACGTTTTGTATTTTTTTAAGTGTCTATTTGAGGCACATAATATTGTTCTAAATTGTAATTTGGTATGATTGAACTGTTACAAGTTGTAAGAAATGTATTTTGATCTTTGAAATATATTGAGAAAAACTTAAGTTTGTTTAATCTATTTGTTGTTTTAATATCTCATTACTATACCTAATTTATACTATGCATAACTTGGTTAAGTATGAGATGTTTTTCTGAACGAAATCTGATCATCCTAATCCAAGCAATCTTGTTACTATGCCTAAGTATGCTAAATCCGCTCAACAGGATAGCTGATGCCCATCTGTGCTCTAAAGGACCATTCATGAACAATAAGTATACTTACCTAATTTATTAGTGTGTAATAAACATTTGCCCAACATTAGTAAATTGGGTGATTGTACGCTAGCCGCTAGATAAGCCTTGAGATAAGGCAGATGGATATCTTTTATGGGTCGATTCGGTCGCCGAATTGCTGAGGCTAATGCATACCTGTATGCATAAATGTTATAGTACGACGAATGCCCTATAAGGGACCTTTCAGAAAGACCGGCGCGGAGAGCAGAGCAAATTTTAATCGCATTTAAAATAGAATCTTAAGACATTGAAATAGGCTTTATTTTTACATGTTAACTCTTTTATGATAAGAGGATGCTCGAGCATGCTCCCAATACGCTCTGTGTGAAATATATGAGAGCAGCCGGTCGGCTACTCGTCGAGCCGGTCGGCTGCTCCATGCCCGTGCCCTTTCGCGCTCGAGCATCCGACCGGCTCCGTTCGCGTGCTCTTTCATGCTCGCGCAGCCGACCGTAGGCCGAATATGCTCTGCCGTCCGGCCCAAGAGCGTACGCTCGGCTCCGAGCGCATCCGCGTGTCCGTTCACACAGACCGGCGCGGAGAGCAGAGCAAATTTGAACGGCCGGTCTGTGTGAAAAAAAAAATGCTCTCCGACGCTCTCCGCGCCGGTCTGTCTGAAAGGTCCCTAATAGGTATATACTAAAAGAAAATGGAATATTAGGTATATATACCTAAAAGAAAATGAAGTAAGTAGCAAACATTACTAGTAATAAAGATTATGGTTTATTTCTTGTTATTTTTAATTGACTTCCAAAAAGGTTCTCAATTTGGCGCGTATTTTTTCTAAGGTAAAGAAGAGATATAAGTACTTAATCTAAGTATGTACACGTACACTGAGTTTAGAGATTTCGGAACAGAATTTTTTTAATAATTGATAGAGGAAGTTTGCAAGATGGTCCTACCTATAGTTTTGTTTGGCTCCACGAAACAGAAAAAACAGTTTGGCTCCAACTCCCTCAATTTTGCTGCAGGGGTAGTAAGCAAGTAGTAGGTAACTGCCTACTAAGGCAATTTAAAAACTGCAGATTATGAATTTTATTCATATTGGAGGTAGGTACCAAGTATATAGACTTATCAATGAACTTCAAGTCCCAGCTCCTCAAACCTGATGCTGCAGCGTATTGCACTACTAAGTCGTGGGGATTGAGGAACTGTTTGTGAATTCGTATTTTACGTAGACGTACCAAGCATAAGGCAAAGAGTATATAATCACTACGTTTTTTTGCATAAGGTGAACTAGTCGAGAGTGTTGTTAGCTATGTTTGATGACAATCGGTCCAAGATGGCCGCCGCTACAAAATGGCGGATTACATATTTTATCAGAACGCCCTCAATATGGGTATCAAATGAAAGGGCTTGACAAGTAGAATAGCACTATGCAAATCCAAGATGGCCGCCACCACAAAATGGCGAATGTCGGGGGTTTTTTAAATTTTTAATTTATACTTGTTAAAGTAGGTATGGCGTCTCTATATTATTAACTAGATGATGCCCACGGCTTCGCCCGTGTGTATTTAGGTTTGTAAAAATCTCGTGGGAACTTTGATTTTCCAGAACAAAAAGTAGCCTATCTGTAGTAAGTAGTAACCCGTCCACAAAACGGAAAAATTCCGTGGGATCCTTACGATTTCGGAATGCAATTCCTTACAGCATCAGGGTTGAGGAGTTGGACATGTACCTACTCGAGGTCATTCAACAATAAAGTCTTTAATTGGTATCCCCAATATTAATTTAAATAACCGACAGTGCCTAAATCCCATTAGTTTTGGGGATCAGATCCCCTACAGCATCAGGGTTGAGGAGTTGGAATCCAAATTTTTTGTAGGATAGTGTCGCAATGTTTCTCTATCGAATAAAAAAAAAATTACGCAAATCAGTTCAGAAATCTCGGAGATATCGGTGTACATAGGTAGAAAAACACAACTCCTCCTTTTTTGAAAGTCGGTTAAAAAAGTAGCCTATGTTACTCCCTGGTTAATTCTCTACTTGTATGTGAAAGTCCCGTCAAAATCGGTTCAGCCGTTCCAAAGATTAGCCCGTTCAAACAGACAGACAGACAGACAGACAGACAGACAGACAGACAAAAATTTTAAAAACGTGTGATTCGGTTATAGTATCGTTCAAATAACCATATGAGCTTAATATGAGGTAGTTATTTCGATATTACAGACAGACACTTCAATTTTATTTATTAAAATAAAAGTATAGATTTCTCAATGGTTATAAAACTCACAAAACCAAAAACCACCACCACCATTTTTTTTTATAAATACGTCTGCCATTTTGTTTTAGTTTTGTCATTTTGTGGCAGTGTTGCCAGGTTACTTTTGTAATCTTTTAGGTGGTTTTTAGCTCGGTCAGGTTACTTCTAGGTTACACTATTGAAAAGGTAACTTTTAGGTGATTATTGAATCTACATAAATACTCTGTCATCTGTGGTTCTTATTGCAACTCTTCTCATCAGTTTCTCTTTCACACTCGTTTCATCTCAATTCTCGACCGATCTCGACCAATGTCTGAATGCAGTCTGAATGAATATTTGTGCAAGTTATTTACAAGCAACATCAATTCTATCAACTTGTAATACAATTTTTAACAAGAAAAAAAATAGTTGTATGAAGTCGGACATTTACGGACGACATTTTTACGTGTTAACGTCATAAGAAAACATTGCCTTTCTATCGCTTGTTCCGCGCTTTCGCTTGCACGCTCGGCTTTGCCGGCTGATCGTGCTGGTTAACTTTACTCTAACGTTAACTGGTCACTTTTGCTCTATCAGGGCGGCACGTTTCAAAAGCCAACCCATCGTGCTTTCTCTATCGCTTGTTCCGTGCTCTCGCTTGCACGCGGTAAGTACGTGACAATGAGTCATGCTTTTACGTGCGTGCGACTGGCGTTCATTTATTTATAAGACGTTAATATCATGTCCAAAAAATGAAAGGTTTTTTTTTACACTAAAAGGATTTTTATTTATTTTAGGTAACTTTTGACATGACCGTGCTGGCAACACTGTTTTGTGGTTTTGTTTGTGGTTCTCTGTGGTGGTTCTGTTGAAATGTTAAAAAATGTTGAAATCACAGGTTGAAATCAAATAATATCATTTTAGTTTGTTGAACCATTATTGAACAAAAAAATTGGACTAAAGGGAAGAGTGTTGTATATTTCTCAATACTCACTGAGTATTGTTTGTCTAGTTTCAAAGTGAAAAATGAGTTCTCGTCATAGAGACCGAAGTCGCTCACGATCTCGAGACCGCAGCGACAGGCATAAGGAAAGGGACAAGGGCCGTGAGCGCGATCGCGACCGTGACAAGGACAGGGACAGAGATCGGGATCGTGAACGCAACCGGGACAGGGATCGCGACCGTGACCGCGACCGAGATCGCGATCGGGATCGCCACCGCTCCAAGAGGTTAGTTCAATTTCCACCTGCTTTTAGTAACTGGTAACTGGCCTTGCCTAAGCAAGTGAGTAGGCTCCCCGCACTTTGTGATTTGGACGTAGAGTCTCTGAATTGATTGAAGTCATCTTGAGTACTCCCACTCAAGGGAGTAGAAGAGAGCAGTAGCTGTTGGTAACAACCCAGTTGCAAATGCTCTATTTAAGTGCTATTATTGATTTCTTCCAGATAGAATGTTTGAAATAATTTCTGCTTCTCGGTGGTGGACTTGTCTTAAGTTTTACTTTTTATTTTTAAATTGTATTGAAGTACAAGATGGTCATAGAATTTGTGTTTATTTGTAGAGACAAAGAAAGAGATCGTAGCCGCAGTCGTGAAAGGCACAAGGAAAAGAGGAGGAGTCGCTCACGTAGTAGAAGCCGTGGGAGGAAATCTAAGGACAGGTGACTTCTAGCATTTTTATCTTGTCGTTCAGCATTCAATACTGCAAATGGGAAATGGTCACTTTATACCGTTTTGTTGAAATCAG
This sequence comes from Melanargia galathea, assembly GCA_920104075.1. Lineage (NCBI taxonomy): Eukaryota > Metazoa > Arthropoda > Insecta > Lepidoptera > Nymphalidae > Melanargia > Melanargia galathea. Next base: position 19,363,117 of record OV049869.1, on the reverse strand, counting down.
AGTCAAAAATTCATAAGCTTGAAAAATGTGAAATCAGTATAACATGATTTTGAAGGGACCCAGCAAAAACGCATCTTACAAGTCACGGCAAATAAGTCGAGCGGTGACCTTCAATGCGCAGAAGTCGAAAATGATGTATCTCAGGGTGTGAGGGGGTCGCGGGTAGGGTGTGGGGATCGTTCGTAAGCACTGATTAGCTCTCGCGGATCACTCGTAAGCGCTGATTGGCTCTCTAATGGTATTGTGTCCTGCTCACTCGTACGACGCTGCTCGTACTTGAAGGTCACCGCTCGACTTACGTGCCGGGGGTTATACGAGTATGTTAATTATCTGTGATACAGACAATAAAAGAATGTATTATGGGGAAAACCTTATTAAGGGGATTTTACTGTAATTGTTTTGGTTAGAAAGAATAATAAGTAATTCTTATATTGTTTATTTTGTACAGGGATGGCACAATCGCTCTCCTGGACAAGATGGTTGGCACCACCACCAAGGCATCAGCGCGGACCGTAGCGTCCACTACCACCATTAATTCTGCAACACAGGCTGCCATATTAGCAGCAGCTGCTGTTGCACAGGTAAATGCTACATTTTATTTATTTATTAATTTATAGATTATAAACTAGCTTCTGCCCGTGGCTTCGCCTGCGTGATTTTATGCTTTTCACAAATCCCGAGGAATCGTGGATTTCCGGTTTCTGTTCCCGCTCCCTTTTCCAACTTTTATTCCTACTTTCAAGGAAGTTTGCTATTATTAGTAATCTACCTAAAGCTGTAGATTTCGGTTTTTTCAAAATCCCGCGGGAACTATGGATTATTCCAGGATAAAAAGTTATGCTTAAAAAGTTAGCTTATGTATTAAATCAGGGCATAATCTATATCTGTTCGAAATTTCAGCCAAATTGGTTCAGTAGTTACGGCGTTATAGAGTAACAAACATACACACAAATACATATGTACATACGTACACACAAATTTTCGCCTTTATAATATTATTTAAGTGAGATGAAATATCCTGACCTTGACCAATCTTGATCTGAACTTTAAGTTTGGTATATTAAAGTTGTTTTTTTTTTTAAGTAGACCTTGTTATTGATAAAATTGCATTCCATCGTCTTGTTCGGTCGGCAGACGTTCGTGGCCCAGCGTCGCATGGCGGCGCCGGTGCAGCCGGCGGCGGCGGCGGCGGCCGCGCTGTCCGCCGCCACGGCCATCCCGCCGCCGACGTCGGTGCAGCAGAAGCTGGAGCTGCTGCAGGCGCGCACCGAGCTGCGCTACCGGGACAAGGTGCCCTACGACCATCCCGACGACGACAAGGACGACGGACAGGGTGAGATGCATGCATGCATTGAAGTGAAACTTCTTTAGTATTAGGTGCCTCGTCGCTGTACCAATAGGCAACATCATCACGCGGGATTGTCGTCAATCACTAACTCAATAATCACCACGATCACTACAGCACTTTAACGTCCCACTGCTGGGCACAGGCCTGCTCTCTCACAGGAGAGAAGTATTGTAGTGAAACTTTAACATTGTTGTGCATTTTAAAATCTATGAAACCAAAATCTTCTCTTGCGTCCATGAGGTGACAGGAGGTTGTTTGAGTTCCCAGGCCCTGCACGAATGCCAGATAGGGACAAACATACATATCCAATTTCCAAATAGGGTGTAGGGTGGGACATGCCAAAAGATACCTCACTGTGATACATAGCATGTTTGTGCATTCGGCATGTCTATTTGCACATATTTGTTAAAACAAATATATGCAAATAGACAAGCATACAATACAATACAATACAATACAATGGAGGTAACATAGCGAGCTAAACTGTGACGCAAGGAATTACAGTGACGTTTCTTCGGCATGTTTTTACCCTAAATGTTCCAGCTATAGATGGGTAATCACCCAGGTTTTTACCCACTCGTGGGTGATTACCCATCTATAGTTCTGGCAAGTCGCCCGCCACGCGACGGCGGCTCTCACACTGCTCATATATGGGATCTTCTTGTTGCGGCTATGCAGATTCTCTTAAGCCCCTGTGGGCTATGGCACGTTGACCGTCGCCGATCTATTATATACCGCCGTATTTGGGATAGTGGATGGAGTTAAAATTAAAGCACAGATTCGCCAGGGCCGCCCGGCGAGACGGCGGCGGAGCGGCGCGCGCGCCGGCGCCGCACGCGCTGGATGGGCTCCGAGCACGACAAGACCTTCATCCCCGGCCTGCCCACCGTGCTGCCCTCCACGCTCACCCGCGAACAGGAGGAGCAGTATCTACGTGAGTGTCCAGCGCCTTGCTACCCACCACTTACTAGATAATATAATGCGACTAGACGGGACTAGACCTAGGTTGGCTTGTTCACGTTACCCGCTGTCCTAGGTGAACGACAAACGCGAGAACGCTACCTGATGAAGTGACATAATACGACTCGATGAGAAAAATTATCAAACAGTAGCTGAGCCTTCGCGTGGCCTACGTTTTCTCGTAGATTATCACTTTTTATGGAGTCGTATCGTGTCGCGTCGCATCGTGTCGCATTTGTCCACCTAGGACCACGACGGGGACCACGGGTTAATTTGTCGCGGTCCCGACAATATTGAACGTCAAAATATAGTCTGTTAAATGTAAAAAAATTGTCTGTCCCGTGAGTTATCCTGAACACTTACATTATATTAAAAAAATATGTTAGCCATGTCAGCCCCACACTAAACTGCAAACAAAAATCTATAATTAAACAAAAATCTTAAACTGCAACAATTTGAGCTTTTTGTTTGTATTTTAATGTGTATACATTGTTTCTGTTTGTCAATACAGCTATGTGCAATAAATTACATTATTCTTTGGATGTGTGCTAAGGGGGGCGTGTTTTATAAAATGGAAATGGTAATGACAATGAAATAATCATTGTTAATTCATATATACTTGAGAGAAATCACAGAATTCATGAATTATTTAATATGTTTATTGTTTTAACACTGTTTTTGCTATGTGAACATTTTATCAGTATGATTTTAACCTTCGCTATTCTTCCCTTCCTGATCCCTATATCCTTACATTTTAATAATGTTTTTAAAACATAATTTTGTTTATTTACTGTGTTTTCAATATTGCCTGCATTAAAATTTGATCTTTTTTGTTAAGCTTACCAAGGCTATGAGCATATTTAACATTTATACTTATGAAATTCTACATAAGAACAAATATTTTTCAGAACTAAATCAAATTATAATTAATATTTTTTTTTAATTATATTTTTCGTTTTCAAAAATTAATATTTCAGCTCATTATTTTTGTTATAAGATCGAAAAATCTATGCAATTGATTTCATTTCAATTTGAACACAGGCTGATTTAATTCAATTTAATGTTCTGTCAGAATTTAGTTTTAGAGATGCTGTATAAAATATTGGAATCTTCAGTAATATTCATCATTATCAAACGAATTGCCCGCCCATTACAGGGAATGGGTCTCCTCTCAGAATGAGAAGTCACGCCTGACAGTTCTCTCCATAATGTTCTCAAAGGCGTGTGAAGTCTACCGATCTGCACTAGTCAGCGTGGTTGACTACGACCTAAGGGTGAATAAATAACAATTAGCTGTGCTTTGCTCAGCTAAGTTCCTGGTGCTACGGTTTCTTCATCAACTGACATTGAGATGTGCGGTGTGCTGTGCGACTGGGACAGTATCGCGACAGAGCGTCACAAGTGCGAGCGAGATAGACGGAAGACTGAGCGGCCGAGCGAGCCAGCACGTATCGCGTGATCCTTGCTGTATTAAACAAAGCACAGCCGTACAAAGGGCAGCGCAGCGGGGCTTGTTTGTTTCCTTAGGGCGTTTGTGCACTTACTCGTTTTCGATTCGTTTTCGATTCATGTTCGTTTTTTTTAATGAACATCATAAAAACGGATACGAAATTCACGAATGACATTTGTGCACTTAATCGTGATTTCACTATACGTTTTAAGCATTTCGTAGATAAAACCGTGTTCATAATGTGTGCTGCATTAAATCGTCGTCAGCTTTTTGCCCTTTTCTTATACATTCGTAGGCGCCGGAGAATGAAAAAATTCTGGATACATCCTATAAACAGAAGTATTCAATTGACGATTCAAAAGATACTTGTAAAAGTTTATTTGAATAAAAAAACTTTTCTATTCTTTTCTATTCTAGGAGCATTTATCGATCATCACTTATTGAGATATCATGAAAAATCTTTTTTTAATAATTACAATCGAATGAATGAATATGAACTTTCGATATCATATTGTGCCATATAAGTAAAAAAACGGATTACTCGGCCATACACACGTTTTAGTGAATGCATAACTGCAGAAAAAATTATATTCAATGTACTAGACTCTGTGAAGAAATACTGGCAGTAACACTAAGGTTAGTGATTATGAATATCGCACACACCTTTCCGCACGCGTCCTTATTTTAAAACGATTCGATGTGAAAAGTTCACGAATTTAAAAACACGAAAACGAATCGAAAACGAGTAAGTGCACAAGCGCCCATACAGTTATAAGGAAAGCTATGTCGAATCGTGTTTTCACGAAACACGAAAACGAATCGAAAACGAATAAGTGCACAAACGCCCTTATTATAGTGTTAGAGGAGCACAGCTCAATGTTGTTTATTCACCCTTCTCAATAATATTATCATCACAGTATTATTAATTATTATGTTTGTATAATGTATGTATATTGTAATTAGGAGGTAGTGTATCAGTGTATAGTTAGTGTGCGTCGTGCGTGCGGCAATGTTCTAATGCGGTGGTGTGGCCGCGCGTGGCTAACCCCTTCCCTTGCAGTGCAGCTGCAGATCGAGGAGGTGAGCCGCAAGCTGCGCTCCGGCGACCTCGGCATCCCCGCCAACGTGGAGGAAAGGTATACACCGCCCGACACCGACCGACACCGCCCGACACCGTCCGACGCCGCCCGACGCCCGTCGGCCAATGAGTATCGATTGACAAGTACCGTTAATTAGAAAAGCTCCAAGTTAGGACGATGAGGGAACGCCTTTTGCTGATCAAAATAAAGTAGGTACCTAATCAATGCCTCAGTGCTCAGACAAGCCTATTAATTATTTAGCGCTTATGAGCACGAAGAAAATATATAAATAAAATATATATAATAAAAGTTCATTATTTCAAATATTCAACATATTAATCAAATATTTTATATATTATAAATAAATAAAATTAATTTATTACAGTTAAAAAATAAAGCATCAGATGCAAGTTTTGTTCGCGTTCAATAATTTCTAAAAGTATTTCGTGTAGTTAATAATAATGATAAATGATTTGTATATGAGTAATTTTTAATGCTCGCTTCAATATACGAGAAATATCATGGTTTTTGAGAAAAAAAATCTGTCAGTAATTTATTTTTATTCTTATTTTAGGCAATAAGTACAATGCTGCAATCCTAAAAGGAATTTAAAAAATGATAATGTTTCCTTTTTGCAAGCATTCCAAAAAAAAATTAAATTCTATTTTTATTTTTTTATAGTAATTTTTGAAAGTTTTAAGCGCTTGAAGATATTTATCTAATTTCAGTTATTCTTCCTACAAATTTTATTCAAAAATTCAATTTAAATCCCCTATCATTTCTACCCCCGGTCTACTAATTCGTCATTTTCTATTTTGCAGGTTGCGCACAGCCGCATTAGTAATAATTAATAATTTGTTTAATAACAAACATAATTAATAAATCCTTTTCAGCTATGCAGGTCTAATAATTAATTAATTAATAATGATCGAATTATTTTCAGCGCTAACGACATTCAAATTTCAGGGTTAATAATAATTAATTAATGAATGACAAAATAATGAAATTATTTTTTCTCAGGCCGTTCGTAGCTAGGAGCTAGTTATATAGGATAGTGGAGCATTTTTTAAATTCTAGTATTTTTTTTACCACCGATTTGTTTGAATACACCTTTTTAATTTTTTTCAATTATTAATAATTACACATAATGAATATAATTTTCACTAAATGTTTGGTTGTAAAATTATTTGAAATGTGTATAATATTGAAGTTTAAACAAAGAAATTAAAAATACATATGTGTGTAATTGTTAATTCTCATCATCGCATTTTTGCATGTAATATATGACTTTTGATAACATCGACGCTTTTGAAATGTATTTGAAATCCAAACACTTCGGAACACTTAGGAATATTTTTAGATGAATATGAAATGCAGTAATGCGATATTTTTGCGTGCATTCATTATATTGGTAAATTATTCATTCCGATATCGCAACAAAACATGTTTTACAAATGAATATAGGTAATATTCAATATATATATATGTCGGAGATTAACCATTCTCATCGACATCATCATTAGTGGTCACGGGTCTAGTGGGCGTCATCAGGGTTAAATGCAAGCACAAACAAAGTATTCAACGTTCCGTACAATTTAATCAAAGTTCTGCACTGTTAGGTATGAATCATTGATGTGTTTTTCACAATTATTATTATTACTGATTTGTTTAAAATGTTAATCGAATGATACATCCGAGCAGCAGGTTCGCGTCACCAATCTCACTTTACCATTCTATCTGAAATCACACGATCCAACTCGATCCTAAGAACCACATTCTAACCAAGACATTACTCGTCTCCTCGGTCCAACATTAAAGATGGCGACCCGACCCCACTCGAGGCACTCTCCACTCAGATTTGACGTATCACGCAATATAACATTTTGACTTTTTAAATAAGTTATTATAATGAGTTTTTACATAATATTTAAATGCAATAAATCAAATTAAATTGAATAAAGATTTAACAAAGTAACTGATATTTTTTTTTGGAAGCAATCAACGATTAACTCTGTCTTCAGCTTCCTTCGATATATATATATATATAAATAAAATGTTTAAACAAATAATATCAGTTGTATAATGATATTTTTATTGATCTTATAAATAGTAAGTATTTGGAGGTTACGTTAGACATAAAGTCAAAGTCAAATAATTTTTTTTTTATTTAAAATTGGTACACTGTAAACTTTTTGAACGTCAATTTAAGAACATTGAGGTAATGGCGATAATTATTTACGAAAACTTAATAATTCTTCATACAAACGTAAGATTCAGGCTGATAAGTTTGTTTTTTTATTGTTCTAGGTCTAAAAGTAAGCCAGATATCGATTTATCTGTTCATTATCAATGCCTTATCGCATACAAAATAGTCGAATGTTTGTTATCAACGAATCAAATTTCTCTATTTTAGAGCAAATTATATCGAACCTTCGTACCAAAATTTTTAGAAAACAAAAGTATTCTGTGTCCGTCTGCAGGTTTCGAGCTATCTCTATACTAAACCTCAAGATAGGTTGTGGATGAGCAGTGAAAAAAAATATATTTTAGTCCGCGCCAATCTTCTCGCTTGCTCTGAACATAGCCTCGTTTCGCTCGGCGCGCGCGTTCTTTACCATGCACAAATTCAAGCTCTTTTACTGACAGACACATTTTCGCATTTATAATGGTGTTCACACAACTACAATATTATTCCGCTAATTCCTCCCCTTACCTGTCTTATTCCTATCACCCAGGGAGAAGACAGCTAACTAATTCTAAAAACAAACCGCTATAGTTGGGGCATTACAAACCTGCGAATTGAGCCATAAAACATTACGATCATTGGGTTGTGAGGTCTCTCCCTCGCTCTTTATAATCTGTTATCGACTATCGGCAAATCCTCTTTTACTGTTACACGCAACACCAAAGAAACAGTTTCCAGTTCCATAAGACCTGTAAGTGCGAGCGAGAAGTCCGATAAAAATGATTTACGACTCGGTACGCACGTTTGTAATATCCCAACTATAGTCGCCGTAGTGACTAGAATGTAGGATGTTAGTGAAAAATTAAGAGCACAAACCCATTTGACTGGCATAATTATTATTATTTTTATGAAAAGAAATATAAGATGTTGCATATGACGGTATCGAAATGAATATTTTCCCACATCAGTAAAAGATTTAGATGCGGGATTGTTGAGTGGGTATATTACGTAGTGGTATTACAGGTCGCCTTCGCCCGAGCCGATCTACTCGACGGACGGCAAGCGGCTGAACACGCGCGAGTACCGCACGCGCCGCAAGCTGGAGGAGGAGCGGCACCGGCTCGTGCAGCGCATGCAGCAGATCAACCCCGACTTCAAGCCGCCGCCCGACTACAAGTACGCTTACAGACATATGCAGGTCGCCTTCGCCCGAGCCGATCTACTCGACGGACGGCAAGCGGCTGAACACGCGCGAGTACCGCACGCGCCGCAAGCTGGAGGAGGAGCGGCACCGGCTCGTGCAGCGCATGCAGCAGATCAACCCCGACTTCAAGCCGCCGCCCGACTACAAGTACGCTTACAGACATATGCAGGTCGCCTTCGCCCGAGCCGATCTACTCGACGGACGGCAAGCGGCTGAACACGCGCGAGTACCGCACGCGCCGCAAGCTGGAGGAGGAGCGGCACCGGCTCGTGCAGCGCATGCAGCAGATCAACCCCGACTTCAAGCCGCCGCCCGACTACAAGTACGCTTACAGACATATGCAGGTCGCCTTCGCCCGAGCCGATCTACTCGACGGACGGCAAGCGGCTGAACACGCGCGAGTACCGCACGCGCCGCAAGCTGGAGGAGGAGCGGCACCGGCTCGTGCAGCGCATGCAGCAGATCAACCCCGACTTCAAGCCGCCGCCCGACTACAAGTACGCTTACAGACATATGCAGGTCGCCTTCGCCCGAGCCGATCTACTCGACGGACGGCAAGCGGCTGAACACGCGCGAGTACCGCACGCGCCGCAAGCTGGAGGAGGAGCGGCACCGGCTCGTGCAGCGCATGCAGCAGATCAACCCCGACTTCAAGCCGCCGCCCGACTACAAGTACGCTTACAGACATATGCAGGTCGCCTTCGCCCGAGCCGATCTACTCGACGGACGGCAAGCGGCTGAACACGCGCGAGTACCGCACGCGCCGCAAGCTGGAGGAGGAGCGGCACCGGCTCGTGCAGCGCATGCAGCAGATCAACCCCGACTTCAAGCCGCCGCCCGACTACAAGTACGCTTACAGACATATGCAGGTCGCCTTCGCCCGAGCCGATCTACTCGACGGACGGCAAGCGGCTGAACACGCGCGAGTACCGCACGCGCCGCAAGCTGGAGGAGGAGCGGCACCGGCTCGTGCAGCGCATGCAGCAGATCAACCCCGACTTCAAGCCGCCGCCCGACTACAAGTACGCTTACAGACATATGCAGGTCGCCTTCGCCCGAGCCGATCTACTCGACGGACGGCAAGCGGCTGAACACGCGCGAGTACCGCACGCGCCGCAAGCTGGAGGAGGAGCGGCACCGGCTCGTGCAGCGCATGCAGCAGATCAACCCCGACTTCAAGCCGCCGCCCGACTACAAGTACGCTTACAGACATATGCAGGTCGCCTTCGCCCGAGCCGATCTACTCGACGGACGGCAAGCGGCTGAACACGCGCGAGTACCGCACGCGCCGCAAGCTGGAGGAGGAGCGGCACCGGCTCGTGCAGCGCATGCAGCAGATCAACCCCGACTTCAAGCCGCCGCCCGACTACAAGTACGCTTACAGACATATGCAGGTCGCCTTCGCCCGAGCCGATCTACTCGACGGACGGCAAGCGGCTGAACACGCGCGAGTACCGCACGCGCCGCAAGCTGGAGGAGGAGCGGCACCGGCTCGTGCAGCGCATGCAGCAGATCAACCCCGACTTCAAGCCGCCGCCCGACTACAAGTACGCTTACAGACATATGCAGGTCGCCTTCGCCCGAGCCGATCTACTCGACGGACGGCAAGCGGCTGAACACGCGCGAGTACCGCACGCGCCGCAAGCTGGAGGAGGAGCGGCACCGGCTCGTGCAGCGCATGCAGCAGATCAACCCCGACTTCAAGCCGCCGCCCGACTACAAGTACGCTTACAGACATATGCAGGTCGCCTTCGCCCGAGCCGATCTACTCGACGGACGGCAAGCGGCTGAACACGCGCGAGTACCGCACGCGCCGCAAGCTGGAGGAGGAGCGGCACCGGCTCGTGCAGCGCATGCAGCAGATCAACCCCGACTTCAAGCCGCCGCCCGACTACAAGTACGCTTACAGACATATGCAGGTCGCCTTCGCCCGAGCCGATCTACTCGACGGACGGCAAGCGGCTGAACACGCGCGAGTACCGCACGCGCCGCAAGCTGGAGGAGGAGCGGCACCGGCTCGTGCAGCGCATGCAGCAGATCAACCCCGACTTCAAGCCGCCGCCCGACTACAAGTACGCTTACAGACATATGCAGGTCGCCTTCGCCCGAGCCGATCTACTCGACGGACGGCAAGCGGCTGAACACGCGCGAGTACCGCACGCGCCGCAAGCTGGAGGAGGAGCGGCACCGGCTCGTGCAGCGCATGCAGCAGATCAACCCCGACTTCAAGCCGCCGCCCGACTACAAGTACGCTTACAGACATATGCAGGTCGCCTTCGCCCGAGCCGATCTACTCGACGGACGGCAAGCGGCTGAACACGCGCGAGTACCGCACGCGCCGCAAGCTGGAGGAGGAGCGGCACCGGCTCGTGCAGCGCATGCAGCAGATCAACCCCGACTTCAAGCCGCCGCCCGACTACAAGTACGCTTACAGACATATGCAGGTCGCCTTCGCCCGAGCCGATCTACTCGACGGACGGCAAGCGGCTGAACACGCGCGAGTACCGCACGCGCCGCAAGCTGGAGGAGGAGCGGCACCGGCTCGTGCAGCGCATGCAGCAGATCAACCCCGACTTCAAGCCGCCGCCCGACTACAAGTACGCTTACAGACATATGCAGGTCGCCTTCGCCCGAGCCGATCTACTCGACGGACGGCAAGCGGCTGAACACGCGCGAGTACCGCACGCGCCGCAAGCTGGAGGAGGAGCGGCACCGGCTCGTGCAGCGCATGCAGCAGATCAACCCCGACTTCAAGCCGCCGCCCGACTACAAGTACGCTTACAGACATATGCAGGTCGCCTTCGCCCGAGCCGATCTACTCGACGGACGGCAAGCGGCTGAACACGCGCGAGTACCGCACGCGCCGCAAGCTGGAGGAGGAGCGGCACCGGCTCGTGCAGCGCATGCAGCAGATCAACCCCGACTTCAAGCCGCCGCCCGACTACAAGTACGCTTACAGACATATGCAGGTCGCCTTCGCCCGAGCCGATCTACTCGACGGACGGCAAGCGGCTGAACACGCGCGAGTACCGCACGCGCCGCAAGCTGGAGGAGGAGCGGCACCGGCTCGTGCAGCGCATGCAGCAGATCAACCCCGACTTCAAGCCGCCGCCCGACTACAAGTACGCTTACAGACATATGCAGGTCGCCTTCGCCCGAGCCGATCTACTCGACGGACGGCAAGCGGCTGAACACGCGCGAGTACCGCACGCGCCGCAAGCTGGAGGAGGAGCGGCACCGGCTCGTGCAGCGCATGCAGCAGATCAACCCCGACTTCAAGCCGCCGCCCGACTACAAGTACGCTTACAGACATATGCAGGTCGCCTTCGCCCGAGCCGATCTACTCGACGGACGGCAAGCGGCTGAACACGCGCGAGTACCGCACGCGCCGCAAGCTGGAGGAGGAGCGGCACCGGCTCGTGCAGCGCATGCAGCAGATCAACCCCGACTTCAAGCCGCCGCCCGACTACAAGTACGCTTACAGACATATGCAGGTCGCCTTCGCCCGAGCCGATCTACTCGACGGACGGCAAGCGGCTGAACACGCGCGAGTACCGCACGCGCCGCAAGCTGGAGGAGGAGCGGCACCGGCTCGTGCAGCGCATGCAGCAGATCAACCCCGACTTCAAGCCGCCGCCCGACTACAAGTACGCTTACAGACATATGCAGGTCGCCTTCGCCCGAGCCGATCTACTCGACGGACGGCAAGCGGCTGAACACGCGCGAGTACCGCACGCGCCGCAAGCTGGAGGAGGAGCGGCACCGGCTCGTGCAGCGCATGCAGCAGATCAACCCCGACTTCAAGCCGCCGCCCGACTACAAGTACGCTTACAGACATATGCAGGTCGCCTTCGCCCGAGCCGATCTACTCGACGGACGGCAAGCGGCTGAACACGCGCGAGTGTCTACAACTACATGTACAATCGCCACAGAATACGATCTTGTGCTACCTTGTACTTAATAACACTAATTTCCGTAAAATTAACTAGATGTCGCTGCACGGAATTAGATCACCTTAGAGATTTTGTAGATATTGTAGAGAGTGCCACGAGAGATAGGTAACAGAAATCCGGAGTTAGAGCAAAGTGAACCGAGTAAGGCTGACCATGAACCAACCTAAGACGTAATTGACGGTTTATAACGATGGTGGTGAATAATATAAAATGTCCGTATTGTTGCAGGCCGCCGATAATTCGCGTGCATGATAAAGTGATGATCCCACAGGAAGAGCACCCCGATATTAATTTCGTGGGACTGCTTATTGGACCGCGCGGAAACACGCTCAAAGGTACACTTCTGACAAAGGATGGTTTCATAAAACCGTCAAAAATAGCTTTCGCTGTAAAGTTTTTCCTTCTAGACTATCTAATAATAGAGCGTACTCTGATTCTTCTCAGACTTGAGATAGAGTCGAAACGGTACGCAAATAATGTATCCCTAACATAAATATGTCTTGTTTTAACTCTGTCTCAAGTTTGAGTAGAGTCTGAGGATGAGATCTATAGAGACTAATTTGACTCAGACTCAAGACGAAGTTAAAACGAGACAGTTTATGTCAAGGACATATTTACATCCCGTTTTAACTTTGTCTTATGTCTGAGTAGTCAGAGTGCGCTCTGTAGATCTCAGCCTTATAATGTAGACTTTCCTTGAATCAAGAGCATTTTTCCAAAAATGTGGCGTAAATTTATCAATAACAAGTGGCCCGCTCTGGCTTCGCACGGGTATAAAATATATAGCCTATGTCATTCACTGAAAAAATGATTAAAAATTTCTCCACTATTTAGTGAATGTTATTATACATATAAATCTTCCTCTTCAAACACTCTATATATTTAAAAAAAACCGCATCAAAATCCGTTGCGTAGTTTTAAAGATTTAAGCATATATAGGGACAGAGAAAGCGACTTTGTTTTATACTATGTAGTGACAATTGTTCATTGGTTTCCACAGCCATGGAGAAAGAGACGGGCGCAAAGATCATAATCCGCGGCAAGGGGTCGGTGAAGGAGGGCAAGGTGGGGCGCAAGGACGGGCAGCCGCTGCCCGGCGAGGACGAGCCGCTGCACGCGTACATCACCGCCACCAACGCCGACTGCGTCAAGAAGGCCGTCGAAAAGGTACATAATATCATTTTGAAGTGAAATCTAAAGCATTTTTTTTTAATTCAATTACAAATTAGCCCTTGATTGCAATCTCACCTAACTTGAAAGAGGTATGTATGTATATTGTATACCCCTGATCCATTTTTACACGGCATACCGGAATGCTAAATCGCTTGGCGGCACGGCTTTGCCGGTAGGGTAACCAGCCACGGCTTAAGCCTCCCACCAGACCAGACCAGAGACAATTTAGAAATTATAAAATCCCCTGCCGGGAATCGAACCCGGGACCTCCCACTTATAAGACTATATAGCGCTCAGCACTGCGCCAGGGAGGTCGAGTGTCGTTGTGATATGAAAATTCGATGAAACTTAAAAAGCGACACCAAAATCCTCTCTCGCGTACCAGGAGTCCATAAGGTGACAGGAGGTCGTTTGAGGTCCCAGGCGCTGCACGAGTGCCAAAGAGGGACAAACATACATATTCACATAGGATTTAGCTTGCGAGAGAATGAGATAGAATAAAACTTGGATTCCATGACGCTCCGCTTCAACTCTCCGCCTACGTTCCGTTTATGAACCCAAATTTTATTTCAAAGACAAACAAGGTTTTAATAAAGGTTTAATATAATATTTACGTAATATTTTGGAGCATTCGAAAAATTAAAATATTAGTTTCACTTTTGCCGTGTGTGCAGAATTGTACACAGATACTTTTTTTTAATAAGCAAACATTGCGAGTACAATGTGATCTGTGTTGCAGATAAAAGAGGTGATCCGGCAAGGCGTGGAGGTGCCGGAGGGGCAGAACGACCTGCGGCGCATGCAGCTGCGCGAACTGGCGCAGCTCAACGGCACGCTGCGCGAGAGCGACGCGCCGCGCTGCGCCAACTGCTCCGCGCTCGACCACAAGACCTGGCTCGTGAGTCGCACATATACCACACACAGTATAGGTACAGATACAACCAGTTGTGATCCGGCAAGGCGTGGAGGTGCCGGAGGGGCAGAACGACCTGCGGCGCATGCAGCTGCGCGAGCTGGCGCAGCTCAACGGCACGCTGCGCGAGAGCGACGCGCCGCGCTGCGCCAACTGCTCCGCGCTCGACCACAAGACCTGGCTCGTGAGTCGCACATATACCACACACAGTATAGGTACAGATACAACCAGTAGTGATCCGGCAAGGCGTGGAGGTGCCGGAGGGGCAGAACGACCTGCGGCGCATGCAGCTGCGCGAGCTGGCGCAGCTCAACGGCACGCTGCGCGAGAGCGACGCGCCGCGCTGCGCCAACTGCTCCGCGCTCGACCACAAGACCTGGCTCGTGAGTCGCACATATACCACACACAGTATAGGTACAGATACAACCAGTAGTGATCCGGCAAGGCGTGGAGGTGCCGGAGGGGCAGAACGACCTGCGGCGCATGCAGCTGCGCGAGCTGGCGCAGCTCAACGGCACGCTGCGCGAGAGCGACGCGCCGCGCTGCGCCAACTGCTCCGCGCTCGACCACAAGACCTGGCTCGTGAGTCGCACATATACCACACACAGTATAGGTACAGATACAACCAGTAGTGATCCGGCAAGGCGTGGAGGTGCCGGAGGGGCAGAACGACCTGCGGCGCATGCAGCTGCGCGAGCTGGCGCAGCTCAACGGCACGCTGCGCGAGAGCGACGCGCCGCGCTGCGCCAACTGCTCCGCGCTCGACCACAAGACCTGGCTCGTGAGTCGCACATATACCACACACAGTATAGGTACAGATACAACCAGTAGTGATCCGGCAAGGCGTGGAGGTGCCGGAGGGGCAGAACGACCTGCGGCGCATGCAGCTGCGCGAGCTGGCGCAGCTCAACGGCACGCTGCGCGAGAGCGACGCGCCGCGCTGCGCCAACTGCTCCGCGCTCGACCACAAGACCTGGCTCGTGAGTCGCACATATACCACACACAGTATAGGTACAGATACAACCAGTAGTGATCCGGCAAGGCGTGGAGGTGCCGGAGGGGCAGAACGACCTGCGGCGCATGCAGCTGCGCGAGCTGGCGCAGCTCAACGGCACGCTGCGCGAGAGCGACGCGCCGCGCTGCGCCAACTGCTCCGCGCTCGACCACAAGACCTGGCTCGTGAGTCGCACATATACCACACACAGTATAGGTACAGATACAACCAGTAGTGATCCGGCAAGGCGTGGAGGTGCCGGAGGGGCAGAACGACCTGCGGCGCATGCAGCTGCGCGAGCTGGCGCAGCTCAACGGCACGCTGCGCGAGAGCGACGCGCCGCGCTGCGCCAACTGCTCCGCGCTCGACCACAAGACCTGGCTCGTGAGTCGCACATATACCACACACAGTATAGGTACAGATACAACCAGTAGTGATCCGGCAAGGCGTGGAGGTGCCGGAGGGGCAGAACGACCTGCGGCGCATGCAGCTGCGCGAGCTGGCGCAGCTCAACGGCACGCTGCGCGAGAGCGACGCGCCGCGCTGCGCCAACTGCTCCGCGCTCGACCACAAGACCTGGCTCGTGAGTCGCACATATACCACACACAGTATAGGTACAGATACAACCAGTAGTGATCCGGCAAGGCGTGGAGGTGCCGGAGGGGCAGAACGACCTGCGGCGCATGCAGCTGCGCGAGCTGGCGCAGCTCAACGGCACGCTGCGCGAGAGCGACGCGCCGCGCTGCGCCAACTGCTCCGCGCTCGACCACAAGACCTGGCTCGTGAGTCGCACATATACCACACACAGTATAGGTACAGATACAACCAGTAGTGATCCGGCAAGGCGTGGAGGTGCCGGAGGGGCAGAACGACCTGCGGCGCATGCAGCTGCGCGAGCTGGCGCAGCTCAACGGCACGCTGCGCGAGAGCGACGCGCCGCGCTGCGCCAACTGCTCCGCGCTCGACCACAAGACCTGGCTCGTGAGTCGCACATATACCACACACAGTATAGGTACAGATACAACCAGTAGTGATCCGGCAAGGCGTGGAGGTGCCGGAGGGGCAGAACGACCTGCGGCGCATGCAGCTGCGCGAGCTGGCGCAGCTCAACGGCACGCTGCGCGAGAGCGACGCGCCGCGCTGCGCCAACTGCTCCGCGCTCGACCACAAGACCTGGCTCGTGAGTCGCACATATACCACACACAGTATAGGTACAGATACAACCAGTAGTGATCCGGCAAGGCGTGGAGGTGCCGGAGGGGCAGAACGACCTGCGGCGCATGCAGCTGCGCGAGCTGGCGCAGCTCAACGGCACGCTGCGCGAGAGCGACGCGCCGCGCTGCGCCAACTGCTCCGCGCTCGACCACAAGACCTGGCTCGTGAGTCGCACATATACCACACACAGTATAGGTACAGATACAACCAGTAGTGATCCGGCAAGGCGTGGAGGTGCCGGAGGGGCAGAACGACCTGCGGCGCATGCAGCTGCGCGAGCTGGCGCAGCTCAACGGCACGCTGCGCGAGAGCGACGCGCCGCGCTGCGCCAACTGCTCCGCGCTCGACCACAAGACCTGGCTCGTGAGTCGCACATATACCACACACAGTATAGGTACAGATACAACCAGTAGTGATCCGGCAAGGCGTGGAGGTGCCGGAGGGGCAGAACGACCTGCGGCGCATGCAGCTGCGCGAGCTGGCGCAGCTCAACGGCACGCTGCGCGAGAGCGACGCGCCGCGCTGCGCCAACTGCTCCGCGCTCGACCACAAGACCTGGCTCGTGAGTCGCACATATACCACACACAGTATAGGTACAGATACAACCAGTAGTGATCCGGCAAGGCGTGGAGGTGCCGGAGGGGCAGAACGACCTGCGGCGCATGCAGCTGCGCGAGCTGGCGCAGCTCAACGGCACGCTGCGCGAGAGCGACGCGCCGCGCTGCGCCAACTGCTCCGCGCTCGACCACAAGACCTGGCTCGTGAGTCGCACATATACCACACACAGTATAGGTACAGATACAACCAGTAGTGATCCGGCAAGGCGTGGAGGTGCCGGAGGGGCAGAACGACCTGCGGCGCATGCAGCTGCGCGAGCTGGCGCAGCTCAACGGCACGCTGCGCGAGAGCGACGCGCCGCGCTGCGCCAACTGCTCCGCGCTCGACCACAAGACCTGGCTCGTGAGTCGCACATATACCACACACAGTATAGGTACAGATACAACCAGTAGTGATCCGGCAAGGCGTGGAGGTGCCGGAGGGGCAGAACGACCTGCGGCGCATGCAGCTGCGCGAGCTGGCGCAGCTCAACGGCACGCTGCGCGAGAGCGACGCGCCGCGCTGCGCCAACTGCTCCGCGCTCGACCACAAGACCTGGCTCGTGAGTCGCACATATACCACACACAGTATAGGTACAGATACAACCAGTAGTGATCCGGCAAGGCGTGGAGGTGCCGGAGGGGCAGAACGACCTGCGGCGCATGCAGCTGCGCGAGCTGGCGCAGCTCAACGGCACGCTGCGCGAGAGCGACGCGCCGCGCTGCGCCAACTGCTCCGCGCTCGACCACAAGACCTGGCTCGTGAGTCGCACATATACCACACACAGTATAGGTACAGATACAACCAGTAGTGATCCGGCAAGGCGTGGAGGTGCCGGAGGGGCAGAACGACCTGCGGCGCATGCAGCTGCGCGAGCTGGCGCAGCTCAACGGCACGCTGCGCGAGAGCGACGCGCCGCGCTGCGCCAACTGCTCCGCGCTCGACCACAAGACCTGGCTCGTGAGTCGCACATATACCACACACAGTATAGGTACAGATACAACCAGTAGTGATCCGGCAAGGCGTGGAGGTGCCGGAGGGGCAGAACGACCTGCGGCGCATGCAGCTGCGCGAGCTGGCGCAGCTCAACGGCACGCTGCGCGAGAGCGACGCGCCGCGCTGCGCCAACTGCTCCGCGCTCGACCACAAGACCTGGCTCGTGAGTCGCACATATACCACACACAGTATAGGTACAGATACAACCAGTAGTGATCCGGCAAGGCGTGGAGGTGCCGGAGGGGCAGAACGACCTGCGGCGCATGCAGCTGCGCGAGCTGGCGCAGCTCAACGGCACGCTGCGCGAGAGCGACGCGCCGCGCTGCGCCAACTGCTCCGCGCTCGACCACAAGACCTGGCTCGTGAGTCGCACATATACCACACACAGTATAGGTACAGATACAACCAGTAGTGATCCGGCAAGGCGTGGAGGTGCCGGAGGGGCAGAACGACCTGCGGCGCATGCAGCTGCGCGAGCTGGCGCAGCTCAACGGCACGCTGCGCGAGAGCGACGCGCCGCGCTGCGCCAACTGCTCCGCGCTCGACCACAAGACCTGGCTCGTGAGTCGCACATATACCACACACAGTATACAGATACAACCAGTAGTGAAACTACCTACAAACGTTCGAAACGGCTCACTCATACAAACATGCGCATCGACGAGACCATTTAGCGGCAGTCGCTACTGACATCCACGCGAAAACCCGGTAGGGGTCCAGTAGTTTAGATGCTACGGTGGTAACCCTTCCTTTTGGCTTTGCCTTAGTCGGGTAATAAAAATAGCCTTTATTTTCGAAAATGCATGTCACAAATTAATTGATACTATGAAGTATTTTTATTTTTTATAGCCCGGTCAAATTAGACTAAAAAATAGGGGTGAGGTTACAATAATTCCAACCTGGCTGAAAATTGGTAGGATTGTTCAAAACACTATTATAAATATAATGATATTATATTCTTAAAATCAGGAATGGTAATGAAAAAAAAAAGACGAAATTGCGTTTCTCTGAAAAACAAAGGTTATATTTTCAACATCAACTTAAAACAAACATATTTTATCGAATAAGTACAAAATTTTTGTCTACAAAGTAATAACTCACCTGAAAAACAAAGAAACAACATTTAAAGCCTTTTATTTCAGGTAAATTTCTTTAAATCTTGAAAAGTTGAAAGTAATTACGAGTATAATTTAAATATAAACAAATGTCACAAGTGACAGCTGCTTTTCGGTTTACGAGGCAAATTCAAATTATGAAAAGTGCGGCAAAATTTAAATTAAGAAAAACATGCATGATTTTCTTTACATGTCCCCCCCTAGAAAGGAACAATTGCAAGTGACAAAGTACGTAATTGTTCATTCACTAACTAACACTGGAGATAGTTTTGTGATGTGGTATAGGTTTGACTCCGCTTTCTTGTGTCCGGCATCAACTTCATAGATTGAATTGGAAATCCTCTTCAGAATTTTATATGGTCCAATCCTTAATTCATCCATTTTCTTTCTATTTAGCCGATTTCCATTTTCCACATAAACTCTATCTCCCACTTTAAATTTATATTCTTCTCTATGCTTATCGAATATTTTTTTATTATAATTGTGTGATTTTATTGTGTTTTCTAGAGCAAGTTTTCTATCTTTTTCCAGATCTTCTTTTGTACATTTTTTTTTTCAATTCAAGTGGTAGAATATTTATATTTTCACCTTCCAAAAGATATTTAGGAGCAAACTTCGTGACTGTGTGTTCTGTTTCATTATATTTTTCTACACATTTGTGTGCAATAGTAGTCCAAGCCGTTTTTTTATCACTTTCATTTATTTTACATCTTATTTTATTGACTAAAGTTTGATTTAGTCTTTCATTAAGTCCATTTGAAAATGGTGCATCAACAGCCGTAAAAATCATTCTTATTTTTTCTTTCTTCAAAAATTCTTTGAACTCTTTGGAATTTATTCCAGGGTACTGGTCAGTTAATACTATATCAATGTTGTAGTTTTGTGTTACATTATTTATTAGTTTAATAAAATCACTGGAACTTTGATTCTTTGATGTGTAAATGTAAGCGTATCTCGTGAAATGATCAACCAGGAGATGTAAGTATTTTTTTGTTGACCGTGATCCTCCGAAGCCTCCAATGGTGTCAATAGATACAATTTCAAATGGGCGTGTCGCTGGACCTAAATGTGACATTAAGCCATATTTTGTGTTTCTTCTTGATTTGTTTTTTATACAAATTTCACATTCATCACAAATTTGTTTAATGTTTGCTATTATATTCTTTGCTGTGTAAAATGGCGTTATTTTATTTGTCATCTGGGTTCTTCCAATATGGCAGTAAGTGTTGTGGACATCTTTTATTAGAGTTTTGCTAAGTTCTTCTGATAATATGATTTTTTTATTTTTTCTATTCTTTTTGTAATAAATGTCATCCTCCAATATAAATTTTCCATTTCGTAGATCTGGATTTATGTGTTGGTCGTTTTTTATAGTTTCTAAGTTAATTAGATTGACTACTTTTAAAAAATCCTCAGTATTCTCATAGGGTTCTAAAACTGGATTTCTGCTTAAACAGTCTGCTTCTTGGTTTGATTTTCCTGGGTTATATTTTATTTTAAAATTATATTGGGATAAATAATACATCAAATCCCCTAATTCCTCATCCGTTCTAGCTTTGATGTTCATATTTTCTAATGGTTTATGATCTGAGTATACTAAAAATTCTTTTCCCATAAGCCAGTGCTGCCAATATTTCACAGCTTCTTTTATTGCCAGACATTCAAGATAAATTGCCTTCTTCTTTTTTTGAGTTTCAGTTAATTTTTTTGAAAAATAAGCAACCGGCTTACTGTTTCCATTCTTATCTTCTTGTTTCAACACTGCCCCTACTCCATTTATACTAGCATCTGTGTAAATTTTTATTGGTAATTCTGGGTCAAAGATTTTAAGAACTGGATCTGAACATAGTAATTCCTTTATTTTATCAAATGATTCCTGGCATTCTGCGGACCATATAAACTTGACATCTTTCCGCAGTAAATTGTGTAATGGGTCAAGGATAATTGCCCTGTGTGGTACAAATTTTTGGTGAAAATTTATTTTTCCTAAGAATTGCCGAATATTTTTTCTGGATGCTGGTACTGGAAAATTTTTTACTGCAGTTAAATAGTCTTTTAATGGTTTAACTGAATTGTTTTCTATAATGTGACCACAATATTTGGCATAATTATTGGCGAAAGTACATTTTAGGAATTTTAGTCTAAAGCCTTCTGCTAGTATTGCCTCCAATAATTTTGATAAATGCAATAAATGTTCTTCAAATGTTTTTGAAAAAATTAAAATGTCATCTATAAAATTTACTGCAAAACTCTCTAGTTTGTATTTTCTTATGATGTTACTTAGTATTCTCTGGAAAATGGCTGGAGCAGTCTTTAATCCAAATGGGAGACATGTCCATTGAAAATGGCCTTCTTGTGTAACAAATGCTGTTTTGTATCTATCTTTAATTTTCAACGGAATCGACCAAAATGCTGAGTTAATGTCTAAAGTAGAAAAATATTTACAGTTTACAGTTTTGACCATTAAATCCTCAATTAATGGAAAGGGTTGTGATTGAGGGACAACAATTTTGTTCAATTCTCTGAAATCAATACATAACCTGGTTTTTTTTTCATCTTCTTTTTTATAAGCCAGAGTTACTGGTGCAGCAAATGGGCTATAAGATTCTTCAATCAAATTCTTCTCTAGTAATTTTGATATTTGATTTTCTATTTCTCTTCTATCTTCAGCTGTGCATCTGTATGGACGTTTGCTACAATATTTATCTACCATCAAGTCAATATGAGCTTCATAATCTTGTACAGTGCCAACATCATATTTATCTTTAGCAAAGACCGATTTGTATTTTTCTATCAATTTTTCAATTTCTGATTGTTGATATAAATCTAAATGGTTTACTAACATTTCAAATCCATTGGAGTCTATATATTCATTGAAATTTATTTCACATTTTTTTATGTGTTTTTTTTCTTGTTCTAACACCTTAGAGTGTATACAACTTCCTTTTTCATTTTTGTCACCTAGTACATCAGGAATTTTGATATATTTTGAGTTATTATTTTTTTTCAAATCCGAGGTTTCTTTCTTTTCTTTTTCATTATTACATTGTATGATCTTTAATTCTTCATTTTGAATTAATTTGAAGTTTTTAATGCAATCTAAACCAATCAGGAAATCATAGTTAAAATTTTCACTATCAACAACAAAAATATCCATTATTTTTTCAATATTGTAGATTTTTAATTTAAGTGTTACTGTTCCTATTGTTTTCTTCTCACCATTAATAGTTTTCAAGTTTACTATTTGCGCATAATTTTTATCTTGTTTTGGTTGTATCTTCAATAATTTTGCATTAATTAATGAAACATTTGAACCTGAATCATAAATTCCAGAAATTTTTAATGTATCATTTAATAGTAGCTTTACTTTTATTAATGGTGGAACTTCTAGTTTTTTGGGTTTCCCTCATTTAGTTCAATTTCTAATTCAGAGTTATTTACAGTTTTAACTACTGGTATTTTATTTTTCTCTTTAAACCAGCAATTTTCTTGAGGATGGTAGCGTTTTCCTTTTTTCTGCTCCAGACAGGTTTGGCATGGTTTTTTTTCTTCAATTTTCTTTGATTTAGTATCTGAAGATGCAATACTTTTTTTATCATATTTATTCTTTCCAACAAGATGTTCAAATTTCCCTAATTCGTTGTAGAGATCTTCCGTTTGTTGTAAAGGTTCCCGGTCAATTTTGTCGGCCACATGATTAGGTAAACCAAATGCGATGAGGTCTATAAGTGTCCCTGTATCGATTGATTTCCTCACTTCCAGTAACAACTTTTCTTTTTTTAAAGCATACTCAAGTAACGAACCTGCTTGATATTTAAAGGCAAAAGCATATCTGATGGGTGACCATCCTTTATTTGCAAATGTCTCACAAAAATTTGATTCTCATTTATTCCATTCAGATTCTATAGTATATTTAATTACCATACAATTGTACCAGTCTATACTGGAATATTCCAAAAAATTTTTTAAGATTTGTATTTTCCTTTGGTCTTCGACGATTTGAAATCGTTCACATTCTTTGTTAAAATTTTTAATCCACTGGTGCGCATTTGAGTTTCTGCCTGTGAATTTTTCAATAGTGAAATCCTTCGCAATTTTTCCTAAATTTTGTGTTTCCGATTTGGTTTGTTTATGTTCAAATAATTTCTCCAACAGTTTTTCCAACGTTTGATTAGAGCTACTAGCTGTAGATTCAGCGCATTTTGTTTCTTCCATAATCTCTTCTAGGTAAAAATCACCAAACTGTAAGTTTTGTTCATCATCCAAGTATATTTTTGATATATCCTCCGTTAATGTTATCCATACTTTTCTAGATTGATGTCTTTTAGTTAGTGATTTTTTTACCTTGGCATAGTTTGGAGTATTTGTAATTACTTGATGTAAATTTGCAGGTTGGTATTCAGTTGGTATCCCAAAAATTTGTCCAGCAGGCGTAGCTATTGAGGTTATGCAGATGATGTTCGATTTTCCATCTGTTGTTGATTTCACAACAAAATCAAATCTCAATTTATCCATGTTTCTTGAAATATTTGCAGAAAATGTTGTTTTATAATGATATTATATTCTTTAAATCAGGAATGGTAATGAAAAAAAAAGACGAAATTGCGTTTCTCTGAAAAACAAAGGTTATATTTTCAACATCAACTTAAAACAAACATATTTTATCGAATAAGTACAAAATTTTTGTCTACAAAGTAATAACTCACCTGAAAAACAAAGAAACAACATTTAAAGCCTTTTATTTCAGGTAAATTTCTTTAAATCTTGAAAAGTTGAAAGTAATTACGAGTATAATTTAAATATAAACAAATGTCACAAGTGACAGCTGCTTTTCGGTTTACGAGGCAAATTCAAATTATGAAAAGTGCGGCAAAATTTAAATTAAGAAAAACATGCATGATTTTCTTTACATAAATGAAATGTGAAAAGTCCTCATCGATCCAACACCTGGAAAAAAATTTACTCCTGGACACGCACAGTTGACTCACACTTGCCTGAAAATTGGTAGGATTGTTCGAAACACTATTATAAATGAAATGTGAAAAGTCCTCATCGATCCGATACCTGGAAAAAAAATTACTCGGGGTCAAAGGTCACAGAAACGGGTTTTTCATGATTTTCAGCAAAACGGTAAGTTTTATCATAAAATTAGCTTGGACAAAATTGTAGATCAGATAATTATCTATAAAAAATGTCTGAATACTTTTTTTCATAAGAGCCACCATTTTTGAGATATAACGATTCAAAAAGGTATAGTCCAGTAACTTTAGGGTTTGCTAGTATTTGCTAGGAACTTGAAATTTTCACAGTAGCTTCCTTTTATGATTTAGGCGCACATCAAGAAAGGATATTTGGAAATTCTACCCCTAAAGGGGTTAAATAGGGGATGAAAGTTTGTATGAAAGTCTGTCATTTATTAAGTTACATCCATGAAAATTGGTATTTGGACTTTCGATAAAAAATAAAAAATATGAATTTAAGGATTTTTGAAAATTCTATCCGCAAGTGGGTTAAGTAGGGGATGAAAGTTTAAATGAGACCCCGTCACGTTTTCGTCATTTATCGAGTTATATCCATGAAAATTGGTATTTTGATTTTTGGTTAAAAATTAAAAAATACATTTTGAAGGAATTTTGGAAAACTACTCCCAAATTGGTACAATGGGAGATGGAAGATTGTATGAGATTAAGAATTCACGCGAGTGAAGTCGCGAGCATCTCAGTAAGTAATGTACATACAGAGCTGGTTCTGGTCTTAAATTGTAGCAATTTTATTCTACTTTAAAAACGCCCTGAAAAGGTAGTGTCATGAACTAGTCCTTTTGGGTTATAATCACCAAAATCTGAAAAAAATCTGAAATTTTCGCGTTTTTTTCGATTTTTGACAAAGTTGCGTTCGTCGCTAGAGGTCACAAACTTGGATTAATCATTGAGCCAACATCATAAATAAGTCAGCAAAAAATCAGAACTACCCGATTTAACGCAAGGTCGGATTACTAAAGTTACTGGACTAGTAAGTGTCGAAATAAAAATGAGGGACTGGATTTCTTTTTACCTGAAATTCTGATATTTCCAATATTTTATGTGTGTAAGTATGTAACTTATATGTGTAAGTTATGTGTAAGTTACACACTTACATATATAAAATATTATAAATATTAGAATTTCGGGAAAAAAGAAACCCAGTCCCTCATTTTTATTTCGAAACTTATCTTTTTGAATCATTATATCTCAAAAACGGTGGCTCTAAGGAAAAAAAGTATTTAGACATTTTTTATAGATAATTACCTGATCTACAATTTTGTCTACAATGATTTTATGATAAGACTTACCGTTTTGCTGAAAACTTCCCGTGAAAACTTTGACCCCGAGTAATTTATTTTACAGGTGTTGGATTGATGAGGACTTTGTACATTTCATTAATAATAGTGTCCCGAACAATCCTACAAATTTTCAGCCAAGTGTAAATAAACTGTGCGTGTCCAGGAGTAAATTTTTTTCCAGGTGCCGGATCGATGAGGACTTTTCACATTTCATTTATAATAGTGTTTTGAACAATCCTACCAATTTTCAGCCAGGTGGGAATTATCGTAGCCTTGAAAGTCTAAATTGACTGGGCTATTATGTTTATTAGATATTTTTAATTACAATTAATTTGTTTAATCTATACTTCTATACTAATAAATAAAATTGAAGTGTCTGTCTGTAATATCGAAATAACTACCTCATATTAAGCTCATATGGTTATTTGAACGATACTATAACCGAATCACACGTTTTTAAAATTTTTGTCTGTCTGTCTGTCTGTCTGTCTGTCTGTCTGTCTGTCTGTCTGTCTGTTTGAACGGGCTAATCTTTGGAACGGCTGAACCGATTTTGACGGGACTTTCACATACAAGTAGAGAATTAGCCAGGGAGTAACATAGGCTACTTTTTTAACCGACTTTCAAAAAAGGAGAAGTTGTGTTTTTCTACCTATGTACACCGATATCTCCGAGATTTCTGAACCGATTTGCGTAATTTTTTTTTAATCGATAGAGAAACATTGCGACACTGTCCTACAAAAAATTTGGATTCCAACTCCTCAATCCTGATGCTGTAGGGGATCTGATCCCCAACACTAATAGGATTTAGGCACTGACGGTTATATTGATATTGGGGATACCAATTAAAGACTTTATTGTTGAACTAGCTTTTGCCCGCGGCTTCGCCCGCGTGAATTTCGGTTTTTCACAAATCCCAAAATCTCCGATTCAAAATAAAAATTACGAAAACGCAGGACACATCCGCACGCATTAGCTCCCTGGCCTCGTTCGAAATCACAGATTTCGAAATGGAGATTGGAGCATGCACCCTCTTCACCGCACCCGCCCGCCGCGCGGCGGCGTACGTATGGCGGGCCGCAGGGGCGCGCGGGCGGCGCGGGGAGTTCCATGCAGCGCGAGCGTCGCGTCGGCCGTCCCGCGCAGCAAAAATACCTATCAGGGCGTATTTACCGATTTCAACACAACTCATTTTTGAAAGTCGGTTAAAAAAGTAGCCTATGTTACTCCTTGGTTAATCCTCTACTTGTCTGTGAAAGTCTCGTCAAAATCGGTTCAGCCGATCCGAAGATTAGCCCGTTCAAACAGACAGACAGACAGACAAAAATTTTAAAAACGTGTGATTCGGTTATGGTATCGTTCAAATAACCATATGAGCTTAATATGTGGTAGTTATTTCGAAATTACAGACAGACACTTCAATTTTATTTATTAGTATAGATGACCTCGAGTAGGTACATGTCCAATTCCTCAAACCTGATGCTGTAAGGAATTTCATTCCGAAATCGTAAGGATCCCACGGAATTTTTCCGTTTTGTGGACGGGTTACTACTTACTGCAGATAGGCTACTTTTTGTTCTGGAAAATCAAAGTTCCCACGAGATTTTTACAAACCACACGGGCGAAGCCGTGGGCATCATCTAGTAGTTAAATATGTTTTATATTACTTGTTATACTTGATACTTAGCTATTCGTATTGATTTGGACAAAAAAATATGGCAAAAATATATTGTAATATCTATGTACCTACTTTACACGAATAATTAATAAGTTTTCCTTTGTGAATTAAAAACTGATTAATAAATAATAGAAATCAAATATTTATTTATCAACACGAATCGGTTTTGATAAAACTTTGTGTTTTTTTTAATCGCAGTGTCCGGACAAGCCGAACGTGACGAACAGCATTGTGTGCTCGTCGTGCGGCGGCGCCGGACACATCGCGCGCGACTGCCGCGCCAAGCGCCCCGGACACGCGCCGCCGCGCGGACAGCACCAGGACAAGGTAACATACACACACACACACACACATACTCAATTCATGTATGAATCAGCTAGCTGATGCCAGCTCCGCTTGGATTCTTATAAATCTCACCCCCTATTTAACCCACTTGCGGGTGGAATTTCCAAAATTCCTGAAACACGTATTTTTTTATTTTTAACCGACATTACAAATACCGATTTTCATTGATATAATTTTAAAAATAAAAATGACGGAATTTCATACAAACTTTCATCCCCTATTTAACGGCACCTACGTCATAAAAGAAAGCTATACCCGAATTACTAATTCCGTGGAATTCTGACGTTTCGTAATGTTACTAGAGATAAAACAATTCCCACAAAAAAGATAAAAAATTAAAAACTTATGTAAATAAAAATCAACTGCCGCATGTAGATATGACAAATGCTTGACAGACACTTCGTGGTGATAATGTCATTCGAATTCCATTTTTGAATATATTTTTTTCAATGTGCTTCTTTTGCTTTCTATTGCTGTCAGTGTGCACTTTCTAGTTTCCACTCTTGGTGTTTTCTATTTTACGGCGAAACGACTAATATTGTTACGCGTCATATGGCTTTTTATGATGACAGGGAGTTAAAGTAGTTTGGGGTAAAATCGTACTTTGTAGATGTTAACCCTGTTCTCCATACAAATAACTCATCTGTAAATGACAATGACAGCTGTCAGAATTCCACGGAATTAGTAATTCGGGTATACTGTGAAAATTTCAAGTTTCTAGCTTCAGTGGACATTTACTTACAATATCACCGCTTCATTTCCATGCAGTGTGTATGTAACCCATTTTTATCATTGACTTATGTACGTAATAAATCTATACTCTATTGACGATTCAAAAGTACTTGTAAAAGTTTATTTGAATAAAAAACTTTTCTATTCTATTCTATTCTATTCTATCCTCGACTTACCTTAATATCTCACCTCGATTTACAATAATATCTATCTTCGACTTCGGCGCAGGTACACGAATGGACAGAATGGCTTGTTTTGTGCACTTGTACAACATTTTGTTGGTATCTGCAGGCAAAGATCGACGAGGAGTACATGTCGCTGATGGCGGAGTTGGGCGAGGCGCCGCCCCCGGGCGCGGGCGGCGGCATGGGCGGAGGCCTGCGCCGACCCTCGCACTCGCCCTTCGCCCCCGCGCCCCCGCCCAGGGCCATCATGGCACCACCTGGTAATAATACAACTAGAAATAATGTAATAAAGTGATAATAACGCTTAGAATAAATGAAATTTACACTTTTTATTTTTTGCTCAACTATACAAATAAATAAAACTGCCTGTTTTTGATTTTGAAATAACTATCTCTTATGAAGCTTTTATGATGATTATTTATATGAACGAAAGCATAACCGAAATGTACGTTTTCAAAATTTTTGTTTGTTGGTCTGTACGGGCGAATCTCTTGAACGCCTGAACTGATTTTGACAGGATTTTCACAGGCAGGTTGAGAGTTATAAGGGAAATCGAAGAGAACCAGCTTTTGCCCGCGACTATGGCTGAGATTTATAGAGTAGGTACTCTACTCAGATTTAGACAGATTTACGTCAGGGATGTCCCTTTAAAATCTATCACGTCTGAGTAGAGTACCTACTCTATAAATCTCAGCCATAGTCGCGGGCAAAAGCTAGTCGTTATTATTACTATTTATTAAGTAACTAGCTGATACCAGCAACTTCGTCCGCTTGGATTCTTATAAATCTCACTTGGGGGTGGAATTTCCAAAATTCCTGAAACACGTAATTCTTTATTTTTAACCGACAACACAAATACCGATTTTCATTGATATAACTTTAAAAATGACGGACTTTCATACAAAATTTCATCCCCCATTTAAACCACTTGGGGGTAGTTTTTCCAAAATTCTTTAATTACGTTACTCTTTATTTTTAACCTAAAACCTAAATACCAATTTTCATGGATATAATTTGAAAAATGACGGACTTTCATACAAACTTTCATCCCCTATTTAACCACCTTAGGGGTGGAATTTGCAATAATCCTTTCTTAGTGTGCGCCTACGTCATAAATTTCAAGTTTCTAGCTTCAGTGGTTTTGGCTGTGCGTTGATTGTCAGTCAGTCAGTCAGGACAAGCTACTTTATATTATTATAGATTAAGTAATTAAGACGTAATTAAGTGTTAATAAATCAATGTGACGCGTACAGTTGGCGCGCCGCCGTCCATGCCGCCGCCGGCGCCCTACCCGCACATGCACCACGGGCCGCACCACCCGCCGCCGCACGCGCCCTGGCTAGGTGAGACACCCCCCATCTGCCTACCCCCTTTTTTAACGGGGGTAAATCTCCCTGATACCGGACCCGGATACCCGACTTCTTGGGGAGGAAATTGGGTTATGTGGGGGTTTTTACTCACTGAAACTCCCTGGGTGGCCAGGGCCGGATTAAACCCTATCAGGGCCCCTAGGCAATGCAATTCTCGAGGTCCCTTTCCTTTGCCCTTTTCTTACTTTTTAAAATATATTTTTTCTATCACAAAAGTCGAGTCGATCAGATCGACTCTTTTGGTATACTGTTACATCAATCTCTTCTACATCTACACTACGGCGCCCCCGTGGGCCCCTAGTCGGCGTGGGGCCCCTAGGCAGTTGCCTAATCCGCCTTATGGATAAACCGGCCCTGTGGGTGGCCGTTCTCTGCGCATATTTTCGGAAGGCTCCGAGGTCTCCTAGGAACGCATCGGTGTTTTCTACTAGTGCCTCTCTTCGAGGCGCGGCGGCAACACATGCAGCTCCCTCTCCCCTAGGGAACGCTGTACACTAATCGAGCAATCTGCGGACTCTCCTGGAACCGAGGGGAGCAAAACCGTAGCGTAGGGAAAGCCCTACAAGAGTTATGTCCAGTTGTGGACGTCTATCAGCTGACGACGACGAAATTATATTGAATAGAATTGATAGAATTGTAATTATTAAATATTAACGAGTGCTGGGATTTTCGGGTTAATAATACAAGGTTTCGGGTTAATAATTCATAGTTAAAGTGTATATTTTATCAAAACTGGAACATTGTAGACTTTTTGAACGTCAATTTAAGAACATGAAAGTGAGGTAATGGTGATAATTATTTACGGAAACCTAAAACTACGAGGGTTCCAAACGCGCCCTGTTCTGAGAAGAGTCCACAACAAACTCAGCTGAGTTCAATATAAGGGTTATGATGTATATTGTCCGGCAGGGGGCGGTGCGGGAGGCAGCGTGAGCGCCGCGCAGCCGCCGCCGCCCGGCAGCGCGCCGCCCTTCCCGCCGCCGCCGCCGCCGCACGTGAGTACCACCATCACCACTACCATCATCATCATCATCATCATCATCATCATCATCATCATCTAAACTTCCCTGGCTGGTATTAGGCTCATTGCAGCAAATACCTCCAGTAGAGGCGATCAGAAGTATAGTTGATTAATTTCATGAAGACGCGTAAATCATTGCAATATATCTCATAATGTGTAAGTCATAAAAGTCACAGGACGAGTCATCGTGAAATGAACCAACTATGGCTTTCGTCTAACTCCGGACCCCCCTCCCCCCCAATCCCCAATAACTCTCATGTCACTTTCCACCGCCCTGTAGATGTACCTCGTCCTCTGCGACCGTCCATCACATTTTTGAAGTGAAACTTGTTTACTAGGTTACAGGGACAAACATGCATATTCAAATTGGATTTAGTCTGCGAGAGAATGAGATAGAATACAAGTCGGATAGAATACAAGTTCCATGAGGTTCCGCTTCCGCTCTCCGCCTACGTTCTGTTTTTAAATCCATATATTTTTTTTCAAAAACAAACAAGGTTTTAATGTTTAATTTAATATTTACATAATACTTGGGAGCATTCGAAATGTTTCAAAATTCAAAAACTTTCAAAATTCAAAATCATTTATTTCATGTAGGCCAACGTGTGGCTCTTATGACATGTCAAGAATCTACCACCGGTTCGTAATGCTGGTTCTGCTGAGAAGAGCCGGCAAGAAACTCAGCAGTTGTTTGTTTATATCAGTTTGAATATAAGTTTCACTTCTGCCATGTGTGAATTGCATACACACTTTTCTTTATTCATCTACAAAGTCCTTGACTGCGATCTCGCTTGATGGTAAGTGACGATACAGTCTAAGATGGCAGTGGGCTAGCCCTAGCAGGTTTATTAGACCCGTACGTACCCCTCATCGATTTTGTAACATGACCTTTACCAGTGCGACAACTAGCCACGGCTGGCTTCCCACCAGACCAACCAAGAAACAATTTTGAAATTATAAATCCCTAAATTGCATCTGCCAGGACTCGAATCCCTGAAATCAAAGAGTTTCCATTAGATTTTATGCAACCTAAATCCACGCAGACGAAGTCGCAGGCTTTGGCTAGCCAATAATAATAAATTAACTATTGTTTTGACAGGGAGATAACTCAATGGGTCCACCGAACGGCGGGCCCGGGCCGCACATGCCGCCGCCTCCACCGGGTAAGTGAAGGGCCTAATACACATTGCCCAATACTCAATACCACTCGGGAAACATTTATATATACAGGGACACACATTGGCTGACATGCCAATCGTCCACAAGTTATGCAAACGCACGAACCTCAGTTTTGACCAAAAATATTGGAAATCAAAATTGAGGTTCATGCGCTTGCCGAGACTTGACGTTTAGAGTGTTTTAGTGTGTTATATCCAGTGAGAAATTAATAGTAGTGGAGGAGCCATACCTACTTTAAAAACGTGTCAAAAATACACTCACACACGCTTAGATTAGGTATCATACACGCACAATCCCTAACATAAAATAGCGCGTGTTCATTGTGATGTCTCAAGTTGTGCGTGTGTGAATGTTCATGTATACATTTTAGGGAGGCCATCTTTTGTCTTGAGTCTGCCGCAAACTGTTTTATTATTATGTCAAAAATGTAATGTTGTCTCTTACACACTTATGAAAATTTTGACAAGCTTGAGCTATTTTCCGATCGACTATTTTCTATAGGACAGGGCACCTCTATATTATTATTATCTCTATGGTTCTATCAGAGGATATTGACGCAATGTAAATAGTAATACGCTAGCCGCCACTCCTCGACTACATTTGGCCAACGTGTACTGGAGCCATAATATTTAAATTGTTTATAATGTTACCGTTTTATGTTGTATTCTGATCGCAGTGTTTAAATTATTTAGCAATGTATAAGAGTGTTATTATCTGTGTGCAGGTATGATGGGCGCGGGCGGCTGGCGCGGGTTCCCGCCGCCGTGGGCCGCGCCGCCCGCCGCCTTCCTCGCGCCGCCGCCGCCGCCGCCGCCCGTCTCCTCCTCCTAGCCCTAGCCTCCGACCAGGGGGGTTATTCTGTAACTTAGTTAGCAACTGAAAATAGTTGCCAACTATTTAGTTCGATATACATTGCTGCTTTACTGTGGGAAATTATGAAAACACTTTATAATTTATCACAGTAAAGCAGCAATGTATATCAAATTTATTACTTGGCAACTATTTTCAGTTGCTAACTAAGTTACAGAATAACCCAGCAGACCACGCCATATCACCACTCCACACTACACACATAGATACTATTCATTTTACACTCGGGATACACAGACGGACAGATAGATACAATTCGAGTATATGGAGATATATTCGAGCAGCCTCGATAACGCAACGGTCGTCGGGCGTGGATCGAAAATCCAACGGTTCAAACCTCACCCGTTAAACTATTGTCGTACCACTCGTATTGTTGTTACTACTCCTAACACAAGCTTTCCGTATTGTTGTTACTACTCCTAACACAAGCTTTCCGTATTGTTGTTACTACTCCTAACACAAGCTTTCGCTTATTTGAAGGGAAAAGGGGTATATTAGTCATGTTCCTCGTGGCTAATATTCTTTTTTACAAAAAAATTGGTTGTCTATAAAGTCTGTTTACGGATGATAATTTTACGTGATAAAGTCATAAGAAAACATTGCCTCTCTATCGCTTGTTCTGCGCTCTCGCTCGCACGCTTGGCTATGCCAGCCGATCGTCTCTTCTCTATCGCTTATTTTGCGCTCTCGCTTGCACGCGGTACGTGCTTTATCGTGCGTGCGGCCGGCGTTCATCGATTTATAAGACTAATAACCTCAAAGTAAAATGGACTTTAACTGCATTGTTTTAAGGCTCGAGTTCATCCATACATCTACAGCCAGCGCCCCGTGTGAAAAAGTGAAATAAAAATCGGCCGTACTGAATTTGCAACTCTAAAATGAGGGCTTTTAAGGCCGCTTTACGCTGATTTTATAGTGTTTCAATACTCTTTAAGTGTATCAACGTTTTCGAGGTCCACATTCTTCGAGTGTTCATTCAGTGTTTTGTACCGAGGAAGAGATTGCATAAATTAAAGTTGAAGGCGACGTTAGCAAAAAGCCAAAAACTCAAATTTATATACACATAAACAAAAATTCATTACTGATTATTACATTATATTTATCAAAACTTTTGGAGACAGGAAATAATGCGCAGTTTTTGATTGGATAATACGCCTGTTGCGCAAAATTTTCTGGTAGAAATTAATTTTATATTTACAAAACAAGAAGTAGCTAGTTTTAATACTGTTTGAACTAAACGCACGCAAAAGCAGGCATTGTTCGCATTTGCGCGTGCGTGTAAACATTTTTTTTACGATATATATTTTTTTAGTAATTCGGTTACTATTGTGACGTAATATGTCTAATTTGTATAATACGAAATGTACTATACAAAATAAATGAGATGCAATGTATGATAGTATGTCAGTTTCTCGTAACAAAAGTATGAGTACATAATTATATAGATCGACCACAATCTCATGAAAAATAGGGAAATGAAATTCCAAGGTTAGCAACACTACGGCTGCCCTAGCGATAAACAAAGTAACTGACATTTTTTGTGAAATTGACTTTTTGCATTAACAAAAGTTTTATGTCGAGTAGTTTTTTACCACAGTTTAATATTTCAAATAACTTGAACCGTTTACTAAAATTTAAATTGCCCCAACAAAGTAACTGCACTCACTAACCCGGAATATAAATGCAAAAACCAAGTAACCAACAAGCACAACACAAAAACAAAGTAATTGGATGTTGATTACTTTGTTTTTGTATTTAAAATGCAGTTGCTTGATTTTTCGTTTCGTGAAACGATCCCAGGTAAGGTGTTCTGAATGTAATTACTTTGTTTATCACTAGGGCAGCCGAGTTAACCCAGTGTTGCTTACTACAAAATTTAATTTCCCTATTTTTCATGAGATTCTGGTCGATCTATACCCGAATTACTAATTCCGTGGAATTCTGACGTTTCGTAATGTTACCAGAGATAAAACAATTCCCACAAAAAAGATAAAAAAATTCAAAACTTATGCAAATACAAATTAACTGCCGCATGTAGATATGACAAATGCCTGACAGACACTTCATGGTGATAATGTCATTCGACATCCATTTTTGAATAAATTTTTTCAATGTGCTTCTTTTGTTTTCTATTGCTGTTAGTGTGCACTTTCTAGTTTCCACTCTTGGTGTTTTCTATTTTAAGGTGAAACGAATAATATTATTACGCGGCATATGGCTTTATAAGATGACAGGGAATTAAAGTAGTTTGGGGTAAAATCGTACTTCGTAGATGTTAACCCTGTTCTCCATACAAATAACTCATCTGTAAATGACAATGACAGCTGTCAGAATTCCACGGAATTAGTAATTCGGACATAGTTACAGCTTTTGTCGACACTCGACACACATATATATCTCCATTTGTTTCTTTTAATTTCTAAATAATTATGTTTTATTTCTAATAAATTCTTTGTTTTATTGACATAGCAATTAAAAATTGTTTTAAGATTTCTTAGATTTGTAAACTCTTCAATCTTGCACTGTGATGAATTGTGACTGTGTGTGGATCATACATATAATTATGTATTTTTGTTTTATTTAAATTAAAAAAATAAACAGATTAATACATGAAAATGTGTCTCATTTTAATTTATATTATTTGCGTAATATTTAGACACCATGAATTGAAACGCTCGCCCTTTACGACTTACGCTCCGAAATGTGAACTAACGTGTCTTTTTTTATTTAATCAAAATCGGTTCAGTGGTTTAGGCTTTTATACATCTAATAGAAAATTATAGGACCATCATGTCACATATTCTAATCTCGGCATATTAAACTTGCTTCGACTTTTCGAGATAATCTCTCTCACTTCTACTTTAAATAAAACCGGTCAAGTGCGAGTCAGACTCGCGCATCGAGGGTTCGGTACTCCAGAAGCAGAAGTACTTACAATCTGTTTTTCCTTAGTTGTCTTAAAAGGTAAGGTGCCAATTAACCTAGGCCTTTAAAAAAAACTACTTACTACATCTCATTCAAACCAATTTTCGGTGGAAGTTTACATGGTAATGTACATCATACATTTTTTTTAGTTTTATCATTCTCTTATTTTAGAAGTTACAGGGGAGCGGGGCACATCTTACGGTCTTACCACTTGGTGCCGTTTTTCGCCATTTGGCTACGGAACCCTAAAGTGCTATCAAGCTAAAAATTATGAGCGTCATCTATTGGTATATTATAAGGTATATCTATTAGTTGATCTTTCGTTTTGACTTCAAAGCGAAACCACCTAGCGGAATATTGTTTCCTATGCATTTCTTTGTACTGAATTACACAAGGAAAAATGCCGGAGAAAAGTTAGCTACTTTCGTCGCACACATTCACACAAGTCGAGGGTAGTGTGAAATAAAATGAATTGATTTTATAATTCGTATATTTGCTTCACATTACATATAGTAATTAGGTATAAATAAAAAAATCAATAATTGTCAGTCGCGCGTACGTCAGCCCCCTTAGCACGAAAATTGCGATTATCACATTGTTAGTTATAAATTTAAAGCAGAGAAAAATGGTGGCAAATTAAAAAAAATAGGTTATATATCCCTAATTAAACTAGAAAATCAAATATTTTTCCTAGTCAGGGTCAAACTGACAACCGATGTGCGATCTTTCCTTTCGCGCACTCGTAAAACTGTGGAACCAACTCCCGGTGGTGTTCCACATAACTTCAATATGGGGTTATTCAAGGGGAGGATCAATAAATTCCTCAAAAGCCGGCAACGCATACGTGGTTCCTCTGGTATTGTAAATGTTCATGGGCGGCGGTAATCACTTAACATCAGGTGACCCGCCTTGACTCAGGTGCTCGTTTGCCCGGGGTGCTAGCCAGGTAACCTCCAAGTGTGCCTGGGTGCTGCTGGTCCTCTTGGATACGTCCGAGGGGAAGAGCAGTATTCGGGCCGGTGCACCCCGGTAACATGGTTAATAATTTCGGGGATATTGTTAGCCATGGCCAATGACCTGGCGGAGGGAGGTTTCTCCGCGTGTCCCTCTGATTAGCAGAGGGCACTGTGGATGAAACTGGGGGTGAGACACCCCGGGGCGGGGGGCAGCGATGCCCATCGCGGGAGGAAGAAAACCTCGTTAAAAAATTACGGGAGGGCGCGAGCCTCTGGAGGGACAGCCCAGAGGCGAGCGGGAGCCCCAGCTGGGGCGGCTGCCGGAGACCTGGGATGCATACTTTGGGTTCCCCAGGCGTCCAGCACAGACAGCATGAGGGTCATGCCGTGGTGGTTTTAGTGGGTATACCCGGTTGGAGTCCCACATGACCTTCGTTCTGCCGCATTCGGCCGCAGAACGGGGGTACCTATAAAAGGTTTCCACCACGTCAAAAAAAAAAAAAAAAAAGGTGCTCGTTTGCCCGCATTTTTTATAAAAAAAAACTGCGGCGGTAGGCCTCAAACCAGATTAAGCAACTCTAACACCAAACTTTCAAGCATTTAAATGCATGTACAAAACCATGCACGCACCATAAAAATGACTCACTAAAACATGTAAATAAACACACACACGCACAAATTCGTGACGTCCTAGTGAATATGCGCCATTGTTCGTGCTCAGATAGTGCTTGTGTAAGTTTTTGACACATTTTAATTAGTTTTCAGGGTCTGCTCTCTAGATATCTGTGGTTACAATACAATGTAATAGTATGCATCTCAAATACAGTTTCGGAAGAACATAAATTCAATCAATAACAGTAATCATGGCAATGATCAAATAATTAAATTCATAAACTTCGTGCTAGGGGAGCAAATACGATTCTGCACAAACAATAACGATTGTAAAAATGCGCAAATCATTTATTTGTAAATAACTTAATAGCTAACTGATTAGCATTAAAAAAACAAAGGATACTATGAGTCTTACAAGTGTTTACACTCTAGTGTATAACTAATCAAATATTTTAATAATATTTGTATGAAAAATCGCGTAATATGTTTAATAGAGAAAACGTTCGCAAAACTCATAGCTTCCTACAAAAGCATTTGATTCTATTCCGCGAATACGATAATCACAATAAATAAATAAGGAACCTAAATACTTATTACACAATCTGGCGTTTTATTATTACAAATAATAAATAATGGCGTCATGTCACTCGTATTATATACTAGCTGACCCCCGCGACTTCGTCCGCGTGTTTATAGATTTTATATAGGATCGGATCGGATCCCATAATTCTTTTATGTACCTACACTAAATGTAGCCTGTTACTCCTTATAACATTGAAAGTTCCATTAAAATTTCCGTTTCGGAGATTAGCTGGAACAAATAGACAGAACGACAAACATAAATTTAAACGCACACCAGTTTAAAATAAGCCGTACGTTCAAAGATCCGGGTCCCAAGTTATTTGAACCCAATACTGAGGGTTGTAATGTCTGTCATTTCTGAACTAAAAAACCTATGACCTTGAAATATTTACGGGACAATATATAAAGTACGCCCTTTCTAACAAAAAAAGAATGAGTGAAATTGAACTATGCGTTAAGACCCCTCTCCCAGTTTCGCGCTATGGAAGTTTAGGTATCTAACGGCAGGTAGTCGGGCGGCGTGCTGCACGGACGACCACTTGCATATAGCGCGACCATGAATTTAGTTTTGGTACTTGTATCTATAATATAATAAAACTGTAACAGATCCAATTCGGTACATTGAAGATATTTTGAAAATTTTTATTGGAGGGCACTCTATAATCGATACTGAAGCCAAAACTGCAATTTTTTTCATTTTTGTCTATCTGTCTGTCTGTCTTTCTGTCTGTCTGTCTGTCTGTCTGTCTGTATCTTGGCCGCGCATCACGCCGAAACTACTGAATGGATTCAAATTAAACTTGGTACGATTTGAGTTTATACTCCGAGGTAGGACATAGGATACTTTTTATCCCAAAATTCAGCACGGTTCCCTTGGGAAAGGGGATGAAAGTTAAAACGTGTATTTAGCTGTAATTCATTAACGCGTTGTTCGATTTCACTCATTCTTTTTTTGTTGGAAAGGTAGTGTTTTACATAATGTCCCGTAAATATTTCAAGGTCATAGGTTTTTTAGTTCAGAAATGACAGACATTACAACCCTCAGTATTGGGTTTAAATAACTTGGGACCCGGATCTTTGAACGTACGGCTTATTTTAAACTGGTGTGCGTTTAAATTTATGTTTGTCGGTCTGTCTATTTGTTCCAGCTAATCTCCGAAACGGCTGGATCGATTTTAATGGAACTTTCAATGTTATAAGTAATAACTTAGGCTACATTTAGTTTAGGTACATAAAAGAATTATGGGATCCGATCCGATCCTATATCCGATCCGATCCTATATAAAAAACCTATATCTACGCGAACGAAGTTGCGGGAATCAGCTAGTTAAATATAAATTTCTAAATTATTTCTTTGATGTTGTAGTATTATATATATAATGTTTATTATAAAATATTTTTAATTAAATGACTTCGCGTGGGACTTTATCGAATAAGTATTTCATGAATCTACGTTGAACTTACAAAACAAAAGCGACCAGGATAATATGATGTTCTTCTCTATGAAGACATGTAGGGTTCCGTATTTATATCATAGGTGTCACGCATATTTAGCCTTCAACCATTTTTTTCTAAACTAACTAATAAAAGAAACAAATACCTTTTTAATTATTTAACAATTACCTACCAATTATTATTATTATTATATTTCAAATCATCTGTCTGAAAATAACATGACAGAGCTGTTGCATTGCACCTGTTGAAGTTCTTGAATACCTTTTCTGATAAGAGTAGGTACAATTATTTAAAGTTTACCAATAGAACAATAAAAAGTATGCAATCTTTGTTTACTGCTAAAATGTCGGTTTAGTCAGAAGTGCAAGTGCGACTTTTATTATAGTAACAAGCGGACACCCGCGACTTCGTTCGCGTGGATATATATTGGTTTTTAAAAATCCCGTAGGAATCATTTTGTTTTTCCTAAGCTCCTTTGAGCTCATATCATGCTAAAACCTGTTAAAAGTTAACTGGCGGATGTTTAGGTAGATCAAAATGTAAACATCCACCAGTGAAAGTCCCATCAAAATCGATCCAGCCTTTTAGAAAATAGTCGGTAATCTCTAAAGTATCTACTTTCTAACAAAAAAAGAATGAATGAAATCGGATCACGCGTTAATGAATTATAGCTAAATACACGTTTTGACTTTCATCCCCTCTCCCTAGGAAACCGTGCTGAATTTCGGGATAAAAAGTATATAGTATATAAGATAGATATATTACTCCGTAGTATAAACTTAAATCGTACCAAGTTTCGTTGTTTCAATCCATTCAGTAGTTTTTGCGTGATGCGCGCACACGAAACATACAGACAAATAGACAAACAGATAAACAGACAAACAGACAGAAATTTCAAAAATAGCTTTTATCGTTACTCAACCCTAACATTTCCCAGTTATTATTTTGCAAAATTCTCTAATGTACAGATACGGCAAATCTACGATTTTATTATATGTAGAGATAGATGATAATATCTTCAAAAAAAAAATGACGGCCATCTTGGATTTCAAAATGGATACTTTAGTATTAGTTTATAATATCATATTTCCGTGACTGTCCTGGGTGCTATGCTGTAATTTCACTTATTTAAAAAAATACTCACGCATATTTTTTAGAAAAATATTCATGCTCAAAACTTTGCAGTCGTTGTATAAATTAGTGTTTACACGACTCTCGTACGTGCATCTGGATGGTGGCAAAAACTGCACAGGTCCTACCCTAACGAGCGCCGGGCGCATACTAAATAAGCGAAGACATTGCATAGCTATTTATTGTAATTTAGGGGGATGTTTAATAAGTTTTTATGTTTGATCAAATAAATGGATTGTTAATTAAACTATATATATAGATTCGTTAAAGAACGTAGTTTATTTCTACATAAAAATTTTATTGAATTTATGCTTTTTTCAATACAAAAAATCGTGTTAAAGTAACCGTATAATTCGGGAAATTTGGCGGAAGTTCTTTTTTTTTTTAACCATTAATTTGATTAAAAATCTATATTCTGCTCTGTAATGTGTCAATAAGACTATATGTCTGATATTTAAGTATTTTTTTCAAGTAAATTAGATGACTTTTAAGGACAGATATAGAGCTTCAAAGTTGAGTCTGTTATTTATTTTATTAAAACGAGGTGTGGGAAATTGATCATTACAAAATAAATAAAATAGTTTTTGTAAATATGGTCTGACAAATGTCAATATGAAGGATTAGTTTATTTAAAACATGTATTGAAATATGTGAAAGTCTCTCCTACGATGCTAAATTTGGAGCTTGAAATCTTAGATTTTTCAGAGAAAAGGTAAAACTGCTCTTAATGAATTACAGCTAAATACACGTTTTAACTTTCTTCCCCTCTCCCAAGGGAACCGTGATGAATTTCGG
Organism: Melanargia galathea; assembly: GCA_920104075.1. Taxonomy (NCBI): domain Eukaryota; kingdom Metazoa; phylum Arthropoda; class Insecta; order Lepidoptera; family Nymphalidae; genus Melanargia; species Melanargia galathea. Next base: position 19,321,777 of record OV049869.1, on the reverse strand, counting down.
GATAAAAAGTATCCTATGTCCTACCTCGGAGTATAAACTCAAATCGTACCAAGTTTCATTTGAATCCATTCAGTAGTTTTGGCGTGATGCGCGGCCAAGATACAGACAGACAGACAGACAGACAGACAGACAAAAATGAAACAAATTGCAGTTTTGCCTTCAGTATCGATTATAGAGTGCCCTCCAATAAAAAATTTCAAAATATCTTCAATGTACAGAATTGGATCTGTTACAGTTTTATTATATTATAGATTTCAATGGTGCGTGTGATAATATGAGATTTATATGAAGCGAATGTGAAAACTGAAAAGCATCTTTTATGACGTTATTCTGAATTAGTAAGTAAATAGGTACCTAATTAGTTTGTCGAAACTTGTATGAAAAACTTTTTGAATGTCATTCATTCTTTTCTGCTCCAAATATCTACCGGATACCTAACCCATATTTAGTATATTTTTTTACACATTTACACAGATTTCCTACTTTCGCCCAAGTAGATTTTTGAGGTCACAGACTATTTTCTAAACTTAGAAAATAATAGGTATCCTTTTCTTAAATAGTTTAATATTGTTTGAAATACTAGTTAATTGTTTTTAACTTAAATTATTAATGAGATTATGGCTACATACATTTTTATGTTTAAATAATTAATTTTATTTATAAAAAATGTGTGGTTTTGAGTGAAAAAACGCCAGACCGATCGCCATACAAATAAAAGCGTTAAATTATAAAGATCAATCATTTCTACTTAAGTATAAAATTATCATCATACTTTTTGTATCAAATCTAAATTACTTTAGTGGATATTATATAATAAATCATCTATAACATTATAATTGTCGTGACGACTTTCAACAGTGTTGTGGGTTGTCTCAAATTTTATATCCAATTAAGGTGTACATTCAATTATTAGCACCAAAACTGGCATTGTAGGTTATATAATTTATTTATATGACTGCAGTACACAACAAATAAACTTACAACATTTATATGTTGTAGATTTACTTAAAAGGGTCTGTTTCACCACCTGCTATGTGTCTGATAGCTTATTCACAAATTTTGTCTTTGTCACTTGACATAAAGTAAGAAAGTGACAAAAGTTACGTTCAGGCTATCCAACACTTATCAGAAGGTGGTGTAACAGGCTTATGTTGTAATCTAACTTATAAAATTAATATTCGTAAGCGCTTTTAAGCCTAAATCGAAGAAAAAATATACAATACAATGCTTGTCAGCACCAAAGAAAGTAATTTTCAGTGTAAAAATGAATATACATCGAATTAAGAACCATTCCCGTTTGGAAGTCCGTAAAACTAAATAACTAAGAACGATTAATTATTATTATTTTTCAACAATACTTTTTACTCAAAATAAATATATTTTCGTAATCAAGTTTTCAAACCCTTTAATTTGACACCCCACTCGATAGGATTTGAAAAAAAAATTTAAACCCCATACATGGACGCCATAATGTGGGGTACATTATGGCGTCCAAAATCCGCCACTATGAATATTTCAAATTTTTATCTTCTCGTTGAAACTCCTGTTGGCATGGCGAATTTAACAACGTGCCACTTCGATGTCTCGTTTCAATTAAGGTAACTCAAGACAACATTAATTAAACATGAGACAAGCCACATCACTGTTGATCTATTTTAATCTCATTCTAAATGCTCGGTTCACTTACAAGCGCGCTTGTGATGCCTTCATACTATTGGACATTATTCGGCATCAGCTATAAATAAAAAAATCTTGAGATATTGGACAAAATAAATTGTATATATAAAAAATTGCTCAACGCCTCCAAATCATACATACATACGAAAGTTGAAAAAGTGGTCGGTTGCTGCGTTGGGAGTACACGCTTGTATCGCCCCCGCACCTCACACGATAACTTAAAATCGTTTACTGCGTACACTCAACGCAAAGACAAAACTCAACTATACTTTGTTTCATACGTTTAACATGTAAGAGACAAAACACATAAATGGCGACGCAGTCCTTAGTCTTGACAGACGCACACGCCTCTATAGTTGACATGACAAACGTGCGAATTGAATCATAATTTTTTTTCCTGATTTCTTGTTCGCACTCACATTCCTTATGGAACTGAAACCTGGTTCTCTGGTGTTGTGTGTAACAATAATAAAGAATTTGTCGATAGTCGCCGATAACAGGTCATAAAGAGCGAGGGAGAGCCCTCACAATCCTATGATCGTAATGTTTTATGGCTCAGTTCGCACGTTTGTAATGTCCAAACTATAGAAACACCCGAATCGCGGTAGCGGCAGACAGCGGCGTCAGCTCAAAGCTAGGCCATGTTTTCATTTCACTATACCAATTTAAACCATAATATATCGAAGTCTATAAAGCCGAGTTGGACTTGTTACCAAAAAATACCTCAGTTTCAACTTTCGTAACCCGAATTATAAATAGCATTATAAAGTCTTAAAAATCCTTCCCAACGGCATCGCAAGCCGTTGCAAATACACTCGTGTCTGACCAGTCTCCAAATAGCTCATATCATATCACAATTTCATTCACAAAATATCAATTATTCAATACATTAGTATATCAATAAAAGTCGAAATATCGTTAAGTCGCCGTGAATATTTTTTAAAAAGTTTAGAGCACACACCTATTTAAGGTCATTCGATTATATTATTAGGTTTACTTTATGTCATAAGTCAAATATAGTTTAACCATAAATTATAATGGTTTATGACTATAAGAGTTCATAACAATTAATAAGGAAATCAGCTTCCAAATGGCTGATTCTGGGTACACAGGATGAAAGCAACTGTTCAATGCCAAATATACATTACATGAGTGCAAGTAGTACTTACTGTTTATACTCGTATGAGCTATTTTCCTTACTGTTTTTGACGTGATAACGTCTTATAAATCGATGAACGCCAGCTACACGCATGAAAAAGCATGACTCACTGTCACGTTCCGCGTGCAAGCGAGAGCGTGGAACAAGCGATAGAGAAGGCACGATCGACCTAAGCGTTCGGCTTGTGTCTCTATCTGTTTTCAGACGTTATCACGTAAAATTATCGTCCATAAACCGACTTTACAGACAATCAATATATATTTTTTTGGTCACGATAATTTGCAAGTTGGCGCAGGCAGACTGGCATATCTGGCATCAAAGGGTTAGTTGCTCTTTGTCTGTGAACCATGAATTAGCCACATTGGAGATCATTACCCTTATGACCTCTTATACGGATACCATAATGCTATCAAGTATAGGAATTGAAGTCGCCATTTTCTATGTCCGTCTTGCTCAGTGTAATGCACACGTGAGCAAGACAGATATATAAAATGGCGGTTTAATGTTCCTATTCTTATATTGATCGCATTATACCTCGAAATAGAGCGTTCAGAAATCCAGGAATAATTCCTAGGTTATTAGACTGACATACACATTGTTTAGATATAAACACTCGTGTTATAATCTTAAGTACACCGCGTGCATAAAAGCCGATTATTTTATTGATCAGTGGGGTCTTCTAGCAAAATAGGTACTACAATTTTTCAAAATCAAAGCGATTTACGTACTCAGGACACTAAATAATTATAAATACGATGTACATCTGTTACATATAAATGTAACGGATACAACTGAGAGTAATTAAATTAATTATTATTGTTTTTAAATAGCATACTAGCAGATGCCCCATTCCTAAACATTCCATAGACTAATATGGTATTGTCTTTAGAATATTATCTTTATGAATGTAAGACAAGGGTCAGACAGTAAATAAATACCAACACAATAACGTTCTTTTGAATCCTGTACAGACAAAATCCGCGATTTGTGACACAAGGAACTGTCACACTGACATGAAGCACGTCACGTAGCACGCGAGGTCACGTTTCTTCACACGAGGAACTGTCACACTGACATGATGCTCGTCAGACTATGTCAAGTGACGGCAGCGCGCGCTCCGTAGTGTGTACGCCTTTTGTAGCTTGTATCACAACTTGTAGCGGTAATTATAGACAAGTTTCCTTCACGCGATTGCCAAGTTTTTACTAACTGTCCCTTGTCTAATGAGTCCCCGAAACGATCGTTTGTGATTGTCAATGTCCACGTGAATTGACGTGAACACTGATCGTTCGCTTTGGCGGTTGAAGGAGTTATTATCATTGTCAACTGCCACTAATGAAATAAATAAAAAAAAATCTGTTGTACGCAATCTCTAAATTAAACTAAGTTTCATAAGTCTAAAAATAGTGCTATCCTTTTTACAATACTCCCTGCGCTTTCCCTGTTTCAATTTAATTTAGAGGTTGTGTATAAAGAATCAGTAAGTATCACACTGCCGTGCTATGCGCAAAAGCGGTATCTCAAAAAAATTAATTTTCTTGATTTTTATGGCATCGGATAGCTTAAAAAAATAAACTAAGTCAAACAGTTGTATCTTATTCAAAACATATAAAAAACCCCTTAAAAAGATTTTCCCTATCTCAATTTTGCTAGATCACTAACGATTCAAAAGCACTTGTAAAAGTTTATTTGAATAAAAACCTTTTTTATTCTATTCATTAATGTAATGCACAAATTGCAAATGAAAGCAAAAAAAAAATCAACCCGCAAAGTGAAAAGAAAACTATATAATATGTATATTTACAAACTTAATTTTTTTCGAAACTTGCTTTTACAGAGATACCGCTTTTGTCTTTAGCAAAGCAGTATAGACAGCAAAAAATTTTGCTTTAATAGATTAGAGCTTTAATCGAACGTCACTTGAAAAACGCATGATATAAGGGGAACCTCTGGGAAGGTACATATGTCAAGGTCGTCATGGCGGGTGCACAGAGTACCTACAGAGGGGAAGCTTCTACAAGCGGCCCGCTGTAGGTACACTCACACATATGCGCACAGTTTGTCACCAACTGTACCGGTTAGTGGAACGAGCGCGCGTCCGTGAACCGTTGGTGAGTGTGTTTGTGTGAGTATACCTACAGCGGGCCGCGTGTGGAAGCTTCCTCTCTGTAGATTTACTACTCGTGTGGCGGGTGTGTCGGTAGGTCACAGTGTCAGGTGTCATCGTGTGAGTGTCATACGTCATGTAGCGAGCTGCACTCATCGCGCCTCCTTGGCCGTGAGCTTCTCGATGAGCTCCTGCAGCGGCGCGAGCTCCCGTCGCTCGATCAAGTTAAATTCCTGAAAACAAAAAAAACTTTTACACATTCCAAAAATATATAAAATGCGAAAGCTGAATTAACGCTGAAAGGAGAACTGATGTGTACTATGCATCTTCATACAAAATTTCAATAGACTTAATATTAATATTCTGTAGGCTCTGTAACATTATTAAGATGTCTCTTGACTTGCTTTTTGTGGGTTTTTTGTTGATCTGTGTGACTGAGTTCTTTTTTTTTAACAATAGATAAAATACACATTAGATTTCAACCTCACAATTTTTTTTTATTCAACTCTTGACAACATCTGATGATAAGTGATGATGTGGCCTAAGATGGCACGCGTTTGCCTAGAAGATGCCTATTAACTGAGACAATTTACCGAGTACCTGTGGACCCACCTGCACAAAGAATATGAAGTGCTTGAAGGAGGTGTTGAGGTGCGCCTCCTCGCCGAGCTGCACCACCTCGGGGAAGTGCTGGTGGTAGATGTGCGCGTACACGCGGAACAGCCGCTTGAGGATCGTCTTGGCCATCGACAGGAAGTTCTTGGGGAACGGGACTCCTGCACGTGACACAAGAGCGATATTTACAACAACTTGCGTGATGTCTTCAGCACAGACAATTACAACAAGAGCAACTTGGCGGTGCTTCACTCCCGTGCCTCGGAGAGCATGTTAAACAGCTGGTCCCGGTTATTATCACTATCATGTGAAAATAGTCGTTAAAGCGCGCCAACCCGCAACGGAGCAAGTGGCGGGTCTAAGTTCTAATCCCTCTCTCCTATGAGAGAGGAGGCCTGTGCCCAGCAGTGGGACGTCAAAAGGCTGTAGTGGTGGTGGTGGCGTGATGCCTTCAACACAAACAATTACAACAAGTTAAGAGCAACTTACACATGCTTGCGCAATGTCCTCAGCACAGACAATTGTAACAAAGTATGTCATTATGTTGTGATGAAAATCTGCGGCGGGTAAGACGCCGGGCGATTCAGAACACTTCGATTACGGTTAAATTCGGTTTCGGTTTCGACAACTACCCTGTCGATATTCTGAATTGAAAATACATCTTATCGTACGATAACTTACCGAATCGATCGATAATTACGTTATCAAAGTGTTCTGAATCGCCCTGCAGGTCCACCAACGGAGTGGATTGGCGCAGACTCATTCTTCTTTCAATGATAACAACTTAAAATCTGTTTTGTTTACGACATACGATTGAAAACCAAAAACAAACCATGGTTCATGTTTTTTTTTCAAAGCAATTTCAACAGTAGGTATAAATATTTATTAGTAGGCATTTCAATCATGTACATTAATAATAATAATTGTTATAATGTTATTTTTAAAAAAGAGCAACCGCCCAGTTTCTTGCAGGTTCTTCTCGGCTGGAACTGCATTCCGAACCTGTGGTAGATTCAATTGACGATTCAAAAGTACTTGTAAAAGTTTATTTGAATAAAAAACTTTTCTATTCTATTCTATTCTAATAATAATGTTCATAATATTAAAAGATGCTGCGCCTTGATATTATGTAAATGCTCATGAAAAATTAAACATTGACTGCTGTTAAACAAGTGTCAAAATCTATCCACGATTTAAGTTAAAGTATTCACAATATATTTCAATGATGATTAATTATTAAAAAAAAAAATTCAAAATTCATTTATTCAAAGTAGGTACACTGTACACTAATTACTTACGGAAACTTAAAACTAAAGCTACGAGGGTTCCAAACGCGCCCTGGTCTGAGAAGAGCACACAACAAACTCAGCCGGGTTTATTTTACTCTTGACTATAATTATGTGTTATGAGGATTTGATGAAGTATCAAAACCTTTATGTGGTTGGAGATAAAATTTATATTGACCTACCAATCCTACTTAATATGCTGCTTTATTGTTTACTATTAATTCATTCTCAAGCATCAAACAATTCAAATAGATATATCAAAAATTCCCTACCTATCTTAGAAGGAAATAGCGTCTCATCATCAAGCTGGTCCTGCGCCCACGTCATCAGGTAGTCTATATACTTGGGCGCGGAGCATTTGATGGGTTTCTTGACAGTGTGGCCGTCCGCCCAGTGGTACTCGTACTTTGGTCCCGCAGACATCACCGCGCACGACTCCTCGGTGCAAAACTCTGTGATTGTGCCATATAGCATGTTGATTTGATTGAAGAAGTCTACCGCTGAAACCAAGAATGTAAATTTTAAGTTACAGCTCACGCGAGGTAAAACACGCGCGATTTCATTTGTGACTAATTTCTGTATTTTTATTTTCTGATGATTTTATTAAAACAAATAGATGATGCCCGCAATTTCGTCCTCTTGGATTTACGTGTTTTAAAATCCTGTGGGAACTATTGCTTTTCCGGGATAAAAGTTGTCTATAACCTTCCTGGGGATGTAATTTACCTCTGTAGCTAGCAGACAGACAGACATACTTTTGCATTTATAATATTTGTATGGATGTGGTTAGATAATATTATGAAGATAAACATTTTAATATATGATATTTATTATATTTTCTATATACATATATATTACTGTCGTTTTTCTTAAACTTTTAAATTGATTTACTGATTTGAAAAACTATCATAAGGTAGGACATTTTTCAATCGAAATATACCTACTCTGTATAGCTTTGAAAATACAAATTTTACAGAAATCTGACAAACCACAGACATGTGTATGAGTTTCTAGAATGTGTCTACAAACATTTGTTGATTGGTTAATATTCAAATATATATAATAAATAAAATTGAAGTGTCTGTCTGTAATATCGAAATAACTACCTCATATTAAGCTCATATGGTTATTTGAACGATACTATAACCGAATCACACGTTTTTAAAATTTTTGTCTGTCTGTCTGTTTGAACGGGCTAATCTTTGGAACGGCTTAACCGATTTTGACGGGACTTTCACATACAAGTAGAGAATTAACCAGGGAGTAACATAGGCTACTTTTTTAACCGACTTTCAAAAAAGGAGGAGTTGTGTTTTTCTACCTATGTACACCGATATCTCCGAGATTTCTCAACCGATTTGCGTAATTTTTTTTTAATCGATAGAGAAACATTGCGACACTGTCCTACAAAAAATTTGGATTCCAACTCTTCAATCCTGATGCTGTAGGGGATCTGATCCCCAACACTAATGGGATTTAGGCACTATCGGTTATTTAAATTGATATTGGGGATACCAATTAAAGACTTTATGGTTGAATGACCTCGAGTAGGTACATGTCCAACTCTTCAACCCTGATGCTGTAAGGAATTGCATTCCGAAATCGTAAGGATCTCACGGAATTTTTCCGTTTTGTGGACGGGTTACTACTTACTACAGATAGGCTACTTTTTGTTCTGGAAAATCAAAGTTCCCACGAGATTTTTACAAACCACACGGGCGAAGCCGTGGGCATCATCTAGTATTCAAATAAGAACCAAACACTGTTTATATGGAGAGTGCTCAAGAGAAAGTGCTCAGGAAGTTATAGGAAGTAGCACACATGTATTGATTTACAAATCACAGAACAATTTTTGCTTCTTGCAATTTAATGATAAAATGTTTCTTTCTCCCAAGTAATACGAGAATTCATGCAACACAGGAGAAACAACTGCTCCAGGTAATTTTAAAGCAATTAACTTTGTTGATAGAAAGTTCAACACTTGTAATAGGGCCAAAGCTAAAAGTCGTTAAAGAATGTATTTAAAAAAGACTTTTTTATTCATTCTCAATTTATATAGCACTAGCTTTTGCCCGTGACTTCGCCCGCATGAAATTCGATTTTTCGCAAATCCTGAGGGAATCGTGGATATCTGGTTTGTGTTTCTACTCCCTTTTCTAACCTTTATACCTACTTTCAAGGAAGTTTGCTATAGTATATATATGTATAGTATACGTATAGCTGTAGATATAGATTTCGGATTTTTCAAAATCCCGTGGGAACTGTGGATTTTTCCAGGATAAAGCAAGCAGGATAAGTAGCCTATGTTTTAAGTAAGGGCATAATCTATCTTCATTCAAAATTTCAGCCAAATCGGTTCAGTAGATGCGACGTTATAGAGCAACAAACATCCAAACATCTAAACATTCAAACATCCACACTTTCACATTTATAATATTAGTAGGATCAAAGCAAAATGCTTGCTTTGATTGATTTGTTAATACACATTAAATTTGTTAATTGACACATGACTTAATGCATTCAGGCACCTGCACAGTTAATTGAATTATAACAAGTATAAATTACTGTTGTTTCAATTTTCAATGTAATGTATGAGTTCTTCCTGTTAGCCTTATCACTATTGTTACTCATGTAGTTAGTCATTGACATGTCAATTTTTATTATAATATCAGACCGCCAATTTTGTCATTTTTATACAGGATGTCCTGTGTTCAACATAACAGTAGTGGAGTATTGATCAAGATCTATCAAAGCAGCAATACTTCTCTTGTTTCATGTTTCATCTGCAACTAAATTCTAACATGACTTCAGAGTTTTGGGTCCACAGTAATCTGCTGACAAACCTGTTTATTTACTACTTACTGTTTACTGCAACCCATTCATTAAGGTCTTCACCCTCAGGTAACATGACAGCCAATCTCAGGTTTCCCGAGCCGAGTGTGGCTGCTGCATGGCGCATCAAGTCATACTGGTGTGTCCCTTCCGGAATGTTTTTCTTTGGCTTGAAAGTTTTGTTAGACCGACTTCCACTAAATGAGGAACAAAAATACATAACCTTTCACTGGGTATAGTGTTAAAGATAAGGAAAATTGTAATAAAATTTAAAAAGTACTCAAGATGAAGTTGTTATATCAAATATTACAACTTATTTAAGGAACAGCAGAATAATTATTATTCAAAAGCTTTTAAGTTCAAAATCAGCGTCAATATTCTTGATATATCTGTAGTACTATTGATGTTTACTTTTAATATTTCTATAAAAAATACGATATTTTTTTAACAGTTCAGTCACATCCTTCACAAAGCGTTGTGTACAAACAATATAATGGATATCCATCAGTAGCCACGAGATCGAAATGATAAGTTCCAGATTTAATAGCAAGCAGTATCAAAACCGATTTATTGTCCAAAGCCCAAAGAATATAAACAAGACGTCAAAGATACTTTGAGACTTTTGGTTTAAATTAGATGCTAAACCAAACAACAATGTCAATATCTATACTTACAAGAGAAAGCTCATTTTGTTTCTAAATTTAAGCTTTTAAAAATATTAAAATATCCTCTAGGAAAAAAGCACCGAACCATTAAAAATAGGTTATTTATTTAGCAAAATTAATTAGTGGATACTTGTCATAAAATAAAAATATTATTTTGACAGATTGAGTGTAATGTTTGGAAATATTTAGCCAATCAAACATTTTAATAAAATTCCATTTTTCTAAGTTACTTCGATAATTAATTTTAATTAAATAGGTACTTATTTGGTTATTAATTATTATTTATATCAATTTTATTGTCATTATTATCAAAAATCTTTAAATACTAGCAACACCTTAGTTTCTGAACGTGGCATAAACTCTGATTTTTAATTCCGTGAAATTCTGACGTTTTGTAATGTTACCAGAAATAAAACAATTCCCACAAAAAAGATAAAAAATTCAAAACCTATGTAAATAAAAATCAACTGCCGCATGTAGATATGACAAATGCCTGACAGACGTGATAATGTCATTCGACTTCCATTTTTGAATAAATTTTTTCAATGTGCTTCTTTTTATTTTCTATTGCTGTTAGTGTGCACTTTCTAGTTTCCACTCTTAGCAATTTCTATTTTTATTTTTATCCCTAAAATTACGTGGCTTAGGGCTTTTTATGTTGACAGGGAATTAAAGTAGTTTGGGGGTAAAATCGTACTTCGTAGATGTTAACCCTGTTTTCCATACAAATAACTCATCTGTAAATGATAATGACAGCTGTCAGAATTCCACCGAATTAAAAATCATACGTAACTTGTAATCTATGTGATCGTGGCAATCATCTTTATTATTAAAACTAGCTGTTGCCCGCGACTTCGTCCACGGTATTAAATTTTTCAAAAGTCTCACGGGAACGCTTTTTTTTCCCGGGATAAAATATTAGCCTGTCACTCTCCAGGTCCTCAACCAAAAAAATGCAACTGCAAAAAATCACGTCAATCTGTAATTATGTCCGATAATAATTATTAGTACCTACAGGTTTTATTATTATTTAAGTTCATGAACTGATGTCGTAATATAAGTAAACCATTTTACTCCCTTTGGGGTGGATTTTCTTTAAAATTTTCTAAGCTGATGCCTACCCCCTAGAAAGAACCTAACTTTCAAATTTTAAGTTAATAATAACAATAATTCAAACCCTGTACAAACTTCCATCTCCTATTTTACCACCCTTAAGAAAAGATTTACCAAAATAACTTAAATCAGTTTTTATTATTTATAAGTAATAACTTACATGCCAATTTTTGTATCTGTAACTTCAAAAACATAGAAATTTCATATAACCGTCCTACCCCCATTTTACCCCCATAGGCGAGGAATGTCGTGAAATATTTTCTAGGCTGATATCTACGCCCTAGAAAGAACCTACCTTTCAAATTTCAAGTTAATAATAACAATAATTAAAACTTCACATAAAAACTTTCATCCCCTATTTATTCCGTTCCGTTCCCCCTAAGTTATTCTGAAAAATATCCTCTTAAGTGTGGTACTCTTAAGAGGAGATTTTTCAGAATAACTTATACAGGTTTTTACCTAGTATTTAAAATTTATAATCTAAATTTAGCCTATTTTGATATCTGTAACTTCAAAAACATAGAACATTCATTTAACCTTCCTACCCCCATTTTACCCCCTTAGGGGAGGATTTTTGTGAAATCTTTTCTAGGCTGACATCTAAGCCCTAGAATGAAGCTACATTCCAAATTTCAAGTTGCTACTAACAATAATATAATTAAAACTTCCCATTAAAACTTTCATCCCCTATTTTACCACCCTTATGGGAAGATTTTTCAGAATAAATTATACAGATTTTTATGTTTTAAACTAATAATCTAAATGTCGATTTTCAGGTCTGTAACTTTAAAAACATAGGAGTTTCATACAAACTTTCTACCCCCATTTTACCCCCTTAGGGGAGGATTGTAGGGATATTAAATAGTCTATAACCTTCTCCAAAAATTAGACTACCAAATGCAAAAAGAATTTTTCAAATCCGACAGGTAGGTACTTCCAGAGATTAGCGCGTTCAAACAAACAAACTCTTCCGCTTTATTATTATCTGTATTATTAAAATTATTTTTATTTCCTTTGTACTATAGCCAATAAGTCCGTAATAAATTAATTAAAAAAGCGATGTTATCGGCAGATAGGTATATTAAAAAGATCGAAGAGCTTAGATTCATCAAAATTACAATGCTATTGATGGTACCTACCTATTTAGCATCTGTCATCTGACAGTTTTTGTCAATGTGGGTAATTATGGGGTAATTCAGTGAGACAATAGCTGGCAGCACTGAATTGAAATTGTCATTTTTAGTGGATCGATCATTCGATGAAGATTCTAGTTGTTTCTTGTCTGTGGTGAACAATTTTGTCTGTCACATAAAATAAAATCAATTTTGCGGAGAATCGCGCACTGTTCTTTAATTTTCAGTTTATTGCAAGTAGAAAACAATTATCAGAATGCAAGGTCTAAGCATTCAGAGTTTGAAAAAACACAAAGCCGTAAGTTAAATAATATTGTCTTTTATTTATTACTACGTCTTACATAATTAACCTGAAATCTCTGTTTTATCTTGATGATAGTGTATTTTTATATATTCAAGCACAGAATATAATTTCTATTGCATTTCTCGAATAGTATTTAGCGTATAAATTTATAAATTTGATCACAAGGTTTTTCTTCGAGGACATAATATTTTCTTTCACCAATTTCCAGTAGGTATATTATTTGTTCAGTTTCACAATAAGTAACTCATGAACTCCACTGCGTTACACAAGTACTCCAAGTAATACAAGTATGTTGCCAACTTATAAAAAACGTCACGTCAATATTCCCTTGTTAGACACTAATCTTACTATTTAGTAGAGTAATATAATACTATATTTAAATGTTTATTTTACAGCTGATCCCACTATATGTTTGTGTGGGTTTGGGATGTGCGGGCTCCATGTTCTATCTGATACGTCTGGCGACACGCTCTCCTGATGTGTCCTGGAACAAGCGTACAAACCCTGAACCCTGGCAAGAGTACAGAGACAAGCAGTACAAGGTTAGTACATCTGGCATACATCTTTTGTACAATTTCATATTGCTATCTTATCAGATTGTAAGTGATGATGCAGGCTCAAAAAGGCTACATAAAAACTCAGAGCTGTAAAGCCATTAAAAAATGGGAGTTTATAGCCCCAAACAGAGCCTGTGGCGATACAATCTGCTTACACAGGCAGGCCGGTTTTGTGTGTAGTATAAATTATGTCCTGCTTGTGGTTGAAATTTTCTGTATACACATATCGAATCTGACTGCAGACTGCATCTGTTGGAATGCTTAAAGGGCCCGTTAGACACTACATTCTGCTGATTACTGACCGTTTTATCTGCTCTGACCAACAGATAATAATCTAATGTCTAATGCAATGTTAACGTGAAAGTGTTAAACATACTGTTTGTGGCAAAGAACTATCAATACCAAAGCACTGAACTCTAAATCCCTTGAACAGTATGTTTTAAACTTAAATGACACCACATGTAAATTGCACCCATGCAAAGCAGGGGCGCTTCTAAATACATATAAACTAAAGTCCTGCTCAATGTTCTGGAAATGTTTTCATGCTCATTTTCCTCAAGTAATTCCTTGCCAACATGAACTCACAGACACACAAAACAAAAATTATGTAATATGCTGCATTACATTTTTTTAAATAAAAAGTACTCTGACCTTATTCACTTAGGTTTTTTATGGTACCTTTTATTTTATGTTGTAAGTTGATCATGAATTTACGAATGGTTAAGTACTACAGCATATGCACACAACAGTTCTTATCATTGATTTTGAGTTGCTTTGGTGACTTATCACAAAATCTTAGCTTGTTTTTAAAGGTTAACTTAGTTTACCTACCTAACTATAAAACAATCAAATTAGAACTTTATTGATTTCTAATAAGTTACAATTATGTTTGTCAACAGTTCTACTCGCCAATCAGGGATTACTCCAAGGAAGAATCGCCTGCGCCTAAGTTCTAAGCTTAACCTTTTATTATCCTACATAAAATGGCGTCGAAACTCTCGAAAGGGTTAATACAAGCAGTGTTATAAATTTAGAAACTTATTTAATAAATAGTGCTATGTGATAATTTCATTTGAGTTTCATTGAGTTCCCTTTTCAAAACAGATAATATGAAATATGCATTCCTAGTCTTAAGCTTCTTCTCTAAATATAGATTGGTTAAAGATAAAATATTCTACCAGTACCATTGCCTCTTCTCTAGGGAACTGACTGATATAGTTTCTCCCAGAGAATTTCAGAATTAACCAGGTCGAAGGCCTGACCCAGGTCTAAAAATATGCATAGATAGAAGTGTCACAGCTAGTATAGTAATTAACAGGGTGTTTTAAACACTTACAATGTGGCTAATTCTGTTGTACACAATCTCTAAACCTAAACTAAAATGACAGGTCTAAATTTATTCCTATCTCTTTCACAATGCTCACTGCGGAAAAGGATAGCAATAGATTTAGACCTGTCATTTTAGTTTAGTTTAGAGATTTTTGTACAACAGAATTAGCCACAATAACTGTGTCCATTGAAAGACCCAGCGTGGAAACCAAACTGCATCATCGATAACCACATTCTTAAGCAGTTCGGGATTAATGACAATTCTAAAATCTCACTGTGCCTAAAGAGGTAATTCAGATATCTATACTAATATAATAAAGCGGAAGAGTTTGTTTGTTTGAACACGCTAATCTCAGAAACTACTGGACCGATTTGAAAAATTCTTTCACCTTGGATATGTACGTTATCCTTGAGTGCTATAGGCTATATATTATGTTCCACGGGCGAAGCCGGGGCGGACTGATAGTTATTAATATATTAATTACAGTCCAATAATACATATTTACAATTGCCTGGGATTTTATATTGTTTATTTTTATGCACATTGGTGTATTCACAGGTACTTGTGGTCTAAAAGTTCATAATATCGCGGTACATCTTGCAGTTTTGTGGTTGAGTTCTTACAAAGGATGCTTCTAATAACATTAAATGAAGGGCAGGGTTAATATTTTTAGTAATTTAAAGTGAGTCGCATTGAACTGCTGGATACAACGGCACAAGATCGTGACCTGTGGAAGTCCCTACAAGAAACCTATGTCCAGCTGTGGACGCCTATCGGTTTATGACGACGATAGAAATTTACCAAACGGTTACCAAAGGTGACTCTTCAGTCTACTCTGTAAGAGAAATTGTCTAACGTTATTGTAGCCCCCCAGCGTAAAGCGTTAATAATAATAGCATAAAGTAAGTACATTGAATATATTGTGTCTCCAACCACTGTTAACTGTGAAGTATCAGGGTTGCAGACGTTTCAAAAATTTAAAAGGGAGGCATAACGACAGTGTAGCTTGCAACTTGTTACTGATGTTACATCTACTCGGGGGCACCCGAATCCATTAGCGCGGTGCAATAGTATAACAGCGCCATCTCGTGTCGACGGTAACGCAAAGCAACAATATTTATTGTCCAAAATTATTTCGGTGATTTAAATAAAACAATTTCATTTATTTAAAAAAAATATTTATCTACATATTACATTGTTTGAAAAATAACACATTTAATAAGAGTTAGAACAAAAACTTTGGAGATAACATTATGTAACTGTTTTTTTATTAACTACTAAAGAAACTATTTTGGTCGCAATAATCTAATTTGTATGAAGCACCTAAAAGCACTTTAGTGTTAATATTTAGTCTATTTGAAGCTGAAGCAGCAGAAGGGATCGAGTGTAAAAATCTTAAGCCCAGTGCTCACTAGCGAGCTTGATGTTTAACCGTGTTTTCGTCTTGCGGCTAAGTTCACACTATGATTACCGGACTTAGAGGCATATTCTAGGACCGAGTATGAAAATTCTGTACTTCCTATAACGTAAACATATTCATAGTTTGAATTCGGTAGGATTTCCATAACATCAAACCCATACAATGATATCTCTCTAGTCTCTGCTATAACAGGATAAAATTAATTGGAATATGTTTTAGAATTTGTTACAGTGTTTATACTGTAAGTAAAGGATTTTAGTCTGCTTCTCATACTGTTGAACTATAAGTTGACTCGGGGGCCTAGCACCATAGTTTGTAAGCTACAGATTGAGAATGAACGACAATAATTGCAGCGTGAATGCATAAACAACCATTGCAATTGTAGCGTTAAGATATTACAATTTCTGTGCTAAGTATGCTGTATTCTACCAATATTGGTCCAACGGAAAGAATTTGGGAGTTTGTTGCTATTATTTTTGACATGCTTTTTAGGAATTACATATAGAGGGTTCACAGCGTTCGATTAATTATTTGATTGAACGTCTGTTCAGACGGTTCGAATGGCATGCGATTTAGCAGTTGATCAACTAAAATCGAACGTGTGAAAGCGCTATTACATATAAAAAAATAACATATACAAATTCATAGAAAACACCATAGACAAGAATCAGACCGTCAATAAATATTGCAATAAAACATCGTGATAATCTGTGGCAATAATTATTATCAATATAATGTCACTGCGTACACATCTATTAATTAATTATTGAGCGGCTGATCTTTTCTAAAGATTAATTTAGAATATTATACATATTTTATATTATTATTATCGTGCGATTTTTCATTTATAATAATAATATGCATTCATTTAAATCTAATATAAAATGCTTTAACAATCAGTATAATCCGAACATTGAACAACATAGCTTTTAAATCTAGCAACACCATCCCCAAAATAATTATCAATTAAAAGTAAATTAAAAATAAATAATAAAATGTACTTGTTATACAGTCAAAAGTCAGACAAACAATAAATATCGTAAAGCAGTCCCAATAACGATTATTATAATGTTGATATTACTGTTTCCACATCAATAATAATTTTATATATAGACTATATCGATATTTATCGATTGTCTGAACCTTTTCATTATACAACTCATTAAAATCATCGAGTTAGTATAATATATTTCGATTTTATTTGTCATAATATTATTAATTCATTTCAATAAAAATAGATTACATACACTAAAAGTAATTTGATTATATTTTGTACATAAAACTAATTTGATTCTAGCCTGTAGCACTCTTTTCACCCTGATTCTTTACAACCCCAGAAATAATATCTCGCTTCAAAAACTCCACACAAACCATCATAATATTTTATATATTATATCATTTACTGTGTTAACTCGAAAACCTATTTTTTATCTTTATACAAATTCATAGGAATACACCATCAACATGAGTCAGACAGTTAATAAATATCTCAATAATATATTATAATATCTGTTCATATTATGTAATATGTACAGGGCTCAATAATTATTATCATTAATAAAATTTTGTTATAAGTCGCGGCAAATAAGTCTAGTGCTGACCTTCAAGGTGCAAAAACGAAAATAAGGTATCCTGGGGAGATGAGGGGGGTTGCGGGGCGGGCGTGCGCATCGTTCGCAAGCGCCAATTGGCTCCCCAATCGTACCGTATCCCGCTCACTGATACGACGCTGCGCGCACCTCGCTCAGCGCTAGACTTACGTGCCGGGAGTTATAAAATGTTTATGCATCAATAATAATTATTTTACTTTTGATATTTATTGACCGCCTGGTCCTCAGGATATTTCCTGTTTGTTTTCATATTCTGTATTCAAGATAAGCGAGAATTTAGCGAGCATATTAGCGTTTTATATATTGATGACTTCGATCAGATCAGATTGAGGCAGATTAACAACAGATATAAACAAAACGTTCCGACCAAAATATGGCTAAATATTATACAGATATCAGGTAGTCATTTGCTAGTCGCGTCCGGTTACTTCAAAGCTTTTAAAATATGAATTAAATCATACGATCTAAATTATATTGTCACATTATGAGACATTAGACATTTTGAAATATAAATCAATGCGGACAAACATTTACTTGGATTTTACACATGATCGGGCGTTTTGTTAAAAAAACATTGTTTTAACTCCAAAAACCATTCGGCTATGCTCGTGTTTAAAATGCAGTATTTACTTACTTGTGGATGAAATATAAAATACGAAGTTTTAAAAGTATCCGTTTAATACTTCGTGAGCCGTGTACGTGGTTGTTAGTGTTGTTGGTAGGGGTTGTAGCCGGCGGGGGGCGGCTGCGGGTACCCGGTGGGCTGTTGCGGGTACTGGTACGGCTGGTAGGGCGCCCCCGGGGGCACGCGCGAGTGGTGCGGGTACGGCATGGTCGCGTACGGGTTGTACATCGGGGGCATCGGTGCGTACACCGGGTACGCCGCGGGCGCGCCGTACGGCAGCGGCATACCTGACGGAACATTGGGTAAAAGGTTTTGAATTGTCATTCGAAATCAACATAAATCATAATAGACATATTCCTTAATTTCTAACAGACTTCAAAAATGGAGGTTTTGTATTCGACCCGTATGTATAATATGTTCGCGATTGTTTCAAAAACCAATAATTCGATTTTGATGATTTTTTCACTATCGTAATCGACATACTTTCAGGAAGGTTTTAGTATATAACACATGTAGTTATCATTCTTATGTATGAAGTGACACGCATAAATGTACCCGTGGATCACTGATATTTTTGATCGGTACACCGATTTCTCTGACATTGCTGGACCAAAGTTGATTTAATTGTTTCTAAAATATAGCTCATACAACCTGCGTCCATAAATGAGCATAATATCCAAAAACCCGACTGTGTAAAAAAAGCTAAAGCAATCGTTCGCAGGAATTCGTTTTGACGGCTCTTGTGGCATATAGGGCAGGATAAATAACAAATCGTACCTTGCGGTTGTTGCGGGTAGGGCAGCGCGGAGGGCGCGGCGGCGGCGGCCGCGGGCGGCGCGCCGGGCGCGACAGAGGGCGGCGGGGGGCGCGGGGGCGGGTCCCTCTTAGCCACCGCCGACGGCTGGGAATTATACTCTTATTCAAAACATAATAGTAAAAAAAAAAACACCTGACTGCGTAAAAAGGGAACTAAAAAGAAAAATAAAATCTATCTTAAAAATCAACACATGGTTTAGAGTTTAAACGAATCGATAGACAACTCATTGATTAATAAAATCCATGCAACCGTTGTTATATGCTTTGGTAAGGAAAACTAGCGGAGAAAACTTAACAATGTAATGCAATCAGCTCACTCCTATATACCTAAGTTGTCGCCGAGCGCTCACCGCGCGCGGGGCATTGACCCCTTGTTGTGCACGCTGTACATTGCCAGTTTGAAAAATACTACTAATACTACAAGTATCAGACAAATGGGTATTGTTACATCGTCTTCCTTAGGGCGCCTCCTGTGAGGCTCGGACCTCGGCTTAGGATGACGTACATACCTCGTTGGCGGGGTCCTGATAGTGCTGCGGCGGCGCGGGTGCGGGGCGCGGCACGGAGCGCGACGCCTCCTGTGTGAGGTCCTTCAGCAGCTCGTCCTTCTCCGTCTTACGCGCGAAGCAGAAGGCACATACCTCGTTGGCGGGGTCCTGGTAGTGCTGCGGCGGCGCGGGTGCGGGGCGCGGCACGGAGCGCGACGCCTCCTGTGTGAGGTCCTTCAGCAGCTCGTCCTTCTCCGTCTTACGCGCGAAGCAGAAGGCACATACCTCGTTGGCGGGGTCCTGGTAGTGCTGCGGCGGCGCGGGTGCGGGGCGCGGCACGGAGCGCGACGCCTCCTGTGTGAGGTCCTTCAGCAGCTCGTCCTTCTCCGTCTTACGCGCGAAGCAGAAGGCACATACCTCGTTGGCGGGGTCCTGGTAGTGCTGCGGCGGCGCGGGTGCGGGGCGCGGCACGGAGCGCGACGCCTCCTGTGTGAGGTCCTTCAGCAGCTCGTCCTTCTCCGTCTTACGCGCGAAGCAGAAGGCACATACCTCGTTGGCGGGGTCCTGGTAGTGCTGCGGCGGCGCGGGTGCGGGGCGCGGCACGGAGCGCGACGCCTCCTGTGTGAGGTCCTTCAGCAGCTCGTCCTTCTCCGTCTTACGCGCGAAGCAGAAGGCACATACCTCGTTGGCGGGGTCCTGGTAGTGCTGCGGCGGCGCGGGTGCGGGGCGCGGCACGGAGCGCGACGCCTCCTGTGTGAGGTCCTTCAGCAGCTCGTCCTTCTCCGTCTTACGCGCGAAGCAGAAGTCCGACACCTTGTTCTGGAACGCTACCAGCAGCTGCAAAAGAGAAACATAGGTTCAATAAAAATATATATTAAAAAATCCTTGAATTGTCACGTAAATAAAAAAAAAGGTGTGTGTACTTATGTACGCGCGTAAGATGTTATACTTCTTTGCATGCAAATAATGATTAACATCAGACATTAGATGGCGCGACAGGCGGCCATGTTTGTTTGCGAAGCGTCTGACAGTCGAGTCGAGTTGCTCGTTAACCTGTCGATTGTTAGACGTTGGCAACTTCGCGCGCATTAGAAAAATTAACTGTCTTCATTTTTTCATAACGCGCCTAAAGAAGTGTAACTTCAAAAACCGGTTTCTAATGGAAGCACTATCAATTAGAACCCATTGAACACAAATGACGCAATTTACCGCACTACAGGCGTGAATGCCCCTATTTAAAACACTTTGAACAGGTGCTTAGGGTACCACAGTACCGTATAAATTCTCGAGAGCTTTGTAAGAGAGAAAACCAGACACCGTAAGATACCTAAGAATATAAAATAGTGTATTATTTGACATGTTACCTGCGTCAGATCGTTGTAGAACTTGACGCCCTCCTTCAGGTTGCCGGTGAGGTCCTGGTAAGCGTCGTACGCCGCGCACAGTTTGCCCAACACCTCGTCCCTGTTGCTGGCGCCGCCGCGCGTCTCCATCAGAGCGGCGTGGTTCCGCTGCAGCTCGCCCACCAGCGCCTCCTGCCTCTCCAAGGACTCCTTGGCCCTGCGCTGTAGGGGCGCCAGGGCCGCGCCCAGAGCCCCAGCGGATATGGCGGGCTCGTCTATGGCGCCGTCCGCCGCGAGCGCGGAGAGGAACTTCTCGCGCAGGTCGATTGTAGCGCTCTTGAGCTCCGATTCGATGGAGTCGCGTTCCGATTTTATTTCTTCAACCTGAGGAAAAACAGCAAGAAGTCGTTGTATGATAAATAAAGTGTCACGACAGCGCAATTTGCTTGCACAAGTGCAAGCGAGATAGACGGAAGACTGAGCGGGTCGGGCGACGCGATGCCGAGCGAGCCAGCACGTATCGCGTGATCCTTGCTATGTTTTAAACGAAGCACAGCCGTACAAAGCGCAGCGCAGCAGGGCTTGTTTGTTTCTTCTCGGTTGGAACGGCATTCCGATTCGTTCTCGGTTGGAACGGCATTCGGCATTCCGAACAGCACAGCACAGCTCAATGTTGTTTGTTGACCATTAACCGTTTCGATACCGCGTGCCGAATGCGTCGGTGTGCTAAAGGCGATAACCTCACCTATTACTGGTTTAGTGAACTTGCTAGTAAAAGGATTCACAATACAAATATAATAATTCTTCTATATTAGGGTACACTAGACAAAAAAATCTTTTGAAATATAAATAATTTCAAAAGATTTCTGAGTACATTATTAACTACCTATTACTAGCTGAGGCCCGAGATTGCACCCGCATATTATATTTAGCTCTCTGGAATAAAAAGGTACCCAGTCTCCGGGACGCATCTCATCATCATCTATTTCTGTGCCTTACAGCAATACTATGGTTGAGCCGTGAAAGGTAACAGATAGACAGATAAACACACAAACAATGATGATAGGTTACAAGTGTTTACCGTGTTCATAAGGTTGCGTAGCGTGCGCACGATGTCTCCGTCGCCGCCGGTGGGCGCGGGCGCGTTGGGAACCCCCGCGTCGATCTGGTCGTCGCTACGACTCAGGAGCTCGATGCTCTGTACAACAATTTATATTTTTTACATTTACACATTTTATACAAAAGTTTTTTTTTACATTTTACACAAAAGGTGACCTTATCACTAAGAGTGATCTCTGTCAAGCAAACTATACATAAATACGAACTTATTGAACTATGTTGTTCATGCTATCCCAAAATACTCAACCTGAATACTCTGTTAAAGAATGGCGTATGTCCCGCCGAATTTTTTATGCTGCTGCAACTTCTGCCGCCTAATGGCTTTTGCTCTAACAGAACCATCGACAAACTGCGAGTATTTGGCCGCGTTAGCGCGCATCATCGTCACGCGCCTAATAGGGCCTCCTCTGTCTTTCATACGCTCCGCTTGGTTTGCTCCAATCTGTCCCAACTCACCCCTACCCTGAACTGTTTCAACTTACCTAACTTACCATCTGACCTGCCCTGATGCATAGAGACACACGTTATGCCACTCACCTCCTTGTGCTGCTGGAACTTCTGCTGCACGATGGCGTCGGCCCGCACGGCGCCGTCTATGATCTGCGAGTACTTGGCGGCGTTGGCGCGTATCGCCTCCGTCAGCTTGTCGGACTCCGTGCGCGTCCACCGCGCGCCGAACTGCGCGCGCAGCGTCGCGTCCGCCTCCGCCTCCTCGCGCAACATGCGCTCCGCCTGAACCGTCAAAAGAAAAAACACCATCAGGCCCTCTTGTTCACACGTTTTTTTGCCGTGAAAAATTACGGTTGTATTGCCACAGAGTACCTACAGAGGGGAAGCTTCTAGTAAGCGGCCCGCTGTAGGTACACTCACACATATGCGCATGTTTGTCACCAACTGTACCGGTTAGTGGAACGAGCGCGCGTCCGTGAACCGTTGGTGAGTGTGTTTGTGTGAGTATACCTACAGCGGGCCGCTTGTGGAAGCTTCCCCTCTGTAGATTTACTACTCGTGTGGTATTGCCTTGTGTAGACACGATCATCTATTGCATGAATCACTATGAAAGCTTGTTCACAGGCACGGCGTCGCCGCCGTATATAGTTTGTTGTACAGACGCCTAACTAACAATTTTCGTATACACTGCACGTTGCCCGGTTATTCAAAAACTTTATTTAACATTGGTAAAAACTACCGAGGGTAGGAGGACCAAACGCGCCCTGATCGAAGAAGAACCCACCACAAACTCAATCAGGGTTTTTTGTTTCACCAATCACCATCTTACAATATGATTTAAACTAAGCGATTAGAAATATTTACTTTAAGAGCAATTTATGTCCATAGGACTTTGTCATTATGATAATCTTTTACAATGTAAGTAGTGGGAAGGGATAGAACTACTTCAACAAGTCTAATTAGTGCTATCCCTTCCCACAGGGAGCATTGTGGAAGTGAGAGCACTACTTATAGCACCACTATAGTCCATTAAAATATATAGCTTGATACCTGTGACGTTTGTCATAATGACATTTATTGTATGTAATGACAGCTACAATAACTGTCATTACATACATTAAATGTCATTATGACAACCGTCACAGGTATCAAGCTATATTTAATGGGCTGTAGTGGCATACTTCACCTCGGTCAATATCTCCCTGTTCCGCTGCAAGAGTTCGGGCAGTTCGGCCATGAGCTGCTGCAGTGCGGGCATGCCGCCCGCCGCGCGCACGGCCGCCGCCTTGCTGCGGATGGACTCCGGCAGGCCGGCCCCTCCGGCGCCCTCTGTCTCGATGCAGGCCGGGAGGTTCAGTGATGCCAGGATGCTGTGGGGGGTCATTATTTCAATGAAATCGTTTTCAAGCATGGAATACTAAGGGCTTCTTTCATCACCTTCTGATAAGTGTTGGATAGCCTAAACGTAAATTTTGTCACTTTTCTACTTATGTCAAGTGACTAATACAAAAGTTGTATATAGCTATCCAACACTTATCAGAAGGCAGAAGGAAACAAGACAGTAGGGTAAAATTGGGAGTTCTAGCTCACGTCTCTAGATGAACGCTCTGGCGTTCTCGAGACGTGATCTAGAAGCTCCCAATTTTACCCTACTTATCTACTCATTTATTTCAATCGTTCAGCAAATTACTAAAAAATTCTTCAATTTGAGATAAGGTTTTTGTGTAATTAATCAGATGGTATCAAATCAACAGACTTATTATTTATTCTTAACACACGTGCGGAAACTTTAAGACCTTCATAATAAATTTTGGATTTCTTTGACATCGTTGATATTAAAATACCATCGTATTCCTCATAGTTTAATATATTTACATTATGCAACCCATACAAATTCCATTTTTTAATAACAACTTCAACTAAATCGTTAACTTTTAATATCATTTTTCTTTGCTTTATTATACTTTTTGTATTTTGGGAGGGAGCGAGTTGCTTAGAGAATATAATGAAATATACTAAAGACATATTAATTAATAATGTCTAATAAAATGGCAATGGTACTTTAATAGTCATACCTAAATTACTAATTAACCCCTAACAATAGGACAGTAAATAAAAACTACTACGTATATATTTTTTACAAGATTTTATTATCAAGACACCATCTTCTTAAAATAAGCACATTTTTTAATGCACATATTGAAGGATGACATAAACAACTAAATACATCACTATCTGTTTTGTATTGTTCATACAAACTTAATAATCTAGGACAAGATTTATCTTCTAAATTACAAACCCTATCACAACCAAACATTTTCGATATCCACTGCACTTTTTCTACACCTTTAGCATAAACACATTTATTATTTAAATATTTAATAACGTATCCTTTGTAATTTAAGTATGGAATAAATCCTTCATTCCAATGTATTCCTCTGTTTCTTTCTATCCAACAAACTTGTTTTCTTTCTGTTTTTGTTAAATCATAAAATGGAAATGGTGGCTTGATCAAATAAGTCTGGATCTGATTATCACATAATATAGCTATTTCTTTTACTATAAATTCATTGGAATCCGTCTTGAATCCTTGCACATCAATGATGACACTCATGATAATTTGCGAACTATATTACTCAAGGGTTTATATTCTACTAGACGATCGTTTATTATAAGACAATATGCTGATGTGTTATCCGGGATATCTTCCGAACTTTCAATTTCTAAACGCACGTCTACAGGTCCAGTCTTTAAATTCTCGTTTTGTCTTGAACAGTCAATAACAAACAGCGGTGCTTTGTTTTTAAATGTGTTCAGATCAAACAACGGATCTGCAGGAAGATTATAATAAGACTGACGAAATTGAGTATACATTTCATATAATATACTGTATTTGTTTTCATCAAATTTCAAATTAAGCGAATCGTACGGGTAATATTGCGAATTTAAAAATAGTGTTACATTTGTTACTTTACAGTGGTCAAATATAGAACTATCATTTGTCTTGCTGTTTTTTCTATTCGTCTGTAGTCCTAAAATGACATATCGAGGCTTTTCTAGTTGAGAAGTAGTTTTTATTGACCACGAATGTTTTGTAGTTTTAGGAAGTAAAGGATATTCATACAAATCCCAATTTCGGAATGCTATTTGAATAGGTTTGTCTTTTTCTAAATACTTAAGTAGTGAAAGTCTTTCACGATCCGATACTTTTATATGTGGCACACGCCACTGAATTCTTTGTATTTCAATCTGAATATTATCATCCTTATCAATTTTTACACTATTTAAATTACTATTACTTCTATTCAAAATAAGTTCATGTTTACAATTTATAATAATTTTATTATAATCCTCAGCAAACCCCATTATTTTATTTAATGGTAAAACAGCATTAAAATATCCTTCTTTCATTTTAAAACCATCCATTTGCCAACCCCACAATGCGGCAACTTTGCTATCCCCCTCATTCATCGATATGTATGATTTTAATGTTGTGGTTATTCCAGGGTTTCTAATACGATCTATTTCAATACCGTTCATTTCATACCTGATGTCTTGAAATAGAAACATAACAGGGTTATTAGTAAAGTTTACTGGTTTCTTTATTGAAGTTCCAGATTGATCTTTTCCAGTCACTGTGGCAAAGCCTTCAACATAAATTGAACTATTACATGGTAATATGTATATATCTTGCTGATGTATTGGAATGCGAATTTCATCATTTTCTTTAAAGCTATTATTGTATGGATTGTAAGTATGGATCTCATAACTTTCGATACAATTATCGAATTCTGGGGTGTTATTAATATTTAGAATATTCATACTTTGAATCCGAGTGATCGAAGAAAATCTTTGTTTCTTTTTGTGACAATATTACGATTTGCTTTAATACGTGTACGCGCTCTAGTAGTAGGCAAATGATTGATTCTTTTCACTTCATACCCAGGCGTTTTATTAAATATTATCATCGTGCTCTGCGTAAATGAAGTCTCAATTGAATATTTTCTTCTCTAAAATCAATATTATTACCGTTTTCGTCAATAATTTTCACAGTTATAGATGATATATTATTCTTATTGACAGGAAGGTAAATAATGTTTTTTGGAATTTCTATAAATTGATATCCAGGCGGAACGTTTGGAATAAATTCATGAATTATATGTGATGCATATCCATTATGATATGATCCGAATATAAGATCACATTCGATCCTGATGACAGACAATGGAAGAATGTTAACTGGATTAACAGACTCATGCCATTTATTTGCTTCAAGTTTAACATTTGGGAAACCAAGTAAGCGCCCTAAACTGTTTTCTACGTCAAAGTTTACAGTTTTGGAACAAAAAAGCGAGCATGTTAAGGTGTTATTATTTGGTTTTATTTCAATTTCACAGTTGTCTAATTTACTCGCAAGATATTCTCTTATGTCATATAAATCATAAGTACCATGCGGAATTTTTAAATATTCACATTTATCACCATATGCAAATATGTTATTGCTATGATTTATGTTTGGTATTGAGTTTAGAGCAGAAAAATGTAATAAACCACATTCATATTCACCATCGAGAATAAGAGGAGGTTGGAAAAATAATTCCAACATAGATTTGTGTCCGGTAATGGTAATTGTTGTAGACATGATTGTAAACTAAATATTTATCTATTTTACTGAACTATTTATATTTATTTTGTGTATTCCAAAAATTTCTTAAAAACTTTATACATAGATGACCACAATTATAAGGATGACTACCTTGAAAATTTTTGTAATTATAACTCATACCAGTTCCTAAATATTTAATTAACTCTTTAGGTGGTTTTAAATTCCCGTAACTATCAAAGTATTGAATATCATTATTTACTTTTGCATAGGCCACCCAATGAGTGCCAGGATTGTTGGAGCTATCCAAATTAACAATACCACATTCTTTTTGAAAAGGATATTTCGGCATCTCATCTCTCATAAACACCCCTCGAAAATAAGGAATATCTCGCGAATAGTTAATGATGTCGATATTGGTGAGCGCTCGTTTGGGTAGCCTCCGTCTTAGTTTTTTTCATTTGAAATGTAAATTCCTAAACTATCTCTATGCGGTTTGATATGTAAACCTTTCCCTATATGGAGGGCTTCCATTTTCTCATTATGTCTCTTTAATTCCGTAAAACGTTTTTTGGCGTCTTTCAAATCGTTTATAACTTTAGCGATTCCGGCAGCACCACCAGCTAAGCTGCCCGCAGCGGATAATCCCGCAAAAATAGGTATCAAAGGAAGTACTCCACCGGTTTTTGGAATAGGTATGATTCGAGGAAGTTTTATTGACGAATCTTTAGTCAATTCTTTAGCCGCTGCTATAGCTAATTCTATAGCCATTTTCTTACATTTGGGTTTTATTTTCTGTAAATGCTTTTTCGTGTGACCAACAACATGGTTAAAGTGTTTTTTCAAACCAATACCTGTGGTGGATTTTTTTGTCGACACTTTTTTATGGCTGCTAACTTTATTGGTTATCCCCGAGCCAGTATACAATTTAGCTATCATAGCTTTATTAACTAAATTTGCTGCTATTTTTTCTCCCAAAGATGCATCAGGCGCTAAAGCACGTTGTTTCGCCATTTTCATCAATATTTTATCAGCCTTATGACGATCACTTAATGAATTGGACAAGTCGTATGCGATATCGTGTTGTTTACAATATTCATCCAATTTATTTACACCTTGATCACCTCGTGCAAGCCTTTTATACAATTTTGTACCAGCTCCGCAGTAATTATATCCAGGTAGATGAAGTTCAAATGGTAAGTGATTTATAAACCAATTAAGAAGACTGCTCTCTTTCATTACTTTTATTACAATGAATGAAAATAACTATACTAATACTTAAATAATGAAAATTAAATAGAAAATGCTTAATTATAAAATATTGGCTCGATCTATCCAACTGTTTTCACTCGATGGAAATCCCAACCACTTTACAAATATCTTGTTTCCTTTTCTCTTCAAAACTTTTTCAATAAGGTAGACACTAGGATTTTCTGTTTTTTGAAGTTCTTCTGTATAAAATGAGCCTAAAATTGGCTGATGTTTAGCATCTTCTATTAAGTAAGTAACTGGATTCGTTTTCTGTACTTTTCTAATTTGGAATATTTCGGTTGACCAATTAGGAGTATAACCTTTTTCAAAAATACCTTTATACTTGCTAATACGCACAAAATCTCCAACTTTAAATTTATTCTTCTTAATGAATTTTAATGGTTTTTCTATATTAAATCTTTGAAGTATAAGATTCTTATTTTTTTCTGTGACTTTGTTAGGTGATAAACCAATCGTTCTATGTGTAGAGTCGTTATAATTTTCAACTATTTCTTCTAGGACACCTTTAGTCCAAGTGTAGTTTCCTTGTAAACTGAATTGCTTATACATTTTATTTTTCAAAGTTCTAATAAGTCTTTCAACTATAGAAGCTTTTTTAGTGGAATATGTAGAGTAATGGTTGATGTTAAACTTTTTGACTATTTTTTTGAAATAATCATTGTAAAACTCAGTGCCAAAATCTGTTTGTAAATTTTTTGGAATACGTCCTTTCTTCAATATAAATTCAAAAGCTTTAGAAACTTGATCCTTATTTTTAGACTTTATTGGATATGTCCAAATATATTTTGAGAATGTATCAATTATTACTAAAATATATTTATAATTTGAATTTTGTTTCGAAAGAGATTTCATATCAATCAAGTCAGCTTGCCATAAATCGTCTATATCTTTCATGACAACGTGTCGACGAGGAAAGTTTAATCTTGCATTTTTATGTATTTCATTTACGACGCTCTTTTTGCTCATGTTTCACTTTATTAGCCTCAGCGGTTTCGATTAAACTACTAATTTTAATATTTATTTCTGCAATCCACTGATTTATTAATGATATTTTTTTTGAGAGATTCTCTACCAAATCATCAACGTATTCTTTTGTAACGCAATCGTTAGAATCAACCGGTTGCGCAAGATTTTTGAGTATTTTATGCTGAGCATCCAAATTATTATTTGTACACTTCAAAGCACATTCTAGTAACACACATTTAATTCTTCGCATCTTATTTACATGATGTCCAAACTTATCAACTTTCATGTTCAACCTCCTTAGTAATACTGAACAAGCTCCATAAATATGCCTTCTTTTATTCTTTTATTATACCCGCTTCTTTTAATTCTTCAATAATTGAAATAATTTCATTATCATGGTTAGTGTTACCCGCATCTCTTGATGCAATAATCAACCTTAATCTTTCAATCAACTCATTAGGATCATCCCAATAGATAAGATCAGTATTAGTTTTGTATTTTTTTAAAACCGGTAACCTACCACCATATTTTACTTTGTTTATTTCACACGTATCCTTTTCAAAAAATAATGGTTTTATTATCTGAGAATATTTTTTTCCTTTATCACCTTTAATTTGATTTGCAGGATTATAATCCCTTTTATGAACACTAGTACTAATTAAGATATCTTTATAGGTGATTTTATCACTTTCGGATACTATATTAAGGTTTGGTTTATTTCTTAGTAAAAGTTCTATCAACCCTGCAGTAAGTTCATAACTTTTATCACCAATGGTAATAATAGTTAATTTGTTCGAAGACAAATCATCTACAATTGAAAATTTTACGGGGGTATTTCCTATCATCAGTTTTTTATTAATGCGTCGTACCCCAAACGGTATAGATACATTGCTTTGCTCACCAAACAGATCGTCATTGTTTTCCAACTTTTCGGTAAAATTAACATCATCATTTAAAATTTCACAAGTTTCAGGCATTTCCCCTATTTGTTTCAGATTTTCTTCAAAATTATTATCGGTATGAGTCATTCCAATATCATCATCTTGTTTTGAGCATATATTCGGAATTTCAGGTGCTTGATTATTGCCAATACTTGTATTTTTATTATAATTAGTTTCATTATGAGATTTGTTTGAAGCATTTTTACTTAGTGTAACAATTGCTTTCAAAGGATCAGACAGCGGTTTAAATATTTTTTGTTGACTCAATTCGAATTCTTCATCTTTATCACGCAATCTTTTTACTTTACTTTTAATAGCCTTTACTGATTTAATTAACTCTTTTTTTAAATTTGCCTCCATTTTTTTAATCCTTTAAAAACACACAACCATTAAACAATGCAGTGAAAATTAAAATGAAACTAAATTTAAATTACAATCTGCTTAAATCATTTTATTCAAAATTTTACAAAAACGTCGAAAGATTTTCTATATCTGCCGTTATTTAATTCACAATCTTTGTTTATTATTAAACATGTGTATGGATCTTGCCATATATCTGAACACAATTTTTTGAAGCCAGACCAAGTCATGTCAGAATTAACATGTTCGTTATAAATGTGTTTCAAATTTATATCATCTTGTTTAAAAATTATTAAAAAATTTACGTTATCTCGAATTAATTGTTTTGGTATCTTAGAATATGTTTGAGTCAAATAAAAACAGTCGATATTTTTATGTCTACCCATAGAAAAATAATCTCGTATATTTATTTGGTTCTCACAAGTGACATCATCAAAAATAAACACTGAATTTTTCAACGCTTTAGTAGGAGGTATAACATCTTTATCCTCTTTAAACATAAATAGTTTAACACTCGGAACCAAGCTTAAAACTTTATCCAAAAAACAATATTTTGGTTGAAATGTTGTTTTAGAATATAGGTAAACATTTTGAAACTTGAGTCCATTTTGATGTAGTAATAAACTTAACATTGTATTTGTTTTGCCGCAATTTGATGGTCCGCATATTATACAGCGAATTGTATTAGGAAACAGCGAACTATGTCTTTTTTGTA
Organism: Melanargia galathea; assembly: GCA_920104075.1. Lineage (NCBI taxonomy): Eukaryota > Metazoa > Arthropoda > Insecta > Lepidoptera > Nymphalidae > Melanargia > Melanargia galathea. Next base: position 19,290,271 of record OV049869.1, on the reverse strand, counting down.
CTGATGGTGGTTCTATATTTAAATTGTTAATTTCTAATGTTACTGGTTGTTTGATCAACTTCATTGTCACTCATCTCTGTTGAAAAAAGATAAAGTCCTGTAATAAAATCTACATATTATATTTTATATAAAACAACTAAAACATAGTCTATTTAAAGAAATGATACCATACACGTGTAAGCTCGGAATGCGTTGCTGTGTCACTGAAGATTTGTTTTCGTTTTGCTCAAATTACATCATTTGAAATTATTAAGATTATCGATGCGTGTTCATTCCTGTTACAGCTCTCGGAAAAAAACGAATGGAATGTGAAGCGCTATGTTTTTATTTTGCTCAAATTACACCGTTTCAGATCACAAGACAATATTTAAGATTAATTATTGAAACTTCATTCCTGCTACAGCTCCCGAAGAGAACAGTAGTACTCAGTTGATATACGTGATTATTTTTCTAGTCCATTTTATCATAATAAATATCGAGTTTTTGTACTTGGTAAGTATATTATTTTATAAAAATGTGTTGTTTTAAATATAGCATAGATTTTATTTATTAACTATTTTTCTTTTTGTTTCAGAATGATGTCGAATCCTATCTTACCCAACGAAAATCCAACAAACCCTTTTTACTACGCGCAAGACGTGAACGGGTTCGTGGAAACTGAATTTCAGAAACTTTGCGAGGATTTAGCCCAAAAACAAGCAGCAGAATCAGCTCAAGCAACGAGTAAGGATATGAAAAAGAAGAAAAAATGCAATTTATCACTATTGAAGCCTGTTCCACCCCCCACATCTACATCAACATCCTATGTTAGTTGTCAAGCAACTGGAAGGCGGCTTCATTTAATAAAAATAAATATTTACGGACTAAGCGGTGGAGAGCAAGATGAAAATATAAATAGTGATACTCCTAGTGTTAGTGCTCAGTATGTAGTCAAGGATAATTACGATGAAGTTATGGATGCTACAGAAAATTTGATTGGAAAAATAATGACAAAAATTACTCACTCCTGTACATACATGTGAACTAATGTTAAAATATGTATAATTTGTTTGTTATTATCATGATATAATTTATAGTGTTAGTTAATTAATAAAATAGTGTTTTTCTAGAATAAGGAGCTGTAGCATGAATCAATTACTTATTAAAACGTGGTTTATAGAACAAAACTATTTTCTTTTATTTCAAATAAATAATTTAACTAACTAATATTAAAAAAAATTTTTTTACGTTTACTCAAACTTTTCAAGGGTTCGATTCCTTTAAAAGTGAAGTTATTTTTAAGTTTTGCTTAATATAACTTCACTTTAATTTCTCGATAAGGATATAATATTGTAATTGATGCTCTATATGAGCAAATTTTTAACGTTCCATCTTAGAATTTTATATTTTCATCACGCAATATGAAACCACCATCACTCTTATTAAATATAAATATAAAATTAAAAGGTAAAATAATAATACAAATATTTATGAGTAGTAAATCTTTATTTTCAATATAGAATAACATATTTGCTGTACATGAATAATAAAAGTGTACAAAAATGAATAACATAAAATCTAGTAAAAATTATTAACTACAAAATAGTACTATAATGCCCCCAAGGTAATGTTTTAAATTGCTTTTTTAAAATTTGTCTTTTATCATCTTCACTATTTAATACCAGTTTATTAATTTTTTGGGTATATACATTATGATTTTTAGATCTTATAACACACATATTCTTTCTGACTGATTGATTGTAGTATAAAACGTTTTTATATTTATTTATATCCAATCTTTTTGTAACAGATGTTGTCACTCCTTTAGCCTTTTTAATAGACATTTTTTGTGACTCAATACAATATAATTTTGCTCGTAAACCAACAAATTCAACAATAATATCTCCACCCATCTCATCTTTAAAAAACCCTGGAATTTTCATATTTGCTTGAGGGATATTGTAAACATTTTTTTCGCTAAAATTACTGGTATCAAAATATTTGATATTCTTCTTCATGTCAGAATAAAAATCATCAGTATATATGCGATATAGTAAGCTATCAGTATCAGTATAACAAAGTTCAATATTTTCTTCATATAATGGTTTCATTATAGAATAGTGGAACTTATATAAATGTGTTTTAGCTAACTCTAAAACAGTAAAACCCACATAAATTGGTCTATCCAAAACTAATTTTGTTTGTTCTAATTGGATTGCAACCAAATTATCTGAAAATATCGACAAACATTTAAAGTTAGGAGCACTGACATATTTTTCAGCACCAATAATCCTGTTTGTTTTATTATTCTTATCTGTCCATGTATTAACAAGTTTTACATTTACTTGTTTTCGTTTGTTTTCTATTGTTTTACCAAATATAGCATTGTTTTGTTTTTTGAAAAAGTCTTTTTCAAATTCAGACTCTGCTTTTTGTCTCAACGAGGTATTCAATTCAATATATGGTTTCAAAAATTCTTTTTGTTCAAATGATAGAATCCTATGAATTTTTAACAATTTTAGACTGTTCTTAAGACATTCTTTTAAATGAATGTAATGAATAACATAACAACATTTGTCGTATAAATTTGCAATAAACTTGGCATTTTTTTGACCAAAAGGTATAAATTTTTCAGCAGCAAAAGGTAAATCTGAGTGAGCATCATGTATTTCAGAAGGATAACTGAGATCTACTTCGAGTATATAACCAATGTCACTATCAAGAGTAGCAGAATCAATATCAAAAGTTTCAATCTGTTCTTGGTTCAAAAATTTAAAATTACTTGTAGGAAGTTTCATCATCATTGCATAACCATACAAGTTCACACAGTCTAAATACACCAAAAAGCAACTTGATCTGTTGATATCATAGTCAGACATATATTTATTGTTTGCTTTAGCATATCTTAAAGAACACTGAGCTAGACCACCTCGTATACCTTTTTCAATCATTTGATACATCTCGACATCAGATATGAGGTCTAATTTTACGTTAGTATGCAAAAGCATTGCATCCCAACTTAAGGAAGGTGAAGAAACATAATAGCATGGATCTAAGCTATAGGTTGTTAAGCTAATTTTTCTGAATTTTTCAAAAATATCTGCCAGTAAGAGTACATCACATTTTAAATATAAATCTGTATATTCACCTAAATTTTTTATTTTAAAGGTTTTCCAAACTTTCAAAGCATGTTCATAATCTTTTTCTGAAACAGGTTCTGAAGTAAGTTTGTTAAAAAAATGTATTCTATTTGGTAACTCAGTTTCATCGTAACGTTTTAAAGAGTCTATATAATCATAACAGTACACACCCTTTCTGCAAATCAAATCAAATAAAGATGGATCACTGTAATATCTATGTAAGTTTACGAAGTCGTCTGGATGTAAAGATCTAGCTAATTTATCTAAGCTACAGCTAAGAAAATTAAAAGAATCAATGAATTTAAGTTGAGCAACAGTTTTTGAATCAACTGATATAAATTTCGTGAATGATATGTATTTTTCTTTATTTTTTGGAATAATATTAATACGACCGTCAATATTTGCTAACTCTTTAATAAAGAGATGGCAATCGTAATTACTTAAATTATGGAATATAATAGGTATAAAAGAACATTTCTTTGCACTCAAGTTGCGAATGTTGTGAGCTGCCCCTCTATATTCCCCTGTAAAATGATCATGATCTGCTACAATTTTATCTGTGGATGTAAATTTTTGTTTACATATATGACAAACTTTTGCATTATGAAAACATATCTTTTCATTTTCAGTAAGAAGTTTCATTGAATTATTCTCTAACAAAATTGCATGTAGTCGTTTTACATCATTTGAAATTGTTTCCACAAATTTTTGAGCACAGTTAGCTCCTATGTATGAAACCAATTCGTTAAGTTCAGGTTTAGACTCGCAACAAATATAATACGCGAAGCATGTGGCTTCATGAACCTGTATGGTTTCAGTATGCTCAGATTTACTTTTATCAGAATATTCTCTTAACAAACTTTCAAAATCACCATAAATCACAATTGGTATTCTTTGAGTTCTTTCATAATTATCAAAATACAATTTACTATTTTTATCTGGAAGAACAGTTTTAATTCTAGCACAATTATGTTTGCATAATTTTTCTTCTGAATTAAAATAAATGAAGCATTCCTCACACAAAAAAATTTTAGAGTTATTCTTAGTAAGTTGACTATGAACCAACCGTTCAAAGTTTTTTATCAAACAGAAATGTCTCTTATTACCTTTAGTAATATAAAGCAAATTAACATGTACAAGTTTACGCTTGTTGGTTTTGTATAGAGGTCCGTTAATATCACCATTTTTTTCTAAACTGTATACATTAACACTTATGTTAGAATTATTTTTTTCAAATATTGTAATATCCTCAAAAGATGGTGGAAATGACATACCATCTGTTTTTAAAACTTTTGAATAATGAGGATATGAAATAACTCTGTTACAGTTTTTATTGGTGGGATACATATGTGCTAATATACTCCACAAAAAACACTTATCATCATTATTTTTAATATTTACACAAGATTTAGTTTTCAGGATTTTTAAAGGTAGCGGAATATAGGACCCTGTTCTTAAAGGATTGTATTTATTAATGTTTAATTCCAAATTATTCAAAGAGTCAAAAGACCAGCCTGACTCTGAAAGTTCAAATTCTGATAATTTGGTGAGTAGATTTTTTACACACTCTAAATATATAGTCTTTATATTTGTAGATTGAAAAACTTGTATATATTTAGTGTTAAAAGATTTTAAAGATTTTTCATTATTTTTTGGTAATATGAAAGTCGCAAATAGTTCAAAATTTATTTTTAGAGCATTATGCTTGTCAAGACTTCTTTTTACTAAATTACATATCGTATTCACAACATCAGATAAAAATTGTTCAGGCAGCAAAATTTTTTTTGCTGGACATACACGATAGCTTATTATCCTGTTCTTAAAAGCAGTTGCAATTATTTGAACATTATCAAATTCTGTACGGAGTAAACAATTAGACTTGTGAATAAAACTTTTCTTATGTGAAAAGTATTTTGGTACAGTAATATTACAAATATCGCAAAAAACCATTATGAGTATATAATCGTTTTACGAGTATATTGTCAAAGTATTTGAAATTAGTTAAATGCAGTTAAAATATTTAAGCTGGATATAGTGTGGGTTTAACCCCTTTAAAATCTTCCTTAGCAGCGACGACCAAACGGTTCGCTGCTTGCCAAATTTCTGAGTTTGTATCCATGCTTGATTTAAAAGTAAAAAGCGCGTGACGCCATCTATTACCCGGGCTTATTTTTGATACTTCAGCGGCGTTATAGATACGAAGTTCTAAGTAATAATCACTATCAGTTATTAACTTCTCCGGTTTTTTCTGGGTAGAATACCCAGATGCTGTTTTCCTAGTAATAAAATTTTTAAGCGGTTCAAGCTTTTGAACCACTTCTTCTTCAGCCTGAAAAAGAAAAATAATATTTTTAATTACTATAAACATTAAATCAGTTAACAAACATTAACTTCGGGTTGTTGGCAAGAATTTATTAACGGAAACCCCCAATAGCTATTTTTTTTCTTCAGTCCGAGATTCAAAGCCCGAGGACTTCAATCCATATTCAAACATACTAGCCTAATACTAACTAATACTTGAATAATTAAACTGACAACACTTTAAATAATGTAAAAAATATTACTATCAAAAATGTGTAATATGTAATGTAATATTACACATTTTAATTAATGTTACACAATTTTAAATATAAAAATAAAATTTTATATTTTTGAATAATAATATCTACTGTAGAAATAAACTGTAATAACTCACCTCAGAATCCCATGAAGGACGTGCAGCAACCTTGACAGACTTTTTCTGAAGTGCTTTCTTACGTTTCACAGGTGGATCCGGTTCAGATTCTGTATCTGACTGCTGACTTTTTAATTTCTTCAATTTATTGAGTGATTTACGCTTTGAAGTTGGAACTATAGGTTCATCATCTGAATTAAAAGGATTACTACTGAAGTTTGAAGCCCTGTCATAGAAAAAAAACATTTTTATAAATGATGTTACATCATAGTATTAACTACTTCTAGAACAATTAAAGATTTTTTACTGTAAATTAATTAAAACAATAATCTTACTTTTTAAAAATATTATTAGGGGGAAGCTAATTTAAAACAAAAACAATTAAAAAAAAAAATGTTTCGCTATACAACTTTTATAAAAAATTTGTAAAAAATAAAAGTGAATAAAAAATACATACATACTGAAGCTTATTGAACAACTGCTTATTTGGAATTTTAAAAAAAATATTGTGTTTAGGAAACGTATACTCGTTGGAGTGGTCACAAGAGTAATGCGTAGTGAAAACTTTGCTTACAGAAGTTAATATCTTCTAATAGTCTACCAAAAAGTCAAAAGTTCATAGTATTATCATAGAACAATGACTCTTAAACATAAAGTAATTAGAATGAGATTTATAGGTCTCTAATTACATACATACGTAAGATGTTGCATACACTTTTAAGATTCCCTATTAGGAAACATACTGTAAATATGCATTCCTTGAGACATTAGACACCGAAAACGAATTACTTTTAGTTAACACATTAAGGATCCCAACTATGCTTTGCTATTATTTTTTAATACTTACCTACTGTGTCTGTACTGTATTTAACATAATGCATATTTAAGCACTATATAATAGTGTTCATACGAGTTGAAGTAGTGTAATGCTAAAATATTATATAATAATATTTCATCAGTACTTACCAAAAGCGGATGGATTAATAATTTTATAAAAATTATCTCTTATTTAGAGAATAAAAAGTACACACATCACAACCATGTCAATTCCGTCTAAATGATTTTACAACCATATTTAATTTATTTAGAAAATTGTTAAAGTTGTTTATGGAATAGTACTCCATTCTAAAAGATTAAAGAAACAAAACGATTAGAGATTTCTTATTTCTAAAAATTGGTACTGATTCGATCTGAGAGGCTTCAGCCAAAATTGATTATTTATTAGCATCTTCGGTAAACCCGAACCGTTCAGGTATTTTAACCATCCAATAAAGGAGTGTGGTTATTAATTTAATAAAGTAACATATCACATATTTAGGTACCTGGTCCAGTTAGCATGCTCTCGTCTTAAACTGACACCATTTGCCATAAATTGAGATGTGCGCTATATTATTTACGTTATGCAGATAAGGGTTTCTGTACAAAAATATAAATTCTTATATTATAGTAATGGATGGAAAGTATGACAGATAGCGATCTTATAAAACTTTCCAAATCGACACCCTAACTAGTTGCATTGGTCAGGAATCAGGATCTATCAATATAATATCGCGCTTAAGAATGTGCTCTACTCATATGCACTCTACATTGAACGATCAACTATTGAATCATCGTTCAATGTAGAGTGATAATGATAAACAATAAAATCATACATTTAAATTGGTTGAGACATTGCGCGTTCAGTTAGTAACAACCAGATCATTCTCTTGTTACTGATTATCGTTCGATGTACCTAGAATGATAAACAATAAAATCGTATTTACATTAGTCGAGGCATTGCGCATCCAGTTTCAATAACAGGCTAAGCGATAATCTGCTGAACGATTGTAATCACTGAGTAGACGTAGTAAAATTGGGATTTCTGGGTCAAATGTCGCGAACGCGCGGTGCGTTCATCTAGACATTTGATCCAGAACTCCCAATTTTACCCTACTCAAGACCTTATTAAAATAGCCCTTATATAGGACTGATCACCCGCTGGAGACGGCAGGCGTATGTTGAATGTTGATAAAGCTCACTTCACACAGACAAATAGAAAGCGATTATTTAGAATAGAATAGAATAGAAAAGTTTTTTATTCAAATAAACTTTTACAAGTACTTTTGAATCGTCAATTGAGTCTACCACAGGTTCGGAATGCAGTTCCAGCCGAGAAGAACCTGCAAGAAACTCGGCGGTTGCTCTTTTTTTAATTGCTTTGACGCAATAAAGTGCAGTTTAGTTTACACGCTTAGGCGATGAGGGCCTAAACTTTATATTCACCTACAATTTCCTTTTTCTATAACGTAATTTTTTATCTTATCTGACGCGCTAAGACAACGGAATTTGTATTAACTTGGACTTTGTATTGAATTGTAGTTGTAACGATTGCTGAGATGTACTAATAGGTCGGTGATTAACCAGTGGGACGCAACTAGTCACAATACTAACAAAATGTATGCAGCTCTATGGAGAGTACCTCAACCAGTGTCCGCTTGGTTGCTCAAACAATTCGGTGTTGGCGGCCGGGATCACCCGCTGGTGGCGCAACCAAGGTGTCTAGTGAGATATAATTTGTGCATAATATTACCTGTTGAGAAGCTGCGTGGCTTCTCTCAGCTTGTTGATCTCGGCGTTGACGATCTCGGCGCGTCGAGCCGAGCTCGCCTGCATGGCTTGGTGTATCGCCATCGGCACCAGCTTCTCAAACAGGTCTATACACAAAACATGTCAACGATAACTGTTGTATAATATAATGCATAACATTCAATGTTTAGTGCTAGTAAAAAAATTAGTGTTATTTTTCGGCAGGAAGCATTGTGAAAGAGATAGATATAGATTTAGACTTGTTATTTTAGTTTAGTTTGACCAGACCAGAAACAATTTAGGAATTATAAAATCCCAAATTTCCCCTACCGGAAATTGATCCCGGGACCTCCCACTTATAAGACCATAGCTCACTACAAACTAGGGAGGTCGTCAAAGCTCAAAAAAGTGAAAGAGGGACCGAGTGAACCTCACCATGGTGTTTGGGCGACCAGCGATCTTGAGGCGGCAGCGGCTGGGCGACGGGCGCGCGCGACACCGGCTCCAGGCTCCGCGCGTCCGGGATCCGCTCGTGGTATATGAAGTCGTTGTCGCGCACCGCGTTGGCGAGCTGCCGCGCCGCCTTCGCGCCCAGCTCGTACACGGGACAGCCCTCCGGCATGGCCTTCAGGAGCTCCGCGGCGATTTGGAGACGCGCGATCTCCTCCCCGACCGATTTGTTCGCGCGGCACACTTGCGCCTGGAAGTACTGGGTGAGGCCGCGGAAGATCGATTGCTTCGCTTGGATCTGGATTGTGAAGATGTTCATATTGCAAATAAATCATATTACGCTATAAATAGAAGGTTAAGGGGACCGCTATCGAAAACGAAGACAGGTATAAACAGCGGCACGGAACTGGAGCGCTGACCTTCAAGTCCGCGCAGCGTCGTGCGAGTGAGCGGGACACAGTACGATTGGAGAGTCAATCAGCGCTTACGAGGGATCCGCGAGAGCTAATCAGTGCTTACGGACGATCCCCACGCCCTCCCCGCAACCCCCTCACCTCCCGAGATACCTCATTTTCGACTTCTGCGCATTGAAGGTCAGCGCTCGCTCGAGTTTCGTGCCGCTGTTTATAATAGTAGTATAGTATGATATAAAAAAATTAAATATTTTCTGTATTTTGTACAAGTATGGCTTGGAAAAATTTGTATTGTAGGTTTAACTTACTACTAGACAGTACTTTACTTTTGGTACAATGTAAATAATTAAGTCAAGTGAAACAACTTTAATTTAATTTATCTATGAAATGAACCAATTTATTTAGTATGAAAATACAAACACAAATTAGGACATGTAAATCCTTCAAATATAACAGATAAACCATAAAAAAATATATTAATAGGAAGACAGATAATTAATCTGAGATTAATAGTGTGAATACATAATTACATATAAATAAAATAACTCACAGTGGGTATCCAATTTCTATCCCAGAGGTTGCGTTGGCCATCCTTCTGCATTGAGCGCAAGGCATCCGTGAATAGCTCCTCGCACTGCGAGCACACTTTTGCTACCATGCTGTCTTTCATTTCATCTGAAAGAGAAAATTTAGTCTTTGGACTGAGTTTGATCCCTGGCACACACCACATGTTTTCGGAGTTATGTGCGTTTTAAGCAATTAAATATCACTTGCTTTAAACGTAAAGGAATTTTGAAAGAAACATTGTGAGGAAGCGTGCATAACCGTGAGTTCTCCATAATGTTCTAAAAGGCGTGTGAAGTCTACCAATTTGCACTCGGGTCAGCGTGGTAGCCTTCTCTTACTGAGAGGAGACCTGTGCCCTGCAGTGGGTCCGTAACGGGTTGATAACGATGTCATGCTGCTATGCTAATATTTAAATGCGAAAGTGTGTCTGTCTGTCTGCTAGCTTTTCACGGCCCAACAGTTTAATCGATTTTGATATTTGGTACAGAGTTAGCTTACATCCTGGGGACGGATATAGGCTACTTTTTATCCTGGAAAATTAAAGAGTTCCCACAGGATTCTTAAAGGTCACCCTACCTTTAAGAGATTTATATGAAATTTGATACACAGGTAGCTTGCATCCCGGAAATTGATATAGGCAACTTTTATCCCGGAAAGCAAATAGTTTCCACAGGATTTTAAAAAAGCTAAATTCACGCGAACGAAGTCGCGGGCATCATCTAGTTAATAATAATCTACCTCTGATGCACTTGTAGGCGATGACCTCCTGCGCCTGTGCCAGCATCAGCTGCGACAGCGCGTGCAGCGTGTCGGGGTTGAGGTCGGGCGTGGTCTCCTGGTGCACCGCCATCATTATGTTGCCCTTCATGTAGCCGAATATGCCCGCCGCTTGCTACCATCATAACATTAGAACAAGCTATATTTTGGGGAAAATTAAACCAACATCACTATACCAAAATCTAAATATGTAAAGTGAAAAAGTGATTGACTGACTGATCAAAAATATGCCAGGGAAAAAGAATGAGGCAAGTCGTAACTTGTAAATAATTATTACCTAACTTCTATATTATAAATCGCGGTTCAAAAAGTGTATGTACAATAATTGTACAACATACTAATTTTGACTTTGAACTTTGACTTTGGTATCAAATAGAAAAATTGTTTAGATACTGAAATCATAATACAGTCAAAATCTGTTATAACAACATCGAAGGGACTACTCATATTAAGTCGTAAAAACCGATGGTTATAACAACCGGTTCCACCATACAACACCATATTCTTTTGCCAAGTCTTTGTTTAGAACTCCGCTCTCTAGCTTTCAAATAATACGCGAGTTTTCTTTGATATTAATTTGCTTTCTTTTTGTTTCCGACAGGTTAAAAGTTTCACAATCAATTCGACAATATATTTTAAGTAAGATAAGTAAAAAACTGACTGAAGAAATTTGAAGAACCGGGCCTAGACTCTACGGCATGCACATTGCACGTGTTTTGTTTTCTAAGAATTACAAAAGACCCTAAACTCAACACGTGTTTATTTTTACTAACCATTATACTATGCCTATTCAAATTTGTTTACAATACAGCTAAGCTGGTCGTTCTACAGATACAATTCTCCAAAAACATTGGTCAAATCTGCCGTCCTAACGAAGAGTGCAATAACTCGAGTTTTTGGTCAAATTGACTTAAGACCATATCCGTAATCAGGAAAATGAGCTCTATATTTTCGTCTTAGACGTCTTTTTTGTATCTTCAATAGTTTCGGTTCTGTTGGTTACCATAACTGCAATATCTAATATAACGATGTGTAAGGAGCTAATCATAACCGAAATATCTTGAGTTATGACTTGGATAGCTTTGATATTTTGTAATATTACATAAAATAATCGCAATAAGTCCAGTTATTGCACTTATGACTATAGTACGTTTTATAAATTTTTGGCACATTTACTAGTCATAAGCGCAAGAAGTAAGAGTTATTGCAGTTATGATAAGGAAACTTATTACTTAAAATGTCTAGCTTACTAAATGTATTATACTAAAGTTAAGTTAAAATAAACAAAAAGTTTTTGATTTTGACGATACAAAATCGTTGGATGTTGTAAAATTGTCAAATTCGTAGATTTTTACTTTTACAAGCACAAAATTAGAAACACTACCACTTAAAGAAAATTTTGGAAGTCAAAAGTCATTGGCTGAAAGGGGACAATTTTCATTGAAAGTCAAAGAAAAACATGCAGCTGATTGGAGAGAATTAGAATTAGACAAATGAAAATTATCAAAAATAAAAAAAAAAACTAGATATCTATACTAATATAATAAAGCGGAAGAGTTTGTCTGTTTGAACGCGCTAATCTCTGGAAGTACCAGTCGGATTTGAAAAATTATTTTTGCATTTGGTAGTACAGTTTTCCGGAAAGGTTAATAACATTCCTAAAATCTTCCTCTAAGGGGGTAAAATGGGGGTAGAAAGTTTGTATGAAAGTTCTATGTTTTTAAAGTTACAGACCTGAAATCGGCATTTAAATTATTAGTTTTAAATAATATAAACCTGTATATTTTATTCTGAAAAATCTTCCCTTAAGGGTGGTAAAATAGGGGTTGAAAGTTTTTATGTTAAGTTTTAATTATTGTTATTATCAACTTGTAATTTGGAAGGTAGGTTTATTCTAAGGCTTAGATATCAGCCTAGAAAAGATTTCACGAAAATCCTCCCCTAAGGGGGTAAAATGGGGGTAGGAAGGTTATATGAAAGTTCTATGTTTTTGAAGTTACAGATATGAAAATAGGCATTTTGATTATGAATTTTAAATAATAAAAACTTGTATAAGTTGTTCTGGAAAATCTCCCATTAAGGGTGGTAAAAAAGGGGATGAAAGTTTTTGTGAAGTTTTAATTATTGTTATTGTTATCTTGAAATTTGGACGGTAGGTTCTTTCTAGGGCGTAGATATCAGCCTAGAAAATATTATAGGAAATTTCTCCCCTATGTAAAATATATAAGGGGGTAAAATGGGGGTAGGACGGTTATATGAAAGTTCTATGTTTTTGAATTCAATTACAGATACGAAAATCGTCATGTAAGTTATTAGTTTTAAATAATAAAAACCTATTTAAATTATTTTGGTAAATCTCTTTTATTCTTATTATGTTCTTGCAATCACCTTATATCTAATTAAAATAATTCACTAAGGAAAACCGTACATATGGTTGGAAGAAACTATAGGGCATCATATAGTTTGTGCTACACAAATAAGTAGTATGTAGGTTTACTAACAAAAACTGCAATAAGTAGTGTAGTTATTGCAATTATGATTAGGAATGCTATATCAAAACAATTCATAAGTCCTAATGATAAATACATTATTGCGTTTTTAGTGTGTATATAAACTTATGTACAAATATAATATACTACTTAAAATTAAGCATTATTTTATCTGTCGTTCAGTAAAAGTTTCAAACCAATAGCTTTTATAGTTACGAAGATACACACAAAACAAAAATTAAATCTTTAACTGCAAATATCTCGAAAGTAGTCAAAACCTAGTTATTGCACTCTTCGTTAGGACGGCAGAAATGTGGTCGCTTAATGCGGCATGTCGAAGTAACCAATGTCGTAAAAAGAAAAGTTTTTGATAAGGCAGTCATATAGCATTCAGCCGGGACCTCTGATTACGGTTAATATAACCGGTATGTTATTCTAAACGATGTCGCCATAAACGGTTTTGACTGTAATATAGAAATATGAAATAAACTAATCTTTCATTGTGGTGGTAATTTTAAACTCTTAACTGGGTTTGTTTTTGAACTTTATCTTGAACAGTTATTTTAATTTATACTAAAAATAATAATAATATAATCAGCTAAGTGATTAATCAGTCCTGTTTCAAATCCCAATAATAATTTAAACAGCCAGAGTTAGTGCCTGTTTCACCACCTTCTGATATGTATTAGATAGCTATCTACAACTTTTGTCTTTGTCACTTGACATAAAGTAAGAAAGTGACAAAACTTACGTTTAGGCTGTCCAACACTTATCAGAATATGGTGAAACAGGCCGTTAGTCTAGTAAAATACATATACAATTTAACTGGCAACTGTTCTACTTTAATGCACTCCTACACATGATGTAATCAAGACCAATAAAATTTAAATTTAAAAATTTAAAGATAAGTGGTGAGCCATTGAAAACTGAGGACACAACTGTGTTCTTGGGAATAACCCTAGATGCAAAGCTTCAATGGGGCACCCATATAGCAACACTTGCTGGCAAGCTCAGCTCTGCTGCTTACGCTGTTAGGAAGATTCGACAGATAACAGATATAGAAACTGCAAAAATTGTTTATTTTGCATATTTCCATAGTATTATGTCGTATGGACTCATACTATGGGGTAAAGCGGCTGATATTGAAAAAATTTTCGTTTTACAAAAAAGGGCAATTCGCGCAATTTGTAATTTAAAACCGCGGGATTCCCTTCGAGAGAAATTTAAAGAAATAGGTATTCTTACGGTAGCTTCTCAATATATCTATAACAATATAATTTTTGTTAGGCAAAACATTCACAGTTACATTAAAAAGTGCGAATTACACGACAGGCAATTAAGAAATAGAAATAGGCTCGTGATTCCTCAGTTACGCCTCAAGAGGGTCCAAAAGTCATTTGTGGGAATGGGCGTAATGTTCTATAATAAAATTCCACAAGCAATCTTAGACTTGCCTTTACACAAGTTTAAGAACTCTATTAAAAATATGCTCATAAAAAAAGCATATTATACAATTGAAGATTATATAAATGATAAAAAAGCATGGAGCAATTTCTCAATGACAGGTTGCTTGGAAACAATCTAAGAAAATTTAACTCATGTCTTAAAATGAGTATTTGATTATTGGTGTTCAATTCGATGCTTTGATCATGGGTAGCCTAAGTATGTCACGCTCTCTTTAAACATTTCTGTGGTGGTGTCGTGTGGTGCGGGTTGTTACGTTCCCTCGAATATGGTTGAGCGAAGCAATGGCTGGATCATGCGTCATGCTCGTGAACGGGTGCCACCGTCGGAAATGGGGCTACTTTTGTCTGCCCTTCTTCACATGTGTAGAATTGTAAGCACCATTCCGAACCTGTGGTAGATTCATTTGTCGATTCGTAAACGCTTGTGAAAGTTTATCTGAATAAAATTATGATTACTTATATAAATGATAAAAAGGCGTGGATTTGACTCGTTCCAGCAATGCGCGAGACGGCAATTCAATCATGTACTTAACATAAAATTGTTATATTGATATTGTAAATTTGGAAAAGAGCAACCGCCGAGTTTCTTGCTGGTTCTTCTCGGTTGGAATGGCATTCCGAACCAGTGGTAGATTCATCTGACTATTCAAAAGCACTTGTAAAAGTTTATTTGAATAAAAAACTTTTCTATTCTATTCTATTCTATTCTATTCTATTCTAATATTATACTATCTTTGTATTTATTTCATGATCTCATTTTATGCATCTCAATTTGCACAAACAAATCATTATTTGACTACTTAAGGCTTTTCAAGGGCTTGATGATATTATTGTAAACAAACAAAGACTGTAAGTTCAGACCTTCACGTTACACAACAATATTTATATGTGAAACTAGATGATGCCCACGGCTTCGCCCGTGTGTATTTAGGTTTATAAAAATCTCGTGGGAACTTTAATTTTCCAGAACAAAAAGTAGCCTATCTGTAGTAAGTTACTACTTACTACTTACCCGTCCACAAAACGGAAAAATTCCGTGGAATCCTTACGATTTCGGAATGCAATTCCTTACAGCATCAGGGTTGAGGAGTTGGACATGTACCTACTCGAGGTCATTCAACAATAAAGTCTTTAATTGGTATCCCCAATATCAATTTAAATAACCGACAGTGCCTAAATCCCATTAGTTTTGGGGATCAGATCCCCTACAGCATCAGGATTGAGGAGTTGGAGTCCAAATTTTTTGTAGGACAGTGTCGCAATGTTTCTCTAGCGATTAAAAAAAAATACGCAAATCGGTTCAGAAATCTCGGAGATATTGGTGTACATAGGTAGAAAAACACAACTCCTCCTTTTTTGAAAGTCGGTTAAAAAAGTAGCCTATGTCACTCCCTGGTTAATTCTCTACTTGTATGTGAAAGTCCCGTCAAAATCGGTTCAGCCGTTCCAAAGATTAGCCCGTTCAAACAGACAGACAAACCCTCACAAAGTACAACCCAGATAAGCCTGGGCAGCATTTGTTAATGTTCAATTAACCATAAAATCTAAGGGCCTGTGTCACCATGTTCTGATAAGCATTGGATAGATATCTACAACTTTTGTCTTTGTCATTTGACTTCATTTTTAGTTATTGTTATATACAATAAACTAGCTGTTCCTGGAATAAGTTGCAATGCCACATAAAGTATGGTTTAGGAACATGTAGGGGATAAATACAAACATTCATTGTTATTTTCATCACAATCGGATGAACAGTTTAGACATAAGAGACACATAGACAAACATTCATTTTCATAGATTTCTCACCTGAAACAGTTTGGCCGCTAGTTTGAGAGACTCCTCCGTGTCCAGCAGCTGCTGGGCGGCTATAGTGCTCTGCATGGCGGCCATGTTGAAAAGGATGCACATCCTCTCGTAAGCCAGAGAGCTAATAGCTGTAAAACACAATAAGAATTACAAATTTTATCATTCAAAGTCAACTCATTTCTATGCAACTCATTTAGGTGATGTTTGGATAGAGACTGTGAGTTGTGACTATGTGTGAGTGTCAATAGGTGGTGAACTTGACAAAATTACTGCCATACTTTTTATACACCCACAAGATCTCGCATACAGCAAAACACACAAATGTGTTGAACTTTTTGTTAGCGCTACAATTTAAAAATATTTTTGTTAACATTCTGAAGAGACTTTAATGCTGAGATCTGTGTATACTTTGGCTTTGCTCAGAATTTATTTTCGAGTAAAAACAAGAAATATTTATGTCTCAAAAAAGAATCTTAACATCTAAACCTATGATTCAAATTGAACATCCAAGTTTAAGATTAAATAGTAAACAAATACTTACTAAGACTCATCCGGCCTCCAAACAAGGACCCTCTGTCAAAGGCATCCTTCCACTTGAACGGAACCTGCACCTCTTGCGGCGGTATCTTACTCTCCAGGGACGCCAGCTGATCATAGTAGCTACCATAACAAAAGGAAAATCTTAAAATCTTGTTAGAGTATAGGTATAATAAAATTTAAGCTCGTTTATTAAGTAGTGAATTGAACTTACTCTGTAGTGTATAAAAATATTTGGATTAGGTTTAAGGCTTGGCTTTGTTTTTGTAAGCTCGCTTTTTGTAATAATAATATGGAGTAAGTACCTTCTACGTGGTAGATGGTTTTTTTCCCGCAAGTAATGGTTGGTCAACTTTTGAATCTAATATGTAATATTTTTTATATGAGCAGTGAATCAATGATTAGAGAGTGACTCATAACGCTAATTTATACCTGTAAAGAACGTCTAATGACGACTTCTCGAACACTTTCCAAATAGCGCTGGTGCGAAGCCGGCTGAGCTCGTTGATAGGTTCCGTGAAGTCTTCATTGAGATCTCCTGTGTTGTAAGTCGAATGGATTAAGTTTTTCAAGGGCTTGATGATATCAACATCAGAGGATCTTTTAAAGGGTACACATATTAATTCAGACATTTCTGCAAATGATTTGTTTGCGTCTTTTCCAGTGTTGCCAGTCCTTGAAACTATTTCCCTCTAAACTCAGACAGTGTTGCCGTTAGGACAATCTAGTTTGTGGCTACTTCAAATGAAAAAGTCGCTAGTTTTGTAATAAAAATCACCTTCAAAAAGTGGCTAGAAGTAGCTAAATATCATGACCTAATTTAATAATTTATAAAATTTACCTAGGTACCTATTTTAATATCAAAAGTGATTAAAAACCTCGGC
The DNA here is from genome assembly GCA_920104075.1 of Melanargia galathea. Taxonomy (NCBI): domain Eukaryota; kingdom Metazoa; phylum Arthropoda; class Insecta; order Lepidoptera; family Nymphalidae; genus Melanargia; species Melanargia galathea. The sequence continues at coordinate 19,272,524 of OV049869.1, read as the reverse complement.
CCTATCTGAGATTACTAATACATCGGTGTGGATCTGGTGTTCTTCTCTTGTTTCGGATTGAGTATGCTGTATGGCCCTATTGGCCGCTACAGCGTCACCGGGGTTGTCGGAGAGCGCGAAGCTCTGCCAGGGGGAGTAGTGAGCCCTAGGGCTCGATGAATATCGGAGGGCGGCAACGTCTTCCTAAGGGCGCCTCCTGTGAGGCTCGGACCACGGCTTAGGTTGACGTTGGGGCGAGTGGGTTCGTTGGACTAGATTAGTCCGAGCGCCCCCGAGACCGTGGTAAGGGCCCACGTCCGGGTGACGTCAGAAATCGGGGACCTCGTCTTCGCCGGCGAAGACGCTGTGCATCGGTTGTGTGATTGTGTGGCCCTAACATATAGGGTGCATTGTCGGTAGTTATTTGATCGTCGGGGTCGTAAAGGATGTGCTTAGGGCGTCTTTTATCGGGAGGGTCGTTACGATCTGGAGTGTAAGCTGATGCCCCTACCACCAGAGGGTTGGGGTGCTTAGCTGCTTTCTCAAAATAGTTTTTGGAAAGTTGTTTAAAATGTTGTGCAATAGTGGGGAGTTGGAGATCTCTATGGAGATCCACATTGCGCATGAACCACGGAGCGCCCGTGGCCATACGCATAAATCGGTTCTGTATTACTTGAAGTTTATGATACGAGGAGGGAGGGAGGTGCGCAAACACAACGCTCGCATATGTCATGATGGGTCTAATACATGTTTTGTACAAGGTAATTTTATGTCTGAGGGACATTTTGCTTTTTGCGCAAAGCATAGGATAGAGACGACCTAGCACATACGCCGCTTTGTTCCGAACTCGGCGTATGTGTGCTGTGAATTTCATCTTTTCATCGAATGTTACACCCAAGTACTTGGCTTTCTTTTGCCAGGGGATGGGACGCCCGTGAAGGGTGATTTTGAGCTGATCGAGTTTGAATTTAGATTTCGTCTTTTTGGAGAAAAGCACTGCTGCGCTTTTTTCCGGGTTAACCTCGATCCTCCAAAGGCGGAACCAGCGGCCCAGGCTGTCTACCGCTTTTTGGAGTCGAGATATAACATGACGATAATTTTTATCGGAGCTATAGAATGCGGTATCATCCGCGAACTGTGCAATGCTAACGTGCGGGGATCTAGGTATGTCACTTGTAAATAGCACATACAGAAGTGGGGAGAGCACGGAGCCCTGAGGGACTCCTGCTCGGATCGGTCTAGGGGACGACAAGGTACCGTCTAGTCGGTATCGGAAGGTCCTATTGGTGAGATAGTCTCGTAGCAGACGTACGAGACTCTCTGGCACGCCTAGGTGGAATAGCTTGTAGATCAAGCCGGCGTGCCAAACCTTGTCAAAAGCTTTCGCTACATCAAAGAATAGGGCTCCTGTTGGGATGCCTATCGTCTGAAAACGATGAAAACCTAGATAGATGTGCTCCGTGAGGCGGTGCGCTTGGTGAATACATGAGTGTTTGGCTCTAAAGCCAAACTGCTCGTCGTTGAGGAGCTTTTTGTCCTCAACTACTTTCTTTAATCGGTTCAGTATAATTTTCTCGTACACCTTGGCAAGGGTGTTGAGTAAGCTGATGGGACGGTAGCTAGTGGGGAGGTTGGCAGGTTTCCCTGGTTTTGGGATGCCTATGACTGTTGCTTCCTTCCACCTGTCGGGGAAGGAGCAACCTGCCATGAGTGTGTTGAAAATAATAACCAGGAGGTTGATTATTTGCTCGGGGAGTAGTTTGAGAGTTTTGTTAGAGATTGAGTCTGGGCCAGGGGCTTTTTTGGCGTGTAAGTCCTTGATGATCTGATGAACTTCACCGCTGGTCGTGGGAGTGAGTGGTAGTTCGCCCCCGGGGGCGGACGCGAATAGAGCGGCTAGTTCATTATCGACTGATTCTACGTGGGGCCTATCAATGGAAATTGTACTTGGAGTGCATTGTGACTCTAGGCTGTCGGCTAAGCACTCGATATCTTCAAAGGCGGGCGGTTGGTTGGGACGTAGAAGCGGAGGGGTGGCCGAGACAGGGTCGGCTTTGAGAGCTCTAGCCAGCTTGTAGTACGCTACATGCGATGGCGAGAGTTCGCTCAGCTTCCTGTCCCATTGTTCGTCACGGAGTTCGGCAAGGCGAGCCTTTACCTTCCTCTGGGCTCTCCAGAGTTCCCTCCGGTTGTCAGCGGTCGGACATGCGTCATGGGCTCTACGTTTGGCGTTTTTAATTGTGATAAGCTCTCTCGCGTCATCCGGGAGCTGCCTACGGAGGAATCCGTTTGGCATTTCCCGGGAGCATTCGCTTAGAGCATCGCGAATATGGTTAGTAAGGTGCAGTGAGGCTGCCTGCGCTTCATCTAAGGTTTCTATTCTGTCAGGTATCTGAGAGAGGTGCACTGAATCGAGTGACTTAAGATGCTCTGATAGCTTCTTGAAGTCGATGATCGTTTTGGTCGGGGGGTCCGTGGAGGGCGGAGGTCCTAGCTGGAGTAGGACGGGACGGTGGTCTGAACATAGTTCGGATAGCACTCTCAGAGGGCTCACCTCTAGGGCGATGTTCTTTAAGAGTGCTATGTCGAGTATGCCCGGTCTGTCTGTAGTCCTGTCTGTCGTAGGGTATCGTGTCGGTGTGTCAGGGGCCATAACTATGAAGTTACAGTCTGAGCGTTCGGTCAGTCTTAGTAGTTGTAGTCCTCGTGCGTTTTGGTATCGACTATTCCAGCAAGGGTGTTTGGCGTTGAAATCTCCGGCCAAGATGACGGAGTCTCCTAGGGAGAGTAGGGCTTTCAGATCACTTTCTAAGAGATCTTTAGTCGGGGAAAGATACACTGATGCTAGTATGACCGTCGGATGGCCGGACATACTCATCTGACAGACAGAAGCTTCTATATTGGTGAGTTGTGGAGGATCGAGAGGGGTGCAGTGAAGAGCCCTTCTATAGTAAATAGCTGTGCCACCTAGCCGGTTGGTGGTTCTATCGTTACGTATTAAGTTAAAGTTCGCAATCTTCGGATCACGTCTACAAGGTTTCAAGAAGGTCTCTTGCACTAGTAAGATATCGATTTGGTGTGCACACACGAATTCGCGGATTTCATCTATTTGATCGATGAGGCCGTTTGCATTGAAAAACGCGACAGACAGAGAGTGTGGTTTTAATCTACTGTTTGTTGTATTAGCCATTTAGAGCTTTTTGACATTTATGAATCGATAATAAGAATTGTGCGTGCTCTTGCATCGCACCTAAAAGGTTGGTTTTGGACATTTTGATGAATGAGTCTAATTGTTCGATGTCTATGCATTCGAAAATATAGCTCGTGAGGCGCCAGTTATTTGCGAAGCGTTCTGCTGCGCCGGATTCTGGGGTGGAGGGTGCGGGGGGAGGTGGGGTAGGCCTAGTCGGAGGCGGACGGGGGCTAGGGGCCTGCGGGGCGGGAGGCGCCGCCGCTGCGGAGGTTGCCTTAGGGGCTTGAGGTCCCTTTGTAAGGGGTTTTTCCCAAGCATTAACGGCGGGAGCCGGCGCTGGGATGAAGGTTTGGGCGGGCTTGTCTGTTTTGGAGGCTTTGGAGGCTGCCTCAGATTGGCCTTCGATCGGTTTGACCCTTCGCTTGGGTTCCTTTGGGGCTTTGGGGCACTTGCGATAGTTCGCTGGGTGCCCTTGTTCCCCGCAGAGAACACAGCTCGGGGGCTCCTCGGTCGGCTGCCTCCTGAGGCAGTCTGCCGTGCCGTGATCCCCCAGACACTTTACGCATCTAGGGCGGGCGAAACAATTCCTTGCGGAATGCCCGTATAGTTGGCAGCGATGACACTGCCCTATCCTACCTCTGCTTTTTGGATTCTGGATTTTAATACCAGACAGTCGGCAAACTGTCTTAATATTATGAATGTTCTTTCCCTCTGGAGTGAGGTCAAGGACGACAAGGACCATTTCGTATGGACTCTTGGTTTTAGGATGGTACATCCTATGAACCTGTTGGACGGGGAGACCCTGGGAAATAAGGTCGGACTTGACGAGCTCTGTGTCGAGCTCCCTAGGGATGCCGCGTATTACTTTACGTAATACGCGCTCATCGGGAAGAGCGAAGGTGTGGAATCCTACGTTTTCCTGGCGGAGGATAGAAGTTAGCCTACGATGGTCGTCGGACGTGGGGCATTGAACCCTTATCCCGATGACTGTCGAACGGGCGTAATCGAACGAGATGTGTTTCTCGTCGAGTAGTGGCAGAATGCGCTGCCAGCTGAGTTTCTCTCTGATGTACAGAGGTGGTACTTTTTCTTTATTGATGTCCTCCATCGGGGAGTCGTCCGACTCCTCGATTTGGGACGCTTGGGAGGTGGAATTGTTTTTCGACCTTGAGGAAGTCTCGGGGACCGCGATACCAGCCTTTTTAGGCGGGTTTGAGTGGGAGTTAGAGGCCTTCAGCTTGCGCTTCTGGCTTTTGCTCTGCACAACGGTAAAAGTGTCGTCTGTCTCCGACGAGGCCGGGGATGTTTCGGAGTGGACCTCCGTGACATAGACCGGCTTTTCGGTGCGGGCAGAAGGCCCGGGAGTGATCGCAGAGCGGGGCTCCTTGACCAAGGGAAGGGGTTGGGGGGTGTTTGGTTCCGCGGCAGGGGCCACGGAGGCGGGCGCTGAGGGCGCGGGGAGGTCCTTACAATAAAAATGTTGTAAGTATGTCGGGTTTGACTTGCTCAGATCGGCGATCAGAGCCTCTATGTTTATTTTTGGCTTCCGTGGGTCCAGAGCGGACCACGGAGCCGGTAGTGCGAGGATTGAGGGGTCCATAGTGGACCCGGGAAACGTCTGAGTCCTCCCTGCCGGGGCAGGGAGGTGTGTGCCTAAGGTGAGGCCCTAATGGGACCCCGTCCTTGGGAGACGGGGTTGAGTACCTACACTGCACTTAGAATAGTGTACTTACAGAACCTAGACCCTGGAACTACACTACACTACACACAACGCAGGACAATGTCCAAAGCACGACACAGCAATCCGGGTGGCACTGGGGCACTGGCACTTGATCGGGGTGAGCAACGAGCTCGGGCGCGAAACGAACACGGTAGGCGCTTGTAGAGCGCATTCGAAGGCGTCCACGCGGTGCGAACGCCAAGAATGGAATGGATCTGGTGTTGCCTACTCAATGTTTTTATACTCCGGCTCCAGACGTTGGCCCCAACACTGTTCGCCCAACGTGTGGGTCGGTTAGCATTGGCCAACGCTCGCTCGAACATTGGGAGTTTGCCATTCTGTGTCGGTTTTTCAAAAAAGGAATAACTGCACCAACGTTCACGAACCGTCCATACGTTGGTGCCAACATCAGTCTTTTTCCGTGTTATATGACGTCTCGTCATTCACCAGATTCTTTGACGTGGTTTTTTCTTTTTATTTTCATTAATATATACAAGTTATAATAATAATATGTATGTACTCACGTGTTTACAGTACGTAAAAGCGCTGACAGCAATTTCGATTTCTGTATCGGACAATCTTCACATTGGCTATGACGCGACAGAACTCTAGTATTATAGCCAACATGTGAACGCCTCACGACAATATCGACCAACATTGGGGCGACCATTGGGACCAACGTGTGGAGCCAGCGTTTTTATTATACGGCCCTAGATACCAGTCTTTTAAGGTCAGTTTGCCTACTCAATCTATGAAGCTAACTGCTAACCATAGATTTCTTTTTAATCACTACAGAATACAGATACAAAACTAAAAATACAAAAAGTAGCTAGAAGTTGCTAGATTTATTTTGGTGGCTAGATGGATTTATTTTGTAGCTAAAACTGTTGAAAATCCGCTAGATCTAGCCACAAAGTGGCTAAAACGGCAACACTGAACTCAGAACTCTGAAACCCCTAAAATTCCCGTAATAAAATTATTCAAAGAATTATAAATAATCAAGTGAATTATATTATTATATATAGCCTTAATTTCAAAATGAATGGATTAAAAGTTTGATATTAGAGTGAAAATGTTGGTCTTATAAAAAAATTTTAAACAAAACTTGTAAGAAATTTAATTTTCTAAAAAAAAGTCTCATTATTTTTTTTCCGACCAATATTTTTACCGTAATTCTAATAAAAATAATAATTAAAAAACCCCTAAAAATAAAGGGCCTCTAGAGAAACCCGACCGCATTTGTTTACCCCTTTTTAGGGGAGACACCACTAAGTTGGCAGCACTGGTCTTTTCAGTGCACAGAAGTACACAGACTAAGCACAGAACACCATCACAACACTTAGGGTATACCATAGACACTTCTTCTTCTTCTTCTTTTTCGGTATACCATAGACAATAGGTACACCAACAGCTCCGGCACGTAGGTACTACTTTTTCTGCCCCCTGATTGTGTAACTTTTGACGATGAAATGGTATTCATTTGATGGCCTAAGGCATCAAAGTAAAATAAACCATAAACTCATTGAAATAGAGCTCAATTTCGTCTATCCATTCTTATACGTTTAGGTATGTACGATACGATCCATAACGCTCCATGTTGAAATCAGTTGTACTGAATTTGTGACTTTAAATCAATACATTCAAGGTATATTTTACTTTAATGGTCTTAGGCCATCAAATGAATACCATTTCATCGTCAAAAGTTACACAATCAGGGGGCTGATTTGTGGCCACAGACGTACAATTTGTGGCAATGAGTAGAGCTGTGGAGTAGAGTAATTCCATTAATTTAGATGTCACAGACCAAAATAAATAAGATTCTAAAATAATTGCGTAAAGAATAATAGTAGAATTAACTTACATATTAACGTTATTTAAACGTTATACAAAATTAACGTTACATATCGTTATTTATTTTGTTACTTGGTAAAAAAGCTAGAGCCCAGAGCAGTAACGCAAGAAAAAAAAATCTTCTTTAATATATTGGAATTAGAAAATTGCGGGAATTTTAAACAATTTCCAATGATTGTTGCGTAGAGTTAGACGGTAGACCCCAATAAAAATTTTCTTTTATAAAATGGACACTCCATTTTATTGTAATATTATTTTTTGAATAATTAATTTATAATTAATTCAAGGTAGTTTCATTTCGATTTCAGGAGGTCTGGGTTCCAATTTTGAATCAATTAACTTGACTGATGTCTTGAAAATCCTAAGTATTAAAATAGAATAATAATATTCATGTGAGGTGATCAAAATAAAATCAGAAAATAAAAATATTACAAAATTAATTCAAAATTATTAGTGAAAAACAGGGAATCCTTAAGTGAAACATGGTTATTGGAAATAAATCCACCTCAAAAGGGTTAGAATTTATTTATTACTAAGTACACAAATCGCTAGGCTTGTGCACTTGTGCGTTAGCCCCAGCGATATGGTTTGTTGGCGTTGGCTCCAAGAAGTCCCAACGTGCAGACTTTGCATCTTATTTTCTGAAACCAACTTCCAACGCTAGTGTTGGGGCCAATTCTATGATGTCTATCCACTGTTGGACGAGCAATATCGGAGCCAGCGTTGGGGTCAACGTGTGAAGGCCAATGGGATATGGGATGAGGACTGAGCATGCGCAATGTTCTTTTGTCGTAGAATCGCGCGGGGCAAGCGTGAACCGAGCGGCGAGTTCGTCGCACGAAACCCACCCGTCGCGGTCGGCGCTACCACCCTGTACGTGTTATTGTATTTTTACGTGTTAAACGTGTCTTCTACTTGAAGAAAATATTGTAAGTATAGATTTTCCTCTTAGTTTTTTTTTTAGTGGATTTCTTTGCCGTACACAGCTTTTAATGAGCAGAAAATGAGTCCCGCTGTTGTGCAAACGTCGTTATCTGTTGCTCCGAAATCAATACGCTCGGTGTGCTTTTGTTTTGATTACGTGCGGGATAGTGTTGAGTATTGTGAAAAGACTACTACGTGGCAGTTTTTTTGTGCGTGTTTTGATTCATATTTCTCATAGTATTGTACTTAGTATTTTGTATGGGGAATTGATGATGTTCATGAATAGTTCTTTAAGTAGTTTGATTTAAAAATAATATTTTACTTATATGACATTTATTTAAAAACAATTATATCCTTACAGGGTTTATGGGGATCGCTATCGAAAACTATTATTATAGTTACTACCATACCAATAACCATTTGTCTTAAGCGTCTTGTAGTATAAGTGGTTTAGTATTAATTTAATATTTTTCAAACCGGCAATGTATAGCATACACCACTCTGCGCGAGCGGCGGACGGCCACAACTTTAAAGTAATAACTTTAGGTACCTATTTAGCAGGGTTCGAGGATATATATCAATGGATATATATCAAGATATATATCCGATATAATATATCCAACTGAGTTCCATGATATACTTACTTATATCAATAATGGATATATTATATCCGATATAATATATATGAAATGTTTTTTAAAATAATATATTGCAATATGTGTTTCTTGATTATTCTATTATTTTTCACACAGAAAGTATTCATAAATAATACAATAAGTAAAATAATAATATTTCTTTCATACAAAATGGATATATATATCAAACTTGATATAATATATCCGATATTTTAATATTTATAGTAAATATCGGATATTTTCGAACCCTGCTATTTAGGTGTTAGGTGATTGCATTACATTGCGAACTTTAAAAAAATACAGGAAATATTTGAAACGAGCGGATACCCGCGACTTCGTTCGCGTGGATATATTATATTGGTTTTTAAAAATTTCGTTTCATTTTGTTTTTCCTAAGCTCCTATCATGCTAAAAACTGTTATAAGTTAACTGGCGGATGTTTAGGTAGATCAAAATGTAAACATCCGCCAGTGAAAGTCCCATCAAAATCGATCCAGTCTTTTAGAGATTAGTCGGTAATCTTTAAAGTATCTACTTTCTAACAAAAAAAAGAATGAATGAAATCGGACCACGCGTTATTGTATTACAGCTAAATACACGTTTTGACTTTCATCCCCTCTCCCTAGGGAACCGTGCTGAATTTCGGGATAAAAAGTATCCTATATGTTACTCCGTAGTATGAACTTAAATCGTACCAAGTTTCGTTTCAATCCATTCAGTAGTTTTTGCGTGATGCGCGCACAAACATACAGACAAACAGACAAACAGATAAACAGACAAACAGACAAACAGATAAACAGACAAACAGACAATTTAAAAAATAGCTTTTTTACGTTCTATTACTTATCCATAACATCCCCCAGTTATTATTTTGCAAAAATCTTCAATGTACAGATACGGCAATTCTACGATTTTATTATAAGTATATATATATATAACTAGTAGGGCGCGTGGGTGCGCGGCCCGCAAGCGGACCGCGAGGTTTCGCTTTCGGGTATTTTGGTTTGAGCAGCCTCCACCTATTCTCTCCCATATTCCTAATCCTCGATCATTATCACTCTCCATATTTTTTCTTCGAATCATTCTGCTCATCAAGTAGATCTTTAGGTATTGATAATCTTTTGCCAAGAAACCACTCTTCCATCTTTTATACTTGGTGAGATAGACACCGACAAAATTTGTATAGCCGCCATCTTGAATCCGCCATTTTGTTTTTTTTTCAGCTCAGTGCCAATTGGATAAGGTTTTGAGTAATTTTTGTTTGAGCACCTCCCATCTATCTACAATACCTTGCCCGGGCTCCTCATCCATCTTCCAAACCCTCAATCATCATGTCTTCCCATATTTTTCATTGAGAGTTCTCCAAAGAACCGCATCAAAGCCTTGCATAGTTTACAACTTGTAGTCTCTTCAATATTCGCCATACATTTTCTATGGAAAAATAAATTCCGCCATTTTGAATTTTTTTTTTATTCATCGGGTAAACCTTTGGATCCTGATCATCTTTTGCGAAGAAACCACTCTTCCATCTTTTATACCCTCCGAGATGGACACTGACGAAATTTGTATGGCGGCCATCTTTTTTTCGCCATTTTGAATTTTTTTTCAGCTCACTGCCAATTGGATGACGTTTCGAGTGACATTTGCTCGAGCACCCCCCACCTATCTTCAATACCTTAAGCGTGCCATTCGCTCGTCTCTGAAATCCTCAATCATCAGCTCTCACCATATTTTTCCTCCGAATGAATTTTTATCTTCTATACGAAACCATTAGTGAAAAAAAAATTTTTCATACAAAATTTTACAGGAGAGGTGATCAATGAGTCAGTCAGTGACCCAATCAGCACGAGCAGCTATATATACAGTGTGTCCGGGATCGAACTAGCGATATTTTAGGGACATATTCTACAACTCATTACCTCTCTGAAAATACCACTTATTAGGGCCTGCCCCCCTCCCCCTCCCAGGGACAGCCATTTCAATTTGGTGTGCGTTTTTGTGGGTATGTGCGCACAAAAAATGTAATAACTCGAAAGTCTGCTGATGCACAGGTCTTCAAATGACCTTATTCGATTGGATACAATATTCTCCATCACTAAATACCAAACAATAGAATAAAATGTTAAAATAACTCGATCAAAAATGCTTCGGAAAAAAAATTTTTTTTCTAAAATATTGAAAACTACAAGTTTTTGCTGCATTTTGCAAAAACGAGGTCGTTAAGACCACATTATTAAGTATTAAATCGACAGCTTTTGAGATAAGCAACAAAACGACATAAATAATTTGACTGTAAGTTACTTACTTCTGGAGATATTGGTAATTGTAAGTACTTCGTCCCCAAGCATGAATTACGAGTATTGAACCCAAATTTAAGATTCATCATTTTTTTACTACAAAGAGGTAAAAAAAATCTTAACTTTATAATTTAATTTTTGTTAGTTAAACTCAATAACTCTGATTTGTGTATGTGACACAAATCAGATATGCTAAAAACTAAGTTATTTCCGCCACAAACCGAAATTACCACCTCTGTTCTGTTAGCTAGTTGCTTCATGTTGGGAGGATCGTTGGATCATGTCCAAATACAATCTTATTTTATCTGGAACGGACAGGATCATCTCCAATAATTCTTTTCTGGTATTTGGTACCATATAAAAGACCTTCTGCTTCATAGGTCCTCATAAAAAGAAGTCCAAAGGTGTAAGGTCTGGAGAATGAGGTGGCCATTCCATTGAATTGCTGCCACGTCCGATCCAAGGCGAATAGTTGACATCTAAATGCTCTCTTATGGCTATAATAATACCGAGTAGGCATGTCTTTAAACTTAGCAAACTTCACAAACCTGAATCACAAACAAAAATGAGTAATAACTTAAGTAGTGATCATAACGTCTCCTCGCCAGGAACAACAAAATAAAATTTCAGATATTTCAATTTTTTATACGAATTTTTAATCAGTTGAAGTAGGGGTCCGATCCTTAGTTTTACCCTCATTCACTGACTAATCAAAAACAATATTATTATTACTTGATCGCCCAAGGTATGCGATGGAAACCCACATTCGAATAACATAAGAACTTACGTGCTCGCGGTTAAGTTATGTTTAAACAATAATATCTCCAAAAGTAAATAACTTACAGTCAAAATTTTTATGTCGTTTTGTTGTTTATCTCAAAATCTGTCGATTTAATACTTAACAATGTAATCTTAACGACCTCGTTTTTGCAAAATGCAGCAAAAACTTGTAGTTTTCAATATTTTTCAAAAAATTTTTTTTTTCCGAAGCATTTTTGATCGAGTTATTTTAACATTTTATTCTATTGTTTGGTATTTAGTGATGGAGAATATTGTATCCAATCGAATAAGGTCATTTGAAGACCTGTACATCAGCAGACTTTCGAGTTATTACATTTTTTGTGCGCACATACCCACAAAAACGCACACCAAATTGAAATGGCTGTCCCTGGGAGGGGGAGGGGGGCAGGCCCTAATAAGTGGTATTTTCAGAGAGGCAATGAGTTGTAGAATATGTCCCTAAAATATCGCTAATTCGATCCCGGACACACTGTATATTAATAATATAATATCACTACATAGTATAAAACAAAGTCGCTTTCTCCGTCCCTATATCCCTATGTCCCTATGTCCCTATGTCCCTTTGTACGCTTAAATCTTTAAAACTACGCAACGGATTTTGATGCGGTTTTTTTTAATAGATAGAGTGATTCAAGAGGAAGGTTTATATGTATAATAACATCCATTAAATAGTGGAGAAATACTGTTATTTTTGAGGTTTCTAATGTGATGTCGTAAATAATTACATTTTTTCTGCTTACATTGCAAACGCAGGCTGAACCCTACGAGATTTATCAAAATAATGTACTAAGTATTGTACACATTGAAAAGGTCTACAGAAAAGTCCGCGATGGTATATGTCTATCTCTTATGGATATCCCACAATAACATTTTTTTGTCATTTACTTTTTACGACAAATAATGGCTAATTTTAGAAGCGATTTCAACCAATACAGCATTAATCCTTATCTAATTAAATACCTTAAATACATTGTTGATTTGATATAAATCCATATGGCCCTTTACAGCATATGATTTAAATGAATACTTTCGAAGATATTACAGATTTATAAATTGCGGCGGCGGGAGCGTGCCTATAAGCGCGTCGGTGGCCGCGGTTCTCCCTATTATATAGCCCAGTGTCGATAATTTTTGAAACCAAAAAAAATCACAGTACGTAGGATGAAACCCATTGGAAAAGGAGGAGAATATTATAAAAATACAAGGAAAAATAACTTAAGGGCGATCTGAGCTCGGGAAAAAAAGGGGGGAGTTTTATGGGTAAAAAACGGTTTATCTCGATTTCCGGCAAAACTAGAAGTCCTATGGAAAAAAATCAAATAGCAAAGTTGTAGGTAATAAAAAGATCTACAACTTTTGTATTTACACTTTTTTCACATAACCTCAAAATTTATGTGAAAAGTTCAAAAAACCAAGTTTTTGGTTTTTTATTTTTATCTTTTAAAATAAATTTTTTTTTTCACGGAATCTGGTGAAAACTTACCTTTTTATGTCCCAAATACACCGTAATTTATTTGATTTGAAATATTTAGTTTTTCTCCTTATTTTTGACTTAATATCGACTTAATTGTGATAGCTGTCATTGTCATTTACAGGTGAGTTATTTATACGGAAAACAGGGTTAACATCTACGAAGTACGATTTTACCCCAAACTACTTTAATTCCCTGTCAACATATAAAGCTCTAAGTCGCTTAATAATATTAATTGTTTTCCCTAAAATAGAAATTCCTAAGAATGGAAACTAGAAAGTGCACACTAACAGCAATAGAAAACAAAAGAAGCACATTGAAAAAATTTATTCAAAAATGGAAGTCGAATGACATTATCACCATGAAGTGTCTGTCAGGCATTTGTCATATCTACATGCAGCAGTTGATTTGTATTTGCATAAGTTTTGAATTTTTTATCTTTTTTGTGGGAATTGTTTTATCTCTGGTAACATTATGAAACGTCAGAATTCCACGGAATTAGTAATTCGGGTATAAGGTGAGATATAGTAATAGTGGAAAATATCGTAAAAAGTCAAGCCGCCTGGGAGCTTTCATCGAAAACACTGCCTAATCCCTGAGCGGGTAGTACCTACGCATAATATGCTCTACTACCCGTGCGAAGCCGGGGCGGGTCGCTAGTATAATATAATATATATATATATATATATATGTATAGATGTTCTCGGTAATCATCAATTAGTAGTGATGATCGAATGAAACTAAGGGCCGGCCCGCACTTACGCGGCGCTGCGCGTCGCTGCACTGCGCGGCACAAAGCGTCAAAATATTCTTTCTATAATTTTGTATGGGGCATATCGCACTAGAGCGGTGCTGCGCGGCGCCGCGTAAGTGCGATATGCCCCATACAAAATGATAGAAAGAATATTTTGACGCTTTGTGCCGCGCAGTGCAGCGACGCGCAGCGCCGCGTAAGTGCGGGCCGGCCCTTAATCTCCTAAGAGTGTACACTAATTTTCATCGTACGACGAAATCGCACCGTTCGCGTTTGTTCGTTCGATCGTTAATCAATTAGGACGACACCTTACTCCGAGTAGTTTTATGTGATTTGTTACTTACTTTGAAATCGGCTAACGAAAAATGGATTTTACAACAATAAATTAAGGATAAGTTTTATTTTGGGCGTAGGGTAAAACCCGGATAGACGCCCCACTTTTTGAAATGGCCTCCTAACTTTTAAAATATTAATTTATCACAAATAATATTTATGAATATAGCTAGTTTAATCTTTTGGGTTCCATTATGACTTGTTTTTGTTGTCCTAACGATTACAGATTTTGCAGAATTTAACTTTTTGCAGACCCTTTTTTTTGAGGATAGATGCCTACCTGTGTGGATAGATGCCCCACTATGAAAATACTAAAAAGGATAGATGCCCTATGAAAAAAATAAGCAAAATACATAGTTTTATAAGGTTTTATTATCTAAATATATAAAAGGAAAAGGTGACTGACTGACTGACTGACTGACTGACTGACTGATCTGAAAAAAATAAGCAAAATACATAGTTTTATAAGGTTTTATTATCTAAATATATAAAAGGAAAAGGTGACTGACTGACTGACTGACTGACTGACTGACTGATCTATTAACGCACAGCTCAAACCACTGGACAGATCGGGCTGAAAGAGATAGATGCCCCGAAGAATATTAAAACTATTAGGAATTTATTGAAAAAAGAAATAAAAATATAAAAGAACATTAAAAATATTTAAAAAAAATACTTGATATGTCTATAGGTATATTAGGGGATAGATGCCTCTAAGGGCACCTATACCTCGAAAAATCGAGGCAACTATCCTTTTTGATATGGATAGATGCCCTTTTATTTATTAAATAAACTAAAAACTAAAGAGCGATTATTTACACTTAGGTGTACACTTATTGAACCAGTGTATTGACATAATAAAAAATATAACAGAATCTACTACTACTTCAAAAGTTATACAATGGCAAATACTCGCCTCTAAAACTTTGAAGGATTTGCCGCGTTCGCTGCGGAGATAATCACACGCACAAGCGAAACAAATTGTTTTAATACAAATGTATGTAGGGGCCTGAGGTTTGGGGGGCCTGCGCTTCTTATTTAAACTATCAATTTTTAGTCACGAGTTTGGGAAGTCAGGTTTTTTGACACTGAGGCATCTATCCAACTGCAGCATCTATCCGGGTTTTACCCTAGTATTATTTTTATGAAATACAATTTGCGGGAAAGTTTCCATCCTGTACATATCGCGTGGCAACGTCACTCATTTGGCCCGTCGCGCCTCATACCACCTTAGCGGAAAATCCACTGTGCACAATTTATTTTCCTTCCGATTGCGGTCGTAGCTTCGTTTTCCTTCTCGCTGCAAATTATAAGCGAGTCACGCTAGCTGTAAAATCGCTTAGTATTTTAACTACGACAAAAAGGCAAGACTTTCGCTGTATTAATTTTTTTACGACTTTATGAAGACCCTTAAAATATATTTAGGTACCTACCTACTTCATGCAAACCAACTTATGGCTCTTATGTTGAGACTCAATACTTGTATCTATTAAGGGATCATGGCTCTAATATAGCGGGTTCACACGGTTCGATTTTAGTTGGTCAACAATTGTTTTTCAAAAAAAATCAAACCATGTGAATCCGGTGGTAGGTGAGGGTTCGCTGACTCGAAACAACACCAGAAACAAATGGGTGAAGTTATGTATGGGCTCGCTACGAACGAATTCTCGTACATACCTAACGGCACCACAGCAGATCTAATGAGAATTTATGAAGATTTGATTTCACGGAGTTTAACCATACACTTGGTTCGTAAATTGAATACCAGGCTTTTAATAGTTTAAACACAAGAATGTACCTATCTAGGCGTGCATACATAACATATAGTGTGACTATGTATCTACATTGTTATCTAGGTAGATATGTATATAAAGGCTCGTCGAGTCTAGGCCGCGACGCGACGAGCTGTAGGTACCACCATCTGCACGATATCGGCTTTAATCTGATTGATGTCTATGCAGCTTCGGCACTTTGAATCGTAAAAGATGATCGTATGGAGCCTAGTATAGGTATAATAAAATATTGAATTTACTGAATAGGACCGAATATGAGACCTAGGTAGGTAAATAGGTTATATAGAGATCAAAATCAGACTACAGCTCGTATAACTTTGAGTTGCTCAAAATTTAATTTTAAACAGCCTGTTGGTTAGGTTTTTAATTCTCAAAAATATATATGTACCTATTTGTAACAAGGTACTTACTTATGTTAGATCTTTAAACATATTAGGTATTATGGTTGAAAATCTACACTACAATCAGTTCAGATCTATCACATAAGTAAAGTAATAATATCATAGCTACGAAATTTAGGAAATTCACCAGTATTAATTAGAAAATTAACGGTTATCTACAGAATTAATAGCTAAGCTTATTTGGAGATGAAAGGGGAATATTAGTCATGTTCTGTATGGTAAAACATATTTAAATTCTGTAGACTAAAACAACTTTTGGTCGAGAATAATAATAGTTTTAATTTTATATACCTAACTAGTATGGCGCGTGGGTGCGCGGCCCGCAAGCGGACCGCGAGGATTCGAGTAGTTTTTGTTTGAAAACGTCCCACCTATCTTCAATACCCTCGCCGTGCTCTTCATCCGTCTCCAAAATCTTCGATCATCAGCTCTTTCCGTATTTTTCCTCCGCATGAATTTTTGTTTTCTACACGAAACCATCAATAAAAAATTTTTTTGTGTAGAAAAATAAATTCCGCCATGTTGTTTTTTTTCTGTTCATCAAGTAGACTTTTAGGTATTGATCATATTTTGGTAAAAAACCACTCTTCCATCTTTTATACTTGGTGAGATAAACAACGACGAAAATTGTATAACCGCCATCTTGTATCCGCCATTTTGGGTTTTTTTTCAGCTCAGTGCCCATTGGATGAGGTTTCGAGTAATTTTTGTTTGAGCTTTTCCCACCTATCTTCAATACCCTGCCCGGGCTCCTCAACCAACTTCCAAACCCTCAATCATCATGTCTTTGAATATTTTTCTTTGATAATTCTCCAAAAAACCGCATCAAAGCCTTGCATAGTTCACAACTTGTAGTCTCTTCAATATTCGCCATACATTTTCTATGGAAAAATAAACTCCGCCATTTTGAATTTTTTTTCTATTCATCAATTAAACCTTCGGACCCTGATCATCTTTTGTGAAGAAACCACTCTTCCATCTTTTATACCCTCCGAGATGGACACCGACGAAAGAACAATGGCAGCTTTCCTAACATACTTGGACTTGGAAAATCGAATAAAATGTGATTGAATTAAACATATGTTAATTCATTTGCCTTTATAAATATATGACAATACGGCAGTTAATATATTTTTAAAAGCTTGGGGAACCAAGTAATAGTATAATACGTTTTTTGAGGTTATGTGGCATATTATTAATCTGTAACATTTTGAAATGAACTAGAAATGAGAAGTTTTTTCTCTATAAAAATTATACATGCGTTCAAAACCTTTAGCTTAGTTCTAAACACGTTTAAATGAAAAAGTAGACTTTCCGCCATATATATACAAATGTCACTTTTTTGTTTACTTGTCAATAATAGGAAAGGTCAATAAATAAAATCGATTTACGACAATATCGATTATCGTAAAATTATTCATTTTTAATGTTTAACATGGCTTTATTAAAACAATTTATATGTAAATTACATCAATTCTGTAAGTATCTTTATAAATAAACTTGATTTTGATTGACATTGCCTAGAATTTACCTACTTTTGATTAAAAAATAAAATCGATATATAACTAAAAATCGTATGGACTTCACTAGGAACGGAAATCATTACGGATGCGTTCAAAACTATGATATTCTAACCTGCGTTCTGATAACTTTAAGTTATATTTTTGAAAACGAATATCTTTATTTCTCCTAGTTTTAAAAATAAACTAATGATATGGGTTAATTACATTAACAATGTTCTATAGTTTTGTAACAGTCTCATCTCGTCACAAAATTCAGAATTTTTCACGGCCAAAGCCGCCATTGTTCTTTGTATGGCGGCCATCTTTTTTTCGCCATTTTGAATTTTTTTTTCAACTGACAGCCAATTGGATGACGTTTCGAGTGACATTTGCTCGAGCACCCCCCACCCTAAGAGAAATTATACCCTCTTCTTCCTAGAGAACGCTTATTTAAAATGAATAAATACTTATTATATCTTTCGTTTTTGCTTATGTCAATATGCACTGTCAAAAAAAAGATCGCAATATAATTTCAGTGTCATCTTGAAAGACAGATTGTTGTGAATTTTGTTTGTTTTGTTCACCAACGTAGTAACAGTTCAGCTTGCGATAATTTGTGATCTTTTAACTTCTAAGTGCTTTGTTGTGTGAAATATTTTGACTATTTAATATTTTAGTAATCATGATTTGTGTAGCCATTGGCTACAAAAGTCCACTCAGTGTATTACGTGAGAAAAATATGCGTATATCTTTGCATCGGTAAGTATTATATTGAATTCTGATAAGTTATCACGTTTAGTTTATTATTATTTTGCTGTAGTCATAACGAATGCAATATTAAACCATTTTGATAAATTTATAATAACCGTATTAGAATTATATTTCTTTATTTTGATAAAATTTAATTTTTCATACGAGATTTCATGCCACTAGTGAAGCGCATTGTCATCTCATATCGATATCGATAGTCGTGTAGTATCCGACATATGGCAATAATTGCATGGTCTCAAACCACTTTAGTAAAATATTAACTACCCATACTATACTTCCGTGAGTTCCTTCCGTACTTAGAATTTTATTTCCGTGGAATTCTGACGTAATGTTACCAGAGATAAAACAATTCCCACAAAAAAGATAAAAAATTCAAAACTTACGTAAATAAAAATCAACTGCCGCATGTAGATATGATAAATGCCTGACAAACACTTCATGGTGATAATGTCATTCAACTTCCATTTTTCAATAATTTTTTTCAATGTGCTTCTTTTTTTTCTATTGCTGTTAGTGTGCACTTTCTAGTTTCCACTCTTGGTGTTTTCTATTTTAGGGCGAAACGACTAATATTACGCGGCATATAGCTTTTAAAGATGACAGGGAATTAAAGTAGTTTGAGGTAAAATCGTACTTCGTAGACGTCTACCCTGTTCTCCATACAAATAACTCATCTGCAAATGACAATGACAGCTGTCAGAATTCCACGGAATTAAAAATCACAGTGTATAAATGCGTGTATAAATGCGAAAGTGTGTCTGCCTATCTGTCTGTCTGCTAGCCTTTCACGGCCCAACAGTGTAACCGATATTGATGAAGTTTTGTGCAGAGGTAGCTTACATCCCGGGCAAGGACATAAGCTACTTTTTATCCCGGAAAATTAAAGAGTTCCCACGAGATTCTTAATGGTCCATCCGCTTATACGAAATATGGTACAGAGGTAGCTTGCGTCCCGGAAATTTACATAAGCAACTTTTATCCCGGAAAAGCAAATAGTTCTTAATTATATATCTTATTTCACAAAATTAAAAAAAAACCTAAATCCACGCGGACGAAGTCGCGGGTGTGAGCAACGTGTAGTATTTATGTATCTATATAATTAATTGTATATAAATAGTGGAACTAATGCGTTTTGACGAGATAACTTGCATAGTAATTTAAACTTAATTCAAATGAAGTAAAATAAAAGAAGAAAACACTCTTTTAAAGTATTATATTTCAATCTCTTATTACTTTGTTATTGAATCTACCACCATTTCCAAGGGGCTTTTGTCTTAGAGAAGAAATGGCGAAACAAACTCTAGAGCACCATCTTTTGAAATAATTCACATTTACAATCACATCACAATAACAATAAATCATCATCATCATCATCATCAACAAGTCATCAGGAAAAATCAACAGTTCCCGCGGGACTTTGAAAAACCCGATATCTATATCTACAGCTATAGGTAGATTACTATAGCAAACTTTCTTGAAAGTAGGTTCCCATAGGTTGAAAGTAGTTCCCATTTTTCCAACCTTTATAAGGTTGGAAAAGGGAGCGGGAATGGGAACCGGAAATCCACGATTCCCTCTGGATTTGTTCAAAACCGAAATTCACCCGGGCGAAGCCGCGGGCAAAAGCTAGTTAGATAATAAAACAAGCTTGGAGAAGTCAAGCTAATCTTTTTATCTGTTAGCATTCTTATATGAAGTCATCTTAATCTGGCCTAGGTATGTACTCCTATTCAAGTAGGTACTCATGGCTTCACCTGGCTTGGCATGGCTTTTTTGATGAATCTTGACTAAACCAATCCTTCAACAATTTGTATCTAAATTAAATCATAAAGTTACCTGTAATATACAACGATAGTTTTACTTTACGCAAAACCTGAAAGTAGTTTGTTCAGAATCAGTAACAAAATCTAATCCAACCATTTATATACCGTGTTATATTTTTGTCCAAAAATATTTTGAAATCCTACAAGCTTAGACACAATGATTTACCGCGCATCAGCTGACGGTCGGCACACAGCGGCGGTCATTCAACTCGCGTCGATCGCAAGTCGCTGCGGCGACGGCTTGCGGTGACCATTTTTTTCGAGGACAACGACGCAACATAACAAGCTTATAACTTCGTTACTTTTCATTATATTTTTTTGAAATTTTGTATAAATATTTTTAATGTAAAAATATTTGACACGTGTTTCGGTTTTTGCGCAAAGTAAAACTAACGTTGTATGTATGATATGTAAATAATAATTATTTAAAGAGTTATGAAAAAGTAAAATCATAGTCAATATTGTTCATATACTTATTGTACGCCATAATGTAATTTTTACTATTTACCCGACTGTTACCATATTCATAATACTCTCTTGTACCTACAAAATTACAATAAAAGTGATTTCTATTTCTATAATAATAATAATAATAATAAATACTCACACATACACACACGGTCGTCTGTTCCTAAAGTAGGCAACTTAATGCCTGTGTTATAGGTAACAGCCGACTGATAGACATATTTATATATTACATAAATACATATATATTTTTAATAAAGGTATACATATATACATATTATTATAAATACACCCAGACTCGGAGCGGGAATCGAACCCGCGACCCCGGAGCGGAAGGCAGGGTCACTGCCAACCGCGCCAACGGGCCAGTCAATTTCCATAATTATTATCGATACCTACTTAAATTGTCATCCCTAGTTTATACTTGCTTAGGTCAAAACCGCACTGGTAAGACAACATGCGCTGATGCGACAGCGATTCCGTTAAAACAAATCCTATCCTCCTATGAACTTATGGGACTGGCCACATAACTTAAGCGACGTGCGCCATATTTTATTTGTTTAAATCATTCGTTATCTATATTCTATACATAATTATAATAAAATCGTAGAATTGCCGTATTTATACATTAAAGATTTTTGCAAAATAATAACTGGGGGATGTTAGGGATAAGTAATGGAACATAAAAAAGCTATTTTTCAAATTTTTGTCTGTTTGTCTGTCTGTTTATCTGTTTGTCTGTATGTTTGTGCGCGCATCACGCAAAAACTACTGAATGGATTGAAGTGAAACTTGGCACGATTTAAGTTCATACTAAGGAGTAACATATAGGATACTTTTTATCTCGAAATTCAGCATGGTTTCCTTGAGAGAGGGGATGAAAGTTAAAATGTTTACTTAGCTGTAATTCATTAACGCATGGTCCGATATCATTCATTCTTTTTTTGTTAGATAGATTACCGGCTTATCTCTGAAAAGGCTGGATCGATTTTGATGGGACTTTCTCTGGCGGATGTTTACATTTTGATCTACCTAAACATCCGCCAGTGAAATTTTAACAGTTTTTAGCAAGGTATGAGCTCAAAGGAGCTTAGGAAAAACAAAATGATTCCCACTGGATTTTCAAAAACCATCCGAACCACGCGAACGAAGTCGCGGGTTTCCACTTGTCTATACATATAATAAAATCGTAGACTTGCCGTGTCTGTACGTTAAAGAAATTTGCAAAATAATAACTGGGGGGTACCTAAGTAATGGGACGTAAAAAAGCTATTTTTGAAATTTTTGTCTGTTTATCTGTTTGTCTGTATGTTTGTGTGCGCATCACGCAAAAACTGCTGAATAGATTGGAAAATGTATACTTAGCTGTAATTCATTAACGCGTGGTGCAATTACATTCATTATTTTTTTGTTAAAAGGAAATACTTTAAAAATTGTTCCGTAAATATTTCAAGGTCATCGGTTTTGTAGTTCAGAAATTACAGCCATCGCAACCCTCAGTATTCCATATTACTTGGAACCTGGCTTGCACTTGTACCTTTGAACATCCGGATTATCATGTGTTGCATTAAAATTTGTGTTTGTCTGTCTCCGAAATGCTGGACCGAATTTGATAGAACTTTCATTGGGAAAACCATAGTGATGGAAAAGAGATATTAAAAAATTAATACTCATTAATATTACTGTATGTACATAGTTCCATTTTAATGCCCAAGTTCCTTTTTAGTGTCTATTGAAAATGTGAAGGTATTTACCTATGTACCTTGTTCAAGCTAGATAGTCTGTTTAGATATCCAACTTTAAATCTAACATCTTGATTTATTTCATAAACCTTCTTCTTCTTATGGTGCCGTCTCCTTCCGAAGGTTGGCAATCATTATGGCTATTTGCAATTTGGACACCGCCGCACGGAAGAGCGATCTAGTACTTTTGCCGTACCATTCCCGCAGATTTCGTAACCAAGAAATTCTCCTTCTACCAGGCCTTCTCCTGCCCTGGATCTTCCCTTGTATGATTAATTGGAGAAGGTCATACTTGTTATTTCTCATTAGGTGTCCGAGATATTGGAGTTTCCTAGTCTTTATTGTGGTCAGAATCTCTGTATCTTTCCCCATTCTCTGCAACACCGTTTCGTTACGGACCTGCTGTGTCCACGAGATCTTCAGCATTCTCCGATACACCCACATTTCAAACGCTTCCACTTTGTCGCTCATGGCCTTTGTGAGCGTCCAAGCTTCAGCTCCATATAGAAGTACGGAGAACACGTAGCATCGAGCGATCCTAATGCGCAGTTTTAGGTTCAACTTCCGATTGCAGAGAATCTTTTCCATTTTTCGGAATGCATTTCGGGCCTGTTCAATTCTGCATTTTATTTCCAGGCTGTTATCTCCTTTGTCATTCACTAACACACCAAGGTATCTGTATCGGTTAACGCGTTCCAGGTTGTTACCATTGATGTTCAAAGAAGAAGCTGGATCTGGTGTTCGACCCATAGTCATGTACTTGGACTTCTTGCAGTTTATGTTGATACCATACTTAGCACTGGTTTCGTGTACGCGATCCAAGAGCGTTTGCAAACCTATAAGACTATCGGCTATTAAGATGGTGTCATCAGCATATCGAATATTGTTGATGACGTGGCCGTTGACGACTATTCCTTCTTGCAAGTCCTGGAGAGCCTCAGAGAAAATAGCTTCAGCGTATATATTAAACAGCAAGGGCGAAAGAATGCAACCTTGTCTTACACCCCTCACTATCTCTACGTAAGAAGAAGGCTGATCTTCTACTCTTACATTGGCCACTTGTTGCCAATACAAATTTTTTTAATGAGCCTTAAATCCCGAAAGTCAATGCCAATGTTCTGCAGGACGCCTATGAGTTTCTGATGTCTTACTCTATCAAACGCTTTCTCGTAATCGACGAAACATATATGTAATTCACGATTGACGTCCCAACATCTCTGTACTAGCACTTGATACCCAAATAGAGCGTCACGTGTTCCGAGTCCGGATCTAAACCCGAATTGCGAATTTGAGAGGGTAGCTTCGCATTTTGCGTATATTGCGTATATTACCAACATAAACCTACTTTCTTTTAAATAATATAAGAAACGAAATCTCAAAGAGAAATATGTTATAGGGGTTGAACAAATCCTTAAGTACACGTAGCCCACGTAGGGTACATTTTCTACTATTCGCAACACAAACTGACACAAGTTAAGTGAATGTTCCCGATCCCATTGTTCATCGCCGCCGTCTTTGAGGCGCGAGTCGCGACTCGCGATGTTGCGCCTTACCATGCGGCCTCGGCCTAAGTATATATAAGTATAACAGTTGAACTACATCAAACTGGTTATTTTTTGTTTAAAGTAGGACAACTGATAGTAGTAGACTTCTCTTTCTTTCTTATGCTTAAAATCGGTACAAGTGAGTGAGTCAAAGAGATGTTTGATTTCGTCTAAAATATCTCGTTTCCATAGCTACTTGTTCCTAGCCCCCACCTATCTTCAATACCTTAAGCGTGCCCATCGCTCGTCTTTGAAATCCTCAATCATCAGCTCTCTCCATATTTTTATTCCGAATGAATTTTTGTCCTCTATACGAAACCATTAGTGAAAAAAAAAAATTTTTCATACAAAATTTTACAGGAGGGGTGATCAATCAGTGAGTCAGTCAATGAATCAGCACGAGCAGCTATATACATATACTTATATTAATACTCACGAGTATATCGGCGTTCCAAACCAGTGATAGATTCATTACCAATGGACAGGACTTGAAATGATTCAAAAGATAAAATGTAAAACTGAAATAAAAAAACATCCTAAGTAGAAGGATCTTAGGTTCTAAGATTTTATTGGGAAAGGTATTCATTCCTTATCGTAAAAGTGTAAATGGAAATCAACAGTAGAGTTCTTTAAACGGCTGCTGGAATTTAGAGTGTCCTTTTAAATGTTATCACCATATTAAGATCTAGAGAACATGCCTAGCCCAGAGCTTGTGTTAGTTTGTTTTTACGACTATTGAAACGATTTCATTTATAATTTCCAACATTTTTATTAAATGACTAGCTGATGCCCGCGACTTCGTCCGCGTGGATTCAAAAATATTCCGCTCGACTTTCTTAATTTTTCTTCCATAAGATCCTTCTCCTGACTATAACAAACACAACAAAAAAATTATTAGCGAAATTGGTCCAGTCGTTCACGTGTGATGCCGTGACCAAGGAAAATAGGGATTCATTTTTACCCGACTGGGTTATGTGTTTCACCTGTGTGTATGTATGTCCATTCCTATGTCCGCGTGTAACTAATCAACGGCTCAACGGATTTTGATAAATGATACGTCATTAGATTTGTCTCAATGACGCGAGTGTTATAGGGTACCTAAATTTAAAAAAAAATCAAAATGGCGGACTTTATGCGCTTTAATGTGCGAGCTGAAAAAAAATTTTTTCTTCAAGACCCTCGAGTGGGGTATCAAAATAAAGGGATTCAAAAGGCAAATACAAAAATGTATAAATTTATATATTTGGAAACAATTTGGAGTGATAAATCGTAGAAAATGACCGTTTCCTATGTCAGTTCGTAACTACTTAACGGCTCAACCTATTTTGATAAATTATACGTCATTAGATTTGTCTTGACGGCGCAAATGTTACTGGGTACATAAAATTCATAAAAAATCAAAATGGCGAATGTTATGCACTGCACACACAAATGTGCGGACTGAAAAAAATTTTTTTCTTCAAGACCCTCGAGTGGGGTATCAAAATAAAGGGCTTTAAAAGGCGAGTACGAAAATGTATACAATCTATATGTTTTAAATCAATTTGGAGTGACAAATCATGAAAAACAAAATAAATAACAACTACACTAAGTGGTACGGTGGTAGTTTATTAATTTTTAGTTCGTTTTTTAGCATGGCAGTCGGGTTTTTTTAATTTTTAAATTATAGCTTGTTATATACGAGTATAAGTATATAGATTCTAAAAACACGTATCTTTTTGGGACGGTTATACTGTCTAGTCCTTAAAGGAAAGAGGTGCTAAAATGAGTGCTGTTTTCTAGATTTCAGAAGTGATTGAAATGATTTGAGTAATAGATGGGGACATTCATAGTGTAGTTTTGCATCGTAGCAGTTCGTAGGCGAAGACACATAGCCGTAGCCCGTAGCACTATCGTAGAGCAAGCTCCTGTAGTTTTTGAATTGACATGTACATTGTACATGGTATTTTGTAAATAATTATGAATATTGGATTATCAAACAAAACATCTACTAATACTTAAGTACTTTAAAAAAAATCCTTTTCTTGTTTAAGTTCTACCGTGACTAAAATAACCAGTAGGTATACAATTTTCACAATAAGGAAAATTTATGATTGTTAAAAATTGGTTTCGCTTTTCTTTTTTCGTGCCGTAAACGAAAATTACGCACGCAGCGTGCCACTGAAAGCCCATTTCACATAAATTTGTTTTCCTTGAGCCGCCGTAGAACCTTAATTTTCTTTGTCACTGAAAGTCGCAGGTAAGTCACGCTAGGGATTAAAGTGGAAAACTTTTCCAATAAATTGTTGTACAGGATTTGCAGGATGCCATTTTGTGAATAGAATACTGTAGGTAAAGTTGAAAACAAATAAGTACTTAGGCACTTTGATTTTCCTTACTTCATCATGATCAACCCATTACCGGCTCACTACAGAGCACGGGTCTCCTCTCAGAGTGAGAAGGGTTTTGGCCATAGTCTACCACGCTGGCCAAGCGGATTGGCAGACTTCACACACCTTTGAGAACGTTATGGAGAACTCTCAGGCGTGCAGGTTTCCTCACGATGTTTTCCTTCACCGTTAAAGCAAGTGATATTTAAATACTTAAAACGCACATAACTCCGAAAAGTTAGAGGTGCGTGCCCGGGATCGAACCCACGACCTCCGATTA
Source organism: Melanargia galathea (assembly GCA_920104075.1). Taxonomy (NCBI): domain Eukaryota; kingdom Metazoa; phylum Arthropoda; class Insecta; order Lepidoptera; family Nymphalidae; genus Melanargia; species Melanargia galathea. The sequence continues at coordinate 19,245,876 of OV049869.1, read as the reverse complement.
GAAGTCGGTCATCCTAACCACTAGGCTATCACAGCTATATACCTTACTATATAGCTATATTTCCTTACTTAAGTACTATAAATCTGTGATTGGACGTTTTTTTATCAAAGATGCGCGTTTAACCATGTCCGATGAATTAATGTGGTCTTCAATCAGAATTGGCTTAAAAATTCGCTTGGAAAGAAACAAACAAAATTAGAAACATCAACAAAATAATTTCGACAACTGCTAAAAAAACATGTCGCCAGTGATGACCAGAGATGGACCAGGTGACGACATCAGAAGGCTATTCTAGTATTATCATTATTCATTATCAGGGTAAATCGAATTACATTGCTGTGGGCGTCACATGGGTACGGGCCTAATTGAAAAGCCTTCTCATTAACTGACACCCTAACTGACTAACCCTACGCCTACCTAGTTCGGTCTCCTCCTCCCCTGCAACCGAACCACTTCCGACCAATCTAATCTACACGACACACATCGCACGATACCACCTACTTTGTACAACACAACCTATATAACACAGTACACCGCACGAACAAAGCAGCGCTCTCGTCGAGAGCCCAGATCGGAATGTGTCACACGCGCCACCGCTCTCTCTCTCTTACAATAAAATGTTGGTAGTGGGAATGACGTAATGGCGCAACGCTAGGACCATTCACACTACAATATCAACGAGCCGACACGGCCATACTGACATTCGCACGTCCCCGTGCGACTGCCAGCGTCCAAGGATGTCTACAAAGAACAACACACAGGTGAAGTACACCTCTAAATACGCTCGCCCATCCCTGACACTTCACTGCTTCTAGGTCACCTCCGTCTGTCATGCATCAATTGTCAATCATCACACCAGCTGTCAATCGCATCAACCAACCACCACCTCATGTGATGACGTACAACAGACCCAACCCAACCATCTGTCAATTGCTAGTCATCACCTCAGCTGTCAATCACAATACACATCTGGAAGGAGTGTGTCCTTTCAACCACCTCCCTTGAGTCTGGCCCGGACGACACTTCCTTACCAGGATAGACTCAGGAACTTAATATAACACCCAACCAGTCAGTACTTCAATCTGTCAATTGTCAGTCATCACTTCAGCTGTCAATCGCAATACACATCTGGAAGGAGTGTGTCCTTTCAACCAACTCCCTTGAGCCTGGCCCGGACGACACTCTTACCAGGATCGACTCAGGAACTTACTATAACACAACATCTGGAAGGAGTGTGTCCCTTCAACCAACTCCCACGAGTCTGGCCCGGACGACACTCTTACCAGGATAGACTCAGTAACTTACTATAACACAACATCTGGAAGGAGTGTGTCCCTTCAACCAACTCCCACGAGTCTGGCCCGGACGACACTCTTACCAGGATAGACTCAGTAACTTACTATAACACAACATCTGGAAGGAGTGTGTCCCTTCAACCAACTCCCACGAGTCTGGCCCGGACGACACTCTTACCAGGATAGACTCAGTAACTTACTATAACACAACATCTGGAAGGAGTGTGTCCCTTCAACCAACTCCTACGAGTCTGGCCCGGACGACACTCTTACCAGGATAGACTCCGGAACTCATCTGGGAGGCACTAGTGAATCCTTTCAATCAACACAAATAGTGTGTATGACCCGGATGTCACCACCAAAGCCCAGGATAGACAACATGAAACACACACAACTAGTCAGCGCCCTTCCCACTTGTAACACACGTTTACACGCTGCCACGAATGAAGTGATCCGGAACCTCGACCCGCATGAGTCAGTTCCTTAGACCATTCACTCATCACCTAGCTCACACCAACAACGAACGTCACACGTTCACACACTGCCGTAAATGAAGTGATCCGGAACCTCAACCCGCATGAGCCAGTTCCTTAGACCATTCACTCACCATCTAGCTCACACCAACAACGAACGTCACACGTTCACACACTGCCGTAAATGAAGTGATCTGGAACCTCAACCCGCATGAGCCAGCTCCTTAGACTATTCACTCGCCCTCCAATAACAAAGGCCAAAGTCATTGTCATAGTCAAAATAATAATCACAGTCTCTGCTCAAGATCTGCTCAAGAACGTCGACCCATATATAGGCCAGTCCATTTAATTAACTACATCACACACGCACTCGTCATTTTCCCTGCCAAGTCCCGAAAATGGCAACACTTATCTGATTAGGGTGCAATTGCTATCGCAAACCCTCAATCAAATATCACGGTTAAAGTTACTTTTACAATTACAGTTTCAAACTAAAATGAATCTACCACTGGTTCGGAATGCCGCAACCTAGCGAGAAGAACCAGTAAGAAACTCGGCGGCGTCTAACTTTTTAACATAACTGATCAAAAACTACTTCCCGTAAACGCAATCCTATTTCTTTAGTTCCAATCGTGCAAACCATTTATCATTTATCATATCATCATCTTGATGAACCATTTTAAGAACTACAACCTCTTTACGGCTTTATCACAACCACGTTTCGAACTTGCTTACTTTTGAACATCGATGAAGGTACCTGGACAACAGAATTTGGTTAGCAACCAAAACCATTTGTCAAACTAATCACTCATCTCAATAGCGGGTATTTAATTATTCTGCGAGTATTTGTAGAACTTTACTTTCAATTAATCACGATTTTTTTTTTTTGTTTTTTTTTTGTTAGTTGGTTTTTGTTATCAGCTTAGCGCTGTCCGTTGTTATCGACATACAGCTCGCCAGCCTTCACGGCCAACCCTGACATTCGATCGTCCTCGAGCGACTATTAATTATCCTCAGCAATCGGTATACCCGAGATCGCCAGCCCTACTTCAAAAAGCCCTCAAAAACTTAGGCGGCCGCCAGGCCCCTGAAACTATCTCGGTTTCTAATCTAAACACTAGTTATAGTTAACACCACATAAACGCGCAATTTGATCCGATACAATCGGTAACAGTGTGGCCGATCAATTCTCGGAAACCCACACACAATCGCTCAGTACCGTCACGCTTTTATTAACTAAAAATTCCTAGAAAAAGGTGAACAATTGAGATCACATTTCCATTTGGGTCGGTTACCCGCATATAACATCTCGCTAATTTTATCACGAACCACCTGCCGTAAATCAAAGGCGGTGCATATGACGCTAAACCGTTTTACGAGGATTCAACTAAACTAATCTTAAGTTTTCCGGTTGTGACCCTTAAACGCGGTAATCCGTTAATCGAGAAATCCGAGTTTTCGTTAAGCAATGACAATAGTCGCGGTTTATCCTCATCTGGTATATCCGTATCAATATCCGAAAACTATTTTACACATTGAAATAGAAAAAGTATCCGCAGTCATTGCACAACCTGCCTTTAAAATATCACGACTTAACGCAAAAACTCATCTAATATAACGTGACACAAAAATTTCTAAACTAGGTGTCACCATCAATTAAAAAATTTACATAAAATTTGCAAGTTACTATTAACACTTGAATTTTCAATACCGGTAATTTTATATAACGCACACCCGATAACCTATTCGCAATACTTTTTTTATCGAGAAGAATCGCGGCACCGAAATCTTAACAAAATGAAAACGACCCGCACACCGCACCGGTTCTACAAGGCTTTTGTGCCACAAAGGAGACCGATACACGCAAATGCAGTTAAAGGCTCCGGCTCATCAATTAGCCCTTCAGATCCCACTTCTGATGTCGCCAGTGATGACCAGAGATGGACCAGGTGACGACATCAGAAGGCTATTCTAGTATTATCATTATTCATTATCAGGGTAAATCGAATTACATTGCTGTGGGCGTCACATGGGTACGGGCCTAATTGAAAAGCCTTCTCATTAACTGACACCCTAACTGACTAACCCTACGCCTACCTAGTTCGGTCTCCTCCTCCCCTGCAACCGAACCACTTCCGACCAATCTAATCTACACGACACACATCGCACGATACCACCTACTTTGTACAACACAACCTATATAACACAGTACACCGCACGAACAAAGCAGCGCTCTCGTCGAGAGCCCAGATCGGAATGTGTCACACGCGCCACCGCTCTCTCTCTCTTACAATAAAATGTTGGTAGTGGGAATGACGTAATGGCGCAACGCTAGGACCATTCACACTACAATATCAACGAGCCGACAAACATAATGATTTGTTTTTGTTTATTTTCAAAGGACTATTTTTAAAACGTTTTGATTTTTTGCCTTGCTGCAAGAGATGGTAGGTAGGTAGATACTAATGCCATCTCTTTCTCGGTACACGACAGTTAATTAATCAATTCCTTCTCATATAATTGCTAAAAATCACGTTCACTGCAGCTCAGGGTCAAATCACATTTGTTAGCATCGATTCGTAATTAGCTCAATGGTTTTAGACATATAGGTACGCATCGTAAGTCAAAGGCAGCAATACTTGGCTATCACATGCTTTCAGCTTCGATAGGTTGCTATCATTTATACATATTTGTCACACACAGAGCATATTGTTAAATACCATGCTGCAGTTGGCATTTGTGTAAATAAACGTCATCGTCTAGGTAAATAAATCATTCTCTTCTAGAAGATCCGTAGAATCCTAGAAGAGCGGACAGAAGAAAATAAACGAAATAAACGTAAACGAAAAGTTGATAGACCTTGGAGAAAAGGATAATCTAAAATTCCGTCGCATGCGTAGGTAGGTAAGCATTCGTTCGTGTTAATGCAATTTTTCTTACATTGACGTTAGTTTATGCAACCAAATACAATGTAAAATCGAGTGCTACACCTCTAACACATTTGAATTATAAAAATGTGAAATCTATGGGGAAAGGAGAATTGTTCCGTATATATGTACATTATGCTTCTTCGTATAAAATAGCCAATTAAATGGATAAAATGCGAATCGATGCTGACAAATGTGATTATACCCTAAGTATATTTGATGTCTAGACCTCTAGATATTTGTCTTACTTGGGACCCGTTCCCCGTATTATATTCCAGTAATGTCGCTCATCACAGCCTTTGGGCTCGGGCATAAACGAGTCCATTAACCCGGCTTCAGGGGGATAGAGTTAACCTCCTCTATTTCTCCCACTGAAGTAACTCCTGTCTGGCGCGTCCAAGTCGCGGGGGTGGGCGCCACTCACTTCAGTAGGCCGGGGTGAGCTGGTGGCGGAGTTCAGGCAGGGACCCAGTCCCGCGGGGTATAGCGCGGAACCCGTGCCCAGGGATACGGGCGAAGACCTCAACAGCACGCGAAGGCGGAAATGGAGTCCATTGGTACGGCGGAGCATGCAGACGGGGCATAACCCAACAGTGAGCCGACTTCACGTATTGGGGTGACGGGGTCATGTTGGAGCTGCACCATCAGGCACGGTGGTGCAAAAGAGTAGGCGGCGGAGGAGACCCTGTGGGGTCCAACGGCGGCGCTCACAGTCCTAAGATGGATTAGTGTCTTGGCGTCAGGTGGCAACCGGCCGTAAAAAACTATATAGCCATTAATTTTTTTCCTTATCCTCAAATGAAACCACGAAATAAAAGAATGAGCACCAATACTAGGGCGTCCCCCATAAGCGACGGTCGAGGCGATACAAACTATAGGGCGTACCCCGTAAGCGACGGTCGAAGCAACACATCATCACTGCGATTAGCTACCTGGAACGTAGGTTCCATGACGGGCAGGAGTGCCGAACTAAGCGACGTCCTACGAAGAAGGAAATTAGATGTATGTTGTGTGCAAGAGACCAAGTGGAAGGGTGCAAAATCAAGACTAATAGGCAATGGCTTTAAGCTTATATACAACGGAACTACCACCGGTAAAAATGGCGTCGGAATTATAATATCTGAAAATCTTACTCGGAGGATTATTAACGTTAATAGAGTGAGTGATAGACTGATGGCCGTAAAACTAGCTCTCGAAAACCAACCGTGCTTCAACATAATATCTGCATATGCACCACAAACGGGTGCTGCTGACTGTGAGAAGGAATCATTCTGGGAGGACCTTCACGGTCTTATACATAGTATCCCACAAGAAGAAACCCTACACCTGGGAGGAGATCTTAATGGCCACGTAGGGAGTAGCAATAAGAATGCGGAGAGATGGCATGGCGGGTTCGGATATGGTACGCGTAACAGCGATGGAGAGACCATCATAAATTGCGCATCAAGCTCCGACCTCGCCATAATAAATACATTTTTCAAAAAAGGGGAAAACCACCAAATTACTTACAAAAGTGGAGGACATGCTACTCAAATAGATTATTTCCTTGCGAGGCGAAAACATCTGGGGAACTATAAAGACTGTAAGGTCATACCTGGTGAACCTCTCACAACTCAGCACAGATTACTGGTCACCATCTACCGACTTCCAAAACCTATCATGCATTATAGAAAATTAACACCGAAAATTAAATGGAATAGAATAGAATAGAATAGAATAGAAAAGTTTTTTATTCAAATAAACTTTTACAAGTGCTTTTGAATAGTCAGATGAATCTACCACTGGTTCGGAATGCCGTTCCAACCGAGAAGAACCAGCAAGAAACTCGGCGGTTGCTCTTTTCCAAATTTACAATATCAATATAACAATTTTATGGTAAGTACATGATTGAATTGCCGTCTCGCGCATTGCTGGAACGAGTCAAATCCACGCCTTTTTATCATTTATATAAGTAATCATAATTTTATTCAGATAAACTTTCGGAAGCGTTTACGAATCGACAAATGAATCTACCACAGGTTCGGAATGGTGCTTACAATTCTACACATGTGAAGAAGGGCAGACAAAAGTAGCCCCATTTCCGACGGTGGCACCCGTTCACGAGCATGACGCATGATCCAGCCATTGCTTCGCTCAACCATATTCGAGGGAACGTAACAACCCGCACCACACGACACCACCACAGAAATGTTTAAAGAGAGCGTGACATACTTAGGCTACCCATGATCAAAGCATCGAATTGAACACCAATAATCAAATACTCGGTTTAAGACATTGAGAAATTGCTCCATGCTTTTTTATCATTTATATAATCTTCAATTGTATAATATGCTTTTTTTATGAGCATATTTTTAATAGAGTTCTTAATAGATCTCTAAAAGAGCCTGCTGGAAAACTGTTCACGTCGGAACTAGCTGAAATCATGAATTCCATGAATACAACCACTATAACACCAAACGAAATGTGGGAAACCTTTAGAATGACATGTGTAATTAAGGCAGAGGAACACCTTGGCAGAACAAGGAGCAAAAAAGGGCCTAACAGAGAAACAAAGTGGTGGAACAAAGAAGTAAAAGAGGCAGTAACAGCAAAAAAGAATGCTTTCAAACTGTGGCAAGCCACCAGTGACAACAATGATTTAGAAAACTATAAGAATAGCAAAAAGCAAGCGAAGCGTCAAGTAGCAATATCAATAGCAGAAAATAATACAGAATTTTATAAGAATTTAGAAGCAGCTAATTCAGAATTAGATATATACAAAATAGCAAAATCACGTTACAGTAACACTACCGACATACCAACTGTTAAATACATAAATAACAGCAAAAATAAATTACTTACAGAAGACGAGGACATTAGAAAAAGATGGACAGAATATTATCGACATCTTCTAAATGTATCCCATCCAAGAAACCTCCATTACTGCAGGCCGGGACCAGTAAAAGGGCCGCCCATGAATGTTTCTCCAGAGGAGATTAAAAGAGCAATACAGCAAATGAAAAATAATAAAGCCCCGGGGCCGGATGAAATACCAGCGGAAGTTTGGAAGCACCTGGGAGATCATGGAGTAGTTTGGCTGCACACGCTATTTAACAAATTGATTCAGGGATACCCTATACCTGACTCCTGGCGTAATAGTTTCCTAATACCATTTTACAAAAGGAAGGGAGATGTCAGAGACTGCAGTAACTACAGGGCTATAAAACTAATGTCCCATACGTTAAAAATTTGGGAAAGAATACTTAACAATAGACTAAAATACATTATAAAATTAACACCTAATCGATGTGGCTTTGTGTCAGACAGAAGCTCCTCGGATGCTATTCAAACGGTGCGGGTAATGCTGGAAAAGGCAAAATCAAATAAGACCAACCTTCATATGATCTTTATAGATCTAGAAAAGGCATTTGACCATGTCCCACGTGATCTAATATGGGAAGCACTCAGGCAGCAACTTGTACCGGAGTACTACATACACCTCATAAAAGACATGTACAATGCAGTTACCACACAGGTTCTTAGTCCAGCAGGCACAGGTGAAACATTTGAAATTGAAGTTGGGGTTCATCAAGGCTCCACGCTTAGTCCATTGCTCTTTAACACTACTATGAATTACCTCACGCAGCACTGCCAAAAATCGTTACCCTGGAATATCCTATATGCTGATGACGTTGTACTGATCTCGGACAGTGTACAGGAACTTCAATTAAATTTCAATTCATGGATCGAAGCACTCGAAACGAACGGGTTAAAAATCAGCAGGAGTAAATCAGAGCACATGTCGTGTATTTTTGATGGTACCACAAACCCTGACAACATCAAGATTTCAATAGGAAGTATGGTTCTACCAGCAGTGAAGCAATTTAAATATCTCGGCTCAATCCTTAGCAATGATGGCAAAATTGACAACGATGTTACTCATAGAACCACAACTGGATGGATGAAGTGGAGACAACTCACAGGCGTGATGTGCGACAGAAAAATGCCCCTTAAAATAAAAGGACATTTGTACAAGACAGCTATAAGACCTGCTGTCTTGTATGGAACTGAATGCTGGGCTACCAACAAGCAACACATAAATAAACTGCACACAACCGAAATGCGTATGTTACGTTGGTCAGCGGGTGTCACACTACTAGATAAAATCCGCAATGAGTATATAAGAGGAAGTTTCAAGGTTGCTCCGATAGCTGAGAAAGTTAGAGAGAGGAGATTGCGGTGGTACGGCCATATACAAAGACGCCCAGACGATCATATGGTAAAGCTTGCCCTCGACTTGCCAGTGACGAAACGCTCGCGTGGAAGACCACCCGCCACTTGGCTGACAACGGTTGAAAAAGACCTCAAAGATGCTCAAATAAATAAAGACCTGGCACAGAACCGTGCTCAATGGAAGAAGAGGATAAGGAAGGCCGACCCCAAGTAAATGGGAACTGGTCTAGAGCGAAGAAGAAGAATGTCGCTCATACACTCGCACGTGTCTCTTGGCTTTATTCTGAGTGTAGAAGTTCCTTTGAGACATTCAACTAAAATGTCAGCAGTTATAGCATGATAATAACGCTCGATATTTATTGCATTTTTTCTCTAGCCTTCACTCATAGAGTACATTTCTAAAAAGGTCACGTTAGAACCGCGACGCTCGCTGTATAAATGAATGATATTGGATTTGCGGAGTCTTCTAATACAAGTGTCTTACTCACTTAAATGAAGGATCCAGCCCCTATTTTTGTCATTGATTATTACTTAGTTAAATATTACTTATTGGTTTTGAAATAAATTATTTTAATTTTTTATATTCCATAATATAGGTGTGGAGTTATCGCAAACAATTCCATTTTGAAAAACAAAGGTATACCTACTTTGGATAAACAGAAGAACAAATGCATGCTAAAAGACTGCACTGCATTTTATTTATATACTTACCTAGGTACGTTGTATATATAGCTAAGATTAATTTAACAAAAAGCAAACTCATTGTTATAATTTGTTATTGAGCGTGAAAAAACTGCCTCAGTCGTGTAGGTTCCATCGATGTAAGTACGAGCACTCAATATGTATGAAAGGAAATAAAGAAAACTGTTCCAATGCCAGAAATTAAAATGCACTTATGATGGCGTGGCGTGCCAAGTATTAGACATACTATATTATACATGGTGTTTAATTTATTGTAAACATAATAATATTTTAGTTTACCATCTAGGTAAGTGAGTAAGTAAAAGTTCATTAAAAGGAAACAAAAATAGAATATGGTGGTAGGTAGGTAAATTATTATGGTATCTAATCTTTTCTTAAATGTTACTTAACTCTAAAAATAACTTTTCGTATAAGAAGTAGGTAGGTATACGAAAATAAAAACGATTAACGAATCAATTAGGAGTACCTATCTAACTTATCGTCGCTTAAAGTTAGCGCCCATTAATCATACCATACCCTTGTTCGTTTAGAAATTACCTACGCGCGGCTAAAAATAACGTTATCACGATGAAAAAGCTATTTTATTTTTTTGGAACGCTCGATTCTGTGCTCGATTGTACTATCTGTCGTCGGATGTCGAAAAAATAATATTCCTAGAACAAATAAACTTTGCAATATTCACAAAAATAACAGAGTACTTACTTAGGTCTACTTACATCTAAAATTAAATATAATTTCACTGTCCAAATATCAAAACTATTTCGGCCGAAAGGAAACGTAAATATTGCGTTCCTTATACTAAGTGATGAACTATTTCTTTTGACATGTTGACCTACTTAGTTATGGTTAGATACTCTTTCTGCTTCGTATTTCATATATCTGAGGGTCGTGACTTCTTTCTATTAATCACACAATGCAGTGGTGAGGTTTTCTTGAGATAATAATGCGGTGGGACACCCGAATTTTTCCGAGTAGGTACCTACTACAGGATTTTGACTCTTACCTTTAAAGATTATAATAATGATATTGATAATAACCGGGACCGATGGCCCTATAAGTGCTCTGCGAGGCACGGAGGAAACAGATAGGCCTAATACCACCGGACTCAAAGTTGCATGAATATAAAATGTAAAAATGGAACATGTAACAGTAAAAACGCTCTTAATAGTCAGGCAGCTGATGAACAAATTTTTTAGAACAAGCTGAATTTTCGTGAGTAGGCATGTTCGTTTCTCCGAGACGATCAAGATTTTTATCTATGAAAATTCTCGATGGAGGTATACCTCGAGTGCGCAGGTGTTAAACATTTCGATTCGCTTGGGTGGGATTAATAACTAGCTGATTTTTTGTATGCAGCTTAGTAAATACTTGTATAATGAAATGGCCACACAGTCCTACAAAAGTGGATCGATGTCCCACCCGAGCGAATCGAAATGTTTAACACCTGCGCGCTCGAGTAGCTACCAGTGGCGAAGGGTGGATATTTTCAAAAGGGAAGCCGGGATAAAAAATCCCTACACACCAAGCTGGAAAAAAAGCTCCCACCTTCACCATTTATTTAAGCACTGATATTTGAAAATACTTTAAATATGATAATTTGTAGCTTTGAAAAAACCTGTGTTACTAACAAAGTTTTAAAGTACAATTTAATACACCTTCCACCAATAATAACTAAATCAAAAAACATAAAAATCAATAAGCACACGAAACACGACGCGCGAGTCATAAACACTTTTTGTGAAAGTTAAATGATGTTAAAACAAAACACATTATCTTCCCGTGTGGGGTTGCTGGTCCCCCATCGGGCGCGTCCCCCCGGTGGCGGATGGGGGAACGCCTCCCAGATATGGGAGGTACCGGGGAAACCCGGCGCGGACCAAAACCAGCAGGGGGTTGCCGCTTGGAGGATCCTGGTACTTCTCTGTTCATCAGAGTGGACTGTGGAGACTCCGGGCGGCGACAATTGGGGGGGAGGCTTTCGGGCCGTGAGGAAGAAAACCTCGTTAAAAAATTACAGGAGGGGGTGGAAACGCCCTGCGCGGCGGGTCCGCTGGTCTTTTAGGCCGGTGGGCGCTGGCTTCGGCCACCGTCGGGCAACCCGTAATCCGCACTGAGCGGAACCGGGGGCCCCACGCACTGAGCAAGGGGCCGCGAGGAAGAAAACCTCTATAAAAAATTACACGAGGGGTGAACCTCTTGAGGGTCGCCTGCGGGTGTGGCCCTCTTGAGGGTTGCCTCTAGCGAGGAACTCCGGGTGATGGAATGGTGTATCCGTCGCCCGTTGAGACGCCTCGGGTCGGGAGGCGCACCATTATGTTCCTGGTGCGCCTCAGACGGTGTTAGGGGGCCTTTAGGTCCCCCGGTGGAGGGTCTGCCTCGGCGGACGGCGCCGGCTGGGTCGCGGATGATTGCGCAAGTGTACCCGTAACCCAGCCACCAGGCGACACGGAGGAACATCGCTGGGTTTTAGTGGGTATTCTGGCCATCGGCCTGCTTGAGTCCCACACTACCTTCCGGAAGCGACGCAGTCCGCTGCGCTGCTTCCGGAAGGTGTGCGTAAATGCATTTCCCAGCGTCAAAAAAAAAAAAAAAAACACATTATCTTTCGAAGATGAAGCATCTTCGATAATGTTCCCAAATTCAAGACTTTAACTCCTTGTAATAACACTCATAACCCGCTCAAAATCGGCTTCCCAATTGCCTTTTTTTGCGCGTGCTAGACACTATACAGGGAAGGATGTATTGACAAATTTTATTGGAAATGCAGGGGACAACTGCTTACTACACGATGTTTTTCTATGGGAATATAAGCCGTCCCAAGTCCGGCATATTCATTACCTGCTTACTGCCCGTGGCACTATACTGGTCTGAACAAATTAGTTTTGTTCATTGAATTGTTTTGAATGTTTTTTTGTAATAAGTACCTATTGTATTTGTAAAATAGTGAGTAAAAGAAAAAAAGATAGTAGGTAACTACTAACTAGGTAGGTATGGATGGCATTTTTGAAAGGGAAGCCGATGGGAATCGTGTTATATGGAGACTTCGCCACTAGTAGCTACCTCCATCGAGAATTTTCATAGAGGAAAAACTTGGTCGTCTCATCGAAACGAACCTACTCACGATTCAGCCTGAGTATTATTAATTATCACAAAAAAATTTACATTAATCAGTAAAAAATTTGTTCGTCGGCTGCCGGACAGCATAAAAAGACGTTTGTGTATTCGGTCGATGGCGTCATAATTCCTAAATTAGCACGAAGCCGATTTCTTAATAATATTATGGTCCAAGAATCACAATCATGATCGGTTCGCGTGTTCGACCTCCACGTCCTTTCGACCTACTGCCCACAACGCTAATGGCCTCCGTCAACGCAACTCATTAATGCACCTGCATTTTGCGACACCTTGCACTTTACCTACACCCCCTTCAGTCCCACCTCACTGACCCCCCCGTTAGTCCTGTGTGATAGGCGGTAAGTCACGGCCTGCGTTGAGTTGCATACATTTACATACACTTAGCCCGAAGTGAAGAGTTACAGCCACAAGCAGTTTGCGGCTGTTTGACGCGGAAGGTACCTATGCTATAAGTAGTGGGGGAATGTTAAGTAGTTACTCAGAAATAAATACTCAGCACTGCATCATTTTATATGCTCGATTGAGAACCTTGGTCTCAGATTTGTCTGCAGCTCATACCTGATGGGCTATTCTCTAACTTAGTTACCAACTGGAAATGGTTGCCAACGAATTAGTACGATATACATTGCTGCTCTACTGTGTGAAATATAAACAGTGATTTCATTTCACGCATTAAAACAGCAATATATATCGAACTTATTCGTTGGCAACCATTTTCAGTTGGTAACTAAGTAAGTTAGAGAATAGCCCCATTGTCTTGCGTACAGCGTAGGGCTAATGTAAAGTTTACTTTCGTCGATTATGTGATAAGTATCTAAAGGAATTATATAGAGCGATTTTCTATTGGATAAATATGCCTACTTATTTTGAACTAGATTATGCCCACGGCTTCGCCCGTGTGGATTTAGGTTTTTACAAATTCCGTGGGAACTTTTGATTTTCCAGGACAAATGTAACCTATCTGTAGTAACCCGTCCCCAAACTGGAAAAATCCCGCATGGTATCCCCATGATTTAGGAATGCAATTCCTTACAGCATCAGGGTTGAGGAGTTGGATAGATATTATGTACTCGAGTTCATTCAACGAAAAACTCTTTAGTTGGTAGGTACCTCCAATATAAATTTAAATAACCGACAGTTTCTAAATCACATTAGTTTTGTTATTCCCTACCTGAGCATCAATATTGAGGAGTTGGAATCCTATTTTTTTATGGGGATTAAAAAAAATACGCATATCGGTTCAGAAATCTCGGAGATATCGGTATAGATAGATAGATAGATAGTGGTACGGCAGCCCTGGAACAAAATTTTTAGTGATTAATAACAAGCTGAATTTTCGTGAGCAGGTTCGTTGCGACGAGACGAACAACTTTTTTATCTATGAAAATTCTCGATGGAGGTAAGCTAATCGAGTGGGGAGGAGTTAAAAATTTCGATTCGCTCGGGTGGGAAATCGTTCCACTAAAGTAGGACTACGAGTATGTAGCCATTTCATTATACAAGTATTTACTAAGCTGCATATACAAAAAATCAGCTAGTTATACAATAACAATATGAGGTAGTTATTTCGAAATTACAGACAGACACTTCAGTTTTATTTAATTAATAGTAAGGATAGATTCTGTTGTAATAATACTTATTATAAGTATGTATACATATATGTATTCGCAGACGCGGAGTCGACAGGACCGCGAAAGGCAAGTCATTGCGGAAGAATTTAATCGTGATCGACGCGCCCTTTGATTCTTCTGGAAATATCTACGGGTGAGTTATTGAGTAGGTACATATGTACCTTCATGATTCACCATGCGTCATGAGAGTAGAAAACTGGGTTTCCGGTGCTTTTCTTGTTTTGTCTCCCGCTTCCCATCTCTTATGATGACTGTGATTAGTTCTACATAGTATTCATACGTGGAAAATTTGACTCCTCCAGTTGTTTTCCACGCCTTCGGCTAATTCCTAAAAATAGTTCTACAAAGATCCGTTCTTTTTACGTCCGTCTCGATTCGAGGTCGACAAACCAACCTGAAAGAGGTTCCAGGCCTCTTAAAATGAGAATTAGGTTAATTAGGCAATACAAATAGGTAGGTTGAGTCATCATCATCATCATGATCAACCCATTACCGGCTCACTACAGAGCACGGGTCTCCTCTCAGAGTGAGAAGGGTTTTGGCCATAGTCTACCACGCTGGCCAAGCGGATTGGCAGACTTCACACACCTTTGAGAACGTTATGGAGAACTCTCAGGCATGCAGGTTTCCTCACGATGTTTTCCTTCACCGTTAAAGCAAGTGATATTTAAATACTTAAAACGCACATAACTCCGAAAAGTTAGAGGTGCGTGCCCGGGATCGAACCCACGACCTCCGATTAGAAGTCGGTAGTCCTAACGACTAGGCTATCACAGCTATTGGTTGAGTAATCAGTCAATAAAGGCGCATTTTCAGCTTTTCTAACGTGAACGACAGTCGACATAATAATTGCTGCGTTTTAATTAATTCATGAGACTTTCAAACACTCTTTGATAAAGTCTCTTAGATATAGGTATGTGAACTGACTTTGAGAAAAACTTAAGAAATTATGTCAACAACTATATCAGCCTCGATGTAAATATACCAAGAGCGAAGCATGTAGAACGTAGTGCTCTCGAAATTGCTTCTGCTCGGCCGCGCCCGGCGAATCTGAATAGCTAACTAGTTGAGCTAATTTCATTGAGTA
The DNA here is from genome assembly GCA_920104075.1 of Melanargia galathea. Classification (NCBI taxonomy): domain Eukaryota; kingdom Metazoa; phylum Arthropoda; class Insecta; order Lepidoptera; family Nymphalidae; genus Melanargia; species Melanargia galathea. Next base: position 19,230,414 of record OV049869.1, on the reverse strand, counting down.
GGTACCCCGTGAGATGCGGCGCTCTCGTGAAATATACCCATTTATATGCATCAAAATATATGAATTTTAATAAAGAATGAATGAATGAAACTAATTTTGCCCGAATTCGAGCAACGGAAAATTACGAGGTTTGAGTATTTCACTATCTTTTATTATAATAGAACTACTTATCTATGCGCGAGAAAACGCGCTCTTTCGTATATAAAGTATAAACGCGTAAAAATTACGAATCCAAAGCATGTAGTTAAGTAGGTATTATTATTAGTAACGAATACAGTACAAGGCCTTATACAGGGCCGGATTATCCATAAGGCGGATTAGGCAACTGCCTAGGGGCCCCGCACCGACTAGGGGCCCACGGGGGCCCCGTGAGCGCCTAGTCGATGGGGACCCTAGTCGATGCGGGCCACGCAACAAGAAAAAAAAGCTTAATCTAACAAATTTTTTTTTAGAAATTCTCAATGGAGGAAGTATATACAAATGTAAAAAGGAAAGGGACCCCGAGAAATGCATTGCCTAGGGGCCCCGATAGGGTTAATCCGGCCCTGGCCTTATAAACAGGCTTGTGTCCAAAATTATTGCCGAATTAAGGTTAAGTAGGCATCCATTCTCGGTCAAACACTATCAACGTTCATATCGTACACGATCATAAATAATAAACAAGTCGTAATTCCCCGCTCACCGCATGATTTATTAAAGAGTACGGCCGAGCGGGCGGCGGCAGTAAATGCTAGGCTAACAGTAACTAAGGAGTTCTGTGTGGGCCGTTCCGTCGCGCATCGATCCTCGTTCCCATACGATTATTCAACCCAGTTCATGCCCTGTTTCGTTTATCACTTTTTGATAAATCTATCGAAAATTATCAACTAAACTGATTGGCAATCTGCTAGTCACATATCAGAATACCTATCTACACCATATTATAGCTTGATTGAACACTATCACCACTACAGGCCTTCAACGCGTCACACTGCTGGGCAGTGGGCACAGGCCTCCTCTCTTATGGGACATGGATTTAGAGCTTACTATCCAATGCGGGTTGGCAAGCTTTTGGCATACTGTAGCATGTTAGCATGATTTCAGATGCATTCATAAGATAGGTACTTACTTAGATACGTTCATAGATTAGAAAGTGATACCATAACTTCCAGTTTGGTGCTGATCGTTAACAAAAGTGAGAGTGAAGGTACTCAGAACTATAATGTCCATCGTTTTAAATTGTATTGGGAAATGTCTTTAGTTCCCAGTACTTTCGGTGTGGCACTTTGAATCGTCACAAGAATAAGCTCATACTTGTACGGCTACAGCAAACTTGTACGTATTGATAGAGTATGCAGTAGGCACTGTTTCACCAGGCGTATGGATGATAATTATGAAACAACCCGATGAAGACGTGATGCTGCCTACTAATATGATAATTTTATTTTTTGTTAAGCTTTCTAACTGATGAGCTCGTATAATCTTCATTCTTCTTCTGGTAACTTGAAGATTTTACACGTACTTACATTTTTATTTATATCTTTAGCTGTGAACATGGAGGCAATTTTGATACAAGTAGTTGAACGTGCGTTACTCGCAGTCTGCCGACTTTATTGTTTGTTGTTACAGACGCAAAATACTTATTCGTAGTGCTTTGTGTTTTCTGGAAAGCACTCGGTGCACGCTAGTTTGAAGAGCTCTTGAAGTGACGAGACATTCTTTCTAAAAAAATTTGCAAGAATACGATTTGTCTAGCATTTTATTTATCTAAGTATATTTATTTTTAATCATAGACTTTCAAATGATAGCACTAGTTTCTAAAGAGTGGTTTTCTGAATATCAGGTTTTCAGGTTTAAACAAAATCTTGCGTAGGCACGGCTACAAAGACCTAAAAAAATACCTAAGTACTCAAATAAGTACACCTCAAGTCGCTTTTTCATACCAAAGTGACCCTACGAGAATCTTAAGATTAGTTTTCCATATGCATACTAATATTATAAACGCGAAAGTGTATCTGTTTGTTTACAAGAGTCGTGGAAAAGTATTTGTCTGAGTGCTTAGTCTAAGATCGGAGCACTCGAAAACTATTGATCGATTTCAGAGTAAAATAGACCTAAAATGGCTTGTATTAAGGTTTGAGTTCGCCAATACATTCAGCATTCGAACACAACGAGCGCCCCAAGCAGAAATGTTGTAAAATACATATTCGAACTATGGAATTACGACTTTAAAATACAAGTATTTGAGTTCATTTTGCTCTGAATTCACTTGTGATTCGATCAATAGTTTTCGAGTTCGTTTTCGAGTGCTCCGATCTTAGACTAAGCACACTGAAATAAAAATTCTGCGTAGCCACGGTCTACGACATTACGTAGGTTGTCCAAGCTTGTGCTACATTGAATGCTACGGTTAAAGCAAACAAGGGTCATACTCATTCGGTCAATAAATATCCCGATAGGCGATACAATGGTCGGGCGTAATGACCCCAGACCCACCACAATCACCCGTGGGAACGTGTTGTATGCCCGGTTATACCTACTCCACATTGTTATTGATAAGATAGTGGAATAGACGTCGGAGAGCGTGCAAATATAAGTAAAGGTTTTTCTATCCTAATATTTTAACCGACTTACCGATACGTGTAGGAACAAAAATGATTGTTAGTCTTTATTTGGTATGGCCATCTCTAATTTCTCTTGCTCCTTTCATTTTTAACTAATTGAATCGTAGGCCAAATTAGACGGTGCCCCGTTTATCGTTCATTTTTGCGGTGAACGATGCACGATACGATATTTACTATGGCAAAGTGCCTGTGCACGATGAATGGGTCGGTGTTTAGACGGTTCATTTTCGGTGATTCATCGATGAAGAAAAACAAGGGCCCATATTATTAGATAGCGGAGGTTAAAATTATACAGCGCCATCTAGATCAAAATTTCCATAACATGTGACGATAATACAATATGAATGCATGAATGCAATAAGCTCGGAAGCTGTCTGTATTGTTGTCATCGCGCGGCGGTGATCCCGCCCCCGCGCTGCGCATCTGCACAACTGCGCTGCGCATCTGCGCTACGGGCGCAGAGCCACCTCACTGATTTGACAGCTTCGCGCGTGGCGGCGATCTCGAGGCCTCGACTCGATGCCCGTACCTCCAGAAGAGCACACAGCGAGATGTGAATGGTTTATGTCGTTGCAGGTCGTGTTCGTCGTCGCTGGAGCCGGACGACGTGATAGACCTGGGCGCCCCGCGCGGCCGCCCACGCCGCACCAGCTCCACGCAGCCGCCCCGCGCGCCCGCGCTCTACACGCCGAACCCACGACTGTGCGTACCAACTACCTACTATCTGTATAATATCAACCTGTTTGAAATCCATTCATAGTCCCGTAATTCCCTCGTAATCCCTTCGGTTGTGTTGCGGTCATATGCAAGAGCGTGGGGGGAGTTGATATATGGAGGATGGAAAAAGTATGAATTTTAGGTTCAGTCGAGAGGTTATGAAGCTATAAAGCAAGTGTAGCTCTTCACAGGAGGCTGATGTTATCAATTTTGTAAGTCCAGTAAGTGGAATTTAGGACTTTGGTTGCATTTGGCTATATTTTTTCAAATCTCTAGGGAGAGGCAGCTGCCCCCTTGACGATGCCCTTCATATGCATAGACTTCTATAGACTGGTAGTGGGCCGCAATTTTTTTATCTGTATGTGGTTACCGGAAATGTACGTAATCCGACGTTTTATAGAATTCGCGTAGAAACCGATCAGGGTTTAGTAATAACTGCCATTTTTCTTCAATAAGTTAGTCCGCTTCCACCTTAGATTGTATGTGGAGTCTATGTAGTCTCTTACCATCAGGTGAGATTGCAGTCAAGGGCTAACTTGTAGATTAATTTTTAAAAAAAATCTTGCAAATATGTATATAATTTTTAAAATCAACGGGCGAGCGGGCATCAGTCTATTATGGTTGATGATTAATGTAATTTTGTCAGATAGGTATCCGGGATCGGCAGCCGGCAATAAAAACCGTCGAAAGACACGCTCGACCGAAGGCCGGAGGAAGGGAGGCAAACGTCGCGAGCGCGAGCGGAAGTTCACGAAGCCCGTGCCGAATTCCCGGTTGTACCGGCCGGCGGCCGCGCGGCCCGCGCCCCCTCCCCAGCCGCGGGGCAGCTGGCCCCCTCCCGCGCCTGCACGGAGCTTAGACACAGCGTCGCGAGCGGCCCTGCGTCTGCTGCGAGATAGACGTTTGCGTCCGCCGTGCTTGTCTCCCGTACGCGACTCGCCCGCCCCGCCCTCTCCGAGCTCCACGGTAGCGAACGCAGTGAAGGCGCGACGCCTCGTGGTCACGCTACCGGCGCTACCGGCGGCCGAGTGTGGGGACGCGCCGCGGTACCGGCCCGCGAGCGAGCACTTCCGGCTTCGCGCCAGGCCCCCGCTGGGCTCGGGCGCGTCCACGTCGCCGCCCGCGCGCGCCATGGCCGCCGCCACCAACAAGCACTCCACCAGCCCCGACTGTTCCGATGGGAACGACGC